>CM060975.1:73202093-75643343 GCA_030765065.1 Deroplatys truncata | reverse complement strand
TTTTAAAGATACTTTACACTTTTGGTAGTTATCTTTTGCTTATCCGTGATGGTTTACCAGTTGTACAGATTCATTCCAAATGAAGAGAACTTCGCAGGCTATTAGTAGAACATTCAAGACATATTTTATTTGTCATGTAAATGTCTTAAGTATATGGATTTTAATCAAAATCGTTAGTCATTTTTGAGAAAATCAAAACTAATGAAACATTGTCTATGTAAAGGATATTTTGGGGTATTGTAAATCTTGTATTGCATCCTTGAAGGATACTGAACTTAAATTAAGTGGGTGCTAGAGAAAGTAAACTACGGAGCGTTTAACGAACTTTATATCAATCAACGCAAGAAAGAAACAAGGGGAAAATCTCGCACTTTCTTCCACAGGGAAGTAGGCTTTTTCAGTTCCTGGATGTGCACATACGTTAGACGGTTGAGGTGACAAAAGCCTTGCATTCTTCAGGGTGAACTAACGAAGTCCTTTCAGGCAAGTGCCCGTCTTTTTCTCCGTCGGTACAAACGAACGCTCCGAAGCAAGTGATGGTTGAGGTGAAAGGGAGGGAAAAAGAAATTCGTATCGGAAAATCAATGTTGATCTGGACTTGAGATGTTGCGTGTATTGTGCTTTCTTGAGTGCAATGTTGCGGATTGCAAGTAGTATCAATCGGTGTTGCCAACCTTGTATCTTCAATGTTCCTAGAAGTTAATCGCAAAAACGCAATACAAAACACGTAGGTATCATTAAGACTAAAATCCCAATAGTGAATTATTTTGCTCTTTGTGGTTCTTCGGTATTCCTGGATATTAATAACCTTCGTCTCTAAATATTGACAGCATAATATATTCACAATAAGATTATAAGGTTCTTTGTTTATATTTCATATAACACTAATACTTTTTATTATTTTCTCTGCTACAACTAATGAATAAAAGAAGTATTAATTACTGTCTCACCTAAGCCGTATTTAGGACGTGTGTTTCTACCCTTTCAAAGGAAGTATTGCTTTCAACCCAAAAGGTGAGGCAGTATTTTTAATACTTAAATGATTTCAGTCTAATTATATAATATATAAATTCAATAACAGCCCGCCTTAAAACAATATGTGTATGTAACAATATATAAAAAGTGTATATTACAGTCATTGTATATGTTTATATTATTTTATACATGTTCAATAATGTTATGTGAATGTATTATGTAATTTAATAATGTAGGAGCTGTGAGAATGATAGGTTGGAGTTGCTAACAATGAGGTAACAACGAGGTAACCTTGAGGCAATAATGAATTTGAAAGTTTAAATGCTACTAGTCATTATTGGAGCAACAATAATGTAAATTTTGAGACAGTTTAATAAATAGCCAATCAACAACCAGAAAAAGCTTTAGTTAAATGAAGGTATTCTATTGGACTAGGATTAGCCAATCAGAGACTTGAAACACAGGAATTTACAAATTTAGGCGGTAGAAATCAAGTCAGTTGCTTGTAGATAGCGCTCATAACTGGACGCGTTGCTTGCGGACAGTGTTCCTAACCGGACGCGAGATGTGTCCTCGAGAAATTTAATACGTATTCAGTGTGAGAGGAAAAATAGTTTACGTGTTAAAAAGTGCAAGTAATTAATTTAAAAATCTCACAGCTCTCTCTATATAGTGGAGTGTTATTTAAATCGTGTCAAGCATTAATAAATGGAGTGAAGTAAAATTATAATCTGTGTAAGCCTACATTCTTCAATCGTACCACCTCCCTGCTAAGACATTCATGTCTCTAAAAAAAAATAAATACTGACGCAGCCGAGGCAAACATAAATATATAATATTTAAAGAAACAGTCAAATCACAAAGTTAATATTTTTAAAATTTGGGACGAAGGCTACCGGTTACCATAGGTGCGGTTGCAACTACTTCAAGTTCGGCTCCCCAATAGTTGAACTACAATACAACTCCTACAAAAAATAACTTCTTCAAAGGTTATAATATAAAAAAAGCATGTGTTGAAAAATGTTCGTCTGTTCTTGTGTGTGGGGGGGGCAGAAACAACAGCATAACCGAAAAACTAAATGCCGGATAAATACCAAATTCAATATCTTTCAGATGTAAAACAAAGATTTTCAAGAAAATTCCCTCACCCCAAACTACCATTTACATTGACAATTTTTCGAAATTTTTATTTTCTCAAAAAATGGTGCCAACGATTTTGCTTTAAATACCATAGTATATTTAAAATATTTATTGCAAATAAAATGTATATCTGGAATTTTCTAAGAACAGCCTTTGAAATCCTCTTCAATCGGAAAACGTTTTGCATAATATATAACTGATAAATCATAAGAGATTGACAAAAGCTTACTATACAAAAATGCAGAACTCTTTAAAAGACACGATTTATCTAAAATAAATTTTGTGGTAGCAGTTATTCCTAAGATATCCGTTATTAACGGTTTGAGTTGTTTTAATACTTCTGTCACTTCATTTTTATTAAGTACTGGTAACCTTTAGTTGTTTCTGCCGATTTATGGAAAGAACATGGAATTTAAACCCACAGTGTTAGCGACCCGCCTTTAAACATTTGACAGCCAATATGCGCTTCATACCTATGGCGCCATGTGTAATGAAACTATTTATGCAAACGTTGATCTCAAGTAACTCAAAGTAAATAGAAGAATAAGATTATGCAGGAATAGTTCGTAGACGCTATATAGAAATGAACGAAAATGGGAATAGAAAGTCATGTGAATGTAATAAATAAGATTTACTGAAGAAGGATTCAACTTAGGCTATTCTCCACGATTATTTCCTTTTATTGAATGTTATTCCCATCATACCGAATTGCGTTTCGAAGAGTTGCAATATTCTGGAAAAATATTAATATCTTATCAGTTCTATAATTAATGTCCCTTTATATAATTAGTAATGCTTTAAAGTTAATATTGTGGCAACGGTATAACTTCTAATCTGAACTCTCTGCTTCTGGGTGGATTATGTGGCAAAGGTATTTGTAATGTACTAACCATTACGTACAATTACATATTATGTAGACTACAACCTCGGGTATAAATTTATTCTTTATTTTAGATTCAGTAGCCATTTTAATTTGACATAGATAATTGAAAGTCACTACAAAATTCGTACAAGCATTTAAACACAAGTAGTTTTGTACCTTACAGTTACCCTTAAATTCCTAGTCACCTGTCACATCTTAGAGCTAATCCCCCCCGCTAATATATATAAGACGTACACAGTAATTAATTTATGATGCTATACAACCACGTTCTTATGAGACGTTTTATTCCTTTTATTTTGGGCAAGCATTTAAATGTATCATTATGAATATACACAAGTTAAAATGTTAACGTATGTTCAGCAAGATGTTCTTTTCTGGAAACTTTTAAAGGCTCGTGCAATGAAACGATGTAAACTGCTGCTATTCTTGTATTCTTCATTTTTGTGTCTCCTACAGATGTAACAGCATCAGTGTTACATTACTCATCTACGTTATATAACATGTGACGTATATAACATATACGTCACATTATACAAGTATTCTGCTGCCAAAGTAATTACTGTGAATATGTTTTTGGATTATACGTTATATTTACTTTACGAAATTTCTATATTTACAACCAGCGTATGTACGAGCATGTGTATGCATGTATGTAGGTAGGTAGGTAGGTAGGATCGTAAATAATATTATTCATACACTGTGTATTTTAAACGCTCTGAGCTTACTCGTTTAGATTATGTTTAATGTTTATTATCTCAACAACTTCCTAGTGGATGTTAATTGTATATGCATACAGGTAGCAGACTCAGTATTATTAAGTTACAGTTTTTTATAATTTACATATGCTCTTTATCTATTATACTCATTTTTCATACAGTTTGTGTGCTATCTTAGAAATTGGCCTGCTAATTCGAATGCCTAAAAGACAGTGCAAGAAATTTTCTTCGGCAGAATTGTGGTTCTGAAAGTTAATTAATACACATTGGAATCACAACAAACAATGTATTTTATTGAACACTAACCTGTTTCCACTTTAAAGTAAAGTAAAAGGCAGTTGGGAGCATATGTGAGTTAATTTTCCATACGAGTGTTTGTTTTAAAATCACTACAATTCCATTAAACTCGATTCTCAGAATAATATAGGTTGACAATACAGTCTTATTAATCGACTAAACGTTTATCACGGTTTAAAATAAATTGTTTCACATAGTGTCCAAAAGATTCAATGTTAAATACACTTTAATGTGAAGTCACGAAATCTGCATTGTGTCCTGGTACTATAGATTCACAAAGGCATTGTCTTCACACATTAAAGTAAGTATCCACAGTTAAGAAAGTGTCAGTTGTAAGATGATATTCAACTAGATCTGAAAACAAACGATACAGTTATCTAATTATTCTCTGAGTCCACAGAACCCCTATTCTGCAACATGTCTCGAGCTATCTTCGCCCTCAGGCTTGTCTTGGAATATAGCTTTGATGTGGCTTTCTCCCCCATTAATTATTGCGTTGCCTGCTGCATTTGACGGCTTCCCTTCACCCTTACTGTCATATTTATAAATCACAACAGGCTACCTTCCCCCGCATACTTTGTTTCCTATTAATGAATAAACAATCGCTGCGTTCAACGTCATCCGCACCTTCTCTGGATATTGTTTAAAAGCCCTAGTACTGCAACGAAAACTCCTTTCAACGAGTTCCATTTATCTTCGCACACTTATAGGCAGTTCCAAAAAATGGAACATCTCTATAGCGGTTAATTAGTATCATATATGCACTATTCTCGATAATGATCGCAATCCGTATCTCATCCTAAGTTCTGAAATATGCACTGTTGCCACTTTTTAAATGAATTATTGCGTGTTCCTATCGTCTTCTTGTCATTAGCGATGCTGAAATACGTATTACATCGCTGAATCACATTCAGTTGACATAAATGTATTAGTTCACCGCTGAGTCGATGCTACTGAAGAGCGAGGCAGAAAAATGTTTTTATTGATGCGGGAAAGAAAGCGAATTTGTTTACCGAGATTACGTTATATCTTACTGTGGACTAAAGGCTTGCTGGCCATTAGCGAGCATAGTGCTCCTCTTGTAATATGTTGGAGTTACGGCACATCACTTGCTGTTTTCTAGTTAGTAGGACTAGGTACGGGGGGGGGAGGAATTAGCACCTCGACCTACGAGATCTTTTGTGCCCAAGTCCCTGATGAAGTACCCCCGGGAGGGAGGGGTGAGGTGAAAGCAGACAGAGGGGGCCGGACCAGGAGGTTCCCGACCGTTTACAGATTGAAACTCTCCGAACGGCAGCTGGTGTAACCGCTCCCCTCCCCCCAGGCTTGCACATCCCACTGGGAGGCTGGTACTCGGAGGCCGCCCCCATTCTGGGGACAAAGAATTACAGAGAGCATCCTTTTCTCCTGCCATGCAACGCCGACACCCCAGCCGAAACTTCCAACCCCGAAATAGACCAAGCAGATGAGAAATGAAGTGAAATGAGTGTGGAGATAAAATGGAAATTTTGGGGGAAGTAATGAACTTTTCCCAGCATTCGCTTAGCGATCCCGGGAAACCCCCGAAAAAATCCATGGGTCAGGAAGGTAGGCCGCGGGAATCGAACCCACGACCTCCCGAATGCGGACTACAGACACCGCCTGGGTCATTCCGCTCGGTTGGTTTGTAGTTAAGCGGAGAGAGTGAGAGGGAGAGGGAGAGAGGGGGGTCACGAGCTTGTATGTTTCAGGTACGATCCTATACATATACATTTTATTTAAGAAAATATTACGTAAAGCTAATCTTATCTAAGGTTGAGTAAAGACCTTCGATGTGTTTGTTTACAATTTGAGTAAGAACAGGGTTATTCAAAAGAAGCAACAAATAGCAACTTTTAATTTGAAATAAACTGAAAAAGAAGCACATCCAGCATGTGTGGACTGTGGATAAGGAAAGTTCAAAGACTTTAACAGCGGGTAAAAGTTGATTATTAATTCAAATTTTTTTGTTTTTTATGTCAATTATGTTTTTAATTAAAGTTGATTTTTTTGGTTGAATGAGATTAAGTTATGTGTTTGGATATGATTATTTGTCATCAAACTTCCATTCAATGCCGCGCTGATTATTGTTTATAGCCTAGCTTACTAGATGGCAAATCTGTTGTTTTTCTCTTTTGCAGAAGTACATCAGTGCTGTCAGATAGCTTCTTTATCTACAGACATAGTGACTTTATTTGTTAAACAAAACCCGTTATGCCTTGCTTTCACATATCTTTCTCTACTCACTCTTCTACAAAATATTCTTGTAAGAGATTATTATCCTAAATACTTCTTGATAATGTCGTTCTCCGTGGAGTGGTGGTTACCATGCTTAGCCTCTAGTTCCCGAGGTCGCGGGTTCAAACCCGGTGGAGGGTAATGGATTTTTTTTCCGGTGTAAAAATCCTTAGCAAGGCTTCCTTCGGAAGGGAGTAAAGACGATGGTCCCGTGTCGTATATTTACGGCACAAAGAACCTCAAGCCTGATAAAGAGGCCTCTGAACAAAATTACCGGTCTTTCACGTCCAATATAGAATAGGACCCTAAGGACCACAGCAGTTAAAGAGCGTCCATAAATAAAACTCAATTTAATTTAATTTACTTCTTGATAATCGAGTTAAACTTTGCTACACATTTACATATACTTTCCTTTTAAGTATAAAATGAATATAGTGGCTTAAGCGATAGCCAGGTTAAAAAAATGTACAAAAGTTAACACGATTCTCAAAATCGTTTCCATGCAGTTCTTGATGGAGAAAGATGTGATAGGGATGGAACCTATGTCGATAGAGAATGCGCAGTACACTTGCCTGACTTATGCCACTTCCACGTGCGATTGTGCGGGAACTAATTTGCGGATCTACTGCAACGGCAGCCGAAGCATTAATTTCTGCCTCTTCCCAGTCATTTGTTTGTTTCTGTTACGTTTTCTAGGTGTTACAGTACCACTTTCTCTAATTGGTTGTAGAGGTTGATAAATAATTGCTGAGATGGTTGACATCTATTGGGATACGTTTCCGCATACACCGTACAGGAAAGAACTGCATTCTTCCTATACTCTCCATACACAATGAGCATGTCGGCTTTTTCTGCATTAGTAAACCCCATTTTCCACTCGTGACTTACTGCTTGAACTGTCACAAACTAACTGACTAGAATGTCGCAATGCAATCAATGAACAGAAAACACAATGCAAACAAACACAACAACATCGTACCTAGCAACTAAGCAGGTTGAATGGGACAAGCAATTGTCGGGGTGGAAACTTTTCAAAATACGATTTCTCGTAAACCAGTTGCACTAGAATCCTGCAACAAAGACCATTGACATTCTAACTTACCCTACCTTTATTCTGTTGATGTAACTAGGTATTGTTCCATTTAAAAAATTGCATGTTGCTCAAAAATACACTTTCTAGGTATTATTAAAATCTGTTTATAGGCTGACTTCCTGACTACCAATCAATGCTGTGAAAACTGCACATAAATAGCCATTTCCATTTCCGAAATATTTGCGGTGCAAGTTTTAGGTGATTCACTATGTATAGTGTACATGTTTGCCCTGAGTGTCAATTCCTGTTATCACCGCGTTGATTTTTAACATTGTTACCTTAAACGGTACTTTTCTGCTGTCTCTGAATATGCGTATTGTCTTACTGGCGGTACCGTGTTGTTAAGTTTCGTTCCCCTTTTTGAAGAGTACCGTAAACGTTGAGCTATTAAAGAAACACAAGAAGAAATGTTGCCATGGTATGCTCACTCCTCATGGAAATTATATGTAATTGTCAACTATGGACGCAAGTAGACATTGGAGAAGGAAATAGTTTCAGAGGAGGAATATTGTCTATAGCTACCCGAGATAATTGGTCAGTATTAAAGCCACGCAGAATGTTACTTTGCTAGTGTCAGGATAATAGATTTTCTTGACACCAAACCGCGCCTATTAAAGGACTTCTGTAAACAACACGTTTCTTGTACCCTGCTTTAGAATACATTTAAAACTTCTTTTACTGTTATTTACATGTTTTTGAGGTGCCCCGAGTCCAAATAAAGAATTTTTGGAAACATGTCCGTGTGTGTGTATGTGTCTGTGAACAGCGTAACTCAAAAACCAAAAATCGGATAAATACTAAACTTGTATTTGAGTTGAGTATCTTCCAAGGATGCGACATAAAGATTTTCAAGAAAATCTCCCACCCCAGACTCCTTAACATGGAGCGAACATTTTGATTTTTTCAAAAATGCCTCTAACGATTTTGATTAAAATATCATATGTTTAAGATATTTTCATGCCAAATGAAATATATAAACCTGATTTTCTGGAAATGTCCCCAAAAGTCCTGTTCATTCTGTATGACTTTTGCATAACTGGTACATCGTAAGAGTTAGACAACATTTTATTACACAAAAAATGTAGATCTTGTTAAAAACACAGAATTTATATCACATACATTTTTTGTGGAGTGAACAATTTCCGAGATATTCCTTGTTGTTTGTTTGAATTTTCCAATACTTTTTCTCAAATGGGAATTGGTTATTCGTTTTTTATGTCCTGGACATGCAAAGAGAATGGAATACTCCACATAGAAACCAGCTCTTAAAAGATTTGACTATCGCTTAAAGCCTACCATATTCCCCTTGCACTTAAAAGAAAATTAGCCATAAGATTAACATCTCGATATCTCGATTAACAGTAGATGGAGAATAAGCGTTTGTAAAACTAGTTTGTACAAGAGTAGGGAAAGTATGTGATTGCAACACGAGATTTTTTTTAAAAAAGAGATTATACTTTCCATCTGCCTGTGTGTCTGTGGATATTATACCTTAATTGGCCAAAGTTCTGCAAATTTCAGTATTGCAGTAATGCTCCGAGGATAGAAGGCAAACATTTTCTATGATTTTCCAAAATAAGAAGCTCTCTATTTTGAATACATGTCCGTAATACCATTTGGTACTTTTCCTAAGTAATTTTGTAGCACATAAACGCGTTCTAAAAACGATGGAAGTTTTGTTTATACTTTCAAAGTGCTCAACTTTACGTACACGGCACAGTTCAAGTCTAAAGCTAAAGTCTTTCCATGTGCGATTTAAAACCTCAGTTGTAACTCTTCCAAAGGTTGTGAAAATATTTTCTTGGATATCCATAGCATTACTCATAATACCCTAGAAAAAGAAATCGGGTGATAACATGAGACCATTTAATTGCACTAATTGTTGTCAAGTTTGTCATTTAATAACAGAAACGCCTTTGTCCAGTGAGGTGATGCGCCATCATGTTGGAACACAATGTAAATGTGCTGCATTGTTACACTTTCAAATTTAGCAATTATCAACACAACGCTTGTCACTAAGCTGTAAACGACAGTATTATTATTGTTGTTATTATTATTATTATTATTATTATCATTATTGTTGTTATTGTATTTATTTATATTTGTAAGTAACTTGCTTTGTTTCTTATGCGTTATCAATGATGCTGCAAAATTCTGATTTTCCTAGAATGTACTTACGTGTTACATAAGAATAAATGTGAATAATTGTCATATTATACTTTTTATTTTGGATTTTCCAAACGGATGAACTTCTATATAATAAAACATTCAGATAGATTTTTGTTACATTGGCCAGAATATAAAACATGGCTAATTTAGGCCATGATTAGTTTTGATAGAATTATTGTCCATTTGAGGTAAGAGCGCGATAAATTAAAGAGTTTATCTTAAGTTGTCTGTAAAATATCTGCTAATTATTTTCATTATTGTGAAAATTCGTATAATTGAGATTATAAAAAACGTAAAAACTTACTGCAGAACAAGCGTTCATCTAATTAAAGTACACGTACAGCATACATCCAATAGTATCAATGCATTCATCAGTATTTTCTAGTGTATGTTTAAAATATCCCAGATTTTAAGCAGTATGTTTTGCTAATGCATGCAAACCTGTTTTGTAAATAGTTGACAGTTGCCCCAATCTTCTACATAAAACGCACCATACCTTATCTAATTAGAAACTTTCTGCGCAGGTATTTATATGGTTAGCTTACAGGGGATACAAAAATTACATTATTTTTTATTCATGCTAGAGTTTGATGATTAAAATGAAGCTATCAAAAATACTTTGCTTATATGCAAACAGAAAATAAGTTATTAAATCCTGAAACAGAAGTAGAACAAATAAAACATGTTCTTTACTGGAGTTGTTTAATATAGAATATAACTGCAATATGAAAGTCACTAAATAAATCAGAGCAAGAACAAATACAGGAGAAAGAACAAGTTCAAAATTAAATGATATTTTAAATTCGACATGTCCCCACAGAAATGAAAATTAGTGTTTACCATACTACAGTTATAGCTGCTTACGAATCAGCAGTGCGCATCTGAAGCAAGGCCAGTAGCGAAATTACTTTCCCTGGGAATTGACTTTCTCCGAGGCTCTGATGTTATAAAGTAAAAGTGAAAGTTAAAAATGTCTTCAGCTTCCCTCACAAATGTAATACAGGCATAAAAATATGTTTAAATCTCTCTGCACGGAGCTGTATTGCGAGAAGATGAAGGAATATCTCTGATGAAAGAAGGTATGTGCTTTAATAAAAGCAAAGGAAGATATACAAATTCATTATTTCGCACTAGAATATAGTTAAAATAATTATTGAAATACTGTAATACTTTTTTTTCTTTAACTCGTAGGTTTCTAAGATACAGGGACACTGATGTCCACCCAAAGTTTTGATGCCGAAATTTCGCCAAAAATGTCTTGAGTAGGTTAGGTTAGGTTGCGTTCTGTGATTTCGCTAGTAACCATTGAGACACGTGAGCATAGGACATGCCAAGAATATGTACAACTGAGCTACATGTATGCATAAACATTATACATATAAGAATAAAGAACATATTAAAATAAGGAAATAAAACTTAACACAAGAGTGTAGCGATATGTACTTTCAAAATGTATAAACATTTCCCTGCAGTTACAGAGCGTATACATACAATTTTGCTGCATATACATAACAACACTTAGCTTTATTTTTTATTTTCATGAGGCTTTTACAGTATGTGTGTCTCATATATTTATTTTCAATATATAGTATTGTTTTCAGTTTACCTATATTTAATGTCTGCAACACATAACATGTGGATATATACATTTAGTAGGGTTCATTAATTTTATTTTGGAACAGGCATCATAATGATTTGTAATTTTAAAAACAGCAGAATAATTTTACAGGGCTATTTACGTAACTGTTATTATGATACTTTGTCATTTTCTACAGCTCCTTGATTAAAGATATAAAATGCAACATTGGGGAAACATACGCAAACACAATGAAGACCAACCTGTTCTCTTAAGAGCTAAGGTTAAAAGTTCAAAGCTAAGGTTCACTCCACCACTACATTTGAAGATATTGACAAGCCAAACCAATCAAGTTTCAGTCCTTGGCAACATGAGTGGTAAAGAATGGGAAGGGAAATTCCCTTCATTCCCTCTTTCTGTAAGGTTGAGCATCCCTGCGCAAACACAAAGGTAGCTAGTGTATAGCAGACGGTGAATTTCATCCGTGAAAATGCTATATTAGAACAAATTTGCCCTATTTATTTTATCCTCTCTCTCTCTCTTTCTGAATTTCATATATGTAGACTGGATTTTGCTCCGTAAGGATAAGCCAGCATATAGCCGGTGTTTAGCAGCTGAGCTATGACGTCATGAGATTAGGATTGTCTACAATAGAAGGCCGGATGGTTTTACTATCAGCTGTGCGGTAAATTAATCATAGGATTTGGAGATAGCTTTGACGAAATTTAACAACACGTGTAATAATTGTTTAACATAGCGCCAAATTAGAGTTCCGGCCTTGTTTCTTTTAGCTAGTAAAATTCGCCTCCAGATGACGCCTTCTAATAACATCCAATCTCCAATTTTTTCTCCGCCTCACCATTAGACAAAATATCCGTTCCGACTTCACAGCTATCTCCAGTGTAATTTTAATGCTTCTTTTGAAGATTTTGTTTTCCATTTTCTAGCAAATTTTCAGTCGATATTTTTATTACCCATTATTTGAATGCTTAATAGTTATGTGTCAGCTCTTCCCTTGTGCCATCATTCCTTATTATGTTATCCATTCCTGTACATCCCTTTAAATACGTTCCTAGAAATTTAATTTCTGCCTTTTGAATTATATTATTTGGGTTTTAAATTGATACCCTCGTTTTATTGTCATAAATCAACGTGGGTAAAGTTACCTTACAAAACATCATTTAGGTCTCTTTTCTAATCTTATTTTTACTTTCTCTACTACGTATAGTAAGTAGGGGAAGTTTTGTATTCCACCCAAAAATTCTATACCGAGATTTCACCGGAAATATATGTTTTGAGGCCCCCTGAATCCAAGAAAAGCATTTCTGTAAACATGTCTGTGTGTGTCTGTCTGTGAACAGAATAACTCAGAAACGAACAGTTGGATAAACACCAAACTTGGTATTTAGGATCAGCATCTTCCAGAGATGCGACACGAAGGCTTTCAAAAAAATTCCTCCACCCCAGATTACCCTTTACATGGAACATTTTTCGAAAATTTTAATTTTCTCAAAAATGGCTCTAACCATTTTGATTAAAATATAATATGTTTAAGATATTTTCATGACAAATAAAATGTATATCTTGAACTTTCTGGGAATTTCTCCAAAAGTATTCTTCATTGTGAACGACTTTTGCATAACTGGTAAACCATAAGAGATAGACAAAATTTTACAGCACAAAAATGTAGATCGCGTTAAAATACACAATTTATGTCATATACATTTTTTTGTTGAGTGAACCATTTTCGAGATATTGCTTATTATTCCCTTAAATTTTCCAATACTTAATACTTTTTCTCAAATGGGAATTCGTTATTCATTTTTTTGCCCTGGTAATGCAAAGAGAATGGAATACTCCACATAGCAACCAGCTCTTAAAATATTTGACTATCGCTTAAAGCCTACCAATTCCCCTTGCATCTACAAGAAAATTAGAAATAAGATTAACATCTCGATATTTCGATTAACATGAAGCATATGGAGAATAGCGTTTGTAAAAATAGTTTGTACAAGAGTAGAGAAAGTCATGTGAGTGTAACACATCAGAGTTTTAAAAGTATTTTGAATGCTTCCAGAGGTAAATCCTTCTTGTTTAACTTTTATTTTGATATATTTACCAATTTTATTCTTAAAAGACCTAAATGGTCCAAAATATTGCTTGTAATTTGCTAAGTTTGTATGCTCCTCATTACCGAAATTAAGTATTTAAATAATTAAATTCCCTTTCTAATATTTATTTTTAGTTTAGGTCTATCTACTCTACGAAATTTTTACCAAAATCTATAGAGGCGATATGCGTTTCTATGTTCTATTATTTTTTTTATGATAAACGCATTATTTTGCATGTTCATCTTCTCCCGAAGGCATTTTGCTCTTGCCCAAATAAGCAATCTGCAATATCCTTTTTTCTATAATTTATTATTCTCCTACATATTTTATATCTGTATTCATCAGGTTTATTTCGCTGTAATTTTCATAGTTATTGCTTTCTCCTTTTTTATTGACTTAGAACCCTGAATTTGGCAATTTATGCCAACAATTTACTTATTTGAGATTTTTTAACTATATAGAAGACAAAAGTTTTAGAAATAAGCCAAAGCTTGTATTTTTAATAGAATGAAAAAATAAGGGCATTTATAATTCCATTTCAAATACATAGGTGCTGATCCTACATTTTAAATATTAAATTATGTCGATATCGAAGAGATGTATGGAAGATGAATAAATTACTTTAGAATATTACCATCTAACAAAGCAAGGTTTCCTTTTCCTGAAAATTAGAGTTATCCCATAGGATCAGTTTTAAATGATTGATTCAATTAAAATTATATTACTAAACCAGTGTTTAAAATTACAGCCACGGTATACACGGTTTGCAGTCTTTTACAGATTTAATTTCCCTTTCAAAGGGCACAAGAGGTGATACTTGGGCTGCAGTTGATGAGAAGGCAGCATGAGCAGCAAGAAAATCTGGGTTAGAAGAAGCATTTGCCTGCTTATTCCATACTTCCATTTCTCCATGTGGTACATATAAGAGTATGCGGCTTTCAGCACCTTTTCCACTTCGCTGCGAATCTGACACAGATACGTTGACAAGGCACTGTAAAGCGATTTCCACCTGTCTTGCTAAAGGGTCAGTGACAGACATGCACGTGAGCATGTAGGATACAAGGGACTGAAACTTTAATATTTCATCCATTCTTTCCGTGACGTCCTTTCGCTTTAGCTACCTACTTGTGTAGCAAGAAAATCTCATGTGTGATACACAGGATTTCCTAGACCTACCCATTATCAGTTCACAGGACCTGTACTATCTATATAAAAAGTTATTCTTCTATTCAAGTTACATTAATCGCTGTAATAGTTTGCCTAGAAATGCTTATAAACTAAAACGTGGACTTGTTATATGCAACATGCAGAAACAACACTCGCCTGTTTATACCACCGCTTAATGCGAAGTGGAGGGGCGGGAGAACTGCACATTTTAAATCATGTAACAGAGCACCAAATTTCAGGTTGTTTAAAGTTTTATGCAACAACTATTATTCGAAAATGGCTAATGCTGCAAAAAAAAGTTTTTTTACAGAAATTTCTTGTTTTGAAACCTTTTATTTATTTATTTATTTATTTATTTATTTATTTATTTATTTATTTATTTATTTATTTAGGTACTTATTTATACTGAGATAACTTTTTCTTCGTTTTACGGTTTCTCTGGATAAAAACGAAGAGGGCTTCAAGGGACATTTATAGTAAACTCAAGATATTTGTTTATACTGAGGTGAGCTTTCTCTGTTTCTTACGATTTCCCTTGTTATATAAAATGCCATAAAAACAAAGAGGACTTCAAGGGACCTATTTATAGCAAATTCAAGATATTCATGTTATTTTTTACGTCTATATCCCAAATATATATTTTAATTAAAATTGTTGAAGCCGTTTTATTTTAAGTAAAAGCAACAATAACGAAATTCTTTGCATGTAAATGTTATTTAGGATGAGGGAAATTTCGTAAAACTCTTCGCCTGATATAAGGAGACACGTTGTTGAAATATCTTCCAATTATCACTTAGTTGCGCAGGTAATAATTATTCCAATGGTTTCTCTTGCATAAGTATTACTACTTTGTTCCTAAAATCTTTTTCTAAACCCACGTAGATCATGCTCTTCTTCACAACCTCATACCCTACGAATGTTTCATTCGGAGTGTAGAAGAAGCAAAATGACTAAAGCAGAGTAGAAACAACAGAAAAATTGCTGAAAATATAAATGTAAGATAGTATCTGAAGGATAATGTTTGATCCAATCTAATCTGAGACCAACTGTTTTATCACTTTCCTTTCCTCTTAAATTATCGTGTTTGTTGAATGCTCCTCGCGACACAATTAGCGTAATATCTTGAAACTTTCAGACGATGTTCATATATGTGTAAGAAGCATAAATTCCTCCGTGCCTTTTTGTCGTAAAAGTATTAACTGCCTTTTCTCGTGGTAATATAAAAAAGTAAAGCAAATATTTTTGCCGAAATAAAAATGTGAATCTGTACCTAGAAATATATTATTTACACAAAAGAGCAATACCAAAAACGAAAACAAAGCATTTCTCAGTTACAAATGTTTGCATTACCCACTTACAAATTATGAGGATCATTTGAAAAGTTCTCTGAATGAAGCACAAAATTGTGCCAACGTTTTTTTTTAAATTGTTCCTGTTTACTTTCTGTATCACTTACCTAGTAGGTAGAGAAGTTATTGCATTCCACCCAAAATTTCGATGCGAGATTTCACCGTAAATACATGTTTTGAGACCCTCTGAATCCAAATAAAGCATTTTTACTTTCTCTACTACGTATAGAAGTAGGGGAAGTATTGTACTCCACCCAAAAATTCGATAACGAGATTTCACCGGAAATACATGTTTTAAGACCCCCTGAATACAAAAAAACAATTTTTAGAAACATGTCCGTGTGTGAGTCTGTGTGTCTGTCTGTGAAAAGCATAACTCAGAAACGAACATTCGGATAAACACCAAACTTGGTATTTAGGTTCAGTATCTTCCAGAGATGCGACACGAAGGTTTTCAAGATAATCCCCCACCCCAAATTACCCTTTACATAGAACGTTTTTCGAAAATTTTAATTTTCTCAAAAATGCCTCTAACGATTTTGATTAAAATATCATATGTTTAAGATATTTTCATAACAAATGAAATGTATATCTCGAATTTTCTGGGAATGTCTCCAAAAGTATTCTTCATTGTGAACGACTTTTGCATAACTGGTAAACCATAAGAGATAGACAAACTTTTACTACACAAAAAATGTATATCGCGTTAAAATACACAATTTATGTCATATACATTTTTTTTGTTGAGTGACCCATTGTCGAGATATTGCTTGTTATTCCCTTAAATTTTCCAATACTGATACTTTTTCTCAAATTCGTTATTCATTTTTATATGTCCTGGACATGCAAAGAGAATGGAATGCTCCACATAGCAACCAGCGCTTAAAAGATTTGACTATCGATTAAAACCTACCATATTCCCCTTGCATCTACAAGAAAATTAGCAATAAGATTGGCATCTCGATATCTCAATTAACATGAAGCATATGGAGAATAAGCGTTTGTAAAAATAGCTTGTACAAGAGTAGAGAAAGTCGTGAGTGTAACACATCAGATTTTTAGAAAAAGGTCCCCGCGCGCGCGCATATGTGTATGTCTGGGAACAGCATATCTCAAAAGGGAAAAGTCGAATAAATACCAAACTTCTTATTTAGGTTCATTATCGTCCAACGATGCGACACCAAGATTTTAAGGAAATCCTCTCACCCCTAACTAGCCTTTATATAGAAGGTTTTTCGAACTATTTGATTTTCTAAAAAATGGCTCTAGCGATTTTGATTAAAATATCATACATTGAAGATATTAGCACGACAAACAAAATGTATATCTTGTATTTTCTTGGAATATCCTGTGAAGTACTCTTCATTCGGAAGCAATTTTATATAATCTTAATTAACTGGTAAACGTTAGGCGATAGACGAAAACGTACTACACAAAAAATGTAGATCTCTTTAAAACACCCAGTTGTTTCCAAGATATCCGCTATTAATAGTTCGAGTTGTTCAATGCTTTTGTTATTCTTTCTTAGTCTTGCCGATTTTCAGTTGTTTCTCATTATTACATGGAGACAGTTTGGAATTTTAAGGCCAGGCATATAGCGTTCAGTTCTCAAGCATTTTACCATCGCTGTTCTCTTTGTATCTCAACGAAATACGTAATGTAGCTATTTCTACAAAGATTTATCTCGATTAAAATGAAGTAGACTGAAATACAAACTTTCGTAAAAATAATATGCATACCCACTAATAAACGATAGAGGGTAGAGAGAGTTATGTGAATGTTAGATTTTTTTCAACATAGTCTCTCTTTTTAGCAATTCACATGGTCCAGCGATACCCTCAACAGACGAGCATTTCTTTCCACAAGGAACTTTCTCAGTTTAGGAACAGATGAAAGTCTGATGGAGCTAAGTCAGGGGAATAAGGTGAATGTGGCAGCCAATCACACTTCAGTTCGTGGATTTTCGTCATTGAAGAAACAGATGTATGAGGACGAACATTGACTTGATGGAAGATGACTTCCTTCTTTGTCAAACCCGGCCATTTCTCGCGTATTTTGGCCATTAATTGGTCCAGAGGGTTAGCATAATACGCTTGGGAGAGATTTTCCAGGAAGAAGATAATAACCAATGAGTAGCACACGCTTGGCATCCCAGAAAACCGACACCGTGATTCTCTTGACCGAGTTCACACATTTACCTGCTTTGGTGGTGGAGAATCTTGGTGCTTCCATCTCTTAGGCTGCTATTTTGTTTCAGCTGTATAGTAGTGTATCCATGTTTCACCATTTGTTACAACTTGACTCATGAAGTCGGTGGGATCTCTCTGAAAAAGAGTCAAGCTTTGCTCACAGATTTGCTTCCTGGTTCGTTTTTTATCTGGAGTCAGCAGTCGTGGATATAATTTGTGCATGTCCAACTCTTTTCTCAAAACGTGTGACACGTTCCCCTGAAAACTCAGAGCTTCAGCAGTTTCGGACATTTTCATTCAACGATCCTGCTAAACCATGTCGTGTACTTTGTTGATGATTTCTGTTGTAGCGATTTTCGGTCTTATTGCGTGCCCCATCTTTCAAACTTTTATGGTCACATTTAAACTCCATGATCCACATGGAAATATTGGAAAATGATAATGTATAGTCCACTAGAATGTTTGTAATATCGGTGTGAATTTATGTTGCATTTATGTTATGTTGCTGCTGCAATAAAGATAGGGCAATTCCAATCACTTTTCAAATGTATAAGTTCAGAAAAAAATCGACACAAGCAGCGTTTTAAATCAGATGACATAATAATTGTTTACAAAATTATTATCTAAGACACGAAGGGCTTACAAATGTTCAAATTTGATTTGATAACACATGTTAAAGACTCGGGTATACGATACAGATTTCGAAGCCTTAGTTGCAAAATGTAGAAGTTTAAAAATTCACTCCTATATGCCCTTAAATACGGATCCGTTTATTAATTACCTTTGCAGGGTTTGATTAATTTGGCCCCAATTTTCATGCAAATAAACGTAAAACACTGATTTTTATTTTCTTATCACTTATTTGAGGTGGCCAATGGAAATGTTGCACTATTTCCAAAAATGCTATGTCGAGATTTTAGGGAAATACACGCTTTTGTGTCCTTTGAAACCAAGTCAGGCATTGTTAGGATATGTCTGTGAGCAAAGCTGGATAAGCAAGAAGCTTTGGATTCATGTTTTAAGGATACAGAATCAAGATTTTGATGAGCGTTCCCCATTTTTTTAATTATTCTTACGTTTAATTTAAATTTAAATATCATGTATAAGCTGGAGGCCACTCACCAGAGCTCTAGCCCCTCACCCTAACTTCACCAGCTTGACCTTTCTGGCACCGAGCAGAAGACCGGGCGCTCAGAACTTCAACAGTCGAAAACGGCCTAAAATATAACTCTGGATCGAAACTACTTTACTTTTTGAGAAGTATATTACCTCAGTCAGCCATCTATGAAATCCAAAGAAATTCCAATTTCGAACGAATGCAGTGTTCCTTATAATTAACATTCCAAGAGAGAATTCTATTTTGCTTTCTTCCGTTTATCTGAAGACTTAGAACGAAATTGTGAACCTTATTTTAAATATTCAGAACTTAAGATCTTGTCATTCCCTTCACTAATTATTTGAGTTATAAGAAGTGCATTACTTAATAAAGTGTACTAAATAATCTAATTAAGCGCTCCCAAAATACCCCAGGCATATCATAAAGCTTAACAAAAAGCAATAAAGACAACACACGCCTTCAAAATCAACGTACTTCAACCTCTGTATGCCTAGTTGAAAAACATTGTAATAAATTCTACG
Source organism: Deroplatys truncata (assembly GCA_030765065.1). Lineage (NCBI taxonomy): Eukaryota > Metazoa > Arthropoda > Insecta > Mantodea > Mantidae > Deroplatys > Deroplatys truncata. The sequence continues at coordinate 75,623,784 of CM060975.1, read as the reverse complement.
ATTCTAAAGAAGGTAAATCGATACGTTCTCAAATGTTTATATTAAAGATGTTCGTAATGTTAAATCTATATTCCTTCTTTCTGTCGCTTAGATCAATTAGGGACCTTAAGCAAGATAGGCATCGTATAGAACATTTAAAACTACGGTAATATATAAGATATATATGTTTGTATGTGTGTGTATGTGTGTCTGTTTGAGTGTATCCTGGATTTAATTCTAGCTCCTGCTCTTAAGCTTTCTTTTTTCTTTTCTTCTCTCTTTTTGTGTCCTACTTCTTCGCTTTTAATCCCATTAGCAAACACAACCCTCGTCTCACAAACAGAAGTCTGCTTAAAAGAAAACTCCTTATAGCCTGGCGTAAAATGAAATGACTTTAAAAGAACGTGTAAAAAAATAGGGTAGCTACCAACACCTAGCTTGCGGGATATTATTAAAAGAACCAAATTTGTTTTCCTGAAAAAAATAAAAATGTGTTGCCTAAGAAAGCCTAGAAAAAGTTGGTGCTTTTAACAGCTAAAAGCCCCGCTGCTAATTCAAGACATTTTACATCAGAATTCAGTATCTTGCTTACTTTGGATCTAAACTAATGCATAAAAATGCCTCAGCTAAATAGCACAACGAATTCTTAAATGATACAGGATACGAATTTATCGTTGGACGCATATAACTGCTAAAATAAAGTTTACCCAACAAAATAAACTAGAATTATACATGAATAACTATTTATTTCCACTTAAATGTACCATATGCGTCCTCTCTGAAATTCCTTGAAATAAGCAGCACTGCAATACCTGAAGTCGTTTAGACCGGCATTGAGCTGTTAGCAACGTAAATCGGCTTTCTGTTTAAGGGGACCTAGGACAGATTGTATGATTTTCTACCATTTTTTTTCAATCTTTTTAAAATCTTGTATGTTGGTTTCCCTCATTCTAAATAGCATTAGGTGTAAATTTCAATAAAATTGATGAAGTAGTTTTTCAGATGAAGTATTTTCTGTTTTTCATATCACGATATTTGAAAATTATGAAATACCCTTGCGGGACAAATTTTATTTTTCATCAATACCACTCTGTCACATTAATATTTGAACTCCTAACAAATTATCCTAGTATTCTTTTTTCATTTTGTGTTTTGAATAACAGATTATTAATTATAATCATTAATGCAGATATTACAGCCTAAAAAGTAAACAATTTTAGGATTAATAGCCCACTGTGACACTCCAACTTCTTTAGGTAGAACAGTAGAACTATTATCCCAAGTTTCATGCAAAACTAAGGAAAACTGTCCCGCATGGGACATTTGACATATTGAAAAATGTCGTTCTGAGAAAACTTAAATTTTAGTATATCCTTTACCACAGTTTTAATTGAATGCAGAATATGCATTTTACCGGGTATCGATCCTACGCTCCTTGGTTTTGAGAGGTTAGCTACTCCTATCGTGCCTTAGACCGCATGGCCATAAATCCCGATGTCGAAGTCAAGATACATATGGAAGCACATTGCAGTGTATAGCAGAATGTTCAATGCACGCACTAAAATTTACCCCATGTTAATCGAGTCTGTGTTCGTTCAGAAATTCTAAGCGAGAGAAATCTTCTAACTCATTGTGCATGAGGTTGTGGAAGATGGGGGGGCGTGACCTTGCGCCGCCATATTTAAATGACCATTTAAAGGGCTTACCAATCGTGTAACATACCATGTTATATATATATATATATATATATATCATTTTAAAGCTAAGGACTTGTACTTTTTTATAGAATAGAAAACAAAAAATCAATATTTTCGGGGAAATTAACTTCCCGGTGTCCTTAATCCTGTACCCATCCTCTTGACACACTGACTATGGAGCAAATTTGAATGCTTTTTGGAAAGAAAGTAACTATTTTGCAAGCGAGAACAAACATAGGCGTGGCAGGCATTTAAATTTCCGTGCATGGTTTTTAAAAACGCCTCCAAACCCTTTAAAAATGTTTTTATCACCATCAAACGCATTTAAATGTTCGGCTAACATTATAAAGAGTTAATTTTTGCAGAAATCAAAAAACTGAAAATGTTGGCCATTTTGACTAAAACATCTGTCCTAGGTCCCCTTAAATGGAAACAGTAATGAAATATTGGTGGAATTAATTGTTCTTTCACACAAGCCGTGTGTTGGACAGGGTTGGAAAGGTAGAATCAGATGAATGAAAAATTCAAGGTCATCGCCGGTATTTGAACCACGGATCTCCCGGTCTCCATCCGATTGCTCTAACCACTGAGCTACCATGGCAACATGCCGAGACGACTGATTCTACCTTTCCAGTAATGAAATCATTGTATGAAGAAGCACCTTCTGAAATAAGGTCCATAGTGACAGAATGAATGTTTTAAATTAATGTCGTAGATCACAGTCAAGTTGTTCGTTTCATCAGACCAGTCCTTGTAACAACATATTATATGGAGAAGTGAAGGTGGGAAGGAATCGCAGAACAACAGCGACATCTTCTATACCGCCAACTGAATCGATATCGCAACACCAGATAACTTTTATTTTAAGGAAAAGAATGTAAGAGATTTTTCAGTTAGCATTGAAATCATAACAACTAAAACATTATGTTTTTTTTTCTTATTGAAACAGACTCGAATGAAAAGATCATTCTTAAGTACTTGTGATACACAGAACGTTAATCCTTTCTGAGTGTACTATAGAGAAATTATTCTGTTTTCTTCGTCTTTAATTTTGTATATAAATAGATAATTATTCTTTCTTTCAACTAAAGTAGATTAAAATATGTCTTTAAAATGTAGAAGACGGACTGCTAATTTATTACAATAATAAGAAATGGAATTATTACTTCTGTTCAGCAATAAATTAATATGTTGTTTGAATTATTATAAAAAAAAATTTTATCACAAAGTTATAATAAACCTGCATTTTCTTTGTTGATCGGCATTAACATAAATTCTCATACTAGTTGTAATAATAATAATAATAATAATAATAATAATAATAATGAAACTGTTAAGCTAAAATATTTCCTTTCATTATTTATAACAGCACAATTTTTAAGTAAAACCCCTTATTTTCCACAACTACCTAGGAAGTGCCTTCTTTCGCCAAACTTGCCGCCCTGCTACTGTGCACAACAGTGAGGGAGTTGTACCCCGTTGATACACCATATCGTTGCACGGTTGTGAAAAGCGTGCCCAAATTAAACTAACGTCCACTTGACGATGTCTGCTTTATAACACACAATCTGATGTGTTACACTCACATGACTTTCTCTACTCTTGTACAAACTATTTTTACAAACGCTTATTCTCCACATGCTTCATGTCAATCTTATTGCTAATTTGCTTGTAGGTGCAAGGGGATAATGGTAGGTTTTAAGCGATAGTCAAATCTTTTAACAGCTGGTTGCTATGTGGCGCATTCCATTCTCTTTGTATGTCCAGTACATAAAAAAATGATTAACGAATTCCCATTTGAGAAAAAGTATAAGTATTGGAAAATCTAAAGAATAACAAGCAATATCTCGAAAATGGTTCACTCAACAAAAATAAAAGTATATGAATAAATTGTGTATTTTAACGCGATCTAGATTATTTGTGTAGTAAAATTTTGTCTATCTCTTATGGCTTACCAGTTATGCAAAAGTCGTTCACAATGAAGAATACTTTTGGAGACATTCCCAGAAAATTCGAGAGATACATTTCATTTGCCATGAAAATATCTTAAACATATGATATTTTAATCAAAATCGATAGAGCCATTTTTGAGAAAATTAAAAATTTTGAAAAATGTTCCATGTAAAGGGTAATCTGGGGTGGGGGGATTTTCTTGAAAACCTTCGTGTCGGATCTCTGGAAGATACTGAACCTAAACACCAAGTTTGGTGTTTATCCGACTGTTCGTTTCTGAGTTATGCTGTTCACAGACACACACACGGACATGTTTCCAAAAATGCTATCGAATTTTTGGGTGGAATACAATACTTCCCCTACTTACTATATGTAGTAGAGAAAGTAAAAAATGGCGTATAAAACTAATATTAAATGCAGAAGTAGAATGCACACTTGTTGTCCGTGCCTTCTACGCACGTAGAACGAAAAGCTATTCTGCTGCATAATGGATGCGTATTTTCCAAAGCGAATTGGGTACTGTACATACTTACATTTTGTTTATTTATTTACTTATATATGTATTTATTAATTCATAGGTTCATCACACGCAGTATATAGGACTGAACATTCCCAATTAGAACAAATTAAATTAGAATGTAAATTATGTAAATTAGAATGTCAATGGTCTTTGTTGTAGGATTCTAGTGCAAGTGGTTTACGAGAAATCGTATTTTGAAAAGTTTCCACTTCGACAATTGTTTGTCCAATTCAACCTGCTTAGTTGCTAGGTACGATGTTGTTATGTTCGTTTGTATTGTGTTTTCTGTTCATTGATTACATTGCGACTTTCTGGTCAGGTAGTTTGTTACAGTTCAAGCAGTAAGTTGTGAGTGAAAGATGGGGTTTACTAATGCAGAAAAAGCCGACATGCTCATGGTGTATGAAGTGTGTTGGAAGAATGCAGTTTGTTTCTGTACGGTGTATGCGGAAACGTATCCCAATAGACGTCAACCATCTAGGCAATTATTTATCAACCTCTTCAACCAATTACGTGAAAGTGGTACTGTAATACCTAGAAAACGTAACAGAAACAAACAAGTGACTGGAAAAGAGGCAGAAATTAATTTTTTGGCTGCCGTTGCAGTAGATCCGCAAATTAGTTCCCGCACAATCGCACGTGGAAGTGGCATAAGTCAGGCAAGTGTACTGCGCATTCTCCATCGACATAGGTTCCATCCCTATCACATCTCTCTGCATCAAGAACTACATGGAAGCGATTTTGAGAATCGTGTTAACTTTTGTACATGGGCATTAAGACATGATACTTCAGATTCATCATGTATCTTGTTTAGTGGTGAGGCAACATTTACTAATCATGGCCAGGTAAACCGCAGAAACATGCACTATTGGTCTGTTGAGAATCCCCGTTGTCTTCGTCAGGTGGAACGTCAGCGTCCATGGAGTTTAAACGTGCGATGTGGGATAGTGAACCATCAGCTCATAGGCCCTTTGTTCATAGAAGGAACAATGAACTCGCACAAGTATCGCAGCCTCCTGACAGACCATCTGCCATAGATGCTAGAAGACGTTCCTTTGCAGACTAGGAGGAACCTGCAGTACCAACATGATGGCTGTCCAGCCCATAGGGCACGAAGTACTACAGCTTGTCTTAATGGATTTTTTTTGGACGAAAAGGACCTGTACCTTGGGCGGCCCGTTCACCGAATCCTACTCCTTTAGACTTTTTTCTGTGGGGAAAGCTGAAAGACGCTGTCTACAAGGATGTACCAACTATATCAGACGATATGAAACGACGTGTTACTGCAGCCTGCTCTGATTTCCGCTGAAATGCTATAACGTGTGCAGCTGTCTTTCCATAGCAGACTGGAAGCGTGTATTGAAGCTGGCGGTGGTCATTTTGAACACAACCTTTGAAGGGCTATGTTCTCTTTACCTGAAAGAATCCACAGAAGTATTGTAATTCCCTTTTGTTTTTCTTTAGTTTGTGCTACCACAGGTTGTACAAGTGTAGGTGCGTAAAACCTTCAAAATAAGATTACTCGTAAACCACTTGCAGTAGAATTTTGCAACAAACGCCACTGACATTCTAATTTATCCTACCTTTATTCTGTTGATGTAATTAGACATTGTTCCATTTAAAAATAGTATGTTTGCTGAAAAAATACACTTTCTCAGCATTATTAAAATCTGTTTATAGGCTAAATGTACGAGGCCCTGATTACCAATCAATGCTGTGAAAACTGTACATCAATAGTACTTTCCATTTCCGAAATATTTACGGTGCAAGTTTTAGGTGATTCACCCCGTATATATGTGTACTACGCAATTAAACATGTAAGCACTAATAATTAGGAGTAGTGGCGTTCTTATGCGAGAAGGATATGTGGTATATAATAAGTGCTTACATGTTTAATTGCGTACAATCAGTGCACCATTTTATGAATCGGATTACTTTTGTTCCTGTCAAATGTTCGGAGTACTGAGGGCAAAAATAATTTAAAGAAAAAGTAAACTTGAATAAATGGACATACAACTACCCAGTTTACTCTCTGTTTTTATGCTTATAGAGCTGTAAGGAGGATTTTTATGAATTCATGAGGACATGTTTTACGAGTTCCTTAATAGCTATTGAATTTAAAATCAAGTGGATGGTTACATGGTGTTCTAGATCGCAATCTCAAGCATGTCATTTTGCTAATCCTCAGTGGAAACAGGACTGAGGATTGCGTAACATCAAATTGTAGCAAGTGGAGTAACTGACGAACTAATGAAACTTCACCAATCAGCACATGCCTTTGTAACACTTAAGAGCATAACAAAGAAAGTGTTACATTACATGACCTTCTTTACCCACTAGCATTTATTTTTAAATACCTTCTACAAACTATTCTTACGAAAGCTTGTTTTTCTACCTACTTCATGTTAATCGAGATAAATCTTTGCAGAAATAATTTCATTATACAATTTCTTATAGGTACAAAGGGAAGAGAGCACACAGAATTCATATCCAGGTGTTTAAAAGTGGGTCGCTATATGTGACATAAATTCCATACTCTATGATCGCGAGTAGCAATTGGATAAAGGTAGCGTTTTAAAAGCTACATTCAAGTGTTTTTCTCTACCCATTGTCGTTTAATTTTTATATTTTATACCAACTATTCTTACGAAACCTTATTTTTCTTTCTACTTTATGTTAATTGGGATAAACATTGCAGAAATGGCTTCATTGTATCTTATACTAGGTACAAGGGGAAAAGAGGAAACTGAATCGATAGACAATTGTTGAACAGCGGGGAGCTATATGCTGGCCTTAAAATTCCAGTCTTTCCACGGCATCACGAGACACAACTGAATACAAACAGAACTTTTAAAAAGGATAAAAGTATTAAGCAATTCAAATAAATAATAACGGATATTTTGGAAATGCCTATTGCCGCAAAAAGGTTATTTGAAATAAATTGTGTTTAAATAGATTTGAAATTTTAAATAGTTCTACATTATTTGTGCAGTATGTTTTAGTGTGTATCTAATGGTTTATCTGTTATACAAAATTCCTTCTAAATGAATAAGAATTCACAGAATATTCACTGAAAATTCAAGATATACGCTTTATTTGTTAGGTGACTATATTAAATATATAATAGTTTAATAAACATCGTTAAGACTCAATTTAGACAAAATCAGAACTATCAAAAATTTGGCCTTGTAAAGGGTAGTTTGGCGTGGGAGAACTTTCTTGAAAATCCCCAGTGTCGTGTCTTTGGAATATACTGAACCTAAATACCGGGTTTGGTATTTATCGAAAATTTCGTTTCAGATTTATGCTGTTCACACAAACACACACGCACACACATCCGCGGGCCCTTTTCTAAAAAGACCTTTTTGGATTCAAGGGCCTCAACAGTATATTTCCTGTGAAATATCATTATCGAATTTGTGGGTGGAATGGAATATTTCCTCTACCTACCATGTACGTGATAGAAAAAGTAAGAGATCAAACAGAATGCATGATCAAGTATACATTTCTAAAAAAAAGAAGGGGAAAAACGATACTGAGCATGAACTAGGATAAGTTTACTGAAGACAGAGTTGTACACTATTGCCCCTGATAAGAATATTAACATATTTAATGCCTTCCAAACAGCACTGCAAATGCTCTTAGAAAATCATCTTTTCCCAAAGCTGTAAGCAAACATATAATTCAATTTCATCAAACTTAACAGCGTCTTATTTGGCACGGAAAAGATTGTATAACAAGCAGTAACGTTGGTAGTTGTGCGGCTAATATAGTATAGATACTTTTAATTTTACCCAGCAAAAATCTAATAACTTGATACTGAGGAAAATTTCTATAGAAGACGGGGGCGAAATTGGAATTTTTCCTGATTTACCTGTCCTGTTATAAAACTATTACACATTTTATATATTTCATTTCTGGTATTTTCGGTGTTTTAATACTTGCTCGATGTAATTTACTGACACACTCCTAAAAAGTATTGTTATCGAGAATTTCAGAAATTAAAGGTCAGTCAGTCAGTCAGTCAGTTAGTTACGGTAAGGGGATAATTAACAACTCTGACATAACCTTCTGAATGGAGAGATTTTCTCTGCAATATCTTACACATGTATATCCATGGCGGTGATGAAAAGTACACGAAAGTACAAACACAAGGGTCCATGTAATTTACATTATTATGATTAGCTAGTGACGGGACGATAAAATTGTTTCTCGATACTCGCTTCCGATACTGGTTTTTGAGCATCGACACTCGAACTCACTTTATAAAAACTGTAAATGCGATAGATTGTTTACTGAATTATGTCCTTAGTAATTTTCTGTGTATAAACACGTGTAACCAATTTTGTATTGCGTTTAGCACACAAGTTGTTCCTGTTTGACATACTCCAAAATTCTGTTTGACAAATTAATTGGCAGTAATGTTTTATATTGATAATGCCACGGGTTATCCGTGGTTAACAAAATCCTCTATTGTTAGTCAAGACTGATGATGATGATGATAATAATAATAATTCATTTGTTTCGCTTTTTATGTAATTATATGTTGTCTGAAAACTTTCTTTTTAAGGATTTTTCTACCCATAGGAAAACAAGTATTATAAATTCTTCTTTATTCTACAATCTTGAAAATGTAAAGAAATATATATTTTACATGACACTCAAACAACCAAAGCTAACAAATATTTTCATGCCCTGTATTATCTCACGTCTTAAGTTCTGATTTATTTCTGTTGAATTCCCAGAGTTTGGTGACCGAAGCAAGTAAATGTAATGGCTTATAGTGAATCACCAAGCCAGGCTATTGCAGAAACGTGATTTAGTACGTTAGTAAAATCAGCTTCATTCACAACTCAGTTAACGCTGCATGTTACACGAGTACCTTTATCCCTTCCCCCCTTGTTTTGTATGTTTTCATTTAGACACAAGAGTCTATGCAATGTTTCATTCACTCACGGAAACAAGTCAGAGATCCTTATGTGCCCCAAATGGGGAACAGATCCGATGATATATGTGTTCATTAGAATACGTTTTGAAAATAGGTTAATCACTTATTTTTGGCTGTCTCTGCGGTCGAGTGGGGTGCCCTGGCTTATCAACCCAGAGGTCCCAGGTTCGATTCCTAGCCGGGCGGGTAATTTTTCTTTAACAGAATAACTCCCTATCTCCCACAGAGACTGGAAGTGAATGTGTTTAATAGTAAAGACGGATAAAACCAACGTTAAGGAACTCCACAGTTCAACAAGCAATAATCCATTATTTTTTTCTCAAGTCAAAACCTCTGATATGACCAAAGAAATTAAAGGATATGTAAATAAAACAAAAATTCATTTTAATATCGTAGTAATAGCATAAAATTAAGAGTGTGCGTATAGTTTGCTACCGTGAAGAATATTCCACGAAGTTGAACACACTTTTAAAAACTTTGGAATTATAAAATTACTTTTGTTACTGAGACGTGTCGTTTATGCATTCATTTATTTGCTCTTTCTTCAAAATCTGATAAAGTGATAATATTTCAACAAGCTAATGTAAAGGGAAGTAGAGCCGCATAAACATCAAAGTTTGAAATATGGCTTGTACACCTTATTTACCCACAGTGCACTAAAACATTGTTTAGAAATTAGACGGCAAAGGCAAACTTACAGCATCGTGGTGTATAGTGCTTAGCATGCAAAGGTCCCAAGTTCCACTTCGAATGGGGAGGAAAAATGTTTCATTAATTAGGATTATTCCCCATCTCCCCTAGAGACCAGAAATGTGAATATGCCTGTGATTTAAAATTTGAAATAAGTAACAAAATCTAATTATTAGAATCAACTGTGAATATATTGCTAATGTATTCTTAAGCAGTTGGCTACAAGTTATCAAGATTCAAACCATAAAGCACTACAAAGAACGCGGAAACAGCCAAGTGTTACCCATAGGCAGATGAAAACCGGATTGAGTGCTGTCTGCAAACGCCAAAATACTGTACGAGGATAGAGAGTGGTTGAATACCTGCGATGCCCCTACCTAAAGTCTAGTAACAGTTCAACTTTATTCCCTTCCGTCCTGATTTTAATGCTTAGAAACTCCTATGCGTGCTAATGAGCAAGTATTTCCAAAGCCGAAACCGTCGAGGTAACCGTAGATGCTAAAGGCAGCATATAAATACTACAATTAAAGAATGGTAGATTTTCTTTTCGATAAGAAGTATTGTTGCACCACCAGCGCAATAATGTTAAAACCGCTAGACTGTCACTTGTTTTGTGACAAATGTGATTGGCATTGTGTGGAATATGCACCTGCTTAAATAGGTTTCTTCAGAGATCAGTATCCCATACGTTAGCGGTTATGTAATGCAAAATATGTACGCATTCTAATATTAGAAGTACTTGTGATGCTTACTGTTAAGTCTTATGGGAGATTAAACGACTTGCCTCCGCAACAATTTTATTGCTATATTTGCGATTAAGAATTAGCAGAATGGAGAAAAGAAGTATGGGAAAAAATGGATAGGAAAATAGTAGCAATTAAAATACTAACGAGAAAAGACGAAAAGCAAAATAAGAATATGGGGGAGTTCCTAAAGAAAGTAAAAGAGAAATGGATTAGAAAAGTAAGAGAGATAAGAAAAGTAGAAAGGCAAACGGAGGAAGGAGAAGATGGGCAATAGGGATTAAAGATAGCAAGGGATAATTAGATGAGCCAGAAGGCCAGGGTGCCAGGCAAAAAGAGTAGTATAGCTGGCAAGAAAAAAATTTTGTACATAGGTTAAATTAGTTCGTAAGAGGAATGTTGTAAAAAGAAATTGTAAAAAGAATATGTAGAAAATGTACAAAATTTCCAATGTTTGCGATAGTTGTTACACAAAGTGTTCCAGTTGCACATAGGTTACCTTGAGTAGTAGTAGTAGTAGTAGTAGTGGTGGTGGTGGTGGTGGTGGTGGTGGTGGTGGTAGTAGATGGAGGGGCCCCGAAACCGGGGCAGAGCACAGCACCGCAACGCAACGCAAATAGGCTAGTGCTTGTGCTTCTAACTTGATCCCTTGGAGGGTGGGAGGGAGGAAGAAAGGAAGGGGGGACCTGAAAGATGACTAGATCCGGGCGCCGATGTGCACACGCATGGACGGGGTCCCTAACGATTCCAAATTGAACGCATCCGACTTCGGTTACCCTACTCTCAAGCCCTGAGCTCCCTGGGGACCCCTAGAGCCCAGGGATGCCGCTCCAGAAGACGGGTCCGTCGGCAGTCCAACCGACGCCAGAGAGAAACCTTTCCGAAGCGCAACTACACCGCCCAGTCGCAAACACCGAACGCCGTCGCCTGGTCATTCAACTCTGAAATAGGTGATAGGAAATGATGGACAGGAAATTGGTGGTAGAAAAGGAACAACCCCAGAATTTGCCTACCGATCCGGAAAACTACGAAGAAACTAACAGAGCAGTCGGTCCGACGGGAATCAAAACCGGACATCCCGAATGCGAGCCTCACGCGTTACCGCGGAGCCATCTTGCTCGGTTACCTTAATAGAAGCAACAGCACAGTGTTTGGCATTCTTTACTTCTTTCTTGATTTTATTTAGTAGCACTCGCGTAACTTAGTTGTTCCTCATGCAGTTTTTGCGGACTGCCTCACTCCCGCAGCACTTCAGCGTGTGGTTAAATGCCAATAACAATTCTCGCTCCGCTTAGTTTACTCGGACCGCTGCACCAGACTTCGAATTACTCGACTTAATAGTCAGTGTGACCCATGTTGGACATTTTTCTCCTTCCAGCGCATTCCAACTTTTCAGTTGTTTCCGTTTCTGAAGGGCTCGTATAGTTACCCTGTACCTTCGGACCTTCCATTTCATCACCTTTCCGCAATCTGCTGACGGCGACAATAACGTACACGCAATTTGACCTTCTCCTTAAACTTCTAAGCCTACAAGAAGTACAGAACACAGATAGCTCTGTTTCTTGTCATATGGTCCATCATTTGATTACTTCGTATTGCGGAAAGTTTAATTAAAGAAGGTATATATTAAACTATGTTGCAAAGGCAATTAACTGCCAATAAAATAAACTTGATCCCTATTCTTAGAACTTCTTAGTTCATTAATAGCGTAACATTAGATGAAAAGCTAAGGGAAAAATCAGTCGTTGCATATCATATGGTTGCATATTACAGGGTGAGTCAAAAGACTCCGAACCACCTGCGCTGTGTTTTACCTGTCCGTGTCCTCGGCGCTTGTTGCCGTCTACTGCTATCATAGAAAGACGCGGATGAAACCATACAACATTTTAAAACTACTTTTAAAGGCTTTACTTACCAACTTTATGAAAGGAAATGCTGAAACCGGCCACCGTCATTGTCCATACATTTAGCACCTCTTTAGAAAACTATCCATCATGGAATTTTGGGGGGGATTTTCCAAACGATGATCGGTGTCGTCTAATGTTTCTTCGGCAAGAACCGAACGCCGTCTTTTAGATTTCTTAGCCTGAACACTTCCTTGGCCTGGAATTTACTGTAAAGTTCATGGATTGTTGTACGACCTGGAACTTTTACACCTGGAAATCTTTCTGCATATCGACTTTCACTTGACGAGCTGACCGAGTTAACACATACGAATCATAAATAAATAAATACATGCTGTGCAGTAGAAAACATATACTGTGCCATAATATACTTTGTGACTAACACAGGACAAAATAATAAATAACTCGCAATAACTGAACTACACATCACCGTCAACTCGAAACTGCACTTCACACTGCACAGCAAATTCACAACAGCGTGACTTTGTTTATAGCAGCAGTGCGTTATCATGTTTTATCATATTTCCACACGCCCAGTGAAAAACACCGCGCAGCCGGTATTATTGTTCATAAAATATCCCTCCGGGGTAACTTAAAACATAAAGTGTACAAGCCAAACCCACATACCCTGGAAGAATTAAAACAAAATATCCGCCAGGAAATTTCTCAACGTGAACTACGCGGGTGATGGATAGTTTCCTAATGAGGTGCCAAAAATGTATGGACAACGACGGTGGCCGGTTTCATCTCCTTTCGCAAAGTTGGTAAGCAAAGCCTTTAAAAGTAGTTATGAAAATGCTGTATGGTTTCATCCGCGCTTTTCTATGATAGCGGCAGACGGCAACGAGCGCCGAGGACGTGGACAGGAAAAACACCGCGCAGCCGGTTCGGAGTCTTTTGGCTCACTCTGTAGTATTTGGCGCAAGGATTCTAATCTGTAAAACAAAAACTAGTGTTTTAGGCAATTGCGTTGCTTTATAACACTTAGTGGTAGACGCTTCTGTCATTTTAGTTCTTCCTACTATTAAATTCTGACGTTCGTATTAAGTTTTAAGTTGTTCAATTTTGCACGACTTCGTACTCACAGTGTAAACTCCAGAAATGCACATTTAGAAGGAAATAATATTTCAAGTTTATTAATAACTAATCAGGCTAGATTTTTACTATACAATGTAGATAGATTGGCTGATAAGTAAAACTTTGATGCGAGGAAATAAAAAGCACGTTCTAGTTTTTTACCACATTGAGTTATGAGTTGAGTTCAGTTTTTGATCCTACTCTGTGTGTTTGAAAACCAAGAACGCTCCGTTTCCTTAATTACTAAATATATTCAATCGTAATTAATACAGAGTATTTTCTCAGACCTATTTATGCACAATAACAACCAAGATGGCCAGTAAAAATGAGAGTGAAAAGAAACATGTACGGTATAATATAAATCAAAGCGTTAGGATTTAATAAGCTCTTTCTTCCTATTTTGTCATGTGTTTGGTATTTTTCAGAATAGTCATTAACTTAATAAAAATAACATTACATAGCAATTATATAGTTTACTATTTTTTCGTATATTCTAAGTATAAGCATTATTCTCTCTCTCTCTCTCTCTCTATCTCTCCCCCTCTTGTTTATTTTACTTCGGTTTAAATACGTGGTCATATCGCGACGATTTGTTAGAAGATACCTCGTGGTTCGGTGTGTGGCGGACAGCTAGCTTTCTAGGTCTCATCCCTGTACCATACCATCTTGTTTCGTCAAACGTCCACATAGGCCTTAGTACTAGGCAACTGTACCTCTGCTTCTATACGTGACGGGCAGATGATATTAGGGTGCTCTACAGTCTAATCGCTTTCATTATCTGTGTATACATGGCAGAGCATTCACTATTACCATCTTTTCTCATTATTTACTATTCTTTTAGACTTAAGGTGAAACTAGGTCATGGTATTAAATATCCACTCCGGTGTTTACCTTGACGACTGAGGGAAACCACAAAGAAAGCAGTCATTTGGTCGTCCTACGGGTTTTGAACTCAGGACCTCCCGATGCGGACGAAGACGCTACTGCCTGAGCTATCCCGCTCGGTGTACAAATTTTATGAATATATCCTGAAGCCACATACGAGCCTAATTCGATCATTGTTCATTTGAGTTTACAGGAATACATAACATACATTTATATTTTATTTTATTGTAAGATTTTTGGTGTTCTCACTTAAGATATCCTTATTTACTTGTGTTAGCAACTTAGCATTATCCCTTTCCCATATGAGAGTTGTATTTTTATGATAACGAAATTAGTCTGTAAAAATTTAAACAGAAATGCTATTTAAAAGTACGTATCTAGTATTTCAATGCTGTGCTTGACCTAATAGTTATTTGTAGAATATTTTTAATGAATGCAACTCGTAATTTGAAATTTTCCCAAATAAATTTAAAATTACTCATTACGTTACGATAGAAAACAACTTAAAAGTTTATTAACTTTTTGGGGGGGAAGAAAATTGTTATGAGATTGCTAGTCAAGTATATACCTATAATTTTTGGAGTATTCTATTATCATGCGACATATAATTTTTAAAAACGTTATAATCTCCATTCGTTTATTTTTATTACTTTCACTACCATCTATCTATAGTAGATACAGGAAGCGTTATATTCCACCCAAAGATTCAATATCGATATTTTTAAATGATTTGACGCACCCTGAATCAAAACAAAGCATTTTTAAAAATGTATCTGCGTGCGTGAATTTGTATGTATGTGCGTGCGTGCGTTAGAGAGTGCGAGAGCGAGCATAACATAACTCAAAAACGAAAAGTTGTATAAATAATAAACTTGACTTCTAAAGATGCGAACACGAAAATCTAAACAATCCTCTCCCCAAACCATCCTTTATACAAAGGTTTCTTTTTTGTGATATTCTCAAAAATGCCCCTAACTATTTAGATGAAAATGTTGAGATATCTGCACGTCTTAAAAAAATATCGTGAATTTTCTTTAAATAGCCCATGAAATTACCTTCATTGGGACAAATGTTTTATAATTTTGTATAACTATTAAACCATAAGAGATAGACAAAACTTACTACACGAAAGATGTAGAACTTGTTAAAATGCACAATTTAGTTCAAAATGTTTCTGGCATTAACTATTTCCGAGATACTTGTTATTACTTGTTTGAATTTTCTGGTGCTAAAGCTCTCCTTTTTTTCTCGTGATGTCATGCAAATAGTTTGAAGTTTCAAAGACAGCATATGGTCTCCCACATTTAAAGATTTTTCTATCAGTCCGGCATCAGTTATACCTAGTATGTAATGAAACTATTTCTGCAACTTTTAAATGAAGTAAAGGAAAATTTAAACGAAGTAGAAGCAAAACAAGCTTTGTAAGAATAGTTTGCAGAAGGGATATGAAAAGAAAGTATAGTGGGTAGAAAAAGTTACATGAATTTTACATCTGAGGTTTTTTTCTTGCCCTCCGCTGCATTTATTTGTTTTGATGCGCTTCACGATTATAGCTTTCATATATTAAAACATAAACTTAGTCGTAAGAATTCGTCATTTTAGTTCCATTTCGTTACGATTGTTTATTTTGAATCCATTTATGAGCAATTTCAGTCAATTTTAAGTCGCAATTTGAAGTCCTAAACAGTAGTTCGATAATCGAAGCTTGTGCAGTGCAGTAGGAGTGAGATAAGCCCATTTTGCTTCCTAGAGCAGCATCTTGGCGTTAATGCAGACCTGACTAGTGATACTGCTGGAAGGCGCGATTCCCTAAGGAGATACTGCACTTGTTGACAGTCTGTGGAGATTCTCACAAGGCTCCCACAGGACTACAGGTGTTTTTTTCTTCAGGGAAGACACTAAAGTGGCTGTTCTATCGGCTGCCAGATGGGGAATATCCACCCACCCGTCTTAGGATTTTACGGCGCGTATTAGATGGACATGCGGAGACTAAAGCTTCTTACTGCGCCTGAAACTTCCTATTTCATTTTCCTTATAACATTGCATCTGACCTTCTCCTCGCTTTCCTCTGTATTTTATTACATTTCTTTCCTTCCGAAAGGTAGCATTTATAAAGAAAGGATTATGATGCTTGCAGATAATCCGGATACCGTCATTTGGATACCCTGCATGATGGGAAATAGACAATAAAGTACCCTATATGTAACATACAGAATACGTCCACCCATTTTATCTTAATTTTCATAGATAATCTTATTAATTATCATTGATATAAAGTCTTAATTTTACTTCATCTAGCTTCTATTTATAGTAGGTAAAGGAAGTACTGTAAGTAGTCCAGTCAAAAATTAAATATCGAATATTCATTACAAATACATGTTTTGAGATTCCCTATATCAAAAAAAAATTTTGGAAATGACGCTCGCGTGCACGTGCGCATGTGTCGTGTATGTATGTAAACAGCCTAACTTAAATTCAGCTAAACACCACACTTGGTATTTAAATTCAGTATGTTCCAAGGATGTGACACACAGACTTTCAAGAAAACCTCCCCCTCCAACTACTCATTACAAAATATTCGTTATATTTATGTTATCAAATAGTGGCTCTAGCGATTTTGGTTAAAATACCATATGTTTAAGATATTTACATGAGTAATGAAATGTATATCTTGAACTTTCTGCGAATAGTTTTCGAATTCCTCTTCATTCCGGCGAATTTTGTATACTTTGGTATGACTGGCAAACCATAAATGACAGACAAAAACTTACTGTACAAACAATTTAATTTATTTCAAATTATTTTTGTTTCCCGTGGCATCAGCCTTTTCGAGATAATCGCTGTTTGAAGTGTTCTTACCCTTCAGTTTTTTCTCGCAATTTCATGGAAAGAGTATGGAATTTCAAGGTCAATTTGATTATCGCTATGTCCCTCTTGTATGTACCTACAACTAAATGTGTAGTGTTAGTGGCTGGAGAAAGTCCTGTAAATATAACACATAAGTTTTATCTATTATTTATTACAATCAGATAATTAATCACCGATTTTGTTTTTCAATTAACACTATGGTAATATGCAAGTTAGGAGAGTGAGAAAGCAGACAACTGTTTAAAAATTAGGCCGATATAATATGCTGGTAATATTGCACTGTGGTATTATATATTATTATTGCTCAGTCCTGTAAATATAACACATAAGTTTTTGAGAGACAAAACTATTTATATTTTATACTTAAATCGTTTGTCCAGAGCTTTGTACTAGGGAGCGAGGTCAAACTGATCACTCCAACAGCAGAGCCGTTGCCTCTTGTCGGAAGTATTACACTGTTCTAACAGAGACCCTTTGCACATACTCGTGAAAAACAAAACAACAAAAAACACTTAAGGTTTCCAAGTTCACTGCTTAACATGTGAGAAAATTTAAAAGAACTACAAATATTTCGGAAATGGTTACTGATACAAGCATTGTTATATGACAAACTCTATATTTTAACGAAATCCAAATTATTTTCTATACCTAGGAAGTTTTTCTCTCTTGTGGTTTTCCAGTTGTATAACATTAGCTGTGCCTAAAGGGCTTTATGTTCGGAGAGATATATAATAGGGACGTTTACACCATATTTCTAGAATTTTCTATAACTGGGCCTACTCAGTAGGTGTTACATAACTGAGAAGCTGTTAAGAGATAAAAAAACGTATCTCACTAACATATACCAACTTTACGTAAAATGCACATATTTGTTCCGTTAAGTTCTCTATATTTTTTGCATTGTACTTTGATGTGTCGAATTTGTTAAGCATGACTTCATGCAAAAAGTATGCAGTATTTGGATGGCATATATCAACCTGCTTTTTATAGAGCTGGTTGTTGCCGTAACCTCCTCTGTACCTGTAGCATGTTATTACAGTAATGATATTTAATTAAATCCATCATGATTAACTAGAGGGAAAAATAAAATTTTGTATGAATAATTTGTAGAACAGCTATGAAAAAGTAATGGTTAGGGGAATCCGTGTGACTGTTTATACATCTGATTTTTTTAACCCAATGGAACGAAATAAATTGCTACATGACATGTAATAATGCATAGACACATCACACTTTCTTTTGAAAAGGCGAGGGAAATCCATAGAAAGCCATTAAATATCTAGTAGAGAAAAAACAGAAAGACATAAAGAGTTGAAATGTTTGATGTGCTCACTCTCTGGTTACACTAGCCTTCTCAGGCGCCTTAATGAGCAGCAGAATATACTGACCTCGCAAGAAAACTACCAAAAACGACTCGTAATACAACCAATGTTCCTCTGTAGCAAAGGGTTTTATGGTCTCGGGCATTGAATGAAAATGTAGAAATGCTTCGGACAATGCAAAACAGCAGTTCGTGACCTGCCAGCATTACTGAGGTCACGAACGGGAAGAGGATAAAGCAGCCTTGTCAATCATGTCTTACATGACGTAACTCTCTTCTTATAGACCCAGATCTCCAAAGATTAGCACTAATATTCGAATGTGATGTTTCTCCCCCTACCGTTTAGAAAAATTGCCGTTATAGATACTCGCTAAGAAAGTGCAATACCTAAACGATGTAACCTCAATTCCTGCAATTTTAAAAGGCTCCCTACTGGGTTGAATTAAAATGGTTGTATCTCCCTGTGTTGCCATTGTTGCATTTATTGCTATAAAATGTACCTATTCTAGGAGAAAAAACGGGATCAAGGCAATGCATCGACGAAACGTTGTCCAAAAGTGATAAAAAAAGGGTCAATTTTCAGTTTTTTTATGTTCTATTGTGTTTTTAATTTATAGTTTGATATTCTTCTTTCAGGATTCCAATAGCTTTGATACATATGAAGTAATTCAGAAATTTAAACGTTGGTGCGCATGTATTTTGTGCCAAGTTATAATTTATCTTTATCCCCAATACTTTCCCAGCAACTTGCAATATTCAAATTACCTCAGCCAATTTTCCTGAAATTGTTTGCATTAATGGAGAACTGTTGAGTAAAGTAACTGGTTTGCCTTTTCTTTGATATAATGCATATTAATTGTGCAATTAAATTTTTTTACAATACTATGTGCAGTATCAATATTGCATCAATATTTGAGAATTTTTTACAGTCAAACTAAAGCACATTTCCCAAAAAGCCCATATTAGATTTTTTTATTATGATTTAGTGATTCAGAAATTAAATATTGAGCCAGAAATCTATAGTCATTCATCGCGAGGAGCATTTTGAAAAAGCATTAGAACCTAAACTTTTAGTAAATAAGTTATCTCTCAGTAATGATTTAACTTAGAGGTTCCAAATTTGGTATTTTATTTGTACAGTATATAGAATTATCACATAAAAATTTGAAGTTGATAGGTCAAAAATTGCGCTTTTTAGTATTTTTTCCAATGGGTTGCCTTAAAAAAGATGTTAACATTTTAATGGAAAATTACTTACCTACACAAAGAGCATTAAATGACTTCGGCATTCAGTAGTATCAGAATAACGGTTATTTGGAGGTTTTGACGCTAACTGTAAACTGTACTGTACACTTTGCAATATTTAAATAATATGACAATGAAATAAATGTATATTATATCGTCATAAAATATAACACCGATGTTTTATAGTAAAGCTATCTGTTTTGCTTAGCCGTTACATCGTTATTATCGGCATTGCTTGTGATAGTACATACTAGAACCGAGCGGGATGGCTCAGACGGCAACATGGTCCGGGTTCGATTCCCGGTGACCACTCACTCTGACCATGGGCTTTTCGTGGTTTTCCCCTGGTTGCCTGGGCGAATGCCATGTATTCCACCAAGATTTCTCCTTTATTTCATTTCATCTCTCCCTTTCACGTTTCAGTGCGTTTTCAGGTCCTGCGGTGCTGGCGGTGTCGGGCATATGGCATGGATGCTTGCGCATTGGAAAGATTTCTCCCTGTGAACGCCAGGGTGCGTTGTCCCGCCCATAAGGGTCTCTTCGTCGCCCTCTCTCAGGATTACCCGCCTCTGCTGGTGCGAGGGTGTTCAAACTGGAAATATTAAGGACTTCTGCACGTCTCTGTGGGCCTGTCTGCCTGAGGATCTGAGACTTTCTATGGCACCTTCACCTCGTCCCTGCCTCCCGGGGTGTTTAGCCACAATAGATCAAGCTGGTCGCAGTGTGCGAATCGTCTCCAATGTGCTCGCATTCGTTATATGCAGGTCTTGCAGTCTCTTTTTACTTTCTCTACCACATACATAGTAGGTAGAGGAGGTATTGCATTCCACCCAGAAATTCCATACCGAAGTTTCACCGAAAATACATGTTTGGAGGCCTCCTGAATTTAAAAAAGCATTTTTAGAGAAAAGGGTAAATGTGTGTGTGTATGTGTGTGTGTGTGTTTGTGAGCAGCATATTCAAAAACGAAAAATCGCATAAGTACCAAACTTGGTACTTGGTTCAGCACCTTCCAAAGATGTAACACGAAGATTTTCAAGAAAATCCCACACCCCAAACTAACCTTTATATGGACATTTTCAATTTTTTTTATTTTATAAAAATGGCTCTAACGATTTCGATTAAAATTCCATATATTTAATATATTTACATGACAAATAAAATGTATAGGTATCTAGAATTTTCTGGGAATAGCCCGTTATGTCCTCTTCATTCGAAAGGAATTTTGTATAATCTTGTATAACTGGTAAACGATAATCGATAGACGAAAACGTACTTCATAAAAAATGTAGATCTCTTTAAAGCACACAATTTATTCCAAATAAGTTTTTTGCAGTATGTCACTTCTGAGATATCCGGTAGTAATGGTTCGAATTGTTCATTACTTGGCCATTCTCTTGAAGTCCTGTCAACATTCAATTGTTTCTCGCGATTGCATAGAAAGAGTCTGCGATTTTAAGGTCAGCGTATAAGTCCAGTTCTTAAACATTTGACTATCGATTTTTCCCTTTGTATCTATAACGAAATATGTAATGCAGCTATTTCTGCAAAGTTTTATTTGGATTAAAATGTAGGAGATAGAAAAATAAACATTAGTAAGAATAGTTTATATACTCTCAAATAAACGACAGAGGCTAGAGAAAGTCATGTGAATGTGCCACATCAGTTGCACGTTCTCTTTTATTCATTTAGAAGTTGAAAGTGGAAGATGTAAAATAGACCGATATATTTTTCGTTAAAAGCTATTTGCATATACTTTTTCAAAAGCGATGGTTTCAGCTAATTTGCACTTTATGGGACAAGGACAAATGCAGGATATACCAATAATACTTGGCGAATGGCGCTTTTTTAATTGTTTCATTTGTATAGCCCCCTTTATGTATCACAGTCATAACGAGAGCTTAAACTTGAGAAGTAGCTGATGGTGTTACAATTCGTAGACTGTAGATATTTTTAAACATTTGTATTAACTTTTACTAATACAAAGACCCTCGCATACATTCCTACATTCATACTTCTAGGCTCTACGGAGGGTGGAGAATGATCATAGTAAAAGAAGAATTCCCCACCCCAGTTGAGAATGGAACCCGAAAACTCGGTTAAAAGCCAAAATGCTAACCACTCGACTACAGAGGCAGTCTAGCGAAAATTTGTGACGAGAGAATGTCCTCTTGCTTCTACACAACATGAACTCCTTGAAACCGACGAGGGTGTCCTAAGTCGTTAAAGACTTGTCCCGACTCGTGAATGAGGGAGGTCCGCGTTTCAAATCCCTCCAGGACTGTACTTCCTAAATGAGGTTTTTTTTCAGATGTTCCTCAGTCCTCATAACTGGCAATTGCCGAGAAGGTACCCTAAACTTCAAACTTGAATGTTCTCTCCCCAAAAATTACTTTCCCATATATCATTTCATGTATCATCAATGACCACCATCTATGGTGCCGTATGTAGTAAGAAAAGGCGTTAAACGCTACTTTAAAAAATCTAATGATGCGACAATACGAGGACTGTTCCAGAAGTACCCGACCTAACAAAGAAAACACAAAAATGTTGGGGAAAAACGTCTTTATTTCTCTACATAGACTCCTTTCAGCTCGATACACTTTTCCCAGCGGTGTTCAATAGCTTCGATACTCTGTTTATATTGAGAACCATCGAGTTCTGCAAAATAGTCATCAACTGCAGACTCCAGCTCTTCACTGTTGGCAAATATTTTAGCACCAAGCTATTTCTTCAACGTTGGAAATAGAAAATAATCAGAGGGGGGCTAAGTGTGGCGAATAGGGTGCATGAAGAATCAATTCGAACTTGAACTCATTGATTTTGGCCATGGCGATAATGGATGTGTGTACTGGTGCATTGGCTTGATGAAACAAAAGTTTCTTTTCCACTAAATGCGGACGTGTTTGCTTGATTTCATCATTCAAATGCTGCAATAAGTTTGCACAATACTCGCCATTGATTACTTTTCCTTTTTGAAGATAATCAATGAAAATTATTCCACATACATTCCAAAAAACTGATACCATGACCTTGCCTGCAAATGGAACTGTCTCACCTTCTTTAGAGCCGATTCTTCCCTTTCAATCCACTGTTTTGACTGTTCCTTCGTCTCAGGTTGAAGTGATGGACCTATGTTTCATCCATGGCTATGAATCGACACAAAAACTCAACTTTATTGCAGCAAAACATTGCCAAACACTCGACTGAAACATCTTCACGATGCTGCTTTTGTTCCATTGTGAGTAAACGCGGCACCCATCCTGCGCATAGCTTTCTCATATCTAAACTTTCAGTTAGTATGCGATGTACAGCACTTTTTGAAATGCCTACGATGTCTGCTAGCTCGCGCACTCAGTCGACGGTCATCCAATACCATTTTGTGGATTTTCCTCACAATTTCGGGCGTGGTCACCTCATTTGGTCGACCACTGCGATGTTCGTATTGGCAGCTCGTATGGCCTCGCTTAAACTCTGCCACCCAATATTGTACTGTTGTAAACGAAGGAGCAGACTCTCCCAGAATAGAATCTAGCTCAGCTTTAATATTAGTTGGACTAAGACCTTTCAAATGAAAGTACTGTGTCATATAACGATGGCCAGTTTTATCCATGTTTACAAATTCGCTGAGAGAGTTCACTAATAATGGCTGCCAAACAATTACTAAACAACGTGGCATCATCAAACTTCAGACTTAAGCTTATAATGTTGGTACTTTCTACCACAGTTATTTGTTTTAAACAACAACCAGTATCTATACATCAGGTCGGGTACTTCTGAGACTGCCCTCGTGCCACTATTTCTCGATACCGACTCTGATGTTTGAGCACCGATACACGATACTCACTTTATAACAACATGTAAAGGCAATAGCTGGTTCACTGAATTATTTTATTAGTAATTTTCTGTGTATAAATGCATATAACCTACTCTGTATTGTATGTTAATTCAGAAATTGTTCTGTTTGACCTTCTGCAGTTGCCAGCAATGTTTTATCTTGATAATGCCACAGGTTATTATATCCCATATTGTAAGTCAAGACTAATAATAATAATAATAATAATAATAATAATAATAACTCCTTTTCTTTCCTTTTTATGTGGCTATATTTTGTGCTGAAAACTTTCTTTTAAAGGATTTTCTATCCACAGAAAAACAAATACTAGAAATTCTTCTTTTTTCTGCAATTTTGAATATATAAACTGATATATATTTTACATGAAACTCAACTAAAATATGTGTGTTACAGCATTCTACCACTATTCACTACTACCACATAAAACATGCACTTTTTATCAATTAGCAATATAACACTCGGAAACATAGCAAGTTTGTGGATTAAGCCTTTCTACTATCCATCCTCGTACATTGGCATATACATGTTTAATACAAAGGTTTGACTAGCGTAAACACAAACAGATGGAAGAAAAGAACAAATATTTTCATGTATTAAAATGTATGCTGTATTATCTCACATTCTGATTTGTTTCTGCTGGACTCATAGATTTTGGTCACCGAGTAGATAAATGTAATGGTTGAGAGTGTAACGGTGTTACTTATATTATTTAACATTATTGTAGCCCCACGTTGTGGTAGCCAATTTGTTGCGGTATTACTTATAATGTTTGTTTGTGTTTACTTCACGCGTGGAAGCCATCTTGTGGCGTCATTCATTTGTTCGGTTTGTAGCTTCATCTGGTGTTAGCAATTTGCAGCAGTGTTAGTGTTCGAAAGAATGCGACTGTTATTTCATTTAAATTTTGTTTACTGTCCTCCGGCTAGCTATTATTTCTCGGTCGAACATGTTTCTTGATCAGGGTTGTGTAAACGGAAAGGAATCTTTTATCCAAATATAACACTGATGAAGAAATTTGTTTTACACATTTATTGTCGAACACGTTAACTATCACATTTACATATTGATCTGACACTCGCCAAAACTGAAACTGTTATAATAACTTCTTACTTATCACTTTTAATCCACGTACTTCAACTTTTTGTATAATTAACCTTACAACACTTTAGATTATTCATAATTCTGCTGCGCGTAACTTGTGAATCGATACCCGACGTTTGCCGTACAAATACTTTCGACGAATTGGCTGACTGAAGACGACGTGTAGTGTACACAGATTTTTGATGAACTGGCCGACTGAAGGCGACGTGTAATGTATTGAGATTTTCGATGAACTGACCGCGATCTACCTCTGACTTGGCTTTTTATACACCCACTCCCCGATATGCCTAAAGATTATAACTGAGTTACTATTGGCTAATAAAACGCGCCAACATTAGCGTCTATTTTAATATCCAATGAAAATTATGAATACATATGCTCTAGGGAAACATTCCAGAAGGTTCTCAACGGAAAAACGCGCCAACATTACGTAACTTCCTCGTTTCCAATAATGATAAACAGCTCACCCCCTCTCTGCATTATTGCGCGCTATTATTGACAGTTTCAGTAAGGCCGTATAAACTTACTTCTCAATAATAATTACAATTAATAAACATCTGAAATCAATGTCACATAAAAATGCATATTCATATTACAATCATTATTTACATTTAAGTAATTTGTGATACAAATTACTGCATTAAGAGTGAGTCATCAAGCCAGGCTGTTGCAGAAACGTGATTTAGTGCGCTATCTAAATCAGCTCCATTCACAACTCGGTTATTGCTTGCATGTTACATGAGTAGCTCTACTCCTTTCCCACTATTTTGCATGTTTTCATTTAGACACAAGAGTCTATGAAATGTCGCATTCATTCACCCACAGGAAACGCAGCGAGGGTCTATCAAGAACCGTAGTCCAGCAAAAAAAAAACCCTCTTCGGAGCATGCACTATCGCACCATTTCATAGAGCCCTAAACAATGTAGACCGGGAGAACATGCAGGCCATGGAAATTACTTATTCATTTGTCATAGTAGAAATCAGCAGGTCATTTTCGAGCCATGCGACTTAAATGTAAGTGTAATGGGTGTACACAACCCAAGAAACAGGCTAACAACATATGTACACAAATGACAAACGTAAACAAATATTTACAACGTATCGTATCGACATAAGATACAATTAGTACATCAGCAGGTCATCACTCGGCACACATCACTCGGTTATCAGGAAAGACAGTCTTTTGTAACAAATTTAAGCTGTTGGACTGTATCTTGAAACGCGTTGAACGTAAACCGCCAACACTCAAAACTAAACATTTCGGGACATATATTCACCTGATATTTTCTCTCCGGTTATGTTGTAAGGAACCCGCCCCCAACGTTTGTCCAAGTTGGTTTTGATGGTTCCATATTTTTAGTAAAGGATTTTCACCCCAAGGTGTAAAATGAAAAACGGACTATAAAATAGTCGCTTTAAAACCCTTAACACTTACACAACTTAAAATATTTTAGCCAAGAAAATTTCGTCAGAAAAAGGGAGAAAAGCAAACATATCATCTGAACAAAACTGCCTGATGATCGGTTTTTGTAAGAAATATAAGTGATGTGATAGTTTTTTTAATGAGTCTATTACTTTCTCTACTACCTACTGAGCAGGTACCGGAAGTATTCCATTCTATCCGAAAATTCGATATCGAGATTTCACCGGAAATACATGCGTCCCTGAATCCAAAACAAAGCACTTTCTGCGTATATATGCCTGTCTGTCAGTGAACAACATAACTCAAAAACGAAGGATCGGATGAATACAAAACTTCGTATTTGAGTTTAGTGTCTTCAAAGGATGCGACACATATGGTTTTCAAGAAAACCCGCTCCTCGAATTGCAATTTTCAAGGAAAATGTTGTTATTTTATATGTTGTAAAAATTATTCTAACGGCTTTGTATTAAAATTCAAATGATTAATATATTTATATGACTAATAAATTCATATTTTGAATTTTCTGCAGTTAGCTGTAAATTCTTCTGCATTTGTAACGAATAAGTGATATACAAGTACAAAATGCTCTACAAAAGCTTAGACCTCTTTAAAGCGCACAATTGATTTGCCAATAGTTTTTTTGTGGTATCAGACACTTCCGAGATATTCCTTGTTATTGGTTGGAATGTTTCCATATTTTACTTTCTCTACCACGTACCTAGTAGGTAGAGAAGGTACCTCATTCCACCCAAAAATGTGATATCGCGTTTTCACCGGAAATATATGTTATGAGGCCACCGGAATACAAAAAATCTGATGTGTTACACTCACATGACTTTCTCTACTCTTGTACAAACTATTTTTACAAACGCTTATTCTCCATATGCTTCATGTTAATGGATATATCGAGATATCGAGATGTCAATCTTATTGATAATTTTCTTGTAGATGCAAGGGGAATATGGTAGGTTTTAAGCGATAGTCAAATATTTTAACGCTGGTTGCTATGTGGCGCATTCCATTCTCTTTGCATGTCCAGGACATAAAAAAAATGAATAACGAATTTGAGAAAAAGTATAAGTATTGGAAAATTTAAGGGAATAACAAGCAATATCTCGCAAACGGTTTACTCAACAAAAGAAATGTATATGACATAAATTGTGTATTTTAACGCGATCTACATTTTTCGTGTAGTAAAATTTTGTCTATCTCTTATGGTTTACCAGTTATGAAAAAGTCGTTCATAATGAAGAATACTTTTGGAGACATTCCCAGAAAATTCGAGATATACATTTTATTTGTCATGACAATATCTTTAACATATGATATTTTAATCAAAATCGTTAGAGCCGTTTTTGAGAAAATTAAAATTTTCGAAAAATGTTCCATGTAAAGGGTAGTCTGGGGTGGGGGGATTTTCTTGAAAACCTTCGTGTCGCATCTCTGGAAGATACTGAACCTAAATACCAAGTTTGGTGTTTATCCGACTCTTCGTTTTTGAGTTATGCTGTTCACAGACAGACAGACACACAGACAGACACACACACGGACATGTTTCCAAAAATGCTTTTTTTGGATTCAGTGAGTCTCAAAACATGTATTTCCGGTGAAATCTCGGTATCGAAATTTTGGGTGGAATACAATACTTCCCCTACTTACTATACGTAGTAGAGAAAGTAAAAATAAGCTCAGTATCTTCCAAAGATACCATATGAACATTTTTAGGGAATCCCCCGCTCCAAGTTGTCCTTTACGTGCAACAATTTTAGAAATATGTTATTTTCTCAAAAATGCCTGTAACTATTTTGATTAAAATAACACAAGGTAGTTAAAATATTTACATGACAAGTAGATTCTATATTTTGAATTTTCTGGGAATAGCCGTTGAAGTCCTCATTGGGGAGGAACTTTTTATGATTTTGTATATAGATAAACGTAAAACGTTAAAAGATAGGCAAAGATCTACTACACAAAAAATTTAGATCTCCTTTAAAACACAAAATGTATTTCAAATAATTTTTTGTTTCATCAACCGTTCCGACGTCCCCATTATTATTGACTGAAGTTAATAATATCTGGTCATTTTTACTTTCTCTACCACAGGTAGAAAATGTACTGCATTCCAACCATAAACCCAACGAAATTTCATCGAAAATACATGTTTTTAGGCAAAGAAGAAAGTGTTTTTTGAAAAAAATACTCGTATGTGTGTGTGTGTGAACGGCGTAACTCAAAAACAAAAAGTCGGATAAATACTAAACTTGGTATTTAGGTTCGGTAACTTTCAAAGATACGACAAAAATATTATCAAGAAAATCCCCCCATCTCAACTTCACTTTACATGGAACATTTTTCAATTTTTTTTTATTTTCTATAAAATGGTTCTAATGATTTTGATTAAAATTTCACATTGTAAATATTTACAACACGAATAAATATATATCTTGAACTTTCTGAGAATAACCTGTGAAGTCATCTTCCTTCAGAACGATAGACGAAAACCTACTGCACAAAAAAGTAGATATCTTTAAAACACTCAATTTATTTGAAATAATTTTTGGGCATCAGCCATTTCCGAGAAGTCCGTTATTAATTATTCGAATTGTTCAATACTTAAGCATTCTTTTAAAGTCCCGTCGATTTTCAGTTGTTTCTCGGATGTCATGGAAACAGTACAAAATTTTAAGGCCAGCGTATAGCGACCAGTTCTAAAACATTTGACTGTCGCTATTCCCTTTGTATCTGTAACGAAATGTGTAACGTAGCTATGTCCAGAACGGGTTTATCTACATTAAAATGAAGCAGATAGGAAAATAAACTTTCGTAAGAATAATTTAAATACCACTAACAAGCAATAGAGGGTTGAGAAAGTCATGTAAATGTATCACATCGGATTTTTGGAATGCTGTCGCTGTTCAGTGTCATCTTCCATTATCTTCCGTGGTGTAGTGGTATAGTGCTAGCCTCTAGTTCCCGAATTCGAGGATTCAAACCTGGCGGAGGGCGATGGATTTTTCGGGCGTGGCTTCCTTCGGAAGGGAAGTAAAGCCGGTGGTCCCGTGTATAGATTTACGGCACGTAAAAGAACCTCAAGTCTGATAAAGAGGCCTCTGAGCAAATTTTCCGGTCTTTCACGCCCAAATAAAATGGAGCGCTAAGGACCACAGCAGTTAAAGAGCGTCCATAAATAAAGCTCAGCTTAATTTAATTTTTCGCTATTCAGTTGTTTCACGCGATGATATGGAAAGAGTATTAAATTTCAAAGCCAACATATAATGATTTGGCTATGTCTTTATCCTTCTACATTCCCTTTGTACATACTACGAAACGGTAATGAAACCACTTTTGAAAAGTTTATCTCGATTAACATGAAATAAATACAAAAATAAGCCTTTCTAAAAATAGTTTGTAAAAGAGAGATGCAAATAAACGATAGGGCTAGAGAAAGTCATGTGAATGTAACATATAAACTATTTTTAATGCAACACTAGCTCTCTTGCGTATATGTTATCTTTAATGTTAAACGCTAAATTTATTGCTTATAACCGAGACATGAAACTCTGTTTTAACTTCGTTGCTGTTTCTGTCTGCAATTCCCTTCCCCCTGAGATGAAGAGCTGCTATATTTTCCAATAGTTATTTTAGATCGATCACAAACATCCGTTCAACTATAAGTTAGCAGCTGCAGAGAGAGAGATTTGCCTGTGAATGTAATCTGTACTTAGATAGCACAGCGATATTGTAGTGTTTTATTTTGGTGGTATCTGTCAACTGCACCGCATGCTATTCCGCAAACTCCCTCAGGATATGCATGGTATTCGAGTTACCTGCTAATGTTCGTCATAGCAGTATACCCGCTGCTAGAGCGCTTATAAGTAGTGTCTATCTAGTGAGAACCCTGAGGGCATTTTTATACATCACTATTCATGATACGTCGCAATTCATAAACTGAGAACTTCCAGCGAAAATATAGGGCGATCCGTTTGAGATGTCAGGAGAGTAAGGCTGCATTCACAATGAAATGTAAGCGCTAACATAATGCACATAAGCGCAGGCGTGAGGGGAGATAATTCACAATGCAGCCGTAGACGTAACGCAAGAGGTAGGCACGAGCTTCGAGATCCTTAAACTAATTGCGGGAATGTTCCGAGTGCACCATAAGTTTCAAACTGAATAATATAACCAACAATACCAAATAAGAAAGTTTTTATCAATATTTTATAAATAAATAGGTCAAAAACATGCATACGCCCAACTGCCACCCGTAGCGTTAGTGACATCACGACTGTTTGACCAAAACATTGAAAATAGTTGTGCAAGTACTTTGGAAACTGCAGCAAGTTATATTAATGCACCTTAGGATTTGTGAACCAAGAAATCTAAGCACAGATGCTGGGTTATCCATTAAATGAGAGGAGACTCAGTAAGAAGACTACCATAACCTCGTGAGAGAAATGAGAGATGGTGACCCACAATTTGTGTGGCACGGCGTAATGGAAGAGTGCATGTATGTACATTAGACGGGTAAAGTCTCGCATCGCGATCATCTGCTGTTGAACAGCAGGCAATGCAAAGAGAAAGTAATGCAGAATTTTTCCTCTATGCACGCAACGCAAGCATAAAGTTTGGAAACTTTTGCGTTGCATAGCGCTTTGCGTGACTATGTGAATGCTTCCATCAAATAACACGGATGTAAAGTCTTGCGCTTATGCTACGTCTGCGCTTACATTTCATTGTGAATGGGCCCTAAAACTTTTATATGTATATAATGCGCATATCTATGAGACGTTTGTTGTAAATAAGCGGAAAGAATGGATGTGTGGCATGGCAGCACTATCGTGCATAGGAGACAAAATTATGGAAATATCCATGCAAGTCACTCCACCACTTATCAGCAGAGCAGAATACGTCATACGCAACGTGTTAAGAGGATTGTTAGACAGTACCCTAAGATGTTGGAGGACGTAGCGTGGCTGCGTCAACCGACACTGGCTTGAAGTTTTCCGTGGTGCTGTTTGCGTGTGAGGTCAATAGGATAATTTGAATCTGATAATTAACCAGGTGAAACAAATCCACTCATCTTTGGACCAAGTAATAATAAAAAGGTACTATGACCCCTCACAAGAGGTGCTGAGAATGTGATAGTATGATATTCCTGACAGGACACTAATACCACTATACGGCATAGAGGTTTCTTACTCAAGTCATAGATAACAGCTGTATTCTCCAATGTAGTGACGTTACTCACGTCTCATTTCTATTTGTCTTCAGCACACACCACTAGATGACATAGTTATACCCTTGGGGAACATGGAGCAAAAGTACACTTTGCCAAACTCGCTGATATATACCTTGTATATGGCGAATCAGGAGGTCGCGCTTCAAGAGCTGCATAGATTTACAGCGAAAGGTATCCCAATAGACGACATCTGCATCGGACTACTTTCGAGTCTGTAGATCAGCGTTTGCCAGAAAGTAGTTCTGTCGTGCCGAATATTGCTGTGCAAGACGTACTCATCGCACTCCGGAGTTCGAAGAAAACATACTGTATACACTGCAAGAGGGACCGTCAACCAGCAGCCTTGTTATTGCATGTGCAATGTGCACTAACCTCACAAATGTGTGGCAAGTCTTGCACGAGGAGCAGCTCTACCCCTTCCATTTGAAAAATGCAAGCCTTAACTCCGAGGGATATTAATTTACGCCTGCGGTTTCATGAATGAGCCTTAAGGTAGCCACCGAAATTGTGTTCATTAATGTTGTTTACAGATGGGGCCAGGTTTACCAGGGATGGGCGGATTCTAAACTCCAGGAACATATGGGGCATATGAAATTCCGCATGCTACTGTGCAGAAGAGCCACCAACAGTAGTTTATGGTGAACATATGGGCTTCCATTATTTCTGACCACATCATTGGACCATACCTTCTTCCACCTCGACTGCGTGGTGATACTTGTAAAACAATTCTGGAGTATATATACTTCAGCCCTTTTAGAAAAAGTGCCGCTTGATGTTCGGTTTCAACTGCATTTCCAACACGATGAAGCTCCTGCACATTATGCTATAAATGTACGGGAACATCTAAATCAATCATCCCCAATCGCTGGATCGGAAGAGGCAGTCCTACCGTGCCCTGGCCACCTCGTACTCCAGATCTCAATTCCATAGATTCTTGTTCTGGGCTATCTTCAGACTACGGTGTATTCACCACCTACTGATTATAAAGAGACACTGGTTGACCGTATTTTTTCAGCCAGTGATGGGATTTGTAACGCACCAGAAATCTTAACAGGGACCAGGAATCATTTCTGCGTAGTCTTCCCTTGCATTGATGCTAGAGATCGCCATTTTCAGCAATTTCTTTGAAACCAGTTCATATTCTTCATTTGTTTGCCTATCTTTGTTCTTATTGTACCTATCTGTTACATTGTAACGTTAATATCCAAACAATTTATTTTTATAATAAAAGACTTTAGTGTAACTGAATTAAGTACTGATAAATTTACATTTTCGTTAGTCATTATTTGTGTAGACTTGTACTGCAACATTACTGTGCGTATTTAGTTTTCAGTGTGTACTATTAGGCCATGAAAGTGTAAATTACAATTAAAAGAATTTTAAATTTGAGCATTTATTAAGTTAACAATTATACGTGCATAACAGAAATGCCATCCTGCGTGGTCTAAGGGTACCATGCTAGTCTCTAGTTCCCGAGGTCGCGGCTTCAAACTCGGCGGAGGGCGATGGATTTTTTTCGGGCGTAAAAATCCTTAATTTGGCCTCCTTCGGAAGGGAAGTAAAGCCGGTGGTCCCGTGTCGTAGATTTACGGCACGTAAAATAATCTCAAGCCTGATAAAGAGGCCTCTGAGCAAAATGTCTGGTCTTTCACGGCCAATATAGAGTGGGGTGCTAAGAACCATAGCAGTTAAAGAACGTCCATAAATAAAACACATTTTAATTATACAACTCAAATGTTTCCTGTAAATCAAATTAAACTAAGTATGTACTTATAAAGACACATAAATAAATAAAAACAAAACGCGGCCACTGGGATTCGAACCCGAAATTCAAATGTCTGTTTACCTGCGCCTTTCTGGTAATATATCCACTGCGCTAAAGATGCAAGCTCCGATTTGCTCCACTTATTTTCTTATCATACCTTACAGTTGAAGTGGTGATCTTTGGCGTGCAAAATCGCTATCAATTTTAAGGCATAACTCAGTAATTTGTCTTCGTAGACCATAGTTTTCCTATCTCAAATTTATTATCTATGAACCGTCTATTATCAGTAAAATGTGTGTGGTGTTATTCATTTACACCCGATATAATATAATCATCTTACATATATCCAAATACGTATTGTCTAATGCGAAACCATTTCAAAGTATTTATCTGATTAACGTAAAGTTTATAGAATAATAACGTAAAGTGGATAGAATAATCCCACTTTATGTATATTAACAGCATGAAGGTCCCCTTTGAATAAATAATCGGTTGTTAAAACCGAGAGTTGCACCTCACATTTTCTTCTATGTGATACAATGTAGATTGGCCATGCTGACGTACATATGAATTATTTTGGGATAGTTTGAATACTTTCATTGTCGACATATTATATTTTGTTATCCGTTCTGAGAAGGTGTTATACGAATGCCATTCTAAATGTTCTCGGTCATACCAAGAAAACACAAGATTTAAGAGAATGTTTTTCTTTCAACACATTCGCCCTATAAATCAATACATTTGAGTCGAATGACTTTCAATATTTTAATGTCATTAATAAAATAAGATGGTCCACCTGTGCAAAATAAGCGTATATCTCTGCTTCAACCTCATCAACCCGGCGGAGGGAGATGGATTTTTTCGGGCGTAAAAATCCTTAACGTGGCTTCCTTTGGAAGGGAAGTAAAGCCGGTGGTCCCGTGTCGTAGATTTACGACACGTAAAAGAACCTCAAGCCTGATAAAGAGGCCTCTGGGAAAATTACCGGTCTTTCACGCTCAATATAGAATGGGACGCTAAGAACCATAACAGTTAAAGAGCATCCGTAAATAAAACTCAATTTAATTTTTTTTTCAACCATTTGATGTAAACCTTCATCTACGCAGGCATTTCTTCAGGCTTTGGAATACAGTCTGAATAGCAAGTGGTTCAAGAGTAAAGCGTAATACTACCCGGTGATGCTTCTGCCCTTATGGAGGTAGTCTATAAGCACTACACCACGAGAATTCTAGAAAATGTAGCCATTGCTTTTCCTGCAGGTGGAATCGTTTTTGCTTTCTTTGGTGCACTTTCACCTAATGCCACCCACTGTTTGTACTGATCCTTCGTCTCTGGGGTGTGATGATGAATACATGTTTCATCCACTGTTATGAAACGTCGGAGAAACGCATTGTAATTGTGTTTGAACAAGTCTAAACACTCTTGGGAATGTTCATTTCAAATGTGTTTTTGGTACATCGAATGGAAAGCTTTCTCGTGCCCAAAACTCATGTAAACTGTAGTGAACACGTCTATCGCGGTATTTACAATATCGGCGATCATGGCGATCACGGAGTACGGCATTATCAAGTTTTGTCAATGTCATAGTCCTAAGATACTCTGAGCGCTCATCGTCTTGAATGGCTGTACAACCATATTTAGTAAATTCAGTAGCCCACTTTATAACTGTAGAAAACGAAGTGGAAAAATCCTTTAACGACGAATATTACTCATTTTGTACTTCCGTTTGGGTTCAAACCTACAAAACGAAGTACGAGGGCTGTCCCAGAAGTACCCGACCTAACAAAGAAAACAAACATTTCAGGAAAAGACATCTTTATTTCTCTACATAGTCTCCTTTCAGCTCGATACACTTTTCCCAGCGATGTCCAATTGCTTCGATGCTCTGTTTATAGTGAGAACTGTCGAGTTCTGCAAAATATCCATCAACTGCAGACTCCACCTCTTCATTCTTAGCAAATCTGTTACCGCCAAGCCATTTTTCAACTTTGGAAAGAGAAAATAACCAGAGGGGGCTAAATCTGGTGAATAGGGTGCATGAGGAAGCAATTCGAACTTTAACTCATTGATTTTGGCCATGGCGATAATGGATGTTGTGAACTGGTGCATTGTCTTGATGAAACAAAATTTACTTTTTCGCTAAATGCGGCCGTTTTTTGCTTGATTTCATCATTTAAACGCTGCAATAAGTTTGCATAATACTCCCTATTGATTGTTTTACCTTTTTGAAGATAATTAATTAAATTTTTTCCACGCGCATCCCAAAAAACTGACGCCATGACCTTGCCTGCAGGTGGAACTGTCTTCGCCTTCTTTGGAGCCGATTCTCCCCTTTCAATCCACAGTTTTGACTGTTTCTTCGTCTCAAGTGTGAAGTGATGGACCCATGTTTCATCCATTGTTATGAAACGACGCAAAAACTCGACTATATTGCAGCGAAACATCGCCAAACACTCGACTGAAACATCCTCTCGACGCTGCTTTTGTTCCATTGTGAGTAAACTCGGCACCCATCTTGCACACAGCTTTCTCATGTCTAAATTTTCAGTTAGTGTGCGATGTACAGCACTTTTTGAAATGCCTACGATTTCTGCTAGCTCGCGCACTTTCAGTCGACGGTCATCCAATACCGTCTTGTGGATTTTCCTCACAATTTCTGGCGTGATCACCTCATTTGGTCGACCACTGCGATGCTCGTCTTAGCAACTCGTACGACCTCGCTTAAACTCTGCCACCAATATTTTACTCTTATAAACAAAGGAGCAGACTCCCCCAGAGTAGAATCTGGTTCAGCTTTTAGTTGGACTAAGACCTTTCAAATGAAAGTATTGTATCACATAACGATGGCCAGTATTATCCATGTTTACAAATTTGCTGAGAGCGTTCACTATTGATGGCTGCCAAACAATAACTAAACAACGTAGCATGCATCGTCAAACTTCAAACTTAAGCTTTATAAGGTTGGTACTTTCTACCATAGTTATTTGTTTGAAACAACAACCACTATCTATACGTCAGGTCGGGTTCCTCTGGGACTGCCCTTGTATTTTATCACGGCTCGTATGTAAATTTTATCCATTTTTGTAGAAAATGTTAACACTAGTTATTTACTAGATCTTCACAAAGAGTGACTAAGCTTAGCGTCTAAAACCTAACAGCGTGCTACCTAAAGGGTAGTACTTAACAACTGCCATAGGTAATGTACGAGCGTTTACCAAACGTTAAACTCGCGATTCGCGGAGTAACAAAAGAATGTACCTACAGCAATGTTGTCCAACTTTCTTATGTACTCGGGCACATTTAATCATGCCTACATGCCTAAGGAGGTGCGGGCACACCGCCATCACAACCACTATTTAACTATTACTATTATCACCACCACCACCACCACCACCACTACTACTACTACTACTACTACTACTACTACTGCTGCTGCTGCTGCTGCTGCTGCTGCTGCTGCTGCTAAAAATTTAATATTGTAGAAATATTTCAAAATAATCCTAATCAAAATTAGATTTACAACATACATAATTAGTGTGAAGTTTAACACTCATGTTTACAAGTTCAGAAAAATTATGAGTGTAGCTGGAGTTGTTCTTAATGCATCATACAGATATGAGTCTGTCAGACTGGATCAGTATTCTTGATGATTATCATAGATGAAAACGTGGCCTCGCAAAGATATGTCGAACCAAAACAAGAATAGGTTTTCAAAGCAACACAACGGATCGTGGGATATTTATTCTTGTCCGCCAGATTCCATAAATTGCTTGAAATTGCATTAAATTATTTCAAAGATATATCTTCTAAGATTTAAAATTTCCGTTTCTAATTCTTTAAAATTACATTTACGAAGATCTCGCACACCCTACCTCCAAGTTCAGTGAAGCGAATAGATATTGATAAACATTATCACCGGTTCAATGTTGAAAACTGACTAAACCTTTTACTAAATTTTGTAACTAGGATTTCCAGTTGCGAGCAAAAGATAGAAGATCACATTCACCGACATTTGCAGTTTCCATAATTATTGGTTTCACAGTTAGAAACTGTGAAATGGGATTTCTTTTTAAATGTACAATCCATAGCTTTAATTTCCTCTGAAATTTTTTTACTATACTTATTATGTGTGAAATATTTCCACATTTCCCTTGCAATTCGAGGTTTAGGTTGTTTAATTTTGAGGTGATATCTGTCAAGAAACCTAAATCGAGTAGCCGTTCATTAAGCTCTTGGCAATAATTCGCAAAACATGATTTCAGAAAATCTCTGGTCTCAACCAGAAGACTGCATAATCTCTCAGAGTTTTCCCCCTACTAAGTTACCTTGCATCTGCGTGAAGAATTGCGTTACCATGCTCAGAGTCTGACATATTAAAATATTTCTGAACAATCGGTGAAATGTAGATGATCTAATGTAATTTACCACACGAGTTATTACTTTCATGACATAATCGAACTTCAAAGTCTTTGCGCATAGTTTCCTGGTGGATAATACAATGATAAGAACGACATTTTTAAAATTAATCATCTTTAGCACAAAAAGTAAGAAAACCATTATTCCTAACAGTCATTGAAGGCGCCCGTAATCTGTAGTTACAGTAACAAGTTTAGAGAATAGAATGTTACTATCTTTCCAAATTTCAGTAATGCATTAAATATGTCTTCTCCCCAAGTACGTTTATGAAGTGGCAGCACTTTTACAAACTCCTCCTTAACCGTAAAATCATGAAACGCCACTCTAATAAATACACACGATTTCCAATATCGGAAATACCAGTGTTTTCATCAAACTGAAGCGAAAAATACGCGCACGATTGCAGGCCCTGACATAATTCAGATTCTGAATTGTTAGAAATCTGTTCAAGGCATCTAGAAACAGTTTGGTGAAACAATTGAAGTCCTTTTCTGGAAGACATAGGTGCATATTTATCTTTGTGATCATCGAACAGAGATCCCGCTGTACTGATCAATGCTTCTTTAACTACTTCCCCATCTATGAATTTTTTTTAAGCTAAAACATAACACACTTTGTAAAATGTCATTGTCACGTTGCTATTTTGCTGAACTTGTTTAGTAAAATCCACATTGCTGTAAATGTTAATTGAGGGGTTTAAACCTCAAGGAGTATAATTGAAATTTTTAAAAAAATCCGCGTTGAGCATAGGAGAGTGAAGTTAAAATTCCACTTTGTTCAGAGCACAAAGGATATGTGTTACTCAAGTAGGTGCTGCAATCTACCGGTGTAAAGAACAACTACTTCACCAGCCAGCTGTTTAGTTTGGAGCACAACAGATAAATTGCAGTCATATTCATTATGCTCCAGTGTTTATGAGAAGTTGTTGGGTGGTTGCAAGAAGTTGTGTTCAATACTGGGGTATAAATGCTGTGTTTTATAGTATCATAACATTATTTTTTTAATTGAAGCTTATTGACTTTTCATTTCTTTCTTTTTTTTAACCATATTGCTAAAATATGAGTAAACCTGATGAAACCAACAGTGATGACATTTCAGTCTTAGCTGGTAAGTGCATTGTGTAACTTAATTGTAAGTAATCTTCTTTTTGGAATAATTGTAGTGTTCTAAGGCTTTAATTGATTTGTTACATGCATACTATAACTGAAAATAATGTCAACTAGTTTCACTGTTTATTGTAGTACAAGCACATCATAAGCTTAAAAAAGTATTGTCATAGGCCAAGGCTCAGTGTTGTATATTATCGTGTAGTCATTCAAATACTGTTAAGCACATACTTCAATAATGATTTATCCCCTCTTTTTCAGATGATAGTGACAATGATCCTACCTTTAATCCAGCAGCTGATACGCCTAATGAATCAAGTGACGAAATTGAAGTTCCACAACGTGGGAGAAAGAGGGTGAAGATGTTGAAAAATGGAAAAGCAATCAAAGCCAGAGACTTCGTAATGAGGGCAAGGAGTATGTTGACAGAAGAGGAAAAAAGCATCGAGAGAAAAAGTTGCAGGTTTACAATCATAATGTCGCTTTGAATGTAATGATAATGTAAGTGAGATAAAGCGTAACTTCTGCAATAACACTCAATAATCCAGTGAGGAAAACGGAGCAGCCAGTTCGAAAACAATCGGTCAGTTGCACTTATGAACTTGCAGGTTGCAGGGTTTGCAAGGAATTATTTTTTCTAAAAACGCTTGATGGAACAGCAAAACGAATTTAAAATGTTATCAATAATAAGAATATGTCAGAAAGTAGAATATCTCCAAAGTATAAAAGGAAACACAAAGCACCAGGAAATAAAACTCCGAAAATGTCTGTAAAATTGGTGAAAGAGCACATTCAGTTCTTTCCCCGTTACACAAGCCACTATTCACGTGAAAAACAGCCAAATAGAAAATGTTTAAACCCTGGTCCAAATCTGAGGAAGCTTTATGTCCTTTATAAAGAATTTTGCCAGGAAAAGAATGTGAAACGTGTAAAAGAAAGCTTTTACGGAGACATCTTTAATACTTTATTTAAACTGAGTTTCCATAGACCACTCACGGATGCCTGCATTACCTGTGACAAATTACAGGTCATTATTGAACACGGTAATGTCAAAGCTAAGACAAAAGCTGACGTTGAAAAGGAAATGCATCTTCGAAAATCAGAAGCAGCACAGACAGCCAAACGTCTTGCTGTGAGATTGCTAGAGAAGATTCCAGTCATGTTGCAGTTTAAGGCTATTCTAGAGCTTATTATGCTCGATAGTTATGGACTTATGATTTGTGTGTTCACAATCTTAAAGATGGAAATGCTACTGTTTATGTGGAATGAGAGTCGAGCAACAAGAGGGTGCAAAGAAATTGCATCCTGCCTCAAATTCATTTTGTCCTTGCCAAAGGATATCACTCATTTGACGGCATTTAATGACAATACAGAGGGACAAAACAAGAGTCATTTCACTGTCAAATTCTGTTTGTATGTTATCCGTAACACCAATATTTAAACTGTGGATCAAAAATTCCTAGTTTCTGGTCACTCATTTATGGAATGTGATCAGAATTTTGATTTAATAGAGAATGCTAAAAAGAATAGTGAACCGGGAGGTGTGTGTTCCAGAACATTGAAAACTGTTTAGCCAAGGCTAATACAAAGTTCATGGTGGTGAGGATGGCTCAGGAAGACTAATCACTCTAGATTCTCGTAAGCGCTTGCTCAAAGACACGGTGCCTGGTGTTCGAGTATGCAATGGCTTCACTTCAAAAAGAATGAACCGTGGACCCTTTTCTACAAAGAAAACTTATATGACATTGCAGAGTTTTTTACAATGTACTTGAAGACACGCCAAGCTGGAAGAGATGTACTGAGATTTCCTGAACTGAGGGTCAATGAAGAACAACCAAAGATTAAGTACACGAAGTTCAAAAACCTGCAGGACCTTCTACCATTTGTGCCACCAGTCTACAATGACCTCTACAATTCTCTTCAATACCAAATTCCAGCAGGAAAATGTAGACAAACTTGTGCAGAAGAGCATGTGCCAGAGCAAAATAATGAGAATGACTTAGAACTGGATGATCCTGACCGTGTGTTTGAATCTGATTCAGATTAAAATTCTTGATGTGACATTCCCAGTCTGTTTTCCAAAGAATTTCATAACTGTTTCATAAAGTTTTGTCATTTACTGCGCACTTTTATTAATTAATCTGCCAAATAGTTGAGAACACAGGGCATATAAGTGCATCATCTCATTATCAAATGGTTATTTGAATTACCATAAACTATATATTTTTTTCTTTCAAAACAGTTGTAAGCTACCTTATATGACCATAACTGAATCTGTAAGCACAAAACAAACATTGCAGAGCCTAGTTACAATTTTATATTGTCACTTAACTTTAAACCCCTTTATCACAGCTTGAGTTCATGTCACTTATATCCCTTGTGTGTTATACCCTCAATTTAGAAATGAAGTATTTAACATTGTAACTTTATGTTATAATTAGGAGTTAAAAAGAAGTTCACTATTGAGATTCGTGTGATTTGCCAAAAAGTAACGTTCTACATTACTTTTCTTAGGAACAGACACACTAATCTTACACAATAAACACGCGGGTTTTCCTTTGAATTCGACAAAATAATACTGTTCCTCCCAATCACTGTTAAAACTGAAAGTTATTTCCTTTTAGCCATATTGTATTAAGAATACCGTCACAATTCACAAGATACGTTTACGTCGCAACTATTACAACTGAACCACATTCACAAGCTCTTATGTTATACTGAACGTTTGGTTCAAAAACTTACCGCGTAATCAGTACAAATTACAATGTTTGAAAGAACGAACTTATTGTTTGCGGCGTAACTTTGTTGGAATTAAAGTGACTTAATGCCCACTTCCCAACAAGTTGAGGTCTGCTAAGGAAAGCGCAAATTACTATAGGAGGGGTTGGATGTCGGTAAATTTGTCTATCTTGTCTACGACAGAACGTTTGATGACATCACATGAGTGATACACCTGGGGATTATTTTAACGTTCAAGGACTCAAGGATTTTCTTTTTCTGTCTTTATTCTGGCTATTGCGTCCTTTAAATGATTGCATGTACTGTCAAATTATTGCACGAGCATTATCTGTGAAAACAGTGGGCGGGTGTTGTGTTTTCTTCGAACATCTCGCAAGAATGTATCTACAGATTTTAGTTTATTTAGTAAATGAACC
The DNA here is from genome assembly GCA_030765065.1 of Deroplatys truncata. Classification (NCBI taxonomy): domain Eukaryota; kingdom Metazoa; phylum Arthropoda; class Insecta; order Mantodea; family Mantidae; genus Deroplatys; species Deroplatys truncata. The sequence goes on along the minus strand of CM060975.1, from coordinate 75,581,892 downwards.
AATTTACCTTTGTTTATTCCATGTAACAACATAAATACCAATTTACACGCATTAATATATTAGACAATTCCGTTATCAGTAACACGAACACTAAACTTATAAGATGTCTCATGAAACTGTGCCTCTTACTCTTCTTTCCTGGAACGTTTGGTCTTTACAGTCATAATTAAACTACTTAGATGCAGATTTATTTCATCATGAGTTTGGAATGGTTCATCTTAGTAATAAGTTCCCTCTTGTTTTCATCGCTCAGTGTCGAAGCATTTATTTCTGCACATGTATGGCTCTTCTGTTTCATGTGATTGCAATCTTAAACGTTTTGTAGTATCACTAACACGACCGAACTGTTTCCTCTTCTTCATCAGCTTCTTCAAAGATCTGTTTTCAACTGGTGAATCGCTTTCTTCTGCATTTGTTTTTAGAGCGCATTAAATGGAACTCCTTCTATAGCCAAATACACCATTACAATGGCCTAGACAACAATGATGACCAAGACAATGACAAATGAATGACAGGTATAGCTATGCACGGCAGATGTCGTAAAAACAGTAAATTCGCCATTAATTTCACTAGACTATTCCTCAGTTTACCATGGACTTGTCAGGTTTTCCCTTGTATAGCACTTACAAACACTTAATTTCTTTGGATTGATCAGGTTGTTCCCCTCTGCGGTTACATCATACAAAACTACACTAAAGCAGCTATTAAATGAGTTCAAAACAGAAAATGCATTTTTATGACTTTATCAGATTCTTTTCTCTGGACTCTTCATATACTAATTTCACTCCTGAAAGGTTGTCGCTATTGTTATTTAACTTATTTATTGTACTCCTTTATTTACTTTATAGTCTTGATTGGCCTACCACCAGCAGTCTGAACTTCCGTAATAAGCAAGAAGTCTCCGCCGTGACGTAACTTAAACTGCAATACTATAGCCCAACACTACAAACGAAAACTGCATCAAATATGTTGCTGTTATGCCGTTTTTAGCTTCTACTAAAGATCAGCATTTATTTTTATTTATTTATTTATTTATTTATTTTGCGTATCGTTTTGACTCTTAAAATTTGATCAATAATTTCAATGTTTCACGAAAAATAAACACCAAAACAAATATTGATTTGTTTTCTGTGCAGGACAGTATCCCCTGAAGAAGCACAAGCTTACGTTTCGACTCAGGATGATTGCTGCATCTTCGTGGAAGCCTCAGCCAAGAGGAACATCCGAGTGGACGACCTGTTCTACGAGCTGTTTGTGGTCGCTGGCCTTCCCTTGGAGATGGCACCCAATCACCACAAGCGACTCCACCCGAACTTCGGCAGCCCCTACACGCTGCCGCCCCCGACGCCCAGTCACCGCTCCAAGAAGTGCAGCTTGTCCATCAAGAGACGTCTGAGCGACGCCTGCGGTGTGGTGGCGCCCAACGTACGACGTCCTAGCATCCGGACGGACCTCATGATAATGCGCACAAAGACTTCTCTAGGACCTGGGGCCATGGGAGACGTTGGTGGTAGTGGAGGGGGTGGACATATGTTTGGAAGTCTCAGGGGACTTGTCAGGGGCAAAAGGAGGGACAGGCGCGGAGTCAACACCATCACGGCAGCTAACATTGACAATGATCGTCGTTGTGTGATTCAATAGTGAGTTTGACTGCGACGAAAAGCTGTGGGCATGACACACTTACACTCAATATGGCGCAAACGAAACTGCATGTTTCCTTATAAAGAAGTCAGATTGCGTAATCCGTTTCACTGCGCTCTGTGGTTGTCGTGAAATACATACCTTTGAAGCAGAAAAATAGGAAGATGACAAATTGTGTTCATACCTTGGTGGTATACGATACTGGGCTGCCAAATCAATGTATACAGAATGGAGAATGCAACTCCTGTAGCTTTACACTTTTTTGTAAAATATTCACAATAATGCAGAGTTTTAGACTCAACTGTACTCTTGCCTAACCAAGGGCCAGTGAAAAAGGATCGAGAATGAACAATTTTGTATCACTGATTGGACTTGCAATGATGAAAAGAATAGGGGTCCACAAATGATTATTGAAATCATGCACATGCATGTGAGACTATTAAGTAAGCAAGCACGAATGGCCAGCTGTGAAAGCATGTTTGAGAAAAGCACACTTGAGAGAGGCGTATCGAGATCTTAATTTTGGTAACAAAGCATGGTGAAACCTACCATAGTACCCCATTATTGCTAACAAAACTTAAAGCACAGCTGTTTAGAAATCATCCAGTTTTCCGATGCTCAGAAAGAATGTACCATCAGCCGTAAAGTAAACAGTGATTTCTTGTACTATGGTGAAAATACCTGCTGATTTGTCATACTACATCACACTTATTTATTACTCATTTGACAGTTGTAAAGGTCATGGCTGAAGATATCCAAAGGAGAAACCTTACATTATTTATCTGGTGACTGTATTATGATTATCACAGCCTTAGGCCAAACCCTATCAAAATATTTATATTTTTTTGCATCCTCCTTAGAGCCCTAGTAAACCTTTCTGGAACTGCACAGTAAGTTTCCGAGATTAGTAAAAGGGCTTCTGAAGATGTTATTAATCAACAAGTTCTGACAATGTTCCGGAATTGGCAGAAAGTTTGGTCAAGTGCATGCAATTTTATGTAAACTACTTTAAGAAAAATGATATCAACCAGGAGAATGCCTTTCATAAATAATAATCATTCTCATCCTTTTTTGCCTCTCCCTTGTATAGCTTGATTGAATACTAAAATATTCTTGACCCCTCTGTCCTTTATTATGTTTAATGTTACATCAGCCTGGATACCAGAATTCTTTAAACATTTCATGTTGGTAAATCAGAACCTAGCTATTTTGCATAATTTATATCATCACCAAACTGGAAAAGCACATTTTTACCCCAAAAATTAGTATTTTTGTAGCACTTTCACACTCTATTACTTTAAACATGCAAATTAATGCTACTAAAAATTTGTAATTCATAATTTTATGTACTTAATAAATCAATGTTCCATGGATGGTGAATTAAATGTAAAACAGTGGTTATTTAAAATTTCAGTGACTGCGAATATAATTTAAAATTACCATGACAGCCTTTTTCCTTTATATGGTTTGAGTTCAAGCAAAAATAATGAATAAGAAATAAATATTTACAGGAAAAATGTTAAATTATATGTAAGAAAATATTGCCATCCTCTAAATTTAGCTGTGTTTGCTATTATTGTAATGCAGAAATAAATGACAAACAATGCAGACAAGTAAGGTTCACTAACATGCATTACAAATTGATACTTTATTACGGTTTCATTTTATGGCCACTGAATATATATATAATTTTTTAATTAATATAACGTGCTCCATTAAGATCTCTATGAAGAGTTTATACAGCTTTTGCTTGAACATTATTTTATGAATCTGCTCAGTATGGAGAAAATACCTCTTAGGACTTGAATGAGGTTTAAAAGAAGATCATTTTGAAAATGAAGTTTGCTGTTTATGATGTATATAGGGGGCCAATATAAAAAAAGATGTAGTTGAGCAATGAAAGAATCAAAGAATTAACACACAGTATGAGTGTTCTGTATGAGGTCAAAACATCAAGCAATTAGAGCAACTGCAATGGACTTTTCTTTTTTAACACAGAATGACTGATTTAAAAAAAAAAAATGAATGCCTGCTTTAAATGTGCTTATAGAGCTAATACATTATATACATTTTTACTATTTAAAAACTACATGAAACACTGTTGGGTAAAAGAAACAGGATTCAATTGCAAGCATATACATATTTTAAGCAAGAAAGATTTATACAGTTGCTTACCATTTGTTTAAAAGAAGCTAACAACAAACTGCTTTAAACTTAAACAATTTTATCTATTAAATCAGTTTATAGTTTTATGCATAGGTTGGTTGTTCAACTTAAAAAAGTGAGATTGTCTTCAAAATTTCTCTTTATGAAGAAACTAATTCTTAAAAACTGTTCTAACATTCCTCTTGTATGTTACTTGAAACTGTATGTGTTATAAATAACTAAAAAATTAAAAGAAGCACCTTTATTCATTATTATGTCATGTTATTTGGGGATTTTCTAAGCTTTTATCTTGTTCATATAGCATGAATCATGCATAACAAATATACATAATTTATATGCTGTTTCCTGAAGCATGTTTTATGTGTTACTTGCTTCTGTTATCTCTCCAAGGATGGAGCTTTGAATTAAAAGATGGATAAGGGGATTTTCTTCTCTCACATTAAGATATCCCCTTCTCAGAAGAGACATTTCCTTCCCCGATAGGTTTTAAATCTTATCTCTTAATCTGTAATAACTAAAGCTCAGCATAAGGTTGCTATTTTGCGCCAAATATTACTTTTCACTATCCCCCTTCTTTGTAAGAATGCTTGATTTAAGCATTGTTTACAGTTGCTACCATCTAATTGGCCACATGGAATTCCAAAATTCAGAACTTGGCTTTTATGATCTAAATTCCTTCTCATGGCATTTAATTCATTATTACTTGAAATATTATATAAGAATACTGATATAAGGTAAATATGATGTTTTTTTTCTGTGAGAAATGTGTTAATGCTACTTGTTTCCGAGACATCCTTGAAATTGTTTCAACTCCAGCTTTTTTTTTTTTTTTTTGACAACTGTATTTTTGTGATAACGTTTACTTCAGTACTAACTAAAATGAAGTTATGTGTTACTCAAAGCTACACAGGAAATGTTTTGGGATAAAAATAGTATTACATAATTTAAGTATAGATACCTTTGATATATGAAAGACATTGCTCCCAAAAAGTGTGACAGTCTTGGAGAACTATGTTAAATTGTATTCCGGAAAAACCAAATAAATATAAAAATAAGGGCAAAGAAAAATATTTATGAATGTTGTACTCACTCAGGAAAGTGAGCTGATACAGTTCAATTATGTAGAAAAAAATAAAATAAAAATTATGTTAATCTGCATTAATAAACATTATAGGTACCGGATAACAACAAATTAACTGTATTAAAGAATACTAACATTTCATAAATGAAGCTGGAGTTTTGAATTTTACAATTCTGATTAGGACAGTCTGGACCAATAGCTGACTGAACCACTGATCAATGTGTTTCCGCCATGTTTAGTCATAGGTTGAGAGTGAAAGCATATGGTAATCTGAAGAGCATTTCACAACATTTTATTTAAACTTATATGTAGTGTTAACTGGGACTTGGTCAGTGCTTTAATCTACAGATTTGTTAGTATCTCTGCGTGAAAGTTATTCATCAACGATATATTTCCCAATAAACTAGGTGAGGAATTTGCTAGACACTAATATTCCAGTTTTATTCAATGGGAAAAAATATACACACAGCAATATATAAATTGGGGCCTTCTGAATATACGCATTATGTTTATATAATATATATACAGAAGGCATCATTAAAAAGGTTTGCAGCATGTTTTGTAAGATGTTAAATAAATAGTAATTACAGATTCTCTAAAGAACATTGATATATCAGTAATAATTAATTATTAATAATTACTATCATCAAATAGACTTTAATACATTGCTATATAAAAATTTGGTAGTATACGACTGATTATAAGAATGTTTAATTTACTTATTCATTTTTACCTTTCTTTCTTTTCTTTTAAAGTTATAATTAAAGCTTTTATTATTTCATACAATGCTATGGCTATCCTCATACTTTCCACATGGAGTGCAGTTGCACTGAAATGTCATATGACCCTCTGTGATAACAGATCCTGTGTTGAAAACTATCAACTGCAACCCTAGTGAATACATGCCAGAGCATGAACATGGCTCATTTCATTCCCCTGTAAATGATAAATAATAAGCTAAATTAATTAGCATTCACTGAACAACTTCAAAAATTCACAAAGGACAATTAATACTCTGGCTGTTAACATCAGTCAATCTATTATTTGGGAAACATTATTTGAAAGAGAAGTGGAAGATGTTGTACAGTACAAATTGCATGTAATGTCTCCATCATGTATGTAACAAAGTGAGAACTCCACACAAACAATAACCATAAAATTCTTTAAAGTAATCTTCAAGAAAATGACAGATGGTACTAAAAAATCAGCAGCTTTACTACTATTAAATTTTTCAGTCTGTTGTCAACTAAATTTTGTAAATATCTACATCAAAATATTCTGTTAATTTTATGCCTGAATAGGAATACTTTTGCAACAAGCTGTCTTTTATGCAAAAAGAAAATGTTTCATCCAGTGCTAGATTCCTGGCTTGGATGAGAATTTTTCTGTATATGGAGTCCTCCTTAGAGTCTGGTAGTATGAATGTGGGAGTGTTCAATGCAGAAGTTAATGAAAAAAAAAAACCAACAGTTCAGAGAGTAAAAGCAACATCAATAAGTTGTTTCTCAAGTCAAAGACCCCGATATGATCATAGAAGTTAAAGAGAACCATACAAATGAAACAAAACAAACAAAAAATGCATTGACTGTTTTTGTACATTATTTCCATTAGTTGACATTAGATAAAAGTTTACTGCGAAAAACAGCATGTCTTAAAATTGAAGGTGAAATTGTAGTTGAGGCAGAAAATATGTATATTACTACTTGTGTGTCTTGTAAAATAGGGTCATCTTTTAACTTACATTAAAAAATAAATTTAAATGTGTTACTATAAATATAACTTATGTTTGTGCATTGGTTAAAAATAATCAGCAAGCTTTACAAAAGTTATGAGATGAATGATTGCATTTTTTACTAAATAGATTCACATTAATATTTCTAGTGTTTTATTTTCCACAACAAGGCCAGTCTAATGTGGGGGCCATGTGCAAACCGTCACTGTAGAGGCTCTACAATTATCAATATACCAAAATACTAATTGCAATCCAACAACCTATTGATGTGATATGCAAAGAATTCATGACATCTTAATAAATTTAAAATAAAAAGAGTCAGAGGTTGTTACACTACATCACATCCTTTTAGTGATGTAGTGTAATTACTTCCGACTCTCTTTATTTTAAATTATGACACATCACTATTATAAGCTTCTCAATCTTCACATTAATAATTAATAAATGTTAATAATAAAAACAAACCACTTTTCATTGGGATTTTTTCAAATGTTATTAAAATTCAAGATGAGATAAGGTTCACAGTTGTTGCTTAGGATACACTCTTATTAAAGTAATATTATTATTAGTTACCTATTTTTAGATTTAAGGAATGAAAAAGTTTAAGTATACATTTGATTTTGAAGGAGATCCAAAAAGTTCACAATGAAAACCTTTATCAGTACATGAGCCATTTTTAATATCTTTTCTCTCCATTGGGTAAAGTTCTGATATAAAAATGAGATGAAAATTTCCTTCTATTCTCATTTAAAGCATAATCAAAATTGATAACTATAGCAGGGCCTTTTTGCACAATTTTATCAATGATGGGGGGAGAGCGTTAATGTTTTGGATCATGTATCTGCATCTGGATATATTTCATGGTCACTACTACTAGGCCTATCTGAATGTGGGATAGCAGGTAGATCACAATACGATACTTATTTTCCATTCACTTAAACCACCAGATGAGACATCACTACTGTTAAGGCTGCCATTATTTAAACATCTTTCAACTTCATTCTCAGTTTTTGAAAGCACCATTTTGTTCATGATTTAACTTTTTCTTCACTTTTTGATCACTGATTCATATTTTCGACATTTGTCCCTTTCATGAGGCATTTTGCTCTTGACACTTTAAATTATACAGTATAACAAAAGAATAGCTTTCATTTTAACATACATAAAAAGAAAATGCTCATAATACATGAATCATTGTGAAATCGAAAAATGTCAAACATACGTCATAGGTTTAAACTCACAACAAACTCATGGTACTTCCAGTCACCTGTAGTGTATTACTATGACTGCTTTACTGCACTACACTGTTATTAAAAGTAAAAATCCTTTCCATGAGAGCTCACTTCATTTTTCCCATTTCACCTGTACAGTTAAAAATTCACTTTCTTTTTTTTAATTCTTTGCATGGGGCCCTTAAAAGTGCGGGGCCAGGTGCAGTGATACTAGTTGCACATATTTAAGGCCCCCTGAGCCTGCTCCATAATATACATACATATTATTGAATGGGTATCCTTGTGTTTTTAAAAGAATGGAATTTCCTGCTATAATGTTATATCCTTTTTTTATTTTATTTTTCCCCTTAATTGGGAAGTTATTTTTTATTTAATTAGTAACTTTTACACCACTTTTTATATTTAATAATTTTGCAGGAGCTACTTTGAGTATTATTTTAAATGCCAATAAATTGTAAACATGCATAATGAACAGGCGGAGGGACTTAGTGAGTAAACCATTAAGTTAGGAATGCACCGAGGGTTGGCGACGAGCGAAGATGGAAGCAAATGTGACCTTGCAGTGTTCTCTGTAAACAAATATGAACAGTTGAAGGTGCTAAATCCTGCTTTGAAAATAGGTAGATCAAGATTACGGAGCATCGAAAGAAAACAAGATATGTTTAGCTATTGGTAGTTTGCCATAAAGTTACTTCATTATTTAATTAAAGTATTAATGTACAGAAATCTGAGTTGCATTGGCTTTTCTGTTGCATCGTGGGTTTTACAACATACAATAATGTATTTTTGAAATACAGGAACATAAATAACATGCAATTTTCACGTAGACAGTTGTTTATATTTTGAAAATATGTTCCATATATTTTGTTCCAGATCAACAACGTAGTAGGAGCAAATAAATGAAATGTCAGGCTTGCTTGAGATTCCTTGTCTCAGTGATGCATCCCTTGTTTTACATATTTCTGTGTACCCTGAATTCTTCTCTAGAATACTTTTAAGTTCCTTTGTCACCCTACTTTAACAGTTCCAGCTTTATACCATACTCAGAGTATCAGAAACCTGTTCTATTGCCTCAAGAGTTTCTGTTATTTTGGTGTGTATGCTTGCAAATACATATGTTATTGTAGTTGTAATATTACTGAGATTATTCTGAATTATATGAAGGATCTAAAAATCACACTGGTGAAATTATTTCCTTCACTGCACATATAGAGGCATTTGTCTTTTGTCAAAGACATTCGTTACATTAAAACTTTGTCATAATATTGAGTGTAGTATACTGCAGCCTATAGTGATGTCTCGCACTGAGTTACAATTGGTTGTGAACCAAGGCAAATCCAGATGCCATCCCCTTAAATATTTTGATTCTAGATGGTTTCAACATTTGTGATGAAGTTTTTTCCAGCAATTTCACCACAAACAATGCTAATGGCAATGGTGGTTTTGGTGCATGATTCTTCTTTACTTCAGGCATATTACTACTGTTCTCAATTGGTTTGTATGCAGTGAATGAATGGAAGAGTCCCAACAAAACCAACTGTTCTGAAGGGATGGGGAGGAGAGTCGTCAACAATACCTGACATTAACTATACCCATGCAGTAACATGATTGTTGTGTTTACTTACTAAAACCTCTCTGCCTGATAATGAACCATCCTTCTAAATGCACAATTCCTCTGTCAGCAGCAGTTATGTGATTTTAAATCTTGGGTCTATTGCTCCCCATTAAAAGTGTTGTAATCTTGTTCTATATATCTTGGTTCAACCATTCAGTAACACACAACAGTTTCCTGTTCATAGGGGTAAAAGTGTCATCAGTGACATTGCTAGGATTTGATTCTCAGAGGAGTTCAAACAATTTTAGATGCATCTGCTACTGCAGGACACCTATTAGTATTACTTCATATGTTCGTTCTTACGCACCTCTGCATATACAAAGTTGAAATTTATTTTTGTTTAATCAAAATAAATTACAGTTTACAGTCTGTTTACAGTGCTATACACATTTTCTGACAATCAAATAACAGTTCAGTCATTTTTAAATTTCCCTCACTGCACAAAATCATTGTCCTCTGTCCAACCGTTATTCTCTTAATTTGTCTTCTCTCCATTACTTCCATAACATCTGTTTTCCACATTCTTTCCTTCTTTTTCCTTCTTCTTACTGGAATCCACTCATATGCCAACCTTGGTAATCTTTCTTTGCTCATTCTCATCACATGTCCAAACCATGTTAACTATCTATTTGATATACATATCTTCTACAGTGTTGTCCTTTATATTCTTCCTCTGTATTATTATTATTATTATTATTATTATTATTATTATTATTATTATTATTATTATTATTATTATTATTATTATTATTTTGTTTCTTACTTTTTCTCATCTTAATATCCTTGCTCACCTTCTTTAATAATCCATTTATGCTGCCAAAATTGTATTTTGGAAAGTATTTTGAATTTACCAAACTTTATCGATATAAAGCTATACTTCTTATAGTTGGTTTAGAAATTTTTTTGCTTGGATTCTTTTATAATATTCTTATTCCATAATATGGCATTCAGTATTTATATTAACATTCTTTTTAGATGTTATTTAATTTCTGTAGCATTTCTTTCATCATCAACAATTATGGTACCTAAGTATTTATAACTGTTCTTTATTATTTAATAACTCCTTTATTTTCAATTATCAAATCTTATTTTTCTCCTGCTATAACTATATAATTAGATTTTCCAAAGTTAAACTTGAGTCCAGACTTTTCAATTCTTCAATGAATTTCCTTCCCATATATATTCTAAATATTCTTCAGCTAATATAATTAGGTCATCAGCAAATTACAAAGTGTAAACCACTTCATTATCAACCTTAACTTTTGAATAGGGTTGAAGATATATAGGTGGCGCCGTGGCCGAGTGGTTAGACCGCTCACCTCCCACCGAGGCGGCCCGGGTTCAATCCCAGGGACCTGCATGTGGGATTTGTGGGTTTTCTCCGGGTTCTCCGGTTTCCCCCGCCATTCATTCCACCAACTGCTCCATCATCACCTTTCCTTTCATCCATTTCACCAACATTTCGTTTCATCTACTTCCTTCATCCCATACCAGGCATCGGGCTGATCACCCATCCTGGATGCTCTGTCTGATCCATGAGTGTCTGCTCCTCGACGGGCCTCTGACCCCAGGCACCCGCTTGTAAGTCCTGGGGGGTGTAAGTCCTACATAAGAGGAGGGTAAACAGATAATGAATGAATGAATTGAAGATATATAGTATCCTTGACATAATCCTTCAGTAACTTTAAATTATGTTGATAATTTCTCTATTATTTTTACTTTTGCTTAAAAGGTATTATATAAATTTTGTATTTCACTAATTTGATAATTTGAAATACTTGCAGTTTTCAAGTTTTCCCAAAGTTTTATCTCCTTATTTTCAATCAAGTTTTTGTGTCTGTATTTAGCTTTATAACAATTAGATATCTCCATAACACATCTCATTGCAAGAGAATTGGCTCTACAGACAACCCACATAACTGGAGAGCCAGGGATTTGAATTCAGGGTTTTCTTTCCTTAGATCAGAAGTTTTCTCCACAGCTATCAAACCTGATCTGCTTGGCCTGTTTGTTCCATGGAAGGTATATTGAAATTATATATTTTATTGGAAACTTTCCAGTTTGGTTAAAGTGGGTAAAAAAATTAAGACTTTAGCAAGACACTGATTGTACGGAGTTGAAATTTTGTATATAAGATTGAACATTTCTTGACTCGTCTCATTTTAGTTTGACTTGGTACAAAATTAAATATAATTTACATGCAGATCCTTCTAAAAGTCCATGAATATTATGCAATATGCTGCACATACTAAGTGGAAAGTTTGTATATAAGATTTCATTCGTCCACAAGTTTAAATTTTGATTGATAGTTGATTGATAGATAGTTTGCTAGATATTTTAGGATTATTTTCCAAAACATTCGTAATAATAAATATTTTCATATTGCTGTATTATTTCCAACATCAAAGAACACACCTGAAATTTAATACAGCACATATATTTAGAATTATATTTAAATTTACTCTTAACGGAGTAATGGTGATGGAGAGGGACACCTTGCTCACCTCAACCCAAGGCAGAACTTTTGAGGTTAACATCCTTCGGGAGGAACGGATGAATTGATGATGATGATGATGATAAAACATACTGCATAGAATGAACCACCTCCTTCTTATCTCCTCAGGTCCCAAACAGAAGGGCCTTAGGCATACATATCTGTGCATAGCAAAACCTTTACATTTAGATTGTATATTCTGAGAGATCTCAAAATCCCTCGCACATTTCCAACATAAAGTGGTTTGTGTAAGCTCCATTATGTCTAACTGTCTAGTGTTATGGCCTGTAAGATAGTCCACAGCTCCTCTGAGCTTTTATCTGGTCAAATTCAGGAGAAACTTGCACACTTTCAAGTCAAGCTCCAATATCAAGGCATGGATCTGCCTGGTGGTGGTCTGCTTACTCCAGATTTCAAGATGAGCCCTCACCATACTCTCATACTTGACAGTTCTAGTTGACACACTGCAGAAGGACTCAGGCCCAATAAAAGCAAGCCATGGTTCCCTCTCTGCAAGTGTGTCTGCCATCTCACTCCCTCCAACACCAACGTGCCGAGAAACTGAGAGAAGTGCAACCAGGTGCAGAGTTTATCCAACATCCTCTGGCATTGCTACATCGATCTTGATGTGGTTTAACCTCCATAAGGAATTTCAAAGCTGCATGCTGTCCTAGCAGATATACATCTCGAATCATCTGCTGGCATAGTATAAATATGCATAGCGCAGGCTAAGATTGCATATACCTCAACCTGAAAAACCGTGGCAACGCGACCAAGGGAAATGACAAGCCTGGTTCTAGGGCCCCAGGCCCCAGCCTCCGTCCTGCCCCAGAGGCGGGAACCGTCCGTAAATCACATTCTCTCCTCTGTCTCAGGATCCCACTCCTCCCTGGATGGTATTGCCACCATATTAGATTATGCCTAGTCCCCATCAAATACCCTATCATCAGGGTTGTGGGACTCATCTGCTGAAGTCCAAGAAGGATCAGGGAGTGCCCTTTATGTGGTACCCCCTACAGTCCTGTCGTTCCTCCGTGGTGTAGTGGTTACCATGCTAGCCTCTAGTTTCCGAGGTCGAGGGTTCAAACCTGGCGTAGGGCGATGGATCTTTTCGAGCGCTAAAATTCTTAGCATGGCTTCCTTCGGAAGGGAAGTAAAGCCGGTGGTCCCGTGTCCTAGATTTACGGCACGTAAAAGAATCTCAAGCCTGATAAAGAGGCCTGTGAGTAAAATTACCGGTCTTTCACGCCCAATATAAAATGGGACGCTAAGGACCACAGCAATTAAAGAGCGTCCATAAATAAAACTCAATTTAATTTTTTATTTTCCTACAGTACAGAAGCGGTGCGCCCTCACCCTGGTAACATCTCCTTCACAAACGAGTGCAAAGGGAGAAGGTCCACCAAGATCTCTAAGGCGGACTGTGGGGTAGTCCGCACCGCCCCTGTTATCTTCATGCATACCAATCTTTGCAGAGTATCCAGATTGATAGTAACTGCCTTCACAAGAGAGAAGGTCACCAAAGCAGCGCCGCATAAGATATCGAAGGTCTTATAACCGAGGTGTATAACCATTTGATCACCTTAGGTCTCAGGCCCCACCTCAGTCTTTTAGATCTCCGGCAGGGCACAAAGCATTGTTAGCCTTCTTTACTTTATAATTTACATGTCTTTTCCAGCTCAGTCCAGCATCCAGAATAACCCCGGAACGCTTCAATTTCTTCCAAAACAAATTGGGCTCTGCTAAATCTGTCAGCCTCCTCCCTATGAAGATCATTATTTCAATCTTGTCCGGATTAAGGATAAGTCTGTTTCTTCATACCATTCCTCTAGACCACATAGGGAGCTCTGTATGAGCTCCGAAACAGTACTCGAGAATTTCCCACTTGCTACAAGGCATATGTAATCGGTATAACCTTGAGCATGAATCCTTCCGCTGTTGAGTCTATCCAGCATATCATCCATCGCCAGATCCACAGGTTAGTCGACAAAACTTCTCCTTGTGGGCAGCCCCAGGCTGTTGTCCTCAAGAACTCACTCCCCAGGGTCACACTGCCTGATCGCCTTCCAATGAGGTCATAATTCAATACGTGACTACCGGACTGGCCCCCTACTCCCCAGACGCCGCCCAACGGTGCCTAAAGTCATATGATTGAAGGCACCGTCAATGTCCACTAAGAAAACTGCTACAGTCTTCTCTACAATCCAGCACCCTCTCCAGTCTCACCAAAAACTGATGTAGCGCCGTTTCCGTGGATTTACCCGAAAGTAGGCATACTGATGGAGGGTGTATGGGCCTATCAATCAGTACCCCATGTCCTCAAATATCTTATCTCCAGTCTTGCCAGAACTTTCAGCAGAAAGTATTTAGACTGATAGGGCGAAAATTTCTAGGCCTGCAGTAGGATTGCCTACCCGGCTTAGGTATAGGCACTAACTTGCCCTGCCTCCAAAGGCGAAAAACATGCCTCATAGCAAGAAAGACTCTAAATATCTTCACCAGATGGGAAGAAAGGTTCTTCCCATCTTCACCAGATGGGAAGAAAGGTTCTTCCAGCGCTCCTGCAGAAGAACCGGGAAGGCCTCATCCTCACCCGTGCTTGAGTTGGAGTCAACAGCCAATCGACAAGTTGAGATTTCTGCCCCTACCATTAAGCACGAGATTTCTGAACTTCCGAGGAGGAGAAGGAGGAGGGGATTCCTCAGAGTTTTATGGGAAATAGGACGAGCAGACTACCACTCGACGTGGCATTCTGCCCTCATTATATCTCACTAAGACCGCCGCCAGATCTTTCGAAAGAAACTCCAGCAGAGCCCAGATGTGACTGAGCCTTGCCAAGACACATTTTCTGGATTTTACATCAGACAAAGCACTGAAAATATTAAAACCCTGCATATTTAGTCCCTTAATATGAGCCTTCCGAAGCTAGGGTTCTCATATTATGGTGACATCAAGATCATGCCTCATTACGTTACTCTAGAGAACTTGCGAGGCGGTAATACTGTATTACAAGTTAGCCTGAACAAAATTATAGCTTAACATGTTCCACTTAAACCTTTTCCATTAGAGTCTAGTTCTTTTAAAAACACTGGTCCTCCTCTGGGATAACTGAGGCATATTGATTCCCCTTCCAGCACGGAAATCCCCAGTATGTGTCCAACTTGAGATTCATCATTGGACTTCCACCTTCTTCCTTGAGCAGCAGTCTCGATTAACGCAAAGGTAGCCTTGACCAAGCCACAAAAGAGTTTAGATCCTCTATTGAGGATAAAATCAAAGGAGTTTTTATCCACGCTAACCACAAGTTACGTGGATCTGAACCTTTCTGTTTCACCTTGCGCTCGTAGACCCTCCACTGCTTGCTACTACGAGAAAACCTCGTCGTGGCAGACTACAATTAGGGCTCCCTTTGCCAGATAGCAGTCATCAAACCTCAGGACGTCTCCCCTCTCGGAGAGCCCGTCCATGATCCGATCGAACGTCACTCTACCACGTTGCCCTGTGCTTGTGACAGAAGCAACTGAAGGAAGCCATTGTCAACGATGGCCACCTTAATCCCAGTTTGGAGTGTCTTAGCGTAAATGAGAGACCGAGACGTTCTCGTCTGTTTGGCCTTTTTGGCCTTTTTGGCTTTTGATTCTGTGGGCGGTGTTACCTCCACCCGATTTCTTTAGGAGGATCCAGAAGGACCAGGCTCCAGCACAGCCGTGGTTTCTGCAGGGTCCCTCTTAATAGAGCCATCTACTTCCCCCCCCCCCACGGTCCTGGCCAGTAGCCTAGCCGTTTTTCTCCTCCTCTTCTCTGTACCTCTTATTGGCTTTGGCTTCAGTTTTAGGGTACTGACCTCTCTAGTCAGTTTCCCCAAAAGATCAGTTTTGCTATCCTTCTTAGGAGGCAGGACCTGCATTTTCACATATTCGGGAGTCACAGTTTCCACCTCCATTTGCTCACTCTAAGGAGCAGGGTCCTCTTTTGGGGCCCCAGCCATCGCGCTTGTAGTTACAGTAGTACGGGACTTCCGGTTTTGAAGGCAGGGCCTGCATCTCCGGAAGTCACAGTTCCTGTCTTCATCGCCATAGTCTTGGTGGCAAGGTTAGCTAGGGATCTCTCAGGTCCGCTCAGACAGAGGTAAGACTAAATACTCTGAGAGGTCGTCAGGTATCTCAGAGGCTCCGTTAACGACACATCTTCTCATATGTCATGCATGCACCCCTTCGGTATGGATCGCATAACACCTTGGGGTTGGTTAGTTATTCGGAGACAGGCCTGACCAGCGTGTCGGTAGTGAGCCGACGTCGCTGGTCAGGTCCCGGCTATTCACTACCTGGTGACGCGTTCGGTATCCACTCAAGGTCCAGCTTTAAATGGATGAAGTGAAGGCTATTGGCTGCAGACACGCAGAGATGCACAGCGGACCCTAACAATTCTAAACTTGAAGACACATCACACTGTGAGGCTGCTCAGAGAAGGCTTCCCTCTGGCGGAGTCTAAGAGAATGCAGTCCACCATAGGCACCTCAAATATGACTACCATCTGAAAGGGCCAAGAAGAACTTTCCAAGGAACAAGCATCTGCGCCATCTGCCCAACTCTGTGACACTGTACTGCCCACCTAAAACATGAAAGGGGAAACGAAATGAGAAGGAATGAGGGGACGGAAATTCATGGTAGAAGAGGAACCATCACCGTATTCCCCTACCTACCCAGGGAAACCAAGAAAAAGCCTATGGTCAAAGAGGTCGGCCAGACGGAAATCAAAACCAGTTGCACTGGATGCAAATCTCACACATTACCACTGAACCATCTCGCTCGGTAAATACCATAAATACCCAGTTACTAAAACAATGGGACTAGGGCCAGAAGATCACTTCCTGTGCTCTTATCAGTAACACAAAAAGTACAGCAGTATTTCCACAATTACTAAAGTCTTCAAAAACTGGTAGCCCTGGTAGAAGTAGTTGAAAGTTTGAATACTTTATGGCTGTGTTTCACAACTGAATCATTTGAGGGATGGGAGAAGGCTGGAAACCAGGGCCTCCCATGGTGGGGGAGGGCAGGATTATGGGGCAGGTTGTGCCATCAAGAACATTTTTAGGGAATATAAAATATTGAAGTAGATTAATGCAGGAAATCTAAACACATATATTACAATATATAATCGAGTACTGTAATTGTTAACTCAGTTTGTATCTTTGTTTGTTAATGTAAATGTGCTGAAAAGTAATCTTACCATTCTTACTGTATGGTATAATGTAGCACATCAAATCATAATTTTTGGAAATGTATAAACGGAACTATAACTTTTAATATGTAGTTGTTCAGAATGTATAGTGTTGTTATACCTATCTCTTATATTGGTCTATTTAGATAGATACAATAGAATGCATTGAAATAACAAGTAATAAAATACACAACCTGCCATATATTTTTGTTTATAATTTTGTGGTGTAAATATTACAATTTGTTATTGATTTTAACTTTCCAATTATTTGCTTAAACTTTCATTGTGTACTGGTAGCACAATAGCTAATATAGTACCTATAAGTCAGCCCCTTTGCAAAGCTTTCCAGCAACTTAGGAAAGGAATTAAAGGTTTAAATTGAGCTCTCAGAAAAATTATGGAGGATGCACCATAGCCTTTGCAGGAGATGGGCACCGCTGCTGGGAACACTATATTTAAAAGTGATATGAGGGTAACAGTAGTCATCCTCTTGCACATATCAACTTTGAACAAAGGTATGCCTATCACTAGAAGATAGTAACAATCAGTCACTGCCAAATTTTAAGTGAAAGTCCTTTTTTATTGATGAATGGAACAGCATTTGGAGGACATGTTTTAAGTGCACTCTCATTTTGTCTGATCTAGTTTTAAATTTTTCTATGGAATTCTGTGGGTTTTTGAATCCCAAAATCTCACTTTGTTGCACCACTATATAAAATGTAGAAGGAACTACAGATCCAAAATAAGCTGAATTACATGTTTAACAAAAATGTTCTCTTATAACTACTTAAACTTTGAAGATTTAAAGCCATCCATTACAAAATGGCATTCTTTCAATCTCAGCGTAGAGATCAACAAGAACTAAATGCTGACTGCTTTACAAGCATTCCCCCATCTTCATACTTGCCTGCAAAACGTACATAATTATATTTGTTACAAGGGATAAATATAAAACATGTATTACAGGTATAAGTATGTCGTGGCACTTAGTTTTCTACATTTTTAATTAGCTGCCACCATTGTTTCTTGAAGTATTCTTCATGAATATTTGGCAATAACAGAATTGATCAGAGCTCAAATGTGTTATGTCAGTTTTTGCCATCTCAGGAGAAAGAAAACATAATATACCTTGAAATGAAACTGTCAATACCTCAGTAACCCATTCACTATCTTGTAACACTAGCAGATATTGCATAACACATAAGTGAAGCAATTTTACTTTCTTAGATTCTTACAAATAAACACCTCACTAAATTGATGTAATGCATTTTAGCCTATTTGAAAAATATAAATATGAACAGCTACAAGTTGTTTAAAGAAAATGAAGAAAATCTTTATATTATGTAAAATAGCTATTAGATAGGTACCCGGAGATACAAACCCCCTTCACATATGAAGAACAGGTATTAATAAAATGATTTAAGTGAATCAGCAACAACATATTTTCCTAACAATTAGTATGATAACTAATAATCAGATTGACAGAATTCTTTCTTTGCCTGGTTTTTGCTCCTTGGTTTGAAATCTTTAATTACTGAAAAACCCAGAATTTTTTAATAATACCTTTCGAACCCTGACCAATTCTCTCATGATGTGCATAAAATTCCTGCCTAGAAATGTAATGAAACTGAAATGATGAGAGAAATAATCAAGATCAACATAGTTTAGAAGAATGGAGTTTACTGTCTCTTTGTTTATTTCTGGAAATAGAAGAACTATAAAATATGTTCTATAATTTATTATTGTTATCCTCTACAATAATCTATCCTGTTTCTTTTCAGCCTTATGAAACTTACAGACATAAAAATGTACACTGTGAGGAAAATCAGATGAATACCTAAATAAATCTTTGAGTTTTTTCTCATAATTTATAGAGATTGTCCACAAGGGTCAGTAGTAGTATTTTCCATCATTGACATTTTTATTTTTTTACTTGTGCATATTTTTCATTCCCTTTACTCATTTCTAGTTTTCATTTTTTAAATTATCCTGGCTAATACTAATTTGTAAATAATGTATAATTGTTAAAACTCTTAACATAAAGTGTTGTCCAAATATGTACATGTCAAAATATATTTTTCTGGAGTGAAAAGATAAACAATTGAACATAATTCTAACATATCAAGCAATGATCATTGTTAAAAGAATGATAGTGATGATGGATGCAGTGTTGTAAAATACAAAAGCAAAGCCCTAAAATCTAAAATTGAGCTTGATTATCAAATCCATAGTGATAATGGGGTTAAGTTTAATTAAATTTAATTGGTTGAGTGATGACTATGATGTACATGAAAAAGCAAGAGCAGATTACAACCTGGTAGTATACCTGTGACATAAAAATGCTTTTGATAAAAGTTCAACTTATAATGGGAATTTCTCATGTGTTGAGCAAGGTAAAGCTGATTATGAATGAAATCATTATAAAAGTTTTGCTCTATCCTTGAAATGTTCATCTATGAGATGACATTTAGGGGAGGGCAGACTACATTTAAGACACTGGAAATTTATGATAGAGTCTGGTAATTTAGAATTGAGTTTCTTCCCTCATTGTCTATCAGTAACTAATTCTAATTTCATGGAACAGCTCAATAGGGCCAAGGCTTATTGCATTGTCATTGTATCCTCTGCATCCATTCTGTGTCTAGGACATCATGAGCATAGTGAAATGATCATTAAGATATGGTTAGTGAGACCTGAGCTATTGCTTTTCCATGAAATAGCTCCTCAGTTGATCCCCAGGAACCCCATAAGGCTTTACCCTATATTAGGCGTTCCATCAGGGGAAAAATCCCCATTCTGATACTAGGAATCGAACCTGAATTCCCTTGCACCACAGCAGCATCACGTTTACAATGCTAATTTTCTACTAACTTCCTCCCACTGAGATTGCATCCTACAGATATCCTTAGATACTACTTAGTTTAAAATAACTGTTTTTAAATATTTTTTTTAAAAATATTTGGTAAAATTGTATAATTCCACCTAATTTTATAAATGATATACATCTGAACACTCCAAACTATATGGTACTTTTACTGGCTCAAATATATCAAACAACATTTGTAATGAAATTAACCTGTGTAACAGCTGCAGACATAACCAGAAAATTAAATTGCTATGAGTAGCTTGCAGTGTTTTATCTGTTGGCAAGAGCTATACCCCATTACTGTTTGTGGGTATGATAGAATAGTGCTGACACAGCCATACAGCAGTTTTCCTCAAGTATTTTGAAAGTGTTTTACATGACACTTTATGAAACAAATTAATGAAACCAACCATTGCAATCCATCACTCACTTATAGTTCACAATGAAGTGAATTATTATTCCCTAGCAAACATTCATTACCATTCTTTTCTGGAACTTTTGCACCATAAAATCTTTCTTCAAATTATCTTTGAACTTGAGAAGTTAATGAGTAAATACATCTGAACCATAAATAAATGTATGTTGTGCAGTAGAAAACATACACTGAGCCAGAATGCTCTCGAAGTAGATACAGAACAAAAGACACTAATCATAAAAACTGAACTGAAGTCATTCATTATCTAATTCACATTCAGAGACAGAAGCTGTAGTGACTTTGTTCCCAGCAAAGGCATAGAAGCATTTGTCCACATGCTCAGTGGAAAAATGCTGCAAATAGTTCACTGTGTTTTCTGTATTAGAAAAGCATGAAAATATTGAAAAGCTTAACCCTCAATTTATTATTACAAAGCCATGCTTTCCATCAGTTCTCAATTAACTGATAAAGTTTCAAGCAGAAACTCCATTTGCATCCCTTGTATATAAAACTATGTCCCAGTTTAATTTAATTATTTCCCCAAATTTATTACACTTCAAACATGTATACTTTATTGCTGCATTTAGTGCCAATTGCAATGATCTTGTATTATATCTGATCCAAATTTCCATACTTTGGTAAGAGATCTTGTGATTGTTGCTACATTCAGAATTAAACCTGCCAATATTTAATGGTAGCATAAAATGGAGTGTATGAAATAACCAGTAGCATAGCCAGAAAATTATTAAAGAGGGGTTATGTATAGGGGTCCATTTATAAAACAATTTGTATCAATTCAAATGATAAATATTAAATAATTCTGAGTTTGAAATATTTAAATAAATTGGCTTTATATTCACAGAATAAGGTGCAACAATTGGCATTAAAATTAGAATAGGATGTTTTGTGTATTCTAAGTGGCAAATGTGTTGAGATGAGAATTAATTACCACTGTGAAGTCTTTCATATTACTGCTGCAGTCCACCTTATTTCACTACAAAATAGGATTTCTAGTTATGTTCTAAACTGGGAGATACTGCACTAATTTAGAAATCATTAAAATTTAGCACTGGAACAAAAACATAACCCTGTTATCTTAACATGCTTGTACCAATGCTATATAAAGTACAATTTCTGTTGCTGTCACCTTTGGTGATATTGTCCAAGACATGTGGCATAAATATAGCATACCAGTGATACAATTAGGAAGTACCTCATTCCTGCCAACCTAGAAAGGTGCTATTATTTTAACAATGTGTTTTTTGCTAATAACTTTTACATTTTTTTAGCAAAGGGGATTTCAACTCCCCCCCCCCCCATGGTTTATGTCTCTGGAAGCAACATATTAGCAATGATTTTCATTCTATCAGTAGTTCTAAAATTACCCAAATATTAACCAATTCATAATGAATGTATACAGAAGCTTTCATTTTATAGAGGAGAATTTTATTCATTAATGACATTCAATTGGTGAAATTCTTCATTCCCAGCTGCTGCCCATTTGCAATGTAATGTGTCACATATTACCAGAGCAATTGTAAAAATGAACATTTATTCGGCTCATTAATCTACACAGAACTTTTGTAGGAAATTTTCAGCCACGCTTTGTTATATGTGATTCTTATCTGAAAATCATAATATTATGCTATTTTTATTTGTTATGCAAGTTCTTAAAATTGTAGATATTTTTAGTGTAAAATGAAAATATTCCTGCAAAACTTATTTAAATATTGATCCCTTTGTTTTATTTATTGGTGTAACATATTCTCAGTTTATATCGAAAGTATAAAGCAGTATTCATAAGCATTTTCCAAATAAGATGATTTTTTTATGAAATTCTGTTTCTACATAGAAAATGTATCAGTTGAAGAATAAGTGTTGCATGATAGATTAAGACTCTGCATAATATGTTCTATGAAACTATGTGTTCTTCCACATATGTCTCACACAGATGTACTACAATTTCAGCACATGATAATTGGCTGGCATCAAATGTAATGCATAAAACATCAATATTTCTGTTTGAATAAAGGACAATGGGCTATATAGGAAATAAACAATTGTTAGTTTTGCAAAGTGATAATGCTATGCCCACTTCTTTCCAAGTTGCCATAAATTGAGGAGCATACAAACGGTGAAGAAATCAGTTTCTTCTATATAAATATATATGGACAGAATTTTATGTTGTACCAGACAACTCATTTTTGTTATCTGTAATGAGTGCACAATATTCATAAATCATAAGAGAAAAATAAACATGCTTAATAAATCTCGTGAAGTTATTCATGTGCAATAGAAAATGTATAGAGTCTTTCTGATAAAATCTTATAAGTTCATAGCAAGCATTTCTTTAAAAAGGTTTTAAAATATGTCAGTTTTATGGTGCAGTAGAGAAACTGATCTGTTTACACATCGTAATGCATCATGTTATCCTCTTCTGCTCTGAGAAAACATTGCAGTACTAATGCAATAATTTTAGTGATTCATTCTGAGAAAGATATTTAAGTACATCTTCTTCATTGTCTTCTACAATTATTTAGCCACTTACAAGCATTATCAGGTTACAGGTTACACTACAGGGAGGTTAATCTAGGATATCCATAAATCCCCTTTTTCTTGAACATATCTTCCTTCTACAGAAAAAAATGTCAAGATAAATTTTCAGAAATATCACCTAGTGTCTTTTATTGCGGGTTGAAAATAAAATCTAAATTTAAATTGTAATTCCCAGCAATTACGATGTTGAATATTGTCTTACCATAAGCCACAGCAAAGATCATACAGTTTGTTATGACGTTATAGTGATATATCACTCTGCTCTTTGTTCAAGAATACTCTTTTACTAATCCTTTCTGTAGCTATTGTTCTGTGATTTCTGTTCCTCCTTCAGGCAATTAATATTAGCATAACTTTAAAGTGAAATAAATTAACCAGTATTGTAATTTTTTGTAAAACATTGCATGAGGACAGTTCAGGAAATTCTTGGCCTATCCTAGAAATGGTGCTGGCAGTATCAAATAGCAAGGATAATTCTCAAGATGATGCAATGTGCAATTTCATAGACATGCTTAACTTGCCAAGAACTCATTAGACACTGTTTGGAACATTTTGCATGAGTATTGCATATGAGAAAGCTCACAGTGCAATGGTTGTTGCATTAAACAGCTAATCAGAAGTGCATCTGAAAGTACATCTAGGAGGAGAGCTTGATTATGTTCTAATGTGATTTGACTAACCTTTTAGGATATTACATCACTGTTGATAAAACATGGAATCACCATCACAAGCCAGAAATGAAGAATGAGTTCAAACAATGGGTTGCAAGAGAATAAAAGAGCCCCCAAAAAATCAAGTGTATACCTTCAGCAGAAAAAGTGATGGGTAATGTTTTCTGGGATACCAGGGATGTGGTGTTGGTAGACCACCTGGAAAAGGGCAAAGCCATCAATAGAGAGTTCTAAACAACTTGGTTGGAGCAGTTGAAGCATATTATGAAAGCCAAATGTCTGAATTTCTTAGAGAAGAAAGTTCTTCCACCAAGACAATGTACCACACGCACTTCTTCAATCTTGATCACAAATTTGTATGACTTGCACTTTAATCTGCTACCACATACACCAAATTTGGCTCCCAGTGACTTTTTCCTTTTCCCAAATCTGAAGAAATGACTAGCTGGACAGAGATTTACCTCAGATGCAGAGATCATAAGTCACACAAGCATTTATTTTTGCTGAGTTGGAACAAATCTTTGATACTTAAGGTATAAAGAAATTGACTGTATCATTGGTCATTGGTCAAATGTATGAGTTAAAAGGTGACTATGTTGAAAAATAAAAAAAAAGTTGGGTTAAAAATCTTCTATTTTCTTTGATCTTTCCAAACAACCTTTGTATTATGTCCTCCTTAAACCCAGTATTATGCATAAGTGTTTAGAAAATCTGTAACTTAAAAGTCAAGAATCAAATGCTTCATGTCAAATTCTAACTCAAAATTTTGATTACAGAAGAGAGCTATAAAAAGACAGTTTGCAAAAAATTAGCTCTGGGTTTTAATTGCAGAGTTCCAAAATTAAGTGTCATATCTCTCATTTAACATATAGGGAAGCAAATAGTAAGTGACTGAACTGAATAGCTCTGACTGACTACTTTAATTCTTTATTTACAAGAGGTGAATACTGCAACAGCACTTATACAGGCATTTCATTTCAGGCACAGATAACAATCAGTATGCCATACTTTGTTGCTGCTGCAGGATTTCAGTTTTGACCATTATACTTTTGCAGTTGAAACTGTTAGTTGATTTTATGGAGATGGTCTTATCACACACAACTTCTCTCGTCATCCTCCATGGTGTAGTGGTTAACATGCTAGCCTCTAATTACCGAGGTCACGGGTTCAAACCTGGCAGAGGGCAATGGACCTTTTTTGGGTTTAAAAATCCT
The DNA here is from genome assembly GCA_030765065.1 of Deroplatys truncata. NCBI lineage: Eukaryota > Metazoa > Arthropoda > Insecta > Mantodea > Mantidae > Deroplatys > Deroplatys truncata. Next base: position 75,556,989 of record CM060975.1, on the reverse strand, counting down.
TAGCATGGCTTCCTTTGGAAGGGAAGTAAAGCCGGTGGTCCCATACCTCAAGCCTGATAGAGGCCTCTGAGAAAAATTACTGGTCTTTCACGCTGGGGACACTAAGGACCACAGCAGTTAGGGAACGTCCACAAAAAAAAAATTCTCTCACAGAAATTTCAGAATTTTTAGTTTCTGCATGAAGGATTTGATACTTCTCTGTAAATGCATGGCTGGATTTGTATAGCCTTGTAGAAAAGTGTGCTCTTTTTGTTTGTTTGTGATACGTGGTCATGCTAAGTGAAACCTATCTTTGTAACCTCTAACATTTCTGGCAATGAAAGGAACAAGTAAGTATTCCCCTATTCATTTCTTTACAGCAGAACATTTAGAAACATCCACCACAGAATGACAGAATGTTTCAACAGCCTAGATGAAGAATTAAGCATTAGCAATGGAATCATTTCCTAAAATTGTTTTAAAGTGGTTTAAAACAGAAACTGCTGCAAAATGTCACGTAAAACAGCCATCTTTGTTGCCTGGACATATTCCCAGCCCACACCATGTACTCCAGACGCATAATGGTTCCCCAGCTCTATCAGCAATTCTTTTGTAATACATAGGTAATAGAACACAAAATGATACAATTGCATGCCATTTGACTTATTTCTGTGGTTGTTTTATGAATTTTCCCTTTTGTCTAATTTTTGTTTTGTGCATTTCTGATATCTCTTTTAATTTTAGTTCCAAGTTCTTTATTGTATGGCTTATGACCTGTATCACATGCCATTGCTTTTAGTAAATAAATGAATATAAAACAATACATTTAAATAGTATAAATGATACTGTAATTCAGTTTTCTAAAAATCATTCATAAAGTAATCCTAATTTTAAGTAAAATACTTCTGCTGTGCTAATGTAAATTTAATGTCTAAGTTTCCCCAAGAAGTGATAAATGCTGGTGTTTTGTTGGATAGCCCCAAGTAAAAGGAAATGAAGTCATTTTTATCCATTTTAGAGATTACTGCAAAATGGCCTTGTGTATGAACCCCAAGCCAAAGCAAATGTGCTTGCCGACTATCTTGAGTACACCTGCAGGCCGAAAGAAGACCCTCAGGACGTAGCGTTACTGCCCGTGTCCACCAGGAGGTCGATCGTTACCTGAGGCTACCCCTGATGGTTCGGTGAACGCCCTTCCAATCATCCGCCCCAGTGAAGTCCAAGGCGCACTCGGCGTCTCAACACAAAAAGGCTAGCGAGCAGGACGGGCTGACACCCGCCATGCTTCGCAACCTTCCCTTCCGAGCTGTCCTCTTCCTTGACAAGGTATTTAGTATGTGTGTCACCCTGGTACACTTCCCGCGTGGTGTGCATCTTGAAAACTGGTAAATACCCCGCTCTTCCTTCCAGCTACCGCTCCATTAGCTTCCTACCCACCCTCTCAAAAGTTTTCGAAGTTGAAGTTGAGTTTTATTTATGGACGCTCTTTAACTGCTGTAGTTCTTAGCGTCCCATTCTATATTGGGCGTGAAAGACCGGTAATTTTGCTCAGCGTAATGCTGACTGTAAGTATTTCCCCTCCCCTTAGGGAGTGGTCATTCAGACTTTAACATATTCAATCCAATTGGAACCACATACACCAGCAGAGCAGTGGATGGATGCTGCTCCTAACACAGCAACCATTGAGGAGCCTATAAACATACAGAGGCTACCTCCTATCAAACTACCACCTTAAAATCCAAAATCACCATCCTACCATCATCTGTGGTTAAACCCTACCCAGGGGCAGGTACACAGAAGCGTTACTTAGGCTCACATGAGCCTACCAAACTGTAGTGGAGTGGATGGAAACTTAAAAACAACATTTTGGCTTAAGAAATATATGAACTTGTGCTTAAGAGCGTCTTGTGCATAACTGAAGCTTTATATTAAACATTTACTATGAAACATGAAAAACTTTAAATGTACAAAAATATGAAAGGTAAAATGTCATATTTTCTTCGTCATGGCCATATTTAAAGATTTTACTGATATTCCAATCCTCCTTTCCTAAGCTTCTGCAACTTTGGCCTATTTTACTAATTTTTTCAATCTTAAAACTGAAAGCAACCACTTAAGTCTATCTTGTTTAATGTCCCATTTGCAAAAATTGCTTTTCCAAGCATAGAGAATAATGAATAAATTGTCTGCTTCTCTAGACTTTATCTCTCTATGGCACTGTATTAAAATACTTTTTATTTCGTTTTCTAAACATATTGAATTATAAGAAACCAGCAGCATTAAACTGTGCAGGAAGCTGAATGCACTGATTTTAATCTTTACTTCTGAAGAAATATCCTCTAATAACAGCAAAATATGCAAAGCTAGCAATTCAATGTTTTTTGCTGTAATGGTCTGCTGATTTTAATGTCAAAGAATGTACTTTACATAATACATTCAGCTTTTATTGACATCTACAAGTTTTTCAGCAGCTTTGAAAAGAAGATACATTCATTTTTCTCTTCTTTAGCTTCTAAGAACTGTCAGCATGGACAGCAAAAAAATTAAATATAGAGCTTTAGCAAGGATTAATGAAAGGTAGGACAGGGGATACGTTCTGTCGATAATAAATACAGGAACATTTCCTCTACAACTTCAAGAGCCAAAGGAGAGGTATGATGCTATTATATTTCACAGTACACATTGCCATATATATACTTTGCACTGACATAGGTGCTGACTTAAGAGATTTTTCATGGGTGCTTGCATGAAATAGGCATATGCTAAATCAGCAAAAGTAAATTAACATGGCATATTTTAACTTGTGTTTAGTTAACAGATACAATACCTCCTTTTACACTAAGTTAAATTGTAAGAAATAAGATTATTGTTCGCTCCTATGTGTATCTAAATGATTGACATAAGGTTAATGACTGTTTTGAAATTACATCACTGCACATCCTCTTTTTCTAATCATAATGTTATCTAACATATACTGACAAGGAGTCAGATTAAGGATTTAAGATACAGTACTAAGCTGTATTCATTATTAACTTATATAGCATTTAGCATGGCTTCATGCATTGGCAGTCATTAACGTCTGGTAGGCCAGACATTGTTGATATACCTGTATATTAATTTTCTATTTTTACTTTCTATACCTATATCTACAGTAGAAGTAGTAAGAGTATCCTATTCCTTGCAAAAATTTAATATTGATATTTTTTACCACAAATTCATGTTTTAAAGTCCACAAAATGTTTAAGAAAGAAAGAAAAAGAAAAAAAAGCATTTTTAGGTAAATGAGCGTGTGTGTGTGTGTGTGTGTGTGTGTGCGTGCGTGCGTGCGTGTGTGTGTGCGCGTGCGCGCGCGCGTGCGTGCTTGTCTCTCCCTGAACAGCACAACTCAAAATTCAATTTTTCAAACTTGAGTTTGGTACTATTTAAGCATGCTAGACAAAGATTTTTAAGAAAATTTACCCTCCCCAAACACAGAAAAATTTACAGAAAAGTCAATATATAAATTTTACGGCATAGGATAGTCAGACAGAGGGGCTTCCAGCCACTGGATCTCAGCTCCGTACAAGGCCATCTCAGTAGGCCAGTTGTCTTTAAAGTGACCTGAAGGGATGAAGGGGAGACCTGAAGGGCAGTGATGTAGCAATGTTCTCAGTCGCCCTGGTGCAAAAGGTCCAAATGGGACTCCTAACTGCAACTGCCAAACATGAATTTAAGAGTTTTAAATCTTATTTATATAGGCATCATACAAAATTAGATTTCAACCAAAGATACATACATGTTTTACAAATCTTAAGAACAGTGGTACCAAATAATGAGATGTTAATCATTTGATTTAGTGTTGTATTTGTCTAAAAAGTATGGCACTTATTATCATTACAATTAAGATTAACAGAATTAGAAGAAGTGTTACTTTGGACTTAGATATTGCCAAAAATAAATATAAATATGTGCTTTTCAAACTATATATCATTTGTTCTTGAATGGATAAATTATTTGAACTTTTTATAAAATTAAACAGCATTAAAAATGTTATTCAACCACATCACTAATAGGCATTATTGTAATAAAACCAAAATAATTTTAAAAGTACAGTTTGAAGTAATAAAAATAAAAGTCAAAATTTTAACAAAGCTTAAAGTACAATTTTTCTTGCTATCAGGAAAATAAATTATTCACTCAACATAAAAAACATAATTGAACCTGATATTTGAACCTTTTCTTTCTGATTGCAAATCTACAAAAAAAATCAAGGATTTCATAAACGTTAATCCACGCATCCTTTCATTTTCTATTGACGATAGAGCTAAACCATTTAAGCGTTCTTATATACGTTTTATTTGTCATGTAAGTACCATAAACATATGGTTTTTAGTCGAAATCATTATAGTCATTTTTGAGAAAAGCGAAAATTTCGAAACATCTTAAATGTAAGATATACGAGGTACGTCCAGAAAGTAAGTTCCGTTTCAATTTCTCTCCGCTGCAGTGCTGCGATCGCAGTTCCGCATATGCGCGCTAGACGCTCTGTATCAAGGAGAAGAAACGTGCGCCATTTTGAGATCGCTGTCAGCCACGTGCGCTTTGTTGTGCTTGTTTACAATGTCGGTGTTGATTGAAAATCCCGCCGCTTGTGAAATCAGATCTGTGATTCGTTTTCTGAATGCTAGGAAAGTGAAACCAATTGAAATTTATCGGCAAATTTGCGAAGTTTGCGGACAAAATGCGATGAGTGATTCAATGGTGAGAAGATGGGTCCGACAGTTCAATGAAGGACGTAGTGAAGTGCACGATGAAGAACAAAGTGGGCGTCCATCTTTGGTTACAGAAGAACTGGTTCACGCGATTGATGACAAGATCCAGGAAAACCGCAAGTTTACAATTAGTGCTCTCGCTATGGAATTTCCCCAAATCTCACGATCACTAATTCATGAAATTGTTACCGAAAAACTGAAATTTCGTAAACTTTGCTCTCGTTGGGTACCAAAGATTCTTACTGAGCAACACAAAACAAACCGGATGGGTAGTGCACTTCAGTTTTTGACCCGTTATGATGAAGGCGGTGAAGAATTTCTGACACAGATAGTCACAGGAGATGAAACTTGGGTTTCTTACGACACCCCTGAAAGTAAGCGGCAATCAATGGAATGGAGGCACACTTCATCCCCAGCAAAGGTTAAGCCGAAACAAATCTTGACACCTCGAAAAATGATGTGCACAGTGGTCTGGGACTGGAAAGGCATCTTACTCATTGATTTCTTACCGCGTGGTCAAACAATCAAAGTAGATGTTTATTGCGAGACACTTAGGAAATTGCGCCGCGCAATACACAATAAGCGCCGAGGATTTCTGTCAAAAGGTGTTGTTTTTCTTCACGACAACGCACGACCACACACTGAAAATGTGACGCAAAACCTCCTACAGGGATTTGGCTGGGACGTGTTTGACCATCCTCCGTACAGCCCTGACCTCGCTCCTAGCGACTTTCATCTGTTCTTACATCTCAAGTCTTTCCTTGGCGGTCAACACTTCAACAATGACGAAGAGCTGAAAGAAAATGTTTCCAACTGGTTGAAGACACAGGCGGCAAACTTCTATGAAGAAGGTATACAAAAACTTGTGCCACGCTATGACAAATGCCTGCAAAATTTCGGCAGTTATGTGGAAAAGTAGTTTAAGAGTTGTAGAATTTTGTGCAATAAATAAGTTTTCTGTATCTGTACACAATTTAATTTTATTACCAATCGGAACTTACTTTCTGGACGTACCTCGTATTTTGGATGGGGAGTCTTACTTAGGTTCACATCAACGGGTCATTATCCCATGAAAGATTAGTATTAAACCAATAATCTTAAACTTATTTTAAATAACAGGCGATTTTCTTGAAAATCTTCTTGTCGCATTCTTGGAAGATGCTGAACTCAAATACCAAGTTTGGTATTTATCGGACATTTCGCTTTTGAGTTATGTTGTTCGAAGACACACGGACGCGCGCACACGGGCTTCTTATAAAAATACTTTTCTTGTACTCAGGGGCTTCAAAACATGTATTTCCGGTGAAATCTCGATATCGAAATTTTGGGTGAAAATATACCTATCAGATATATGGTAGAGAAAGTATAAAGTTCTGCTGCTATGTTTCGGGAGAAAACATTTTTCAGTAATGAAAAATGTACTTCACTTTTTCTTCGTGAAATTTGCTTCATATTTTGATGTGACTTTCCTGTATCATACTCTATATTTAGTAGTAGACAGTCTGTTATATCCATCTGATGTTCAAAGTTATCTGTAGTAATGCATACAATAACGAGATGTGCAGACATTGTAGTTTCTGCTGAAAACCGAACAAAGTCGAATTGAAACGATTTACGGGGTAACACGGCACTTTACGGGGCACTAAGAAAGAAAGTTAATTGCAGTCGAGGTGATAAAATGAAAACTATAGTTAAAGGGACTAAACTGGCATGATTAGACAACGGTGGTCGGTCCAAAATTCAAAGCACTTCTATTCCGGCTTGGTACTTGATGCACGAGAGAAGTAGTATAGTAAGTGACAATGTTTACGTTTACTAGCCCTTTACAACCCATCCCTCTTGCATACATTGCTCAGTAGAGCGGAACTTATTTCACCTGCAGATTCTTCGCATGGGAGCCTTCCTGGTGCACCTCATTGCACGACGACTTTGATACCATAGCTCCGGGTAATGTACCATATAGGACAGATGCCTGTCATTTAAGGCCTGGAGGACCTTGCTCAGGCTTTTACGTGTAGTCAGCAGGATCTAGATCTCTTTACCGTGAAGTTTAGTGAGCATCAATGCCCCTGTGGCCTTGTTGATAGGGCAGTAATGCTGATGCTTATTCACAAATGTAAAATTCATAGTCACAAATTAACATTCAGAGAATACACCTCTTAATTATTTAACTTAAAACATGCATTAAAGCTCTTTCATAGTTGATAGGTGCTTACGGAAAGATGTATAAAATTAATACAATTTGTGTGCCTTTGGATTTGTTACTTTCTCTATGCCGCTTTCTCCTAGTAGGTAGAGGAAGTATTGTATTCCATCCTAGATGTTGATATCGAGATTTCACCAAAAGCACTCCTTTTTGAAGTCGACTAAATAAAGCAAAGCATTTTTAAAAAACAAAAAATAGTAGTTCATTAAGCGTGGAAACAGTTATCCGCCTATGCAATGCCTGTTGCCGTGACAATATTAGTCGAAGATAAAGTTTAGAGTTTTCCTATTAATGAAGGGCATTAAACACTGGAGAGTATAAGCACTATCATCAAATCGCAACGTGAAAATATTTTGTGAAATCTCTTAGTCAGAATACTCAAAATTGAAAGTTACTATTGGTTTCACTTTCACCGGAATATATCCAATGAAAATGTCATGTTAAAATTTAATCAACCGTACCATGTTGTTTATGTGAACAGAAATAAAAAGTCTCAGCTCAAACTAAAATGCAAAATGTGCTAGCAAAAGAAGAGAAGGCATTTACACAACATGTGCGCGCACGAGAAAGAAATGCACCACCTAAAGATTATGTGACAACAACGTGAATACATGGCTATAAACTGCATAGATTAAACGAAAACTCCGATGCTAATGAGCAAGATGCTGGCCATGCGCAATCTATGTGAGAGTAGTTGGAGAGGGGGAATGATCCGAGTTGGCTATGAGTCATTTTGGTTCACGATTGATGATATAAGAGGCCTGTTATGTCTAGGTGGGAAGAGCATCCCAAGTTCCACCTGGGTCAAAATCGAGGTCAACATGTGTTGTTTTGAATCTGGGAATTTTGTGTTGGGGATATTATATGGTACGTGAAAGTTATTATTGTTAGGCCTATGACATTGTTATAATGTTCAGCTAATAAGCTGTTTATTGATCTTGGATTATCAAAATGGATATTGTAAATACATATGATGACTTTGCTGCTGAGTTCTTGGGTTCGAACCCGATAGAGTGTTATTAATTAAACTATGTTAGAATTTTTTGCGTAATCCATTGTGATAATCATATATGGCCTATGTTGAGGTTCGACTCTCGTAGGTGTTTAGAACCCAGGATGTCAGGTTGTAAGATGACGCAAGCCCATTAACATAGCTTTTTCAGAGTGTTACGGCATACCTCATCATTATCTTCAATGCTAATTTTGATACATAATAATAGCAAAGAATACAATATAATAGTAGTAGGTAAAATTAGCTTCTAAGGTAATAGTAAGTTATGCTTGCATTACAAGCGGAGTAATATCTAATGTGTGCAAGTAAGATGGCGATCCTAAGAACTAAAAAAAAACAATTTTTTATGTCATCACCATGATATGTACCAGACATGCAGCAGCCTCAAAAATACTTTAAAGCATTAATGTTATAAATTTGTGACCATTAAATGTATGATAGCAATACGATACAAGTAAAACAGTCAAATGTGAAATCAGATTGAATCAAAGAAAATAAGCGAATGTAGCTTCAAACTTAATTTAACCTCGTGAACACAAAAGGATAAAACAATAAGTCACGATTTAAATGTTTAAGATACTAAACAGTTTTAAAGATAATTAAGATCCAATGCTACAAAAAAGAAAAACATATTGAACGTGTGACAGTAATATTATACAAGCAATATACATTAAAATGCTAATTAATATTGAACCTACATCAATAAGGTGAAATAGTTTCAAAGCTAACTGAGGTTCAATAATATAAAAAGTTAAAAATTGATGTAATGGCATTGCTTAAGATAGTTGTATATAAATATTAATGCTATAAAGGTGTTAGCATTAAATCTATGACAGCAATGCAATACAAGAACAATAGCTTCAAATGCTAATTAGGAATTAATCAAAAGTAATAAGCCCAATGTATGTACACACGTGTATATATTGCGACTTGTCCAGTTTTCAACTGTCACTTTTCTCAGTTCTCACTGTCACTGTTTCGTTTTTATGAGTTCACTTCATTAATGTTACTTCACTAAGGTGAACTAGTTCAATTTTCACTTGCTTCATGACGTGGCCTCTTCACGCCGGACGATTCACTTCACTCGGGAGTCGAACACAAGAACTCCACAATCCGTTGTTCCGCAATAGCACTCGCTGCACGTTGCAACAGCCGTCACCAACTCGCTCGGAGAATCGCTCTTGAAGTCGCACGGGACTCGCCCGCCAACTCGCTCGCTCGCCGACTGACCGACGGGACTCTCCCTACTATCGCCACTCGACATGCACTGACTCCTGCTCGCGAGAGCGCTCACTTATATAGTCAGTGAAATCTTTCCACAAGGTTCTCGAAGGTTCTAGAACTATTCTGACACACTTTCTGAGGAGGGGAGAAAAACTTCCAGAATGTTATAGCTATCTGTTTATAGCGCTCCCAATGTTTACGCTGGCAAGCGGCCATTGTTGTGTTTACTTCGACCGCTCGGCGCCGACATCCCAATAACCTTGGGCAATGGACGGTGCGTCATAATATATACATGCATGCATACATATATACATACACAAACATACATACACGCATATATATAAAATAAAACAAATATAAAGCATGCATATATCTACACATCCATAAATATAAGGGACTATATATATAAATGCACATAAAATATTACCATACATACATATAAACTACACATATACACAAATGTAACGGTAGTGGGAAAAGAAAGATACATCGAAGTATGCCACAAAGAGGCCAGACTGGGGTATGCATGGGCGAGGATAGGTGTAATGAATTTAAGTGGTCTAACGGGAAGAAGAAGGGGGAGATATGCACTAAATGTAATGGTTTACATGACAATTGGCATTATATTCTGGAATGCCAGGACACGGATAAAGGAAGAAAGAATTTAATACTAAAGAAGTGGAAAAATTTACCAATAGAGCTAAAAGTTAGGAAGATTTTCAATACAAGATCAAATGAATATATGGAAAAAGCAGGAAAATGTTTAGGAACAATTAGTTTAAAATGGTTAAAAGAGATGTGAAGTAAATTGGAGAAAATACGAAAAAAGGGTAACAAGCCAAAAAAGAAATAGTGGAAAATTATACTTCCCCATTATATATACAACAGAATGTTAAATATAAGGGGAAGAGAAATAATAAGCAATTCTATTGTATTGTAAATACATTGTATAAATTGCATGTAAGCACAAAGTAGATAATAAATAATTCACATATATACACATACAAACGTGCATGCATGTATACAGACAGGCAGACATGAGGGTAGTATACCTTTAGCTTCGAACCTCTAAAATTTTTTCATGCAAATGGATGTAACTCTTTTAACCATAGTACCCTTTAAACATTCATATATTCCTCTCATGCAATACATTTTACAATGATTTCATTCTAAGGGTTCTGCCCTTGAAACCCTAACATATTTACGGTTTCCAGTAAAATACAACTGTATGAAGTAAGTACTGAACAATCTTACAGTGCCGTAAAAATGCATATCAACATGAACTTTTTATATGGATAAATTCCAAAATAATAATAGTTAACGTATGCAAGTGCATAGTGAAGATTGTCCTAATAATTAGGTATATACGAACATAATTCAGATCTCTGAAGACTGAGTGAACCTTTAGGTGTTGAACTCAAGAATGCTACTTAATATTAACAATGAGCTTGGTCTAGATTTGATTTAAGCTATGTATACCTAAGGGTTCAGATCTTACATCTGACATCCTTATGTGTTACCTATGCTATATATCGCATACATCTATCAGATGTTGATTTAACAACGGAGAAGCGTGGAATAAAAATATGCCCAGAATAATGAATAATTAAGTTCTTGGAGAATATACTCGAGAATAATGACTTAAACATTGTCACCAATTTGGGATGAATCAAATAAGTTAATAGCATTTCATACTCTTTGTAAAAGGACATTCAAATTGCACAAAGGGTAAATTCACATCAATACACCTATCTTAAATATATTCTCTCCCATTGCAAGTTACGTGGCAGGAAACATTGTGTACGGTATGATCGGCAACATTTAACCGTTAGTTATTCGCATTTTACTGTTATCGCAGCATTTTAAGCGATCTAAACCTCATTATACAGAAATAATCTTAGCTACAAAAGTCAATGAATCGATCGAATACTTCAAGTTTGAGGGGAAAATTCACAGACTTGTCCCTTAAACGCTAACTCTGAATTTCCAAAGTCTAAATATATGTCATAGTAAACATAACATTCGTATTTAGAAAAAAATCTTCCAGATTAGTAAACATGCAATGCTCAAACTCTGAACAGGTTTTACTTGCTGGTAGCTACTATGCAATAGAAGCTTTGACGTTCTCGAAAAATATCTAATGTCAAGTAAAGCAGGATAAGTGCCTGGTTCGAAATGCAACATGCAAAGGCTTGTCAAATTTGTCAATTTTAAGAACCTCGCGTTGCAGTATCATGAAAAGGTGTATTGCCTCAATCAGAAAGACAAATTACAGGCATCCTCCAATTTTTGTTGAGAATTCCTTAAACATTATTATTATTATTATTATTATTATTATTATTATTATTGTTGTTGTTGTTGTTGTTGTTGTGACAAGGTGGTTTTCTATTGCAGCATGGGCAGATACATTCAGGTTATTACTATGAAGTTTTGTAGAAGGTATCCCTTTACAGAAACCTACTATTAATATTATTCTATGACCTTAAACTAAGCGTGTATGCTAGTATCTAGCTCCCGAGGTCGCAGGTTCAAACCCGGCGAAGGACGATGGATTTTTATAGGGGCGTAATATTCCTTAGCATGGCTTCCTTCGGAAGGGAAGTAAAGTCCGTGGTCCCGTGTCGTAGATTTTCGGCACGTAATAGAACCTCAAGCCTAATAAAGAGGCCTCTGAACAAAATTACCGGTCTTTCACGCCCAATATAGAATCGGACGCTAAAGAACACAGCAGTTAAAGAGCGTCTATAAATAAAACTTAAAAGAATAAACATTTCTAGAAATCGTTTATTACATATTTTCTTGTAGGTACAGTGGCAATAGGGAAATACAGTAGGCTTAAGCGATAGTTAAATCTTTTAAGAGCTGGTCTCTATGAAGGGCCTTGAATTTCCGTTCTCTTTGCATGATCGGGAGAGAAAAAAAAACAATGAGACCTCATTTGAAAAGTATAAGTTTTGGAAAATCCATACCAATAACAAGGAATATCTCAGAAATGTATAACAAACAAAAAAGAGTATATAACATAAATAGTATGCTTTAACGAGATTTACATTTTTGTGTAGTTAGAATTTGTTTATCTTTTGCGGTTTACCAGTAATTTAAAAGTCACTCAGAATGAAGAGGACTTCAGAGGCTATGCCCAAAAAATTCAAAATATGCATTTCATTTGTCATGAAAATATCTGAACATGTGGCATTTTAATAAAAAATAGTTAGAGCCATTTTTGAGAAAATAACAATTTTCGAAAAATTTGGTTCAGGATGTCTCAAAAAATGTATTTCCGATGAAATCTCAACATCGGATTTTTGGTTGGAACACAGCCCTTCCCCTACTTATTTTAATATTTAGTAGAGAAAATAAAAAATCTGACATGTTCATTCACATGCCTTTCCCTATCCTCTGTCGTTTATTAGTGGGTACACAAACTATTCTTACGTAAGCTTATTTCTCTGCTTCATTTCAATAAGATAAACCTTTGCAGAAATAGCTGCATTACACATTTCATTGTAGATAGAAAGGGAACAGGATAGTCAAACGCTTAAGAACTGGGCCCTCTATGCTGGCCTTAAAATTCCATACTCTTTCCATGCATCGCGTAAGAGTGCTAACTGAATATCGATATGACTTTAAAAGAATGACAAAATATTGAACAATTCGAAACATTAATAACAGATACCTAGGAAATGGCTTATGCCATAAAAAAGTTATTTTAAATAAAATATGTGTTTTAAAGAGGTCTACAGTTTTTGGTGAAGCATCTTTCCGTTTATTGCTTAACGTTTACCAGTTATACAAGATTATACAAAATTATTTTCGAATGAAGGGGACTTCTCAGGCTATCCTCAGAAAATTCAAAATATACATTTTATTTGTCATGTAAATAAATATTTTTAAAATATATGGCATTTTAATCAAAATCGTTAGAGCCATTTTTGCGAAAATCAAGAACTCGAAAAATGTTCCATGAAAAGTGTAGTTTGGGATGGCGGAATTTTCTTGAAAATCCTCATCTCGCATCTTTAGAAGATACTCAACTTAAATGCCAACTTTGGTAATTTCCAACTTTTCGTTTTTGACTTATGCTGTTTCACAGATACGCAAACGACACAGACACACAGACATACACACGGACCTTTTTCAAAAAATGCTTTTGGATTAAGGAGGGCTCAAAATATGTATTTCTGGTGAAATACCGATACAGAATATTTGGTTGGAATACAACACGTCCCCTGCTTACTATAAGTAGTAGAGAAAGTAAAAATTAGGAAAATACGAAAAGGAAACGATCTGTGTGACGTGTTACTATAGTGAATTACCTAGGTAGCTTAGTCTTAAATACAGATAACTACTGCGTTTTTATGGTAAACATATGAAAGCCGTATTGTAATGAGTATTTTAACTTTGAAAAATAATTTTTAAAAACCAGTAATATGGAAACCTTCATGGAAATGAGTTCGAATGCCAGAATGTATTAAAAGACAAAGTTCTTTTTCTTAATTGTTTATTTAATGTCGCTTAAAGACAAGTGGATTTTTGCGACATACAAATTACAGAACAATGTAAGAATGTTGGTACACGCATGTGTGCATTATAGGAGGCTATTACAACACAATACAGCATATACAATTTTAGAAAATAATTTCCTTACTATTGTTGTAGAGTCACCGTTTTATTACATGATGCCTTAAGAGGAAAAGCCTATACTGTCTTTGAGGAAGCGCATGGTCTCTCCAACGAAGGAGTAATAACCGTAGAAAAGACATCATAGTTTTTAAGCCCACTTCTCATGGTTACATTATAGACCTCACCATCAAATGAGGATCACGAAAACCAGGCCTATAGAAGTGGACTAAGAGAAGACGAACATCTACAGACCAACAGGAGATTTCTTAAAAGATAAATACACCTGAAGTCAACTGAAGTCAAATGATTGATGATTGATGGCCGAGGTACCCTCCCACGCTTGTTGATTGACTTCGCTTGTAACACCAAACGAAGGGGTGTAGCATCCAACTTGGCACAATCTAACAATTCAACCCAAAATCTCAAAAAACTGGAGTATAGATTGAGTATCACCCAACGAAAAGTTTGGGGCGTTATCTACCGTCTATTACTGGGTGCTTAAGACATAGGTATGAAAAAACAGAAGCCGGAACTTCTAGCTAAATAGGACGGCTTGATCTGAAAACGTCCGCAACGATTTCTGCATTTTCCGAACCGACAATCTGGAGAGTCTTTAAAGAACTAAACAGTTCCATAAACTCGGCTCAGGTTTATTAAAATCTGAAATAGAAATAGCGGTCCCAAAATGCGTAAGCATATAACATGCCTAATCAATATAATGACAAACCCGCGTTTTCAACCTAATATGCTGTTTGCGAATGAGAGACGTATCCGAGACCCAATTGGACACTAAAATCGTGAACTCCTCTAACGCCGCTTTACAGTCACGAAAACCAAAAGAAACAGACATGTTCGCGCAGAAGAATAATTATCTAACGATTTACCGACTCGCGAAAAAGGAGACAAAAAGAGTATTCATATCGGCATCCGGGGAAAATCAAATATCGCGTATAGTTATTCAAACACAAGTTCCTGTTTTTATAAGGAATCCGAATTCGAAAAACGAACAGCCATAATGAAAGCATCCTCCAAAAAAGGTAAAAATAAATACTTAAAAAGCGAAATGGGACCTTGGGTTATTTCACGCCCACTATAGAATGGGACGCTAAGGACCACAGCAGTTACAGAGAGTCTATAAATAAAACTCAATTCAATTCTTGTTCACTTTTGAAAATTTTTTGTAATCTTGTAAAAGGTAAATGTATTTCCGAAAATAATCAAATAAACTTTGCAACCAAATACGTACCTGTAACTGCAATACCCAATTACACAGAATTAAAGTACCTTTGCTACCCCGTCTCTCTCTTGTGAGGCGTCCGAGGCGACTAAAGCAAAAGGCAGTTTCTCAGATTCAACATGATTGTTGTTCTATGGCGACTGGTAAGCAACAGAAGGAAAAAGGAAATGGAGACAAATATAAGCGCAATACAAGCATGGCATTGCTACAGTTATGAAATAACGAAATAACCGTGTGGGCTATGCAGTCTGATTTAACTGCAAATGGGCATGACAATATTCTGTAAATACACATAAAGTGCCATTTCGTCTATATTTTCAGAATAAATATTTGCAGATTGCTCGTTTTAGTACATTGAGCACAATATTTAAAAAAAAAAGGTTTCTTCGAAAAATAAAACATTCTTACGAGATCAAGTTAATTCCATTTTTAATTCAAAAGTGTGAGAGAACACTCCATCCCACCATTTCTTTAGCACTAAAAAACTTAATTCCTAGTAGAGTACAATTATGACACTTGTTTATTTATGATAAACTCTTTACAGTGTTTATAGGCTTGGCTAACCCAGGTTCTATCCCAAGCCATACAAAGTAATAATTAACACTACTTTCTGAAACATTTACCATCCAAAATATACAAAATTCCTAGCCCTGGCACACTTTTTATGCATAATGAAATGAAAACAGGGAAAAGAAAAATCCAAAACTACTGTTTATCAAGTAGTATATTTCTTTAAATACATCCACATATTGAATGGGGAGCTTTAGGCTTTAATTTTTTTCTAGAAGCATATCCATTCTCTGGAGTAATTGAGCTCTTTATAGGTCTTTATTGTTGTTGGCATCTTCTAGTGCTTACTTGAGTCTGCACAGGTTTTTTTTAAGCTATGCACAGCTGAACATAATACTGAATTATAATTTCTTAATTCCATTGTTGCTTTGTGCATTTTATTAATAACTAAGATGTTATCGAAAGAGAATACAACACCGTGGCTAACGAGATAGACCGTCTTCGCCGCGAACTGAAGTCAACTGATACGTTTAGTCCGGTGAAGTGAAATTACAATCACCTAATATATCCATATTCTAAACAAACAAGTAAATTGGAAAGGTAGAATCAGATGACTGAAAAATTCAATGCCATAGCCGGGATTTGAACCACGGATCTCCCGGTATCCGTCCGGTTGCTCTAACCACAAGTAAATTGATCGTTAAATACATGAAAAACACAGCTGTATCATGAAGCTATTCAACGTTAGCCATGTTTAAAACTACTATCACAACGTATCTCACGACTGGCAAAACTCGAGTTGAAAAGGAAAAAAACTGTAAACAAAAAAGGCAACACGAAAATCCGGAGTCATAAGTGAACAAACATTTCTCTCCAGCTTTTCATATGTCGAACGTTTATGAAGGAAAAACACCGGCATAACTTGTCACAAGTCAGGGGCAAGGTTTTATGGGAAGTCATAGTTTTGTGGTCTCTGGTACATTCCATCTCACCTTATTGTTACAAGTTTTTAAGGAATAGTGCTTTATTAATAGCATGTCTGGTTACTTTGTCCCGAGTATGCAACAGTCTTTCACAGCACCGATAAATGAGCGGTCTCTACCAATTTTCTGGATTATTTGGCTAAAAAGGCGGAATTGTTAATCAAGAGGATAGAACTTTTTTATTATTACTAAAGCTTTATTTAAGGTCGTTTTGAGTACATGGTCTTATCACTACCTGTTAACATATAAATACATTATGATATATATATATATATATATATATATATATATATATATATAATACATAATGAAATACGTTAATTTACAATTCTATGAACATGGAATTAGGTAAACATTTACAGTAAATCAGAGAGCTTTGTATCCATTAGAAACTGTAGCGTATTCTTGAGCATATTGGGTCTGTTAACTGCACTGGGAAGATTGGAAATACCGACTTTGTTGCCTACATCTACTGTACTGTGGACAATCTATAAGGATATGCAGGTTGGTTGGAAGAATGTTACAGCTGGTACAGTTTTGAGGTTAGTCCTTAATGAGAAGATAACAGTGCGTTAGTTTGGAGTGCCCAATTCTAAGCCGGGTGACGATAACTTGTTCTATCCTTTTGAGAGTTCGGGAATGCAGAAAAGGTTGTGTGCAGCTGAGCGAGTTTCATGAAGTTTGCTGTTGATTGATAACCATTTCAATTTCCATTTTTACATGTACATGTGTTTAATGAAACTGATGGCGTCTTGGTGTGGAGATGCGATCAATGAATCACTGACGGGATGTTTAGTTGCTTCTTTTGCAGCTTCATCTGTTGTTTCGTTACCTTTTATGCCAATGTGAGAGGGAGTCCATATAAAGGATACCTTTTTATCGGTCTTATTTTAATTATAACTTAACAATCGGATTTCATGGATCAGTGCATGGCTTAGTTCAGAGTTTTGGGTGGCAAGTATTACACTTAATGAATCGGTGAAGATGGTGTAGTGGCTTTTAGAGGATGAATTAGTTACTTATAGAAGGCCTTCCTTAATTGCGAATGCTTCACAAAAGAAAATTGTAAAGAAGTGAGGTAAGCTGTAGAGTATTATCTAATCAGGATATGCTACGAGGCATCCTCTTCCTTCTGTTGATGTCGATCCATCAGTGAAAATTTTTGTGATAGAATTATATTTGTCCAATAAACAATTGAACATTTGCTTGAAGATACAACAAGGTGTTTAAGATTTCAAGTGAGGTGAAAGTTGGGTATCAATTGATGAATTTTGTATATCCAGTAGAGTGTGGTGCAATCAATACAGCTGGGATAGATCAAAGGGATTGTAAAATCGATTTCTTTCAGGCATTGAAGAATTCGAATGTAAAACGGACTGCTATGTCGTTCTGTTGCCATCCGGTAAGGTTTGTGTAGTGGAAACACAAGCTATGCATTTTATGGGATGGATGGGAGGCAATCTTTATGGCATATCTTAGGCTTAATATTTTTCTGCGAATATTTAAAAGCGGTTTATATGCTTTTATTTGGAGGCTTGAGATTAGACTGGTAACAAATGCCCCTAGTGCAGCCTTAGGGCAATAGACTGTATGGAGTCCAGGGTTTAGAGAGTTACATTTTTTTCGGAGTCATATACAATTGCTCCATAGTCCAGTTTGGATCTAATAAGAGCCTTTTGAGAAGCGCGAATAAGTCAGCACCTCAATTTTTTGCGGTAAGAGTCTTCAGAATGTTCAGTCATTTTGTATAAGCTTCTTTTACGGATTTAGCATCAGGGCTCCATGAAAGCTTTTAGTCAAAAGTAACACCCAGAATCTTTGTGGTTGTAACTACCTCGAGTTTCTCTTCATTAAGATATAGTTCAAGGTCCTGCTCAGAAAGTCTTTTCCTTGTGAAGGTGATGCATTTCGTTTTACTGCTAGAGAATTTAAAACCAGTAGTAGATGACCATTCTTGGAGATTATTTAAGGTTGATTGAAGTATATTTGAGTGGTAGCTATGTTTTTGCCTTGGCAGAAAATTGTAAGGTCGTCAGCATAAAGGCATGCCTTAACTGGTGTGTGAAGGAATTATACAATATTATTTGTAGCTACGAGGAAAAGAGTCATACTGATCACTGATCTCTGAGAAACACCATTTTCTATTTTTACTTCTTTGGAGAAAATGCCGTTGGCCGTAACATTGATACTGCGGTTATGAAGATAGTTGTAAATAAATGCCATCATTCTTCCTCTGATGTTGAAATCCAAAAGTGTCCTAATAATGCGCGGCTTCCAAACCATGTCATATGAGTTTCCTAGGAGGATAGAACTGTTTTCCTCTTAGTGGAAGAGATTCATCTGAAACCGTTTGTGGATTATATTGACGTTATGATTTTTTATGAAACTGTAAACACTTTCAATCTATTGAATATTAACACTGGTTGCTCTGACCACAATGCCATTGTATTAAGTCTAACTAATATCACAAGTACCAAATCTATGATCAAGCCCCTTACACATTATAAAAGGATATTCTCTAATGAAAATATGCAATACTTTAATGCACTATTAAGTCAAGAAGATTGGTTAGATGTGTATAGCGCATCCACCGTTGATAAAAAATATAAAAACCTTTGACAACATTTCTGCATAACTTTAACATTGCTTTTCCCTTCAAATTGGTCAAACAAGACACACACATAAAAACAAGAAATCGATAACAAAAGAAATTGTTATTTCAAGAAAGAGGAAACGATATCTTACTGAACTGAGTAAAATTAACCAAACATAATTTTATAAAACATTTAAAGCAATATAAACAAGTAATAAAGGCTGCAAAAGGACTATCCATCAATACATGCATTTTAATGTATCCGATAAATATAAGGCTATATGGAATATGATAAAAAGTGAAACTGATAATAGTAAGGTTTCACTAAAAATAAGATGTCACTAAATGTTAATAATTTAACAACTGATAACTCTTTTGAGGTATCGAACATTTTCAATTATTATTTTATCGGTATAGCAGATAATGTATTCCTGCCTCAATCAAATTTAACCAAAAATATGACTAACAAACTAAACAGAAATGCTAAGAGTGTATATTTAAAGTCAGTAAATGAAGACGAGCTAATAAAATAATTAACTTAAAGAGAATTCGCTTTCAGCAGGCTTGGACGAAGTTCTAGAATGCATAATTAAATCATGCAAAGACTATATAGCAATACCCATAACTGAAATTTTTAATAGTTCCATAACTATCGGAACATTTCCTGATATCTTAAAAGTAATAAAAGTAATTCCTATATTTAAGAAGGGTGATGCACAAAATGTTGATAACTATAGGCCTATCTCAATTCAGTCAGGTTTTCCCAAAATTCTGGAAACAGTCACGTTTAACAGTATCTTCTTCTTTTTTTTAAAAAAAAAATATGTAGTTAGTGAATCGCAAAAGGGCTTTAGGAAAACAAATCCATTCTGAATGCCTTTTATAAATTCATAAAATATACATTAGAAGGGTTTGAAGCAAACAACTCTACTATAGGGATCTTTATGGATCTAAGTAAGGCATTTTATTTGGTAGACCATACTATCCTGTTATCAAAGTTAAAGCGTGTGGTATAAGAGGGGCCGCTTATCAGTGATTTGAATCCTACCTCACTGATAGAAGACAAGGTACTGTCATAAGAAATTAAATAAATGGTTCTCAAATTAACTCGGATATAAAGGTAGTAAGCTGTGATGTTCCGCAAGGTTCTATTCTTGGACTTCTACTTTTCTGAATGTACATAAATGACTTACCACTAAATATTCCCCATGCTGAAACTATATTATATGCAGATAATACTAACATTATAATTCAGGGATGTACTTATTTAGAATTGCAAAGTCAAGGGATACTGTAATGACAAATATGATACAATGACTCTGCTCCAACAAGCTGATGCTTAATACCAAAACGTCGCACTGCATGCAAATAGCAATATCTGGTAAAAGTGACACAATTGTATCACCTAAAATTACATATAATAATGATGAAATACTTTATGTCCACGAGACCAAATTCTTGGGGGTAACAATTGACAAATTCTTAACCTGGAAACCGCGTATTCAGAACATTACTTCAAAAATTCATAAATCACACTACATAATATCTGTATTAAAATACATCTACTATACAGACACTAAAATAATATATGTTTCTTAAGTAGAATCTGCTCTTGCTTATGGAATTTTCATATGGGGTTTGCCATAGAAATAAAAGCTCTTTTTGTAGCACAAAAGAAAATAATAAGAAAGATGTTTAGTATAAATAGGATGACTCACTGTAAAACTTATCTTAAGGAAAACAACATACTAACCTTACCCTGCTTATATATTTTAGAAACTGTTTGTTTCATAAATAACAACATTCAAAATTTCCAAATGAATAATATGTACAGTAGATGATCATAAAACAAGGAACAGCAATAAAATACATTTACAGGGTTCCAAAGTTACTAAAAGAGTTAACTCCATTTTACATAAAGGATTCACGTGTACAACTTAATCACTGAGGAAATAAAATGCAAGGATAAAAAATATTCAAAAGAGATGTAAAAAGATTTCTAATAAATCATAGTTTCCATAGTACTCAAGAATTTATTCAATATTTCGGATATCATTGTTAGCTGTAAGATAGCAGACTTGTATTCAACCCTTTGCTATTATGCATGTGTTTATATAAATAATATCAACAGATTTTACGTTTCAAATGTATTTGTACCAAAACTCTTCATTATGTACTATAGTGACCATTATGATTGCATTTTTCCTGTAATTTTTTTTTTTACGTTTATATTTTGTGTTATTGTATTAATTAATCTATTTTTTCCAGTACATTGTATAGGATATATAGATTGTTATTGTATTCTGTTTTAACTTTATTTTCACTATGTTAGTACTTTGTGTTTAAGACTATGTTACCATATTTCCTATTATATACAAATATTGATATAAATGTTGACGAAACCATGAAATTGTAAAATATTTCTAATGGTGAATAAAGACTACAAGACTTACTATACGGGTGGAAACATTGTTGTCCAGGCATACAATGGAGTTGAGTGTGCATCTGTAGCATACTTGTTTATAGCACACAGTTTAGATACACAGTACATTAATATATATATATATATATATATATATATATATTGTTTGTGAAAATAATACAAGCTGAAAGCCTGTTTGAATTTCTGAAAGACATTATACTGAAATTGGAAAGCTTAAGCTGTGAAGTAATTGGTATGACTACGGACAATACTTGAATTAATAAGAAATCAGTTTCAGATTCTATATTAAAAACGAAGCATTTTCAAGATACTGCTTTATTAAGAAAATAATATTTGCAGGTCCTCTATGAATCTGAAAATTAGGAATAGTTATTATAATTCATCCTGTATATGAATTCAAGTGTGCTTACCTTAAACGGATGTTAAAATGTTTCCTCATATATTTAACTAAAATACTTCTCCTTCTCTGTTTTAGTTGTACTACATCCTATTATCAGAATATTTCGTCCATTCACAATACATACAACAAAGCTGTTATACAAATACATGAATAAATTAACGTAGCAATGCATTTAAAATATAAGTTACATTGTTACCATTATATACAATTATGCAATGAAACAGTACACTATCACACATGGGATTTTAAGTATGTATACGTGCATATATTACATTAAGTTTTCATTTTATACTTTGAAAGAAATCGAAAGATATTACAAACTTTTGAAGAAGGTTTGCTTAACAAAGTTTGCATGTCTATGGAGTTTCAAATTTTTTTAATTAACTCGGATTTAGAGCTCATTTTACATGTTAGGGCAGTCAAAAACAAATTATTTACTGAATCCTGCTCTCAACTATCACAGTAGAAATCATTTTAAATTTAAATTCTGTGTATTGGTTCAAAGGTGGATAGGTGCTCGATGTGATTCTAAGAATAATAACTGCTACCTTTCTAGGAAGATTAACATAATATAACCAGGGAATATTCGGTACTTTTCTGAATATTGCAGTACGTAAGAGGTTTTACAGGATTTAGTTGATCCCAGTTTTCTTGCTATTTATCAACTATTACTTTTGGTAATGTCTTAAAATATAAGTATGTGGCAAACTGTAGTCAAACACTTCTCCTTTTTCTCTGCCTAATTTTGCTAATTTATCTACCATTTCATTGCCTCTAATATCTGTGCAAAAGAGTTTGACAGATATGTTATATTTGTTATTGAATATTAAGTAATTTAAATTCAATAAATGTGAGTTACATTTGGAATAGTAATAAACTGATTGTAATGATTCTAAAATCGAAAGATAATCCGTTAAAGTTACTAGATTCTGTAGAAAATTCTGAATTGCATAAGGAACACCCTGTTAATAGCAAATATTTCAGCGTTAACTACAGAAGCAGAAGGTGGTAGTTTGAAGGTTTTTGAAATGAGATTTTTAATGTGGAAGACAGTACACACGAATTTTCTTCCAAACATTCTGAAATATTTGTATACAGAGTATTTAAAAAATAGGCACAATTTCAGATATGCATTCCCCATATGTAGACAATAAAAGGTCCGTACAATATGTGTCCGGAAATGCTTGGTTTCTGAGTTATGGCCTTCAAAACAGTGATATTCACTGTAACGTATTTCTTACCGCAGGTAGTTTTCTTTACAGAAGATGTCCAAAGTGTCCGCCTTCTGCTTGAATACAGGCCTCACACCGACGTCGTTGTCCTCCATGGTGTAGTGGTTACTATGCTAGCCTTTAGTTCCCGAGGTCGCGGGTTCAAACCCGACGGAGGGCGATGAATTTTTTCGGGCGTAAAAATCCTTAGCATGGCTTCCTTCGGAAGGAAAGTAGGCCGATGGTCCCGTGTCGTAAATTTACGGCACGTAAAAGAACCTCAAGCCTGAAAAAGAGGCCTCTGAGCAAAATTACTGGTCTTTCACGCCCAATATAGAATGGGACGCTAAGGACTAAGCAGTTAAAGAGCATTCATAAATAAAACTCAATTAATTTAATTTAACACCGACATCTCATGGCCATGCGGACACAACCCCAAATTCCAGGAATATTGTGTATTCCCTCACAATCTGCCACAATTCGATTCTGAAGGCATTCCGTGTCGGGCACCGGAGATGAATACACCAACCCTTTTAAATGGCTCCATGAGTAGTAATCGCCAGGGTTCAAGTCAGGTGAGCGTGAAGGCCAAGCAATTGAGCCACCCCTACCTATCCATCGATCGAAAATCTTCGATCCAAGTACCGCTAGCGGTACGACTAAAGTGTGCAGGAGGGCCATCATGCAAGAAGTGAGCTTGTTGACGAGTGGAGTGTCTTCATACACGTGAGGCATGGTGTTTTCCAGGAAGTGTGTATACGCCTGCCCCGTAAGTCTGTTTAGAAGTACATGGTGTCCAACTAACCGATCACCAATGATACCAACCCACCATGTTGAGAATAAACGCACTTCATGATAAGATGGAATAATTGCATATGGGTTCATCATGGGCATCAGACCATACATGCTGATTATGTAAATTTGTAATGGCATCTCGTGTGAAATGTGTTTCATCTGTAAATAATACTAAGCAGGAAAGTTCGGATTTGTAGCACACTGCTGCGCGAAACACTGGCAGAACATCAATCGAGTAGGGTAATCTGCTGGTGACGGCCTATACACGTCGCAAATGATAACCGTCATTGCTCTCGCAGCAGTCTCCAAACAGTCGTATGAGAAACATTTACTTGCAATGTTAATCTTCGTGTACTGATAGAAGGAGCCGTGTGCACAGAATCTAGAATCTCCTCCTTTATGTCTGTAGTCAGAGGCGTAATGTTAGGACCTGCAGGGCCTGCAATTCGGGCGGGCCCGGTATTTTAGGGGGCCGCAGAAAAAATTGTTATTATTAATGAATATAACAAGTTAAAATATATACAAATATAAATACAGAAATATGTATAAGATAAATAGTAATGTCCAATGTCAGTCTGCATAGAAAATTAATGGTCAGATCATTCAAAACTGTTTCCTAGAATCGGTCAACGTTTAGTTTGGTTTAGCACAGCTGTGTGTGTTAACAATGCTTGTCCTTAACTACAACTTCTCTTGTAACACTGGTTTGCATCATGTTTCTCTGTCGTCACAAAAGAGCGGCGCATAATTACAATGAAAATTAATGCCAAAATATCACATTAGGCAGAAAATTATATTGATGTGTAGTGTTCCTGAAACTGTAATATGCACATTTTTTCTAAACATTTAACTTTTGTCACACGTTTCATTCGACAACAATGTCAATTGTCAATTATCCATTAAAATGTGGTGAATAACGGTCAGTCAACAGCCAACTCAGTTTCAGACGAGGTTTCTTCGCGAAAAGTTAGGTGTATCGAAAAAAGTGGTGTGATATTTTTAAAACTTTACTTTACTAGTTAAAAGTTTTTCTATTTAACTGTGTACTTTTTCAGAAAAATGAAACCTTTTAAAGTTAAGTACGAATATATAAGTGGTGCACAAAAAAGAAAGAAGAAGTGTGAATCAGAAAAAGAAACAACGGTTACATAAGTTTGCAGTGTCACAAGTGTGTGCGCTTCTGAAGTGAACACCAATAACAATTGTGAAAGTGAAAACGAAGATTATAACAAACTCGCCATAAATATAATTAGGCGTATTAATTCACAGACTATTCAAATGATCGTGTAGATTATCAATTAGATGTAGATAAGGAAACTAAAATGTACTTTGTTAGACAAAATCCTTGTCAGCCAGCGGGCCCATTCCCCAAAGATCCTAAGAGGAAAACAGGTCATTTTCCACTAAATATTACGAAAAGTTCACATTGGCAGGACAAAGAATTTGGAGACAATGGTTGTGTAATTCATCTATAAATGACTCTGTTTACTGTAAACCGTGTTGGCTGTTTGGAGGACAGAAATCGTCGTCAGCTTGGTGGGAAGGGGGTTCGAGATTGGAGATGCCTAACCAAAATTATAGTGCGACATAAAACTAACTATGCACATTTAAACGCATGCGTATGTATTTCAGAACCACTGTTTTAATGGTTGCTTGGACATTATTGTAGCCTAGTCAAAAGGCATATTTGAGGTTATGGACAATGTTAACCATTTCTTCAAAATTATTTTCCCAAAATTTCTAATTTCTGCCTCCGATGAAGAGATTCACAATGCAGCAGTAGGTGATTCTTCAAAATGAATGTGGGGAGGATTTATCCAGTGAATTCTCAGACCAGGTAATAAGTTTCAAAATCGCTCTGAAAAAGGAAACATCTTCATTAATCCCTGTACTTGACTTAACAAAACTATTAGTAATAGAGAATTCAATTTTAGCTCCTAGCGTTCCAGATTTATGCACAGCCCTTTACCTGTTTTTAGCTATTTCTGTTACTGTTTCATCGCTGAACGCTCATTTTCGAAGCTCAAATTTATAAAGAATTGTCTGCGGAATTCTATGACACAAGATAGACTAAGTGAACTCAGCCTCCTCGGTATCAATGGTAGGTATACCCATTGATGTCAGTGAAATCGTCCAGACCTTTGCATCACAGAAAGCACGCCTCATGGTCCAGTTTCACAAGAGATCAAGGTGAGTACAGTGAGGTTTTATAAGTACAAGTACATCAAACAACAATAGAAGTATAGATTTATCCTTATTGATATAGAATGCCAATCACTATAATTTACTTAATTTTAGCGGTATTAATTTTGTTTAATACTTTGAAAATAGTGAAAAAATAATAGTTTTGTTTATATTACGTAGGATTATACAATGCATTGCATTAAATTTATACTTCTACGTGCTGTAATTGAAGTTATGTTAGTTACTAATCGGTTATACATTTTATTTTAGGGGACCCAGATTTTTATTTTTACTGTCGGGCCCGTATTGCGTACGTTACACCTCTGTCTGTAGTTGTAGATCTTGGTCGTTCCCTCCCCAAACCAGGAGATGTAAACTTTCCATGAGCGCACAGACGGCATAGAGACGTTCAAATGTCTTCCGATCTGGACATCTTCGCTGTGGGTACATCTCTTGGTACAAATAATGAGTCAGCGCAATATTGCCGTCCGCCTTACCGTAGATGAAGTGTATTTCTGCCAGCTTCTGATTAAGTACATGCCACTTATTCAAACGTCAAATACAACACATAATGTACCCTTCGCCTCGGAAGCCGGGGGAGGGCGATGTGTTATTTCGAGGGAAAGTCCTTAGCATGGCTTCCTTCGGAAGGGAAGCAAAGCCGGTGGTCCCGTGACCTAGGTTTACGGCACGTAAAAGAACCTCAAGCCGCATAAAGAGGCTTCTGAGCAAAATTACCGGTCTTTTCAAACGCAAGCTCCTGTTTTTATAAGGAATCCGAATTCAGAAAACGAACAGCCTTAATGAAAGCATCCTCCAAAAAGAAGGTAAAAATAAGTACCTAAAAACCCACATGGGACCTTGGGTTTTTTCACGCTCAACATGGGACGGAACGCTAAGGACCACAGCAGTTAAAGAGCTTCCATAAATAAAAAAACTCAATTTCCATTACGCCTCCGAGTGTCCTGTTAATATCTTCTGTCACGGCAACTACCTGCTCGAAGAAAAATGTTCCGGTGAATTTCACTGTTTTGAAGTCCATAACTCAGAAACCAAGCATTTCCCACACATGTTGTATTGGACTTTTTATTGTCTACATATGGGGAATGCATAGCTGAAATTATGTTTCTATTTGTTTTAAACATTCTGTATATTACTATAGTCGAATCACACATCCTGTTAACATGAAGTGCATCAAATAATTTCTATCAATGTTGCATCTATGATTGTAATGGATGAGTAAAGTGTTCATATCTACTTCATGTATTACTGTCTCATAAGAATATGAGATGTAGGTAGTTATGGAATGTTTTCAAAGAAATGAAATATCACTGTAATTGAAATATGGCTAGTTTTATAATTCCACCTTTAATACCAATTTTCTTCCTTTTCCGATCCTTTTATTATCTGGAGATTTTAATTATATTGTGGATTTCATCTCTGGTTGCAATAGTTGCCCAAATTCCACTATTCCTAACCTATACAGGCCTATAATGCTGATGATGAAGATATGTAACAACACTATAACAAATACATTTCTGATTAATTTTGGATAAATAACTGCTTTTAATGAAGTAAAAAAATTACATTTTTAAACTGTTTGCCTGTATCAGTTGCTAAGAAACTAGATACATAGGCATATTTTTTTCTCCCACTTAGAGAATAAGCAATGTGGCGTTTTGCCGATTTCCCAAAGTGTGGCTGTAAGCGGGCACACTCAAAAACATAATTAACACTTATTTTAAAATAATTTGCATAATAAAATTAGAAATTCTTTGTCAGGTATTGCTATTTAAAACTTTCGGTCGGATAATGTTTAGGATATAACACGATGTTTACCTTACTACTATACGTATTGCATTTGTGTACGTCGATTTATTTCATTGTCTTTTTATGGTTGTCAAGGGAAACCTTTTAGTAATTTCGATCGCAAAATAACAAGAATAGGCGCATTTTATACAGTTAAACGTTTACGGGTGTTTTAGCGTTTATTAACTCCCCAGAAATGGACACTAGCGTTTAATAACATAGTATATATTGTGTTGCGAATAATAATATAGTTCAAATTAAATAGCATGACAATTTTTCTTTTTATTTGTATTTGTGCTTCCCCGCCCCTAAAATTAACTTTAAAATTCGAGCCCCGGGAAATGCAAAATAGCGACCAGGGATTTAGTGTACCTGGGCTGGAATCGGTGATGGCCTCCTACCGTGACGTCATATGCGCAGTGCTGCGGCCTTGTCCCTAGGAGGCGTTGCACGTACACGCTATTCGTTTACCGTATTAGTGATTAGTTAGTCACTGTCTTAATTAGTTGGAAGACTGTGGTGTTCATAATTCATTTAGTGATACGCCTAAATGGGAATACTTTAATGCTCATTCTTTGTTTCATTACATAAGTTCAAAGAAATTTGCAAACACTTTCGCTGATGATAGTATTTTAAATATGAAAATGCTAATTGTGAGACTATTTTTATAGAGGTGCATCGCAACTACCATTTACCGCTATGCTAGTATGAAATTGACGCGGCTTCTGCAGTTCAAAACTTCTAGGAGCGCCGTGTCGCCAGTTCTGTACATGTAAAATCGGATGAGCTTCCTTTCATTAATATTTCATCGTAGGTACAAGAGGGATACAGGATATGACAGTCAAATCCTTAAAAAGCGTTTCGCTGCATGCAGGTGTTGAAATTCCACACCCTTTCTATGACATCGTGAGAAACAACAGAAAGGCGACAGTACTTCAAAAAATGACAAATGTATTGAAAAATTCATACCAACAACAACGAATATCTCGAAAATAGCTGGCGCAACAAAGACCTTTTTAAAGTAAATTGTGTGTTTTGATGCAGTAATTTGTATCATAAATTATTTAAATGTAAAGAGTGATTATAGTATGAATATGCATTATTATGTGACATTGATTTGAGATGTTTGTTTATTGTAATTATTGCTGAGAAGTGGGTTTATACTGCCTTACTGAAACTGACAATAATAGCGTGCAATAATGCAGCGAGGGGGTGAGCTGTTTAACATTATTGGAGACGAGGAAGTTACGTAATGTTGGCGCGTTTTTTCTTTAGAATCTTCTGGAACATTGTCCCTAGAGTATATGTATACATAATTTTCATTGGATATAAAAATAGCCGCTAATGTTGGCGCGTTTTATTAGCCAATAGCAACTCAGTTATAATCTTTAGGCATATCGGGGTGTAGGAGTATAAATAGGGCTAGGTTAGAGATAGACCCCGTCAGTTCGCCGAAAATATTTGTATGCTACACGTCGCCTTCAGTCCGTCAGTTCGTCGAAAATATTTGTATGCTACATGTCGCCTTCAGTCCAGCAGAAATATCGGCTATCGATTCGCAAGTTACGCGTAGCAGAGTTATGAAAAATCTAAAGTGTTGTAAAGTTAATTATACAAAAAGCTGAAGTACGTGAATTAAGAATGATCAGTAAATAAGTTATTATAACAGTTTCAGTTTGGCGAGTGTCAAGATTAATGTGTAAATGTGATAGTGAATGTGTTCGACAATAAAAGTGTAAAACAAATTCCTTCATCAGTGTTATCTTTGGATAAAAGATTCCTTTCCGTTTACACCACCTGTATAAAGAGAAGTGCTCGACCAAAAAGCTCATAGCTAGCCGGAGGACAGTGAACAAAAATTAAATAAAATAACAGTAGCATTCTTTCAAACAAACACTAATACTGCCGCAAATTGCTAACACCAGATGGAGCTAACAAACATTACAAAGAATCACGTCACAAAATGGCTTCACCACGTGAAGTAAACACAAATACACAAACATTATAAGTAATACCGTCGCAAATTGGCTCCCAAACGTGGGGCTCAATAAACAAACTTAAATAAACTTTATACCACCGCAAATTGGCTCCCAAATGTGGGGCTCAACAAATTAAATAATATTACAAGTAAACCACTTCAAATTGGCTACCACAACGTGGGGCTACAATAATGTTAAATAAATAACATTAATAATACCACTCGCAGTTTTAGAGAGATCTACTTTTTTGCGCTGTAGGATTTTGTTTTGTTTACCTAAAATGAATTCCAAATGAATAGGACCTCACAGTATTAGCAGAAAATGCAAGATATATAGTTTATTAATCATGTGAATATCATATTTGGTATTGTTGGTTATATTATTCAATTTGAAACTTACGGTGCACTCGGAACATTTCCGCAGTTAATGGAATTAATTGTTCTTACACACAAGCTGTTTGTGGATAGGGTTGGAAGGGTAGAATCAGACGACTGAAAAATTCAATGCCATAGCCGGGTTCAAATCCCAGCTATGGCATTGAATTTTTCAGTTGTCTGATTCTACATTTCCGCAGTTACTTTAAGGATCTAGAAGCCCGTGCAAACTCCTTGCCTTACGCCTACGGCTGCGTTGTGAATGGTGTTCCTTCACGTTTGCGCTTATGCTGCATTACGTTAGCGCTTACATTTCATTGAGAATGAAGCCTTACTGCGCCTTAACGATAGGAACGTAACCTCTGAGTCAGAGCAATCTTGACTCTATCCCCCCCCCCCATTAGAACCATGTAGAAACGTAGTGCTTATGAGCGTAGACGGTTCCAATTTGGAATTAGCTCCAAGCTTCAGATAACTACCGGCACAGCGCGCGTTACTTAACGCGTCCGCTCAAATGAGAAAATGCATACTCGAAAACAATACTGTAAGCTCAAATGCACATACATGCTTTTCTTTCTTTCCTTTTGGCACAAGTGCCACGGCACAGCCGCACTATCCCAGAAATCGCCCCTGCTCTACATACTATAAATAGGTGCCAGAGTCTTAAATATATGGCTTTTAATCAAAATGGAACATTTCCTATGTAAAGGATAGTTGGGGTGGAGAAATTTCTTGAAAATATTTATGTGGTATGCTTGAAATACACAGAGCTTAAACAGGTACAAGGTTTATTGTTCATCCCACTGCTCCTACTTAGGCGCTAAAGAGATGTGAGAGAAAATAGAGGTGTTGGAGAATCGTTGGTTTAAATTACTGCAATATCTTCCTGTTATATGTAGCACGCAGTATAATTAGTAATGGGTGTAAGTATATGTGCATGTGACGTATGTGAATACAAACATATAGCATATAATAGCATATGTGACTAGTGATGTACGAATTCAGAATCCAATTGCTCTCATTAGAATCTTAAGAACAGCAAGAAATTTCACTTCTTGTAAACAATTTCACTCATTATTTGCAGCTTTTTATTACAGAATAATGTATTTTTAAGCTCCTTCTGACGGGAATCACTGAAAAGCTATTGGCGGCACTGTAGCTCGGGGTGGGAAATTAAGAGTGTGTATTTCGCGCCAAGTTACATGCAATGCATTATAGTATTATGGAAACTGCTAAGGTGGAAAGCATGGAGATATGGAGAACGTGAAATTGAGAATATGGTGAAAATTGAGAACGTGAAATGAATGGTGTAAGTTTATGCTCGAGAAAAAACCTCAAGTTATTCTTAAGCAAGGGGAACAGTTATGTTGTAGCGTAAATGTTATGTACTTGCTGTGTACTGAATAAATGTACCGACTTTGGCAGTAAATCGTGTTTGCACATAGCATTTTGAAGAACAAAGCAAACATGAATGTTCCTTCAGCTATGATGGAGCTTTTCGTGACACACATTGAAACAGAATCCCGTTTACTTAAAATATGGGCCCAAGTGGACAGGACACAAGCAGTGTTCGTTGAACGTTTAATCATGCAAATTACCCACCATTTTAATAAAGGAGAAGGTGTCGTGAAACCCTCGTCGCTTGAAGTGGGGCAGCTATGCTGTGCGAAATATATTGACAGTGACGGTAAAAGTGCATACTACAGGGCCAGGATAATTAACCTAGACAAGCTTTCAGAAGACAAAGTTGCCGTTCAGTTTGTTGACTATGGAAATTCAGAACTTATGCAAATTTCGGATATTAAGTCATTGCGTTCAATGCAAACACTATTAACCAGCTTACGTGACCAGGCAACAGAATTCTACTTAGCTGGGATAATATCGAAATTGGAAACGTGGGACGAAGCAAGTTTGGAAAGTATCAGACAGCATCTGCGTTATGAGGAGGTACAAGGGGTGTTAATGGCTGAAGCTGGTGAAAAAAAATTACTTAGAATATATTTCCAGAAAACAGATTATTCTGAATATCTCAAGAATAAAGGTATTGGTACTTCTATACAATTAGCACCTCAGCAGTTTTTACTCCAATCTGCATCAATACAAATGCCTTCACCTTTTCATGTATGCAATTTTAGTATTCCTCCACCCAGATTAATGGCACCGCAAAGGCCTCTGACAATGATGCATTCCAATATTCAGCCCCCAGTGCCTGATCCCAGGATCCACCGACCCCATCATTTGCTTACACATGGAGAAAAAGTGTTTACTACACCAATTTTAAATATAAACACAGATCACTGGGTGTATGTATCTTTTGTGGAGGATGGTCCATGGTCGTTTGCTGTGCAGCTTCAAGCAATGGAGGAAACTCTGTCACAATTAATGGTCGAAATCAATGAATATCCACCAGCCCCTCTGACACACCCACTTATGCCAGGATCCGTGTGTCTAGGAAGATTTTCAGAAGATCAAACACTTTGTCGTGCAGTAGTTATGTCAGTAATGACTGATAAGTGCATGCTATACTATGTTGACTTTGGAAATTCTGAAACAAGGCCTTACTCTGAAATATATGAACTGCCTCCCAAGTACATTAACCCTAAAGTGATGGCACTACGTTTCACTCTTTCTGGACTTAAAGATGTACCTGAAAGTGATGAAATAAAAGCATTTTTCAAAGAAATAGTCACAGAAAAGTTGTTAGCTTTAAAAGTTCTAACTCCAGATGGACTTCCAGTAAAGCAATATTGTGAATTAACTCATAATGGACAAAATGTGCTGCAGATTCTGCTAGAAAAGATAAAACCACTGGAATATAAACCATTGCCGCTGTCTATAGGGGCCAAAGACATGGCAGTGGTATCTTACATTGTAAACCCATCACACTTCTATATTCAGTTGTCACGCCAGGTATCTACTTTGAATTCTGTAATGATGGCTGTTGAGACACACTGCACAAATTCTGCTGCACCACTTTCAATGCAATCTTTGAAAGTTGGCCTTACCTGTTGTGCACTCTACGCTGAAGATGAAAAGTGGTATAGAGCTCAAATTATTTCTATTTTGCCTGGAGCTGTTAATGTGAAGTATGTTGATTATGGAAATTCAGATACTGTGTCTCTGTCATCATTGAGAAAAATTGAACGCAATCTTGTGTCTATTTTGCATATGCAAGCTGTGAAGTGCTGCTTAAATGGTTTTGAAGATATGAAAAGCGATTTGCTGGCCACAAAATTTGAGGAGTTGACTGGAGAAGAAACATTGAAATTTGCCGTTCTAGGTAAAGTTGAGGATTGCTTTATTGTGGATCTTTACAACATTTCTTCAGGAAGTGAGGTTGATATAGGAAGCATATTGTTGGAAACAAAAGCTACAATGGAACAACCAATAGCTCAGCTAGTTCAGCACGAAAACATATGTGAGGCACCTGCTTCTGTAATTGCAAAACCTGATGGTAAGTTTTTATGTAAACAGAAAATTAAACTTGTTCTGAATAATATTTACGTTCTGTAGTTCAGGTGCATAGCAAATTGTAAAAAAAAAGAAAAAGGACAAGGTTCCATATATGTGAATAAGGCTATAACATGCCTTATTATAGGCGACTGGAGGCCTATTGACAAATATGGAACAGTATCGAAAAAAACACCTATAACGTTTTCATTGTTTTGGAACGTAGTTTTGTTAGGCTGTAGTTAATTATAATTGGCCTCATTTTTTATAACTGAAAAGGTAAAAAGTGCCCTTAAAATTGTAGTTTCATCTTAGCAGAATGGCATATAAGTTATCAATGCGTTATCAGGACCATTCTGGGAAGTGTGTTTTTCAGTTGGAAAATACTAAATTATACTGGATCCATTCTAAGATTGTGGCAATGTAAACAAAGCAGCAAAAATGATGTTAACACCTTTGACTGCAGGGAATGGTCATACTATTGTAGCAACATCTAGAATTAGAACAGTTTTGTTTTGCTATTTACATGTAGCTTTATCTTGTAGCACTTTGTTAGCTTCAATGCTAGAGCATTACAATTTTTCATGTCTTGGACAAAGTGATGAAATACTTAACATGATTGCAACAAAATCAAAAGAAAATTTGCACAATTCTTTGATTTCCTAACACAACTCTTAACTCATTTTAAAAAAAAAAAAAAATTAAAGCACAGTGTTTCCGCGGAAAAATAATAATGGTAAATATGGTATACAGCAACTTTGATCTGGATTTAAATTTTGTTTGCAAAGTGCTATTGGCATGCAGACTTTTAATATTTTACATACCTAATCTGACAGTGGGCTGGTTTCTTCCAATCAGTTGTCCCCCTCCTCCTCATTGCTGCTACTTATCTTGTTTGGATTTATTGTGAGTGTATCCGTAATATCATGCATGCTATTTTACTTCCACTTTAGCAAAACCATTTGGGGCCAAACCAGAGCCTCAACAACACGACTGCCAGCCTCACATCCACTTACACGTGGCAGAGAGAGGTGATGGGGCAGCATCTTGCTTCCCAGCTGGAATGTTTGCTTTCAGGGCCTGGATTGCTGCATATCAAAATTCGCACTCCCATAGGTGTGATCAAACCTAGACACATTCCATGGCTGGGAACCAGAACTCCATGCTCCGGCCCATTACACCATGGCACAGGACCATACATGCTGTTGACTTCCAAAGTTCTGTTTCTTGCATCTCCTCCATATGCTTTATGCATGACCACTACTTTTCTGCTGATACCAGCTGAATTGTTTCTTGAAGCGAGAATTGTACTTCAACTTAAAAACTGTTATGGGCAACATATTCCTTCACTATAGTACTTAAAGAGCGTCCATAAATAAAACTCAATTTAAATTTTAACTTGACTCCACACCATTTCTATTGGGCTTAACACTGTATGTCCAGCCTGCTCTGCCAGATTATCCACAACAAACAAATCATATTTCTTATCTCACAGGAATTAATCCTTGACCACATCATGTGTATATACAATACTTTTTGCAACCATCCACTGAATTGTAGTGGCAATTAGCCAAAGCCACTACCTGGTGGGTACATTATCCAATTTTACCCTATGATACGACTGCATTATCCATGATGATGCTGTTGGGAGGGGGAGCATGGATAAAATATTCTTGTAGCACTTTATAAATACTTCACTAGTTATTTCATGATAATCCGTTCTTTTTTGACTCCAATGAAAGTTCTCCACCCTCCAAAAAACCATCATTGTCAATGGAGAAAAATTAGACACCTTTTCCAGTAAGATTTTTTTTTTAACTTCATTGTTACCCCGAAAGGAACGCCTGCATTTCAGTCTTGATGGTGGAATCTATCCATCCTTTAGAAACAACATGGCCCTTATTCACTTTCATTTCATTTAGGTAATACAGTTTCTTTCCTTTTTCCCCTATATTTGTACGTTTTCTTAAGATAATTCCTGTGTCACAAGAGTATAGCTTCACAATCAACAATTATCTTTTTTCTGCTTTTGTTCACAAACTCAAAACCTATGTTATAAGCAATATTTTGGAAACTTGTTTTGCTAAAGTTTGCAAATTGAGATCACTGTTAATAGCTTTTATCACTTTTGCGATAGTTGGTGCCTTGTTTTAAAGGTACGCATCTTAGAGTAACACTTCTAACAAATTTATCACATTACCTTCCACTGCAGGCTTCTTTCTTTTGTGGGTTTTTCCAGGTGTTGAGAGCCGGTGTGTTTTCACTTTCACTGTGTGACGCATTAATGTTTGGCACTGAAACACAGGTTAACTCTGCTGACAAATTAACCTTTTCCCTCCAGGGATGTTTCATATAATATACAGAAGCAGACATGTTATATAAACCGAATGTCACACTGCCTTGTTCTCTTTAACTGCACAAGCGCAGTGTGTATACAGAATAATACATACAGTTACTTTTACATTTATGAAAAAGAATACATTTCAATAACTATGTGATGGTTACATTTGTAACACAGTGATATTTTTATATTTTTTGCAGTACATTTTCCTTCCACAAGGGTTGCAAGGCTGAATAGCATTGCACTCATACACTGTTTTTGTTTACATTGCCATATGTTCTTAGAACTGGAGCTGGTTTATGAAGTTGCATGTGACTTAAAGGTTCCAAAATTGTATTTTCAAAATCAATTATTATATTTATAAGGCTTGTACGTTTAAAATCAGCAGTGCCAGCAGAAAAATTAAATTTTTCACACCAAATGAGTCAAGGATAGCCTTTATATCAAGAGATGTTAAAATTTTGTTAAAACTGAAGATTCTATAGTTATCAAACTTTTAAGACTGTGCACACGTCTGTTATATCTTTGTTTCCTGTAAATGAATGTGAACTAAAAGATTATTAAAAAATATTTTAGCAATGCAATGAGGCTATCCCATGTAAAATGAGCCTCTTTGGACACAAAGAAGTATAAATATTGTGCACTTTAATATATTTTGTATTTTGGTAAATAGGTGGTATTCTATGAATCAACCAAAAAAGGTGGTGTAAATAATTTAGCAATTTGTGATGGAGACTTATCATCTAGGAGCTGTCTAGTTTAATTTGTTTGATGGCTCTATTGTGGTGGCCATGTACACTCTGTCTCTTGAGCAGTTATATTTTTTCAAAGCCCTTTGAGTGAGTAAGCGATTCACAACTGTCAACTTTTGTGTGTCACTTTGGCTAACTCTCTACTTCAAGCCACAAGGCACTGATTTGGGCTACCTCCACACCATGTTCGTTTTAGCCACTGTCACTTGTTGCGCAGTGAGCCTGCTCCCATTTGCGATCGCTGCGGTGCGCTGTTGACAGTGCGGCATGTTTTA
This sequence comes from Deroplatys truncata, assembly GCA_030765065.1. Classification (NCBI taxonomy): domain Eukaryota; kingdom Metazoa; phylum Arthropoda; class Insecta; order Mantodea; family Mantidae; genus Deroplatys; species Deroplatys truncata. The sequence goes on along the minus strand of CM060975.1, from coordinate 75,519,858 downwards.
GAGAAGTGTCAGTCATTTTCTGTCCTTCGCTCATCCCTGCGGATGGGCGCCACCCTGCCTGCCCTTTTAGCTGATGACGTACTAGCTGTGGAACGTGTTTTAACTTTTATTCGCCGCAGCGATCTACGGAACCGCGTTTGACCTGTTCTTCAGCAGTTTTCCAGTTTTAGTGTGTTTTTGACCTTTTAATTTTAGCCCCGTGTGTCATATCCGCGTTCTGCAGCCTCTGACACTGTCCTGTTTCATTCTTTTAGCTGATTTTATTATGGCCTTATACCTTCCTTTTTGCTTTTAGTATGATTTTATGGTGGTCTTTGTTTTAAACTATTGTCTTACCTCAATTTTATCTTTGTTGGGCACTAATGACCTCCCTGGTTTTGCGCCCTTAAACCTCACTACATCATCCACACCATGCGTGAATTGTCCTCCATGGTCGAGGGGTACCATGCCCGCCTCTGGTCCCTGAGGTCGTGGGTTTAAACTTGGCAGAGGACAGTGGATTTTTTCGGGCACAAAAATCCTTAGCATGGTTTCCTTCGGAAGGGAAGTAAAACAGGTGGTCCCATGTTGTAGATTTACAGCATATAAAAGAATCTCAAGCCTGTTAAGAGGCAAAATTTTTCGTCTTTCACACCCAATATAGAATAGAGCACTTAAGAACCAAAGAGTGTCCATAAATAAAACTCAATTTAATTTAAATTTTCCACACCATGCTTGGCATGGAGCAGTAGTTAACCTACTTAACTTCTATCATGCAGCTTAGTTTGATTCTGCATAGTGGATTGTTATCTTTTATTTTTTATAACTTGTTTAACTTTAATATAGTTAAATAATATTGCTTGTGTTACTTCATTTTACTTACAAATATAATTACACAATGGTGAAATTTATGGTTATAAAATTGAATTGACTGAGTATGAAACTTCCTCCCAACTGATAAATGTCATGGTTGCCTTCTATCGATAAGATCTACCACTAAATAAACACCACATACATAAAAAATGAAGAAAACCTGATGTTTTTACTCATGTATTTAAAATTAAAGGGTGGGGAATAGTTCCACAAGGATTTGAACTTACAGCCTAAGAACAGTAAGCTAACTTTCTACCACTGAGCTAAGAGTGCTGCAGTAAGTGTAGCATTGTAACTAGCTTTGCTCATAATCCACTTGAGAACCATAAATCCATAAAGTGTGGTTTAGTTATATATATTCACTGTTGAAATACGCTGAAACATCTGTCTGTTTGAAATCTCGTATATTAGTCATTCCACTTCAAGTCGCACAAATTTTCACAAAATTTTACCATTATGTCCGATTCACTTCAAATTTTGTACATAGGTTACAAAAACTATGTTTTAGATTCTTATTTTTTTTTAATCACAATATGTTAAATAATATTGTGCAATCCAACTTGTGAAAAGCGGCATACCCGTCTACCCTTAAATTAGAATATCTTGCAGATGATAAGTGATAAAATTATGTTATAAAGTGCAATGCAAAGCTTAATATGTAATCTTTTACTTAGTATTTATTATAACTAATATAATTAATTATTTACATAAATTTTTTAAAACCCAAACACTTAAAAATTATAACCCTATTAATACGCATTTTTAAATTTTGATAAAACTTATAAATAAATTCCTTGTAGCCTCATATATACAAGGGGCACTATTTATATTTTGAGCCTAATAATTAAAACAAAGTAATTTCTGATTGAAACTGCTTTATTGTTTTTCAAAATATTCTCCTTTATGATCAATACACTTTTGTATCCGTTTGAACCATTTGTCAAAGCATTTATTCCAGCATTCTTGAGACACCTCCAAAACATGGTTTTTGAAGGCATCAACGGCTTTTTCTGCCAACGAAAATTGTTGTCCACACAATTTATTCTTGATGTTCAGGAGCAAAAAGAAGTAATTGGGTGCCAAATCAGGACTGTATGGTGGATGATCCATCAATTCAGTTTTTTGAGCCCTCAAATACTCTGTTGTTAGACGAGATGTGTGTGCGCTCGCATTGTCTTGATGAAGGATCCTATGGTTCTTGTTGGTTTTCCTTACTTCACCGAAGACTTCTGGCAAACAAATGGTTGTGTACCATTCGGCATTGGCTGTTTTACGTTTTTCTAAAGGCACCGTTGCCACATGGCCAGTTTTGCTGAAAAAGCAGGCAACCATTTGCTTCGAAGTGCTTTGAGTGCGAACAACTTTTGTTGGATTTGCTTCATCTTGAAACACCCATACAGTTGACTGCTGTTTACGTTCCGGCTCATATGCATAGATCCATGATTCCTCATCTGTTACAATCTTATATACGTCTTTTGAGGCACCGTCATTGCATTTCGTGAGCATTTTTGTATACCAATCGACACGAGCATCTTTTTGAGATTGTGTCAAATTATGTGGGATCCAACGAGAGCAAACCTTTTTCACAGCTAAATAATCATGCAATATTTTATATATGCTGGTAGAACTAATGCGTAGGGTTGCCTCAATCTCACAATATGTAGCATGACAATCTTTCATTATTAGTTTTTGCATAGCATCAATGTTTTCTGGCACAACTGATTTTGGACGACCTTCACAAACTTCATCATTGAGCAAACGGCGGCCACGATTAAATTTGTTATACCAGCGTTTCACAGTGGCAAAGGATGGAGCTTCGTTGCCAAATGTGGAAGTTAGTTTATCGATGCACACTTGTCTTGATAATCCACGTTGAAAGTCGTAATAAATCATTGCATGAACATTTTCACGAGTTAATACCATGTTTTTGTTGACACACAATTTTCAAATTAGTGTAAACAAAACAAATGACGCTCTATTGACAAAATGTTTGAAGTAGATTATGGTCAAAAATGTCAAACTTTCCATTGGAAACGTCAGATGGCACTTACAACATTCAGGGTTGCCAAGGCTCAAAATATAAATAGTGCCCCTCATATTTGCATTAAACAAAGATGGGTGTATAGTCAATTTTAAATAAATTAACTTAAAAAGCAGTGCATGGCAGAATTCCAGTGCGGCGTGGCTGGAGAGTAGCACCAGCATCTGTCATTGGATGCCTTGTCAATTGTTCTCAGCACTTTAGTTACACTAGTTTGTTCACATGTAACTTAAATTTGGCATACAGTTGAGAAACATTCGAACTTTCTATCTTGCTCTATGCAAGGCAACTTAACTACAATTTAAATGCACATTTTTGTCCCCTTAAGGCTCAAATTAATACTATCTGGTTATTATTGCATTATTGGTTGATGGAATAAATGAATTTAGCTCTAAAGTACCAGTGATCACTTTAGTTATAGTCTATCAATCTTGTACTGTGTAACGCATCAGCCAGCATGGCGTGCTACTGTAGTGTAATGCTTTCAGTCCCACATGTTCTAAAACCCTATGCTCTAACACAAATAAACTGTTTAAATGCGTGCTTCTACAGAAGATGCCATCATTATATGAATGGGTTTAAAACAAACTATATCACAGATTCTTCTGTATTTTTTCCAGATTTTTATATTATTGCGGTTTAAAATATTCATACTTTAAAAAGTGATCTTTTTTTTATCCCAAATAAATAGCATTTTGAATAAGGAAAACTACAATGTTTTTATCTACAAAATAACATATTGTACTTATCCCTGATCATTCTGTATTCTGAGAATAAATTGCTTTTATGTAATATTGTGCACGTATAAGAAAAATGTTAAGTAATCTGCAAATCCTAAAATAATTTGATTTTCCCCAAAATATAAAATATATAACATTGTGCACATATAAGAAAAATGTTAAGTATGCTGCAAATCCTAAAATAATTTGATTTTCCCCAAAATATAAAATATATGTCCATTTATTTTATGCATGGAACATGAAAACTAAAATTCAGAGAAAGTGATATTTTATGTGTGTTTTGTGTGATGTGGAATAACTCATATGAATTATTTCCTTGGAAGACTTTTGTGATTCAGTTGTGTTCCCCATTATCACTAGTACCAGAATATACAGTCTTGTGGACAAAGCCTGGCTGTCCAAGCGCTCATGGAAGTACTTAATTCAAGCTCTGCTTTTCAGGCACAGGCCAGTTTTAAATTGAGTGAGTGTATATTGCTGTAGTGGAGGAATTCTTATGTAGCTCAATGGTAAAGCAAGATTTGTGGGGAGGGAGGTTCGTTCCACTTATACCCTACCTTTTTAACTGCAATGGTCATTAGCGGCCTTTAACCTATGGAGCATATTTCTGTCAGCAATGCTGTTAACTCATATACAATTGTCTTGGGATTTCTGGTTTTTCTTTGGGTTTCATACATTAAATCACACACATATTCACTGTCATTCATACTTCCAGACTCTGGGGTGGGGAGGGGAATAATCTTGGCTAGGGAAAAATTCCCACCCTCCAGCTGAGAATCGAACCTGGGACCACTCGCATAGCAGGCAGGTGCTGATAAGTTTGTTGTAGATGATGAGAAATTGCTTACACTAATGCAACTTATGCAGTGAAGTTTTGAAAGCTGGTAATACAACTGTTTTTACTAAGAAATAGGCAGGGTACTTAAATATTTTGTGTCCTATAACAATTCCATTCCCTTTTTGGGGAAAAGTTAGAGATTTCATATGGTCTCACAGTGGGACAGAATGCTAATCTAGCTGGTAAAAATTAGCAACTTCTTTCCTATTGACCAGAATTGAGTGAAACTTTGTATAACAGTTACAAGCAGCATTCTGCTATGTACAAATCCCGCTTATATTTGGTTTACAGAAACTACTCATTTATAGAGGGTGAATTCAGACAAAATTATACTTGAATTAACGTAACTTCTCAATTCTGACAGCTGGCTCATTGTCCTTTCCGCACGTGTATGTGGGTCTGTTGTCATGACAACCAGGGGTTGACCTTGAAGTAGCCAATCGCGTTTAAGCCCCCTCCACACCCTTCGCCAGATCTTAGAGGAAGTGTTGCCACATGGCAAACATTGTTTTGTTTGATTTATCAGATACTTGTGTTATTTGTGTATTGTTGTAGTGTAGTGCGATATTTTAAAGTTTAAGCATACAACTATTTAAATCAGTGAAGTGTGCAATGGCATATTAACGTTATTTTTCAAGTCCTAAACATGTAGCTGTAGTATAGCAAATGACCATTATTGTGGGATTATAATATTTTAAAATATATAACCTGTGCTGAAATTTCTGTGTGATTGACAATGTCTGATCCCGAGCAAAAGCGTAGGGGAAGAACCACGAACTCGTTCCCCAAAGAAAAAGCGTAGACAAGGTACTGCAATTCGCGGCCAAGCTCATGAGATAGTATGCGCTTTAAGAGCATATTTAGAACTGGGAAGAGAAAACGATGGACCAATGATTGATGTAAATGAAGTCGTAGATAGGACAGCTGTTATCAATATAGGGAAAGAACAAGAAAGAAAAAAAGGAATAAGCTGAGAAATCACAGTCTGGATCTTCAAAAGTAATATTAGAAATCCCAGGAAAAACCCGACATCTTTAAAAATTATTACAGATCTAGGTGCTTTCCAAGTAGATGCTATTCGTCGTCATATGTATAGTTATTATGAAAAAATTATTATTATTATAAAAGAACACAATTACTTCACACTTTTAAATGCAAAGTTTGTCTTATCTAATTGAGAGTTAAAACAAACTTAAGAGTAAAAACAAGAACTTCAGAGTAAATATGGTACTAATTGATTAATCTGATATCTGAAAGTTTCGCAATAGTATAAAAAACATTTGTCGAGTAGCACATTTTGGAATTTTAGAAATATAATGAAAGTGAAAGGGAAAGATCAGCTTTAAAGCTTTGTTCTATATAGTAGTATAATATTGCATACGGACATTTAAAGCATCACACAAAGGAATTTAAAAGATACAAAATGGAAGACAAGCACTGGAATAAAACAATACAGGGTGAAAAGGTATTAAACTATTAATATTTAATATGCACTTATTATCACATAGTACAGAAATGAACATGAACATAATGGAACATTTGACAGACGTGTTGTACATTGTATCCTTAGAAGTGTATAGAGATGTTTAGTGTAGTATATTATTTCAAAATTACTCATTTCGTTAGGCACAACGAAGAATTTTTATCTTTGTTTAGCTCCTCTCTTTCACTCGACACGACTGGCGGGCGGGCGGATGAGCCGACAACACCGCATGTTTTACACGTGGCGTAGCTGAAACGCACATGGCAGGAGAGCAACTTCAGAATTGAGAAGTTACGTGGGTTACAACATTAGATAGTTTGATTTTGTTTTTGTTGGTTGGTTGGTCTTATTGGTAGCCTTTCCTTCGGAACTTATTGCCTAAGGCAATGGTGTTAACTTGTATTCGCCTGTTGTGGTTTCTTGCACTTTGAGTTTTAATCATTAGATCACACACACATTCACACTCTCATTCATACTTCCAGACTCTGGGAAGGATAGGGAATAATCTTGAGAAAAATTCCTACCCCCCAGCTGGGAATCGAGTGGGGGACCCCTCACTTAGCAGGCAGGTGCTCTACCAACTTAGCTATGAGGCCAGCCTAGATGGTATTACGCACAAACCCTGACTATATTTGTATATTCAGAAAAAAAATTGGTAACTTCTTCCCTATTTAATAGCTTGTCATAGCATTGTGTAAAAGTTACAGTGTGCAATTTTATATAATATAATTTTTAATAAGATGCACAATTGTTTTGTTTTTATAAAAATCGGTCATCAAGAATCTATGCTCTTTTGTTTATACTACAGATGCCACTATAGATGTCATTGTTTCTATCTTTGGAGCCTTTCAGAATGTTTATGTATTGCTATTTAGATAATTTAGGTGCTACCAGCAAAGCCAGTGCCTCTTCTCCGATATAAGACTTTGGTATTGGTACTAGATATTTATAAGCCTTTTTTTTATTTTAGTTACTCTTGTAGGAGTAGTCTGGGTTACTTCACTCATTTTATACCAGCAGCATATCATTTCCTTGAAGACTGCAATGTCTACAACAATGAAAACTATTTCATTTCCAGAACAGGTCTTTATTAATAGGTGCAACTTGGTTCATTTGGTCCACTACCCGCTTACTGCAAATTCTTTGGTCTACCAGTTCATCTCTCATGTGCTTTAGGGACTTTGTATAATAATTGAAATAGAGAAGTTCACAGGTTTGCTTAGCCAGTTAGAATGTTTTAAAAACCTTTCTTTAATTCTGTGGCACTGCTTCCAATTTACTGTATTTGGACACACATGTTCTTAATACACAGTCTTTACACTTCACTATGTTCTCAGAACAGTTTTCAGTAGCACCACTTTTTGTTTACATAGTTATTTAGTGAGTATTTTGTATCAACAGTGCTAATTATCTCTTATATAAATTGAGCAAGAATGAGCACTTGCTAATTTAGCACAGTAAATTAGATTAGTTTCTCTTTTTTTTTTAAAAAGGGTTTACGGATCTCCACCTTCTGCCACAAAACTTGTAGGCCAGAGTGAAGCTCAAAAATAGTATTTTCAGTGTCCACACGTGCATACAATGAAAAGTATATAAACAAATCATAGCTCAACTAAATGACTTCTAATTGGGTCAGCCCATGCAAATAGGTATGAAATTAAACTGCCACACTTTGGAATGTGAAAATATTTTAGAATATTACTTTCCACATTGCCTACATACACAGATAGAGTATGAAAATATTATTGATGATAGTAGGGCAATTGGCGGCACTATGGCCAATTGGTTAGACTGCTCGCCTCCCACCACAGCGGCCTATGTTCGATCCCAGGGACCCACATGTGTGATTTGTGGTAGACAAAATGGCGTCTGGGTGGGTTTTCTCTGGTTTCCACCACCGGTACTCCATCTTCACCTTTCCTGTCATTCATCTCTCACATCACATCTATAATTTCCTTCTTCACTCTCATCCTGGGCGTTGGGCTGATCCCCCACCCTGTTGTCACTCTCTGATACGTGACAGGCATTGGCTTGTAAGTTCTGGGGGGTGTAAGTCCTATGAAGGGGAGGGTAATCAGAGATTACTTTGCTTTTTGCTTTTGTATGGCAGTTACGGGTATATGAAATTTGTGGTTGTCTGAAAACATGCATTCTTATAGAATTTTCTCACAGCTCTACAGGAGCTTCAACTAAATGATTATGTTTATCAAAAGGGTGGATATTAAATGTTATTATGCACTAAGTATTAAGTTTACATTATTTTCTGTAGAAAAGAATACACACGCATAATTTAAAATGTTGATCACTCCAAGGACAACCTTTTAATTTTAATGAAAATAGATATACATATTATTTAAGCTGTAAAAGTTTCAATATGAAACCGCAAAAGAAACTTAAGTTATAAAATATAAATAACTGACTGGAACCAAGGCATACAGTGTGCAACCTGCCAAACCTGCTGCTGTTGAACTTGTTCAGCTGTCTGGCACACATTATTCTGTCTTCCCATGAAAAGATCTCAGGGAATTTAGGATAAGCTCTCATGTGATTTCACATGAGCCAGAAATTTTTTTTATTGCAATCTTTATTTTTTTATTATTATTATATAATTATTTTTTTTTATTTCTCTAGAAATTGGAATCTCACCGTGGATGCTGTGTTTTCCTGATATAGTTTTCAGTCCCACAAATCTCTTTGTGTATTTAAAACCCAGAATGCTTCGTGTTCCTCTTTGATTGTGAATGAAAATTCTGCTGACTCTTAGAAATCAGTAATTAGCCTATTGGCACAGCAGATTTATTGACGTGATGCCCCATTGCTGAAATAGTAAATCTTACTTACATGTGAAACTTACTGTTATAGATAGATAATCAGTTGACTTTCTGAAAAAGATGGACTTCAGAACTGTCATGAACTAAATAATATGATATAATTGAAAAATGTGTACATTCCAGATCATTGTTATACAGTGTATGAGTTAAGCCAATGCATGTCTGTCATGGCTGCACTGCTGCCAAGTGATGAGCCAGAGTGAGGAAAGTGGAGAGAGAGAAGGAAGGAAGGAAAGTAATATTCGTTGTGTCACAAACAGTGTCAGAACGTAAATTTATGCAGCAAAAGATGCCTTTACATAACATTATAACCTGTAACATTCAATATTAATGTGTTTATTTACTGAAAACAGCATACTGGAATTTCTGAAAGCGACTTATTGTAGAGGAGTTGCTAGCTTATCCTCCTCCTCTTCTTCTTCCTCATTCTTAATTCAGAATCATTTTCCTGCAGATTTATAACCAAATTTTGTATGGGGTTATCTTGAGCCATTTCTTTATGGAAATCCTCTTCTTGGAGTTTTTCACAGTGAGCAACACGAGAAGCCCATTCTTGTTTTGTCACTCTTGTCAAGTGCAGCATGCATAAGCCTTTTAACATTCACAAGACGAAAAGCAGTGTTTTCTTTAGCGACTTCCCCCTTTACTTTAGCCCAAATCAATTCTGTGGGTTGTAATGGCAATGATAAGGAGGTAAACGGATAATTTGGGACCCGTTTTCTAATGCAGTTTGATCTAGCTCATACTTTTTTTCTTGCATTTTGTAATGATTTTAACAATCCTGCTCTAGTTTCAGAAGGGTGGAATGCTATGTTAATACATGCCAGCCAATCTTGAGCATTTGCTTTTTGGAATTAGAGCGAGATTTATCTAAATTTTTAGAATGGTAGATTGCATTATTGATGATGATTAACCCCTCTTTTAAAAAAAAAAAAAATTTATGAACCATTCTGTGTGAGAATCTGCATTAATTTCGGAATGATAGTCAACATTTTTTTTCTGTGGAACAGAACAGAAAATCCACTTGCTTTTGTGAATGAATCCTGCTTGTGAGAACCTGCATGACAAATTATAACCCTGCTTCCTTTTCCTACAGGTATCTTGAGCTCACCTCTTCCTGTCAAATCTTGCTATACGTTTTGTTTGCAATGGTTCTAATTTACCCACATCTCATCAAGATTAAAACATGGGGCTGATATCTCCGATTCCCTAAGCATGTGCATAATTCTTAAAAAATTGTATTCTCATAGCAACGATATCACGTTTTTCTAGCAAGAACTTACTCCAATCATTAGGTATGTTGTATCTGAAGCCCAAATTTGTCAGTGTTAATTCCATTGAAGTAGAAGAACCCATATAATCTATTTTTTCCCTCATAATATGAACCAGCATTTTCGTAGTGGAGTATTTGATATTGTCATACATTTCATAATTATATTGTGTGGCGAGGTACTCTTTTTCAAAATCATTCAAATTGGAAATCCATTTTTGCTTTCTGGCATGCTTTCCTGGAGATTTAAATGAAGGTTCACGAATTTCTGTGCTTGATGTTTTGCCCTCTTTTACAGTGCATTCACGTTGCACGCTTTGGTTGTGAGTTCCTGGCTTTGATCATGCACTTCCTCAGACGACAATTCCTTGAAGAAATAGTACACCTTAAAAATATTTCTGTCCTGGTATTGGAGTACTTTGCCCTTAGTGCCCTGCACCGCTGCTACCAGGTTTTGAAAGTAACATTAACACTTAAAAATAAAATCTTTATGTTTATTGCACAAAAGCACTTAGAATTTTATTTGCCTTATGCAGTAGTCTTGAACCGAACTGCAACGAACATGTGTGCGCCCTTCCGGCCTGCAGTAAACTGTGTTCAATTAATTTATAAAAGAAACTGCAGTTTAAAATGACACTTTGTAAATGTCTCACTGACTAGTGCATAGTGAAAAGAAATAACACATGGACAAGGTTGGAAGTTGGAACATACCGTAAACAAAAACACAAGAGTAAGCAATGTTTATTCTTAGAAAGATAATTCAAGAAGTATACAACATAGAAACATGGCCTTTGGACAGGCTGCTTCAAAATTTTTTTGCCGTATATACCTAGGCATATTACAATGTTGAATTTCCAGTAGTAATTTTGGGTACATGAAAAGGAGGAAACACTGTTGCTCATGCTTGTGCCATGGGTGTCTGAATTAGGCAACACTGGATGCCTATGAAGGCCACTTGCTGTAGGTGAGCCCCTCCTAGTATTGCTCATATGCCTCTAATGGTGTATGGGCTTCTTGTACTAAATAACAAATGGATGAATAATTGCTTCAGACCTGTTCTAGTGGTATGTGTGGCATCCTGTGTAACGAAACTAATTTTCAGAATAGTCATCAATAACAATGAATTCTGTATGTTGGATTGCCGTTTTCAGAAGTTTCAGGTATGATGATTGAGCAAATGCTATGAATTTGTGTGCTTTAAATTTTTTCAGATAAATATGGAAATAACATTTTCAGTATTAGCTTTTACCAGAATCATCTGTTCTGTTGTTTTCCACTTTTTATTATGACTTTTTCCATTGGATTTTTCTCCAATAATGAATTTAAAATTCTGAAATAATTACACACTCTGGGCATTTTTAATGTCTGTCTAGATGACAATTTGAAGAGGTACTTGACAAACCATTCATATTAAACCTCAACACTGTTCAGTTCACTTTCGTTGTTATGGCTTATTTTTTTGCAAACTTATTAACTTATTTTTTACTTTCTCTTCACTTGAGTTTTCCCCTTATCTCTTCTGGTTTCTTCAACGTGTCAGTTCATTTATATACCTTCATACAACAGCGATCTCATATCATATCACCTACAACTAAATTTGGTAACCTTATTTCACATTTGTCAATATCCAAAGGAACATGATATTCAACATTGATCTCTAACCGGGAGAAAAGCTATGAGAGGAATTCACACTTTCGCGGTAGGGATCAAGTGACACACATGTGTGTAGTTACTATCTATGTTGTCTTCCATCCATTGTATTGTGCCACATGCAATTTTAAACCTTAAGTGCAAAATCATCCTTATTTTTGTAATTTATTAACTAACACAGTTCAGCTAGTTCCATTGTGAAATTTAAATGATAGCATTGGCAAGTGTTTATCTTGTGGAAAATAAAATATCAAGTGGTAGAAAAGGTTGGATTTGAAATATAAATGAATATTTATTTCAACCTCACTTTTTACTTTTATCCTATGAAATTATTTTTAAGAATCCATAGCAGGTTTTAAATATGCACATTCCACTTTAGAATCATATAATTGTCTTATTTTTTGGCACATCTGTAAGATCATTATTAATATTTGTTTTGGAATATGCATGACAATGCCTCCAAACTTTCCCTCTTCACTGCAGGTAAACCACCAGTGTTACAACTTTTACTTTTTCTACCATGCACAAAAAAGCATTTTTAGAAAAAGGTCTGTGTGTGTGTGTGCGCGTGTGCGTGCGCGCGCGCGCATGAGCCTGGGAGATAGAAAACAGCATAACCCAAAAACGAAAAGTCGGATAAATACCATACGTGGCATTAAGATTCAGTACCTTCCAAAGTTGCAACACAAAAGATTTTCAAGAAAATTCCTCACCCCAAACTACCCTTTATTTGGAACATTTTTCAAAATTTTTTATTTCCCAAAAAATGGCTCTTAACGATTTTGATTAAAATGCTACATATTAAAGATATATACATGACAAATAAAATGTATATCTTGAATTTTCTGGCAATAGAATTAATTGTTCTTCCACACATGCCATATGTTGGACTAGATTGGAAAGGTAGAATCAGATGACTGAAAAATTCAATGCCATAGCCAGATTTGAACCACGGATCTACCAGTTTCAGCCTGGTTGCTCTAACCAACTGAGCTATCATGGCAACATACCGGTTGGACATTAAATTCCCCAGCTGACTCACACTTTTCCCGGTAAACCACAAGGAGATTTCAAATTGCTTTGAGATGACATATCCCCAATGGAGACTTACAATGCTGAAAGTACTTTAAGTCCCAGGCTCCATAGTTCAGCCTTTATTAGGTCAATTAATGGAATGCACACAAGGTGGAGTTCTATCTTCATCATTAGGGAATTTAGTTGTAAATGGATTACTGACAAAGATCAGCAATTGAGGTCTGAAAGTGATGGACTATTTGGATGATATTGTTATGCTTGTACAAGTAAAATTCTGTATAATTATTAGGGAACTTATACAAAGAGCCATAAATATTGTGAAAAACTGGACAGCAACAGAGGGTTTGAGGGAGACTGTAATAAACCCATTTACCACGATGAAAAATTTAGAAAGAATCTGACCTCTAAAAGGTATGGTGAAAAGTTAGAAATGCGTGAAGAAGTGAAGTATTTGGATGTTACTCTTGACTCGAAACTTGGCTAGACTCGCCGTGTACAAAATATAAAAAAGGCAAAGATCAAGTTTTCAATGATTAGACGCTTATACAGTGGTAATAATAATATTAATATAAATGAATAATGGAGCTTGAGACCTAATGTGATGAATTGGTTTTATACTAGGGTAATAAGACCTTTCTTTTAAGCATCCTTGGTTTGGTAGCCCAAGGTCAAACCAGCAAGCACTATAAAATTGCTAGGCAGTATACAAAGAATGGCTTGCCTAGCAACTAAGGAGCTGTGAGAACAACCCTGACTGTAGCTCTAGAGGTGCTATTAGACCTGACCCTTGCTAGAAATTCTAGTAGGGAGGAGGCTAGGATGACACTTGACTTGCAAGTCCATTTTTTGGAGATGAACTATAGACTGCTTACAATAAGGGATGAAATGAGGGAGAACAATTTGAAAGTTGTAATAGATCCAAGGTACTGTGAAGATAAGGCAAGAGCATTTCCTGAGGACACTATGATCTGGTACACAGATGGATCAAAGTCAGATTCAGGCACAGAGTCTGGAATACATAGTATGCAACCAAGGGTGGACATAACTAACTTTTCCATCGCAATACCTACTGGAACTTTGCAAACATACTCATGTAAATTTTGACAAGCTATATAGTACTCAAAAACATTACTATAAAACAAGAACCTAAGGCAGTTTAAAAACCTCCAGAACACAAACTTAATATTATTTGAAAAAAAAGCCCACTCTATGGAGGAATAAAGGTACATAATAAAGTACCCATCAAAATAAAAGGAATAAAAGATAAAATTATTCATAAAACTATCAAAAACATTTTGTAAATAAGCGTTATTACTCGCTAAGGGAATATATGGAAGATAGTATGTAAATGTAATTAAAACATTTATGTTTTGACGAAAGGGTCTTCTGCCTAAAATTGTGAACTAGATAAAAGAGACTGTTTATATATAACACATGTAAATCTATTGTATAGAACTCCTGTAGCTGTAATGTTTTCTTGATGTGAGACCTGTTTACTGAGCATTTACTCATTTTGTAAATGTTTGTGATAAATAAAGGTATCTTACCTTATCGTAAGTCTTCCCTTGGATAGGCATGCAATGGAATAAATGCAGTAATACACTCTATATACGAAAACTTAAGAGTGTATAGCAATAAACAAATTCTTATTTTTTCTGACAATCAAGCTGCACTTAGGGCTCTGAGTAATTCTGAAGTAACATTCAGACGTATTAGAATGCTTGAAGGCTCTATGTGTGCTTGCAGCAAGGAATAAGGCATACCTCATCTGGGTGCCAGTGTACTGTGGAGTTAGACACACTGAAAAAACGAAAACTTGCAAAGCAAGGTTTGGTGCAACCATTGATTGGTCCAGAACTGGCACTCGGCATACCTGAATGTGTGGCAAGAGAAAGAGGGAATCCAAAGATGGACCAATCAAAAACATGAAACAGCCTGAAAGACAAGAACAGGTTTGAAATATTGCAAACTATATATTAGTAAACGATTTTTAAAAGTAGGTTTAGAATGGTTGAAATTGGCAGTTACCAACTCAAAACAGTAGTGGATTCCTTGCAGGACATGAACGACTAAGGAAACACTTAAGTAATATGCGCTGTATCAAGGGACTCTGGACTGCTGATTCTTTGGCAATGCATCATATTGTCAGCAACAGTGAAGTATTGGCTTGTAGAAGATGCAGGTATCTCAGATTCAATTTCGGTGAATCTGTGAATTTGCAAGCCTATCGTCTCTATGTATTCATTTAGGATACAAGATTGATGGGATTAGAGCTAATAATTTCTTAGGGCAGTACAATAAGCCAATGGCTGCATTGCATACCGGAGTTTCAGCAGACGAACCTTTGCACCAATAAAGAAACATTACCAGTCATTTAGTTAGCAACAAATTCTCATATCTGTGACCTCTAGTTAGCTTGTGCTTCTGTCATAAGTGGTCCTCTCATTATTGCACTTCAGAAGTGAAGAGCTGCCAACATTTGAATGAAAAACACACAGTAAAACATCAGGGTCGTGTGGTTTTGAAATTCAGCTTGAGTTTAGGCTACGACGCCTAGGTTAGTATGTGTATGTGATGACAGGGTCCTGTGGTTTGAAAATTTAGCCCAAGATTAGGTTAGTGTATGTACATGCATGGGATTCAAATAACCAGTTCTCGCAGATTACGCTTAGATGGTTTGGTTGGTAGTTTATTCTGTGCATGCACTGTATTAAAAGGATGGAATCCTTTGTTGACATTGCACAATGATTTTGCTATAGAAGAAACTATCTTAAAAAGAGTGGGTGGTGGGTTTCAGACTTTCCAGGTTCTCACATCTTCTCCTGATCCGCTAATTTAGGTATTTTCATTGCTTTCATCTTGATTTTTTTATCACTTTTTTGGGGGATCACACATACAGCAGTTAAGCCCAGTTAGCAATGCTGAAATCATAGAATCAATTCCTGTTGCAGAAGTTCATGCTTATAATTAGTCTATCATGTGTAAAATCTATACTTATCAAATGAGAAGATAAAAAAATCATATTGCAGAAAAAGGAAATATAAAAACATTGTTACTCTACTTTCATTTCGGTTCCTTATTTTGCAAAATATCATCAGACTAATACAATAGTGCAAGAACCTTTTCTGCTACAGTAGAACTTCTGTGGACATACTTTCAACTCATTCCAATGATCTTTGGCATTGTACTGAAGGGAGGAATGATGGGAGAAAAAGAAAGTGCTGCATCATCCAAAACATTGCAGAAATTAAAAGTGTTTCAATGTTGCAGAATTGAAAACACCTAACTTAGCTTGAACATTCTGTCATTTTTGTTTTAGAGTGGCAGGAAGCAGCACAGTTTCAGGAAACTTCAGAAGATACAGCTTCAACATTCAACAAAAACTATCAATCACGTGCAGCAGAGAAAGAAAGATTCAATAGAGGATCAAGGTACTTACTTGTAGATATAGCCTATACTATTAGATAACAGTGTGTGCTTGTGAAAATAATTTGTAAATCCACTTTTATTTTAAAGTGCTCTTTAATCTTAAGGTAGGTAATAAATGAAATATTGATTTCTCTTATACTATTAAATAGTTTATTAACCTTATATCTGCAACAGGGAAGTCATGTCAATCATTGGTTATAGTTTAAGCTGATCCATAAAATTGTAATTTATTACTAGCAATGTACTTTATAATTAGCTCTAAGTAATTTATACTGTTGATATTCCATGTCATATTTAATGTATCTCACAGACTTATTCACAGAACATTGTATATTTGTTGCACTGCGTTGGCTTTTCTTTGAGAAACAAAACAAATGCTCTGTTTATCAACTTATTTTATAAAATGAACATGACAAACCAAGCCATGAATAACGTATCAATAACAGTTGTGTTGTTTGGAAAATACTGCTCCATCATCTGCAACAAAATATCCGCATAAGTAAATATATCTTTTTCACCTATTACAATTAGCGACCGATAACTTTGCTTATATAACTCAGCCTGTTAATTCACAAAAGAAGAATAATTGCATTGGTACCTTGCAGCATTAATTCATCAGCAGAGGAAACCCAACCAGAAAAGTTCATTGTGGGTGTCCATAGAAATATAACATATATCGTTGGTTCAGCGATGCAACTAACTTAGTGTGTTGCTAACCTACCCATTAGAAATAAATACAAGATTTTAAGTGAATAAATGTAGAAAATGGTATGTTTACAATTCATGTAAAATCAGAATATTCCAACCCAATTGCTAATTAAGGGCATATTGGCCATCCATAATCTAGCTTTTGCCACAGCACAGACAGTATGTACAATTGCCGTATTATAACTTATTTCTTAGACAGTTCTGGCACCACGTGGCACGAGTGGAGTAGTGGGCGAGCTATGTTGTAACCTTATGAATGGAGGGGAACGCTATAATGGGGGTGAGGCTTAATTTTGTTTTTTTATTTTCTCAAAAGTATGGCTAAATCAGGTGCATACCATATGAAGCCTCTTCAGTGTGCCTAACCTCTGATTGATTCCTGAGGCTTCGGTAGACATAGAAACAGCCTAGTTTCTCATATGTAGAGATACTGAAAATTCATCACTTGTGAATGCCTGAAAGAAAGAAAAAAGAACTGTTGTTGGGGCAGTTTGGGTATTTTTTCTACAAAATGGATAAAACTGAAATATGAGCTGTGTTAAAGTAGTTCGTTTATGGGGGTTAAGCTCCAGCAGAAATACAAAAGGAATTAGAGCAACATTAAGGAATTCTTCACCCTCATTTTTGAGAGTTAAAAAGTGGGCTGCTAGTCTAAGCATAGTCATATATCCATTCAAGATATTGAGCACTTACAGTGTTCCAAAACTGGTAAATGAGATTATGACAAAACTTCACAATGCCACCCTCAGTGATCACTGACTGAAGTTGGCTAAAATTGCAAAGACCTTGATAGGCTGTGTCCAGTATATTTTACACAAAATGTTGGATATGAGAAAGCTTTTTCTGCTCGGTGGGTGCTGCTGCTGTTAGTAATGCATTCAAATGAACATTTCTCAAGAGTACTTAGGCTCGTTTAAAAGCAATTCCAGTGAGTTTCTCTGGCATTTTATAACAGTAGATGAAATACTTACTCATCACTATTTGTCAGATACAAAGCAGCTGCTAGAGCCCAAACAGTAGATAGCAACAGGTGAAAGTCCAACAAAGAGAGCAAAAGTGGTTCCTGTGTGAAATGTCATGGCTGTGACTGTCTTGGATTTTGATGTGGGGCCCAAACTACCCCCAGAAGAACAGAATCATCTCCAGGGAGTATTATGTTTCACTATTGAACCAATTGAAGGATGTTATTGAGGCTAAACTTCCAAACCTTGCGAAAAAGAAACTTATCTTTCATCATGTTAATGCACCTGCACACACATTTGAGATTGTTGTAAAGCTGCATGACATTCACTTCCAAGTCATTCTACATCCACCATATTTGCCAGGTTTGGCTTTTAGCAATTACCTTTTCGTTTCCAAACCTGAAAAAATGGCTGAGTGAACAGATTCACATCAAAGCCGAGGTTGAAATTGTGACAAATGCTTATTTTGCACAGTTGGACAAAGCATTTTATTAAGGATACTAAAAGGTTGGATTAAATGTATTAATTTACAAGGTGACTTTAAGTTGGGGATGGGAAAAGACAACAAGCATAATTTCTCAAATCTTGTGTTTTCTTGGACAGGCCTAAAACTTTTGGAATGCCCCTCATACAGAGTCACTTGTATATTTTCTCAAATTTGCCTTCATTCATGAATTATTGGTGCATTTGCAAATATAAAATAGCACTTTTCTTTTGAAAAAAATCCAATTGCACTTTTACTTTTGTTCCAAATCAGAAAGCTGGATGGTTGTGTGTTAATTTGAGAATTTCATTGAAACAGGTTGGCGATTTTCTTAATTTTGGTCACAGTTTTTAATCAGGAAAAAAAAACACAAGAACAGTGCTTAAATCCAAATACAACTTAAGTCTGATGCTGCTACTTTTCGTTTCAATAGAAAAGGAATGTCATATAAACCAAATCATGACTATTAAACCATTTGTTCTTGAAAAAAGTTTGTATTCATTTATTCAGACATAAATAATCTCCAGCATTTGAAGCAATATTTAAAACTAACGTTAAACTGCCAGATTCATTATTATATTTTACAGTTATTTTCAGATGTTTAGAATACTCTCAACATAAAACAAAACCTTCACAAACAACGTACTGTTTTGCCAGTGGCAATAGCTTCAGAACTGTACATAATGTAACAGTTGTACTGGAAACATGCAAACAAACACTCTGAAGATCTGTCCATGGCAACTTGTAGGGTATTTCAAAATGCCCTATTTAGGATGATTCATTAAGTGCATGAAAAGTTTCGTCCAATAAAAGTTAAAATTCTGAAGGAACAATAATCAAATTAGCTGAATTGATATTGAAATGGTTATCAAAGGCAGATGAATGAATTTTCAGTATCTATACACTGAATGCTATGACCAGTCAATTCCATTATATACATTTTTTGGGCCTACAAGCCTGTAATGGAATTGATAACATCGGCCATGAAAGCCTTTAGCATTTATGTGTTAACCAGTCTTTTTGGAACTGAAAACTGCAGATGTAATTGCTGTATTATTTATTGCATTCTCTGTCCAATTAATGTAAGCAAATTTCCAAAATGTGTACATATCTCTGAAAATTTTTGACGTTCTAAAACCTCAAAGGATATGAACTTTTTTTCACTAGTGACTATGTTTTATAATTTCCAATAATAAGTAAGTAATAATAAGTAATACGTAAAGAAAAGTAGCTGTGGCAATAGCTGTCAGTTCAACATATATTTATTCACTGAACAGATTGGGCAGTTGGCAGCATTTGTTCTGTGCTTGTTTGCCATCTCTACAGTATACATTGCATTACACATCTCTGTACATGATGCTACCACATAGCAAATGTAGCAGTGAATTTATGTGTAATCATAATCATGGCTTTGTGGGTTCAGTAGTGCATATTAGCTAATGCTTTGGTGATTTAATTGAAGTTAGATGACATGCAGCCTATGAACATGTATCTAAATGACCGATAGTGAAGGGGTTATGGAAGGGAAAGCAGATAGAGAGCTCTTTATTTTTGGCTGTGTTAAATTCAAACATTCTCTTAATACTGCTTTTATATGTTCTGTGAGAATTTGGTTTTTACTGTAATGTTTTAAGAAAATCCTGCTTTTAAATTGTGGCTGTATCACAGAAGGGTGAACTTCAAAATCTCTCTCCTGAAGAAATGGAATAAAATAATATTGCTGTGGGTTTAATAAATTTTGAAATACTTTTACCAAATGTCAAAAATAATACTGCCGACTTACTAGGGAAATGCTGCATCACTTGCAGCCAGATAGATAAATGTAAGCAGGACTAATTATTAATAAGAGAATTTTTGCACACATTGCTTTCCTCATCACTGTTTTGACAATGCAACTTACCATTTGTCAGAGCATCACTGGTGTTCAGAAAAATCTATTACGCTCCTAATTGGTCTACATAAAACAAGTAATTCTTGCTCCTCAGGTTTCTACGCAACAATGAAATCTCGCGCTCCACAAAGGGTGTGAGTTGGCGCAATCCAGTTGGAAAGCCACGGTAACTTTCTAGCACAAATGGTGTGTTATTCAGAATGTGTGTTAGTGTGCTGAATATTTTCAATGTCTTTTTTTCTTAGATATTCTTATTTTCATTCAAATGCATAGCTTTTGATTTACTATTTACTGCATGAGTAATGTTTGTTTGCAATGCATATAAAATTAGCAGAATTTTTATTCATTTCAGAAGTATTTCAGAAAGAAAACACACAAGCTTAATAGGAAGACACTCTTGTTTTTAAAATTGCCAGCATAAATGCTTTATTGCTGATTCTGTCATTGCTACATATTACAGATGGATTTAGGGAACTTTCTCTCCAAGCTAATAATAAAGAATTCATATTCTGGAATATAAAATGCATGCGAGTTACTAACCTTTTCACTGCTAGAGAATGATATTCCATTGTATAGGGTGGAAGATGTATAGTTATTCACATTAAAGTATGAATATTAGCCATTACAAGAAGCGAAAACATTTCTAACATTAAATCCGTCTCCAAAGATTTTGATGTAAACAAATGATTTGCAGTGTAAATATTTAGCAATGTGACATCACTTGAATCATGTCCCTCTTGCACTTGGCATTGCTTGGTGCTTATCATGACAGGCTAAGCTGTCAAGGTAGCTGTGAATAAAGTAAACACTTTCTAAGCGCTCCAGCCACCACCCTTACTTGGAAAAAGAGGAAGATATGTGCATGAAATGTTTATGTTCTAAACTTGACTGCACTAATATTTAATCATAAAGAATTTAGCAAAAGATTTTAATCAAAATGTGTCCTTTATACTATGAGACAATCCTTAACATCTTTTTTTCCTGGAATAGAAGCAGCTGCCATTGTCAGCAGATATGAAGGCAGCAGGTTGAGGAAAGACTATTAAAGTATGTCCATAAATATAAAGGAAACTAAATTGACCTTTGATGTGATTACACAAGGTGAAATTAATGTTGACACCACTTTTTGACAAATCATTCTTCAAAATTGATATTTGCATCTCTTTGCACAACATTATTGCAAAAACTGAAGACATACTTTTGCAAAATAACAGTTCGCTGCCATATTTAAGTGGAATATCACATCCATTGGTAATGTTATGGATATTTGCATCATATTGTGGTGCAGAAGCTATGGCCAAGCTTGTCAGGAGGTTGGCATGAGGCAGTTGGAGAGATAAATAGATATGGTAGCACTTACGCCCAGCGTAAACACCAGAAGTGATATTGACAGATAACCAGAATCTTTCCTCACCTCCAGAACATTCTACAGTAGACCCTTGCTAATTCGAAATCGGATAAACCGTAAAGTCGGTTAATCCATAGTAGCTGCTCGGTACCTGCCAAATTACATGGAAAAATTTACTGCTTAAACTGAATTTCGGATAATTCATACTACGAACTAAAATTTGGTCCCCTCATTACATATTCCATATGCTATTCTTCATTTAAACCAAATATGTATGTTGTGCATACACTACAATATTTTCCGTTATGCATTTCACATAATTTTTCACAATTTTCTTTTTCACTGCCTGGCCCCATGCTTCAAAAGAAGGCTCATGAAATCCCCAAGAAAGAAGGAATTTCTGGGTTTGTGTCTTCTGAGGGATGGCTATAGCGTTTTCAGAAGAGGCATAAAATCAGTGCTGTCAGTGTCTGTGGGGAGGCACACAGAGTAAACGAGAAAGATGCCAATGAGTGGGCACGGGAATTTCAATCTAAGCTCTCTCATCATCTAAGAAATGTGTTTAATATGGGTGAAGCAAGCATTTTCTATGACTTGATGCCTGAAAAAACTCTACCTGCCAAGGGCGGAAAATGCAGCAAGGAGAGACTGACGGTGGTCCAGGGTTGCAATTCAGAGAAGCTCAAACCATTAGTGATTGGAAAATACAAAAATCCACATTGTTTTATAAAGGTCACCCTATTCAATCTGCCAAGTCAGTATGAGAATAATAATAATAATAATAATAATAAAGCTTGAATGACCAAATCTCTTGAAGATTCAGCAACAAATGGCTGCAAAAAAAAAGGAACATTTTGCTAACTTTGCACCATTGCTCGGCACATCAGTTCAATGGCCTGGAACTTCTGAACATAGAAGTTGTCTTCTTACTAGCTAACACTACGAGTCATCTGCAACCATTGGATCAAGGAATAATAGCCTCAATGAAGCGTAATTGCAGATGCTGATTGGTTACAGCTGCCATCAGTGCAATAGAACTACAAGAAACACTTCCACATTGAAATGTACTGCAAGCTATCCGCAACATATCTGCTGCTTGGGATGAAGTTATAACAGACACCATAACTAACTGTTTTAAGAAGGCCTGGACAGCAACTGATAATGCCGCTGAAACTGAACAGGAAACCGATGATCCACATCTGAACTTATAATGTGGATACAATTGGAATTCTGATAATGCTCTTCTACACGCTTACACCTGGTTGGTGCCCTCTTGTACCGTCATTATGAAAGAATGGACGCAGGTAGACAACCAACATCTGTGCTGCTAAAGAACCAGTCATTTGCTGATGATGCAGAAGAGAATGATAATTCTTTACTGTCATCTTCTGAGGAGGAACATGAAGATACAACACCGCGACATCGCGCTGAAGTTACAGCTGCAGCTTCTGTTCTTGAGAGATTTGCTGCCACTTCTGATGTCTCCATGGCATTTCAGGCTGCCCTGGATGAGATATCTTCAGAAAGTGTCATAATATTATGATCAACGGTCCGCCAACAACAATTAATGGTTTTTTTCAAATTATAGAACTAAAATGTGTAATGGATAAGAGTTTTAACTAAAACATGTGTTCCGATTAAAACTTAGTGTTAAAAGAATGGTATATTTAAAAGTTTCCTAAGGTTATTGTCTGTTGCATTATACAACTCACTAATTCAATGAGTATAATATTATTCCAAATAGTACTGTTTTAAAAAAATTGCAAGCATTTGACAGTATACTTTCTCAACTAAACAAATGCCGCATATATCGTATACAATAGTTATTTTTACTTTTTCTTAGAAGTGGAACACCCTCATTCGTTGGTACGCATAACAAGAGAGAAAGTGAACTCAACAGTCGTATTTTACCATTTCAGATAACACGGGACTATTTTTACAAAACCTCGTTAATTCAAACTTCGTTAAACGAATTGGCTATTTTTCGCTCCCTTGGAATTCAGTTAAACGAGGGTCTACTGTAGTATGTTCTGTGTAAACTTCCAGTGGCTATAAAAACCAGCTTGTTCGCAAGTTAGTGAGATAGTGAGTGGATTTCTGACTTGACGAAGGGCGCTGTTTTAGTGACTTTGTGACAACTGTTGTGACATACAGTGAGTGCTATTGCTGCAAGAGATTAGAGATCTTGTGTTCAACTCTGCAGGAAGTGAACCTTCTGAAGAAGAGGCTGCTTCACATATATTGCATTACACAGCTACATCATGAAGGAAAATGAAGTGACAGAGAAAATTGAACTAGATCACAAGCGAGAACCTATTGAAGTGACAGTTAAAAACTGAACAAAGTCACAATATTTATGATTTATTCGTGTTTGTAAAACAGCTCATTGAAAAGTGTGAACCATATAAGCTATTCTGCCATTATTTCCAGACCTTATATAATATGCAGAATCTAATTTTGGACATCAAGAATATTTGCTGTCACCTCTTTTGATTTACAGAGTCGCACTTTCATTGTATGCATTTGCACATATGAATGTCAATGGTGTGGGGACCTTCTTGCAGAAAAATTAGCATGGTTAATTCTAGGTAATATTTTGTGAAAGGTGCCATAGTTGAGTCATCTTGTTTCACTTGTATGTGTATTGTAGGTGCTGTTTTTGCCGGAACCCTTTAACCCTCCTTAGTATTGAGCAGGTTGTGATAGGGTTGTACAAATATTGGGTGTATTTTCTGGTACGCCCATAAATTTTCTATGAATTGTGCACAATATGTTGGTTTTACAAAAAGAAAAATATAAACTGTTCATAGGCTTGATACTAAAATGCATCACAGTATGTCATATGATTAATATCTCATACAAACCACTTTTTCTGTTAATCTAGCATACTGTTGCTCATTTATCATATACATAGTTGCCAGCTTTTACAGTTTGCCTGTAAAGTGTACAGGAGTGGAGGTCTTTTTACAGCTTTACATCAAATGAGGTGTTTATGGCTTTGTAGGCAGATTCATAGTGTTAAAGATTTTCATCATTTTATGACAAACATTAAATTCTCTTGCAAAACATTGGCAGTTTACAGACTGCGCATAGCATGCTAATTGGTATGTACTACTATGATAGGCCAGAGTTTATCTGTGTGTGTATCTGTTATGATCATCGTCCCCCTTCATTGGAATGCAATAAAATGTATAGCATGCAGATTTAAAATTTTATTGCACCTTAGTGACCTCTAGTAACCAGCATGCACATTCAGTAATGGATGACATAAATTGTAAAGCCAACTCTCTCACATAAGTTGTTTATTTTATTTGCATTCTGTGCCTGCAGGATATAGGTTTAGCATTTTTTGTGACAGTTTTTGTTTATAGTTATAAAACTAAATTATGGACTAGAAATCCGATATCTTAGGTGTGATGTTCTTTGCTTTAATACATGTTTATATGTGGTATCAGGAAGAATTTCAGCATGTGTGATAGAAAGATGTGGTACTACCATGTCTTTAAGGGTTCTTATAAAACAGAATTCCCATTTATTTTACATGTAATTTTTGTACATTTAATGCACTCAACATTTCATGCATCTTAAGTTTCATATCATCACAAAATTAACACTTTGCTGGATGAAAGCAAGTTTTAGAAGTGAAGTTGGCAGGTATGCATATAGAATCGCCTCTTAAGGAATGGACTGCCATACCTTTCTATACTTTATAGGTCAAACAGATCACATGTTCTGACTGCTGAAGATAGATATGTTGATATGAGAATTCTGAGCACTAAAAGTGCAAATGAATGATGCATCAGTTTGAGCACCATATTCCTTCATTTGTCATCTGGAACAGATGGATTTGGCTTCTTTCCACGAGGGGACATCTTTTTGCTCTGGGATGTATGCCTATATACAGCAGAGCTGTGTGCTATATGTAGTTTCAGGACCAGCAGTATTCAAATGTGACAATGTAGAATGAAATCCCATTCCTCAGTAACGTGTTTTCCTATATCTATCAAATTATAAAAGTCCCATCCCAAATTACTAAATACTATAAAAATGTTGCTTTAGTCTGTTTATTCACTCATGCTCTCTATTACCTTCAAATTTTGGTTCAGTAATTCAATATTTTGGCCAATCTTTTGCACGCATATTCTTAGTCCAGTTGTACTGGTAGTAGTGATAATGCACAAATCATAGTGGCACGAATTGTGTTAGAAAGGGAATGCTTTAGCTTAGCATGGTAATGCAACAAGGGGAGCTCAGCAGCATGAGCATAGGCTCAGGAGTGTGGTATCTCATTCAGTTTTGATTACATTTATAATGTATTTTATACTTGATATTATCTACATGTTTGCAGTGAAGAAAAAAAAACAACAGAGCAAAGCAAATAACAAACCGTGAAAAACTGAAGATTCCTCAAGTAGTAGATCATAATCTAAATATGAAATAATGTAGAAGTAGTGCAAAAGTTGAACTTTCTTCCATTTTTTAAACACCATTATTGTTAAATGAAACTGCTTTTGAAGAAGAGAAAAGTGCTAGAAAAAAAAGGTCACGGATTTCCCAGGTTTAGTGGTTTTGGTAAATTGATTTACACAAGTGCAAGCCTCAAATGTACCATAGCGGATACTGTGGATTAAGCTCAGGTGGCACATATAGCAAAGAAGCATCTAATGGATTGAAAGAATCAACACAACTTGATTGATCAATACATGCAAGGTATTATCTTTGTCAGATAATGGCACTACTCTGCACAAAATTGTTGAAACCTGGAAAACTACAATGATGCCGTCAATTTCAGAAAAACTGGTTATATTTTAATGTGGATGAAATGAGCTATTTTTTCATCATTTGTCAGATGAATCCCTGGCTCTTAAGGTCACAAAGTGTCATGGTGGCAAACTTTGCAATCACCCCAGCTTGGAATTGAACCTTGGACCTCTGGGTTGAGAAGCCAGAATGCTGACCACTCAACCACGGAGGCAGTCCTTTCTATTTTGTTTGACTGTGAGGTAACATGTATTATTAGGATTCATATTATTATAAAGTTCATATATTGCAGTTTTTGTAATGTTTTCCTGTCTGTGACATCCAAATCCTTGGGTCCCTGCAAAAATGTACTAGCATTATACAGCTGCAGCAACTATGAGCATCAGCGTTAGTTTCCTTGTTGGGGGGGGGGACAAATTGTCAGTCCTCATTTGCAGGCTGAGAAACTCACTTTGTAGATACATTCCTTAATCTATATGCAAGCATGCTATAGTAGAAGGGGTCATTGTCCGCTTAGATTGTGATTTTGTCTTCAGAAAGGAATGTAAATACTGTTTTATTTTTTTTGAGCACTTCAGCAAAAAAAGTTTGGTGCTTTCTTAAGCAATCTTGTTTAAGTTTGTAGTATATGATAAAGCAGCAGCTGATGTCTGGGTTTTGTTAGCTTTCGCTCTCTTCATAGAGTGCTTTCACCACAAGGTGTCAACTAGGCTTTGGAAGATGCATGTTGCCATGATTAGCAATGATTTAATAATACTGTATTGTATGCCATATTTTCTGTAATTGTATGTTTATAAAAAGATGAGATTTATTCTCAGTCTCTTCTCAGATTAATTTGATTTATTGTGTTTCCATGTAATCCTAAATACTATTTTGGTTAAATGTATTAACTTTTTTAATTTCTGTATCTGACAGTTAAAAGCTGCTGTACCTATTTGATCTTTCCTTTTCAGCGCATATAAGTGGCTATTAAGGCCAAAACTCCCCCCCCCCCCCGCCCTCCCTCCCTCCTTCCTCTCTCTTATTCAAGGTGAGACGTATATTTTAGTTTTAGTTCTTTCATTGAGCATTTTGCTACAAACTAAGTACATGAAGTCTCTTGAAAATTAAATACTACTAGTAAAAGTTAATGTCAGCTTATCCTTACTGATCTTTATAGAAAATGCAAACTTGTAAAATGTCTTTCCAAATCACTTTTCTACAAGTGTGTGTGAGACAGAAGAAAAGCACTCATACACTTCTCAAGGCTACCATAACTACTTCAACCTGTTCAGCTGTTTTGTGAAATATCTAGCAATGAAAAGGTTAATAAGGGTAGGAAGATATACAAAAGCAAGAAAATCAGTTTTGCTTTTCTTAGTTTCTAACCAGTAATAAACAAGCAAATTTGTTTTTCATCAGTATTTTTGCTATTAAGCACGTCATCTTATGATACAAAACACTTTTTTCCAGATATAAAGGCACATGCATCACTTTGCAATGCATGTAGAAGTGTGAAAACTGAGCATGGTTTTTTGTTTAATTTTTCTTAAGCTTACACAAACTATTCTCATTCCATATAATATTTAAATCATCATCTTAACAGCAGAGATAGTAGATAATCTGAAACATCAGATAAAGAATGACATATTATTTGCTTATAACTAATTATAATTGCTCCACTCTTAGAACCCAACTTGATGCAAGCATGTAATGTCATTAACTAGCCCATGATATGCTGGAAACC
Source organism: Deroplatys truncata (assembly GCA_030765065.1). NCBI lineage: Eukaryota > Metazoa > Arthropoda > Insecta > Mantodea > Mantidae > Deroplatys > Deroplatys truncata. The sequence continues at coordinate 75,491,809 of CM060975.1, read as the reverse complement.
AAAGCACACCACAACATATAGTATCTTAAATATGCATGATTATCTGTGGGTTCTCAAGAAATGTGTTAATCATAGTTCAAAACTTCTGATTAATATGAAATTTTAAAAATAAATAGTAAAACCAAAGAAGGTTATAGCTTCCATTTAATTCTGTGTGATGTCGTTTACGTTTCTTCTGCATGCATACAATAATGATGAGCAATTTGTTCCTCACAGTTTATACGAACACTAGGCTAATGCAGAGGATACAAAGTGTTTTGTTTACATCAAATCACGTTCTAAGCTGAATAGACTATAGTCACTATACAACTCTCCCCCCCCTCCAAGTTATACATAATGAAATTTTTGCTACTGAAAGCATGATTTTGTCCCCATCTTCACACTTTTAAGCTTTTCAAGAATTTGTACTTGCTTGATGTTTTGTGTAACAGTTTCATGGAATGCAAACACTATTAGTATAACTACTTTGTGATAATTCATTAGGCCATTTACCTTAGTTTTGCATGCAATGGAGTTACCATCAGATTTATACAGACTTTCTAAGCCAGTTTGAATTGATATCGTAACTGGTATATTTATTTGTTACTTTGAACCAGCAAAACCAGAGCTATATTATTAACATTATAGCTTGGAGCATTTGTCCTACAGAAGAGCTCATTAGTTTTCTGTATTACATGACTGTTACCAATGATGTAAGGTAAAGGCTACATTTAGCTGTTTTGAAGAAGGTATATAGTGGCCTGCAGTAGTAGGTCACGGTTGCTGATGTTTCTTATCTTTTTACTTTCTCTACCACGTACAAGGGGGGTCAAAAAGTAACTGGAATTATTTTTTTGCTGTGCTTGCCTTTATTCAAATTCTTTTACAAACCTTCAAACTATTCTCCCTGGGACAATACAATGGCTCCACCCTCCGTACACTGTTCACAACACTCCCTAAAACGCCTTTTGAATAGTCTGTTGAGTATACCTGTAATTTATGGTTTAACTCAAGATCACTATAAAAATACAATCCCAAAGCTCTTTTTTCGCTGTAGGAAATAGGTGGAAGTCGCACAGTGCAAGGTCCGGTGAATAAATGGGTGTGGCATCATCTCAATACCTAATTCCGTGATTGTTTCTTGATTCTTCATGGCGCTGATTAAGTGCTGATTTTTCCTGCATTTTGATTGAACTTTGTCCTTTTTGGTTCTTGGTCTTGAAGGATGTTTACGTTGGGCACTTTCCTGTTTTGTCTCTGGTTCATGATGATGAAACCAGGCTTCATCGCATGTGATAACTTTGTCCAAAAAATCCAATTCTTGCCAAAGCCCCTGCCTTTCCATTGTTGACGTACTATCGTGCGGTGAGCCTTCTGTTCATTGATCACATGAGGCACACACTTTGCACAACTTTCCTAGCTTAGAACATTTTGTACAATATCTTTGGCTGATCCATAGGATATATTCATAATCTCTGCAAACTTTGGTAGCAATAAACGGTCTTTATGCAACACGACATCAGTTGTGTTGGCATTGATGTCAGTCTTCGAGGTTGAGGGTCTTCCAGGGTGTGGAACATCCCCAAGGTCATTTTTGCCCTTCCAAAATCGCTTATGCCATACGAAAATCTGCATTTTTCTCAGGACTTGCTATCTTGGTTTGCTGCAACATTTTCAGGGTTTGTGATGGTGTTTTATCAAGAAGAACGCAAAATCTAAGTGATTAAGATCCATGTTGGGTACAGTTAACAAGCTCTTCTACTTCACCTGATTCCATCTGAGGACAGACAGACGAATGATGACATGACATTTCATCACTCAAGGTCAGACCTCTCCATTGCTGCCAACACCAAACTCCAGCTTGGGTACATTACAGTGCATAAAAAAATTCAGTTTTTTTTTATATGATTGCATGCAAAGAGCATAGAATTTTAAGGCCACCATATATCGTCCAGTTCTAAAACATTTGAACTCTCGCTGTTCCCTTTGTATAACAAAATGTGTAATGCAGCTATTTCCGGAAAGATTAATCTCGATTAAAACGAAGTAGTTAAGAAAATAAACTTTTGTAAGATAATTTGTGTACCCACTAATAAGTAATAGAGGGTAGAGAAAGTCGCATGAATATAACACATCAAATTTTTTCTGCATCTTCTGTCTCTTCTGACAATGATAATACAGATGCTTATGATTTTGAAACTGAAGAAGTTTCAAATTATCAACACTCAGGCGAGCATATATTTTTGTAATTTTCTTTTGATCATTTATTTGGTTGCAATCCTGTAACTACACACACATTTAGTTTGTTTTATGTCCTATAAGGTCTTGCATATAACTTCATTTCTTTTAGATGAAAAGAGAAATCTGATAATATGCGTCACATTTGAGGGAATGGTTGCAGAATGCTGTCCATCTTTATGCATCAGTGTTAAAAACAGAAGTCTGACAAGCCTTTATATCTGATTTACAACAAACACACTGTACAAACTACAGAATTTTATTCAGTAACCTTAAATACATAATTATTATCCATATCCTAAATAGGTACAACAAAAAACAGAAGTGAATGTCACATGTGCATAAATTATTAGTATTTGTAAAACTGCATGTGTCTTTTATATATAATTGCTACTGGTTGAGTATTTGTTTAAATAAAGCCATAAAAATTCAATTTTTTTTAAGTGGTCTTTTTGTTCCAGTTGCTAAAATCTAACTTTTTAAACTTTTTATTAAAACTTCAGGTACTTTCTATCTCAAAAAGTAATATCAAAAGATTGTGTAGTATATAAAATGTATAAGATAAGTGATATGCTATTGTGTAAGTTCCAAGTTTTTCTAAATGAACTCAATAAATGCTAAAAATGGCCACTCCAAAGTGAAAAGGTAGGTAGGTATTGGAGGATCAGTATGGAAAATTGTAATGTAATGATGTTTTTAATCAAAACAGGAGTCTTCATTGATTCACTTGCACTGAGGAGCAACGACAGCAATTTCTGTTAACATTGTATAATACCATTCAACATTCATTCCCCTTAGAAGATAAGTCAAGGCAGATGTGTCTTGAAAATATTTTATTGTACTGCATAATGTCAAGGCAATTTAATAGCATCTTGCTCCCATACAAACATTTTTAAAAAATCCAGTATGTAGCTTGCATAGTACAACAAAATTAAAAAGTTTCTTTCAACAGAATCTACCGCCTTAGTGGTAGATCAGCCACAAAACACTGAGGGCTTGAAGAAGCAATGATGTAAAATAGAGAGTTGAGGGTTGTTACACTACATCACTATGATATTCTTACTTGAACGCGTTTCGGGAGACGGCTTGTTCCCATCGTCAGCATTTTCTCACAACTGATTTTTGCCGGTCATCGTCTGGGGGATGTGTGTGGTTTGTGGTGTTCTCTGGTGCTGGGCTGATGAACCTCCAAAGGCTGTTGGGTGGTGGCAGTTCGAAATTCATTAGGTGATTCCTGTGTTTGACAATATGTATTTTTTCCCTGCCTTTGGAGGTTCATCAGCCCAGCACCAGAGAACACCACAAACCACACACATCCCCCAGACGATGACCGGCAAAAATCAGTTGAGAGAAAATGCTGACGATGGGAACAAGCCGTCTCCCGAAACGCGTTCAAGTAAGAATATCATAGTGATAGTGTAACAACCCTCAACTCTCTATTTTAAATTATGACACATCACTGTTACCAGCTTCTAAATCTTCAAAATTAGTCAAGCAATGATGTGTTTCTACGGGAATTAGTATTTCCAAGCTCACTCCTACTGCAAACATTCCTTCAACCAGTCTTTTATACAGATATGTTGCTTAGCAAACTTGAGGTTTAGGCATTGCCAAAAATTCTTGATGGGGAGAGATCCGAGTTGAATCCAGATCTCAGGAGAATCTGAATACTATTCAGGACATATGTCTCTAGCATTGCTTACTTGCAGCCAACACAGCAACTACCCCTGTTGTGCATAGCAAGTACAAGCTACTTGACTGTAAGCATGATAAAAGCACCACCAAATCAGCGCTATTGCTAAATGTCCCAAATAATACTTGTTTCATAGTTAAGTTATTTTGACACATAATTTTGTTGGAAAATATTCAAACAACTTTCATTATGTTGGATGCAGATCTTCATTTGAACACTACAGGATACTGCAACTTCTTATTCTTGGATTACACAATGAAGTATTCATATTTAGAAACACTTGATTTTTAACAATTTCCACCCGATTTCATTAAAAAGATGTATTTACCTCCAGAACATGTTTCAGAAGTAACTTACTTTCCAGCAATCAAACTGCAGTGTTGAACACAGCTGAAGATACAGATACATCTCTTTAGTAAAGTCATGGAAATTGTTAAAATTGTTTCTGTATATATATACCGTTCTTTCTTTCTCTCTCTCTTTTCTTTCTTTCTTTCTTTCTTTCTTCTTTTTAAGATTGGCTCAATTTTTTTAAATAGGAATCCCATTTTTTTTTTTTAATCAGATTTGGTTTTATGCAACTAGGCAAACAACTTTTAGTCTGAAACATTTTGTTTTTATTAAGCCAACTTAACACAGGAGTATTACATAAAATAATGATTGGTTTAATAAAAAATGCTTCAGACAAATCTTTTCTTTTTCAATAAAATCAAAGTTTGATTTAAAAAATGAAGCTCTTATTTTTAAAAAAGTTATTTGACCTGTAAATGATCTTCAAAACCTTTGCTAAATAAAATGTAACTAATATCATTATTTTTCTCAATCAAATGAAGATATTTTGCCATAAATTGTTTTCTTAAAAGCATGTTGCTTTCAAGATATAATTCTTATGCTGTTGCCACAGCTGTATACTATTACACATCAGTTTTTGTGCCACACATCTGTAAGGTGGTGAATTATTGGCATAGTCTTTCCCTTAAATGACTTTAAGACCCATTATATCTGTATATCCTGAAGTCCATATTACATTAAATATGCTCCCACTGTCCATACACTTTAAACAATTTGAGCAGTTGTTGGGAGGGAAACAGCAAGTCTTATCATTGTGGTATAGCAGCTGAATCAGAGATAGTAGGATTAAATTTTGGACCTACAATGACAACATTGCATGTTTGCAAATTCATATTTATCTTGGCCCTCAACATGAAAATTGCTAGTATGCCCTGAGTGGAAATGATTTTTCTTCAGGAAATATAGTTTAAGTAAAACCAATAATGGTACCAGCAGAATGTGCTCATTCTTGAAAGTTGTAATCAGGTAGAAGTCAGGGAAGTTTAATTTGGTTACAAAAAATCATGTTTGCCATTTTAATTCTTGAGAAGGCTGATGGAACTTGAATGGATAATTTTATTCTCTTATCTGTTGTAACCTGGGTAAAAGGAGCATTTTTTATACTTATGCAATGCCAATGAATGCATAAAATTACTTTGTGTGAAGAACCTCAGTTCAACTTCATTAATGCATTTTTTTTTAAATTTATTTCGTTGGAATGGTTGAGGCTGAGTTCACTTTTTTTTTTTTTTTTTTTTTTTTTTTTTTTTTTTTGTGGGAAAAAGAGAAAACTTATCAAAATTCATCCAGAGCTTAGAGATAACTTCTTCTGACACTGATGTTCAGAGAATTTCTTTGCAAATGGCTGTGGTGATCTTTTGTCAGTTATGTATACAAATTTCCCCTGTTAGCAATGATTGATTGTAGATTTCCAGATAATTATAATAAAATTTACATTTATTGTAAATCTTCTTAAAAGACGTAATTCATTTACAGCTTATTTTGTTTGTTTTTTTACATTAAAATGTTAATAGTGTTGCAAAAAGTAGATTCCTCTCATTACAAAAGTTCTTAATTCAAGAATTTAGTTAAAGCAAAATTAAATTTGAAAATTGAAATAAATAGCTTTTCCTGACCTAATATCCAGCATGAAGATAGGTTCAGTGTTATTAAGTACAAAATTGCATTAATCTTCATTCCATTTGTCTCCCCTCTCTTAGAGGTGCACTGCTACTTTGTTAGTTCATTAAAATTAACTGGCAGTGAGTTTTGCCCATAGAAACTACATTAGTCATTTCATAGGTTCAAATTGGCTCATGGCAAAATATGAATAATTAAGTCACCTTGTACATTTAGGTACACTGGGCTGCAGAAGAAATGCCAGTACAATATATAATAGTTTTCCAAGGATGTAAACAAACCTGGTAAGGTGTAAAGCTTTTTAGGGCCTTCTGAGTACAATATGTCATTTTTTCCTGAGTGGAGTCCTCGTAACACCATAATATTTCAAATCAATTGTGACTTTGATTCAGCATTTCTTCTGCATAGTATAGTACAAATGGCTCTCTATGCACATGGAAAGTAATACTAATGTATGGTAAAGTTATGCTCATTTGGTTAGCTTCCAACATTTAGTACAGTGACATATATTGCATAACAGTAATTATAAAAAGAGTTGAGCTTTCTTTTATTTAAAAATTCATATTTTGTCATTTTAATACCTGATTATTTTAATTGTAGTCGTAATGATGATGATGATGATAACAAGGACTCTTGGAGGTCTCAGAAAGAAGATCGATCCTGGAGAAACAGAGATGATGGAAATGGTAATTGGAGGGATGACCATGATAAAGGAAGAAGGGGTAAAGAAAGATTTGGTGAAGGAAAATGGGGAGGTCGCGATGAAACAGAGAGGGAGCAGAAACCATGGCGAGAAGACAGTGGTGAGCATAATACTGAGTAAAATAATATTAAACTACATATGTTCAGTTTCTATAGAGTTTTGTACAGGATGAGTCAAAAGTCCCAGGACACCTGATTATTTTGGAAACACAAGGAAAATTGAAATATCTGAGTTAGGGTGAGGAGGCTGTCAACTTTTGCTGGTATGTAAGGAGTATGGCAACTTATTCAAAATGATAGGATGTCCTGGGACTTCCGACTTACCCTGTGCAACATCAAAAGCACTAAATGCACATAACTTGTAATAAGTGCTAAAAGAATTGTTGACCTTGCAAATGATTTAAAAAAAAATCTGATGTGTTACACTCACAACTTTCTCTACTCTTATACAACCTATTTTTACAAACTCTTATTCTCCATCTATTTCATATTAATCGAGATAAATATTTGCAGAAATGATCTTTTGACATGTAAAGAAAATTACATTTTAAACATAGTGACTAGTTCTAAGAATATTTGACTATGACTTAAGGCCTACTAAGTTCTCTTTGTTTTATATTTGCAAGGGCAATACAGAAATACAGTAGCCTCTAAACATCGACGTACATCTTAATAGCTGGTTGCTAGGTGCAGCACCATTCCCTTTGCCACAGATTAATACTCTTTGCATATCCAAGATAAAAAAATGAATAACGAATTCCCATTTCAGAAAATAAGTACTGAAAATTTTAAGGGAATAACAAGCAATATCTCGAAAATGGTTCACTCAACAAAAATAATGTATATGACATAAATTGTGTATTTTAACGTGATCTACATTTTTTGTGTAGTAAAATTTTGTCTATCTCTCATGGTTTACCAGTTATGCAAAAGTCGTTCACAATGAAGAATACTTTTGGAGACATTTCCAGAAAATTCAAGATATACATTTTATTTGTCATGAAAGTATCTTAAACATATGATATTTTAATCAAAACCGTTACAGCCATTTTTGAGAAAATTAAAATTTTCGAAAAATGTTCCATGTAAATGGTAGTCTGGGGTGGGGGGATTTTCTTGAAAACCTTCGTGTCGCATCTCTGGAAGATACTGAACCTAGATACCAAGTTTGGTTTAAAATAAAGAGAGTTGAGGGTTGTTACACTACATCACTATAATATTCTTACTTGAACGCGTTTCGGAGACGGTTTGTTCCCATCGTCAGCATGTCCTCATCTGATTTTGCCGGTCATCGCCTGGGGGATGTGTGTGGTTAGTGGTGTTCTCTGGTGCTGGGCTGATGAACCTCCAAAGGCTGTTGGGTGGCGGCAGTTTGAAATTCATTAAGTGATTCCTGTGTTTGACAATATGTATTTTTTCCCAGATGTCCAATTCATTACTGCTGTTGATCGGTTTTAAGAGTTTTATGTTTGGAGTGATATCATGGTTTGAAGACCAGAAATGATGTGCTACTGCTGATTTATCTGGCTGCTTTTGGTAAATGCATCTCATATGCTCTTTAAGTCTTATTTCAAAATTTCTTTTTGTTCTTCCTATATATACCAGGTTACATTCATTACAATCAATTTGATATATACCAGCTGATTTATCGTTGGGGATAGGATCTTTTGTTCTGTTGCATAGTAGTTTCTGTATGTTGTGGTTATTCTGTGGAGACAGGGTGATGTTGTATTTTTTGAAAATCCTTTGAAATTTATGATGTGTCCAAGGGTGATAAGTGAATTTTCTATATGCTTGTGGTTTTTGTTGTCTGAGTAACGTAGTCATTTGTTGGATGTATTTCTGTCTTTCAAACCTTTTTATCTTCTTATCTATTGTTTTTTTCTGGTATCCATTCATAGTGGCTATGTTGATAATGTGTTGGTATTCTTTCTGGTATTCCTCTTTCTCCATTGGTATATGTACTAACCTGTTTGTAATACTATTTAAAATTGCATGTTTGTGGCTTGTAGGATTGTAGCTATTGTTTTTAATATAATTTTCTGTGTGTGTTGGTTTTCTGTAAATGCCGAACGTTAGTTTGTTGTGTGCATTATTTCTGATGATCCTGATGTCTAGGTAAGGTAATTGGCCATTTTCTTCTTTTTCTATTGTGAATTTAATAGATCTTTTTTGTAAATTTAATAATTTCAAAGCATCTTGTGAAAGTTTTTTTGGAACAATAGCAAAAATATCATCTACATACCTATACCAGGTTTTGAATAGATGTGGGAAAGATTTAGTAATATGGCATTCAAAATGGCTCATATATAGTTCTGCTAAAAATGGTGAAAGGGGGTTTCCCATAGTTAGGCCTGAGGTTTGTTTAAAGATTTTGTGATGGAATGAAAAGAAATTTTGGTCCAGACATAATTTTGTTAGTTTTAGGTAATCTTCTGTTTGTGCTCTAGGTGTGCCATTGTTTAATATCCAATTTTCTAGGAGTGGTAATAATTCTTCCTCTCTTTATTTTACATTATGACACATCACTGTTACTAGCCCCTCTAAATCTTCAAAACCAAGTTTGGTGTTTATCCGACTGTTCGTTTCTGAGTTATGCTGTTCACAGACACACAGACAGACACACACACGGACATGTTTCCAAAATTCCTTTATTTGGATTCAGGGGGTCTCAAAACATATATTTCCGTTGAAATCTCGGTATCGAATTTTTGGGTGGAATACAATACTTCCCCTACTTACTATACGTAGTAGAGAAAGTAAAAATAAATCTTTGACTGCCACAATATATACTGTCTTTACAAGTGTGTTTGTTTGCTTAAACAATTACTAAGTATTCTGAAATTTCTAATATAATTTAAATCTGCAATGAACCAGGTGAACAGAGAGAATACAAGAAAAAGCCTTGGGCTCGAGATGAAGATCGAGGAGGATACAGAGGTGGTGGCAATCGCAGGAACACAGAAGATGGGGAGGGCTTCTACAACAGAAGAAATGAGGATAGGCGAAGAAATACAGAGGATGGTGAAGGATACCAAAACAGGAGAGGTGACAGTAGGCGACAAAATACTGATGATGAAGGAGGATTTTATGGCAGAAGAGATGATGACAGACGAAAGAGGTTTAACAATGAAGACTCCAGGAGAGGGAGGGATACAGATCGCAAATGGAAGAATACGGATGATGGTGGCTTTGACAATTCAAGAGGTGGGAGAAAACCCTGGAATAACAGGGACAGTAAGTAACTAAATCCCTTGTATTGTACTTTGCTGCAGTAGCAGGAATTTGGTATAAATTAATTCTGCTTTTGTTTTTGCATAATTTAAAAAAGTTATGCTCTTATTCCCTCATTAGAGTTAAAAATACGCTGACAATATTTTTTTTTTTTTCAGACAATTACAATCAGTTTGATCAGAAAACTCAGAAGTTTGGGGTAAGTTCAAAGTTTTGATTATTAATGTTTTGAATCTGTTACAATTTGTAGTCTTGCTCTAATTATTTAATTTATTTGTCCATAACCATTTAAATAAGTAGGGTAAGTTTATATTAATTGTACTATAATATATAAATTTTTTGTATAGGAAAGTGGCTGTATTTTCTCCTTCGTTAGCATTATTGCACATGCTTAAGTACCATTTTTTATACCACAGTTAACATGGCTTTTGTTTTTACTAAATCACACTGCAATAAGATTTTAATCAGTAATGAATGTGTCATTAAATCTGTTTTAGACAGTTAAAATATAGTTGTATCTTCTGACAATTGTATCTTGATATAACTATATCTTCCTAATGTTTTCAATCAATTTTGTACACTTAAAATAATACCAGATATGAGAAATGGAGGTCTACATGGGCTCAAAACTAATTCTCAGGCTTGTCAGGCTCAGACTTAATAAAAGGAGTTGAAAAAAGTGTACGTGAATGCTTAGATCCTAAATAATTGTTTTAGAAGCACACTATATTTGAACCTTAATTCATCTTCTTTTTTCCCTTGTAAAATGTGTTTTATTTTCATGTATTTAGAAACTATTTTAATTGCTCTTCATAAATGAAACTACAGTGTGATCCATATAAACCTGAACTACTTTAATGGGCCATAATTTCCCTCTGGAAGCTCATAGAAATGTGAAATTTGTTTTAATGATCTAAATGGCTCTTGGAGAATCGGTACCACTGCCATTTGTCGACTATTTTTGTTGATTTTGATGCCAATTACTAACATTTTTTACATTGTTGGCAGTCTTTAGTTTGCAGCCGTACACAGAAGCATGCAGCACTCACTTCGAGAGCGTGTTTTTATTGTGAAAACGTAATGGAAGACAAATTCATTGATAACAACACAACGTAAATTTCGAAGAGAATTCAGTGTGTACGATGTTCCAACAAAGGCAACAATTTTATCGTTAGTAAGAAAGCTGGAGACAACTGGAGTACTCATCAAAAACATAGACCATCATTGAGTGCAGAGTCTGTTGATATGTTTGGAGACCCTTAGTGAACTCTCCAAAGAGATCATTGCGTCGATTGAGCAAGGGGACAGGCTATTCATATGGTACATGTCAAGGAGCTGCGAAGAAATCGGGATTGTGACCATACGGAGTATGTATGGTGCAGCAATTGAAAGAAGCAGATCATGAAAAACAAATGCATTATTGTCAATGGTTTCAGAGTTTTCTTATTCCATGTCCAGACATTCTTTCAAGTGGTTTACAGATGAGGCATGGTTTCATCTGTCAGGCTACATCAACACACAAAACAGCAGATACTGGGCTGCTGTAAACCCCCATATGATCCACGGAACATCACTGCATGATGAAAAGGTTGCAGTATGGTGCGCGGTGTCAACTTCCAGTATTGTTGGCCCCATTTTATTTTATGCGGCTGTAGACACTGCAGTTTATGCGGGCATTTTCAATACCTCTGGAGCAACTGGATGATATCGAATTGACAGAAGGTTATTTCCTGCAAGATGGAGCAACGTGTCATACATGTAACTCCTCCAACCAACCAGTTCCTTTGATAATCAAATAATCTCAGAAGGTCTGTGGCCCCCTAGATCACCTGACCTAACCTCGCCGGGCTTTTCCATGTGGGGGTATCGTAAAAATAGAGTGTAAAAGAATAGACCTCGGACAACTGCTGAACACCGTGAATCCATTAGTAATGAAGTAAGCAACATTGAGGATACTCTTCGTAGAACGTCACAGAATATGGTAAAATGAGAGCAGATATGTATGGATGCCAGTGGAGGACCCTTCCAACATTTGCTCTGAAGAGCAATGAACACTAATCTCCCAGTTGTGTATTATATTCTCCCAAAGTTGTACATGTGTCCTATTATTGGTTCAAGAGTTTGGCCCATTAAAGTGGTTCAGGTTTATCTGGATCACACTGTATTTCTAGTATGTAAGCATATACCAGTGGAAGCACTACATTCAATTTTCATATAAGCCAAAAAAAAAAATCTGCGTAATGTATCTTAATTCATTGATGCATATTAAATGGCATATCTACAGGCTGTATTAATGTTTTCTCGTATTTGTTTTAAGGAAAGGAACCATCATCTGTTGAGGTTATACTAATTGCAAAATTTGTATTAAAGGAACTAGCACCTCTTGTGCAGCCTGAAGAGGAGTGGGGTAATACCACTACTACTGCTACCACCACTACAGCTTCTGTCACAATAAAGCCTCTCAGTATCAACATTGGTGATATGAAGACTGTTGAAGTTGTATTTATTACAAACCCACAAGACTTCTATGTACAGGTAGGCAAATATAACATTGGTGTTGATTCTCCCAATGAGCGTGTCTGACACAGTTCTAGAAATTTCAAGATAGTGTTATTCATGATTAGAAGTTCAGTAGAACCTTGATTCATGGTTTATAGATGGAGCCGATAAAAAAAAATACTAAAGTGGGAAAACCATGAATAAAAGTGTTCATAAATGTATAACCCACCTCATTCTTTGGCAAGCATAATTAATTTATATAAAAAACAGAATTGGGGTCAACTAAGCACTCAAGGCTTCTCTTACCATACATGTACTCAGAAGCTTGCACATCATAACAGTGATATAAAACTGTTAGAAACCACAATAAATGCTAAAGACTTGGATGTGTGGAAGAAAATTTTCATCAAGAAGTGTGAAGATCAAGTTATGGACTTCAATATTCCTATGGATGTGGACAGATATGTGAATTTGTTCAAGCCTCCTAGCTAGGGTACTTTAAGGCATGAGCCAGATGTTCAAACCAGTCAATAGCAGCAGACAATAACCTACAAAAACATACTTCTGCAGTATATTTATAGTAAGTGAAAACTTAGGAGTTTTTAGGCAACTTCAACTCTATTTCTTACATTGCTGGCAGTTTCACTGTTTGAAGTTCCTTTTCGAGTTATCATTAATTGACTTTTACTTATTCCCTTCTTCATTGAGACAACAAACTTCACGTTTAATATGTTCTGCTACTTGTTACCATCATGTGCATTGACAATATTTATTTATTTCCATCTTTCTTTGATACAATATTGCGAATGAAACAATTAAAAAAAATTTAAAAATCTTAGTGGGTGTAAACTAGCTCTCCCATGCTTTAACCCCTAGTTTATGTGTGTGTAAAACTACTATGCCATCTCTTTTTTTCCAGGCTGAAACCATTCTGTTGCTCCTTTCTTAGGCTTTTTGTCCATTTATCTCTTAAATTTCCTAAAAATGTCCCCACCATTTTAATTCTTTCTGCTTTTGGGCTTACCAGCCATTTAATTGTTATTATTTCTTTGTTTAAACTTATTCCATATATCATCTTTCCATTTTTTTAACATTTTCACATTCTATTAGCCAATGAGAAATACTACCCAATTTATCACACATAATACATCTCCCTGAGCAATTACTTCCTATCCTTTTTAGAAATATTATTCCTTTTCACATCCAAGCAGGAGCTGTTCTTCCAAATTGATTGCATATGTCTACATACTTCTCCCTCCCCAATTTCATTTAACTGATTTACAAAGTCAAAAAACTTTTGTCCTCAAAACTAGTCCATATCTCTTGTTTCTTTATGTCTTCCACCCTTGTTCTCACTTCTTTCCAAAATCCACTGTTATTGTTTTTATCTAATAGCCAAATATTGCTCATGCCAATTTTTTCTCACATTTCCCATCTCCCCAAACCAGCTTTCTCTTCCTAAAACATCTTTTTGGAGCTGTATGCATTCTTTTATTATATTACTGTCATCTAAACTTAAACATTTGTAACAATACTTCAAAATTCTCTCCACTATTATACCTTTTCTCCCTACCTTTCCTCACTGCCTTGGTAAGATCTTGGGGTAGACCCAGAACTTCTTTACAAAGCATTCTATGGACTACATCAATCTTAAGCCACTCCTTTGTCACTCCCCAAATTTCTGTTTCATATAGCCTCTTTGACTCAACTACTGCTTCCAACCAATTCATTGACAGTGTGGGTGTTTTGTATAAGCAGACTTAACAGTTTTCCTTTCAGTTGTGCCTCCCATTTCCCATTGCTTGAGAATCGGGTCCCCAGGTAATCAAATTCTTTTACTACCCGTATTGGCTTTCCATTTATAAACCATCTTTCATCTCTTTAATGTTTATCCTTTCTTGAATACTGTTATCTCTGACATGTTTTTATTCACCTTTAAACCCCATGCTGTACAGAATTCAACAATTTCATTGATAGCGTACTGTAACCCTATCACTGTTACTGCCCCTGCTACGAGATCATCAGAAAATAGTAATCCTTGTATCTCTTTCTTCCCTATAACTGGACATGTTATTACTTTTCATTATTCTTCTAAAATATCATCTATAAATAGATTGAATAATATTGGACTGAGTTTACAACCTTGTGCTTCAGACCTAAGTTTTACTGCATATAATCAGTAGTTTTACTTCTTTTGCTTCTAACACAATTTATTTCCTTTGTACAATTTTTGTATCCCCTCAATAAATGAAGCGCATACTACTTTATTCCTCAATTTGTACATCAAAGTGTCCCTGTTTATAGTATCACCTTCTCAAAGTCTGCAAAACATATATATACCCTACCCCTTTTATTTCTAAGGTACTTGTTCACTATAGTGTGAATAGTGAACATCATTGTTATCTATTGTTCTTCCTCTCCTAAAACCTGCTTGGTGTTCTGATAGCTTACTTTCCATCCCTGCCCACTCGTACAATCTTCTAGCTAATATACCAGTATATATTTTATCTAATATGGATAATAAACTAACTCCTCTGTAGTTGCTTGGGTTATTTGTATCTCCTTTCCCTTTTTATAATGGTACAATAATATCCACTTTCCAACTTTCAGGTATGTGTTTCTTCTCTTTAAATCCATTAAATAGTTCTGTCAACAGCTTTATACCTTCTCCTATTTCCCCAAACTTTTTCCAAAATTCCCTGGGAATTCCACCAACCCCTGTAGCCTTCTTCTGTTTGTTTGTTTGTTTCTTTCTTTCTTTCTTTCTTTCTTTCTTTCTTTCTTTCTTTCTTTCTTTCTTTCTTTCTTCCTTCCTTCCTTCCTTCTTTCTTTCTTTCTCTACCTCTCTTAACTGTAATCTTTTTGTCTAAGTAATCCACTCTATTCACAAAATTTCCCAAATAGCTTCACTTCCTTGGATTCTTCCCCTCCCCCCATAGACCTTTAAAATAGAATCTCCATTCCCTTGGTGCTATCTTATTATCTATCTGATTATTTTTGGAAATATCCTTAACTGACCATATATATTATCTTTACCTCTGATTAAGCACATCAGACAGATTTTTGATTTGTTGAGATTTGGCATGATGTCCTCTGTGGTGTAGTGGTTACCATGCTAGTCTTTAGTTCCTGAGGTCACAAGTTCAAAACCCACGGAGGGCAATGGATTTTTCCAGATGTAAAAATGGCTTCCTTTGGAAGGGAAGTAAAGCTGGTGATCCCGTAACGTAGATGAGTCATTCCACATCAAACCGAACAAACACAAAACATCACTTTCTTTGAATTTTAGTTTGTGTTCTATACATAAAATAAATGGACACGTATTTTATATTTTGTGGAAAATCAAATTATTTCAGGATTTATGCATACTTAACATTTTTCTTATATGCGCACAACATTACATAAAACTAATTTATTCTCAGAATACAGAATGGTCAGGTATAAGAACAATATGTCATTTTGCAGATTAAAAATATTGTGGTTTTCCTTACATAAAATAATATTTTTTCGGAATAAAAAAAACAATCACTTTTGTAAGTATGAGTATTTTAAACCACAATATCATATTTAATCCCTAATATTAAAATCTAGAAAAAATACAGTAGGAATCTGTGACATATTTTGTTTTAAATCTGTTAATATCAGGATGGGATCTTCCTTAGAAGTACGCTTTTAAACAGTTTAATTGCGTTAGAGCGCAGGGTTTTAGAACATAGACTGCTGACTGAGAGCTTTACACTGCAGCAGCACGCTGCGCCAGCCAATGCTATCACTTCCGGTGTTCGGTGTAACTTAGCAACTGGAATCTGATATTCTATAAAGCCTCTCTCCGCTGTTTCATTTTAAATGTTACTTTGTGTTCAGCTTTTTGCATTAGAAGTTCATTCTTAGCTTTGTGATTTCTGAAAGTGCATAATGAGTGAACTGAAGAAATGTAGCTATGACTATTGCTTCAATCCATTTAATGTTTCCAAGCATAACACAAGGCAGAAATCATTAAACCTAGTTACCTGCAATATGCTTAAAAACTTTGGAGAACTTAACTTTGTTACCAGACCTAAAACTATGTGATGCATGTCAAAAAAAACACATCAAATACTGTCCACTGATAACAGTGATTGTGTGCTATAAAGTGCCAATGCTGTAAATAATCTAGAAATTGTTTTGAACATAGTGCCCATTTTAAGGCAAGATACAGCAATGCAAAATGGATCCCTGGCACCTTAGAGTTAAATTTATTTATTCCATCAACCAATAATGCAATAATAGCCAGATGGTATTCACTTGAGCCTGAAGGGGGAAAAGTGCACATTTAAATTGTAGTTAAGTTGCCTCCAATAGGATAAGATTAAAAGTTTGAATGTTACCCAACTGAATGCCAAATTTAATTTACATGTGAACAAACTAGTGCAACTAAAGTGCTGTGAACAGTTGAGAAACATCCAATGACAGACTGCTGCTGCTGCCACTGCCACACATCAGCCGCGCCGCACTGGAATCCTGCTACGCACCGCTTTCCTAGTTATTTTATTTAAAATTAACTATACAGGATCCCATTGTTGTTTTATGCAAATGTATACAAAAAGCTACAAGGAATTTATTTATAATTTTTATAGAAATTTAAACTTGAGAGTTAATAGGGATATATAATTTTTAAATGTTTGGATTTTAAAAATTGATGTAAATAATTATATCAATTATAATAAATACTAAGTAAAAGATTACATATTAAGCTTTGCATTGCACTTTATAACATAATTTTATCACTTATTGCCTGTGAGATATTCTAATTTAAAGGTAGAGAGGTGTGCCGTTTTCACAAGTTGGATTGTGCAAAAAAATATTGCTATTTAAAAAAATAATAATTTTAAACACAATTCACTTTGTTTTTGTACCATGGACAAAATTTGAAGTGAATCGGAGACATCATGGTCAGATTTTGTGAAGATTGTGCAACTTGACGTGGAATGACTCAGATTTGCAGCATATAAAAGAACCTCAAGCTTGATAAAGAGGCCTCTGAGCAAAATGTATGGTCTTTCACGCCCAATATAGAATGGGATGCTAAGGACCAAGCAGTTAAAGAGTGTCCATAAATAAAACTCAGTTTCGTTGATATTGTAATGAAAAGAAGCTAGAAACAGTGATGTGTATTGAATTTATTTAAAGGTGAGTCGGAATTGTTACACTAACTCACACTTAGTGAGTAAACTTAAGTGATGTTAGTGTAACAATTCCGACTCACCTTTAAATAAAAACTCAGTTTTTTAATTTTTGGCATGGTGGTTTGACAGGCAACATTTTTCATGTAAAGGATTCAGTTCATGGACAGTTCATTACATGCTGTTTGTTTTAACCAGCTGCATGGTATTTTCATTTAATCAATTTTATTAATTGGATGGAAGATCATGTCTGGATGTATGTTAAAAAATGTCAAAATTGCTTTCCCATCTCATCAGTCATGTTTTGTCCTGCTAATTATATCTTAAGGGCTACAGGCCTTTGAAATGTATAGTATTGGGATTACACTGCATACCCAGTACACTTGCTATGGTTTTACTTTATTTCAAATCATAATATTTATATATTCCAGGTTTTTTCACGACTTTGAATACAGTAGATTTTATTTTATTATTTTTTGTAAAAAACACTTGTCAGTTATTTCTACTTACAATGCATCTTTTTTCTTTGTTTAGGTTTCTGATTCTTCAGAATTACTCATATTAATGGATAAGATAGCCATAGACTATGAGTCAGCAGGTGCAATAAAGACAGAATCATTGAAAAATGGCAGTGTTTGTATAGCTCGGTACACAGAAGATGAAACATGGTACCGTGCCGTTATAGAAAGTGTTAGTGCTGACTCAGCTTTGGTTTTCTTCTGTGATTATGGAAACAAAGAGAATGTGCCACTCACAGATATAAAGGAAATCAAAAGGGAGCACATTAATCTTCCTGCACAAGGAATACCATGCAGCTTGTTGGCAGCAAAGCCTCAGGATCTGTCTTGGTCAGCAAGTGAAATTGACCGCTTCACAGGTGCAACAGAGGGAAAAACTTTGGAAGCAAAGTTTGCTTCTCAGAACAATGGCAGGTTTGATGTGATTCTTAAGGATACTGGAACCAATAGTGATATTAATTTACAGTTTGGAGCTACTCCTGAGCAGCTGGAAGCTAGGGAAGCTACCAGGAAATCTATGTATGATACATTTAGAGCACCTGCACAAACACAACAAATAATCGAACTGAACCAAAGATTTTCATGTCAGTCATTCTCACCAGACACTGTCGAACAAGTTTCAATCACATGGTTCATTGATCCTGAACAGTTTTACTGTCAGTTAAATTCGTCTCAAGCAGCCATGAATGAAATGATGGCCTCTATCCAAGAAGCTTATTGTTCAAAATCTCCAACATCCCGTCCACTGCAAGTAGGTCTACCAGTAATAGCCAAGTTCAGAACTGATAATGTTTTATATCGTGCAGAAGTAAAAGACATTGAGGATCCAGTATCCATTGTTGTACAGTTCATTGATTATGGCAACTGTGATAATGTTATGAATAGTTGTGTTTGGGACATGGAAGCAAGGTTTATGAATCTTCCCAAACAAGCCGTTCTTTGTACCTTACAAGGAGTGAAGCCTGCAAATGAGAAGTGGTCACAGAGTGACACTATGAAGTATTTCAAGGCTGAAGAATTCCAGTGCACATTCCATAGATTTATAGAGGAGAAATTTGAAGTTAGTCTAGTTCACAATGGAATGAATGTTGCCAGTGGTCTGATAGAAACAGGTCTAGCCAGCGAAGGAGTCTTGGAAACAGTAGGTGAGTTTATTTGCAATGCTTTTACAGAAGCTTTAAAAATATGAGAGTTTACACGATAAGGGCATGCTTTTGAGCCAAATCCACTCTCCATTGATTTTGGTATATTACCTAGTACATGTTTGTGAACTGAGGTCTTTATCCTCACCTTGTGTCGACTATAAGATCTTCTCCCATTCAGACAAGCTTAGGCTCAAAGAGCAGTTCAGAAACATAAGGAACAAGGAAATTGATAAATCAACTGCAGTTCATCATTTTTGGGAAGGGGAACATGATATAAAAGATAGAATCAGCTTGAAAGCATTAAATGACTCACATAATTATCTGCATGGGAGAAGATCTTCATAAAGAAATATGAAAGTAGACTCATGAACTTTAATAGTGTATGTGAAGAAAATCCCAACTTATAAGTTTGTCAAACCACTGAAAGACATATCTTGATTGCTACAGAAAGTAAGTTCCATGATCTGATAATTGGCACTAACCGAGGATGTAGACAACCGTCCAAAATGTACTAGGTAAGATACTAAAATTTTTTAAATGGAGAACACCTACTAGAATGCCCAGAATTGAGGAAAGCTGGTACAGATGGGAAGATACACAATTTATATTGGCTAGCAAGGGATGGATCAAAATCCTGCACATTAGATCAACAACACATACCAAAATTAGTGGAGTGTGGGTCCAACTCAAACTTAAATGATTAATTAGTGCTTCATTGTGTTAAAGTCTGATTAGTACCTCCTCAACAGATAAGGGCATTTATTAAATATTGCTCATTGTTATAGAACCGCTTGCTGAACTTTAATTTGGCAATGAAGGGATTTCACAACAAACTCTACTAGTTATAGTATTTCTTTTTTGTTCCTTTTATATTGGGTGGTGCAAATGCCTCCACCAAATAACATGCATGATGCCTATCAGCACATAGAAAATGCGTGCACAGTTAACCAGAGAGGGAAAATCCATAATGTGGTGGTGGAACCTAAAATACTATATGGAAAGGTGGGGAGGACCCTATTGATGTGGTCCATGGGATGTTTTGCAGGGAAATGTGGGGCTTACCGAGTGATGGCAGAAAGAAGTAGCACAGAGGGAGACGGGAAGGGCATTATTACAGAAAGAGCACTGAAATATTGGTTTAGGATACTGAAATTGGATAAGAATAACTTGTTAAGGCAGTGTGTAGTGCGTCAGGAAAAGAATCTTAGAAACTTTGGATAGACTAGTTGCCTTCGAAAGAACCTGGAAGTGCAGGAGAGGAGAGAATAATCATAATAAATTTTGCGAAATAATAAGGAAGAAATTTGATGACATGAAAATATAGAAACTTTTTGGTGGGATAATGGAAAAAAGGTCTCTGGTATACTATACTTGTTGCCAAAGAAGAAAGGGAATGACATTTCGTGGAGAGAGAAAGGCAATTTTGCTGCTTATTGCAACCATGTAGAGGGCACATTAGAATTGTGTATGAAGGCAATTGGGTTGTGCCTGTATTGTATGGCGGGTATTATTTATATTCATATATGAAGCCAACTATAAGTAATGAATCTACATGCAAAGGATAGAACATGCAAGAATATATCAGTGTAAAAATCTGAATTAACAAAAGAGACATACCTGTGAAATAATAATACTTATTCTAATGGGAAAATGCCGCTGATTCTCTCACAGAGCATATTATTTCCTGTGCTTATCCTTTAATTGGCATACCTTTACCAAATACATTTTATTCGGTTACCAAATGCGCTCAGTTTTTCGTTTGGCTCGTTGTCTTTGTCACTATTTTTTGGATATTGCTAAATATCCATTAAAAGTGTTAACACAATTGCAAATGCTCACAACACACACAGAGATACACGGATCAAATAACCATACAAATAGGATGCAAAATAACTTGTCATAAATTATAATCTGTCAAATTACTTGTCATCTGTAAACTGACACAAATACATTGCAAGCTGTGGCTAAAGGAAGGCACTGTTTATAACTGCAGCAACAGCAGAAGATAAGATGTGCAGTTCATGTTACTGTAACGGTCGTTCGCCAGACTCATCATGCTAATCACACATTAAAATATCGGCAACAAGGTTTTTGCATCTATCGTTGTTATGGAAATGTCTTGGTTCTAGTTGGTCCTAATCATTGCTATGATGACCGCTATGACGTATCCATCCCCTTCCATTCATTTAAAGCTTTCCGCCACATGGTTAGTAACTGTCAATCCCTTTTGTGATTGGCGCCGACTATATATACCAATGAAGGATACATGCGAAAGGAAGACATAAATTGATAAGGTAAATGATGAGTAAAGGGAGGGAACAGCATGGTTAAGAACTGGTGTTTGGAAATTAAGAGGGATAAGGAAGGACTTCCCACAGAATCAGTGTCCTATTTGTGAAGGGAAGGAAGATCTGGAGCATATAGTATTTGAAAATGTCAAGGAACGGATCGATGGAGGAAGGAATTTCTGAAGCAGAAATGGGCTAAGGTGGATAGGAAAACAGCATTAAGGAGGATTTTTAGAAAGGATGGTAGAAGCTTATATAAGTTTTTAAGTACAGTTAAGTGAAAATGGAACTGGTTTGTACTAAGCGAATCTAAGCTAACATAATTTTTGTTGGCTATTAATGCCTAGAATTATATAAACTGTGTGTAGAAGAAATTATGTTGGCTAGGTATGATGGACAAAGAGCCTGGGCTGAATGCCATACTTGGTATGTATTTGCTTAACACCAAAAAAAAAAAAAAAAAAAAAAAAAAATAATAACAAAGGGAGAGTGAATGGAAGTCCAACTGTCTTATAATTCCCATTTTCCCTATACTTGCTTTGTGTTTGTTTTGTAGCTGTGCATATGCTTCACTTCCTTGATTGTGCAAAAGGTACTCCCTCTAATGTTATTTGGGTTGTTTTGAAGCTGGTCACAGATGTCAGATTTCAGAATATGAAATTTATTTGCCTAAAAATCTTGAAATGTGTTTTATATTACATCTGCAACTGTTTTCCAATTTTGTCCTGGAAACAGACTTCAGATTCACTGAAGGTAATCCGTATAGCCAAATCTGAATTAGCTGTTTGGCTTTTGTTGCATCTAGTGACTTGACTTTTTGGATGTTTTTTGTAAGCAATCTAAAAGTATCACTTAAGCATTTGTTTACATTTTGCTGCATACAATGCTTTCCATGGTCTTATAATGGGGGAATGTTTTCAAGAATCTTCTGTTGCAAAAGAACTACTTTCTTAAAAAAGTATTACCATGTATTTGCCTATTTACTTCAGGCTCCTCAAAATTCTCCTGAATCTTTATGGTTCCATAGCCAAGCTCGTACAGTCAACAAGAACTATGTCCTGCGATTCCTTGACGCAATATCATTGAGAGCAAAGATTTCTTGTTCTACCAGAGATAGAAAATGTTTATAGGTTGTTTATTAAACATTATTTATTTGTTGCCAAGTTTTTGAAATTGTTTTAGAAATATACTCTAATCATTTCTGCTTGCTTGATCCAGTTATAAACCTGCCTCAGAATGGTGCAGTTTGGCCGAAATCCTTATTGCAAAAGGTATTCTGTATGTATAAATAAATAAAATGCAATACAGTCAGGCAACCTCTTCTCTCTTACCTTGAGAAATAACAAGTATTAACAACTAAGCAAAAAGTTGCCAACTCTTTAAAGTAATGCCAGAGAGCATATGAAGTACATAGCCCATGCTGTGTGTTTAAATCTTAATATGCTTTTAGGTTGGGTTTGAAGGTTTTTGGGCTGAAATGTATCAAAGCAAATAGCTAAATCAGAGGAATTTGGTCATGCCCTATTGTCATTGAAAGAAGTAACATAATGCTCTTCTGATGATGAACTCATTGCCAACATTATGAGAACGGTGGATGCAGAACAAACTGCACAGCCTACCTCTTTTGTCAGTAGATTGCAGAACCAACATGAAAATTATACAATAATTTCTTGTATGTGAATCCACAGATAAACCAGAGTGAAAATAGTTATTACACAGCATCTTATCTTACTGCACTGTACTGCACCTGTTCAGAGGAACATACAGGCTTCTTTCAATCATCCTTTTTAATCATTTTCTTCTTTGCTTCTCCAGTTAGTGAGTGATAAAGAGTATACTCATGGTCAGATAAGTTTTCCAGAAGAAATTGTTATTTATAAAAGATACAGTAACACAAAAAATTAATAACCGAAAAATAGCTAACCAAATATTTCATAGTATGTTCATTGTTATGAATTGCTCTACCAATTTAGCAAACCAAAATTCAGTAATAAAAATTTTCATTGGTACAGATTAAAGTATGGATAATTCATTTTTGTATTCTCCAGAAGGGTCAGTAATCCCAAGGACTACCATCTCAGCCATCGGAACTGTAAATAATTTGATATTGGATACAAATATCACATTTGCCATTTCCTGAGAAACGAAAAGGCTGCCATGAAATAATGTAAAATCATTCACATCAGGGTATAGTCTTGAATTTCTTGATTATAAATCCTGCTATATTAAAAACACTTTGCTATGTACAATTGTGATGACTGATAGATGAACAGTTCCTTCAATTCTCATAAGATCCTAATAAGAGGAATTGATTCCTATGTTGCCAATTGTATACCAAACAAGAAAAAACAAAAAGATTTTTCAACAAAGTGAAAATTAAATATCTGAGAAATTAATACGAGTTTTGTTATTGCATTTATCACATAGTAACACAACTGTTCCCATCACAATTTAAGTGCAAAATCATAAAATAGTATTTTATGTATAATTTCAAATGAAAAATACTTTTTGTGTAGAAATTTAAAAGCAGTATTCAGAATTTTGTTGGGAGACATTTTTGGTTCATTCATAAAATTTCTCTTGATTCTGCTTAATGTCACCAAGAAATATTGATGTAATATTTTCAGATGAAGAACCTGTGGAACTAGGCCTCCTCCCTGGACAGACTCTGAATGTGCATGTCACATTTGTGGAGAGTGCATCAAAGTTCTTTGTACATCTGAATGCAGTATTTGCTCAGAAAATCCAAACTATGGTTGATCAACATGCAGAGAATCCTGAGGTTTGTTTTCTTTCCTTTGAAAAAGAAATAAGTGGAGTATTGCAGATACAGCAAATCATGTATAATTAATAATTCAGTGGACACAGCTGTCTTTATTGCAGATATATAAATAATTCATAATTGGCTTCTTAGATACATGGCTGTTTAATAATTTACCATAATCAAATTCTTATTGATTTAATATGTTTCCATAATTATTTCAATTATGCTAGTTTTTACTTGTCAGGTTTGGAATATATTAGCATATGTCTGCTGTTAATTTGCATAGAATACAAACAACTAATAAGCATTATTCCATAATCTATAATGATCGAGTCAGAAATTCAAACACAAAACATTGCCTTTTGAAACTACATTAAACATGTTCTGAGAACATTTTATCCCATTAGCAAGTGTGTTTCATAATGTAGGTGGTTGTAATACAATTATCCAAAGTAACATTATGTGTTGACTAATTTTGAAGATTTAGAAGCTAGTAACAGTGATGTGTCATAATTTAAAATAAAGAGATTTGAGGGTTGTTACACTACATCACTATAATATTCTTACTTGAACGCGTTTCGGGAGACGGTTTGTTCCCATCATCAGCATGTCCTCATCTGATTTTGCCGGTCATCGTCTGGGGGATGTGTGTGGTTAGTGGTGTTCTCTGGTGCTGGGCTGATGAACCTCCAAAGGCTGTTGGGTGGTGGCAGTTCAAAATTCATTAGGTGATTCCTGTGTTTGACAATATGTATTTTTTCCCAGATGTCCAATTCATTACTGCTGTTGATCGGTTTTAAGAGTTTTATGTTTGGAGTGATATCATGGTTTGAAGACCAGAAATGATGTGCTACTGCTGATTTATCTGGCTGCTTTTGGTAAATGCATCTCATATGCTCTTTAAGTCTTTATTTCAACATTTCTTTTTGTTCTTCCTATATATACCAGGTTACATTCATTACAATCAATTTGATATATACCAGCTGATTTATTGTTGGGGATAGGATCTTTTGTTCTGTTGCATAGTAGTTTCTGTATATTGTGGTTATTCTGTGGAGACAGGGTGATGTTGTATTTTTTGAAAATCCTTTGAAATTTATGATGTGTCCAAGGGTGATAAGTGAATTTTCTATATGCTTGTGGTTTTTGTTGTCTGAGTAACGTAGTCATTTGTTGGATGTATTTCTGTCTTTCAAACCTTTTTATCCTGTTCAAACCTGTTTGAAAGACAGAAATACATCCAACAAATGACTACATTACTCAGACAACAAAAACCATAAGCGTATAGAAAATTCACTTATCACCCTTGGACACATCATAAATTTCAAAGGATTTTCAAAAAATACAACATCACCCTGTCTCCACAGAATAACCACAATATACAGAAACTACTATGCAACAGAACAAAAGATCCTATCCCCAACGATAAATCAGCTGGTATATATCAAATTGATTGTAATGAATGTAACCTGGTATATATAGGAAGAACAAAAAGAAACCTTGAAATAAGACTTAAGGAGCATATGAGATGCATTTACCAAAAGCAGCCAGATAAATCAGCAGTAGCACATCATTTCTGGTCTTCAAACCATGATATCACTCCAAACATAAAACTCTTAAAACCGATCAACAGCAGTAATGAATTGGACATCTGAGAAAAAATACATATTGTCAAACACAGGAATCACCTAATGAATTTTGAACTGCCACCACCCAACAGCCTTTGGAGGTTCATCAGCCCAGCACCAGAGAACACCACTAACCACACACATCCCCCAGACGATGACCGGCAAAATCAGATGAGGACATGCTGACGATGGGAACAAACCGTCTCCCGAAACGCGTTCAAGTAAGAATATTATAGTGATGTAGTGTAACAACCCTCAAATCTCTTTATTTTAAAACATTATGTGTTCTCATTGTGTTGATTTCCCAACGTGTTTGATGATAACATACTGAAGTCCATTAAATGATCCTTGTGGTATAAAATATATATATTTTTACTTTCTTTGCTACTTACCTACAATAGATAGAGGAAGTGTTGCATTCCTTCCAAATATTTGATACTGAGATTTCACCGGAAATACACATTTTGAGACTCCCTGAATCCCTACTCCATAAGAAAACAAAACAAAAAAATATTTTTAGCACTTATGCATGTGCACGCATGCGCACTCAGCATAAGTGAAAAACAAAACTTGGTATTTAAGTTCAGCATCTTCTAAGGATGTGACGAAGATTTTCAAGAAAATCTCCCCACCCCAAATATCCTTTACATACACCAACTTCTGTTATTTTTTAAAAAATGGCTCTAATGATTTTGATTAAAATACCACATGTTAAAGACAATATGTGTATCTGGAATTTTCTGGGAGTATCCTGCGAAGTACTTCTCATTCTGAGTGACTTTAGTATAATTGGTAAACCATAAGAGATAACCATTCTTACTACACTAAAAGTGTAGATCTCATTAATACACAGAATTTGTCAAATTTTTTTGACATTAATGAATTCTGAGATTTTTTTGTTATTGGTTTGCATTTTAAAATACTTTAGAAGTGATACGTCGTCATGCAAGGAGCATGGAATTTCAAAGCGATCTGCTCAGCTATGAAAATCTTCCTATTGCTTTAGTCTACTGTATTCTTCTTACAACCAAATGTGTAATTATGCAATGAAAGTTTATCTTGATTAACAAGAAGTAAACAGACAAATAAGATTTTAGAAGAATAGTTTATAAAAGAGTGAGTAGAGAAAATCATGTGAATGCAAAACATTTTTTTCCCCATGTATCTTAGTTTGGTTGTGTAATTGAGTCTTCCTCGCTGAGGAAGAAAAAATTAAAAAACTCTGTGATCGGCAGGGAAAGTTATGGTAACAGTGTTTTGGGATAAGTAGGATGTCATTCTGGTTGAATTTTGCCTCGAGTGAACAGTAAATTCTGTCCATTACATCAGCACCCTCAAGAAGCTTAAACCATGACTTCAACAAGTTCGCCCTCAGTAGCTGTGACAGATGTTCTTCTTTTGCATGACAATGCAAGACCACACACCAGACATTGCACCACTCAACAGATTGCACAAATTCTACGAGAAGTCTTGCCCCATCCACCATACAGCCCTGACCTAGCTCCATCAGATTTCCATCTATTCAGGCTACTAAAGGAAGCTCATCGTGTAATTCACTTCAAGGACAAGACCTTGAAAACGTCTGCGCACCAATGGCTAAGGAAGAAATAGAAATACTGTGATTTTTACTGCATTAGAATACATGCCCTTGTTTCCAAGTGAACCGAAACGGTGGAAAAAGTTGGAGATTACATTGAGAAGTGACAAATTAAGCCTGAATATTGCAGCTATCATGCTATATAATTTTCATTTAATTTTATTCAAAATTAAAAGAGAGGCATTACTTTCTGACCAAACCACCTACATTTGGTTCCAGTCACAACAGTTATTTTATGGATACAAATTATTGTTTGATTAGTATGTCCTTTTGGTTTGTGGACAGCAATTTTCATATGCCAAATCTGTTTGGTAGAGGTAAGATTGTTTTATTTATTGAAAATCATACTAATAGTATTCTGTAGGGTGATTTAGGAATTTTCGATGTTGTTTTAAGTTCATTTTGGTGGCTAGTTTGTGGTATCTGTTACATGTTTAATTAAGGGGATAGGTACAGCATAAGGGATATAAAAATTAAGTGATATTCAATAATTAATTCCTCTGCATGGGAGCAACCATCAAAGTTACTATTGAAGTCATAAAACATAATACTTTTTTCATGCAAGATGAACTTAACTTCAATTTCACAAAATTAATTCACATGCCTAATTTAATTATTCAAAATGGTGGCTCCTTGCTATGCTGGAACCAAGATTTTCCCTAATATACTGACTATTTTCAAAGAGATTTTAAGTTTTTGTATTTATTTTAAAGCTTAAGCTTTGTGTTAGGGAAATGACCAGAAACTAGACATCTGCATAAATAATATTATAAATTTATTTTCAAATTAGAGAAGACAATTTTTCTAAATTATTTAATCATAATTTTTTCTCCCCCTCCCCTCCCGAAAACCTATCCAACAGAGGAGCATAATTCTGGTCAGTTCCCAAGATTATGTACGCAGTAACATGCGCAAAAGCTTTCATTTAAATCCCTTCAGTAGTTTTTGAATTGTTAAGGTTTAGAAAAATATGCCTTATGGGAAATGAGCTTTAAAACTTTGATATCAAATTTGGGATACCTTTTTTAAAATGGGATAATGATTAAAAACTGGTTTTATTCAAAAGCAGTCATTTACATGTGAAAAAGTTGCATAAAAGTAATGCTTGCAATCAAAAACCAGACAATTCTATAGCACAGAAGTGATGATTCTCTATTGATTTAGCTACTTCTAGCTGAATTAATGATTTAGTAGCAATGATGCTACTTGATTTAGCGAAGTTTTAGCTACTTCTACACTGAAAATAATGTTTTAATTCAGTATTAGTTAAAATATGTGTGTATAGTAATATGTTTAGAAAACTTGCAAAACAGGTCTCACACTGGATGCTTCTTCCCCCCTGTCATCATCCAGGCACGCCGCACATACCACCAATTATTTAACCTGGGCCCACCCCGTCCTAAATCACAGGTGAGTTAGAGCACCCAGCAGGTCTAGCCACACTCCAACCATGAAACAGACTGCCTTAAGGCAAAGAGCAGTTCACCTCGTACCACATGGCTTGCATTTTCAGTGAGTGTTTATATCTGGGAAAAAGATAAGTTTCTTCTTGACCAATTCTTCGTTGAAACTATTGTATTCTGCATTGTTAACTATCTGATTGTATTCCTTTTTATGTTCTGTCTTGTTTAAATCATAGGCTGAAATGGTTCCTAGTAAATGGAGTAAACTGTTGGTGACTGCATGTCCGTGTTGACAGGATTGTAAACATCTGCTTAGATCTATTCTCTGTGTGTCTCTTTTCTGCATATCCATTTTGTAATTTCTAATTAGCTTAAAATCTAGGAATAGGAGAGTATTGTCGTTTGAAAGCTTTAATTTGGATTCTTATATCATAATTCTTCAATCAGTGTCCACGTATTATTGCCAAGATTTTGTCCACATACCAGCACTTGGGGTTTAAGGGGAGTGAGCTCGTTAATGGATTTTAAAGAAACTCATGAAGAGGTCTGCAATGCTGAGAATTTTTATATCTGAATAAATTGTTGCACTGTGCCATCTTTGAACCTGTGGCCTATGGACTAGAGTAAGCATGGTCACCACTGCTCCATGGAAGATGAAACATTTCATTTAATCTAAATTTTGTTATATCCTGATGCATATAAGCACATCCGTACCTGAAGCAGCCATTACATGCAGTGCCTTATGTAAGAGTGGTTACATTATTATTTCATTAACTTTATTATGGGTTGTGACATAGATACCATGCATGAACAGAATCACGTTTCAGCTTGTCAACAATGAAAATTGGCGGGATAACTAATTGTCATTAATTAAAGGTACTTAGTTATCTATGTTGGATAAGAAAATTTGATATGTGCATTCACATGATTTCTCTACTCTGTCGTTTCTTAGGGATATGCAAACTATTCTTATGAAAGTTTATTTTTTTCTATCTTCATTTTAACCAAGATGAACCTTTATAGAAACAGGTGCACTATACATTTCATTAGAGATACAAAGAGAATAGCGATTGTCAAATGCTTTAGAATGGACACTATATACTGGCCTTAAAATTCCATACTCTTTCCAGACATCATGAGAAACAACGGAAAATCAACATGACTAAATGAATGGCTAAGTATTGAACAACTTGAACCATTAATAATGGATACCTCGGAAATGGCTGATGCCACAAAAAAAATTATTTAAAATTTTGGCATTTAAAGAACCCTACAATTTTTTGTGTAGTACATTTTCATCTTCATCTATCACTTAATGTTTGCCAGTTATACAAGATTATACAAAATTCCTACCGAATGAAGAGGATTTCACAGCCTATTCCCAGAAAATCCAAGATATGCATTTCAAAAAATGTTCTGTATAAAGGGTACTTTGAGGTGGGGGCAATTTTCTTGAAAATCTTCATGTCTCATCTTTGGAAGGTATTGAACCTAAGTACCAAGTGTGGTGTTTATCCAACTTTTCATTTTTGAGTTATGCTGTTCACACACAGACCTTTTCCTAAAAATGAATTTAATTTTTTGGATTCAGGGTGCCTCAAAACGTGTATTTTTGGTTAAATATTGGTATAAAATTTTTGGGTGGAATACAATACCTTCTCTACCTATGATGTATGTGGTAGAGAAAGTAATAAAATAAAATCTGATGTGTTGATGACTTTCTCTACTCTTGTACAAACTATTTTTACAAATGCTTATTCTCCATCTCCATGTTAATCGAGATAACATTTGCAGAAATTATCTTATTGCTATTTTCTTGTAGGTGCAAGGGGAATATCAAAATACAGTAGGCTTTAAGCGATAGCCAAATCTTTTAAGAGCTGGTTGTTAAGTGGAGTACTACATTCTCTTTGCATGTCCAGGACATAAAAAAAATGATAATGAATTCCCATTCAAGAAAATGTATAAGTATTGGAAAATTCAAACAGATAACGGAATATCTCGGAAATGATTCACTCGACAAAAAAACAAGTCATTCAGAATGAAGAGGACTTTTGGGGACATTCCCATAAAATTCATTATATACATTTCATTTGCCATAAAAATATCTTAAGCATACAATATTTTAATCAAAATCATTAGAGCCATTTTTGAGTAAATCATAATTTTCTAAAAATGTTCTATGTAAAGGGTAGTCTGGGGTGGGGGAATTTTCTTGAAAATCTTTGTGTCTCGTCTTTGGAAGGTACTGAACTTAAATGCCAAGTTTGGTATTGATCCGACTTTTCGAGTTACGGTGTTCATAGATACATACATGAACCTTTTTCTAAGAATGCCTTTCTTGGATTCAGGA
Organism: Deroplatys truncata; assembly: GCA_030765065.1. Taxonomy (NCBI): domain Eukaryota; kingdom Metazoa; phylum Arthropoda; class Insecta; order Mantodea; family Mantidae; genus Deroplatys; species Deroplatys truncata. The sequence goes on along the minus strand of CM060975.1, from coordinate 75,460,635 downwards.
GGTCCCTAAACATGTACTGCTGGTGAAATTTTGGGTGGAATGCAATACTTCCCCTATTTACTATATGTAGTGAGAAAATAAAAAATGTGATTTACTAGGTGAATCATCACCCTAAATTTCTGTATTTCTATACAACCTGCAGATTATAGTCTTAAGTGAAAACTGATACGGTAATTTGTATCACAAATTACCCAAATGTAAATAATGATTGTAATATGAATATGTATTTTTATGTGACATTGATTTCAGATGTTTGTTAATTGTAATTATTATTGGTAAATAATAATATACGGCTTTACTGAAACTGTCAATAATAACGCAATAATGCAGCGAGGGGGTGAGTTGTTTATCATTACTGGGAACAAGGAAGTTACGTAATGTTTCGCGCGTTTTTTCCGTTTAGAACATTCTAGAATAGTTCCTAAAGCAATATGTATTCGTGGTTTTCATTGGATATTAAAATAGACGCTAATGTTGGCGCGTTTTATTAGCCAATAGCAGTTCATTTATAATCTTTAGGCATGTCGAGGATTGGGAGTATATAAGCCAGGTCCGAGGTAGATCGCCCCGGAGTTCAACAAAATTCTCAATACATTACACGTCGGTCGCCCAGTTCATCAAAATTTCTAGCACGCTGTCTTCAGTTCGTCATAAGTTACGCGCAGCAGAATTACGAGAATCTAAAGTATTATACAGTTAAATATACACAAAGTTGAAGTACGTGAGTTAAAAGTGAGAAGTTATTACAAACAGTTTCAGTTTGGCGAGTATCCAGATCAATATGTAAAAGTGTTTGTGAACGTGTTCGGCAATAAAAGTTATAAAACCAATTTCTTCATTAAGTATAATTTCTGGATAAAAGATTCCTTTCCGATTCACACCCTGCAAGAGATAAATGTTCGACCTAAACAGCTAGCTGGAGGACACTTAAAATAAATTATTTCAAAACTGATACAAATTGCTACGCCAGATGGAGCTACAAACCAAACCAACGAATGACGTCACAAGATGGCTTCAACACTGATGTAAACAACATTACGTAAAGCAATTTCTCTTGCAAATTGGTTCCCAAATGTGGGGCTAACAAATACAAATACACAAAAACATATTACGTAAACAAGCAACGACCGTCGCATATTGGCGCATCAACGTGGGGCTTAAAACAACATTGATACTACTTCAAATTGGCTCCCAAACGTGTGGCTACAATAATGTTAAACACATTAACATTAATACCGTTGCAAAACTTTGGTCCTCCCCCCCCCCCCAATAAAAAAGTTTCCCTAAAGCTTCAATTCTTGTAACATACTTATTTGTTCCTTTTCCTAATCTGCATTATTTAATAGTTGTCACCAATGCAAAGAAGCTACAGAAGTGTTTAAAACAGTCAGATGTTTATGAGGATGGGTACAGGCAATACCCAAAGCATGTTCAAGGTGTCTTAATAAGTGATGTTTAGTGTTTCAAATTTCCGGTTCATTAATCACATACATAAAGTTACAGAAAGTTTAAAAAGCAACATAGCATTTATCTGAAAGTAGGATGATAGAAAAATGTAGCATTCCAGAACCTCAGTAATGCTGGATTATTGTTTAACATTTCCCATGGTGGAATTGATGATTCAAATCTCTCTAACATCCAAACACATTTTTTATTTATTAAATTTTAATTGTTGGCTGAGCCAAAGATTTCACTCAAATACTAATTATAACACTAATTTATAATGATTCAAACCTCTTTACATCAAACACATTTTTAAAGTGATGGAGACTGTCCAAAGGGGTTATGAGCATGGTTTTTTTTAATAAATATGGGAGATTAGAATACTCCAAACAGAAGCATGCTTCTTTCTCTTATGCTACAAGTGTTTTTGAGATTTTATGTTACTGGCATTTTTCATTTAATGGTAGATCATAATGTTGCTATTTCCAAAGCTACCATTTGTGAGTTTATTCAGAAAGTTTCCGAAGCAGTTGCTTGAAGAAGCAAACAGTATTTAAGATTGGATCTGCTTGATCCTCAATTAGTGATAATACACTTTTGTCCACTTTAGTTCCAATGTAGTGTCCACCACCAGTTTTAAACTGTTCTAAATGTTTCTCACAGCTTACATTTTTGGTGTTGCATTTTATGTTGGCATAAAATTGCAACAGTTGCTTACTGGACCTGGGAGAAACATGTTCATTCAAATTAAATTATTTGCAGATTTTTTCCCAGGCTGCATCCTTATCCTTTAAATGCAAGACTTGGCTTTTTTGCGCCCCATAATAAAGGGTAGTTAAATTATATTCGAACCCACTTGCAGCCTCTCTCTACTGCGCAAGACAGTCGGCAGTCGCCAGGGAAATTACACTGGCAGACTTAAATCCTTACCTTATATAATAGATGCTGGAAATGTTGACCTTCTGCTCTCAAACAGGCAGCATATCTTGTGTAAATATTCTCACTCACTCTCCGAAGCTCAGCAGCAGGAATTCTTGTGATTTCTTGCCCAATGTCATTTCTAAGTTCCTGTAGTATGCGAGGATTGGAACGATACACTTTGTCTTTTAAAGAACCCCATAATTAAAAATCACAACTCGTTGGGTCAGGAGAACGAGGAGGCCACAAATCAACACTAATTCTGTTATCAAACACCTCTCTTTTTGCATGTAGTGATTTGGCAGCTGTATGTGCTGTTGCAGAATCTTGCTGGAACCAACCATATGATTTTTCTTCCTCTGTCAAGCGATTGCAAAATGAATATTTACACGAGATATGCTGCCTGTTTGAGAGCAGAAGGTCAACATTTCCAGCATCTATTATAAGGTAAGGAGTTTAGTCCACCTCTGCCGGCTGTCTTGTGCAGTAGAGAGAGACCGCGAGTAGGTTTGAATATAATTTAACTACCCTATACATCTGTACTTAGTAACAATTCTGTAATTAGTGCTTTTCAAAAAGTGAAACATTTAGTTCTGCATCTAGATTTTTCAGTTGACTTCGCAATTCTAACCTCAAACAATCAGAAAAATCATATGGAAATTGCCAATAAATGTCTGCTGCAGTCACAGCACTGTAATACATACAAAAGTGCATCAGAGCGCATTCAGAAGCCATATAGTTCAGTCACCGCCTTCTCAAAAGCTATCATTTGCCATTGTCTTTGACATTAGCATGCAGTTAACTAATATTTGCTCTAAAAGTTTGATGAAATCCAAGAGTTTTAACATTATGTTAAACTTTGAACTAAATGTTAAGAAACTAGATAAAGAGTATTTTTAACATCAGTTGGCGAAACCGGGCCTTAAATATAAGTTCAATATAATGCTTTACAATTCACTATTTTTACACCACCTTCATTCTGCTTTGTCATTAATTTTTATAGTGGTTTTGCATGACAAAATAGGGACACCTATTTATAAAATTTATTAGCTTTATTTTTGAAATCTTATACAGTATATCAGTATTTATTTACAGAATCTGCAACCCATGGATGCTGAGAGAATCTCTGTTGGAGACCTCTGTCTTGTCTCTCCAGACTCGGTACAATGGTACCGGGCTAAAATAGTTGACTGTACACAGACTACTGGGGTGTTTGTCACATTCATTGACTTTGGAGATGGAGATGAGGTTCCAATTAATAAGGTATGAAACATTTCTTTCAGTATATATTCATTTAATGCCTCTTTTTTGCTTCATAATTGAAAACGATGTAAGCAGTCCAGCTAATTACAGATGCATATGCCTGCAATTGATATGTAAGATCTAAACTTGCAGGGGTGTGTTTAAGAATCAGAATTTGTTAACAGTGCCATGTATATATATATGAATGCATAAAAACTGTGATAAATATAAATATGCAAAAACATTGCAGTGTACATAACCATAATTTAAGAAACAATGACGATTATTATAGAATAACATTAAGGGGAACTCTAAATAATCGTGCCATAGAAGTTAAAGGAAGAGAATTATTCAATAAATTACCTAGAGAAATAAAGAACATAAACCAGCCAAATGTAATGATGAAAACAATAAAGAAATACGTAATAGAAAATGAATTTTATAGTATAGATTAATTTAGACATGGTAAAGCAACGTAAAGTGAAAGTGATATTTAAGGTAAACTTAATGTAAATGCAATGTAAAAGAAGTAATGTAAAATTATAAGCTGTACTTGTTAAATTATTTTATATTTGTAATTGGACATATCCTTTAAATGTATTTAAAAGGATGGTAATAAAGCACTGCAGTGTTAGTCACTTGTTTGCAGGATTTGTTAAAGGAAGAAACATTTACCAAATTTTTATATAATAGCTTTATGATTTATAGTATTAAAACTTTAACAAGATCCAACAGCGATAATAAATGCAATGAAAGAGTGCATATTAGTTTCCTAAAATTAGTACAAGCCATATGTTTATTAATGGTTACATCCACAACTTGCTATGCGTACACAAAGGCTGTAAGTACCATAGTATAATGGTATACATTTTGAAAGCAGTTGTTTTAAAAGTTGGATTATGCACCCTGTTACTCATGTACAAACATAAGTAAAAGAGTGTTAATTACTGTTCCCTGACAAATTTAGAATTAACACCAAAAGAAAATCCTTGCTGCATCAGGGGCAGCAAATAACTTACAGCAGATTCACATGTGCAAGAATACATATAGAGGCACCAAGGCACAAATGGTTGATACTCCAGTATAAACAAAGCTTGCTGGCACATGGAAAGCAACAGCACCCTTCCTGTAAGCAGCCATTAGACACTGAGAGAAACAGAGCTGCAGATCCATATGCAAGAAAGTGATAGGATACTGTGCTTGATACCAAAGACAGTCATAAAACAGTATTTTGGAACTGGTTTCTTAATGTAATACTATGTCCATTTATTGGTGGATATTTTCTCCTACAAGTGGTTAATAAGTCAATCTGGTTAATATGAAGTTTGTTTCATAATGACAGTGTTACAAAATGATTGATCACAGTTGATCACCCAGTTTACATAACCACCTTTCAGTTGCTTAACTATGCCAAGAGATGGATGTATGTAGTGATATACTTACCAATGGTATCTTGGAAGTTTTATATTTGTCACAAACTCCTACAATATCTGTGACACATTCATTTTTAAATTGTTAGTTATGATATGTACTTGCATCTTTATGAAAAGCTTTTCCCAGTCACTGAAAAGATTGCTACTAGCACAGCAAGTAAATGAGTGATTACATCATTAAATTATGTCAAGACAAACTGAGAGCATTGATGTCGGTTATCACAAGGGCTGGCAATGAATGATTTAATAAGTAGTATAATAGAAATCTAACAAAAAGCAGATCAGAATTTTGAAGGGAAGAATATTTGTTAACTGATTCGCTCCTGATCTGTGGCTAGCTCTGTCCTCCATGACCATAAACTGCTGAACTGGCTCATTCCTGAGAAAAGGCTTCTATGAATGAGTGAACTTCTTCACTTCAATCCATGAACTGTTCTTTCCTCCCTGTTGTTTAGGAACACTTGATTGAGGGTACGATTGTTGTTAAATTACTTTTGCTTCATTCTCACAAAAACAAAAAGAGAAGCCTGCTTAAAAGTTGCGGCAGGCGAGTGGTGTAGCAATAGTAAATGAGCATTAATTAATTTTGTGCCTAAAGCATAATGTTGAACAGCCAGGAATTAAGATAATTAAAGTGCTGGAATCCAAGAAAATCCTGTTATGTTTATAAAAAATGGGAGCGGAAGTGTTTGTCATTTGTCTTAAATTTGTGTGAAAAATAGTTCAAACACAGATGCAAATTCTATATATAGTGGAATCTCAATATAAAGTACTGTAGAAAATTATAAGTTTTATTCTTCATTCTGAAAAGTATGTTATACTAAAAAGGGGATTTAGCAATCCAAAAGTTCATTGAATCTGATGACTCGTAATTAACAGTCTAGCACTGCAACTCTATTGAAGTTCTTATGTGTACAAATACACACCCATCTACAATATGCATATGTACACAAAATACATAACTAAATCAGATGATTTCATTTCCACTTTATACAAAGATCATGAAGTCATTGATCTTGGTTTGTTTTTATTTTTTCAACAAATTCTCTTCCACAAAATGCTTAAGCTCACTAAGTGACTTCAGAATGTTTTCTTACACCTTGTCAGTTTACTCCGCGTAATGCCTTAAGTGCGGTAGATGCTTTATTGCAAGGGTGGCGAAAACGCCTTCCTTCCGCGAGTCACCAAATATGCATCACACACTGCTATACTCAGCAGCACGTGAAAAGCAAATGGGACTGTGGCAGAGAGGGAACGGCGCCTGCGAGTCAAAATAACTTGCGAGTCACGCTTTCGCCACCTCTCCTTTGTTGTATCAACAGAAGACGCATTTTGAACTGCAGTTTCAATTTCTTCTTCATTGTCATCACTGTTGTCTTGGCGCTACAGTCAAAGACTGCATTACAGTAGAGCCCCGGTAATTCAAGTTAATTGGGGCTGAGGCTGCCTTGAATTACAAAAAACTCGGATCATACTGACAGATCACTAAATCAGTAGGTAAATCATTAATAAATGTTTAATGAGCACAATAATGGTTAAAAAATAAATTTAAAAAATGTACATACCTGTGTTATATGTACATATATGGGCACACATTATCAATTTGCAAAAATATAAGTTACATTTTAAAGAAATTGTCCAAAGTTTCTTTGTTTTAAAATAGAACCTGGTTTTTTAGCAGAAATGCTGTGTCATCTTCTAAGAAGCATGGTGTCAGTTAGAGTAGCTTCTGTTTGCTGCTTGATGATATAATGCAATGCCACATCTAGCGCTGCCAAACCTTGGTGTGAGTGAACATTGGTACAATTTCTTCAGGAAATTCCTTGTCACCACTGTCTTCAGCGGGCTCACTAACCGTTTCAACAATTGCAAGATCGGTCACTTCAAACTGTTCCATCACTGTTCATCCATTCTGAAACCTCACTCGCATTTTGACATCCAGCAAACTTTTTCATCAGTTTTGCCAATGGTAGATCGTCTTCTTCTGTACTGATGGAATCCATGTCATTCCGTAAAATTTAGTTCCAAGACCTATTTAGTGTCTCCCCTTTATTTAAGAAACTATGGCTTTTATCGTAGGTTTCTTTTTTAGAAATTCTTTGATGATTCCTTCACCTTCTGTTGTTTGTAGAAACGTCTGAAGCAAACAATGACGATAATTGTTTTTCAAGCATTATAAAATGCCTTGGTCCAGAGGCTGTATTAAACGCATCATGTTAGGGAGTAAGGACAATGCACGAATACTGTCACATTATAATTCTTCCTTATCAGGGTGTGAACCAGCGTTTTCAAGGTTAAGATTGCTCTGGAAGGCAAGCACTTTTTCTTTAGGTATCTTTTGGTCTCTGGAATAAAATCTTCAAAAAACCACTTCTTAAAAGTATTTTTTAAATATTTTTTTCCATCGAAACAGAGTTTTGGTGGACTTATGTAACAGACGGTGCAGAAGCAGTGATATTTTTTAAAGCTCTAGGCTTAGCAGACTTCCCTATTACCAGTAGCTTCAATTTATGGTCTCCATTTGCAGTCGTTGCAGCAAGAACTGTTAACCTCTCTTTATGTTTTTTGTAGCCTGGGGCAGCTCTTTTGAGGCTAGAGTTTTAGATGAAAGCATTTTATAATTTAGTTCTGTTTCATCGCCATTATACAGTTGATCAAGAGTAAGATTTTCTTCCTGTATAATTTTTCTTAATTTCTCACAAAATTGTATAACAGTTTGAGAATCCACAGAAAGTTTCTCACCCCAAATTTCAAGCTGCCTTATGCCATATGGCTTCTTCCATCTATCCAACCATCCTTAACTTGCAGTAAAATCGTCCTCACCGTTCTTTAACTTATTCCTAAACAATACATTTTTCCTGCAGAATGGGCCCTGAAATTGGATTTCATTTTTGTCTTTGTTGAGTAAACCAAATGAACAAAGCTTCATTCGTTTTTTCATACTTAGATTTCTTCATTGATTTCCATTCAAATGACGAAATAGAACAGTTGTTAGATGAAAACTTTGTATATAATTCATGTATCTTTTACAAATTTCAGTTGATAATTACAGATGATTATTCAACAGTTGTTAGATGAAAACTTCATGTATAATTCACAAATTCATGTATAATTCATGTATAATTTTACAAATTTCAGTTGATAATTACAGATGATTATTCAGTCAACTTCAGGTTAATCACAATAAATTCTTGCTAGATTCTTGTGTAAATTGCGCATTAGGGATTTGCCTCTAAGAATTAGAAATAATCTTTAATATATGAAAAAAAGCTAAATCTGCAAAACCTAAAGATAAAATTTAATTTTGTCTCTGTTTCTACGCCAATCTCCAGTTGTCACTTCACCAACTTCATACTCGGCAGCAAGTTTTTTTTAATGTTTCTTCTTTGTCTAGTCTTTTGCCTCCAGTTTCACATTCAACAGCACAAATTTTCTCTTACTCGTACCACTCATTGTAATGTATGAATTAAAACATTAAACAGTTACATATGTACATACGTACACCTTAAAATTAACATGACACAGGTGGTCTCATTAAAGTACAGATGTTAACTACACAACCATCTACATATAACAACGCTCAGCCTATGTTGTAAAATGTGTATTTTTACTTAAATCTATTTTAATGACCACTGTTGATGAGTAGGGATGGTATGCACTATATAACTGATTGTGAGGCGTCCCAATTAGTGAAGGATCGACAAAGAAAGAGCAGGGCACTCCTCGAAACCTAATGGTACCTGTCCATCTGTAATAGAAATGCATTAGCAGTCTGAGGTCAAGGTTATTTCTGTGCATTATGAACGAAAACCCTAAGTGGGACAGTTTTACCTGTATTATACATGGGAAAGAAAGTTTAAAATGTAACACATTTGGAAATACGTAAAACGTACATGTGGTCTATGTATAAAAACGGAATTTTACTCTAGTTTTAAGTAAAATTGTAATTTTCTTAAGACCAGCTTGAATCACATGGAACCTCGAAATACCAGGGCTCTACTGTATTTCCTTCTCTGTAAGATGATTGTTGTCTCTGCCATAGCATCCATAGAGACATACTCATCAAAGGTAAGTGAAGCTGGCAGTTCCAGCACCTTTACAAGTTCTTTAAAAAAAAAATGGAATCTATCTACTTGTAAGGGAAAAATACTTTAGTAGACCAATGTTTTAAAAAAAACTCTCAAGACTTCAAGGATGTCATCTGGTACTGTAACTGGCTGAAAGTTTGGAATGCCAGATTTTCCCCAACCATTCACAACAGCAGTTGCTTTCACATTCCACCAGGCCCCTACTATCATCTGGATACCTTGCAGAATATTGACATTGGTAGGCACCTTAAGTTTTATGTTTATAAGTACATGTTGCACCAGATGTTTGCAAAAGTGCACTTTGACATTCTCAATGATTCCCTGGCTGTAGCATTGATGTGCAAATAGCAGGTAGAAATTCAAGCCTGATATTTTCTAACCTGCAGTTAATATGTGCAAAGCAGTTGTCTACTATTAGGAGAATTTTCTTCTTACGTCTGTCCATCTTTTGTCAATATCAGTGAGCCACTCTCTGAACAGACTTTTTGTCATCCATGCTTCACTGTTGGCCATATCACCTTTAAAACACCTTGGCTTAGCCAATTGTCGTGTTGTGCATGGCTTCAGCTTCCTTGTACCTGTGGTATTGCAGCAGAATAATGCTGTCAGTCTCTGTTTTTGATTGCATAGCATCAATATAGGTCTCATCCTTGTAAGCCTATGGCCTATTTGGCAGCATTTTATAACAAAAATGCTGTTTCGTCTGTGTTGAAAATGTCTTCTGAGTTTTAATTTATGACAACATCCTTCAAATAAGTTTCCTTCCATTCCCAAGCAGCTTTTACATCTTATCTTGCTTCTCTGCTAACAGTCTTCCATGAAGTGCTATATCTCTAGAAAATGAAAAAGTCCACCAGCACTTGCTTGGAAGTCTTTGACATCCAATAATGTTGCACACTCCTTTACTTTTGCTGAGAGCATTGGTCCAGAAAGTTACATCTTTGGCCCTTGAATCACGTGTCCACTGCTGCTTCCATTTAATGGAAATCACCAACACAAATCTTCTTTCTATTGGGACAAATGCTTAACCTTTCGTGAAGCATTTTCTTCTTGTTATGAAGTATTGTTGAAAGAGTGGTGGGTTGATGTTATGCACATATGCTACTTCAATCTGCTTCATTCCATTTTCTACCTCCTTTTATCAGCTCAACTATTTGCTCTATAGAAAGCTGCTTCCTTTTCTTCACCTCCATTGTGTTGTGAAAGTTAACAACTCTTTCATCACTGATCAACAAAAAAGCAATAACTTTAATACTTGTAAAAAGTGGCTACACATTTGTTGGTAATAATAATAATAATAATAATAATAATAATAATAATAATAATAATAATAATAATAATAATAATCTTTATTGTCAAAGAGCAGCATCCAACTGCTATAGACTTAGTCATAAAACCTGTATGATTACATATGATTAAAATTAAATTTTATAACAATGGCATTTGCCACATATAGTCCTCATATTCACTAATACTATAAAAAGCCGTATTCTTTAAAAAGATTTCAAGATATATTTTAAACTGCTTTAGGGGGAGTATTTGGATACTAGGAGGTAGTTTATTAAAAAGCTTAAGGCCTGTATATAAATAGTGATTTTGAGTTTTACTCAGTCTAAAGTAAGGCATTTCTAAATTTTTATTGTTTCTAGTATGATGATTGTGATAGTATTTCTATGATGGTTTTCTTTTATATATAATAAACAACTGAGTATGTAAAGACTAGGGACAGTTAAAACTTTTAATTCTTTAAAATAATTTTTACATGAATCTATATTTTTTAATTTTTTGATGCAACGAATTGCTTTCTTTTGTCACTTAAAGACAGTGTTAGCTCCACTTGCATTGCTCCATAATTAAGATGAGAATGAAATAAAGCATAATATATATTCAACAATGATTTCTCCTTAATAATGAATTTTAATCTATTAAGCACATACATGACTCTAGCCAGTTTCGAGGAAAGTTTATTTGTATGTACATCCCAATTTAATCTAGTATTTAAATGCAATCCAAGTAGCTTTACAGTATTTATATTGCAATCTTAAGTCTGAGAGTAAATACAATTTTTTCTGTTTTCGTATTATTAATTGCTAGTTGATTCATTTTAAACCAGTAGGTAGATTTTTCCCACATATACTTATTAAATTGCTCAATAGTTCCATATTTTCTGCTGTAGTAATAAAGGTAGTATTATCAACATATGATATAGATTTATGTGGAAGGCAGTCAGGTAGATCATTTATATATATTATAAACAAAAAGGGTCCAAGTACTGATCCCTGGAGTACACCTTTTCTAACTCTTAAGGCTTTAGAATATTCATTGTGTATAGATGCAATCTGAAATCTATTGTCCAGGTAGGATTTTAATAACAATAACTCAGAGTGTTTAATTCCATAAAATTCTAACTTTTCTATAAGAATATTGTGTGATATGTTATCAAAAGCTTTAGTTAAATCAATAAGTATAACACATAATAACCTTTTGCTTTCAAAGCCCTCCAATATAGTTTGTATTACACTTCCCACTGCTTTTATAGTAGATAAGTTTCTTCTGAAACCATACTGTGAGGTATTAAGTTAAATTTATCGAAGTAGTCATTTAATTGTCTATACATTACTACTTCAGTAATTTTGGATACTACTGGGACTAACAATATAGGTCTGTAATTCTGAATGTTGTCTTTGTCTCCCTTTTTATGTATGGGGATGGTTAAAGTAATTTTAAGACAATCTGGATATATTGAATTATCCAAAAGAATATTTATTAAATATACAAGCGGGTAACACAGAATATCAATAGTTTTCTTAATTATATAATTAGAATACCCATAATAATCTGTATATTTGGATGATTTAAACTTGGAAACAATATTAATAATTTCAAGTGTACTAACATGTCGCCATTTAAAACTACCAGCTCTCCTGTGGTGAATTTGCTGTAATTGTAATAGTTTAGTTATTTTGCCATCTATCTCAGAAGTGTCACTAGCAGAATAGTTTATACTTTCTTTACCTATAATAGTCAAGTTAAATTCATTAGGTGTAAATGGTAGTTTAGTTAATTATTTCTGGATGACTCGTCTTTAACAACGTTCCATACAGCTTTACACTTATTGTTACTAGTCTCAATATAATTCTCGATGCCTCTATATTTAGCTTTATGGATTTTCTTTCTGTATATTTTCTGTATTTGTCTGTATATGTTTTTATATTTATCTTTACAGCTTTTATCATATAATATATTTAATAATATTTTATACCTTTTTAATTCAAGAGTATACCAATTGACCTGTGGTATCCTTTTCCTACCACTTTTAGAGATATTAACCTGTATTCTAGGGCAGATTTCATTATAATTTATAATCAGTGTGTGCAGAAACCTACAATAGGCGTCAGATACATTATTACTAGAGTTAATAAATTTGAAACCAATTTATTTCTTGGTATTCTGGTATTCATGATAGATATAAACGTCTGACTCTGAGAATAAAGAACTTAATGTGACAAACACTACACAGTTCATTTCCAAACAATAGTTTGAAATTGAAGCAAAAATGTATTACTATACAATGTGTAATGACAAATTTGTCCAAGAATAGATGAAATAGCACTATCAAAGAAAACATATTCTATAAAAATTTAATAATTTAACTTTGAAATCTTAATAATTAACTGGTATGTAATACTGAAAATTCTTTACATTATATTATATGAAGTTCAAGTGTGTCATTTAAAATCCATATGTAAAAGTGAAACATACACTTTAGCGAGGTGCATTATTCTGAGATTTCACTTATCTCTAATCATAGCTTAATATTGACATGGATAGCTGAGATCATAAAGGCATGAACTTGTGAACTGAAGGTTTGCGGTTCAGATCCTGCCAGACTCCTGCCCTTCCATTAAGGTTTTTTCCAGGTTTTCTTCAGTCCTCATAACTATCATATGTTGGGAAGGTACCCCAAACTTTGGCATGGAACATTTCCTTTCCCAATTATAATTTCATTTAATGTATCATCAGAGTCCACCACCTGTGGTGCTATATGCTATAAGAATTATGTGGCAGAAATCTGGAGGAGAGGTGAATTAAGCAAGAAAATTGACCAGATGTATAGAATGTTTTGGGAATCACTCGGACTGACAAGCAGCACCAGGGGAGGTCACACTTATAGAACTATGAAGAACTAGAAGGAAAGAATTTTAAAATTTTGGTTTGGATGCATCACAAAAGAGGAAGGAGAGATTTTAAGGATATGCATGGTGCAGCAAAAGATTCTGACAAGAAAAACAGTTGATGGAAAGAAATGGAAAAAGCAAAGGAAATAATAGGTATGGGGGATATATGGAGATTAGAAGAAAAAACATAAATTGTTTCTGAAAGGTAGTAAGAAGCAGAGTGGAAGATATAAATGACAAGAGATTGGAGAAGCATAGAAAATAAAAAACCATTAAGCTTTTATAAGATAATAAAAGAAGGATGAGAACAGGAGCAATGTATCTAAGAGGGTTGAGTGGCAGGGGAAGAGGAATATGGGAGCTGTGTGGAAGAAGGGAAAGTATAGGGCATTATATGACGGAATCTAAAGAAATAAGGTATGGAGGGGAAAAAGTGGATAGAAAAATAGTAACTATTAAAATGTTGACAAGAAAGAAGAAAATAAAATCAAAGCTGTAAGGTAGTTTTTAAGGAAGGTAAAAGAAAAATTGGCTAATAAAGTAAGAGATGTGAGAAGGAAAGAGACTCTCAGTGAACCATAAGCCTGGGAGCCAAGCAATCTGAGTGGCCAATAGGAAGCTAAGCACCAGACAATTTTTACACAAGATATATGCGTAGGGGAAATTTAGAGTGCATAAAATTGTGTACAAATTGTACAAATAAATTAAATTCAAATATGCGGTAAAAACAGGCATAAGTCACAAAAAAAAAAGAGAAAAAAAATCGTAACTTAATAAATAATAACAATAGTTTCCCTGCCCATGCATAAGCAAGGCAGGAGAGTTGTGATAATTATTAAATCAAATTGGTTAAATAGTATGATTAAGAAGCCTAAACAGTTGACAATGATGGTTCCAGAAACTATTGATGATACAGTTAAACATAAAACCGACTGGTAAGCAAAACTTAATTTTAAATTCATACTTCATACTTTTATCATTTACTTTGTTGCACTCATTGCTGTTGCATCGATAACCTATTTTACTAACAAAGCCCTCTTATCAGAAACGATGCTTTTCTTTACATTGCAATTATATGCTAATTACAACAGGATATTTTTTGAGCATGTCAAAGTCTACAGCATGCAGAGCTGTCAAAATTGTTTCACACCTTTCTAATCCACTCTTCATATCACAATTTTTCCCGATGTGTGTGGCTTTTCTTACTCTGTAATAATTTGTCCAGTGGCTTGCCTCTTGCTTATGCTGCTTCACAATTTCTAGGAGAATGCTGACTTCTTGAGAAGTAAAGTTTGCAGCATGTTTTGACTGATTTTTCAGTCATTTTAACTAAATGTTGCTGGATAACTTATAGAAGCTTATTTTAGGAACAATATTGCCATTAACGATCACTTCTCGGGATTGCAGCCAAGTAAATTCTGGGCTGTCAACCAAGCTTTGAGCCATCTTACTCTATGGCCTTCTTCAGGTTAATGATGAACAGGAATGTGATTCTATGTCATCTTTTAATTGTTGCATCATAGACACTGCTAACGTGTGCATAAATTTGTTTTTTTTAAATGTATTTTTAGAGTTATTTTATGTCATTTTTCAAACATTTTAGGCACTCAAAATCTGGGCCGTAGTGATAAGTAATTAGCTCATTGCCCACTAGATGCCACTAAAAAGCAGCTGTGTATTAGATGTGAAAATAACCAATAATTTTGCTTAAGGATATTAGGCTGTTGTATGTATGAATAAGCATCACATAGGACCAACAGCTTTACTTTCCATCCAAGAGAATGGCTATTCTAAGGATTTTTTACCCCCCCCCCCCCAAAAAAAAAGTTGAAATATGCCTTGGTTAACAGAGTTTGAACCTGCAACTTTGGGAACCTTCAGAGACTAGCATTATAAGGAGGTTTAACAAGGAAACAGTCTGTCTGAGTCTACCTTCCAACACACGGCTTGTGTGGAAGAACAATTAATTCCAAACAGTCCATCTGTTTTCAGTACATATAGTTTCATGTTACAGTAAAATGTGCATCACCATAATGTCTAGGTTGAAACAGTTTTGTTTGTTTTAGGTTATGGTGAGCCCATCATCACTGCAGAATCAACCAGCACAAGCTACAGAGTGTGCTTTACAGGGATTAAATATTGCACTTACTCCTGAAGCCGAAGATAAATTTAAAAGTGATGTAGAAGATAAAGATGTGATAATAAAAGTTGAAGCAGTTGAAACAGGAAGGTGAGAATTTCATATAATGTAAACCTGTATTCTGTTGTAGAATTCCCAAAAATACTCCTCAGATATAGCCAAAGTGTCCTGTAAAAGTTCAAATTAGTTTTTGGGAATCTAGTGCACTGCAAGGCAGGTTCAATAAAGTTACATGCTAGTTTTTATTTATTTTTTTATTTAAATAAATATATGGTATCTAATGAGTAGAAAGAACAAAGCAAAAATATGCACAAGAATATGTTTTTAACTATTTTTCAATATAAGAATCAGGTGTCTAGACACCATTTGAATGTACCTTGTATCTCATACATGGAACTTTGTTCTTTGGTAATATAACTGCATAAGTCTGCTTTCTTTGTCTTACCTCCTAGGAATTTCCTTGGAAGTGAAAGATGTCTAAGGTGTGTATGATATGATGAATTATTTTTTACGGAAGTTGCAGTGTAAGTACAGGCATAGTTTTGAAAAGGTCTTACATTCTCATTGTTTCTTGAGGGCACAATGCAACTTTGCCAGTGTTACAGAAAGGTTTGGTGGTCTCATGGAAGATGTTAAACTGAATCATATACTGTTTTTGCATACCTCTGTGAACTTTTTTAGATGTTTATTTTCTTTGCCCCCTCTCCCAAAAAATAAAGTCTATACATTGCTGCTTCTGTGTTGGCACAGTGCAGGATAGGATTCATCCCTCCTCCCCCCCTTTTTTTAAGTAATTTTTTTTCAAAACATTAAAACTCCATAATTTCAAGAATTCTTTACTATGGGAGTTTTCTCTCTGTCTCTAAACTGCACTTCTTGCTTTATTATTCGTTCAAGATGTATAAAGCTTTTCTGACAGGTGCATAGTATAGCTTCAGTGCAAGTATTTATAACAACACTGATTCCAGTTGTAGACCGCTTAAACAAACCAAAATACTGCATTGTTAGAGACTGGTGGCCGGATACCTGTCTTTAACTATCCTAAGCTTGCAGAGGTACACAGACTTTATCGCTGAGTTTTACTATTAACTCCTGTTTTACAGTTCTGTGGGCAGACACTTAAAGTATAAAATTGGGGAAAAATGTAAAATCAAGGAATGGTCATAGGGTAGAGTACAAAAGAGCTGTTTGTGTATAATAGATAATGGCATTTCATAAAGCAGCTGATCAAAGAATTTGATGGTTTGAAACTGTTAATCCCATTAACTGACAAGAAGGAATTTGTTCCTGATTGTTTCAGAAACTCTGTAAAGGGCTTGAGCTAAACAGGTTATTTGAATGGTAGAATAAACGCTTTAGAAAGTGGAGCTGCAGCAACCATATATGAGGCAGCATCAGTACAAAGCAATGGAGTTTCAGAATCATCTATATTGCCAGAGTATAACAACTGTAGGCCTTTGTCTACAAAATAAGCAGTGGTTTGGCTATTTATTTTCTGAAGTTCCTTAACCATACAAGGTGTGGAATCAAGGCCTCATCATGATTCAAGTTTCAGACTTGCCAGATACTTATTGATAGGATCTGAGGTTTCATCTACAGAAACCCAAATGTAAGATTCACCTATATCCTCCTAAATGGATGCTAAGGTTTCATTGTACATTATGTCTAAGTTTCTCTTAGGGGAGATTCAGGAGGGGATATTTTATTTCCAATACCTTTGCAGAAATTCTAATCAACTGGACTATCAATTGCAATCCATGGAATATTGACACCAACAAGCGCTCTGGTTAAGTGAATGGAAATTGCTGCTGAGGTTGAATGAAGTAGGCTATGTCAGTATTTGATTTTTCTGCTAAGCTTTTGCCACATGTCCAGCATCTTACACATGCTGCCTGAGGTAACACTTCTTTTCTCACAAAACCTAAAAGGCTTAGAAGTTAACTAAATTAAAAACTTAATGCCCAGTTGCATCAAGCTGTTTAGAATGCTCAAATAGCTTATTAACTTGGTGCCCAGTTATCTTGCTATTATGTCACAGCAACTGAAACCTAGAATTCAGGAGGCAGTGACCAATTTCATCATTCACTTTTCTCACATCAGAGTCATGATTATTGTTCATATTTTCTTTTTAGGTAGCCCTACTTACTCGTGGAAAAATGACAGAAATCAGACAAGTGTGCCAAATTTCAGTAAATATGAGATTAAATTGCTAATTGAGCTTGTATAAAAACACTAGAATGTCATAGAAAAAAATCTGATGTGTTGCACTCACATATCTTTCTCTACTCTTGTACAAACTATTTTTACAAACGCTTATTCTCCATATGCTTCATGTTAATCGAGATATCGAGTTGTCAATCTTATTGGTAATTTTCTTGTAGATGCAAGGAGAATATGGTAGGTTTTAAGCGATAGTCAAATATTTTAACGCTGGTTGCTATGTGGCGCATTCCATTCTCTTTGCATGTCCAGGTCATAAAAAAAATGAATAACGAATTTGAGAAAAAGTATAAGTATTGGAAAATTTAAGGGAATAACAAGCAATATCTCGAAAATGGTTCACTCAACAAAAGAAGTGTATATGACATAAATTGTATATTTTAACGCGATCTACATTTTTTGTGTAGTAAAATATTGTCTATCTCTTATGGTTTACCAGTTATGCAAAAGTCGTTCACTATGAAGAAAACTTTTGGAGACATTCCCAGAAAATTCGAGATATACATTTCATTTGTTATGAAAATATCTTAAACAAATGATATTTTAATCAAAATTGTTAGAGCCATTTTTGAGAAAATTAAAATTTTCAAAAAATGTTCCATGTAAAGGGTAGTCTGGGGTGGGGGGATTTTCTTGAAAACTTCGTGTCACATCTCTGGAAGTTACTGAACCTAAATACCAAGTTTGGTGTTTATCCGACTGTTCGTTTCTGAGTTATGCTGTTCACAGATACACAGACACACATGGACATGTTTCCAAAAATGCTTTTTTTGCATTCAGGGGGTCTCAAAACATGTATTTCCAGTGAAGTCTCGGTATCGAATTTTTGGGTGGAATACAATACTTCCCCTACTTACGTAGTAGAGAAAGTAAAAATCCAATGTGTTACATTCACCTGGCTTCCTCTACCAAATTTTCAGCAAACTATTCATACAAAAGCTTATTCTTCCTCTTCTTCTTTCTCTGTTTACCCTCCCCATTGTTAGGGCTTAACCCCCAGGACTTATAAGCGGGTACCTGGCATCAGATGCATATCGGGGAGCACTGATTATGGATCAGAGAGAACAGTCAGGATCGGGGATCAGCCCAAAGCCTGGTATGAGAGCGAGGAAGATGACGATATGAAATGACATTGAGATGAATGAAAGGAAAGGTGATGATGGAGCAATTGGTGGAATGAATGGTGAGGGAAACCAGAGTACTCAGAGAAAACCTGCCCAGATGCTGCTTGTCCACCACAAATCTCACATGCAGTTCCCTGGGATTGAACCCAGGCTGCCATGGTAAGAGCCGAGCTGTCTAACCTCTTCGCAACGGCGCTGCCTTTCTATCTTCTTCATGCCAATCAAAATAAACATTTGCAAAAATGGTTTTATTACATATTTCCTTGTGGGCACAAGGGCAATGAGGGAATACATTAGACTTAAATGATAGTCAAATCTTTTAAGAAAGATTGCTATGTGATGATTTTGAAATTCTGTTCTTTTTGTATGACCACAAGAAAAAAATTAATAGTGATGTTGCAGTTGAAAAAGTGTAAAGCATTTGACAATTCAAACCAATAATAAAGAACATCTCAAAAATAGTTAAAGCATAAAATTTTGTATTTGATATAAATTGTGTGATTTAACGAGATCTACATTTTTTGTGTAATAAGTTTTTGTGTGTCTCTTATGGCTTACAAGTTATAAAAAAATCTAATGTGTTACACTCACATGACTTTCTCTACTCTCGTACAAACTATTTTTACAAACTCTTATTCTCCATCTATTTCATATTAATCGAGATAAACATTTGCAGAAATGATCTTTTGAAATGCAAAGAGAATTACGTTTTACACATAGCAACCAGTTCTAAAAATATTTGACTATCGCTTAAGGCTTACTATGTTCCCCTTGTTTTGTATTTGCAAGGACAATATAGAAATACAGTAGCCCTTAAGAATTGACACATCTCTTAATACTCTTTGCATATCCAAGACAAAAAAATAACGAATTCCCATTTGAGAAAATAAGTATTGAAAAATTTAAGGGAATAACAAGCAATATCTCGAAAATGGTTCACTCAACAAAAAAAATGTATATGACATAAATTGTGTATTTTAACGCGATCTACATTTTTATGCAGTAAACTTTTGTCTATCTCTATGGTTTACCAGTTATGCAAAAGTCGTTCGCAATGAAGAATACTTTTGGGGACGTTCCCAGAAAATTTGAGATATACATTTCATTTGTCACAAAAATACCTTAAACATATGATATTTTAATCAAAATCGTTAGAGCCATTATTGAGAAAATTAAAATTTTCCAAAAATATTCCATGTAAAGGGTAATCTGGGGTGGGGGGGATTTTCTTGAAAACCTTTGTGTCGCATCTCTGGAAGATACTGAACCGAAATACCAAGTTTGGTGTTTATCCGACTGTTCGTTTCCGAGTTATGCTGTTCACAGACACACACACACAGACATGTTTCCAAAAATGCTTTTTTTGGATTCAGGGGGTCTCAAATCATATATTTCCAGTGAAATCTCGGTATCAAATTTTTGGGTGGAATACAATACTTCCCCTACTTACTATACGTAGTAGAGAAAGTAAAAATTCATTCAAAATGAAGACTTCACAGACTATTTCCAGAAAATTCAATATATACATTTCATTTATCATGCAAACAACTTAAACATATGGTATTTTAATCAAAAACATTAGAGACCTCTTTCAAAAAAATCAAAACTTTTGTAAAAGTTTCTTGTAAAAGGGGATGAGGGGATTTTCTTGAAATTTATGTCCTATGTTTGGAAGATGCTAAGTGAAATACCAAGTTTGGTAATTATTTCACTTTTTCTTTTTGAGTTATGTTTACATACCCACCCGCAAACCCTTAATCAAGGACCTTTTACTAAAAGTGTTGTTTTTTTTTTGTTTTTTTTTTTTTTTTTTGTTTTTTTTTTTTTTTTATGAGGGGGGATTCAAGAGTCCTCATAAACATGTATTTCCAATGAAATCTCGACATCAAATTTTTGGTTGGAATACACTTCCTTTTACCTACTATAAGTATGTGGCAGAGATGGTAATAAAGAAAGGAAATTGGTTTAACTCCAAAAGAAAGGATGCATTTTGACAAAAAACAATTGCAGAAGGATTTGTTCATCCTCCTGGTGGGCTATTTATTTATCCTGTAGAGCTGAAGTTGCAGACACTCTTGAAATTGCATATTGTATGTTTGGTAATTTCGTAGCAGAGTTAAAGCATGTAAAATTAGTTTTGAGGCAGGCTTCTTGTCTGCATTACAAAGAAGTGGAAAATTTCTATAAAACAATACTAATGACATTTTTGTCCATAAAGCAGTCCTGTGACCTGCCTTAAAACTAACCTTTGATAGTGGTTCCAAACTTCATGTATATCTACCACAAAATCACCCATTGTTGTTTTATTGAAAATTAGATTTTTAAAATTGCTATTATGTGTTTTACTTGTTAAAAGCTCCCTCAGAACCGTAAACTTTACTGAGCTTTTTGCAGTGGTTATTATACCTAATTAACTAGCTATTTTAGTAGTAACTGTTGTTGGTGTAACCGGGCAATAAATTTTGTATTGGCATATTTCTGTTCCAAAATGTAATTACTTGGATTGAACTATCAATATCTTAATGACCCTTAAATGTTTTATCATAAAACTTCATTTAAAATGTGTGCAAAAATACAGTTTAAAAAATCTAATGTGATATATTCACATAACTTTCTCTATCTCTATCATTTATTAGTGGGAATACAAACTATTCTTAATAAAGCTTATTTTTCTATCTACTACATTTTTATCCAAATAAACCTTTGCAGAAATAGCTGCAATACACATTTCGTTACAGATACAAAGGTAATAGCGATAGTCAAATGTTTGAGAACTGGATGCTATATGCTGATTTTAAAATTCCATACTGTTTCCATGCAGTCGTGAGAAACAACTGAATGTTTAAAGGACTTTAAAAATGACCAAGAAATGAACAACTTGAGCCATTAATAGTGGATATCTTAGAAAAGGCTTATGCCAGAAAAAAACTTATTTGAAATAAATTGTATATTTTAAAGTGATCTACATTATTGTGTAGTACCTTTTAGTCTATCACTTTATGTTTACTAGTTATACAAGATTATACAAAATTCCTTCCGAATGAAAAGGACTTCAAAAGCTATTCCCAGAAAATGTAAATATCTTTAATATATTGTGCTTTAATAAAAACCGTTAAAGCCCTTTTTTGAGAAAATCAAAAGAGCTACCATTGGTATTGGTATATTTGTTAGAAAAGACATGGGCATAAATGTTGAAACAGAAGTGATAGAAAACAAGGATCTATGGTTGTTGATAAAACAAGTAAATAAGATAAATGTAAATATTGGAATTGGTGTAGCATATAACTCCCCAGAAACATTAAACTTTTATGAGAATCACCTGTATAAAATTATAGGTGAGGACATGGAAGAAATCAGAAGTGGCCAGACATAGAGTTTATTGTAATGGGAGACTTTAATTCAAGAATAGGGGGGTAAAACTGTAGATTACTAGGAAGTGTCATGATAAATGAAAGAGAAAAAAACAAAGTAAGACAAAGGAAAAGCAGGAATAGTGTAATAAATAAGGAAGGAAAAAAGTTATTACAATTCTGTGAAATAAACAATCTGTTAATATGTAATGGGACAATAGGAGAAGACAAGGAAGGAGAATTTACATTTGCAAGTGCAAATAGGCAAAGTGTAATATATATTATGTAGTGAGGAATCAGAGGAGAAAATTAGGAAATTTAAATTTAGAAATGAGATAGTAAATAGCAGCCATTTCCCATTAACAACGGAACTAAAGGTAGGAGAACAGGAAGTAGTAGATAAAGGGGTAACAAAGATGAGATTAAAAACCTATAAATGGAAGGAGGAACTAGAAGGAAAATTCACAAAAGATTTAAATTCAAAGGTAAGCCAAATTATAGAATATGGAATAAAGATGAACCTATATGAAGGAAAAACAGAGAGAGCGCTAGAGTTAATGGAACTAATAGTAAAAAGAGCAGGGACAGATATGGAAATAAAACAGGGAAAGGCACAGACAAATAAGGGATGGTTATGATGAGTAAAAATGCAAAGAAGGAGGTTTTCAAAGAACTTATTAAATGCAGGGAATCTGAAAAAGGAGGAGGCAGGCAATATTTTATGATATACAAATGGGAATATAAATGCTTGTTAGAGACAAAGAAAAAAGAATGACAAGAAAATATGGAAAATAAACTAGAGCAATTGAAAAGAAAGATAGTAAAAGTATATGGGAAATAGTAAGAAGGGTGAACTGGAAAGGAGGGGAAAAAGCGAAATCACACCAGCTGAATGGATAGCATATTTTAAAAACTTGATTGGGGAAGAGGTAGAGATAAAGTTAGAGCATAGAATGTTTGGACAAGCAGTGATAAACGAAAAGTTAGACAGAGAAATATCAACCCAGGAGGTATGTTTACAACTAAGAAATATAAAGAAAGGGAAAGCAGTAGGAATAGATGGAGTACCGGGAGAATTTTGAAGAAAATACGGTGAAAGGATTACCATTAATGATAGAATTACTGAACAAAATAAAATTAAAAAATAACATACCAGAAAGCTGGAAAATAAGTGTGATGGTACCAATGTATAAAAGGAAGGGAGGAGTAAGTAGGCCTGAGAATATAGAGGAATAAGTCTATCTATATTAGGGAAGGTGTATACGAGCTCTGTTCAAAAAACTTCTGGAACATTCGTAATTACACGCCAATGGAGTGTTGGAGCGAAATGCAGTTGGCATCCCTGCACACGCCTGTGTTTAATGTGTAACTGCCGGAAGTTTCATTGTTCTATGTCTGTTGGTTATTGTTCAGTGCTGTATTGAGTAGAAAGTTATGTCGCACCATTTGCGAATTTTGAGATGGCAGAGTTAGAGAAACAATGCGTCTGCATTAAATTTTGTGTGAAACTCAAGAAAATCTTTACAGAGACACACCAAATAATGCAGGAAGCCTATGATAATGAGTGCTTAAGCCACACTCGGTGTTACAAATGGTTCACGTGGTTTAAAAATGGCTGGATGGAAGTTAAAGATGACCCTCATTCAGGATGCCCTTCGACATCTATCGACGACGCTCATGTCAAGAACATCAACGAAATTATGCGTACCAATCAAAGACTGACTATTGAGACATGTTGCGACGCCTGCGAGAAAATGTGAGAAGGAAACAGCCTGAAATGTGGCGAGATAATTCATGGCTCTTGCATCACGATAATGCACCCGCACATTCATCCCTGTTGGTGCGTGACTATTGCACAAAAAACGATATCACTGTGCTGCCTCATCCTCCGTACTCTCCTGACCTGGCCCCTCTGGACTTCTTTTTATTTCCAAAGTTAAAAACCCCATTGAAAGGATGAGGATTTGCAATGGTAGATGAGATAAAAGAAAATTTGCAGACAATGCTTCACGCGATCCAGGAAGAGATCTACCAAGACTGCTTTCGGAAGTGGAAATGGCATTGGGAGCGGTGTATAAGTGGAGGAGAGTATTTCAAAGGAGACCATGCACAATAAGTAAAAGCTAAGCATAGAAAAATGTTGTGGACAGAGTTCCGGAATTTTTTTGAACAGACCTTCTACATGAATTTTGGCAGGCAGACTAAAGGAATGGGTAGAAACTGAAAAAAAATATAAGAATTCCAGGCAGGTTTTAGGAAAGGAAGATAAGCTGTAGATAACATATTTATAATAAAGAGTATAATAGATAAATATTTGAGTAGGAAAAGAGGAAGGGTATACATGTTTTTTGCTGACTTTGAAAAAGCTTTTGATAAGATAAATGGAGAAGCTTTGGAATATAAACTAAGGGAAAAGAGAATAAGTAACAAGTTTATAAGAAAAATTAAGAAAATATATAAAGATGTAACATTTGGTATACACGGTGAAAAAAAGCAACATTACAATTCAATAAAAATAGGATTAAGACAGGGATGTCCAATATTATTTAACCTATTCATAGATGATATATTAAAGTAAAAATAAGAAATCAGCATTGTCCAGTAATAAGGTATAAGGAGATTACAGATTTATTATACACTACGTGATCAAAAGTGTCCGGACACCTGGCTGAAAATGACATACAAGTTCGTGGCACTCTCCATCGCTAATGCTGGAAGTCAATATGGTGTTGGCCCACCCTTAGCCTTGATGACAGCATTCACTCTCACAGGCATAGTTTCAATCAGGTGCTGGAAGGTTTCTTGGCGAATGGCAGCCCATTCTTCACGGAGTACGGAACTGAGGAGAGGTATCGATGTAGGTCGGTGAGGCCTGGCACAAAGTCGGCATTCCAAAACATCCCAAAGGTGTTCTGTAGGATTCAAGTCAGGACTCTGTGCAGGCCAGTCCATTACAGGCATGTTATTGTCGTGTAACCACTCCGCCACAGCCCGTGCAGTATGAACAGGTGCTCAATCGTGTTGAAAGATGCAATCACCATTCCCGAATTGCTCTTCAACAGTGGGAAGCAAGAAGGTGCTTAAAATATCAATGTAGGTCTGCGCTGTGATCGTGCCATGCAAAACAACAAGGGGTGCAAGCCCCCTCCAGGAAAAACATGACCACACCACACCATAACACCACCACCTCCAAAGTTCACTGTTGGCACTACACACACTGGCAGATGACATTCACCAGGCATTCGCCATACCCACACCCTGCCATCGGATCACCACATTGTGTACCATGATTCGTCACTCCACACAACGTTTTACCACTGTTCAGTCGTGTAATGTTGACGCTCCTTACACCAAGCAAGGCGTCGTTTGACTTTTCCTGCGTGATGTGTGGCTTATGAGCAACCGCTCAACCATGGAATCCAAGGTTTCTCACCTCACGCCTAACTGTCATAGTACTTGGAGTGGATCCTGATGCAGTTTGGAATTCCTGTGTGATGGTCTGGATAATGTCTGCCTATTACTCTTTACGACCCTCTTCAAATGTCAGCGATCTCTGTCAGTCAACAGACGAGGTCAGCCTGTACGCTTTTGTGCTGTACATGTCCCTTCACGTTTCCACTTCACTATAACATCAGAAACAGTGGACCTAGGGATGTTAGGAGTGTGGAAATCTTGTGTACAGAGTTCTGACACAAGTGACACCCAATCACCTGACCACGTTCAAAGTCTGTGGGTTCCAAGGAGCGTCCCATTCTGCTGTTTCACGATGCCTAATGACTACTGAGGTCGCGGATGAGTACCAGGCAGTAGGTGCCAGCACAACGCACCTAAGATAAAACTACATATGTTTGTGGGGTGTCCGGATAGTTTTGATCACAATAGTATATTTAGATGGCCTTATGGTAGGTGCTATATCTATAGGGTTACAAAAAGCAATAAATGAAATTCAAGAATGTTGTGAAAAATGGGGAATTAAGGTAAATATAAATAAATCCAAAATGATAGTTTTTAAAAAAGGAAGTAAACTGAGGAAGGAACAAAAATGGTTTCTGGGTGGTCAAGAACTGGAGGTTGTCAAAGAATATGACTATTTAGGAGTAAGGTTGAGTAATAACAGGGAATGGGGAGCACATGGCAGGAAGATGTTAGCTAACAGGAAGGCAGCTATGACAGGATAAGAATATGCAAATATAAATTAGGAATGTAGACAAAATGGTTAGAGAGAATGTACGAGGCATTGGTAGAATAAAAAATACTCTATACAGTGGAAATATGGGAGTGAGAGAATTAGGTAAGAAAATTGACCAGATGTATAGAATGTTTTGTAAAGGATTAATTGAACTACCAAGAGCAGCACTAGGCGAGGTTGCATTAGTAGAACTAGGAGGAAAAGTATAATACTAGAAAGAATTTTAAAATTTTGGTTTAGATGTATGACAATGTAGGAAATTGAAATTTTAAAGATATACATGACAAGGTTCTAATGAGAAAAAACAACTGGTGGAAAGAAACCAAAAAAATAATGGAGTTAATTGGAATGGGTGATATATGGGGCCTGGAGGATAGAAATACAAATGGTTTTTGGAAAGTAGTAAGAAACAGTGGAAGATATAGAACAACAAGAAATATGGGGAAGCCTTGAAGATAAAAAATCATTAAGCTTTTATAAATTGATATTTTTAGCATGGTTGAGAATGGGATGAATGTATTTGAGGGATGAGAGGCAACAGAAGAAGAATATGCAAGCTGTATGGAGGAAGAGAAAGTACAGAACACTATATGACAGAATGTAAGGAAATAAGGAGCTGAACGGAAAGAGTGTGGGAAAAGGAATGGGAAAATATGGAGGAAAATAGTAGTTATAAAAATGTTGACAGGGAAAGAAGAAAAGAAAATCAAGGTCTTGGGAGAATTTTTAATGAAGGTAAAGGGAAAATGGTCTAGAAAAGTAAGAGGCAAAGAAAGAAGAACCACTCAGTGAGCAATAAGGCCTGGGAACCAAGCAATCCAGGTGGCTCAATAAGAAGACATGCACCAGATAAATTGTACATAAGATGTAGGGTGCAAGAGAGATACCTGGTGAGTCAGCTGCGCCTATTTATTTTTTAATTTATGCAACGTGCTAAGCGATATGTGACTTACGCCTTTCTTGAATGCCTTGTAATGGCTGATTTGCATAACACTTTATAGATGAGGGATAGATAACTCAGTGCATAAGTGTTTTACGGGACAGAATGCAATCGCCATGTATGTCGATTTCAAAAACATCCCATCCTGACACTAGCAGCTGCAGCAGCACTTTTAGTTGATTTTACAAACTTTTATTCTGTAGCATACATTCCTACACATCTTTGAAAACTCCCCTGAAGCAACAACTTATCACAGGCATCGGTTGACAAACTACTTGAAAACAAAATTGCAGATCTACGCAGTGCGACCAATTGGATTTAAGCCGTCAGCCAACAAAGGTTCACAGTACAGCCTTTGCAAAAAATGCTAAGTATTAGGTAGATAATTTCCCTTCTGTCATAAACTATGGCATATTTCAGTTCATACAGTAACTGTAATGACTAACGCAGTCTCTTTATTTGAATTAAAACTACTAAACTGAGCTCAAAACACTGTAAGCAGCTGCAAAAAGCGTGTAAAGATTCGAGGTGGGGTCAAATTCTGCCATTACTAATTCGTATAGGAACCTAAGCTCTCAAGGTAGCATTAGCTGAATGGCATTATCATGGTTGCTTTAACACTCTCATTTCAGTTCGGGTTCAAATCCTTCGGGTTAAGTTCAAACTTTTTATTACCTTTTGTTTTATCTCTCTTGGTCTATAATTTTATATTATGATATAAATAACACTTTTGATAACATAAGTGTATACAAAATAGAATAATCGCCATGTTCTCCACTGCAAAGCCTCAAACATCTAGGGACACTCGTACCGAAGAATGCAGGCAAATCACATCGTGCATGTTACAGAATGCAAGAAGATCTCTCAGGCAACGTCACAAATGTACATTGATGAAGGGTGTCATCATTTTGAACATTTACTTCGTTGATGAAATCCACACTCTTTAACAATTTATTATTCTGTTTACCCGTGAACTTAGCACATTTACAAATCCTTTGTCAATAGAAGAAGTGAAACATAAGGTTTAAACATGAAACAAAACCTATTAGATTTAATATCGTCGGTATCCGCCCAAAAGAATGAAAGCTAACTACGTAACACGCTTAAAACACCAGATATGGTACAGATTATTACAGTGAACATGATACAAAATTATCTGCTTGTAATTGTTGTCTTTGGCTCACAGGAGAGCAAATAACAAAAATAAATAAATCAGTATACTAAAATACAGAAAATAAACACAAGGAGAAAGAAAGAAAAAAAAGAACCAAAACAATTTGATGCTTGTAATAGATTCGAACTTCCGAAACTAACCTTTGCTTCACCATATTTCGGCAGCTAACCCACTCGGCTAACTCACGCTCTGCCGTTCTTTGCGAGAACATTCCTCTACCTCCTTGCAAGCATTATATCCATGAACAGCCGCCTTTTTTAAGCCTTTTGCAGCTCCTTGGTTCTCATTCAGGCCTTTAATTATTAATGCTAGTTACGTATAGTACCGAATAGAAGAGTAGAGCTACAACAACAGTTTGTTTGCCAAAAGGGTCGATGTTTTCACATTAGACTATAAACTGCAGGTTGCATACCTATGAATACCTAGGGGCAGCTGACTCACCTGGTATATTGTATAAAATTGTAAACAAAATTGTAAAACAAACTGTACAATAAATTCATTTATTCAATACTATATGTAGCAGAGAAACTAAAAAAGGGCTTAAGTTGTGTGACTTTAATTTCACATCCTCCAACAGCCCAGTCAGTGTCTTAAATATTATAAAATATATTTGAACTATTATTAGTACCTGTTTGTTACAAATCTAGAGGAATATCATTTTTTCACCATATGTGAATTCTGGAAATTCTGTTAGCTATTACCAGATCAGCATAGATTTTGCACTTTTATCTTTTGGCATTATTCACTGCACAAGATAGCGTACTATCACTTAGAACTTCTCAGCACAAGGTGAGGGAAAGAGGAGCAACTATCAGACATTGAAACTAACCGTTATACAGCATTGTTGTAGAAATTCTATTTGATGAAAATATGCTTCACCCATTGTTACATTTCCTGGTAAAAATTAAAACTTTACATTCCTAAAAGAACAAAATAAGACATTTGCCCTAAAATTCAGTAGCTAGGGATTACACAATACTGAATCACAGAATATAATGAAAGAAGTGATTTATTACAGTCCCGTGCAAATTAATTAGAACAGAACAATAACACAACATTTTATGAGGGCAGTTCCAGAAGTACCCGACCTGACGTATAGATAGCGGTTGTTGTTTCAAACAAATGACTGTGGTAGAAAGTACCAACCTTTTAAAGCTTAAGTTTGACAATGTTACATTGTTTAGTAATTGTTTGGCAGCCATCAATAGTGAATGTTCTCAGCAAATTTGTAAACATGGATATAACTGGTCATCGCTATGTGATACAATACTTTCATTTGAAAAGTCTTAGTCCCACTAATATTAAAGCTGAGCTGGATTTTACTCTGGGGGAGTCTGCTCCTTCATTTACAACAGTAAAATATTGGGTGGCAAAGTTTAAGCAAGACCGTACGAGTTGCCAAGACAAACAGCAGTGGTCGACCAAATGAGGTAACCACGCCAGAAATTGTGAAGAAAATCCACAAAATGGTATTGAATGACCACCGACTGAAAGTGCGCGAGCTAGCAGACATCGTAGAGGCATTTCAAAAAATGCTGTACATCGCATACTGACTGAAAATTTGGACATGAGAAAGATGTGCATAAGATAGGTTCAGTGTTTCCTCACAATGGAACTAATACAGTCGAGCGTTTGGCGATGTTTTGCTGCAATAAAGCAGAGTTTTTGCATCAATTCATAACCATGGGTCCATCATTTCACACCTGAGATGAAGAAAGTCAAAACAGTGGATTGAAAGGGGGGAATCGGCTCCAAAGAAGGCAAACACAGTTCCATCTGCAGGCAAGGTTATGGCGTCAATTTTTTGGAGTGCGCGTGGGATAATTTTCATTATCTTCAAAAAGGAAAAGCAATCAATGGTGAGTATTATGCAAGCTTATTGTAGTATTTGAAAGAGGAATCAAGCAAAAACAGCTGCATTTAGCGAAAAAGAAAGTTTTGTTTCATCAAGACAATGCACCTGTTCACAAAGTCAAGATAATGGCTTCGTGGTAAAATATTTGCCAACAATGAAGAGGTGGAGTCTGCAGTTGATGGCTATTTTGCAGAACTAGATGTTTCTCACTATAAGCAGGGTATCGAAGCAATTGAACATCACTGGGAAAAGTATATCGAGCTGAAAGGAGACTATGTAGAGAAATAAAGATGTTTTCTCCCAAAATGTTTGTGTTTTCTTTGTTAGGTCGGGTACTTCTGGGACAACCCTCGTACATGCTTTCATGAATTTAATCATAAATTACCTCCAATTTACATTTCTTAATACTTACATATGTCCTCCTTTCTTTTATAAGTTCCATTACACAATTAGGCGTTGACTCCACAAGATTGGAACACACATTTTTGAGATCATGAAACCACACTTGAATTAAGCTAATATCAAACGTTCTTTACTGGAACAGTCAAAGTTTGCAAGTCTCTTTTTGCAAATAGCCCACAAATTTTCTATGGGGTTAATGTCAGGCGAATTCCTTGGCCAGTCAAGCACACAATCTTTGAAGAATGTTCACAAACAACTCTCATCAGTACTGTGATGTACTGGTAACTTTTCATCATGCCTTCACCTGGAATTAAAGGTCCTAGTCCATAGGTGAAACAGCCCCAAAACATTTTTTTCTCAGGGTGTTTTACAATCCACTGAAAATGTGCTGAATTTGCAGTTCATTATTTGCTCAGCGCACATGCTGAACCCTTCGAAATGAGTCTCATCAGAGAAAATAACTCTTCTATCTTTCAGTGTCCAATTCCGATCAGCACACACCCATAAGAGGTGTTTGTTATGCATTGCTTGTGTAAGAAGTTGTTTCTTAACAGGTTTTTGGGCTTTTCTTCAACTGCTAAAACTCTACAATGGACATTAGATGCATCTAGATTCACTCCCCTGTCCGTCAGGTCGCGAGCCAAGTCCACAGCATTGGGCCCAGGGTTTATTTTGCTTTTCCCAAGGAGAAAGCAGTCATCAGTTGAAGTTTTCTTTTTCCAACCACATTTCCCCTTTTTCTCTGGTGTAATGGAGCCAGTCTCTTTGTACTGATGAATAATTCTATGTAGACTGGCTACACCAACACCGAACTTTGTAGCCATCTCTCTTTGCATCGTAGAAGTATTTTGTGCTAATGCCAGAATCACACTTCACTTCCTGGGAGTCATATCAAGACCGAAATTTACAAATATTACAAGAGAACTATAAAACTCAACCACATCCAAATAAATGCACATTTGAACTGAAAACCAACTGCCACACAAAATTGATGTGTGAAACAAGCAACAATGGCCGGAGAGAATTTGATTTCATTATAAGCACAGTGCTGACAATTGTTTGGGAAAATGCAGCAAAATTTACCTTGTTTCAATTAATTTGCACAGGACTGTGATATTGGTGCAGGCACTACAGTATACAATGCTCTTCTTTGAGAGTTTCACAACCAAACCAGAAATCAAATCCATATCAATGTTGACATAGAAGCTTATGCCATCAGATGCTGCTGTTGATATTGATACTTCCAGAAGTGTACCAGGGAAAGTCAAGAGATCTCTATGTGCATTGTTGCCATGTTCTGCATAAGTTGGAATTTTAATGTCCACAAAAATGGAAAATTTATATTCTTCATATGGACATTAGATTGGTACTTAAAACTTTGAATTAAAATGCATGGAAAAGAAAATCAAAGTGTTGCTGCATCATTTTGCAAATAAACTTAAAATTCATTTCCACAGGCCAGAAATTTTACTATGGTGCAGTTTCCTAAAATAGAACTGTGACAGTCGAGAATTGAATATATAACCTTCATGTGACACTGCATCTTTTAATATCCTGTTTTAATGAATTTCCACAATCCAGTATAGTATTTGAAGAGAAAAAAATGAGTGCTTTTATTTTAACTGTGAACTCATGATCATTAGCTTTTTTTTATTTAACATTGATATAACTATTTTCCAGAATATTTTGAACTCATTTTATTCAAAATTAAAACGTTCACTTCAGATTTTGAAAGCAAAATTATTACAACCATTAAAGTGTTATACATAAGAAAGCTTATAAATGATGCTGAAAAACACATGCTCCACCTCTATACTTTAATGAGGATATCTGCTCTAGAAATTTAAAACTATGTTGATGCAAAATTCCTCCCCTTGATATTTTGCAAGTGTAGATTGAAATTCTATTTTTGCTTTAGTGTATAAGCGGACTATCTGTGTACTAAAGTTTGCAAAATCTGAGATGAAGTTAAATAATTTTGTTGATTTGAACATGGAATGACTTTAAAGTCAAGAAAGGATTTATCTTTAAGGCTGGTTCACATTAACCGAGAATGGTAACCAGAATAAGAACGACAAAGTTAAAATACATGTATTATAATGTGAACATTCACAATTAATGAAAAGCTTTCCCAGATTCCAGGAGCAAGAAAGAAGATTTGACCAAGTTTTAATTTTCTCATTTTCGTTCCCTGGCATGGCATACTAGATCTGTATTGTGCATATTTAGACTCACTATAGAAGTTATTCAAGGCAGCTATGACATGAAACATTTGCTAGAGCCCTCACTGGTCACAAGCTGGAAAATGAAAGTGGTAGAAATTCTAGCATGTATGTGTGCCTTAACCCCAGATTCTGACACCAAGATCCATTGAGTGTTCATTCTTTTAGCAAAAGTGTCATCTGTAGTTTATGTGCCACTCAGAACTGGCTTATTGCCTCAAAAACTACAAAGAACAACAAACATCTTTAAAGTATGCAATTTATAAAGGAATGAGAGCATGGTACGATTAGAAGAATCGAAAATAGTAATGGATCTGCATTTGGGAAATGTTTACTCTATCAAATTTTGATGTTGGCTAACCTGCATTATGTTGGCTGAATTGGAAGCAGGTGAAAAAATATCATTGCTCAGAAACAAATGAAAACCCAATGTGCAAAATCAACTTTGCACTTTGTTATTGATATAGTCATCAATATGCATTTCCATTCTCATTACTGGGCTATTGTGAACCAAAATCTTGCATGCTGTTTGACTTCCCATTGTTATTTCCGGTTTGGTTTCTGTTCTCAGGTTATTGAGAACCAGCCTTTAATTTTCCTGAAAATGATTGTCACACTGTGCAGAGCTTTTAATGTCTGGAATTTTGATATAAAATAATATCCTAATGGTTTACATAAGTTGTTTATATTTTTTTGCAGACTGTTGGTCAGCGTATATGGCATGGAAGGAAGGAAATTGGAAATACTAAAAGATACAGCAGCAGAACCTCTTACAGAATGTTTATGTCCACTTCCAGTGCTTTCAAGAAAAATAAGGGTTTGGATCTCACATGTGAATAATGCAAATTCTCTTTGGCTTCAGAGAGTAAGTGACTCAGAAGTACTGTCAGAACTTCTGGATAAGTTACATAATATCTACGAAGAGGAAGGTAAAGGTATTGAAATAACTGCTGATACTGGAAGTCTTTGTGCAGCAAAATCTGAGAGCTTTGGAACATGGTACAGGGCAAGAATTATATCCATAAATTCCAAAGAAGGCACTTGTGATGTATTATTTATTGATTATGGCAACACAGAATCAGTTCCAATTGCAACAAATGTAAAGTCTTTGGATACATCATTGTTTAGTACTCATGAACTGGCAGTGCATATTTCTTTGCCATTGACCACATCACAGGATTTGACTTCAAAGCTTCAGGAAATGACAGCTGATAAGGAATTTATAGCAGTTTTCTCTGAAAGGAATGATGAGATATGGCTTGCCGATCTGTTAGAAGGTAATATGAGCTTGAGTGGCAAACTAATAGAGCTGGGTCATGCAACACTTCTACCAGGAAAGGAGGTTGAAAATCAGATTATGGAATCAAATATAGAATTAGCATCAGAGTTACCTGCTTCATTAGAGGTACTTGTAAGCCACTTTGATTCCCCTGGTCAGTTCTGGTTACAGTTGGCAAGTAATATTGATGCAGTAATGAAATTCCAAGAAAGCATTCAAATAATTGCAGAGGGTTTGCCAGCAACAGATACTGCACAGGTAGGATTGCGTTGCATTGCACAATTTTCAGAAGATAACATGTGGTATAGAGCATTGGTTTTGGATATTAATTCTTCGTACATAACTGTAAGGTACACTGACTATGGGAATACCTCTCAATTAGAAGTTACAGCAGAAGGAATGAAGGAACTACCAGAAGAACTTGGCAGCATTCCAGATTTTGCATTTCCATGCTGTATTAATGCATCTCCGATCGATGGCGCTTATTGGAATGCAGAAGCTGTTGCTAGATGTGAAGAACTTCTTAATCAGGAGGCTACCATAACAATAAATGTAGTTGGTGAAGAAGAAATGAAGATTGTAGATGTTTTCATAGATGATGTCTCGGTTATGGATGTACTTCTGAAAGAAAATTTAGCAGTACATAGAAAATCTCCAGTTGTTGAATGTTCTCTGAATGCAGTACCAGAAGCAGATAATATATCTAGTAACGCAGAACATGCTGATTTTCAGCAACCAGTGTTGATAGCAGAGCTATCCAGTTTTGTTGATGTGACTGATGGTGATAGTGCAGAAGTGTATGAAGAAGGGCTTGAGATTGCTGTTGAAAATGGAGTGTATGGTGAATTGGGAGAGCAATGTGAAAGCTATTTGAAAGAGAACCTAGCTGTAGTGAGCCATGTAGAATCTTTGGAAGAATTTTGGCTACAGTACCAAAGTATGGCAGATCAGGTGCATCAGCTTGAGTATAGGCTATTAGAAGCCGAATCTTTTCCATGTTTGAATGACATTACAGAGGAAAAGCTGTGTGCAGCCATTTTTTATGATGATAACCAATGGTACAGAGCAAAAATTCTAGGTAAAGTTGATCAGGGCATACAAGTAGAGTTCATTGATTATGGCAACGTATCAGTCTGTGAAGATCTTCGCATATTGCCAGCAGATTTGGTAAGTTTACATCCTATGGCGCAACGTTGTTCTTTAGCCCTTCCAGAAACTGTTACTGAATGGCCCCCTGGTGCTAAAGAAAAATTTTTGGATTTAGTTAGTGATGGATGTAAATTGTTTGAGGTTGAAGTTATAGAACAGGGAGACCCAGTTATTGTGAATTTAACTTATGATGGAAAGCAAATACAAACAGAAATTTGCCAGGATATGTTAGAAGCGTCAGCCAGCACAGCTAAATCTTCTAAGACTGAACAATCAGTGGAACAGGAAAACTCTACTATTTATTATATGATTGAGAAAGAAGAATATCAGCAAGAAGAAGATGTAAAGATACCTGAATCTTTTGAAAACAAGGTTGAAGTTCCTGAAGACAGAGAGACTGTTTTTACTAATGATGAACAGAAAAATGAAGAACCAGATGATGATAAATGTGGAAATGATGTACATGACAAAGGTGATGAAACTGATGTTACTGTTATGTACTTGATAAGTGATTGCGAAGAGTTGGAGAGCCAGAAGGAAGCCACTTGTGATAAGGAATATGCTTCAGATTTAAATGAAACTAGTTCCCCTGTTGATAAAGTTGGGAATGAAGAATTTGAGACTGAAACTTCTGCCTTAAATGGTGTAAAAGAGAATGGTGAATTACTAGCAATAGGAGAAAATTTAATGGATGAGAATGATATAAAAATTGAAAAACATGGCATTTTAGTTGCAGAAGGCAAGCAGTACATTGATGCAAATGATAGCATACCACTAATAGAAGGCTCTGAGATGGGCGCAGTATCTGCAGATGGTAATCTAGCGACTGATAAGAAACCAAAAAGCACCAAGGGATCACCAGAAAAGGAAAGTGATTCAGGACATGAAGTGAATGCTTTGAACATAACAGAGAATCCAAAGAGAGATCCTGAAAAAGTAGAAAATGACGACAGTGGGATTTGTAGTACTCTGAAAAACTCCGAGTGTAAAATAGAGCATACTGAAGAACTGGTTAGAAAGATAAACGTTGAAATGATGGTTATGGATAAGGCAGCAAAAAAATGTCAAATTGATAGGATCATTTCTGTCATTGCCAGCAAGGAACCAACTTCTGCATCATCCTCACTGCCTCAGTCTGATGAAGCTGGTCCATGTTCTCTTCCAGAGAAGCTACCTAGGTCCGAGAGTGAAAATGGAGCAACAAAAAGTGAACCCTGTACACCATTACTTTCTCGCGCTGAGAGATTAAGTGTTAAGGATGAAAAGCAAGAAAGAAGCTTATCCAGTCCCAGGCTTAGTCATAATGAAAGGATTGTCCCAGGATGTATTTCAAGAGGTGAATCTCTTGATTCGGTGGATGAAACAATATCTGTGACTGTGTTACATGATACAGAAAAAATAGTTCCTGATACCATATAAGATATTGTTTACTGCTTGAAACAGAATGAATGAATATTGTATATTTAATTTTTTCCCTTCCCTTTAGTGATAAAAGAATATTATCATTGGCTCTCTTTGCTGCATAAGAAGAACGTTTCCTTGGTTTCTGAGGCAATTCAGGATTGGTTGCCTCTGAATAAAACAAACTAATACCATGCCTTTCATGAAATACTGAACATATCACCAGGCATCTGTTACTTTCAGTGCTTCTCTGGGTGCAAGCTAAAGTGTGAAAGGTGCAGAAATCAGTGGTAATGGTACTTATAAAATTATCTTGTGTAGTTACTTTTTTTTTACCACATGAACATTAGCTATGAGTTCCAGAAATATCAATGGAAGGGTTGCTTTATCTCATATACTCTGTTTTGCTTTGTTCTTTTATGAGTCTAATATCTTATAATCTGGGAAAAATGCTTTTCTAATGTACATAGTAAGTATTTTGGTCAATAAATAAACTACCAGGATGCACATTTTTAATCACTTCAATAAACATAATTTGTACACTGTATCATAGTTTTAATTAGTGTATTTAAATGTAATATCTTCTACCCTTGATGGCACATACGTAAAATGTATTTCTCTAAATCCTGGTATTTTGAAGTAGTCGGTAGCCATGGAGGACCAGAATTCTCTAGCATCATCCACCATAGCTTTGCATACTGTGTTCAAATAGGTTTCCGCATGTTCATTATTCTGCAACAATAAAGTAAAATTGTTTTGAAAGAAAATATACAATGTATACTTCGAAATTTTCTGAATAATTTCAAATTCACATCACTGTTACTAGTTTATCCATATTTTATAGTAAGGTACAATTTGTTGACAGGTAAGGGCTAAACATTCCATTTCTGTTGATTACAAATTTATGAACTGCCATTAAAGGAGCAGACTGCTAAAACAGAAAGTATTTTATCTTCTAGAATTTTTACCTAAATACTCCTTAGATTATTGGCATTTGTCATATCTCTGCGTTTAGTTTTCAAGATGATATGGGTCTTGCTACCAACTGATGATGTTGCAACCACTGATTGCTATACCCTGTTCCACAAAGATATGGTGATGTACAAGTAAATTCTACAGTAATTAGTACAAACATAAGTTTCTCACAAACAAGTTTTCAGTTCAATTAAATTTTATTGCATCTGTGGATCATGAATATGTGATGTAGAATTGTTTTCCACTGGAGTAGTTTACAGCTCTACATTTCAAAATTGAATGTTTTGCATTCACATGACTATCTCTATTCATCATCCTCCGTGGCCTAGGAGGAGCCTCTAGTCAGGTGTAAAACTCCTTAGCATGACTTCTTTTGGAAGGGAAGTAAAGTTGGTGGTCCCATGTCATGGATTTATGGCATGTAAAAGAACCTCAAGCCTGATAAAGAGGCCACTGAGCAAAATTTCCGATCTTTCACGCCCAATGTAGAATGGGATGGTAAGGACCACAGCAGTTACAGTGTGTCCATAAATAAAACTCAATTTAATTTTTGTCTACTCTTACAAAAGCGGATTCTTGTAGCTACTTCTTGTTAATACAATAAACTTTCATAACTCATTTACACATTTCATTGTAGGTACAAGAAAAATGCAGTAAACTAAAGTGATAGTCAAATTTTTGCATAAACATGAAAAAGGAGGGAAAGGGGGTTGGGGTTTGAAAATTCAAACAAATATCGAAGAATATCTAAGAAATTATTAATGCCACAAAATTTTTTATTTTACTTAAATTATGTGCTTTAATGAGATCTACATTTTTGAAGTAGCAAGATTTTGTCTATGTCTTAGAGTTAACCAATTGAGGAGCGTTTTTGTAGAAAGTCGATAGTTGCAAACATTTCCGAAAATGAGTTTTGTATATATATATATATATATATATATATATATATATATATATACACACACATATATCTTTTAGCATCTGAATCGATCGGTGAAATCAGATTTAGTGAAACTTGATTCACGCTGTAATTAGAGACAACCAAACATTTCAGGTTTTTTAAAACTCAATAGATGCAGTCACTTAGTTGAAGCAAAACTCAATACATGCTGGACTCTTTATTTGAAATATACACAAGGCCAAGTAAAATGTTTTTTACCATAGTATAAGGTTTTAAGTAAGAGCATTCTCGTGTCATAATATTCCAACTACTGCAATTCTACAAGAAGGTTCTCAGGTGGCAAGGAGCGAAATATGAATCCTTGCATCCTTGAACATACGTTGGCTGCTTAAATAGTAAAGCTTTCAATGTAAGCATGAGCTAATGTTTGCCACTTAACTTATACTGTGCTAATGTAACATTCGTATCTGAAACTAGCAGATTGCTAGCAGGTGCAAAACTAGCAGATTACTCTCACGACCTCTCCTGGTTGTAGATCAGTACCATAGTTTCTGACATACACTTGTGTGAATAATGAATACAGAGGGTGAATTTATTATGGTTCAAGACACACTAGCTGGAAATCAAGAACTAGAGAGAAAAACCCTCATAAAGTTAAAACAAGAACATTATTATGGTAATGCTCATGGTTTTTTTTTTTGTGGCAAATATGATGTTTTAATCGCATTCTTCATTTTTTCCAATATGCAGTCACAGTTATATGGCTCCAGATCGTGTTTTAGGAAGAATAGAAAAAGAATACAGAAGAACGGGAAGACATCATGACACCCAGTGGTTACTATAAGTTATTGAAGAATCATAGCACAATAAAGATCCTCAACAAGGACGGGAAATATTGAATTTAAGGGCCAGTGCTCAATAGGTGTTAGGATTGGCATTGCGTTTCAAGATGGCTCTGTAGTGAGTGATCACTTAACAAAAAAGAAATCTAACCACACCTTGTAATGTATATATTGAAGTGCAGAACACACATACAGTGTGTCCAATGGCAGTGTGCTTGCTAAAACCAAGAGTTAAAACATGCAACACTATTAAATTCCTGTGTTCTTCCAGAAGTTAACATGGCATCTAAAGAAAAAAAAGGAATGGCATTAAGAAACTTGTGCAATATTTCAAAATAATAGATAAGGCAAAGGAGTTCTACACAACTGTTGTAGCAGAGGTGTCCCATTAAACTTTTGTGATAATCACAATTTTGTGCTAAAATTATTAATTTGTTTTAGCAGTGCTCTAATGAGACTCATATGAATAAAGACTGCATCTATTGAGCTTTGAAAAATCTCAGTTTTTTGGGAATAAAATAGACCAATATTTAAAAAGCGCACATATTTTTGTTTAACCCACTTTCATTGCCTTTGAACAAAGCTTGCTTTTATTTAAAGGTGAGTCGGAATTGTAACACTAACATCACTTAAGTTTACTCACTTAACATGTTTCGGGAAACCGTTGTTCCCATCCTCAGAAGGTTAACTCGACTGGCCCGTGTTGTTGGTGTTTCCGTTTTTTGGACTGGATCCTGTGGTGGCATCTTGTGGTGGAGAGATGTACTTCCAGAGAGGATTTGGTGGCGGCAAATCAAAATTCATTAGATGTGTGTTGTGTTTTAGAATGGTGATCTTCTCCCATGCATCTAATTCGGCTGCAAATTTGGCTGGTTTGACTAATGTAATATTGGGTTTGATGTTGTGATTAGTGATCCAAAAATGGTGTGAAACTGCAGATTTGTCCATTTGTTTGTATTTAATACATCTCATGTGCTCCTTTAGCCTAGTTTCTAGGTTTCTTTTTTTTTGTCTTACCTATGTATACTTTATTGCAATCTGAACAATTGATTTTATAGATTCCAGCTTTTTTGTCTTGTGGAATGGGGTCTTTTAACTTGTTACAAAGTAATTTCTCTATGTTAAATTTGTTCTGTGGAGCTAGGCTGATGTTATGTTTCATGAAAATCTTCTTAAATTTGTGAAAAGTTCCTGGGTGGTATGTGAATTTCTTGAACTTTAGCTCTTTATCTTGCTGGCTGAGATTTGTTGTGTTTCTGATGTGCATCTGTCGTTTGAATTTTGCAATTTTTTTGTCAATAGTTGTTTTGTTGTACCCATTATGTATTGCTGTGTCTACTATATGCTGGTATTCTAACTGGTATTCTTTTTTATTTAAGGGGGTATATACCAGTCTATGTGTTAGGCTGTTTAGTACTGCATGTTTGTGTGTGGTTGGATTGAAACTCTTATTTTTTATGTAATTAGTAGAGTGTGTTGGCTTTCTGTATATGCCAAAGGTTAGGTTCTTTTGTTCTCTGATGATTTTTAGGTCTAAAAATGGTAGCATGCCTTCTTTTTCTATTTCTATGGTGAATTTTATTGATTGGTTCTGTAGGTTTAGTAAGGCTAAGGAGTCTTGTATGAACCTGTTAGGGACAACAGCGAAGATGTCGTCAACATATCTGTGCCAAACTTTAAACATGTATGGAAAGGAAGTTGTTATGTGTGTTTCTAAGTAGCTCATAAATAAATCTGCCAAGAAGGGTGAAAGTGGGTTGCCCATGGTTAAACCAGTTGGTTGTTGATAGAACTTCTTATTGAAACTAAAACAATTTTGTGCAATGCATAAATTGGTAAGTTGTATGAGGTCTACTATTTCTTCTTCAAGTAGGTTAGTCTGCTGTAGCCATTTCTTTAACTGACGCAGGAGTTGATCTGTAGGAACACTTGGAAATAGTGCAGTGACATCAAAGGAAACTAATCTGTCTTCTGGTTCGAGTTCCAGGGATTTTATCTTCTGTATTAAATCTTCTGAATTCCTTATGTTTTTGCTATTGAATTTTGGTAGTGAAGAGAATCTCTGTACTAACCATTTTGCCAGTTTGTAGGTAGGAGAATCAATATTGCTGACAATTGGTCTCATCTTATTACCCGGTTTGTGTATTTTAGGTAGAGCATACTTTCTTGGTAAAGTGGGGTGATCTGGTTTTAATCTAGATTTATCAGTGTCTGTTATAGTTTTGCTTTCCTGGATGGTTTGATTGAAGGCTTTTAAATGTAATTTTAATGGGTCTTCTTGAATTTGTATGTAATTTTCTTGTTGCAGCATATTTTCTACTCTGGCAATATAATCATCTTTTTGCAGTACAACTAGTTTATTTCCCTTGTCAGCTTTTGTGTATACTACTGGTTTTGATTTTAATGTTTTGATCACATGTTTGGTTGGGAAA
Organism: Deroplatys truncata; assembly: GCA_030765065.1. NCBI lineage: Eukaryota > Metazoa > Arthropoda > Insecta > Mantodea > Mantidae > Deroplatys > Deroplatys truncata. Next base: position 75,418,738 of record CM060975.1, on the reverse strand, counting down.
TTGTTATGTTTATCTGCTTGTATTTCTTGGAGAACCATTTCACATTCTTTTTTTATAGTGGTTTTACTATTTTCATTTAGGTTGTAAGTAGCAATCTCATTGTCTGCGACTATTTCATCGGTTGTTTTTGTGTAGCCAACACATGTTTTTAGGCCAAGGTTTAATACCGATAATTCTGCTTTGGTGAAAGTTACATTTGAAAGATTAATTACGTCTGGGTATGACGTCGTTTTTTCATTTTTTAGGTTAGGTTTATATGAATGTTGCTTCCGGCGTAGTATGTCTAGTTTTTTCTTTAATTTCAGCGTTTTTGTTTTCATCCTGTAGCTAAGAATAGTGAGGAATTTTGATTGCATGTTTTGCCAAAGTGGGTAGCCGAGTGTGTACGTTAATTTAAGGTGAAGAGCATATAATTCCAGTTCCAATTTTTGTAATTTTGCGTAGTGGTTGTTTCTCTCAATTATTATTACTTTTTTATCGGCTGATGTTTGGTGTTTGCTGTTTTTGTCATATTTTACAATTCTCCTTACAAACTTTGGTGTGACTTTGTTTTGTATGCATAGGTTTAAAAAACGGATGTCCGCAAATGTGTTTTTTCTCTTTTCTTCAATTTTTTGGTATCTTTTGATGTCACTTTTTATTCCACTGAAATCTGTATTGAAATTTAGGGTTTCTAATCTTACCTTGTTTTCTGCCATGACTTGTATCTTTTTTAACGTGGTGGCTAATTATAACATTTGCTTCTTGTGACTTGTTGGTCTTATTGATATTGTAATGAAAAGAAGCTAGAAACAGTGATGTGTATTGAATTTATTTAAAGGTGAGTCGGAATTGTAACACTAACATCACTTAAGTTTACTCACTTAACATGTTTCGGGAAACCGTTGTTCCCATCCTCAGAAGGTTAACTCGACTGGCCCGTGTTGTTGGTGTTTCCGTTTTTTGGACTGGATCCTGTGGTGGCATCTTGTGGTGGAGAGATGTACTTCCAGAGAGGATTTGGTGGCGGCAAATCAAAATTCATTAGATGTGTGTTGTGTTTTAGAATGGTGATCTTCTCCCATGCATCTAATTCGGCTGCAAATTTGGCTGGTTTGACTAATGTAATATTGGGTTTGATGTTGTGATTAGTGATCCAAAAATGGTGTGAAACTGCAGATTTGTCCATTTGTTTGTATTTAATACATCTCATGTGCTCCTTTAGCCTAGTTTCTAGGTTTCTTTTTTTTTGTCTTACCTATGTATACTTTATTGCAATCTGAACAATTGATTTTATAGATTCCAGCTTTGTTGTCTTGTGGAATGGGGTCTTTTAACTTGTTACAAAGTAATTTCTCTATGTTAAATTTGTTCTGTGGAGCTAGGCTGATGTTATGTTTCATGAAAATCTTCTTAAATTTGTGAAAAGTTCCTGGGTGGTATGTGAATTTCTTGAACTTTAGCTCTTTATCTTGCTGGCTGAGATTTGTTGTGTTTCTGATGTGCATCTGTCGTTTGAATTTTGCAATTTTTTTGTCAATAGTTGTTTTGTTGTACCCATTATGTATTGCTGTGTCTACTATATGCTGGTATTCTAACTGGTATTCTTTTTTATTTAAGGGGGTATATACCAGTCTATGTGTTAGGCTGTTTAGTACTGCATGTTTGTGTGTGGTTGGATTGAAACTCTTATTTTTTATGTAATTAGTAGAGTGTGTTGGCTTCCTGTATATGCCAAAGGTTAGGTTCTTTTGTTCTCTGATGATTTTTAGGTCTAAAAATGGTAGCATGCCTTCTTTTTCTATTTCTATGGTGAATTTTATTGATTGGTTCTGTAGGTTTAGTAAGGCTAAGGAGTCTTGTATGAACCTGTTAGGGACAACAGCGAAGATGTCGTCAACATATCTGTGCCAAACTTTAAACATGTATGGAAAGGAAGTTGTTATGTGTGTTTCTAAGTAGCTCATAAATAAATCTGCCAAGAAGGGTGAAAGTGGGTTGCCCATGGTTAAACCAGTTGGTTGTTGATAGAACTTCTTATTGAAACTAAAACAATTTTGTGCAATGCATAAATTGGTAAGTTGTATGAGGTCTACTATTTCTTCTTCAAGTAGGTTAGTCTGCTGTAGCCATTTCTTTAAATGACGCAGGAGTTGATCTGTAGGAACACTTGGAAATAGTGCAGTGACATCAAAGGAAACTAATCTGTCTTCTGGTTCGAGTTCCAGGGATTTTATCTTCTGTATTAAATCTTCTGAATTCCTTATGTTTTTGCTATTGAATTTTGGTAGTGAAGAGAATCTCTGTACTAACCATTTTGCCAGTTTGTAGGTAGGAGAATCAATATTGCTGACAATTGGTCTCATCTTATTACCCGGTTTGTGTATTTTAGGTAGAGCATACATTCTTGGTAAAGTGGGGTGATCTGGTTTTAATCTAGATTTATCAGTGTCTGTTATAGTTTTGCTTTCCTGGATGGTTTGATTGAAGGCTTTTAAATGTAATTTTAATGGGTCTTCTTGAATTTGTATGTAATTTTCTTGTTGCAGCATATTTTCTACTCTGGCAATATAATCATCTTTTTGCAGTACAACTAGTTTATTTCCCTTGTCAGCTTTTGTGTATACTACTGGTTTTGATTTTAATGTTTTGATCACATGTTTGGTTGGGAAATCACCAAACATCAGCCGATAAAAAAGTAATAATAATTGAGAGAAACAACCACTACGCAAAATTACAAAAATTGGAACTGGAATTATATGCTCTTCACCTTAAATTAACGTACACACTCGGCTACCCACTTTGGCAAAACATGCAATCAAAATTCGTCACTATTCTTAGCTACAGGATGAAAACAAAAACGCTGAAATTAAAGAAAAAACTAGACATACTACGCCGGAAGCAACATTCATGTAAACCTAACCTAAAAAATGAAAAAACGACGTCATACCCAGACGTAATTAATCTTTCAAATGTAACTTTCACCAAAGCAGAATTATCGGTATTAAACCTTGGCCTAAAAACATGTGTTGGCTACACAAAAACAACCGATGAAATAGTCGCAGACATTGAGATTGCTACTTACAACCTAAATGAAAATAGTAAAACCACTATAAAAAAAGAATGTGAAATGGTTCTCCAAGAAATACAAGCAGATAAACATAACAATTTCCCAACCAAACATGTGATCAAAACATTAAAATCAAAACCAGTAGTATACACAAAAGCTGACAAGGGAAATAAACTAGTTGTACTGCAAAAAGATGATTATATTGCCAGAGTAGAAAATATGCTGCAACAAGAAAATTACATACAAATTCAAGAAGACCCATTAAAATTACATTTAAAAGCCTTCAATCAAACCATCCAGGAAAGCAAAACTATAACAGACACTGATAAATCTAGATTAAAACCAGATCACCCCACTTTACCAAGAAAGTATGCTCTACCTAAAATACACAAACCGGGTAATAAGATGAGACCAATTGTCAGCAATATTGATTCTCCTACCTACAAACTGGCAAAATGGTTAGTACAGAGATTCTCTTCACTACCAAAATTCAATAGCAAAAACATAAGCAATTCAGAAGATTTAATACAGAAGATAAAATCCCTGGAACTCGAACCAGAAGACAGATTAGTTTCCTTTGATGTCACTGCACTATTTCCAAGTGTTCCTACAGATCAACTCCTGCGTCATTTAAAGAAATGGCTACAGCAGACTAACCTACTTGAAGAAGAAATAGTAGACCTCATACAACTTACCAATTTATGCATTGCACAAAATTGTTTTAGTTTCAATAAGAAGTTCTATCAACAACCAACTGGTTTAACCATGGGCAACCCACTTTCACCCTTCTTGGCAGATTTATTTATGAGCTACTTAGAAACACACATAACAACTTCCTTTCCATACATGTTTAAAGTTTGGCACAGATATGTTGACGACATCTTCGCTGTTGTCCCTAACAGGTTCATACAAGACTCCTTAGCCTTACTAAACCTACAGAACCAATCAATAAAATTCACCATAGAAATAGAAAAAGAAGGCATGCTACCATTTTTAGACCTAAAAATCATCAGAGAACAAAAGAACCTAACCTTTGGCATATACAGAAAGCCAACACACTCTACTAATTACATAAAAAATAAGAGTTTCAATCCAACCACACACAAACATGCAGTACTAAACAGCCTAACACATAGACTGGTATATACCCCCTTAAATAAAAAAGAATACCAGTTAGAATACCAGCATATAGTAGACACAGCAATACATAATGGGTACAACAAAACAACTATTGACAAAAAAATTGCAAAATTCAAACGACAGATGCACATCAGAAACACAACAAATCTCAGCCAGCAAGATAAAGAGCTAAAGTTCAAGAAATTCACATACCACCCAGGAACTTTTCACAAATTTAAGAAGATTTTCATGAAACATAACATCAGCCTAGCTCCACAGAACAAATTTAACATAGAGAAATTACTTTGTAACAAGTTAAAAGACCCCATTCCACAAGACAAAAAAGCTGGAATCTATAAAATCAATTGTTCAGATTGCAATAAAGTATACATAGGTAAGACAAAAAAAAAGAAACCTAGAAACTAGGCTAAAGGAGCACATGAGATGTATTAAATACAAACAAATGGACAAATCTGCAGTTTCACACCATTTTTGGATCACTAATCACAACATCAAACCCAATATTACATTAGTCAAACCAGCCAAATTTGCAGCCGAATTAGATGCATGGGAGAAGATCACCATTCTAAAACACAACACACATCTAATGAATTTTGATTTGCCGCCACCAAATCCTCTCTGGAAGTACATCTCTCCACCACAAGATGCCACCACAGGATCCAGTCCAAAAAACGGAAACACCAACAACACGGGCCAGTCGAGTTAACCTTCTGAGGATGGGAACAACGGTTTCCCGAAACATGTTAAGTGAGTAAACTTAAGTGATGTTAGTGTTACAATTCCGACTCACCTTTAAATAAATTCAATACACATCACTGTTTCTAGCTTCTTTTCATTACAAAGAATGCTTTCCAAAATCTTTTGTTATGAAGTATGTGCTTGTGCATTTAAACTAAAAATGTGATTCCTGTAAAATCTTGATTTCTGCATCTATCAATTTTGCAAAAATGCTCCTCAATTATACAAAATGAAGTGGACTTTACAGGCTATTCCCACAAAATTCAAGATATACATTTTGTCATGAAAATAGCTTAAACATGCATTTTAACCAAATTGTTTGAGCCATTTTTGAGAAAATAAAAACTTTTCCATGTAAAGCTTAGTTTTGGATGGAGGGATTTTATTCATAAACTTTGTGATGCATCCTTGTAAGGTCCGAACTTAAATGCCAAGTTTCGTATTTAACAATTTTTCGTTTTTGAGTTTGCTGTTCACAGATGCATATACAGATCTTTTTCTAAAAATTGCTTTTTGGGGGTGGGGTTTCAGGGGGCCTCAAAATGTGTACTTCTGGTTAAATCTCGACATCAAATTTTTGGTTGGAATAGTATAACTTCCTCTACATTAAGTGCATATTAGAGAAAGTAAATTAAATTATATGATCATAACAAACGCTTCTCATCTTTTTTAATTAAATTCAAAAGCAGAGCATATTTTGCAATCTATTAGTCACATCATCATCCCCTTCCACTTTGTGTACATTTGATATAATGTCGTTAAGGCTGTTGCTACTAGATGATGGATTGTTTGTTACATATTATTGCCACTATTGGAAGTAAAACAAATTTGTTGCCAGAATTAATTGGCAGTTTTTCAAAGTGAAAACAGCTAATGATGCAATTAGTGGGTTGCAAAACATTTTCTGCTGCAGAATTAAAGAAGATAAGTGAAATATTTGTTATTAACATATAAGTAGAGGTGGTAGTTTTTGTTAATTAGTGATAAAAACAAATTGCTGATTTTGCATTAAAAACTATTATCTTTGCATATTATCATGATTTGGTTCATTGGCTACAATAATTTAAATCATGAAATAAAACAAAATTTAGAAATAAAATGAAATTTTGTCATTTTCATGAAATAACATTTTCTGTTAATTTTGGTACTCATGAGATTTTTAGTTTTTTGGAGGAAAATTTCTAATTATACTGGTTGTAGCCATGTTTTGTTCCTCCAAGAATCAATCACAAGTGTGTTGAACTTCATCCGCGCATCGAGGGAGGTGCCACTATTGTTAATAGGCACTATTCATTGCTGGCTTGACTTGGGTTCTTGCCCTTAACACATGCAAACCTGTTCCTTTTTTCGCACAGCAAGTTAAGTGCTTGTTTGAATGCTGGTTTGTGATTCATAACCACACTTTAAAATGCCGAAAGGTAAAGTTACGTTGCAGGAGCGATCTGCGGAATTTAAGTCTAAAGGTCACATAGTATCGTGTAATGTACAAATTTTGTGAAGTTCAACTTGACTTTAAGCATAAAGATAGCTTGGAAAAACATAGCAAATCAGAGAAACACATGAAGCCCAAGATAGTGTTCTGCATGTGGCTTCTTTACAACAGATGCTAAAGAGCGCGAGTTGTGTGAAAGATATGAAGGAACAATTTATTGTAGATACAACAGAAGTGCTTGTGATGGCAAATATTCCAGAAGAAAAGTTTGATAGCCCTGCTCCTCGAAACTGGATGAGCAAGTACATGCAAGGTGGACTAGGGAACCTGCCATCTGCCAATTGCATAAGAAAAAAGTACATTCCCATGTTGCGACAAAAGAAGCTAGATGAAATAAAAGATGTGAGAAATAAAGACGTGGTTGTACTCTATGACAAAACAACGGATAAAATGGAAATTGTGTTTTTAATATGTTGCTTCATCCTGTTGTTCCATCCACAAAACAAACAACATATTTGACTTCTTCCATGGTGTTGGATACTGTTAATGGTCCTAGCTGTTTGATCGCAATAGTCATTATCATAAGTATGTATGATATAGACATTGTGCACATTGTAGCCATTGTTACCGACTGCGTGCTACATGATGGCCGTGTAAAAATGCTTCAAGGGCTAATTGAAAAATGTTGGGCTCACAAAATAAACCTTGTGGGTAAAATATTTGAACAGGAACTGAAAGAACTAAATTTAGCTGTAGTGAAGGCAAAGAATGTCTTGTAAGTGGAAAAATGGATACATCGCTTTCTTGAGGCAGAAATACCAAGTCACTGACAATGAAAATAAAATTTGTCTTTACTGCGCCCATGTGTATGAGGTGGAATTCATGGTTCAAATCTGCCATGTACTTTGCAACCCTTATAGAAAATCTTGCAGAGCTTTTCAGCAACACTGAGGATGGAAATTGGAAAACACTTTTCTTTAAAGAAGCCAGTGCTGCTGCAATGATTCAAACTATTAAGCTGTTTATGTGTATCCTGTATGCCGCCAACTAATGGAGCTGACCACTTTCTTGGGAAGCTTAACGACATTGAGGTAGCATTCAAACTTTCCAGTGAAAGATTTTTTTAACCAAATTGTGCTGAAACAACATAATCAGCTTCCCACAAGGTTAAAGCAGCTATAGAAGTAAGTATTTCCTTGGCTGGTTTTAGTGAAGTTGAACTTCATGACAGATCCATGTCATAAAATCATAAAAGGAATAAGATCATTGATCCTCAAAATGTATCCAAGAATGTGTCACCATCTGAACTTTTTAACTTAAAGAACTGTTTACCCTTGAAGTTAGGATCACAGGAATTCCTAGAATCCCAGTGTCATTGTTGCTGCTGTCAAAGGGCAGATTGGTAGGGAAGACTGTGTGAAAATGCTTTGTGGACTGAAATTTTCACATCAGAACTAAGCTGCTGCAGCAGCAGCAGCAGCACAGAAGAGTGTGTGGTACCCAAGTTCAAAAGTTGACTTGGAGAGATCGTTCTCAAAGTACAGTCTAGTGGCAAATGACGTGGAGGAGATTGCCTGCAGCTAATGCATAGGCACTCACTATTATCTGGTTTGCATAAGACAATTTGATCATTTTATACACTTTAATTATTTCTCACTTCTTGAAATTTTATATTTCTAAAATTATTTTCTTCATTTATTTTAGGCAAACCTTCAAGCAGCTATTGCATGTACTATTTTGCCATGATTTCTTTGGAAGCATTTTTTAAAAAGCAATAATTTTTCGCTTGATAGTACTACCTTAGTTTATTGTAAATATTACAAGCCCTAAGCTTTCTTTTATGATAAATCTGCAATGTTTAAACTGAACATTAATTGTGTTACATTGCTGTAAAATACAAATACCTAAATTTCATCATACATATTTAGTGGAAAAAAATGTATGTATCTTTTTAATTAATTGTTGTAAACCTTCCTCAAAAATGTGTTTTAACATTTGTGTTCTCTCAGCAAATAAAATTAATTCACAATGTTTATTTTCCTTTCTTGGTTTCCTATTGTCTAATAGAAAGTGGTTACTCAACAAAGGTGTTTGTCGAAGAAGAAAACATTTATTTATTATTAATATTTTATGTATTTATTATAAGTACTTTTGAGTCTTAAACTACCTTGTATGGTAAACATAAAACATTTAAACTGAATACCATATTAACCGTTACATTGCTCTTAAAAATCAACTTGAGTCCAACTTTTGTTTCATCAAGAATGCAGATAATAAAAACACAAAACAAATTTCAAATCAACAAAAGTGTCAAAAAATAAAACCATTTTATCATACCCCCTACATATAAGAAATGTGTGTATATGCTTGTATGTTTGCTTGATTGTTACTAGGTTCAATTTTCTACTTGCATGATCATGTTGCACTGAAGTACTACTACTCGTACCTTACCATCGAGTTGTCAGTTATTCTAGACCAAGTAAGGCTAATGGGCATATTATGTACTGCTGCTATTTAAATGTATTTATTTCATAATATAGAGATATAATTTGGTAAACTAATTTGTGGAGCATAAGTGAAACTGATGGCAATGAAAATGAAAACCTGTAAAGAGAAAGAGTAAACTACCAATTTAACAATTCAGATATAATGATCATTTTAGGTTAAGTGCAGTGCAACTTGAACATTTTCTTAGTATTTAAATGCATTTTTTTTCTTTCTTGCTGTTTGTCAGTGGTAGTGCAAAAGCATCTAGCTTCTACTTCCTTCAAGAGAAAGAATTTCAATTCTTCTGATACCATTTTAATAGTTGAAGGACTGTTACAATATCTTAATAGTTTTTGCACAAAATTAGTGGCATGTTTTGGCTATTATGCAGAGCATGGAATATGTGGTAACAATCACAGAAGAGGGGAAGTATTAAATATAATGAAGTAATTTTTCATTTTGTGTCATGAAAGTAGACAAAAATTATAACGCTGCAGGATTAAATAATTCATGGAAAAGTTACACTAATAGTCTTGTATAGGCTACCTTAAGATTATGATTAAGTTAACATGGACAAATTTGAGGAATGAAATCCCAAAATGCAAAGATAAATGGTTGTTTCATGTTACAAGGTACTTGAATTCTTTTGCAAAACATTAATACACACATAACCCCATACTTAACAACAGTTTTCATCAGTAACTTAAGTATCTATCATACATTTGTGGAATAGGGCCCTGCAGAAGCCTACATCGTAGTTTTCTTTATCTGTACAGTCTGCATTTTGTGTAGGATGAGTAAATGAATAGTTAGTGAGTTGTCATGGATAATAATACACTAAGGAAATGCCAATCTAGTCACAATTTTAGTTTTCATTCATATACAATCCATTCTATTCACTGCAAATGAAGGTATGACCATCACAACACTTAATTCCTACTTATAGATTTATCTAAGAGCAAAATCCACGGTCCGTGCTTAAGGGATACGCATACTCGGATCCTACTTGAGTACCAAAATCAGATTCAGAAACAAAACTGAAGTGAAAAGTGAGTAGATTTGAGTATTTTTCTAGTGATCTAGTTTAGACTTGAGATTCACTTTTTGAAGATTGGTAACTTGAAACAGATTCAGAAACATTATTAACCATGTTACTAATATTAGTCAAACATGTAAGTAATAGTTACAAGCGTAATTTGCTAATTTAGAATTTGGAGATTGCGTGCAAGTTTAACAGTGCAGAAGCTGAAGGCCCAGCAGACTGTGTGATGTGGGGGTGTTTGATCACCGGGTTTCTAGACCTCTAATACTCTATTTATAACACAGATAAATTATTTGAGAATGAAAACATAGTTGCATGTGTTTTACATTGTAGTTTTACTTCAAACAAAATGCAAAGCTGAACTCATTTAGGTTACGATGCAAATGCAGTTGGATGACATTCAAAACAATATTGTTTGTTGGAAAAACAGAACATTTATCAGTGAATAATAATGCTCTCAGTGTCATCGCTAGTATTCAACATTTCTAGTTGTTACACTCAGTATTGGCATTACAATAGTGCGAGGTATACCGAGAATGTGTTCCTGATGTCCTGTTTTTATGTAACATTCTAATATTAATGTTTGTTGATAATAGCTGTTTAGCAAGTAGTTTTCCTGATCTCTGTGCAGTGATTCAGTTATATACAAAGTTACCAGATCGGCTAAAAGTCGTTTTCAAATCCCACATTAATAAAAGCTTTTTAAAGAGCGCAAGCAAGATTAAATATGCTTCAGTAGCTGTGAGCACAGAAAGCGGAACATTGTGAGCAAATCCATGGCATTGAAATAGGAACATGTTATAAAGTTGTACTATCAATTTGGTGAGTTACTTAATGTATTTACTTGATTTTAATTAAAATTTGCTCTTTAATAATCTGTTCATGAAGGTCGCACTTTGAATAAGGTCTCCTGAAAGTAACTAAGCTTTATAAATTATGTACAAGTGTGCATAAGCAATGTGGATACCTTACTGTGATCATTTAAGATATATATTTTAAAAAAATTACTATGTACTAGGTATCTACTTAAACTTGACATTAAAAATTAAGATTAATATTTTTTTTTTAAATCCAAGTGACATTACACATCTTCTTGCAGGCCCCAACAGTTTACTTTTGCCACTTTATCTTCAGAGTATCATTTTTGCAATATGCTTCACACAAAAGCTATGATTGCTTTAATTTATGTATTTTAAATTCCTGTCTTTTTGCTTTCTAATAATATGGTTTCTTCACTTGTAGTCATTATTGGTCTATTTTCCACCATCATTTATCATAATTTACAGGACTGACTTAATTTTTACACAAAAATATCCTGATGGGATTTAGATGTATACAAATACAGATTATTGTTTTTATAAAACTTTATCATCAATATGCTCAGTTTCATTCTAGATTTACATTGTTACATAAGTAGGTAGAAATATTAAGAAATAGTAATTAACACTGGAGCGCCTGTTAGTGATTTCTCTGTAAATACTAAATATATCTTCATGGGTGTTAAATTTATAGGAATTGAATTGTTTTGCCAATATTTCCTAAGTGGATTTTTTTAAATGTTGACACATTCATACTTCCTATTTTCCAAAACATCACTTTGCTTCTCTACAGTTGTGTTAAGGATATGTTCATTTCTCGGGGAAAAACGTAAGATTGTCCAAAATTTTAATCCACAAACAAAATCAAGGAACTATAGACCATGTGGAACACAGTGAATCTAGTGAATAAAACAAATAATTGCAGCATTCACAGCCCTCTCTAGCAATCAGAGTTAATGCTGATTCCGGAAAGGACAAAAATGATCGACCTATCAAAGTCTGCCCATGGTTATTTAATGGTCTTACAGTGTGGTCACTCACCTCGCACTAGTATCATACTCAAGTTACTCTGGTTACCAAAGTGAGGAGGAATTGGCACTCACACTTGAGTGAGTGATGAATCAGTGGAGTATAAGTATCCCTCAAGTAAGGACTATGAATATGCCCCTAAGCTATAGCAACTTGTGAGTAATAATAGTGTTATATTTTTCTCCTAGGATAGTTCTTAGCAAGTATGTTCCTTCTTTCTTTTTCTGATTTTGTCCTAATTGGTTTCTGGTGCATCCCCTGCTGGTTCATCATGCATTTCTTAGCACCTCAACTCCATTTTGCTCTGCAGAGCTTTTGTTACATAAGGAAGGTTCCTTCAAATTTTAAGGTTCTTTGAGGAATGCGTACATCAGATGTTCAGCTGTTATTGTGTCACTGCAACTTAAATGCAGAAGAATTAATTTTGGCTGCCTCTGAAGTTGAGTGTTCTGCATTCTGACTTTTCAACCAGAGATCTCGGGTTCAATTCCCAGATGGGGCGGGGAATTTTTCTTTATCCAGAATCATCTGTTTTCCAGAGAGTCTAGTAATAAGAATGCAGGAGTGAATGTAAGTCGGTTCAATATAAAAGTTAATGAAAAACCAATATTAAAAAAACCCTTCAGTTCAGAAAGTAAAAATGCCACCAGTAAGTTGTTTCTATACTCAAAGCCCCAGGGGTTATATGGTAACATAAAATGAACTTTTTTTAAGTTTTATCAGAATCTAAAGTTTTTTCTGAAATATGGAAGGAGCATAGTTTTTTTTTTTCTAGTCTCAGGAACTCTATTGACTTTCATTAGAACCTTTTATTACAGATGATTCTTCAAAATCATCTTCAGATTTGTGCTATCAGCCATGCTTTTGAATTTTTAATTAGCAAGTTTTAATTATTTGAAAAATGTGAAATTATGTTCGTCCTTCACACTATTGTTTTGTTGTTGCTTCTGAACATGGAAGGGAGAAAAAAAGAGAGAAACCCAATACCATGGCATTTTAAATTGTCCAAATGTTTTATAATGTACTTTCTTCTCTTTAGCTAAATGTAGCATAAAAAGGTCACCTAAAGCAATAAATACAAGCTGAAACAATGTTACGTGCTGTTTTGTTGTTTATAACTGTGGACAAAATACGGTTTCACACAGTAATAGTTAAAGGAAAATTCATCTATTTTTTTACTCATAAGAGCATTACTGTCACCGGTGGTCATATTGGTCACAAGTATTTTTGTAGAGTTAACTTTAAATCCAGGCCTTGCATCAATATGTAGATAATGGCATGTGTAGTTCGAAAAATCTAATGCGTTGCATTCACATTTATTTTCTCTACTCACTCTTCTGCAATCTACTCTTTCAAAAGTTTATTATTCTACCTACTTCTTATTAAGCCAGGTAGACTTTCCATTCACATCTACACATGTCATGGATCTCTTAAGGTTTACAAAAGCATTCAGAATTAAGAGGACTTCACAGGCTATTCCCAGAAAATTCAAGATATAATTTGTTATGCAAAAACTTAAAAACACATTGTATTTTAATCAAAATCATTGGAGCCATTTTTTAGAAAATTAAACATAACAAAAATTTTTTCATACAAAGGGTAGTCTGGGGAGATTTTCTTGAAAATCTTCGTGTCACATCTTTAGAAGATGCTGAAAGTTAACTGGTTTTACACAGACATACATGGACATTTTTCTTTTTTTTTTAAAAAAAAAACTTTTATTTAGGGAATCTCAATGCATGTATTTCTGGTGAAATCTAAGTATCAAATTTTTTTGTGGAAGTATAAAACTTTCACTTTTTTCTTTCGTTTTTATGGGAAAATTCTGCTATTCTTCCCATTAGACCTACCTGATTGAAAAATATGTTTGATTAAAGGAAGCAGGAAGTTAAATATGATCTTTTTTTTTCCCCCTTTCTTTTTTGGGTGGGGTGGTGTAGCAGAAATCCTGTAATTATTCTCAATTCAGTATATATATTATATATGGGCATTTGCAGCATTTAACCTTTGATTATAACTTTAAAGCTAGATTACTGCACCTATTTTATTGAAATAATTTTTTAGATTTTTTTATATAAAAAAAATTTATATAAATATTTAGCCACAAAGCTGTAAGGGTAGAGTGATCAACCATGAGCAGTTCAGGATGCAGCTAATCAGTACTCTCCAGAATCCATAAAAGTTGGTGGTGTTTCTGTAACTAGATTTTAAATTAGATTATCTCAGAATTCCTGCTAATCATATGTACTTTTTTCTCAAAAGCTATAAACCTCTTTTCGTACTTTTCTAAGATAAAGTGAACAAGATTAATCCTTTTGCGTTTAATAGGTTTTAAAATATTGAGCATTTTTACTTAAAAATTTAGACAAAAATACATTAATTCATTTTCTTGAAGAAAAATAAACAAATTGAAATAGTTCTGATGAAGTAGAATATGAAGATCATAAAAATCCCAACTCTGCTTCAACTAGTTTCTGAAAGACACACCTAAAATGCAAGTATTTCTGTCATTTATATAGATTATGTTATAATTATGAAGCTACACATGACAAGTCATATTTTTTCCCTGAACTTTAGGGTGAATTTTACAATTTATGCACGAATCCAGGTATTGTAATGTAGAAAATGTATTTTTATTGTGCATGTGAAGTCATATTTACACCTCTTTTAATAATAGCTCATATTTCAACCAACTTTTGCTATAATAGGTCATATTTTGGCCAACTTTTGCCAAAAATGCATATTTTTGTCATATATTTGACACAAGAATAAAAACATGAAAATGTTGCTCACAGGACAATGTTTCAGGTGATATTGTCACAAATAAACACAACAATTACTACAAAGCTTTAGTAAACAAGCAGCGTAACACACTAGTCAGTTTGCTGACATAAGAATTATTGCACAGGGTGAACAACAAATTGCAAAGTGTTCTTCAGTGGAGTCCTGGATATTCTACAATGTGCAAAATTACTGACAGTCTTTCTGGGAATACCACAAATTTGAAGACAACGAACCAAAGCTGGCCTGCAGTGACCTCACCACCTTCAAATATGCTCCTCTGGTGTGAAGAGGAGCATTTCCAGGTACAAATCTATTCTCAGTGACCACCGTAGATTTTTGAAAATGGAAAACCTGAAAATGCACCTTGTAATCCAGTGCAACTCTGCAGAAACTGAAGATTGACAGGACGTGTTAACTAATTTGGAATACTTTAAACAAGTGGTGTGCAGTAGTAAAAACATGGTTTTATTGTTTCGATAAGTATTATTGTTTTCACTGTATTTCATGTTTTTTCAGGCACATGCAGACATTTCAAAAATAAGTGCTAGCGAGTTCACACACTACAAAAAGTAAGTACTATACTCACATTAATTAATTTTGAAGATTGAGAAGCTAGTAACAGTGATGTGTCATAATTTAAAATAGAGAGAGTTGGAAGTTGTTACACTACATCAATAAAATGTTCTTACTTGAATGTGTTTCGTTCTCCGGAAACACGTTCAAGTAAGGACATTTTAGTGATGTAATGTAACAACCTCCAACTCTCTCTATTTTAAACTATACTTACAATTTGTTCTGAAGTGAATTCTGTATTACATGGTATATAAAAAAATCAACAAAAATGTTTTTAAATAAACTTATATAAAGTCTTATTTTATCTTTTAAGGTCATATTTATATAAGTTGTAGGTCATAAATGTTGCCTAATGACAGGACTTCAGCATCATAGATGTACGAAAGGCAAAATAAATTCTCTGTAGTTGATGAATCTGAATTTAACGAATCACTGCAGACAAAACAAACCTTTTATTGTAGAGGAAGTGAAAAAGTAAAATTTGGTTTAATTCAAAGCTATTCCTTGAACAATTTCTCCTTGTTCAAGGAAACTACAGATGGTAACAAGGTTCAGTGGCTGAAAATTAAATGGCTCAAATTTGAAGCCTGCTGAACCTGTGAAAATTAAATTCAGATATTCATTAAATGACATACAAAGTTTTTTAAACTGTTGAGATTTCACCAGTTAAGAGAGATAAAAGGTTGTAAAAGTCACCTCTATTGTTCCTTCTTGGTAGCTGCCATCAATTTACAATGAGTTGTGAAAATTATCAAAGCAGAATATGATCTTATATCTCCTTTACGTTGCATTCCACCAGTCTTTCATCATATATATGTATACAAATGTTGCTAAGCACACTACGAAATAGAACCTTAGGATCAACCTGGCCACTTCAGTTGGAGATAAAGGCAACAACATGCAGTTTGGAGATATCCCACTTGTGTTTTTTCTTTTTAAATAAGATACCTTAGCACCATTATGAGCCAACTCCCATGATTCCAATTTTCATATAACTGATTTTAGTTTTAGGTAGGATGCATCTTTTTCCTTTTCATATTACAAATATGAAAATTACACACTAATAAGAGTAATTACAGCTAAAATGCATTCAATGAATTTTTTTATGTTCTTTACCTCAATTTTTCTCAGTTTCAATAAGCAGTATTTGACCCACTATACCTCTCAGCTAAAGATGCTGAAATTACAGTAATTGTTTTACATTAATATATCAGTTACACCCAGAAATGAGCTTGCTTTGTGGGTTGTCTGCATGTTCTCTTTTAAAGACATGTTAATTTTATAGCAAGCTTGCTTTAAATATGTGAACAGAGCACAGTTCCAAACAAAATAACCAACATTTAAAATCAGCTGCTTTCTTTATAGCCATAAATATGGCTTTGTTAACATAGTAGGTTCTTGACTAGTTCATATTGAAGGTAAAAATTTTGTTTTGTTTTATAAATTAGAATAAGGAATAATCTCTTAACTACTCTTGCAAAATGGAAAGTGAGTATGCCTATTGTGCAATAACAATGACTAGCAAGATACTTTGATACAATTACTTTGAACTGGCCTTATAAGATGAAATACATACCCTTTTTTTGAAGGTGTTTATAGAACCCCATGTGAAAGAGGATCTGTTTTCAAACTGAAGAGGTGTGCAAGGTATCTGTGGTGTATGCGGAAGTGATACATTCCAACTCCGCTGACTTTTACCTATCAAGTAATCTGCAATATGAGCATGTATTTTAGTTAAAACTGTACAAATGATAAGGTCAAATGAATCATATCTTTTAAGAAATTTAGTTTTAAGAATTTTCATCCAAGTTAGTTGAATATTTCTTATACAGTTTCTAGGGCATTATAATTTCTTGGTTTTAAGGGGAATTAAAATGGCCTATCTTGACAGTGTTCATGATCCATTTTTTGTGAAATTAATCAAAATCCTACTATGAAAATTTTGTAGATATCCTTTATGCATATTTTGATTTGCTTTCATTGATGTATAACTTTTTAAAGTTCTATCTTGAAAGGTTCCCGAGAAAGCGGGTAATTTGTTTAAAATAACTTAACTCTCAGAATTTGTAATTTAACCCATTCACTGCTATAGGAGTTAAATATGGACAAGTTCTCTACTATGGATAAACTGTGGTATATGGATAATATTTGCTTAGGATTAAAAGGAATTGCTGATTTCATGCATGTGGATAGCGTATGCAAAAGCATAATTTGTTACATCCTTTGCCTATATTGGCAAGGAAATATCTAAGTATAATAATACAATAATAATCTTTGCTTATGCGGTATATACATTTCCTTGCAGATTAGTTTCAGTTATGAGTCATTTCACTTCAAACCAAGCACACATAACATCACTTTCTCTGAATTTTCTGAATCTAGTTTACTTGTTCCACATATAAAATAAATGAATACGTATTTTATATTTTACAGTAAATAAAATTATTTTAGGATTTATGGCATACTTAACATTTTTCTTATACATGCACAATGTTACATAAAAACAATTTATTCTCAGAATACAGAATGGTCATGGATAACAACAATACGTCATTTTGTAGATAAAAATATTGTGGTTTTCCTTATTCAAAATATTATTTATTTGGAATAAAATGTCATCCTCCGTGAACTAGTGATAACATGCTAGCCTCTAGTTCCCAAGGTCGCGGGTTCTAACCCGGCGGAGGGCAATGGATTTTTTTCGGGCGTAAAAATTGTTAGCACAGCTTCCTTCGGAAGGGAAGTAAAGCCAGTGGTCCTGTGTCGTAGATTTACGGCACATAAAAGAACCTCAAGCCTGATAAAGAGGCCTCTGAGCAAAATTACCGGTGTTTCACGCCCAATATATAATGGGACACTAAGAACCATAGTAGTTAAAGAGCGTCCATAAATAAAACTCAATTTAAATTTTTTTCGGAATAAAAAAACTCACTTTTTTAAGTATGAATATCTTAAACTGCTATTTCATATTTAACCCCAAAATATTAAAACCTGGAAAAAATGCAGAAGGAATCCGTGATATATTGCGTTTTAAACGTGTTAATAGCAGGATGGGATCTTCCTTAAAAGTACACTTTTAAAGAATTTGTGTTAGCGCATAGGGTTTTAGGACACAGACTGCTGATCTGAGGGCTTTATACTGCAACAGCATGTTGCACCAGCCAATGCATTATGCAGTACAAACATGATAGGCTATACTTCCTATGTTCGGTGTAACCTAGTAACTGGAATCTGATATTCTATGAAGCCTTTCTGCACTTTTTCATTTTAAATGCTACTTGGTGTTCAGCTTTTTGCATTAGAAGTTCATTTTTAGCTCCGTTGTTTCTGAAAGTGCATAAGGAGTGAACTGAAGAAACGTAGCCAGACTATTGCTTCAATCCATTTAATGTTTCCAAGAATAACACAAAGCAGAAATCATTAAGCTGCTTACCTGCAATATGCTTACAAAGTTAAAAATCTGATGTGTTACACTCACATGACTTTCTCTACTCTTGTACAATCTAATTTTACAAACGCCTATTCTCCATATGCTTCATGTTAATCGAGATATCGAGATGTCAATCTTATTGGTAATTTTCTTGTAGATGCAAGGGAAATATCGTAGCTTTTAAGCGATAGTCAAATATTTTAACGCTGGTTGCTGTGTGGTGCATTCCATTCTCTTTGCATGTCCAGGACATAAAAAAAATGAATAACGCATTTGAGAAAAAGTATAAGTATTGGAAAATTTAAGGAAATAACAAGTAATATCTCGAAAACGGTTCACTCAACAAAAGAAATGTATATGACATAAGTTGTGTATTTTAACGCGATCTACATTTTTTGTGTAGTAAAATTTTGTCTATCTCTTATGGTTTACCAGTTATGCAAAAGTCGTTCATAATGAAGAATACTTTTGGAGACATTCCCAGAAAATTCGAGATATACATTTCATTTCTCATGACATTATCTTAAACATATGATATTTTAATCAAAATCGTTAGAGCCATTTTTGAGAAAATTAAAATTTTCGAAAAATGTTCCATGTAAAGGGTAGTCCGGGGTGGGGGGATTTTCTTGAAAACCTTCGTGTCGCATCTCTGGAAGATACTGAACCTAAATACCAAGTTTGGTGTTTATCCGACTGTTCGTTTTTGAGTTATGCTGTTCACAGACACACACACACACAGACACACACACAGACACACACACGGACATGCTTCCAAAAATGCTTTTTTTGGATTCAGGAGGTCTCAAAACATGTATTTCCGGTGAAATCTCGGTATCGAATTTTTGGGTGGAATGCAATACTTCCCCTACTTACTATACGTAGTAGAGAAAGTAAAAATGAAGAACTTAACTTTATCACCAGATCTAAAACTATGTGATGCATGTCGAAAAAAAAAAATCCACAAAGTACCACCTATTGCTAACAGTGATTGTATGCTACAAAGTGCCATGCCGTGAATAATCGAGAAGCGGTTTTTGAACATAGTGTCCATTTTGAGTGCTGTGAACAATTGACAAGGCATCCAATTACAAACTGCTGCTGCTACTACCGGTACTCTCCAGCCACGTCACCCTGGAATCTCACTATGCACTGCTTTCTAAGTTATTTTATTTAAAATTAACTCTGCAGAATCTCATCTTTGTTTTATGCAAATATATACAAAAAAACTACAAGGAATTTATTTATAATTTTTATAGAAATTTAAACTTGGGGGGTAATAGGGATATATTGTTTTTAAAGTTTGGATTTTAAAAATGATGTAAATAATTAGGTATATCAATTATAATAAATATTAAGTAAAAGATCAAATATTAAGCTTCACATTGTACTTTATAACATAATTTTATCACTTGTTGCCTATGAGGGATTCTAATTTAAAGGTAGAGAGGTGTGCCGCTTTTTACAAGTTGGTTTGCACAATTTTTTTAAGGTATTGTAATTTTAAAAAAATAAGAATTTAGAACGTAATTCACTTTGTTTTTATAATCCATGGACAAAATTTGAAGTGAATTAGAGACATGATGGTCAAATTTTTTGAAAATTTATGCAACTTGATGTGGAATGACATACAGATTTTGTTTTATCAGATATCTTAAAAATGAAGTAAACTATTCTCTAGAACATGGTAAGCTGAAATCACCAGTCATGTTTTAAACCAATACTCACTGTGGTAGTGCAGGCATAAAAATGGCTAATGGTGAAGGGGTTAAACAATTTCTGATGTCTAATAGAAACTTAGATTGCAAACAAGCTCAAGGTGGAAGGAAACAGGAATTGAAATAATAAAGAAAGTGCTACCAATGTTTGTAACAGTTTCCTCCAACTTTGAAATCCAGTGACAGCCTTCCATAGTAGTTTCCAAGCTATAAATTTTTAATCACCAGGTGTACAAGAGGGTCTAAAAATCAAAATCATAAAATTTGCAGCAAAATAATTCAAAGCACACTAAAAGTTACATTTAAACAATCTTATACATAAATTATATGCTGAACTAATCAGAAAAGTCTAAATTTAATCTGATGTATATAAAGAAAAAGAAAATGCATTTCCACATGATTTTTCCATTTTATCTTCCCTTAAGTTTAAGTGTGACCTATATAATAAAGGGTGATTACGTGTTGTGAGAAGGGTACATATAACTAGATTAGGATAGTAAAGAAAATAGCTTCATACCTTTATCTTTGCTGTTAAGTTCAAAGCTACACAAACAGCGAACAAGATATTTTACTTGTGGTAAAGTATGGCTGTCTTGTAAACTAGCTAATGGATTTCCTCGTTTTGCCATACGAGCTAGAGCTCCCTGAAATAATCGAAGATACATTTTAATTTCACAGGTTAAAGCTTTGGTAGTTTCATTCATTCATTCATTCATTATCTGTTTACCCTCCTCTTATGTAGGACTTACACCCCCCAGGACTTACAAGCAGGTGCCTGGGGTCAGAGGCCCGTCGAGGAGCAGACACTCATGGATCAGACATAGCATCCAGGATGGGTGATCAGCCCGATGCCTGGTATGGGATGAAGGAAGTAGATGAAACGAAATGTTGGTGAAATGGATGAAAGGAAAGGTGATGATGGAGCAGTTGGTGGAATGAATGGCGGGGGAAACCGGAGAAAACCCGCCCAGACGCCGCTTCGTCCACCACAAATCCCACATGCAGGTCCCTGGGATTGAACCCGGGCCGCCTCGGTGGGAGGCGAGCGGTCTAACCACTCGGCCACGACGCCGCCTTGGTAGTTTCATGAAGCAATAAAATATATTAATTCTGTATATTCAGTATTGGTTGATAATTGTTTCTGTAATGTGCGCTGTTATGTGCCAATAAATTTGTCCATAGAAGCAAGAAGTAATATAGTTGATTATATTTTGTAAAGATATTTGCATTTGTATTACTTCCAGAGATAAATTAATCATTAAAAACATTCAAAAGGTGGATATGGAATATTGTTTAGAATTGCAAATATGGTATACTTTAGCTTTTTGTTTCCACTACCTCATTATTGAAACCATAGTTAGGTAGCTGTAGGAGCAAACCTAATTTAATTATAAATCATACACATCCATTGAAGTATGGATATTGCTTTGTAAGTAGGAGCACTTAAACTAGGATAAACGTTTTTGGTTGAGCTAGCTTCTTGGATAGTTTAAATGGTATGGAATTAAAAACACTAGCAGAGATTTTGGATATTTATGCTTGAAAAACATAAACCAAAGATAAGATAATGCATATCTGTTGCATCCATGTCCTTTGCTTGCCAATTATTTTTTATATTGTCTGGCAGAAAACCTGTCTGCTTCGTTGTTCTAAACTGATTTTTCAGGGCAGTGTGAAGAATGGCATTAATTAATTCTTTGCTGCTGAGAGGGAGTGCTAAATGTGGACAAGATATTTAGTTTACAGGGATTGACTTGGAAGCTTCTGACTTAGAAATGTCTGATATTGGCCATCCATAGGTGTATGCACTCCTTACACAACTGAGAGCAATAAACATGACATGTTCAGAGTTTCTGTATATAGGCAAGAGTCATGTTAAGAATGATTGCCAGATCTATTCTCCATATTCCTAATACATTAATTTTACCCTTGGTTCCTATACACACTAATATCCTGGTTATGAATCCAATTTATAACAAATAAATACTGCAGCTCCTTTCACCAGTAGTTCTCACCTCACTCTTTCTTACGTTTTAAACCATTTCCCTTCTACCTTTTATATTATTTTTGTGCTTATATTTATACATCTCCACAACGTCACCCTGGAAATGGCAAGCATCTTAATTCATCCATGTTGCATGCCTAGTACAGGAAAAGTAAGCCAAGTAGTGATAACTGTTTAAATTTTAAAAATGTTTAGCTAGATGCTCTTTCATTTCTTAAAAGAAACATTTTTGAAATAGCAACCTAGCATGTATTGAAAATTAATGCAATCATAGACTACACCTGAGAATGTAAAATAAAGTAATTATATTTCTTCTAGTGAAAGAGTAGTAATGGAGAGGTAATACATACTTGACAACTTAAAGTGGTTTGTGCATAAAATGTATGGGAGTGAAGGCCTTTTTATGACTTTACGGCAAAAGAGCATATTTATGACTTTATGTGCAGATTCAAAGCATTAACAGATTTTCACCACAGAAATATAATTCTATTGCATTATATTGTAAATCAAGTTTACAGACTGATCATCCATCTTTGAGTCATGGTTGCTCCTCACTGGACTGCAACAAAATGCACAAGTGAGGATTTAAAATTTGATTGCACTATTAGTATCTCTAGTAACCAACTATAAATTGGCACAACCATTTGGTAATGGATGACATGAACTGTATAGTCAACTTCCTCTCACAAATTGTTTATTATATTTGCATTCTATAGCTGCGGGATATGAGTTTCCCATTGTTTGTAGTTCATGTTATGAAGTATAAAATATGGACTACACATTTTTGTATAGCCTAGGCAGCAATGTTCATTGCATTAATGTGTGTTTATTGTGATACCAGGAAGAATTTCAAAATGCCTAAAAGAAAGTAGTACTACCAGTCTTCAAGGATTCTTATAAAATGGGATTCCCATTTATTTTGCATGTAATTTGTTTTTTACATTTACTGCGATGAACATTTTACCCATTCTAAATTTCATGTCAATGCAAAGTTATTATGCTATGCTGGATGAGGAAAAGCTTTACAGGTTTCAATTTCAGGAAGAGAGATAACTGTTGAAAATAAGTTATAAACGTTATAAAGTCATGTTTGGTAGTAGAAAAAAAAATGCCCCAAAACATAGATAAGAGCAAATTTTGCTGCATTATATAACTTGATTACCAATTCTTTGTTAATAACTTAAGTTTTAATAACATTAGTGGCTATCATGGACATACTGCAATACCAATCAGCCTGAAAAATTGTCTTGCAGAAGTCCTTTCAAATAAAGCAAACCTGATACAAGACCTGCTTTTAAGTACATTTAAATAGCTTTGTTCTGAACCAACATTAAAGGCTTGTACAAAGAAAGCCAGTGCTCCACCAGCTCTGCTCTTCAGGCTAATATCAAGTGATAAACAATAGTTTGAGCACTAAGAAAATAAGTTGTATGTTAAACTGTAACCTTTGCTAGTCTTTGACAACCAATTTTTTTCCCCAATTACAAAGGAATATTGCCAATTTACTGCAAAAAGTTGTTTCAACTTTCATATGGTTAATTGCCTGGGGATCCTTGTTTCATCATATGTTGGCTGGACCCATCAGGCAATGTGCTTTACTTCTGATGGTTAGGATGATAATGATGATGGCAATGGAATCTAAAGCTTTTATCTTGGACTCTGAACCACATTGGGTCTTGGGGGTACTTCATATGTACTAGTCAGAAATGAAGGCTTAGATAGGGTAGGGCCACTTAAAATCACCACTCAAAAGGTTCTACACTACACTTTTGACTAAAATTAAAGTTGTGTATATTCAGATCCCTTAGGGAACCATGTTTGCAAAAGGAGTGTTAAATGCAAAGTACACATGGCAAGTACGGCATGTGCAATATGTAACTGCAAACTTCAGCTCCATGTTTTCTCAGAACTGCAGAAATAGGAGGAGTTTTTAGCCACCAATATGGTGGAAGCTACTAGACCAACCTTCAGAGGATAAAATTGGCAGTTATTTAAGTGGGAACAAAGACAATACATGGGAATAACTTTCTGAACAGCAAGAAAGAATGAATACTATTTAATATAACCTAAATTTTACACATAAAAGTTCTATTTAACTACGCTAAAATACCCTCTTTTAATATGCTGCTGAGAATGAGTTCAAACATTTAAAGTAAGTATATGAATTTAATATTGTAATGAACTTTAAATAAAATGTGAATTAAAACAGCATCTGGCTAAACCTTGCAAGTTGTAATTACTAGGGCTATGAATTTATTATCGAAAAATTGCCATAATATGCAAAATAAAATATGCTGTTATGACTTAAAATTTATAAAAATAATAATATTATGAGCTAAAATTTCTGTTGTAAAATAAATTAGTAAGAGGGTTTATGACAATGAACCATTTATTTAAGAATAAAATACACACAAAATGCAAGCTAAACTGTGGAATTTGAGTTCCTATGCTTTTTATTTTATTAAAATTATCGGTACATAATGTATGCTGTGATTTTTTACATGCTTCTTTTTACTTCAGTTTATGAGCCCTGAGTTGTAATAGACAATACCTTGTGCAAATTATGAAATAAAAAAGATTTTCTCTGTCGACTAACAAATCCTTGTACGTTAAAAACTTTACTTCAGCTACACAAGAGGAGCATATTAATTAAAATGGAGAATATCATTGAAGTGGAACACAATGTATGATACCCTTCATTTTTGCTAGCACTTACATCACACAGTTTGCAATACAGGATTTTATCATCAGTCAAAAACACTTTCTCATCGTATTAAGGCAAACTGTTGTAATTTTACTCAAATACTTTGCTTAACTTTAGGCATTTTTAATTATACTGCACACACTTCGACTTCAACAAAATTCAATAACACAATGAGACAATTGTCTGCAGAACAATGCTCAAATTATAAAGGACAGGCTTAAATAGCTACCTGCTTGTAGTGTAACAATAGATATACAAATTTGCTGATATGTAAGGGCAAAGTCCATAATGTAAATTAAACACAATATGGGAGGAAGGTAGATTTTTACCATTTTCCAGGAAACAAAAATGCAATATATAATTCTGAGAAATTTAACAATTTGAACAAGGAAGGAAGAAAGAAGTTGTATGAGGAAAGTTCTTTACTGCTTGAAAGAGTGAAAATATGACTATTTACTTAGTAAAATTTGCTCTATCAGAAAGAAATATCCATATAAGCATAAGAATGACACAGATTACTATAATTTCATTAGATTTTTATAAGCATTTATGTATATTTATAGTACATACAGTTTTACCAAAAAATATATGCTCCATCATTAAATCCAAGCCCTAGTAATTACTTAGCATTCATAATAAGTAGCTTAAGCTGCATATGACCTTGCAAAATCAGTTGTCAACACAGCCTGCTAAAGCAGTGGACAGTAAGGTAAAGCATTTTTTTGCCAAAATAAACAAAAGTAGGATGCAACTCCTTGCGCTCTTGCAGGTAAATAAGCCACTGTGTGTAACATAGAAGGAACTCCAGCTCGTATGTTCTTACAGTACACAATCTTGGAGTTCAATTGATTATCTATGCAAAACATTTAGTACATAAATTTTTTTAGGTAAGACATTTTAAACCAATTGACTCCAACCTACTAAACTTACTCTATTATGGGGTTATCTATCATATGGAATTGAAATATGAGGAAGTTGTCCAATGGTTCATCTGGACAGGGGTTCCTCCTTCAGAAAAGGTATATTAGGATAATTTTTAATTTAAAAAATGCTAACTCTTATGTAGATATATTCAAACGAAATAAAATGTTCACACTTTATTCACTGTGTGTGTATATATGGCATTTCCCTTTGTTATAAATAAGCAAATGTGAAGAATACTGATGTACATGACTACAATACCAGACATAACAGTCACTGCATTAGGGAATGGATATCAAAAAATCTAGTGATAAAGGTGTTTTAAGTTGATTTGTAATGCTCTTTTTATATTTGATTTATATACTGTATTTTTGACACTGTCAGAAACTTGTACAAGTACATTGGCAGCTAATAAAATGAAAACTGTTGATAGAACCTGCAAAGCCATTGGAAGCAAGAAGAAAGGCAGTGACACAAACCCTTACATTCCCAACAGGAATGACTGCCAGATAACCAGATGAGGTAAGGGAGGCTGGACTGCCTCACTTTTTGTTGTTGTATTAGTAGTAGTAGTGGTAGTAGAAGTAGTAGTGTCAGTAGTAGTAGTAGTAGTGTCAGTAGTAGTGGTAGTAGTAGTAGTAGTAGTAGTAGTAGTAGTAGTAGTAGTGTCAGTAGTAGTAGTAGTGTCTGTAGTAGTAATAGTAGTGTCTGTAGTAGTAATAGTAGTGTCTGTAGTAGTAGTAGTAGTAGTAGTAGTAGTAGGAGCAGCAGCAGCAGCAGCAGTTATTATTATTTACAATAAACCATCAGCATAGCTTTCAAGGAGCGCTAGAGATGAAGTCAAAGTTCAAATGCAGCATGGAGGCCAGAGACATGTTGGGCTGCCTACGAACCCCTGGTTGCCATGCTAACCATCTGCCAGAAGCAATAGAGCTTTTTGCCAGTGCAGCCCTGTTCTTCCATGCTGTGGAAGGCCAGTTACTTTGATGTCTTTCTCTTAGATTTCTCTTAGTTGTCCAGTGTGCAGTAAATATGGATGAAGCTTGATCTGGTACAAGTACACATATAGCGCTTTCAAGTGAGGACATCATTACCTCCTTGCAGGAGGCTTCATTTTTGAGAAGACATGAAATTTAATAACATGACATTTTTAAGAAAGGACATATCTGCTTTCTTCCACCAGTCATTCAAATGCACCATTTCTTGACAGTAGTTTGTAAAAACATATTCCTTCAAGCAGTAAAGCCAGGTTGAACTATAATGCCAGAATAATTCCACCATTCATGAAAACTGTCCGGATTTAAGTGAAGTTCTGGATGAAACAATTGACTATCCAGACTAAGTGCATAGTTTAAAAAATCTGATGTGTTACACTCACATGACTTTCTCTACTCTTGTACAAACTATTTTTACAAACGCCTATTCTCCATATGCTTTATGTTAATCGAGATATCGAGATGTCAATCTTATTGGTAATTTTCTTGTAGATGCAAGGGAAATATGGTAGCTTTTAAGCGATAGTCAAATATTTTAACGCTGGTTGCTATGTGGCGAATTCCATTCTCTTTGCATGTCCCGGACATAAAAAAATGAATAACGAATTTGAGAAGAAGTATAAGTATTGGAAAATTTAAGGAAATAACAAGCAATATCTCGAAAACGGTTCACTCAACAAAAAAATGTATATGACATAAGTTGTGTATTTTAATGCGATCTACATTTTTTGTGTAGTAAAATTTTGTCTATGTCTTATGGTTTACCAGTTATGCAAAAGTCGTTCACAATGAAGAATACTTTTGGAGACATTCCCAGAAAATTCGAGATATACATTTCATTTCTCATGACATTATCTTAAACATGTGATATTTTAATCAAAATCGTTAGAGAAATTTTTGAGAAAATTAAAATTTTCGAAAAATCTTCCATGTAAAGGGTAGTCTGGGGTGGGGGGATTTTCTTGAAAACCTTTGTGTCGCATCTCTGGAAGATACTGAACCTAAATACCAAGTTTGGTGCTTATCCGACTGTTTGTTTTTGAGTTATGCTGTTCACAGACACACAGACACACACACACACACACAGACACACACACGGACATGTTTCCAAAAATGCTTTTTTTGGATTCAGGAGGTCTCAAAACATGTATTTCCGGTGAAATCTTGGTATCGAATTTTTGGGTGGAATGCAATACTTCCCCTACTTACTATACGTAGTAGAGAAAGTAAAAAATAACCTACAAGACTTTGATTTTGTTTTTCTTCTGTCTATGAATATGCTATTTAAAACAAAGACTGAACTGCTTTTCAACATTCTTCCTAAAAAAAAAAATGATGTAATAAAAGATAATGGCACAAAATATAGAAAAATATAAAGCCAATAATTACGACCTTTGGCAATAAGATTATTTACTGAGTGTATTTGTAAGGTTAGTTATTACATTTTTGCACATTTAAAAATATAAACAATGAATCTTGTTCAGAGACAAACAACTGATCCAATCTAGAGACATGCCTTTAATCACCACACCATTACATGCCATGATATGAAATTTGAGCAGTGTTAATAACATGATGAAATTTACACTGCTGTCCCCCACATTTCAATTTTTTCCCCCTCCTCCAGTAGGTACTGCAGTTTTATTTAGTAACCTTTTATTTCCTCAGTACATACTTAAATTTTACTTAGAAAAATAAATATGTTATCACCATCTGAATCTAGGCCCGGTGCTTCCAAAGTATAGGTATGTTCTTTGACTTAAAAAAAAATACTCCAGTTATGCAACTATTTAACACATCAAGAGTATATATTATAGAGAATGGGGGGCTGGCAAAGTCCCATTACAACAAAGTGTGTCAAAAGATAAAATACATGGTTTTGATTAAACAAATTGCAATTCTTCTGTGAATGAAAACCTTTGTCAAAGGAGTGGAATTTATCAAAATATCCATGGTGTGTTCTTCTGAGTAGTATCAAAACATATTGGTTAGACAGAAGTAATTATAAAAGAAGAGAGCTGTTATAGAAACCATTAGCTAATGAAAGGATAGGCAGAGGTCTTGCTTAAAATGCAAAATTTTCTGGTTGCAAAAGTTTATTGGTTCAGAGCAGCTGGCCAGCCACAAAGTGTAATGGTAGATTTTAATACTCTACCATCCATATATATATATATGATGTGTAAATTAGGGTAAAACTTTTTGTCTTTAATGAAACATTTCTCTTATAAACTTTTAGAAGATTCTATTCACTTATACTGGCCATTGCATTCGTTTATTTGCATTAAAAAAAATAAAGCAAGCCATTGACTTTACAAGAAGTCACACTTTGGTGCTCAAATTTAACACAGTAGTCATTAATTAGTGACCAAAAGCCCACAGATAGGAATAGTGCTAAATACAGTCATTTATTCTGAACCTAGTTGTGAAAGAAAGTTTACTAACATTATAGCTGACCTGAGTGTAAACTGCTAGACTTTCACTCCTTAACAATTATGCTGCTGTATCAAGGACATTTTGTTCAGTAAGAGTGGTGGGTTATGCTTCATCTAGCTTCTGAGGGAGCAAAAGACTTCACTGGATCTTGTCCCCTGCTAAGCCTATATTCTGTGTTTTTGTGAGGTTGGACTTTCTGCGATTCCTCTCCAGTAATGAAAAGTGCCTCTTATTCTTAACCTATCAAATGCAAGATTGTATAAAGCAGTACACTGTACTTTCCTGCAGCTAAAACAATTCCAGTCAATCCCACCTCTGTGGTGTAGGGGTAGTGTGTCTGCCTCATAATTAAGCAATCCTGAAGTCAAATCTCAGTTAGGTGAATTACCCGGATAAGGTTTTTTCCGGGATTTTTCCTTATCCTGAAAACACGAATCTCGGGTAACTAAGTTCCATGGACCCCAGGCTCATTTGAGCATTACATCACTCATTTCTTCATCATATAGTATGACCTACAGGTTAGAGGATGTTAATATAAAACAAATTTCAGTCAGGAAGTCTGAAAAGAAATTTATTTTTTATCTTGTGCATTTTATTATACATTTTTGGTTAGACATTTACTCAATTGTCACCAAGCAGCTTTGCTACTGGCCCACTAAAATCTATTTTTATCCAGCATAGAGGAGCAAGAAAATTAAATGTCTTTAGCCTAATAATATACATACCTTTGCAAGTTGCATCATAACTGGCACTCCACCTTTTTCTGCCAATTCCTGTTCCTCTGGGCTTGGTGATGGAGGGGTGAATGGCCCATATATAACTTGCCAGTAGCCTCCAAGCAATGCTATGATTGTCTGCTCTGTAAGAATTGGCTCTGGTAGCCGCATGCTCTTATGCCGCAACAAGTCTAAATCAGATTTACTTATTATCTGATATAACAAACTAATTTGCTTGATTTGGGCTTTAGGAGCTTCAAAAGCTCTTTTAGCTGTTGGTTTCTTTGTTTTATGCTTTTTAGGAGATCCTTTCTGTTTATTTTTTTGTTTATTTTTTTGCTTTTTTTTTACTAATTCATCACTTGGAATTTCATCTCGGCCATCATATTTCATGCTGTTGTACTGTGATAAAAGATTACATATAATAAGTAACATGCATTAAAGAACAAAAAACTTGATGTGTTACATTCATTTGACTTTCTAGCTATCATCATTTATTTTCATATGGCTTCCACAAACTCATCTTATAGAAGCATATTTTTCTATCTACTTCATGTTATCAACATAAATGTTTACATAAATAGTCTCATTATACATTTCTTTGTAAGTATTAAAGAATACAGGGGGCTGAAGCAGGTCAAATCTGAAAAAGTGGTCACTATATCTTGCATTGAAACTCTATACTCTTTCCATGACATTGCAAAAAACAAATAAGTGATAACAGCACTTCAATAAATGACTTTCACTATTCATTGTCGATCTGTTCTACAGAATATTCTTACAAAAGCTTATTTTGCCATATAATTTATGTTATGCTGAAATAGTTCACATACAAATTTTGTTACAGGTTCAAGGGGGTTCAGGTTATAATGAAATCTTTAAAAAGCCAGTTGATATATGCTAACTTTGAAAGATTTAATTTTTCATGTCAAGATCAGAATTCTCGGTTCTTCAGTTTAGCCACTGTGTGACCTTCAAGAGAAGATGGACCAGTATCGCCCTCAACAGTGCCCAGTTCCTTTTTCAGTATCTATTCTATGTGAAAAATTTGAGAGTAAAACAGTTAATGGCTTTTACCAAACACAAGCGATAGATAACATTTTTCATATAGTAAGTTTTTGTGTATTACAGTTTATCGGTTATGTAAAATTATACAAAATTCTTTCAGAATTAAGAGGACTTCCAAGTCTATTCACAGAAAATTCAAGTGCATTTTATTAGTCATGCAACTATCTTAACCATATAATATTTTAATCAAATTGTTAGACCCATTTCTAAGAAAATAAAAAAATCAAACATTTTCCATATAAAGAAGCATAGTTTGGGATAGAGTATTTTTGAAAGTCTTTGTCTCACATCCTTGGAAGATGCTGAATTCAGATACCAGGTTGAGTACTTATCTTAGGTTTTGTTTTTTAGATGTGCTCTTCACACACACAGACCTTTGTCCAATTTTTTTTTTGGGGGGGGGGCGGATAGTGAATCTCAAAACTTATATTTCTGGTAAAACCTTTTTAGAGGAATACAATACTTCCTCTACATATTATAGGCGAGTAGTAGAGAAAATAAAACTGAAATGGGTTGCAAAGTGTCAGATTCACCATCATAAGTGACATGGATTCTCCCTCCATCTTAGTGCCTTGTAGTAATCATACTGTACAGCATCACTGAGCTGTTAGATTAGGAATCCCTTTGGATGATAGGAACAAAAGATGGAGATGGGTAAAACATTTCCTCTCTGTCTGCGAACTTAGTAAGGTAATTATTATAAACATCCCATGCTGTGACTCCCATCTTTTTAATTTGTTCTGATATAAGAAAGTGCACTGAAAACATAATTCACCTTATGTGCCACTTGAGAGCAGCAGACCACTTAGAACCAGAAAAAGAATACTCGAATTTGAAACTGCTCCCTTCTCTCTTTCTCCCTCTCCCCTCCCCTCCCCCTCCTATAAATTATTTCTTTGGTCTTGTCCATTTTACTCTTTATTTTTGTTTCTTCATACATTTAGCTTCTATTTTAGGATTGCAAATTTGTGATGCAGATAGTCCCAGAAACTCTCTAACATAATACCTATTCAATTTGAGCAGCAGATAATGGGTTTAGAAACAAGTTGATTCACCAATGGATTCTTATCTAGTTAAGACATTAGGATGTGTATTTAATTCAAAATTGTAAATTTTGTACATAACTTTTGTTAAAATGCTCCTCAAATAGTTTATACTCAATCAGTAATGCAGTAAATATATCTGGTGTGATGATTAATTCTATTGCCTTATTTGTTCTTCATAATGAAGAATTACTTAAAAAAGTTTTAACCTGCCATTGGTCACACCTATGAGCATTTCGCTCACCATGATATTAAAAATGTGCTGTTTCTTAGTGTAGAGGAAACAACTGTAGCACCTCTATGTAAATTAGTTTTTAAGTCTTCTCTGCCTGCCCCCTGGAGGATTTTAGTGTAGCAATGTCTGCAGCAGAGTAAGGAAACTTTTGTCTGTGCAGTGTATATTAGGTGAGTATTTTCCTCATTGTGCACCTTATCACATGTCATTTTTTCCAAGGTGAGAATTAGATCTTGGTGTGCTAAATTGCATACATCTGTATTTGTATTCATTATTTTAATAGTGATATAATACTATATTGCTAATAATTGTTATATTTATTGTTACTGATACCAATGGCATTATAACTTGTAATTTGCTTCGACAACAGTGGTTTATGTATGATTATGTAAATGCTATTGGGTTTGATGTGGTTGGTTGTGACATATTTGTTTTTTTACAGTGCTAATATGAGCAGAGGCTAACGGATGGTGAAAATCCCTTCAAAAAGCTCGGGAGGGTGTGAAGTCCGTGATTTTAATGTGCCATGGATTCCAGTTAGAGTAGATCCAATAGAGTCTCTGAGGAACGAAATCTGCCTTCAGACGAGGTATTTGACACTTGACGGTGACTGAGCATCAGATGCGGTTTTCTGAGTCAGAATAGTCCAACAATGATGTTGCCACCAAGGTCAAAACTTCCAGCGATGATGTCACTGAGTTATCCATGGTAAGTGGTCCATTGTATTTGGGGAAATATAAGACTACAAGGTGGGCAGTTCATCCCAAAGACCAAAGAGGCAAAAGAAACAAAGTAAATATTGTTATAAAACTTCCTGGTGTTAAGCTTCCTGCCAAAAGTGCTAAAACACCCTTAGAAGCTTGGAAATTGTGTTTTAATGATAATGTTATTGCAGAACTTGTTGCTTTTACCAATATGAAACTTGCTGATATAATTATTCCCGCGAAAGAGATTTTAAGGACACAAATGTGACTGAGGTGTATGCCCTGCTTGGTCTATTGTATATGGTGGGTGTCAAGAAGGAAGCTCATGCCAATCTTGAAGAATGGGGATGGAAGATGGCACATCACCAGAATGTTTCAGAGCTGGCATGTCCATTAAGCAATTTATTCATGCTCTCAGGTTTGATAACGAGACACTCATCCTGAAAGGGTAGCATTAGCAATCTGGCTCCAATCAGGGAAATGTTTGTTGGATTTGCCAAAAGATGCTAAGAGTGATATCAAGTTGGGGAATTTGTGACACTGGATGTAATGTTGGATGCCTTTAGGGGTAAACATAAATTCCTGCAATACATAGCCAACTGGCCTGCTAAATACAGGATCAAAATCTACGCCTTAGTGGATTCCCATATGTTTTATACAGTAAACGTGGAAGTATATGTTGGCACACAGCCCAAAGGACCCTTTGAAACACAAAATGATGTTGCAAGTGTGGTAAAGAGACTTGTGGAACCTGTAGTTAACACTGGCAGATGTGTAACTATGGACAATTATTTTACCTTGGTGCCAGTGGTAAGAAAACCTCTGGAGCAAAGGACAATGGCTATTGGGACCATGCACAAAAACAAGTGAGAGATTCCAGGAACAGTTCATTGACTTGAAGACTTAAAAGAGACCACCATGCAGCAGTATGTTCACCTATTCACCAATTGGAACTCTGGTATTTTATGTTCTGAAACCAGGAAAGAATGTGTTGCTCTTATCAAGTATGCATTCAGATGACAAGATTGATGAAAGGGGAACAAAACACAAACGTCATGTTTCTTCCTAAATGAAGGATATGACCTGTAAAATGCAGTGGTAAGATTGTTTCTTACTCTGCCACACTGTTACCGCTGAGCAAGCAAAATAATAACCACCTTATATGTCATCAGAGCCAGCCATGCACTGGAAGCAGTTGGGAGATCACAAGTCAGATCACATGCAGTAATACATTTTCAAAAATTGTTCTTGTTGGTTTTAAGTTCAAGAGAGTGTACTTTGTGGTGGTGTTTTGGTGATGGTGTTACTGAGTCAGTTTAGTATTATACAATCAACGTAATATTGTGAAAAATAAAATGCTTCAATGTTATGCATTGGCTGTAATGTGAGAAGGGATACACACAAGGGAACTCATTTTCACATGTTTCCAAAGAGAGATAAATCTCCAAAAGAATGAAATGGGTAGAATATTGTAAAAGAAAAGACTTTTTTGCCTGGTCCCTGTGCTTGTTTATGTTCCTTCCATTTTAAGCACACAGATTAAGAACAGACACAGTTATTAAAAAGCAGCTTTTGCCAGATGAAAATTTCAGAGGGCCTTTATTAAAACCTGGAACTATTCCTACTATAAGGAAAAAATGAAGACAATTTCCAGCTATCAAGTTCTAGTAAGACAATTGTTCCTTTACCATCTTTATCAAGAGCAAACGACAATAACAGAATGATATGTGGCTAGAAATCGTAAAAGTATAGTTTCTGAGCTATGCAATAGTGTTACTTGCAATAAGACTGACAAAGAAGGCGATTGTGATAAAAGCAGTGAAAGAGAATTCAGAATAGAAGGTGGTGAAAAAACCAAGAATTCAGAAGCAGAAATGTGATCCAGGTACTGAAATCATAAGGAAATATGTATTGTTGGAACCTGAAAATATCAACAAAACAAGCAATGATGAGGAAGATAGGGATAAGCTGAATGAAAGTTTCTATGAACCTGATACTTCAGATTCTGATACAAGTGATAATGAGAAAGAAAAAACTTTTACCATACATGGGAAACCAAAAAAATTTCTCATTGCATTAAAGGGACAATACTATGTGTTAAAACATTATGTTATTGCGGTAATGCATTCACTTGGAACTCTCAAAGTTTATCAGGAAAAAAACCAGAAGGAAATGCTTTAACAGCTAGTTCTTTATTATTATCTGGTATATTGTTTCAACAGTTTTAAGTCCTACAAATCACTGGATTTGGCAATGTTTTCAAGGCATACATTCAATAAAACCATTCGAAATATGGCAGCACCAGTTGTGAGCATTTTGGGTTCAGGAAAGAAAGAAAAAAGCTTGAATTCATTAAAAGGTTGCGGTACTTCTATATGGCTGGCAGGGGATGAACAGTGTGACTCTGCAGGATTTTCAGCCAAATATTTAGTCTATTCTGTCATTGATTTAAATTCCCGCAAAATTATTGATTTTGAACTTGTTCAAAGAGGTATGGTGAAAGGCGATTTGGAAAAGGCTGCTTGTGACAACATAATGACTAAGCTTGCAAAACAGGAAATGTGTAGAGTTGAAGCTTTTCTCTCCAATAGACACAAAGGTAAGATACCTGCTAAAAACTCAGTATCCGGAAGTTGAACATGAATTTGACGTATGGCATTTTTATAAATTTTTTATTTTTTGCTATCCAAATTGGAGGCATATGGTATATGAGGGTTAGCCCATACATGGTTCAAGTCATATCTCACCAATCGAAAGCAAGTTACAGTCATAAGAAACAATACCAGTGGCCAGTATGTTAGCTCCACTTCATTAACTGTAAAAGGTGGGGTTCCTCAGGGCTCTACTCTTGGACCTCTTCTGTTTTTAGTGTACATAAACGATTTACCACTTAATATACCTCATGGAGAAACTATCCTTTATGCTGATGATACCAGCTGTATACTGAGGGGAGATAATTGCACAGAATTGCAACAGCAGGCCGATAACGTTATGATAAATTTGGGGCAATGGCTGTCCATAAACAAACTTACATTAAACAGCAATAAATCTCTTTGCATGAGCTTTGCAGTATCCAATAGAGGGAATGTAAATACTGATCCAGTTATTACCTATAGCAGTAAAATACTTCAACACGTATCGGACACAAAATTCTTAGGAGTAACTATTGATAAATTCTTGAACTGGAAACCACACTTACAGTGCATTACATAAAAAATTAATAGAGCACGCTACATCATCTCAGTGCTAAAACATATCTGTAATCCTCATACAATAAAAGTTATATATTTCTCATATGTGCAGTCAGTGCTTGCCTATGGCATAATCTTATGGGGAAATTCTACTAATGTAAATAAACTATTCATAACACAAAAGAAAATAATTAGAAACATGTTTAATTTAAAGAGAACTGAATACTGTAGAACACATTTCAAACAAAACAATATACTCACCCTGTCCTGTTTATACATCTTAGAAACAGTTTGCTTTATAAATAACAACATTCATTACTTCTACTCAAACAGCACCATACATGAGCATTCCACTAGAAGCAGGAATAACATTCACTTACAAGCCGCCAGAACGACAAAAAAGGTTAACTCTATATTTGTGAGTCACAAAGCTTCACTACAATTTGGCCATTGATATCCCTAAGGATTGTAAATTGGATAAAGTGTAATAAATTAGTTTTAAATATTAATAAAACAGGTTACTTAAATTTTAATCCATATACAAACTCGTTGGTTACTTTAAAATATTAATCAAAAACTCTGTAGTAATAACCTCAAAAGTACAAAATTTTTATGTATTGTAGTTGACACTTTGTCATGGAGAGAACATATTTTAGGACTATGTGACAAACTAATTAGTTAATTTATGCATTAAGAATTCTAAGTCAAGTGCGTAGCAAAGAACTGTATATTTTGGATATATTTACTCAATTATTTCATATGGAATATCTTTGTTGAGGAATACAAATATTTCCGCTATGGTTTTCAGACTAAAACAAAAATAATAATAATAATAATAATAATAATAATAATACTGAGACTAATAAAACAGGTTCCAAACAATACTCCAAGTAAATCAATTTTTGAAGAATTTAATGCCATGCATATATATTTTAGAAACAGTTTCCTTCATTCATAATAAGACACCGTTTCACGCAAAGTAGGGCTATCATTCATACAACACCAGAACAGTCTAATCATTATATCTGCAGTTTCACAAACTCTTTCAGAGCATTAATAGCATATTGCAAAAAGGAGATACTCTGTACAACAAATTACCTGGATCATTCAGAATATTACTGAAAAAAGCTGCAAGTCCAAGGTACAAAAATTGTTGTCAACATACAAATTCTAAGATGTTAAGGAATTTATAGAATTCAGACTATCACCCACTGTTATTTGTTTACAACAATATTGTAATATGAATGATCACTTTTATGTGACACTTTTTGTCAATAATTTAAAGTCTATAACTGCTTAATGATTGAAATTGAAATATGAAGGAAGAAAACAAGATTACTGTATTTTACATTACTTTGTAAATGTTTAAATAGGTACTGTTATTTTGTACTTTCCTTTATTTCTAGTAGTGTTGTTATTTTGATTTCAAATGTTTGACAAAGCCTATCTTTTAAAGATTCATATCACATTGACAATGTCTAAGAGGTCTTTGTAACCCCTAAAGAAATAAAAAAATTAAAATAAATGAATACATTTCATGATTAGCGGGGGGGGGGGGGAGTGTATAAAGATGCTACCAAAGAAGAAACTATATTAATGTGTGAATATTATTAACTGATACAAGAAGTATGCAGTTGAATCTTTTGGTGTTCAAGTATATCATTAGTTGTATCTCAAATTAGAAATGAGCCTAATACCTACAATTTCACATAGTTTTATGTAGGGCAAAATTGGCTGTTTTATTTCTTTTTCTAAAGCATGAAGTTTCTTGAGGTAATCCTTTCTCTTTCTAATAGCTTCTCTTTCTTCATTCCTAACACAGTTCATATAAAAAGGCAGTAGATCAAGATAGGGAGATTCCTTTTTCGAAAACTGTGTGGGACACACAACTGAAAGAAAAACAACTGTTTTAGAGTATGCTGTTCATTTCCTTCTAGATTAACATATAACACTTACCTTATGGAATTTGAAATGAGTCACATTATATTTACATAAACCTTCACTTACCAAGTTCTTAAAACTGGAACATTTTTGAGTGCATTTGTCCTCATCATTAGCAGTTGAGTTGCCTAAATGATGATGATGATGATGATGATGATGATGATGATGATGATGATGATGATGATGATGATGATGAGAATGAATGTCCTCGAAAATGTTCCTGTTCTAAAAACTTAATAAGTGAAGGTTTGCGTAAGGATAATGTGACTCATTCCAAATTCAACATGAAGAAAACTTCACTGTTTATAGTGCTTCTGTTTTTAATAGTTAATTAACTTTTTTATCTTTCCATGCTGATGGACAGAGTCAGAGAAGCCCACTATTCAAATGCCAAAGTAGTACAGAAAACATTCTTATGGTTTTCAGAGATGATGTTGAAAGTGTTTTAATATTTGATATGTCATCTAAATACATTCTGATTAGGACAAAGAAGCTCAGAATCCTCCAACTTTTCTTGCCTAACATTGACCACATATTTTGATTTTATCCATTGTTTTAAGACCTGTAGTCCTTTAGGTGGAGACACCCACAATTCATTTTAAAAAAATTCTGGGTTGCTATAGCAAGCAGAGGAAATTGACACAGTAGCAGCCACCCATCTTGCCAGCAACTAGTTAGACGTTAATGGCAGCATGCACTGCTAGTATTCACTAACTCAAGTTCCTGTCACAAGCATGGAAGGATAAAATATATGCAAATATTAAGTGAATGCATGTATAAAGGGTTCCAGTCCCATGTGCATATAAAAATTATGCTGCATAATATTAATCTATGTATGTCATTTAAAACTAACTGTACCCACAGTATAATATTGCCATTTCTGAAAACTTATAAAAATTAAAATATAGTAATTTATTAACTTTATAATGCATTGCTCAGTAAAGTTAATTGAGAAAGAAAGATATTAATGATATAGAATAGTATGCATGAAATATGTAAAGTTTACATAGGTAGTATATTTTTCAAACTGAAATTTTTCCAAATAATTAATTTATTTTATTCAACATAAATTTTCTCCCTATGACTTGAATGCTTTTTTCTTTTTTTGTTAGCATTCTTGAACCAAATTGGCTATATTATATCAAGAATGTGTAAATGAACTAGAGAATGAATGATGCTAAAGCTACCTGAATCCTAAGCTAGACAGGATGAAAGATAGGAAATGCATTTACGTAGGAGAGATAGGGAAAACAAGGAGAGATGCTAGGCTGGACAGGGATTGAAAGGTAGAAAAGGTGTTTATATGGGAGAGATAGAGAATCCAAAGAGAGATGCTGTTTAGACGGGTTGAAGGGTGGAATATGCGTTTATATGGGAAAACAAAGGTAGATGCCATGCTAGACAGGGTGGAGAACTAGAAAATGTGTTTATATAGGAAGAGATGGGGAAGACAGGGATTGATATTTAGGGATGTTTTCCAGGAAGGGCGGAATAGTTTAGGAGGTATTTAGAACACAGGTGTAGCTATAGATATTCCGGGAGGCACTTATAAGCTATTTTTGCAGGCGCTTTTAGTTTATTTTGCAGTTATTCTGATGGTACTTTGATGCAGTGGAATAGGTATTTAGCATCCTCTTATAGGCTTTAGAACATTTTGGAACACGGCCAGAAGAATTTCAGGTGTTTAAAAGGTATTTAGTCACCAGTGCAGATATTTTCATGAATTGGCACTGAGTTTTTTAAGCATTCTGAAGGATTTTTAGAAACTGTTGCAGTTATTTTCATTGTATTGGCACTCATTTTGAAGTATTTTGAAGGGTGTTCACAAATAGGAGCAGGTATTTTTACGGTATTGGCACTGAGTTTTTGAGGTATTCTGAAGGCCTTTTAGATACAGGTGCAGGTATTTCAATCAGTTTTTTAGAGCATTTCAGATCTGGACACAGACTTTAAAGACATTCTGGTCACAGGCAGGAGAATTTTCAGGTGTTTTGAAGGCATTTTGGAAACTGAAGCAGATATTTTCATCATATCAGCACAGGTCTTTAGAGTATTCTAACAGTTTTTTACAAACAGGGGCAGGTATATTCATGGTATTGGCACTGGGTTTTTTTGAGGGCTTTTTAGAAAGTGGTATAGCTATTTTCATGGTATTGGCACTGGTTTTGAGGCATTTTGAAGGTATTTTAGACACTGGAGTAGGCATTATAGTGCATTTTTAGAACATCTTTGAAGGTTTTTGTCACTGAAGTAGGAATTGTAGAGTAGTTTGGTGTCCATAGGCTTTTTCGGTACAGGTGCAGGTATTTTCTAAATACCTCCTGAACTATTCCACCTCTCCTGGAAAACATCTTTAAATGTCTTCACTAGCATCTCTCCTCATTTTTCCTATCTCTTCCCATACAGACACATTTTCTAGTCCTCTACTCCGTCTAGCATAGCATCTCTTCTCGTTTTCCCTATTTTTTTTCCATATTAACACATATTCCACCCTTCAACCCCTGTCTAGCCTAGCATCTCTCCTCGGATTCTCTATCTCTCCCATATAAATGCCTATTCTGCCCTTCAACCCTTGTCTAGCTTAGCATCTCTCCTCGTATTTCCTATCTCTCTCATGTATGCGCATTTTTGGTAAAAAAAAAAAAAACTACCTCGTTCCGCTCAATTATATCTACCGTTGTGGTTGCTAACATAGGCCTAGTATTTTTTTGGTTTATCGCAGTGGCTGAGGAAATACTAAAACACATCACAAGATCACTTGGGACTCTTCCTCGGAAATGAACTGTTCAGTGAAGCAAGCAATACCAGGCAAGTCCAGGACAGCAACCACTGCCACCACTGTGGGTGAGATAGAAACACTTGCACACGTCCTTGGATCCTGTCCACGTGGAAGCATGCTCAGAAATGTAAGGTATCAAGTGCGCTCAATGATTGCCGAAGCCCTCAAACGATAAAAGTACCAGGTTTACGAGGAAGACCATGGCATTGCAGAGAATGAATCAAACAGAGGAGTCGATATCATAGCCATTCAACCTGGCTCATGTTTGGAAACCATCATAGAGCCTACCGTCAGCTGGGAAACAGGTGAAGACCAACCGGCTGTACTTCATGAAGAAAACTGTACCATTTACCAACAGTATCATACTTCTGCAATAAATATCTTGCTTCAATTGACATTGTTGGATTACTAATATAGCATTTTACAGAGAATAAAAATTAAAGAACTCATTTATTAAAGAAGTGGCCCTTAGTGTTCTTAAAGGATCGCTGGCTATGTTGAAAAATCATTTGTATTGCACTTATTCTGATATACAGATTTGTTTTAGATAAGGACAATTTCCATATACATTTGTATATCATTATAATTATTTGTAGATGATGTTTTATAAGTTGCAACTTTATAAAGAATATAAATATGTGTTGATAATTTCAATTATGTATTCATATTGTTTTGTTGTTTAGTATGTTTTGTTTATGGCAACCTCCAATTGGGGGAAGCTGAACTTGTTAATAAATTATGTATCTGCAGTGGTTTGCACAGGTTACAATTTGTTTACTATTATTTGTTTAGTTCACTGTTGAGTCCTCTTTGGTTGGCAGCACTGCTGTGAGCAAGGCGGAAATAGTTCCCTCCAACCCCCTTGACCCGTTAAAAGAAGGATCAAGGAAACTTTCACAGAGAGAGATTAAATTGAGTGTTATTTATGGATGCTCATTAACTACTAAGGCCCTTAGTGTCTCATTCTATATTGGGCGTGAAAGACCGGAAATTTTGTTCAGAGGCCTCTTTATCATGTAGTTGTAGTTTGAAAAAGGGGTGGGTTTTATGCCCAAGCACTGCGACCTTAAAGATCTATTGTGTATTCCCCCTTTCATCAGTTAAGTAGTCTGTTGCTCGTTATGAACTTAACCAGACTGCTAACTGAGCCTCTTCATCATGCTCGAGGTTCTTTTACATGCCGTAAATCCATGACACTGGACCACCATGCTAAGGATTTTACGCCCAAAAAATTCCATTGCCCTCTACCGGGTTTGAACCCACAACCTCAGGAACCAGAGGCTATCATAGTACCCCTACACCACGGAGGACGACTTCAGGGAGAGGATGTAGTGTTACATTGTCATTATTAATGCCAGTATTAATTTTTCAATGTCTTAATTAGAACATAGTTTTTTCTCAGTGATGCTAATGCAGTAGGTAAAATGAAACATAATTCTGATGCAAAGGGCCAAAGTTCGTTAATGCGTTTTTTAAGCGAAAAGCCACAAATGAAACCAATGCGGGTGATAGTAAATATGTAATAGTAGTGAATTAAATTTGAAAAGTATGTCAAGGTTACGGAAAACCTGTTACGTGATGAAACATCACATGTACCAATTCCTGGTTTTGAAGCAGAAACAAGTAAGTTCGGAGATTCAGAATCTTCAGAGAGTTTTAGTGATGATGATGATACCATCCCCGATTGTTGGTCAAATAGTCAATTCAAACATTTTAAAAAACAATATGAATGGTTGGTCATTAAAAATGTAATATGTTCTGATGTAGCAAGCATGGGATTAGAAAGGGATAAACTTGTCCATTTGTGTAGTGAATGGGCAAATTCTGTAGTAATTGTTAACAGAAATACCAAACAAATGCAGCAGGCATCCCTTAGGAAAAAATTTAACGAGTATGCATTGTCAATGTTACACTTAACAATGACTAAGATAGTGAACAATCAAATAAAATAATGCACACGTTGGTTGACAATGTTAATAGCAAATCAATAGATACCACAGTTAACATTTTTAACACAGTTTATTGTCCTTCGAAGAAAAACATACTAATGTCAGATATCAGTGCCTTGTTAGAATTGCTAGGGAAAAATTGCATTGATATAGGTCATTGTCTCCGCTCACAATTTTCAGCTACTTGTATTATTGAGCATATTTCTGAACGGATAAGAAAAACCTTATTCAACAATATCATTAAAGCCAATGCAAAATTTCCATTACATCAGATGAGGTGTCAACCATTGCCAAAAATAGTGTACTTACTGTTTATTTACGACGTGTTTTTGATTCTGAACCTGTACCTGTAAATATTTTTGTGGATCTTAGAGAACTTAGTTCTACTACAGCAATTGAAGTGTTCAGGTGCCTCATCAAATGCTTGGCTAATTATGAATTTTATAAAGAGTATTTGTCCAACAATTTAGTGGCATTTTGCTCAGATTGCGCAAGCACTATTGCTTGGTAGGAAATCCCGCATTTCAAAATTGTTGACTGATAAATTTCCAAATATTATTGGATGGCACGTTTAAGCCATTGCCTTCAGTCAGCTCTTGACGACTCCATTCAACACCTTAATGATGCTACTGGTCGCTGAGACCACACACTATTTTCATTCCTTTATGTTGGCAAACTTTTTTGAACAAGAACATTCCCGCAACTAGTAGCTGCCTCCCTACTTCTTCCCTCCACGCTGCACTAGTCATTGTTGAGTTCACCATTGTCATTCACAGAATGATTTTCAGAAAACAAGGTTTCTTACATACCAGATAGCTCCACTAGTGTATATTGCACCAGGTCATAGCAACTATAGCGGTATATAGTGAAACCAAAGTATAATAGATAGGCCTTCTACAAGCCAAGCGTGGGTGCTAATGTTAGT
Source organism: Deroplatys truncata (assembly GCA_030765065.1). NCBI lineage: Eukaryota > Metazoa > Arthropoda > Insecta > Mantodea > Mantidae > Deroplatys > Deroplatys truncata. The sequence continues at coordinate 75,374,889 of CM060975.1, read as the reverse complement.
CGTCCCTTACATGGTAATGATCCACACTTTGAAAGATGACTTGAACTTAAGTTACAAGAAGTTTCCAGCTTGGGTGCACCAAGGGTGGGCCCTGGCCCACCTAAAATTACTCTGGCTCAACCACTAGCCCACCCTAAAATTACATGAAACGCACAATATATTTTTCTAGGTGAACATAAATACAGATCCGCTTTATTTTTATAGTGCAAAACTCTCAATTCAATATAAGACTTGTAAATAATACCAGTAGTGACAAACTCCTTTCTCTTGCTCAACATTACAGGAAGTGCTTGAGAAAACATCACGTATACTGTTTCACGCAAGATGAGTGACGTAAGGTGCTTTCCTTTCAAATGTGCAGTCTGTATTAATGAACTGCATTGCATCAAGTAACATTTACACCTGATCAGCTCGTGCAAACTGTTAGGTTTGCAAATTCCTTTCATGGCTTTTCCCTTGGGTTGGAGGTCAATCCTCTCTCCCTGCTCCCACTCCTGAGGGATTCTCAGGGCAAATGTTATCATTATTGGTGGCCGTAGTTGTCAGTTCCAAATATTTACTTGAATCTTAATGTTTACTTTCGAATATTTAAGTCCTAATTGTTTTGTGATTTGAGAGTACTAATTTTAATCATGGCTGAGAATCGAAAGCATTCGATTAGTGATTACTTCTCAAGAAGTGTGGTTGTGGTACCAGAAATGAAAAAGTCTAAGACTTCTGAATCCGTAGCCCGTGTATTCCTGGATGATAACATTTTGAGCCATTTGAAAGTGCAAGTGAGCTAGAAGCTTGTGCGGCAGACATTCCAAATAACGATGTATGTATGGGTGAAATTATTGATGAACCTTCATGTTCCTCTGATATGGGTTGTGATGTTTCTGGTGACAAATGGAGTGAAACTCATAGTTGGCCAGATACAGCAATAAATTTAACGACGGATCACAAAGTTGAACATTTTTCCATTTTGTAAATTTGAAGTTAGGAATAGAAATTTCCAATGTTCTTGGTATAAGTCTTACCCATGATTGGAATATAGTATTGAAACAAATTCCACATTTTGTTTTGCAAGCAGGATGCTTGGATCAGCTCATACGAAGGCAGCAGAAAACTTGAGTTACGTAAGCATCAGGTATTCAAATTGGAACAGAGCCACAGAAAATAACTCTGGACTAAAGAAAATATGAAAACACTATCACACAAAAATTGCATAGTGGCATGGGAATTTTATAAACAGATGAAGAAATCAAAGGGAGCTAACTCTATTGCTTTTCAATTTAGTGTTGCTTACGTTGAAGCTAGGAGAAATAGAGAGTACATAATGAATAGCAAATATTTTACAACTCACTGCAACACAAGGTATTGCCCTTAGGGATCATGATGAATGGTATTCAAGTGATAACAGAGGCAATTTCTTAGAAATTGTCCATCACATAGCTAAACCTGACCCTTCACTTAATATGAGAATTGAAGAGGGCCCTAAAATGCAAAGTATACACACCACATTATTCAGGATAGTATACCTCATTTTTGCAGATCTTACTTTGATGACTTTCAGCAATGATGTTAAAGAAACTAAATATTTTGCATTAATTGCTGATGAGTCAAAAGATATCTCTGACTTTCAGTAGTTGTACGTTTCTACTTAAAGGGTGCTATTTATGAAAGATCTTTAGGCTTTCACCTGCAGAAAAATTGGATGCTACTTTGCTTCTTGTATACATCAAACACTGAACAGATGTCATATAGATATTCAGGACTGTGTGGCTCAGGCATATTGTAATGAGTGGTAACTGTAAAGGCTTTGTCAAAAAAGGAAGTTTCTCAAGCTGTTTACGTGCGCTGCTTTAGTCACAGATTGAGTGTAGTAATTGTTGATGCCTGCAAAGCTATACAGACATCAAAGCTATTCTTGAGTCTTACAAAGACTTTATGTATTTTTGAGTGGATCTATTTTTTTTTAAATTTATGGATGTGCTTTAGCTACTATGGTCCTTAGTGTCCCATTCTATATTGGGCGTGCAAAACTGGAAATTTTGCTCAGAGGCCTCTTTATCAAGCTTGAGGTTCTTTTACATACTGTAAATCTATGACATGGGACCTCCGACTTTACTTCCCTTCTGAAGGAAGCCATGCTAAGGATTTTTATGCCTGAAAAAAATCCATCGCCCTCTACCGGATTTGAACCCGCTACCTCAGGAACTAGAAGCTTGCTTGGTACCCCTAGTCCACGGAGGATGACGAGTGGATCTACATCTCACAGTGTGTTCTTAAAGGCACACAATTAAAGATACCTAAGGCGAATTGAAGTCCATAAGTGATACAGGGTGGACATACCAGTTCGAATCTTGCTCATTAGTAAAGAAGGCATTTCCAGGAATGCTGGTCACCCTCTTGCAATGTAAAAATGAAAATCATGACAGAGCAGTAACAGCAGGTGGCTTACTAAATGAGATTAATATGTTTCATATTTCATTTGCATTTCCCTTATGGGGTTCTAAGAAAGACAAAAATGTGTCTGCTTACCTCCAAACTAAGGAGTTTGATATAGCAAATTAATAGAAAGCTGGTTTGATCATTCCTCTGAAATGAGAAACTCCTGTGAAGAATTCAAAATAATTTGGACGGAGAGTGTGACTGTTACTGTAAGTAATAATTTCAACATCGAGTATGCTTTTGGAGTTAGACCAAGAAGATTACCAGTCCATCATTGAAAGTCAACATTGTGAAGAAATATGGGCTTCCTCTAGTGAACAGTATTGAACACAGGTGTTCATACCTATGCAGATGATGCAGTATTAAGTGAAATTGATAGAGGTTTACTGACAACAATAGTGTTGCAAGGAATAAGTATACTACAGCCAAACAGTAAATTGTTTCTCGATGTCTCACAGCTTAAGCACTTGCCCAAACACTGTGCATGTGATATAGACTGTGTTGCATATGAAGTGAAACTTTGGCCAAATTAATAAAAAGATGCAAAGATGAAAATCAATGCAAAATACAGAATTTATCCAGGCTGCTAGGATTGTTAGATGAATACCAGCTAGCTTCCTATGAATCTTTCAAGTTAGCACTTATTATAGCGACAACCCCTGTCTCCAGTGCATCTTGTGAGAGAAGTTTCTCCTAGCTTGGCAGATTAAAAACTTATCTTAGAAACTCAATGATCGACGAGAGACTCAGTAATCTTGAGCTATTGGCAGTGGAAAAAAACATTTTTAAACAATTTAGCTGCTGTTGTGGACCAATTTGATGCTGAACATCAGAACCGAAGAATTTGTCTACATTGATACTGTAAGTTTCATAGCGTTATACTCTATTAGTCTGCTAATAATTTCATAATGTGTATTGTCAGTTTCTTTAATAGTAAATCTTCTTTCATTTAGCTTATTAACTATAGCTTTTTGCAACCTCAATCTGCATAAGCTGGCGCAGTGGCTGAGCACTAAAATGCAGGTCTCTTACCGAGGCCACCTAGGTTCAATCCCAGAGACCGGATATGGGATTTTTGGTGGACAAATCTGCGCTTGGGCAGGTTTTCTCTGATTTACCCCTCATTAAGTCACCAATTCCTCCATTGAAAATTCAGTCAATGTCACCTGTCATTCCTTGACTCTGTAAACTAGTTAGTAGTTAAGAGGGACGTTAAACACTAAAAATAAAATACCTAAATCTGCAAAAAGAAGAGTTATCGGCATCTGATAGTGTCGCTTACAATATAATTTTAATACCTATAGGGTAAAGTATTTTGTTCGGTAGACATTCATTTTAATAGTGTATTAAGTAGTGGTTTTGCATCTTATTAATACGACAAGCACTAAGGTAATAATAATAATAATAACTATTATTATAATCATCATCTTAAAATTAAGTGATAAAGATGGCCCATCCAAATAAACACTTGCCCACCTGCACGAATAGTTCTGGCACCGCCTTTGGTTTCGAGTGATGAAGATTGCTTTCAGAGTTAGAAGAATTCAATGACTTTTGACAATGATCCAGACTTCATAGTTTCAGACAGAGGTGAAGATTGCAATTCTATTGACTCCAGTGCTGCAAGTGAAGAATTTCTGGGTGAGGATCCTGATAAAGGTGAGCAACAGTGTGTTACAGAACCTGAATTCTATTACGGAAAACCTAAAAAGAGCAAACCTCAGCTGAAGTGGAGTTGTTTGGAGTCTAGACAGAATGTTAGGTTCTGTGCACACAATGTTGTTAGGGGAGGATTTCCCAGACTTAGAAGTCAAGCCAGAGCTCTGGGAAATCCCAGAAAAAAAATTGTAATATGGAAGACAATTTTTGGGATGGAATGCTAAACCAAATTGTAATCGACACTAACGTGAAACTAGTTACAATTAGGGACTCATTAGGGCCTAACACAAACAACGGTTTTTATAGAAACACTGATATGTTAGAGATAAATGCATTTAAAGGGTTGCTATTAATATTATCTATACTGAAATCAAACGATGAAGACATATCCTCCGTGTTTTCTTATGCTACTACCCCACCTATCTACTATGCTACCATGACAAAGAAAAGGTACCTGATTTGTATGTTCTGTTTATGATTTGATGAATCAGCAACACGATCAAAGAATCATGATAAAGTAGCTCCAATTTCGGAAAAATTCATGAAATATGTTTAATACTCCCAAAGACAATATTGTGTGTCTAGCTATCTCATTATTAACGAGATGCTTATCTCATTTCGAGGAAGATGCTCATTCTAGGTATACATGCCAAAAAAAGCCTAAGAGGTATGGTGTGAAGTTCATGTGTCTCACTGATGCAAAACCATCGCACGTATATAATGCATATATTTATACAAGGAGAAATAGTGATGGAGAGGGATGTTACCTGTAGAACGAAAACTACTCATACCCATTCAGGCTGTACTGAGCTTTTGCCAAACTAACCAAGGCTCCAACAAAAACATGACTAGTGATAATTTTTTTTACTAACGAAGTCACTGAACAACTGCAGCAAAGAGTTCCAATATATGTGGGTACAATAAAATAAGAGAGAAATTCCTAGAGTTCCTCCAGAATCCAGAAATACCAGTAGGATTAGCTAGGTATGATTTTCATAAGCATAAAACTCTAGTGTCCTTTGTCCCCAAGCAAAACAGGACTGTGATCCTTATTTCCCCAATGCACCACAATAAGGAGGTAAATCAAGAAAATAAAAAGCCTGAAATCACCTGCCTCTACAACCAGACTATATGTGGAGTGAACATTTTAGACATGAAATTGCGATGTACTCATCTAACCGAAGAATAAGACGTTGGCCGCTTGCTGTATTATATTGACTTTTAAACATTACAATATTAATAGTTTTATCTTGTATACAGGTTATTTACAATCTCCAATAATCATGCGGTTTGAGTTTATGAAGAAACTTGTAAGCTCTGTAGTAGTGCCAAATTTACAGAGGAGACTGCAGATTCCCAATGTACACCAGGAAGTGAAATTTCAATCACACAGGCCCTTGGACTCAGTAATGATACTGCACCCAATCCTTGGGGAATACCATTTGACTGGATGGATAAACGAAATATATGCAGCAAGTGCCCATCTGTTAAAAAAAGAAAGACCCAGTACCAATGTATCAGATGTTCAACCCCATCTGTCTGGAATGCAGTGGAAGGTATGAACTGACTGTGTTACTGAATATGTGTGATTTTTTTACAAGGAAGAAAAAGAACTATAAGGACTTCTTACCATTAGCTACCAAATTTAAATTATTCTCGTTAAGAAAAATGTGGAATAAGTGAAACCCAAGTTCTTGTATTTGTAATTTGATAAAAGTTTAGCATATCAAAGGTTTTAATGTAATTTTTTTTCTTTTTTCTGTGTTTTCTAGATCCATTCAAAGTTAGTATGTTGGTAATAATAAAATATTGTTGAATCAAATGTGTTGAGTGATGACTTATTATTTAAATTGCATCTAAATTAAGTGACATATTATATAAACAAACATTCAGTCAACCAGTCTCGGAGACTGAATAACCTCAGTAGCGCCCATTGAAATCATGACTCCATTAAAGTGTTAATGAAGAGAATCATTTAAGATATTCCTAAATGAAATTTATTCCATGTATTCACCAATCCAATAAAATCCAAATAGAACTTCACAAAATCGCAGTGGATTTAGAAATAAAAATAAGATATGTTTTTGTAATGAAAAGAAGCTAGAAACAGTGATGTGTATTGAATTTATTTAAAGGTGAGTCGGAATTGTAACACTAACATCACTTAAGTTTACTCACTTAACATGTTTCGGGAAACCGTTGTTTCCATCCTCAGAAGGTTAATTCGACTAACCTTCGAATTAACCTTCTGAGGATGGGAACAACGGTTTCCCGAAACATGTTAAGTGAGTAAACTTAAGTGATGTTAGTGTTACAATTCCGACTCACCTTTAAATAAATAAGATATGTTTTTTTACCAATGTTGGGTAGCATGTAGTTTAAGAGCAGCATTGGCTGTTTGGAGGGCATATCCAGAAGTATATATGCATTTCAAAAGCAAGAACTTGTCAGGGATGGCGAAAAAAATTAGCAACATAATGTTTTTAAAGATTTGGCTTTAATTTTTTATATTTTGCAAGTAATTTTGGTTTTATCAGATGCATTGCAGTCATGATCTACAACTTAGAGAATAGGTATTCTATACTAGCAAACAACCTAAAAAGAATTAATCATTTGATCAGTTTAAACAATGAGAAATAAATAAAAAAAAAATATATATAAGCAAAGCAACAGTAAGTCACTCGATGATTGCATAAGCAATTTGAATTCACCTTTTTATGAAAATGAATTAAGATAGCCATATAAAACGCACAATGACAGCAATGTACCTTCTTAAAGATGGGATCAGAAACCACAAAAAAAGTGTCAAATCTAGTGGAATCTGATGCTTTTAATTGTATACAATTCAAGAAAAGAAAGAACAGAAATCCTCCACGAAAGAGATTAATTCAAAGTGTGATTGATAACCTTTTTAACAAGATTATTATCAACACTACATTTTACTATGTGTAATGACAATGTGCAAAAATATTCAAAGACTGACAACAATGAGCAGTATAAGAATTTAATGGAATTATCTGATTTGTTGGTACGAAATCCATGGAAATATGAAGAGTTAACAAGTAAATTGGGACTGATCTTAAAATTCAACTGTGATAAAAAGGATTTCAAGATTTTGTGGAGAATAATGTATTAGGAAAGAGCAATACCACTTGTCAATCACTATAGTCAATGCCTAAAAGATAGATAGTACAATAACCATTAGCAGCGCAGAAGCTGAAAGTGTCTTTAGCGTAATGAATGACATTGCAACTTGTGAAAGAAGTAAACTCACAATATCCCACTTGTCCAGATTAATTACAATTAACATTATGAAATTATCATTGGCAAAGCCTATGAAAGAATGGGACACGGTCCCATTTATGTTATCCTGATTGAGAAATCATCACCTCACTACTAACACTCAAGTGCGACCCATTTCTATGCCGGTTCCACCGGTGAACGAATTAGCATTTTGGAACTTATTTTAAAGGTAAAAATGCATTATTATTATTAGAAACTCCATTCTTTCCCCATGCTGCCTGCTCCATATCGTCCAATCCACTCATCCACTACAGTACACGCATCCACTCATCCACTATAGCTCTCTCTCTCTTCTCTGCAAACCCCTTGTTAAATTATTGCCAGCACATACCTGTATGTAGATTATTTTAGTTTATAGCCCCCCACTTCAGGGGAACACACTTAAGATAATTAAGAATCTTTTCTCTAAGTGAATAATTTGTGTTATATTCAGAGTTTCATAGCAGTTCTGGCTTCTTGAATGAACCCCCCCCCACACACACACACACACACACACACGCACGCACACACGCACACACAAAATCCAAATTTTAAAATTGCAATTTTTGGTTTCAGGTTAGCTTTACACATCAGGGCAGTTTTACACATAACTTCAGCTATTTAGCCAAAACTTTTCTTCTACATTTTTATGCCATCCTTAACTTCTCAATTCATACTGGCACTTATGCCTTTAGAACAACAATTGCACATTGTCAGTGATGTTCACATGGGCTGTTCTGTTTAATCATATCTATATCATTTTGGGTTATTTTTTATAGACATTAAATTCACATCAGTATTCATTCTCTTATTTATAGTTCGAGATTCTAAGGAAGATATGGAATAAAACTGACTAAAGAAAAACTACCACTCTCCAGTCGGGAATCGAACCCAAGATCACTGGATTTGAAAGCAAGCATGCAATTTATTACAGCTTTATAATATGTATATATAAAACTAAACTTCATTTTCTAGTGCAGCAGAGTATATTACTTTATGCTCAATTAAAATATCTGTTTACCTGGATATTTGTTTAATGGTCGATAGATGTGTGGAAGTCGAAGACACAGCTCTGCTAAAGTCCGTGGTAGAGCAAGATGTGTCATAGCTGTTAAGATGAGTCTGTCATTCACACAGAAGTATTTTGCTACACAAACCAAGAGAAATGTGTTTTGTAGTTCTTGAATGCATAGAAGCATTATTCAGTTAAATGTTTACTTAGTATTAAATTCCACTTGCGTTCATTTGTGGCAGAAGTAAAGCTGTATAATTGACAAAATTTATTATGGAAATTTTGGGAAATAATCTAAAGTACTCCATTTTTGGAAAACTGTCTTTAAAAGCTATCCTCAACTTTGTAAAAATTTCAACCAAATTTGAAATGTGTCAGTTTTCATATATAGGAACATATTCATTTCTGTATATGCAGTAATCATTCTAAGAATCATATGAACTATTCTTAACTTCGTACCAACTTTACCCTAATTTGAAATATGTCAAACTTTCTTCTAGCTGTTCTACATAAAATTTACAACAGTTAATGAGTTGTTTCATGCATTTGTTCAGATGCTAATAGGTATTTTACAGTAGCAAACAACCTATACAGAATTAATAATTTGATCAGTTTAAATAATGAGAAAGAAATAAAAAATGTATAAGCAAAGTAGTAGTAACTCACTTGACGATTACATAAACAATTGGAATCCACCTTTTTAATAAAATGAATTAAGATACCATTTTCACAATCCTTGGAAACAGACGGGTCTGTGAGCACAGAAAGGAGCTCCAGTTCAGCAATATGGTAAAAATAAAATTTGGTTGTATTTATGGATGCTCTTTAATTACTATTGTTCTTAGCGTCCCATTCTGCATAATCTTATAAATACTGACACTAAACTTTGCCTCTTATCTCTCGATTGACGAAACTACACAGCGACTTCTGGAATTTTTATCTTGAATAAACATCCTTTCTCAGTGGTATTACCTATCAACATCCAATATTTATCTTTGTTTCAAGATGGAATGGTCTTTCTAGTTCCCGAAGTCACGGATTCAAATCCGGCGGAGTGGGATTTATCTTTTTCGGGCATAAAAATCCTTAACATGGCTTCCTTCGGAAGGGAAATAAAGCTGGTGGTCCCTTGTCATAGGTCTACAGCACATAATAGAACCTCAAACCTGATAAAAGAGGACTCTGAGCAAAATTACCGGTCTTTCATGCCCAGTATAGAATGGGACGCAAAGGACCACAGCAGCTAAAGAGCTTCCATAAATAAAACTCAATTTAAATTTTTTGTGAAAAAAGAAATTATACAGCTGGAATAGCATTACATAAGTACAAGAAGGATCCAAAAGCAATTTTCAATTTGTTAAAACTGCTAGAATTTCACTCAGATTTTTTTATCGGGCCATTAAAAGATCCGACTATCTTTCTAATGTTGACGATAAACCAAGATCTGGCTGTATTCACTCGGTTCGAACCCCAGATATGATAAAGAATGTTTGGGAACATGTCAGAAGAAATCATGTTAGGAAACAAAAAAATAATGGCGCAGGACCTTCAAATGTCAAGAATGAGTGTGTCTAGGCTATTAAATCAAGACCTAGGACTTACCGCTGATGTACAGGACACATGCTCAATACCCATCTTAAGAAGGTTAGACTGGAGAGTCTATCAAGTCCAACAGATTGCAATGTGCTTTTCAAACTTTTGAGTGTTGACCTACTTTTCTGTATATTCCTGTGTAGCTACAACAGAGTTTGTACTGAAACCATTTCAGCCAACATTGAGTTGATCTATTAATTGCAGGAGCATAATTCCATGTATTTAAACAATTAATAACCCGCTTACTAAACTGAACTTCATTTCTAACATTTCAGTCATTAAGATTTAATTAGACTTATAAAGCTGTACAAAATTTGTATTCTTAATTAATGACTTATAAAATGGAATAGGTACCTTTATTTTTCATCCGGTCTTTCAACATTGGATTTTATGGACTTAAGCCCTTTGTATAATTACTGATTTAATTATAATTATGATTCCATTACTCATTATGGAAGTTAAGGTTTGTGATCTCACTCAACAAATATGCACTATCATTTCTTTTTTAATTGGTTAATTTAGAAGCTTAAGATGCATAGCTTAATACATTCTAAATGGGATTCATAAAAAGGTTCAAAATTGTATGTTTAAGGAAAAGGAATACATGAGGAGTTACCAAGGGAATCTGTAAAACTTTAATGAAAAATAATTATTCCATATATAGGTACTAGTAAACCTAATAAACATTTTATAGTTTGTGCTTGGAATGTTATACCAATAAACAAGAAAGGAATATGACGCTCAGATAATTCTTCTACACATTACTAGTTCACATGTTTAACTTATGTAATAAACTAGGTATTTATATAAAACATAATTCTGCTGTCCATTTAATGGCAACCAGAATAAATGTTTGCCTAGAAATGGATTAATAATAGGCAATATGACATGCAAGCTCCATAAATAGAAAATGTGTGGATACCAAACGGTTTACATTTTGGTCAGTAATATAAAAAAAATTAAAGAACAAGAATTACATAGCCCACCTCCATGGTTAAGAGATAGCATATCTACCTTGCATTTAAGAAGTCCTGAGTTTGAATCTCAGTAAGGGCGAGCCAGATGTTTTTCTTCAGAGGTTTCCCCCTATCTTTAGAAGATAAATGTTTTGCAACTCTAAACTCAAAGGATTCTGAGCTCACGTGAGCATCATACCACCCATTTCATTCATCATCTGATGGACCTGACCAGTTAAAGAATGTTAAGCTCATGGGGGGAGGGGGAAGACATGTTGGGCATGTTTCTATACATGTAACTTAGAATGGCACACCAGATTTCAGACATATAACGTTGAATATGTTAGAAATGACTAATGTTAAGAAAGCAGTATTACCTACACTATATTTTAATGGCCTGTAAATGTTTTTCTATAGTAAATTTGTGTGTAGTGTCGCATAGGAGTTTGTAATGAAAAGAATATTCCAAATACACATTTTATTTTCCATGCACATATTTAAAAAACCTGAAGTTTTATCACCTCCCTCTCTTTGTATCTTTTCAGAATTGTTTTTCTTTATTCAGTAGACCTCAAATTTGTAGTGAAATTTCAATATTGAATTGTTGGTAAAATAAATTACTTTCTCTACCTACAATAAATAGTGACAAAATAAAGAAAGCTTTCTGTTTAAATTTCAATTAAATTATGTAGGTACTCCTTATGAAAAATCCTATACTAGGTGGCCATAGTTAAAGAGCAGATGTTTGCGGGCTCATAAGTAAACAATGGTGAGGCCAAACAAATTCAAATTTAGTGTGCGTACATTTCAAACAATGGGAATTATATTCTGAGAAGAAAAATAGTTCCAAAAATCACCACCAGGCAATAAAATGTCACTGTATGGGACATAAAAGAAAGCAAAATGTTAATGGTGAGTTTAATTCAACACAATTAGAAATGGGGCCAATATGCTCCACTTGAACATGTTCCACAAACTGCTGTTTCTGAATTGCATTGTCCATGGCAAAACATAGCACATCCCCATCTCTCTCATGTGAAGTGTTGTGCGCTTCTTTAAAGTGGCTAAACTGTCCACATGTCCTTGGTACACCTTGCTCTTTAAATAAACCTACAACCAAAAATCACATGGGGTGAGATCTGGCAAATGGGGAGGCAATTTCGTAGGGAATGCAGGACTGATTATGCGATCATTAGTGAAATGTCATTGAAGGACTTGCTGCACCTCCAATCCAATGTGAGGGGGCACTCCATCCTACATAAGGATGGTATTGTGAAGACATCCATGTTGTTGCAGGTCTGGAATAGCAAAATTGGGCAGTATTTGCTGATATCTCCATGCATTGACAGTACAGGTCTTTATTCCGGCTGGTGTACATTCTTCGAAAAGTATGGCACAATTTTGAAGTAGGCAGTAAAGCCACACCATGCAGTTACTTTTGGTGAACGTTGATACGGTAATTTGTATCACAAATTACTTAAAGGTAAATAATAATTGTAATATAAATATGTATTTTTATGTGACATTGATTTCAGAGGTTTATTAATTGTAATTATTATTGGTAAATAATAATATAAGGCTTTACTGAAACTGTTAACAATAACGCAAGAATGCAGCGGTAGAGTGAGTTGTTTATCGTTACCGGGAACCAGGAAGTTACGTAATGTTTCGCGCCTTTTCGGTAAAAAAGCTTCCAGAATGTTCTCTAAAAGAAATATGTAGTAGTGGTTTTCATTGGATAGTAAAATAGACGCTAATGTTGGCGCGTTTTATTAGCCAATGGCAGTTCATTTATAATCTTTAGGTGTATCTTGAGGTAAGCGCATAAATAGCCAGGCTCGAAGTCGGTCGCCCCGCAGTTCAACAAGATTCTTAGTACACTACACGTCAACCCCCAGTTCAACGGAATTCTCAGTACACTACATGTCGCCAATCAGTCCTTCATTTCGTCATAAGTTACACGCAGCAGAAGTACGAGAAATCTTATAAAATATTCTACAGTTAAATATACAAAGTTGAAGTACGTGAGTTAAAAGTGATAAGAAGTTATTACAAACAGTTTCAGTTTGGCGAGTATTTACATCAATATGTAAATGTGTTAGTGCACGTGTTCGACAATAAAACATTATAAAACACATTTCTTCACTAGTAATTTTTGGATAAAAGATTCCTTTCCGCTTCACAACCTGTAAGAAATACATGCCTACCAAGATCAGATGATAGCTAGCCGGTGGACATTTAAAACTGATACAAATTGCTACGCCAGAGGGAACTACAAACAGAACAAATGAACCAGCCAACGTATGACGTCACAAGAATGGCTTCCACCAACACTGAGGTAAACAAACAAGGTAACTAATACCGCTTCAAATTGGCGCCCAACGTGGGGCGAAGTGACCAGGAAAGGAAGGCAAAGTGACCAGGAAAGGAACTCGAGTAACCAGGAAAGGAAAGATGACCAGGAAAGGAACAAGAATAACCAGGAAGTAGCAGAATTAACCTGGAAAAGGTGAATGCAGCAGTGGAACGATCTACAAGACACAGATTCCGAGACAACAGGGTAAATCAACCACAAAAACATCGAGACAACGTAGATTCATCACAAAACAATGCAGAAGCGACATACAAATCTAGGAGAATGGGGCAGAACACTGGACATCAAAGTAACAGCAACGGACAGCATTAGTAAGGTTAGAGTATCCTAATTTTTTAAGTGTAAATAACTTTCAATGTTATTGAGGAGTGGTAGGATAAAAAAAACAATGGCTACCAATAATTCAGAGGAAATAATTATGGAGGATGAAAATGTTAGTGCAGAAAATAGCCCGGATTTTTTAGGATTTGAAGATGAAAATGTTAGTGCAGAAAGTGAGAATAGAATAGCAGGAAATGTTAATTTTGATGCTAGTATGATGATGGAAATGCTGAGAAATATGAGTAGGGAATTAGCAGATATAAAAAAGACTAATGAGAATTTAGAACAAAAACTAGATCAAAATAGGGAAGATCTTAGTAAGAAAATAGATCAAAACAGGGAAGATATGCAAAAGACTAATAGGGAACTGAGAGAAGATATTGATAGGAGTTTAGAACAAAAACTAGATCAGAATAAGAGAGAATTGAGGGAAGATATTGGTAAAAGCTTTGAACAAAACAGGAAATCAATTGAAAATATTGGTAGGAGTAATGATATATTAGAGCAAAAAGTAGATCAAAGCAGTGGAGAAATTGAAAAGAAAATTACGAAGCTAGATAGTTGTATGCCAGAAATGAAAGATGAAAAGGAAGTAATAGCAAGTGAGATAAGAGAAATTTCAAAGAAAATGCTAGACATGAGCAGGGAAATATGTAACAAAAAAAGTGAGGTTAATGTAGAATGTACCGAGTCAGGTAGTAGATTGAGTAACATTTCAAGTGAGATAAGAGAGATAAATGAGGTTAGGAATGTAGATGTAAATGAGGCGCAAGTTAATCTCAGTGGGGAAATATCAGAAATACAGACAGAATCAGAAATGCAAAGAAATAAATTGTACCAAGATGTTCAAAATGAAAACTCCAGTCCAGTACAGTTTAGTACAGATTTGTCAGAGTATTCTCAAATTAAAAAGATAGCAGAAGAATTGAAAATGAAAATTGGTAAAAGATGTATTGTTCAGGAAGCTTTAGGTTGTTTTCAAATGGTATCATGTGATGAAATTTCAAATGAATACGAGAGGTTATTCATGAACAAAAATTTGAAGGTTAGGTTACGGCTACGAGTAATGTTTAGCCACACACAATTTGATCCAGGAGGGTAAATAGCAATGTGATGTAAAGTAAATGCTGGATAGTTAAAGACGACTTGCAGAGAAATGTATTGGAACGTAAGAGGGTTAACTAAATATTTATATGTCATGAGAAAAGAGAAATAAATTATAAAAAAAAAAAAAAAAAAAATTTAGTAAGTGTAACAGTATTTGAAATTAAGAGTGCAAAGATTGAAACTTAAGATGATATTAAAGTAAAAGTACGTAAATACAATTCCAAGAGTTTTGTTAAAATAAAGTATAAAATAACAAAAAAATTGGTAAATATAATTAAATATAATTAAAAACAAATACTTATGCAGTAAATAGAACATGTGAAACAGTGCCTAGATTTAAGAGATGTAAATATTTGTGTAAAGGATAAATATTTTGGTAAATATGTGTAATAATTACAAAATTCTTGAATGCCTCAATTTTGTTAACAATATAAGAAAGTAAACAATTTGGTAGCAGTAATTAAATAATTTAGGGTAAAGTATTTGCTATATAAAAAAAAAAAAAAAAAATTTGTAATGTCAGATTAATATCTAAATTAATTAAACCAGAGCCAGTAAGTAGTGGCGAGATAAAACATATGTCGTGTGCTAAATGCGTGTGAAGTGTTAAGTGAAAGTGAATAGCGTGTGTTACAAGATTTAGGAGACTAAAAACAAAATTATAAAATTTCCAAACAGGTTATAAATGTTTATAATTATGTTTCTAGTGGGGCATATGATACGGTAATTTGTATCACAAATTACTTAAAGGTAAATAATAATTGTAATATAAATATGTATTTTTATGTGACATTGATTTCAGAGGTTTATTAATTGTAATTATTATTGGTAAATAATAATATAAGGCTTTACTGAAACTGTTAACAATAACGCAAGAATGCAGCGGTAGAGTGAGTTGTTTATCGTTACCGGGAACCAGGAAGTTACGTAATGTTTCGCGCCTTTTCGGTAAAAAAGCTTCCAGAATGTTCTCTAAAAGAAATATGTATTAGTGGTTTTCATTGGATAGTAAAATAGACGCTAATGTTGGCGCGTTTTATTAGCCAATGGCAGTTCATTTATAATCTTTAGGTGTATCTTGAGGTAAGCGCATAAATAGCCAGGCTCGAAGTCGGTCGCCCCGCAGTTCAACAAGATTCTTAGTACACTACACGTCAACCCCCAGTTCAACGGAATTCTCAGTACACTACATGTCGCCAATCAGTCCTTCATTTCGTCATAAGTTACACGCAGCAGAAGTACGAGAAATCTTATAAAATATTCTACAGTTAAATATACAAAGTTGAAGTACGTGAGTTAAAAGTGATAAGAAGTTATTACAAACAGTTTCAGTTTGGCGAGTATTTACATCAATATGTAAATGTGTTAGTGCACGTGTTCGACAATAAAACATTATAAAACACATTTCTTCACTAGTAATTTTTGGATAAAAGATTCCTTTCCGCTTCACAACCTGTAAGAAATACATGCCTACCAAGATCAGATGATAGCTAGCCGGTGGACATTTAAAACTGATACAAATTGCTACGCCAGAGGGAACTACAAACAGAACAAATGAACCAACCAACGTATGACGTCACAAGAATGGCTTCCACCAACACTGAGGTAAACAAACAAGGTAACTAATACCGCTTCAACGTAAGGGAATCTGCTCAAATGCATGAGTATCCTCAGAAGCCCAAACATGACAATTGTGTGTGCTGACATTGCCATTCAGATAAAAATGGACTTCATCATTCCAAAAGATACTCCAAGGCCATGTCTCCTCCACTTCCATCCATGTTTGGAAGAGCATGAAAACTGCAAGCATGCATCTGCATCCTCAGCACACTTTTTCTGGACATGGCTAATCTGGTAGGGTAAAAATTTCAGCACTTTGCGCAAACATTTCCAAACAGTTGAGCAGAGCATATCCAGTTTCCGGGACATTGCCCATGCACTGCTGAATCCCTGCTCTGCAGTGGCTTCCACTACAGCAGTTGCAACAGTTTCCAAGTCTTCATTGCATACAGATTTGTGCCCTTGTCCTGGTTGCACTTGTAAAGTGCCAGTATATTTGAAGCTTGAGAACATCTTTTACAAATTAATAATGGTACTGGACCTCTCCATAGGTTCTTCGCTGTTTGAAATAACCAAAGTGCAATGGAAACATTGCTGTTATTCTGGTAATAAAGCTTGATGAGCAAAGCACAATCACATTGCCAGAGCATTGCCTACACAAGTGTATCCTAATGACTGTATCCAAAGACATGAAACCTGTTGATATTGCCAATGAGACATGCACCACTCCCATACAGCACCATTTCATCCTCTAGTGGCAATTTTTGGAATTATATATATATTTCCCCCTTTTCAGAATGGAATTCCCATTGTCTGAAACGTGTGTACACCAAATTTCAATTTATTTGGCCTCCTGGTTGTTTACTTATAGCCCCTCAAACCCTCCTCTTTAATTATGGCCACCTTGTGTATTTCTAGCAACAGCTATTCTAGGTAAGTCAACATTAAGTTATGTTGCAATTAAGAGATAGGTTGTAAATATAAGAAAAGAGCTCTGTAAACAGTATACATATAAACAAGTTGTAATTTCTGTGGTAAAAGCAAAGGTTGCATAAAAGTTGTTCATGCAAAATATACCATTTGTATTTAAAGGAGTTGTTCCAAAGATTTTGTAGAGATAAATAAGGAAAAGAATTGGATTCATGTAGCATCTCCCCATAGCATACAGTAAAGTTGAATCCGATGGCCTGGGGCTAATACCAAGCTTAGCCAAAATTTTCTTGCTTCTTACTGGTACTCCTTCCTCAATATCTGACCATAGACCATGACCTAGAGCTTCAACAGCTCTAATCTGGAATGAGAAGAAAACATTCTTTTTTTCATAGTAAGCAACAGTTTCAGAATTGAACTACCCTTTAAACTGAAATATCAGTCCCTAATGTGCAAGTTGAAATGTCTGGTCTAAGAGGATTTTTCCTTGTATTTCTTGAAGTAGGCTCACACTGAGAATTGTGTAAGAAACTATATATGACTTTTGTATCATAGGAATTTGTTGCATTCAAAACAACTGAAGAATGTATACATTTGGAACATTTGTGTCGAATATACACAAGTCAGTTTTAATATGAATATTGTAATGGTGATTTTAAGTTATGACTCTTTTTGATTTCCCCAAATTCAACTTTCAGAACAAAAGAAATTTAATGTTCAAATTCCTGTTTCTGAAAGTCCCTATTTTGCAGAACCCATAGACTTTCCGACTTCCATTTCTTCTATTAAACATAATTTTTGTTATTGGCCACTCTGTTTCTGAAAGTGAAAACTGACAATGCAAAGAGCCTATGTGTAAAAAAGGTTGCAGAATATGAACTTTAATTGCTCATTTGGTGATATGTGGGACTTAAGTCCTATATAATATGTTCAAAACATAAATTTCTGACAAGAAATTCTCATGTACTCACTCACCTTTAGACTTTGTGGTTTTTAAAAAATATTTAGTTAAGTTTGAAAAGTGATTGTGCAGAACACACCTGATCATATTCCCAAAATTGCTGATCTTTAATACAAAGCAAAATCAAAATTAAACTACACTAGTAGCATGTCTTGAAGTTGTTCTTAGATCAGCCACGGGCAGAATGAGTGTTATGGTTGCTGATAAAAATGTGACTTTCACTGCCCCTTACAAGCACACACTATATTCCTGAGTGCCATTTGTAATGTTAGTTGCTCTCTCCTAAACAAGAATTGATCATTTGAAATTCTTCCCAGTGTGTAGCTTTTTTGGGAACATCTGTTCATTTTTAAGATTCTCTGTATCACTACCATTGTTTTCTCTGAATAAGTTTCCAGTTCCTTTTCACATTAAAATGTAAATCAAACATAAGTTCTCATCAGTTTCATTCTTCAAACTCATCTGGGTACCCCTTGTGTCGCTATTTTATAGTCTTCTCAAATTTGTCAACATGAATAGCTTTTTTCCATGAAGATCCTGATTTATCATTGTTTTATATTGGGAAAGCCCTGGATGAATGTACTAACATAAGAATTCACCTCATAACACAGAGAGATCAGAATACAAATAAATAGCACACATTTTGAAGCAGTTGGCGAGAGATCACATATATTTACGAAATTTAACCTACCTACTTCATAACAGTCATTCAAAAACTAGGAAATAATGGTTACACAGAATTGAATTTGTTAGTATGGTGTTTGCAGTAGGGAGATACAGCTTGAATAATGTTATCAAAATATACAATACTTTAGTAGTAAAGGTTCCTCAGACTGATATTCCAGTTAAAGGAATGTATTGTTATTATAAGACAACATGAATAAATGAATTTGAATAAAGGACTGTTCTTCTCTTTGTTACTTTAATCACCGCACTGTAATAAAATAGCCATTTTTAAAAAAAAAGGTATCCTCTATAGTCAACCTTGGCTCATTTTTATACTTTCACACCTTAACCTTTTTTATAGCAAGGTTTATTTACCTGCTTACAAGATAAATCCTGATACCATGCAGGTCCTATTTCTGCACTTCTTTTGGCATCCTCTTTCTGTACTATAAATGAAAAATGTATATTACTAGTTTGTACAATATAGCTTGTTGCAAAGGCAGAAGAAAAAACATAAATGAAATAAGATTTTCCATATTATATAATAAGTTACATTTTATACATCAGGTGTCTGTAAGCATAGAAGAATATTATACACAGGATGAATCACCAAGAATTTCCGCCACGGATATTTCTGAAACAAAAATAGGAAATGAAGACCGACTTTCACAGGCATGAAGGTAAGGAAGGGGCTCATTAAAATAGATGATATAGGCCATTCAAAATGTGGACAAATATAATTTACAACATAATGTATATATTTTAAAATAGAAAGATTGTGTTATTTTTTATGCAAAGTGATAGCATGGAAAATAGGATTAAGAATAGCATTTGTTGCACTGCAATAGGTGAATTACATGCTGAAAAACTGTAACTTGAAGTTGATGCTTGAGATACAATGAAAAAGATAAACCTTTTATTTACTTTTCTTTTTTGTAAATGGAAACCTTATGTTATTTCAAGCTCCATGAATTGCGCAAAAATAACATTCTGAACAGCTTTTGCTTCAGTATAATACTTCAGTCACCTCATGATTAACTGCAACATGAAGTTGGTGCTTGAGACTTGACAGGATTGAACCTCAGAATGTGCAACTGATGGGCATTTCATTGTATCGCAAACATCAACTTCATGTTACAATGGTAATGATTAGGGTAATACAAAAAGCTTGTTTCTGGAAAATAGAACCTTTATTTAGCAATAATCTAAACAAGCTTTATTTGTCATCACAGCCTTGGATGCTGTAAGAGTTAAACAGTTCTCTGGGCTTTATAGGCTTCTGTTTTGCATCACCAGAGGTTGTTTTTGACCACAGGTACTTCAAGTTCAGTTACAGGTATGTGCCTGTTGTTGATAATATATTGACAATATTGTCATAATTGCCTAGTGGTCAGTGTGATCCTGTTGGTATAAACTATCTGCATGCATCTGAATGACTGTTCCTGCACTTCCGGATCAAAGGTACGTTCTTATGCCATGCTTCACAACAGCTCTAACATTTCTTGCATGACTCATGTGTCCCAGCGCCCAGTATGTTATCAAGTGCCAACTCAATAAGGCGAATGCTCCTATCCTTCTGTCATGGCTGTTGGCTGACCAAAGTTAATTCGTTTTGCAGAACTGTTGAGAATTTTAAAACTTAAACATCTTGTATTATAGTGTAATATAAACAGTATGTTGCCAGAGCCATGTGTGTTTGCTGTGATAAATATAGTCTGAATGTATGCCAAAAAATTAACAAAAATCTCCCAATATTTTGCCATGTTTAAATGTTTTGTGTGTACAAGAAATAAATAACACTCTTGAAACACCATTCATCCTTACATGCACATTTAAATGACTACAAGGTTTCAGGCAAGTTCCATAATTTCAAAAAATGAGAATTTCTAAAATATTTATTCTAAACTTTATTTCAGTGCCATTTTTATTAGTGTACTTGTGTAATTTTAGAGAAAATAAAATCATAATGTATTTAAGGGTTAGAGTGGTAATGGACATTAAACATTTGTAAGAATGATTTAAATGTTACAGGTGGGAATATTGCAGCAATTATTATTCTGGTTTACTTCTGTGGTAGAACAAATAAAATCTACTCACATATTCGTGAAGCTATTTTTCTGTTTATTTTGTCCTGTGCTAGTTTTGCTTTGACATATTCTTTATATTCCTCGGTTTCATCAGCAGCAAATGTAACCATGTTTTATTCAGTTTTCTTAATTTAAAAGTAGCAGTCCAACTTTTATTTTAAATGCCTAAAGTAGTTCCTGTAATTATGACACCTTATGATTTAGGCAGAAGAATATGATAGTTGATAGTGATCAGAGCTTTAGGTAAAAAGTTTTATTGAAGCACCTTCACTATTTAATAATAATTTTATTCTTTTTATGAATTTTGTTCTAAATCACAAGAGATTTTAAAACTGCAAAATTTTCTTAGAAAATTCTTCTGCTCATAATACACAAATTTAGATAACTAAGCAACATTATTTGTTATTATTATTATTATGTTACTTTTTTTTTTTCTTTCTTTATATATATGGAGTAGGCAATGCACTGTGCTTTATTTTTCTCATTTAAAGAAATGGAGTAAGATACTTACCTTCTGATAGCTATTATTTCACATTTTTCTTCTCTTATTCTGCTGAGTCATCATCTTCTACTGGTTTGGGCTTGAGAGTTTCTTTGCGGGATACTGTAATTTCAAATGTAGGTCCTGAAAAAGAGCTATCATCTGTCTTGGTCTTTGGCTTCTCATGCATTTTTCGTCGTGGTGCCAATTGTTCATGCACTCTCTCTTTATAGGCTCTTCTGCAAATGTAGCAGGGCATATATTGCGGACGATAGTAATCCATGAGTGTTAGTTTTAAGTTGTGTTTTACTAGAATTTTACAAGTGTATTAAATGGTTGACTGAAATTTGAAAAGCATAAAGCTTTGTTGTGTAAACAAACTATAGCAACATTGCACTTTATTTTGTTTTGTGTGACAAACTTATTGCCTTTGCCTTCCACAAGTAATTATATTATGTTCTCTGCATCAGAAACACATTTTGTTGAACACCATTTAAAGGTTTCAAGAGGTACTTCTAATTCAGTGGCAGCTCAGTGAGTTTTACATAGTAAAGTCACATTATGGGCTGGTTACATATTTGCTTATGCAAGGTTTCAGAACACACTAGGTTATCTGATACTTAAGTTTGTAGATATTTCAAATATACCCTTCTCATCTCTTAATCACATTCATATTGAAATCTGTTTCTGTTTAATATAATATATATACCAAATTGAAAGTATTTAATGCCAAACTTTAAATTGTCCCCAAAAGCTCATCTCATTGTCTAGATGCTCTTCCAGGAAAATCATGTTTCTTAACTTCTTCTGAGAAAAATTTAAAACCTTTAACTTCCAGTTCACCTCCACCAAAAAAAAAAAAGCAGCAAAAGGTATTAACTGCCCAACAACTACAGTCATGCTCTCCATATAGTGATACATTATTAAATTGTTGTATGGCTTATTTTCTTGCTACTAAAATTTGCTTAATTAATGTATTCGAGACTAAGCATTCCCCCCCCTTTTTTTTTCTTTTTCCTCCCCATTTACATAGCCTCCTTTAACTACTGTGGTCACATCATGGGCTTCAACTTTAGAAACAGCTAACTGATTGACTTTAGATTTTAACTGTTAGTTTTACTCATTTTCCATTGGGAAATCCACACACATTCACTCCCACATTCATGCTTCCGGACTCTGTGGAAGATAGGGAATAATCCTAATTAAAGCAAAAATTCTCCCATTCTAACTGGTAGGCAAACCGCTGTGTTGAGAAACCAGAACACTGACCACTCAACAAAGGTAGTCACCAAGTATTTTATTTCATTAATTTTGTACATTGTCCATGACACTCTAATTTAACTCAGTTTAATAAGTAATATACACTGAAAGAGAAATTGTTTCTCAATAACACTACCAATACAACTGAACATCAAAGTAATATTAAATTCTTAAATAACTTTTATTTTTGAGCATGCTAAGTTCCAAATTAACTGTGATACTGTACCATTAGGCAAGGCCACATAGGGTGCAAGTTGTAAATGCAGTCAATGAACTGTATAGCTTTCTTTCTTCAACAAGATACAATCCTTCTTGAACATAGTTTATGACTGAAGCTCTGTCTTTACACAGACCTCTTCTCCAAGAACTTAGCCAATGGCAACATTTGGGAATCATGCACTTTTAAAAGTCTTCTCTATAAACATACAGCATTGGTGAGCAGATGATTTGCAAGTTGTAATTGATATAAGGACAATCCTAAGTTGTGATATTAGACACCATTCTGAGTAATTTTTGTGAACAAGTCTATCTCTAAATGTAATGTTACATTAATAAAATCCCACATTTTCAGGTTAAATACAGTATCACCCCGCATTTACGTTTCGTCTTGGGCGGTTTTCCTTCGTTTACGACATTTATTGTTGATCCCCTCAGATTTCCAATGTTCACAGCGTATTTAAATACTCGGGTTTACGTTTTTAAATTTTATACTTCCCGCTGTTTACATCATGCCAGGCAGTTCGAGCGGGAAAAAAATTGAAGCAAAATGGCCAATCAGAAACGCTTAACTTTCATCACAAGGCATCCGCATTCCCACGCAGCCAATTGTGAGATTCATTCACCCACGTTTTACATTCTGCATCGCACAGTTATCCTTCATTCTTGAGAAGCTACGTTGGTGCATAGATATGAGATGATTATGCTAATCCGCATTCACCATGCCAAAGTTTTACGTTTCGTGTTTACTGATTTTGTTGTTGAATTGTTGGTGATTCATTACATTATTTTTACTTTACTACGTACAGTAAGTAGGGGAAGTATTGTATTCCACCCAAAAATTCGATACCGAGATTTCACCGAAAATACATGTTTTGAGACACCCTGAATCCAAATAAAGCATTTTTGGAAACATGTCCGTGTGTGTGTGTCTGTCTGTCTGTCTGTCTGTAAACAGCATAACTCAAACGAACGGTCGGATAAACACCAAACTTGGTATTTAGGTTCAGTATCTTCCAGAGATGGGACACGAAGGTTTTCAAGAAAATCCCCCCAACCCAGATTACCCTTTACATGGAAGAGTTTTCGAAAAGTTTAATTTTCTCAAAAATGGCTCTAACGATTTTGATTAAAATATCATAGGTTTAAGATATTTTCATGACAAATAAAATGTATATCTTGAATTTTCTGGGAATGTCTCCAAAAGTATTCTCCATTGTGAACGACTTTTGCATAACTGGTAAACCATAAGAGAGAAACAAAATTTTACTATACAAAAAATGTAGATCGCGTTAAAATACATAATTTATGTCATATAAATTTTTTTTTTTTTGTTGAGTGAACCATTTTCGAGATATTGCTTGTTATTCCCTTAAATTTTTCAATACTTATTTTCTAAAATGGGAATTCGTTATTCATTTTTTTTGTCTTGGATATGCAAAGAGTTATAATCTGTGGCAAAGGGAATGGTGCTGCACCTAGCAACCAGCTATTAAGAGATATGTTATATTGCCCTTGTAAATATATTTTCCCCTTACATCTACAAGAAAATTAGCAATAAGATAGAGTCTGCAAATGTTTATCTCGAGTAACATGAAGTAGATGGAGAATACGCGTTTGTAAAAATAGTTTGTACAAGAGTAGAGAAAGTCATGTGAGTGTAACACAAGATTTTTTTACGTTTTTCTCGTTGATTTGTTACATGTATTTATTGCGTTTTCCTTGTTGATTATTTGTTATCTGAATCGAGCAGCCGGTTATTTTTCGCGATCTCTTCTTTTATATATATAATCCTTCGGTATTGTTTCATCGTAAGAGTTTACGTTTCGTGATCAGGGTAAAAATGGAGGAAAGAACCTGGCGGAGAGGGAAGGATTCTTTAGGGCGTAAAAATCCTTGGCATGGCTTCCTTCGTAAGGGAAGTAAAGCAGGTGTAGATTTACGGTGCGTAAAGGAACCACCTCAAGTCTGATGAGGCCTCTGAGCAAAATGGAACGCTAAGAACCATAATAGTTAAAGAGCGTCCATAAATAAAAACTGTTTAATTTTAAGAAGGAAAGGAAGATTTTAACTATTGAGGAAAATGTTTGGATCTTGGAGAAGGTAAATTCGTACCGGGGAAAACCTGTTGCACTTGCACATTAGTTGCAGCTTTCTGCGTCATAATGATGTGATACACACTCGTGAGCTTCTCTATCGTTTATTAGGGGATAATTGGGTATACAAATTATTCTTACTAAAGCTTATTTTTCTGTCTAGTACATTTTAATCCAAATAAAGCCCTTGACGAAATAGGTAGATTGCATATATCGTAGATACAAAGGGAATCAATTGCAAATATTTAAGAAATGTTCGCTGTACGACGTTGCCTTAAAATTCCATACTGTTTCTATGCAATCGCAAGAAACAAGTGCATTTTGACCGGGCTTAAGAGAATAACCAAGAAATTGACAATTCGAACCTTTAATAAAGGATATGTCAGAAATGGCTATGGATAGCAATTGTCTCATTATGCAAACAAGCATTCAGTCTTTCATGTTTGCATTGCACTACCGTCTCTGAAACCACGTGGTGCACGATTGTTTACATTAAAGAAGACAATCTCAAAACAATTGCTATCCCATGGATGATCTACATTGCCTACTATTTAACCTGAAAACTTTTATCAATGTAACATCATATGATAGATGAAAATGTCATTAATAAAACAAGTGATAGAATGGGACGTAACATAAGTTTAAAGGATGAACCTTATTTCGATTAACTATACTGTTTATAAGATTTTACTCTCTATCCTGAAGCCAGATTTTACAGTTTAGAAATATTTCTTTATGAGCTTAAAATGTGTATGTAATTTATTAAAAAGTAAAAACTTAAAATAGTTATAGATGCCTACTGAGAGATCATTTGACCCTGTGAATGTGTGGACCAACCACCACTATTCCCATTAGGAATACAATGTCCATAATTGTAGTGAACGGTATGCCCCCAAATAACAGTAATGGAATTCTGGCAATATATGTTAAGAGACTAAATTTTACAATAGAAATCTGGAATACACAATGAAGTTGCATATGATTTTGAACAAAATGGGAGTATAATATATAATGTACTTCACTGCAGTTCTTATGTCTGGTCACCATTCTGCTTTGTTTACATGAGGTTACATGTGCTGTAAGTACATACTCGCACGATTAAATCATGGATAAATGGAGTTAAGTTTTTACGTAAAATTCTGAGTTTAGAAGATAATTATTTCCCTTGTAGCTGGGCATATGCTATTCTTGGTTACAACCATTGAAGTAAGACCATATATCCCGAACCCATTGAGATGTTATAGGTGTCAGCGCTTTATACACATTAGTAACTTCTGCAATGGTGAATCAACCTGCGTTATAATCGGCGCAACAGTTCTAGACACGTGAAAATCTTAATGAGAGCTATGATGTGAGTTGCTTACCAGATCAGGTGGTGACCGGTCGACTGCATGCTACAGGAGTGCGTGGGACAGTCATCGTCAAATATCCACACCGGTTATGCACTGTGTTGCGCTGATAAACTTAGTTATATACAGTATATTAAAATCCACGCTGTAAAAAGCGCTTAATATAAAAAACGCTGTCAATCATTGCCTCCAATTCTTCCACATCTAACAACCCTTCCTCTTCTGCGGAATCACTCACATTATTGCCGTCATCACTGCTGTCACTACTTTCTGCACCATTATCCTGGATGAGAATTATTTCTGTTTGATTTTCTGCAATTCCGTATTTTTCGGAATAATGATTCTTAATTTATTCAGCATGTCGCCATACATTTTCCCATTCTGGCCTTCCAATTTCAGCAAATTGCTGGCGTTATAACTGCTCCACATATTTTAATTTAAAAGTGATATTTCTGCATGCCACCCATTTTTTTATATCAGCCCAGATTAATTCGATTGGGTTTAGATCTGGGCGATACGATGACAGTCTAAGTACATTATGGCGATGTTGTATTACTATCTGGTCAAGTATGTATGACTTCTGAAGCTGTTTGTTGGCTTTAATTAAGTTATATAGCTTTGTTTTACTCATGCTTTCATCTAAAGCTTTATTATGTCTAAGTAACCAAGCTCTCATTTCTTCTTTCAAGGAAGTTGAGGTAGGTGGTTTGTGAATTTGAGTGTTGACGCATTGTGAAGCATTGTCGATGACCAGAACAGACCCAGCAGGCATATTAGGTATCAACATGGCGTTGATTCACTTCATGTACTTTTCTGTATTCATTTCTTGATGAAAATCTCCTGTTGTTTGTTGCGACTTGTAAAAGAAGGGCATTTGGAACGAAGCCGATCTTTTCAAAGCACGAACGATAATAAGTATTTGCCCTTTGGCAACAGGTGCCTGCAAACCTAATTCGCTATCGTCACTCCAACTTTTAGATGCTTATGACTGCTGTGTATGTATGACTCATCTTCATACATTATAGTATTTTTCTGAAATTTGTAGCACCACCTTGAAAATTGATGCTGATATAAGTACATATAAAATTATAGTCATTTGGAAAGGTAGAATCAGACTGAAAAATTCAATGCCATAGCCGGGATTTGAACAACGGATCTTAGGCTTTCCGTGCCGTTGCTCTAACCGACTAAGCTATCATGGCAACATTTACTTTTTATTTTTTTTTATTTTATTATTATTTTTTTATTTATTTATTTTGCTTTTCTGTTAGAACTCTTCTATTTGATTTCGGTTTCTTCCATTTGAACCCTAAATCTTTAATAATTTTTGTGAGATTTGTAGCACCACCTTGAAAGTTTCTGCTGTCTTTCAGCTGGATGAGCAATCTGCTTATTGTTAGCATAGTTTTTTCTTACACATAGGAATTGTGAATCGAGCGCCGAATGACGCATTCGAAATCGTCTATTTCTGTAATACGTTTAGG
Organism: Deroplatys truncata; assembly: GCA_030765065.1. NCBI lineage: Eukaryota > Metazoa > Arthropoda > Insecta > Mantodea > Mantidae > Deroplatys > Deroplatys truncata. The sequence goes on along the minus strand of CM060975.1, from coordinate 75,347,062 downwards.
GACCTTATGTTTCTTCCCAGATGTGTCAAATGGTACTCTTTCATCCATATGTTTTTTTTCACTTATCTTTGAGAACTCTGGAAACGGAACTCGGTGCAACACCAGTTGCTTTGACTACTCTTTCTTTCACTCTCTTAAGCCTTTTGTGGAACTCGGATATAATTTCCTCCTTCATCTCTGCTTCTTGCTTCATGAAGTCGATGACATTTGCAATTATTTCCCTACTTTGACTATGTAACACCTTACCACTTAACTTTGAAAACATAGGAGCCATGGTTATAAATATAACAAATATAAAATAAGTACTATTTAGATACTGCAGCTCTCTTTAAAATTACAACCAGATGCAGACACTTTCTATGCAGACTGTATGTGTTACGCACTGTGAGTAAGCAAAGGTATTATATCGCTTTCGTTGATAAAGCTAAACATAAACCATTCCTAAGCTCGGCAGCTGGGATGGCAATCAAGGTCACGATTCCAGAAGTTTTGCGCGAGTAATAACTGTGGAGACCTCTCACACGACCGGGTATGTACATCAGCACCAACTTGTATTATCTGTAGCGGTGAATATCCATCAAGTTCCCGAGATTGTTCCCGCTTTTAGAAGAAAGAGTGATCCAAGTGAAGGCAAGGGATTCTTTCTCGGAAGCCCGGAAACCTCTGCTTATCCGCAAAACCACTGTCTTAAAATTGGGTACCTATAGCTCAGTTGTAGCTGAACCGGTACCGAGTCGGAAATTGCAACTCAGAGCAGCGATTTTAACGGGGCCACCGTTTCAAAAAATATTCTCACAGCTAGAACAAAGCCAAAGCCTTCAAAATCAACGCCGACGACAGTATCCACATCTGCTATGTCCTTTACTGTAACTATCACATTAGTAAAATTAACAGTAAAGCGTCGACCTGAACCAATAACAGTGGCAAACCGTTAACATATACTGCATCGCCGATAATTTTCGGAACCAGCTATGGCAGAACCGACTTCCTGAATGTAAGCGAAAAGTCTGCACCGAAAACATCAAAGTGGAAACAAAGACCACGATTATTTCCTCAGAGTTCCTCTTTTGAAGAATCTTCCAGAAAGGATTCAGATCGGTGATTTTCATCCTCGCTGTTGCCTGCTGAGGGATGCAGCAGGAATTTTCTGCTCACGCTACCAGAACGACAGTGAAAAAGAGACAGGATAAATCCTTCGTAAATGCATTAGCCCGACACCGAAGAAAAGGTGAGGCAGTATTTTTAACACTTAAATGATTTTAGTCAAATTATATAATAAGTAAATTCAATAACAGCCCGCCTTGAAGCAATATGTGTATATAATAATTTGTAAAATGTATTAAAGTCATTGCATATGCTTATATTATTGTATCCATCTGTAATAATGTTATGTGAATATATTACGTAATTTAATAATATAGGAGCTGTGAGAATAATTAGTTAAAAGTTGCTAACAATGCGGTAACCTTGAGGCAATAATGAGTTTGAGAGTTTAAATGCTACTTGTGATTCTTGTAAGCAATAATCTGATTTTTGTGACAGTTTTTAAAATAGCCAATCAACAACCAGAAAAAGCTTTAGTTAAATGAAGGTATTCTATTGGAGTAGGATTAGCCAATAAGAGACTTGAAATACAGAAATTTACAATTTTAGACTGTTGAAATCTATTCAGTTGCTCTTAGACAGCGCTCATAACTGGACGTGTTGCTTTTAGACAGTGCTCATAGCCAGACGCGTTGCTTCTAGACAGTGCTCATAACCAGACGCGAGATGTGTCCTCGAGAAATTAATTACGTATTCGTGTGAGACGAAAATAGTATACGTGTTAAAAAGCGCAAGTATTAAATAAAAGAATCTCACAGCTCTCGATATCAGTGAAGTGCTATTTAATTTGTGTCAAGGATTAATAAAAATCTGATGTGTTACACTCACATGACTTTCTCTACTCTTGTACAAACTATTTATACAAACGCTTATTCTCCATATGCTTCATGTTAATCGAGATAAACATTTGCAGACTCTATCTTATTGCTAATTTTCTTGTAGATGTAAGAGGAATATATATTTACAAGGGCAATATACAAATACAGTAGCCTTTAAGCACATACATACCTCTTATTAGCTGGTTGCTAGGTGCAGCATCATTCGCTTTGCCACAGATTAATATTCTTTGCATATCGAAGACAAAAAAATGAATAACGAATTCCCATTTGAGAAAAGTATTGAAAAATTTAAGGGAATAACAAGTAATATCTCGAAAATGGTTCACTCAACAAAAAAATGTATATGATATAAATTGTGTATTTTAACGCGTACTACATTTTTTGTGTAGTAAAACTTTTTCTATCTCTTATGGTTTACCTGTTATGCAAAAGTCGTTCACAATAAAGAAAACTTTTGGAGACATTCCCAGGAAATTCAAGATATACATTTTATTTGTCATAAAAATATCTTAAACCTATGATATTTTAATCAAAATCGTTAGAGCCATTTTTGAGAAAATTAAACTTTTCGAAAACTCTTCCATGTAAAGGGTACTCTGGGGGGGGGGGATTTTCTTGAAAGCCTTCGTGTCGCATCCTTGGAAGATGAACCCAAATACCAAGTTTGGTGTATATCCGACTGTTCGTTTCTGAATTATGCTGTTCAGAGACACACACACACACACACGGACATGTTTCCAAAACTGCTTTTTTTGGATTCAGGGGGTCTCAAAACATGTATTTCCGGTGAAATCTCGGTATCGAAATTTTGGGTGGAATACAATACTTCCCCTACTTACTATACTTAGTAGAGAAAGTAAAAAGGAGTGAATTAAAGCTTATAATCTGTGTAAGCCTACATTCTTGTCGCATCACGCCCTGCCAAGACTTCCATGTCTCTAACAATAATACTGATGCAGCCGAGGCAAACATAAATATTTAATACTTAAAGAAACAGTCAAATTACAAAGTTAATATTTTTAAACTTGGGTCAAAGGCCACCTGAAAGTATATTTGGGGCGAAGGCTACCGGAAACTGTTTACTGTACGTGCGGTTGCAACTACTACAAGTTCGACTCCCCAACAATAGAACTATAATATAACAAAATACCTTCTTCAAATTGACGCCCAAAGCGTGGTGCAAACTCCTACAACAACGTAAAGACAATATATTTTCGAAGGTTAAATTGATTCGTCCACCACTGTCCCAAACTTAATGAATTCTTACGATTTTGATAGTATCCTATTATACCTACAGTGACCATCTTACAATACATGGAATTAAAACCCATCGACCAGAGCTTGTACTTTTGCTCATGAGTCTTTGTTCGTATGTTTGCAAGAGACTAAGCTCCGTCCGCAAGACAGCTTTCAAATCAGGCGGTTATATTCCAGTATAATTTAAATTTAGTTTTATTTATGGACACACTTTAACTGCTATGGTTCTTCCATTCCATATTGGGCGCGAAAGACCGGAAATTTTGCTCATGGGATTCTTTATCAGGCTTCTTTTACGTGCCGTATATCTAAACACGAGACCACCGGCTTTACTTCCCTTCCGAAGAAAGCCATGTTAAGGATTTTTACGACCGAATAAATTCATCGCCCTCCATCTGGTTTGAAGCCGCGACCTCGGGGACTATGGTACATACCCCAGTACGGTGTGCACTTACACCAGAAGAGGGTTTACTTGCGCAGGGTGGCACTATGATGCTCATCAGAGATGATATATTCGTGGAATCTTTATACATACAGTCTGACATCCGGTCGGTAACTGTAAGGATTAGATTGCCATCAATCCGATATACCATTTGGAATATTTATCTGCCTTCATCTGGGGACCTCCCGCTGTTTGATTTAGAAGATCTGGTTTCCCAGTTGCCAATATCTTTTCTGTTGGTGGGAGACGTCAATGCCCATCACCCCCTTTAGGGCTCACCTCGGCTTGTGGGAGAGGCCAATTGCTTGGACAACTATAACCTAGCTCTTCTGAATACCGGAGAGTCTGCATTTCTCTCAGACTCCCTCAACAATTTCTCACACCTTGATTTAGCAGTTTCTTCAACACAGTTGGCAGTTCCTCACAATGGTATGACATCTCTGATTTACACTTTAGTGACCACTCTCCATGTCTTATTAGTGTCTCAACATAAGGTATATGTTCCACACGTTTGTCTAGATGGTGCTTAGATGAAGCCAACTGAAATCTTTACTTGTTGTCTATGTTTAATTACAATTAGTACGACTCTGTGAATGTTTTAGCCGAACATCTCACAGAGACAATTCCTTCTGCTGCTGAGGAGCAATATATTCCTCGATGGACAGCCCACTCCTGTCGATTTCGGATCCCTTGGTGAGCGGATGAATGCCGCAATGCCATTCGTTACCGCAGGAGTGCTCTCAGAGTTTTCCAGTGTCACCCTAGTCTGGATAACCTGATTGTATTCAAGAAAATTGATGTCAATTGTAGTCAAGTTATTAAGGATAGCAAGAGGACATAACATATGCAAGTTTGTAGCTTAATTTTATCGACATACATCTTCCCCTGCAGTATAGGATAAGTTAAGGTATGTGGTCGGAAAATCCATCCACATGCCAATCGCCAGTCTTAAAACAGTTGCGGGAGCTGCTGTTAATGCATTTGAAATGGGTAACCCATTTGGTAGTGCTTTCGTTCAAGTGTCTAGCGTAGATAACTATCCGCTTGAGTTCTTTCCAGTTAAGACTCAGGAGGAATCTCAAGGTTTCTTGTTTCGTTCTGGAAACCTTGAAGATTACCATCTCCTTTTCACCATGGCGGAGTTAGAACATCCTGTTTCATCTTCGCGACTTTCAGCACTAGGAACAGATGGTATTCGCATACGAATATTGCAAAAGCTCTCTCTTGAAGGAAAGGCTTTGCTGCTCGAGGTCTGTAATCGTGTTTGGGTTGACGCCACTTTCCGAGAAAAATGGTAGGAAGTCTGCATGATAACCATTTTGAAATCTGGAAAGGACCGTTATCTTCCATCCAGCCACCGTCTTATTTCTTTCACCAGCTACGATTGCACGGTGATGAAACGCAAGATCAATGGACGGTTGGAAAATCACAAGCTGCTGACAACAAACCCAGTGCGGTTTTCGACGACGCCGTTTAACATTGGACTACCTTGTCTCATTATCAGTGTAGATTACGAAGGACTTTTGAAAGAATTGTCAAACCATTGGGATATTTTTTGATCTTGAGAAGGCTTATGATACGTGTTGACGAGCAGGGATACTACGTTCCTTACACACCTGGAACATACGTGGAAGCATACCATTGTTCATTCAGGAGTTTAAGTGGGACCGCGTTTTCTGTGTTAGGGTCGGTTTTGTTTTTTTCGAACCTTTTTGGTCAGAATAACAGACTGCCTCAGGGATCAGTACTAAGTGTTACACTGTTTGCTATAGCAATTAATTACATCTCAAAATGTGTTCCTCCGGGGTGTCATTATGCTTAATCTAGACGACGTTGCCGTCTGTTGCACTTCTCAGCGTATACCGTTTTAGGAACGCCGTATGCAACAATGTTTAGACAATATTCAAGAATGGACTTCTAAAATTAGTTTTCGTTTCTCAATTGAGAAGTCAATCTGCGTTAACTTCTACCGCCGTGGGAGGCGATTATCATCTTCCCTCCGATTCGGTCCACATTTACTCTCATTCCCAGATTCGATGAGATTTCTGGGGTTGACTTTTGATAGGAAATTTAACTGGTCAATGCATATAGAACAGCTGAAAGCGCGATGCTACCGTTCTCTGAATATCTTGCGGGTATTAAGTAGCAAATCTTAGGTAACGAACAGTTCTGCTGCGACTGCGTCGCGCACTGATCCGTTCCAAGTTAGACTATGGTTGCATCGTTTATTCTTCAGTACGACCATCTGTGCTGAGAAGATTGGGTACAGTCCCTAATCGTGGAATTCGCGTGGTTGTCGGAGATTTTCGAACTAGCCCAGCTGTGAGTCTTTACGGCGAATCAGCAGAACCTCCTCTGCAATATCGGCGTGGTGTACTCTTAGGGAATTGTGGCTGTGGGCTTAAATGTATGCCTATACATCCAGCGTTCGCTGCTTTTGCTCAACACCGCACTGGACGAACATTATAGGAACAGCTGCATTTATGCAAGTGCTTCAGGTGTTCGTTTCTGGGAGTTTGTTAGAAGGCATGATATTGAAATTGCTTAGCCTGTTTCCTAAGGGAGGAAGGTGTCCCCCCTGGTTGCGTGCGACATCTCATGTAGATCTTGGGATGACGCATAACGAAGTCTACACGGCCTATGCTTAGTGTCCGCGCTTGCTTTTTTTTTAGAATTTTTGTCAGGTTACAGTGACCGAATTTTGACTACAGCGAAGGATTTAAGTGCACCACCGGTTTTGGATATCAGGGAAGCGAATCCGATACATTCGGTTTTCATGGTAGCACTTCGTTGCATAGTGTAGAACTGCATGCCACATACGGAGCCATTTTGTTTGTGCGCCGTCGAAAATTGGGTGACTGTCTCATTTTGAGTGATTCTCTTGTTCCATACACTTCAATGCCTTCGTGAGCTGTACAAATAACATCCCATTGTACAGAGAATTCAGGATGCCCTGCATGTTTTACATGCTTCTTCTGGTGCTAATGTGGAGTGTGCATGGATTCTTGGTCATGTTGGCTTGCCGAGGAATGAACTGGCGGATTTGGCAGCAAAGAACCATAGTGTTGCAGTACCTCGTTGAAATTTGGAAGACATTAGGCTTGTTGTGGGAGAGTGGTGCTGGCACTAAGAGTGGTCAGCTCTCCGCGGGAATAAGGTTAGAGTATTGAAGGACATTCCGACAAACTGGTAACTTCGTCTCGTGTATCTCGTCGTGAGGAGGTGATATTGGCTCGGTTGTGTACCTATAGGCCACTGCAATTTTACTTACGGTTGCCTTTTTAAGGTGGACCTTGCTCCTCTTTGTCCGCGGTGTAGTGAAAATCTGTCGGTCCGTCATGTGTTGCTAGAGTGTATTCCTCTAGTACATCCTCAGGTCTCTCTGCAACCGTCAGGCAGTCTTGCAGAGAGTAACCAAGCGGTCGAAAAGGCTTTTAAGTTTTTATCAAAAGTACACTTTCGAATGAGGATTAAGTCAAATTTATATCAAGTTTTTCACACCTCTTGGCATTATTTTGTACATATATATATATATATATATATATATATATATAACTTTTGCTATGATTTTTATATTTATCTTTGGCCTTTGCCATGATTTTTTGTATTGATCTTTATCTCCAACTTTTATCATGTTCGGTTTTCTAAGGGCGCTAATGACCTTGTTGTTGAGCGCCCTGAAACATAACACAGAGAACCACTAAGAACCCACTCCAGAGGACCCCGCTGCGGATTTAACGTTCTTTACATAGAAATGTCAAATCAACTGATGAAAGAAAAGCATGAAATGAGTGTGCAGATGGGCTTTGGAATCAACGCACTAAAACTACCTGATATTCATCTAAGATTTGAAGAAAAGTCCTAAAAAAACTCTTTCTCTGGACTCTACCAAGATCTTACTTTGGGCCTACAGCACGAGAGACAAAAATGTTATCTCTAACCCCATAGATGTTTTATCTATTATACCACTCACAAATCTGCACAGTGAGACATAATAGGTATGATGTACCTATCAACTCATGCTGTACTATTACTTACCTTGTGGTTACTTTGGGGTATTGTACCTCCTATACTTCTATTTGTGATACCAAACGTATGCCTAATTAAAGGCTTTGTCCGATATGACCTACTAGGTTAATGAACGTTAAAACTTAAAAAAAAGGTAAAGCTATTGCAGGGGGAGGGTTGATTAAAGGGGTGTCTTGATCTAGCCTGACTGCATACCTTTGCCACTGCTTGCTATGCCAACAGAATTAATCAGTAGTTGTAATAAAGACTAGTTATAAACAATTTACATAAATTGTTTCAGTACTGTAAAAAGAGATTCTCATCACACAAGCTGAGTAGGAAAAATGGTAACAGATTAATGTACTTAAATCGAATAGCAAACCGGAAGCACTATTTCTTTTACAAAAAAAATATGCTTAACAATTCCAGAATATTGTGTTATACCTAATGAATTAAAGCATGATCTAATGCGATGGACTGCAAACAATGTTGTCATATTTCCATTAATATGTGGCAAACAAGTTTATAAGTTAAAAGTCGAACTGCCGAACATGACACCTAGACATTTGGAATATGTGTGCGCGTGCCTGTATTTAGTATCTTATGAGTTGCAGAATGTTGTGAAGACAATGAATAAAAGTATTTATTAGCAATCCGACTGGAGATTGGTTTCCATATTAATCTTGGCAACCAAGAAAAAAAAAGTCTGAGAAATCGCGCTGCTTGTCTCTGCTCTATGCCGAATAGAACGCCAAAGGTTAACGCGGACACAGTACAATCGGGTGCACTTTGCGTCAACATTAACACTTTTCAAATTTAGCGGCAGATTTATTGTAGCACTTGGTGTTGGGAATTTTGATTGTATAGTTTGTGATCCTGCTAGCACTTAGCAACGTATTATCTTCTGCTAGTAAAATTCCTTTAGATGCAAGGATTCATGATTTTGATTGATCTGGAAATTGCGTGGACGTCAATCTATGTCTGTGATTAATGTGCAATAAACACGCACGTGTGTTCATTATTAGCAGTTTAATAGGCTGAGTAGTATGTAAGGATATGTGTGATTGTCGTTGCGTATACTGCCACTTTGGTTATCTCTAAGGGTTTGTATGAACCTTTATTGCTGGTAAACATAATTACTGTAATTGTTTAAGATAAACGGCGCATAGGATCTGGCTTGGTATCACCTAACACAGTATCTACCTATTTATTGGTAATAAATTGCTAAATTCGGAAGTGAAAACATGAGTTTATCTTATGTTCTCTTTTGATAAGCACAAATATCAAAACAGGCAGACGAAAAATAAGCAAAATATTCAAGAAAAAGATATTTAAAATTTACTAAAAATTTAATAAATAAGTATTTAATAGTATACCATAAATTCAAGAAATACACAGATGAAAATAAGTTACGGAAATTATACCTTCACTAGATTAAATTGGTCACTCGCTCCCTTAAAAAAAAAAAAAAAAAATAATAATAATAATAATAATAATAATAATAATAATAATAATAATAATAATAATAATAATAATAATAAAAACCTATAGACTGAAAATAAAACGGCACAGAGGAAATATTGCATTTTACTGTAGGTGCACATTCTGAGGACCCTGAGTTAAAAATAGCTTTTTTACAAAAAAAAAAGCCATTTGGCCGATTTGTAAACAGCACAGTTCAAAAGTGAAAAGCATAACAAATACAATATTTCAGTAGTTTTCTTAAAAATGCAAGTTGTAGATTGTCATAGATTTATGATTCCAAAAAAAAGTTTTACATAATTTATTTTAATTAATTATTAATTTTTATTAAAATATATGTTTGAGATTTTGGCACAATTAAAATTGTTATCTTGGATTTTATCTAAATATCCTATGATATCCAAGTCCACTTCAGTCGCTTTGAAATTTGTGCAACTGAGAAATCATATATGCAAACAAAAATTCACTAGGTACAGGAAAAATGTAGAGTTCATTAAAATATACAATTTTTGTGAAACAAAAAATTGCATCACTTATCATTTTCATGGTATTCATTACATTTAAAATTTTGACAGGTTAAAGTCTGTTTTGATGTGCCATGTATGTAACACTTTAAACTAACTACTGATTTTCTCCATATATAATCTAATCCATACAAAATTTGTTATGTGATAGTGCCCTACACATAACTTAAGCTCTTATTGCCTATAATTTGAAGTGGTATTTCTTTACAGATATTTATCATGAGCAGGAATAAGTGGATATAATAGTGACCTTTTTATATTAATAATGTATATGAGATACCTTGGAATGGGCAATAGGTAGAGAATGTCATGGATGGATAACAATCCATCAGGCTTTTTTTACTTTCTCTACTATGTACCTAGTAGGCAGAGAAGGTATTCAATATCAATAAATAAAATACAGGTTATGAGGCTCCCTGAATCCAAATAAAGCATTTTTAAAGAAATGCTGATTTTGTGTGTGTATGTCTGTGAACAGCATAGGTAACTCAAAAATGAAAAGCCTGATAAATACCAAACTTTGTATTTAGGTTCAGTATCTTCCAAATATGTGACACAAAGAGTTTCAAGAAAATCCCCCCCCCCCCGCTCCAAACTACCCTTTACATAGAAAGTTTTTCAACATTTTTTGTTTTCTAAAAAATGGCTCTTAATGATTTTTATTAAAATGGCAGATATGAAAGATATTTGCATGACAAAATAGAATTTGTATATTGAATTACTGGGACTAGCCTATGAAGTTCTCTTCATTCAGAAGGAATTTTGTTTAATCTTGTATAATTGGTAAATGTTAAGTGATAGACGAAAACATACTACACAAAAAATTTAGATCTCTTTTAAACACACAATTTAATTGAAATAAATTTGTTTGTGGCATAAGCCATTTCTGTGATATGTGTTATTAAAGGTTTGAATTGTTAATTTCTTGTTCATTCTCATAAAGTCCTGTCAACGTTCAGTTTCTTGGAAACAGTATGGAATTTTAAGGCCAGCATATAGTGTCCAGTTCTTAAACATTTGACTATCACTGTTCCCTTTGTATTTATAATGAAATTTGTAATGCAAAGGATTATTTGGATTAAACTGTAGCAGACAGAAAAATAAGCTTTAGTATGAATCATTTTTATATCCACTAATAAATGATAGAAGGTAGAGAAAGTAATGTGAATGCACCACATCAGATATTTTTTCTTTTCACATGCAGTTGTAGTATTTGTTAGTAAATTGACATTCTTTCAGAGCACTACCTTAATTAATATGGTATCATTTATATACAGAAAAGTTGATTTTATATGATGTGTCCAGGAAAAGTTTCAGTAAGAAAGTTTAGCAACTCGTGGAATAATACAAGATTGCGTATGAATTAATTAAATACTTCCATAAAAAAGTTAGATATTAAAAATATACAAAACTAGATGATTTAACGTGTTATACAGCGACGTAAATTACAGATCCACACTGCAGCTGGATATATGTTTGGGACCCTTTGGAATGTCAGCAAAAAATACATTTTAGGAACAAATGTCTCGTTTAGGATAAAGGCATTGAGAGAGGTATGCTCTAATAAATCTTAATCATAACTGTAAACAGTGTTAAAGAAGAGTATGCCTATCTTGCTCAAATTTACAAATATTTCCTGATCTATGCTGTTGCATCATCCATTGCTCAGTTTCTACTGCCAATACAATGGAATTGCATGTTGTAAGCATATAACAGTTCTTTTCTGGACTCTGTGTATCCCCTCACCTTCATCACTCACACAGAAGGCTGGTTATGCATTTTTCAGTTCTTTTGTATTTCTATACATTGTTAATTTAGTTGGCTTATACAAATACACTTGTTTACTTTTTAATTATTTTTAAGGCATTTTTATGCTACATTCTTTTCTTTTTAATTATTTTTAAGGCATTTTTATGCTACATTCTTTTCTTCAGTTTTAAGTTCCCTTCATCAAGTTTGTGGAATCCGTAGAAGAAAAATGAATTTAATGTTGCCACATTTTGAAATGTGTTACACCATGTGTGCTGCTCCTTGTTTAGATTAGAAAAATAGTAAAAAAAAAAACAACTTTCTTTAGACCTATGCCACACCAACTTAGAATGAACATTTAAAAATGATGTCATGCAAAGTATTTTCAGGCGCTGCAGGGAATTAAAACTTCCCAACTGTACAAAATAGGTAATGCAGGGTCTAATTTATGTGAAAATTCAAAAAGTTGGTTCTTCTCAAGAACATATTTTCAGAATCCTTCTCTTTTAAAGGTATAACATCAAAAGGAAATAAAGGTGTATTAAAAAGCATAACATTATTGTAGTACTCATTATATTATTCAGTTGGTTCTTTGTACTGACTAAGTATTTTTTCATATAGGCTCAATATGAGAGTGCGCAAGTTGTCAGCATTGCTGGGTGCAGTGCTTGTGCTGGTTGGTTGTTTCATTTTGTATATGATGATGGATTTGGCTGTCTTCCCACCAGATATGCATGAGGTAACATCACATTATGTTAAAAGTTCTTTTTAAACCATTTATTATGTGAGATGATATTCAGATGTAACATTAGCACAACATACATTTATTATCTAAATGAATTATATCTAATTTGCATTCCTAGGCTTATCTATTAGGAATAATTTTATTACCACTATTTATATGCCGATTACAAAATTATTAGTGTAATCATGCTGAAATTTAACAAAGTTCACATAGTATAGAAGGATCATATTAAAAATTTACTTAACTCGTTTGCTAGAAGAAAGTGAAACCAGAACCTGCCTCCTATAAAACAATGACTATTATTAAGATGACTAGACATCCTACATTTCCTAGAAATGTCCTATGTTTTAACCTAGTATCCAGGTGTCTGGAAGAAAATCCAAAATGTACTAAACTGAAAGATTTTGTTAAACATTAAAATTTGTTTGTACAGTGTTTGTGTCAGCAAGATCCTGTGTTACATACCTAATACATATCATGAAGTATACAAATGCTGAAACTTTATATTTGAATATTTATTGTAATCCTTGGTGCATTTTTATAATAAGTATACAAATACAAGCAAAACAACAGGCATTTTTTTATATAATTATAACTAAAATGCTAAACCTAAATTTACAATTGAATAAGTTTAACATCCTTCTATACAAGGCTTCCTTACAACAAAGAGTTTATACTGTAACAAGGAGCGATAATATTGCCAGATCACTGTTTCCATCAGTCATTTGTTCAGAAGAGAGATGTCGAAAGAAATGAGCAATTACCAGAAAGTCCTGGAACAGCTATTCAGTTCCCCCTGAATACCCTATGTCAGAACTTTCTAGAATATTTGAAATCTCTTGAAATCCTACACCTCTATAAAGTTATGGTGTGACTGATCAATCAGCCAGTTCAGTATTTATTGTGCTAAGAGTTTTACAAATTTGATTGTCTACTGCACTTTGACCCTGGTCACTCATTCAGTAGACAATCACTACAGTTTATTTAAATTTTACAATTTCTTGTCAATAAATTATCTTGCTCTTTTTTTTTCATTTTTTTTCATGTCCCATTTCCACTTGTTTTTCACTTTTCATTTATTGATTACTTAACCATCACACATTCACTATAGTTTTCCATTCAATGTAAGATGCACTACCTCTTACTTTTCTCTTTCCACTGTCCAAAGCCATTTATTTTTTACTTTACACAAAAACTGTCCAATGCTTCTAGTGTCCTTACATATCATTTCAATCATAAGTGTATTTCTATCCCCCTTCAACCACTTCTTATTAAAAATTCTTTTCTCCAATTTTCTGTTCCTTGGTACTTAAATGCTATGTGTTCAATGTCTTCATTACCACCACATATCGGACAATGGTTCTGAGGAATACCCTGTCTTAGCCCTTTTAGCCTCCATGCTCCGGTTCTTAACCATGCAATAGATGAATTGCAATCCAGACAGTGTACATGAATGAGCAAACCAAGCAAAAGAAAAACAGCAAATTAATTGCTACAGTAGGTGAGCATCAGCTGCTTAGTGTTTCAGAAGTGTGGTCTTTAGTGCAAACCCCACATAATTATGCAGCAAAGGGATAAGTGGTGCTATAAAAGGTAGAAAAACAAATAAGGCCAAAATTTACCAGACTGCACACAGCATTTAGTTACACTAGACAAAAGTGAAAAATTAGCATATCACAGCAGTTTAATAATGATGTTACAAACTGGTGTAAAGAGCAGTAACTATTCCAATAATTGCTATCTAGCCTGTTTTCTGCTTAAGAAAGCTTTTACACTAATATTTTTAGTAAGGAGGTAGTAATATTAACATTCTGTTTCATAAATCTAATTATTAGTTATCAGTATATTTATAATATTGATACCGTGTACTAATAATATCGGTAAAATGTTTCATGAAAGAATAAGGGTGATAAAACTGACTAATGTTATCAGGCTCCATTTTATGAGAAAGTCCACACTAATAATAATCATCATATATTGGAAGCAGCTTGAATTGTTGGTGTATGTTTGCACAATAGTTTTCACAAAATCAGTAACTTCTGTAATTTTGACCCAAACAGTGATAAAGAGATACTAAATGTTCATCGTCCAAGAAATTTTAAGCCAAGAATATGCTATAATTTGATAGAAGAAATATACAAATACAACAAGAGGTTTTGATTAAATGCTGAAACATTTGATTATGTGCTTGAAAGAATTAATATATAGAATATGGTCTAGACTATCCCAGGTCAGTGGGATGTAAGACTTTATCGCCAAAGGAGAAACTCCACATTGCACTGGATAAGTAATGGTGTGCATGCAGTATCATTGTATTTCTGATATGCATGGATTATCTAAAGGGACAGTGTGCCGGAATTTGAAGAGGTTGTAGGTTTGCCAGTTGGCTGTGGTGCAGTAATAGCTAGGTTTGATGAGTTAGGAGGTATGCCTCTAGTTTGTGGGGTGATGGATGCAACTTAAAAATATTTGAACTGGCATTTGTTCATTGTCACGAGAAACATTAATTGAATGTATAATGCTTCTGCGTGGATCACATTTATAATTTTACTATGTTAGTGCAAATTGACCCGGCAGATTCAGCAATGGTGGAGTTTTAAGACTGAGTGGCTTTCATAATATCCTAGAAAATGGTTGAAAACCTTTTCCTGACAAGTTCTAGTTGGAGTCTCTTATCCACCCTTTGAAATCTTAATTGATACTTCCAGTAATTCAAAACTTTGATAATCCTTTTTAGCAGAGGTTTCTAAGAGCAACAAAAGGACAAGGAGGATTAGTAAGAGAGTGCAATTTGATGCTTTAAAGGGAAATTTCCAATCCTCATTAACAATATGCACGTAAATCCTGCATTTGCTGGTGAGATTATAAACATAGTGTGGTCCTTTCTAACCTGTCCAGAGGTGACTTGGTCTACTATCCGGCATGTGAACAATTTGGACAACTTACGCGATGAAGACATACTGGAGCAGTAGGATGGTGAATATATTCCAGTTCAGATGCAAAAAAATTTGGTTCCTTATAATTAATGTGTAAAATACATAGATGTAATGCAAAGAGTTATGTTAACGTAACAAAGAAATTTTAAGCTGAAAATAAATGTATCAATAAATTTAGTTAATATAAAAAATAGCTTTGTGAATTTTAAAAACACTTTTTCTTTATACTGAAGATGATTTGTAAGTAATAACTGTTCCTCCATTATCTACTACATGTTTTTTTGGAAGTAAATGTACCACTGTCCTTGCTTTCGATTGTGTTACATATGAGGGGGAAATGTATGATATTCAGGCTTTTAAAGTTTTAATCTCATCAGAATGGCTAACAACTATATGTACTTTCAGAGGACCCATAACATGAAATAAAAATACTGATTACTCTACAAGTAACATAGAAATTACCACCACTGGTGAAGAAACATTTCTAGTAACTTCTTGATTTTATGGGAGTTTGATCTTCAGATCTTTCAGTAATTAGACTCATAACACATCCATTGAAGGCTTATGTAAAGAAGATGAAGAGAAATTCACAATTTCCCCCACTGAGTCCTTAACACTACACATTTGAAACACAGGCAAGTCTCTGCAAATTATTTTTAAGACTAGCTTGTTAGCATCTTCTTAGTGTCACATGAGTACTTCCTCCACTTCTTGCTTTGCAGGGTTGCAAATTTTTTTCTGAAAAAGAGTAAATGTTCTGAACTACGACACACAACATATATAAAAATAAAACCTTAACAGTGTTGTAAATGTATGCACATTATAGTTGTCTTCAGTTTTAGGAGAAAACTATGTGATATCATGGGTAAAATTTATTATTATACATACTTTGAGAAATAATTCTAAATATTTAGAACGTTTTTCATATAAACTTTGGTTAACTTCAAATTGGCCCCCCCCCAAAAAAAATTGGAAATCCAGTGATGAATATTCTACAAAGTCTTACGAGGTACGTCCAGAAAGTAAGTTCCATTGGGTAATAAAATTAAATTGTGTACAGATACAGAAAAATTATTTATTGCTCAAAATTCTACAACTCTTAAACTACTTTTCCACATAACTGCCGAAATTTTGCAGACATTTGTCATAGCGTGGCACAAGTTTTTGTATACCTTCTTCATAGAAGTTTGCCGCCTGTGTCTTCAACCAGTTGGAAACATTTTCTTTCAGCTCTTCGTCATTGTTGAAGTGTTGACCGCCAAGGAAAGACTTGAGATATAGAACAGATGAAAGTCGCTAGGAGCGAGGTCAGGGATATACAGTGTCGCAGTATTTTTCGTGTTATCTTATTTGCTGAGCGCCTGTTATTGTTTTACTATTTTTAATTTTGAGTTCTTTGTCCTCCAGCTAGCTATTATTACCCAGTCGAGCAAATCTCTTGGACAGGGTGTGTAAACGGAAAGGAGTTGTCACTAAAAGATAACACTGATAAAAGAATTCGTTTTTACACTTTTATTGTCATCACACTTTATTCATTTCACATAATAACTCTTGATACACGCCCGACTTAAACTGTTATATTTTCGAATGTAACTATAATCACTTATTTGCCGTACATTATTAATTCGAGTATTTCACAATTTTGTAACTAGTTTTACGACGCGAGAGATTCTGTAGAATTGCGCGACGTGTAACCCGTGGATGATTCTGTTGAACTGTGCGATGTGTAACCGGTGAATGATTCTGTTGAACTGTGCAATGTGTAACCCGTGAATGTTTCTGTTAAACTGCGCGACGTGTAACCTGTGAATGATTCTGTTGAACTGCATGACGTGTAACCCGTGGATGATTCTGTTGAACTGCGCGACGTGTAACCCGTGGATGATTCTGTTGAACTGCGCGTTACCTATCTTTGGCTCGGAATTTATACTCCCTCACCCCAATATGCCTAAAGATTATAATGGAGCTGCTATTGGTTAATAAAGCGCGCCAACATTCGTCTATTTTTATATCCAATCAAAATTACGAACACATATGCTCTAGGGAAGATATTCCCTCCATTTCTAAAGAAAAGCGCGCTACTCTAACGTCATTTGTTTGTCTCTTCTAATTGATAAACAACTCACTTCATTGTTACCCGCTCCTATTGTCAGTGTCAGTTTCAGTGAGGCCGTGTAAACTTATTTCCTAACAATGCTTATAATTAACAAACATCTCAAATCATTGTTATACAATAATGTTCATTTACACTACAACTACCCTGGTATTCACAGTGTTGTGATATAAAATACTACCTCAACGGAGGATGGTCAAACACGTCCCAGCCAAATCCCTGTAGGAGTTTATGCGTCACATTTGCAGTGTGTGGTCGTGCGTTGTTGTGAAGAAAAACAACACCTTTTGACAGCAATCCTCGGCGCTTATTCTGTATTGCGCGGCGCAATTTCCTGTGTCTCGCAATAAACATCTGCTTTGATTGTTTGACCACGGGGTAAGAAATCAATGAGTAAGATGCCTTTCCAGTCCCAGAACACTGTGCACATCATTTTTCGAGGTGTCAAGATTTGTTTCGGCTTAACCTTTGCTGGGGATGAAGTGTGCCTCCATTCCATTGATTGCCGCTTACTTTCAGGGGTGTCGTAAGAAACCCAAGTTTCTTTGCCGCCTTCATCATAATGGGTCAAAAACTGAAGTGCACTACCCATCCGGTTTGTTTTGTGTTGCTCAGTAAGAATCTTTGGTACCCAACGAGAGCAAAGTTTACGAAATTTCAGTTTTTCGGTAACAATTTCGTGAATTAGTGATCGTGAGATTTGGGAAATTCCATAGCAAGAGCACTAATTGTAAACTTACGGTTTTCCTGGATCTTGTCATCAATCGCGTGAACCAGTTCTTCTGTAACCAAAGATGGACGCCCACTTCGTTCTTCATCGTGCACTTCACTACGTCCTTCATTGAACTGTCGGACCCATCTTCTCACCATTGAATCACTCATCGCATTTTGTCCGTAAACTTCGCAAATTTGCCAATAAATTTCAATTTGTTTAACTTTCCTAGCATTCAGAAAACGAATCACAGATCTGATTTCACAAGCGGTGGGATTTTCAATCAACACTGACATTGTAAACAAGCACAACAAAGCGTACGTGGCTGACAGCAATCTCAAAATGGCGCACGTTTCTTCTCCTTGATACAGAGCGTCTACCGCGCATGTGCGGAACTGCGATCGCAGCGCTGCAGCGGAGAGAAATTGAAGCGGAACTTATTTTCTGGACATACCTCGTATATATAATTTCAGTTACTTAGTGCACTAGTAAGTGTAAATATTCAACAATTTTAGATTCTCCATGTAAACCATTAATTTTATAGCAGTTTTAATGATTCTTCAAATGTGCCAAAAAATAGTCTATAACTTTGATATATTTCAACGCTACACTTGCAGCTGTTCACTTAAATATTGTACATCTGTGGACAAAAAGAAAAATGAGCCCAGATTCTATGTAACGATGGTAGGGCTTTGTGTATCTTTGTAACAGCTGTATTCACAATGCAGATGCAGGTACTGTAGAATGGTCTGAGCTTATGAGCACAATGGTCACCCTATAGTGGTGTTTCTTGGTGGTGACACTTATAACCTACTGAAAAACAGTGCGAAACAATGTTTCGTTGGCCGAGAGGTTACGAAGGCACTGCTTGCTCTCATGAGCTCCTCGATTCAAATCTCACATTAGCTATTGTTATTTTTTATGTTAATTTTATGATTTAGTGTGTAGAACATAATATTGCATTAATATAACTTTAGCATTTTAAGTTTTAGGCATATCTATGTGCACAAAAACATAATTCTACTAAAACACTCATTTTAAATAACTAAAGAAATAAATATAAATGAACTATTATCTTTTAAAACTAAAATACATAAAGACTAAAGAAAATTATTATCGGGTATATGAACCCTTAGCACGTATAACTGCCCTCAATTTTCAGGTTATAGTTGAAATTAAATCTCTGTAGTAATTTGGATGAGAAGCTACAACATCCCAGGTTTCTAGAATTTGTGCCCAGAAGCCATCTTTTGTCCTTTGTGCATCTGCAGAGAAATTCGAGCGCAGCTCCCTTTTCACCTCAGCCCACACATTTTCATTAGGATTCAATCTGGTGATACTTTGATATCTTGCCTCTCTGAGAATCAATTTGAAACCTTTCAACATATGTGGACAGGATGATTATCCTGTATGAATTTAACAATTCCATCAGGATATCTCATCCTCATAAAGAGAATCAAAATATTCTCAAGTATTATTGTGTATTGCGTGAGCCTGTTCAGTGTATTGTCAAGCTGCCACAACACACCTTGACCATCCATTGATATCCAACAAGATACATATATGTGACCATGATGAAATTGTGAAGTACGTATTTTGCATCGTAATAACTATTATATTATGAACTTTACCAAATGATGTGTATATCGAAAATAAGTAGTCACTCTGTGTTGATTAAACACTTTTAACAGAAGAAAAAAAAGTGTTTTCTACAAGTGAACCTGCGGTCTTAACTACAGAAGTATGCTACATTTTGTCACAGCGCTACAGAGAAGACATATGGAAGTTAGCATGTTTAATAATACCATACAACAACTTGATGCAGCAGCTGCACAATTCTATTGCATATGGTGTAATCAAGACACTGTGCCATGTAGGACTTAGAAAAATTTGGCATACCAGACATGATTCATTTTTTTGTTTTTTTATTATCCATGGGTATACGTTTTTAGAAAACTCTGCATATAAACAATGCACAATTTTGAACTGATATTATGCAAAGTTAAAGTTTGCCAAAATATATTTACAACTTCATTTTTATAGCACTCCATGAGTTGTTACATATGCAAGGATGATTGGATGGATAGACTGACAAAGCAATACACCAATAGGTTCTCTGCAGTATCAAACACACTTATAAACCATGCAACTAAAAAAAAAAACATTTTGGAATATATGATGTTTGTAATCTTCATGCCCAATGGAAACATTAAGTTAGGCTAACATAAGTCTAACTAAACGTGTATATGTTTAAATAGAAGCAATGAAATAATTCTAAAACTTACCACTGTGTTAGTCCTCAGGTTTGCCCATGTTGCATGGTGTACATAAGTGAAATATTTATCACTTGAAATGAAGTCTCACTTCTATTCAGGCTTTCCTTTTTAGTTTCTCTACTACATATAGTAAGTAGAGGAAGTATTGTATTCCATTCAAAAAATTGATTTTCAGACTTCACCAGAAATACATGTTTCGAGGCACCTTCAACCTAAAAAAGCATTTTCAGAAAAAGGTCCGTGTGTGTGTGTGAGAGAGAGAGAGAGAGAGAGTGAGAGAGAAGGCATAACTCAGAAACGAAAAATCAGATAAATATTAAACTTGGTATTTAATTCAATATCACCCATAGATGCGACATGTAGCTTTTCAAGAAAATACCTCCCACTCCCAAATACCCTTTACATGGAACATTTCTCAAAGTGTTTGATTTTCTAAAAACATAGCTGTGACAATTTTTATTTAAATACTACATCTTAAAAATATTTACATGATGAATTTTCTGAGAATAGCATGTGAAATCCTCTTCATTTGGAAGGAATTTTGTATAATCTTGTATAATTATTAAGCATTAAGCAATAGATGAAAACATACTAAATAAAAATGTAGATCTCTTCAAAACACACAATTTATTTCAAATAACTTTTTTGTCGCATTGGCCATTTGCAAAATATCCATTATTAATGGTTCGAGTTTAATATTAAGCCATTCTTTTAAAGTCCTGTCGATTTTCAGCTGTTTCTCGATGGAACTTAATAATGGAAACGAAAACACCACAGGACATAAATAAAATTATCAATAGCCAAAAATTGAAGAATAAAGACCTTACAATTGAACCACCTAAAAAGAGAAATCCATTCTTCATTATGTGTGATGTATTATAGGAATCACGGATGAAACGAAAGAAGATATTTTTAAGCAAAATTTTGAAGGAATCATAACCAGAGAAGAATTTGAAAACAACTTCAGACTTAGATTTAAAACAGGATCAAGAAACAGGGAATACACCATGTTGCAGAAGTTTCATCCAAGTTTCGGAAAATAGTTATACAAAATGGAAGGATTTTTATAGGTTTCCAAGCAGTTAAGACAAAAGATTTCATCTTCGTGGCAAAATGCTTAAAATGTTTTGACTATGGACATGTATCAGAATTTTGTCATAAGGATAAAATGAGTTGTGGCCATTGCGGTGAAGAAGATCATGAGAAAAAAGAACAATCATGCCCATAAATGCAATAAAAGGTTGGAGGAAAGCAAGATCGCCCAACACATTGCATGATGTGGGAAGGGCAGTTCCACACATTGATTATGGTCAGTAAGAGTATAAAATGAAAATGAAGGAATAATGTTAGAAAACTAAATACTCCCTGTCACATCAGGAGGAATTTACAGAGTAATTTTACACAAATCAAGGTTAGGACAGGTATATAGGTATACAAACAGAGGAGGAAATATTAAATGACAATAAGGATAATAATAAAAGTAAGTTAATAATAATGAAAATGATATTCTTAAAGAAAAAGATAATTTGGAAGTTAAACTGAAACTACCACTGAAACTTAAAATAAATAAAACAGAGCACAAAATTGGAATGGAAAATAAAAGAAAAATTGAGATTGATTATAAAGCCATTATAATGGAAGAAATAACTTCTGAAGAAGAAAGTGGGGAAGAAAACTAAGTAGAGAAAGAAGAAATTAGGGTTAGAAAACATAAATTTTGTAGAAGTGGCTTTTTAAACTTACTATGGAAAGGAAGAAAACAACCGAAAAATAATATAAATTTATTAGAAGAAGAAATAAGACAAGATGGAAATATAGCTTCTGTGGATATTATAGGCATTGGAGAAGAAGAGGGAAGGAAAAAGAAAGAAGATAAAGAGAATGAATATGTTGAGACATTTGGTGAAAAACATGAAATAAAATTATACACAACTAGTGATATAGCTAATGAACAAGAAATTATAAAAGATGGCTCAAGGACAGCGGCCATACCAAACATTCAGCAAATGTATGAGTTCGACTTTAAATTGCAAATCAGCAGATTAGATGTGAGACAGACTTTGGTTGTGGCTTTGAGGCATCTTATTTGCAAGTTACATCAGAATGGTGAAATGATTATATTTCCTGTGCCTGATGCTGTCGATTAGAATTAAGAACCCAAAATATAACTACAGACTCAGAAGAATTATGAAAACTATTAGAAACAGTTTTTAATAGAAGAAATGAGGTCCTTGATTTAGATAAAATTTATAAACATTTTGCTTTATGCTATGGTAGAATAGTTTTTGATGTAAATCAAAATTGACCAAATTGTTACACAGTAATTCATCATGATGGTGTAAGTTGTTTGAAAAGAACTACTTCATCAGTAACAACTCAATCCTTTAGTTACAAAACTTCAAACATTCCCTTTAAGAACAAGCAAACTCCAAAACCAAACTCACAAAAGATCATAAAAATCACAACAAAGAGGAAAACATAATTGGCACATGTATTAAACATTTAAGCAGTAATACGAGGGTGAATCTGAAAGAAATGCCTCCCATTTTTTTGTATTGCGTTTGAATGTCCGAGCCAGACTATGTTGGTGTAGTATTAATTGTTGAACTTTCCCGCTAGTGTCCTGCAACAGATAGTAGCAGCAGGGGAGCATTCCAAAATGACTACTGACATCGAGGTGCATACAAAACAGAGATGTGTGATTGAATTCCTTACCACTGAACAAATTGCACCAATTGAAATCCATTGATGCTTGCTAAAGGTGTATATAGACGATACAGTAGATGTGAGTAATGTGAGATGGTGGGTTCAGCATTTCAAAATTGGTGAAAAGGATGAACAGAACAAGCCATGCCCTGATCGACCGTGTTCGTCTGTCACAGCAAGTAATGAACAGCATCCCGATCAACTCATCCGTAATGATTGGATTACGACCAAGGAATTGTGTGTAGAGTTGAATGTAGGCTGTAATGCCTTAGACAATATGTTATACAACCTTGATTATTACAAAGTGTGTGTGTGTGTGATGGGTCCTGCGGATGCTTTCACAAGACCAAAAAACTCATTGAATGGAAATTTGTCGGAATCTGCTGGACCAATACAAGGCTGAAGGTGACAATTTTCTGAACTCCAATCACCAGAGATGAGACATGGTATTACTACTATGAGTTGGAATCTAAACGAGAGTCCATGGGGTGGCGACATCCGACTTCTCCTTCAAAGAAGTAGTTCAAGACACAGCCATCTGCAGATAAAGTGATGTATACAGTCTTCTGGGATAGGCAGGGTGTGGTTCTTTTGGATACCTTGGAACCTGGAGCAAATGTCAATTCCGAACGCTACAAGACGACACTGTCTAAGCTGAAAGCTCGAATTTCCAGAGTCAGGCCAGAGAAGAAGACAAACTTCCACCTGCAGGATGATAATGCCAGGCTCCACACCAGTTTTGTAACCATGGAGCTCCTTACCAAATTTGGCTGAACTGTCCTACCACATCCACCTTACAGTCCTGATTTAGCACCTTTGGACTTCCATCTCTTTGGGCCTATGAAAGATGTACTACATGGCCAACATTTCCAGACTCAGATGCTGTTGTCACAGCTGTAAGACAGTGACTAGCCTCAGCTGGTTCAGTTTTTTATGAGCGTGGCATGCAGGCTCTTGTTCATTGTTGGCAAAAGTGCTTAACAAATGGTGGTGATTATATGGAAAAATAACAGTATGTAGCTGAAATCTTGCTGTATTTAACTGTGTTATTGTATCTGTTGTAGTTTCCATGAAAATAAATAGGAGGCATTACTTTCGGAATGATGAAATATTAAGCACAAAAGCAAATGCTTATAGGATCATGAAACAATAACAATCTACAGTTAATTCATGTGCATAAAATGTCTAAAGAGCTGACAGAACAAGAATTTCAGACTGGCAGCAAGCATCATTTCTATCCAGCCCCATCCTGTTCTTGTTATTTGTGAATGATTTGGAGGGCAACTTGTCAACAAATAAAGTAATACAGCTTACAGATGACACAAATATAATTTTGTGAAAGGAACAACTAAGAGATACTTTTAAAGCAAGTAGCAAGACAAGCTTCAAATTGGTGTAAAAATAATCAGCTGATAGTGAATACAGAGAAAACTGTTGTAATGCATTTTCACACTCCTCGGAATAAAACTTTCAAAGAATCCATAGTTCATCTCAATAACACAGAAATCAGAAACGTTAGCAGCACAAAGTTTATTTATTTCGTCCTTTGGGAAACAACTTACATTGTTTTTCGGACACATCAGGATTGGATATATAGAAATTTTACATTACAGCAAGTAATACTAAAATAATTACATGCTAGTTTCTTTACAAAAATACTGTGCCACTGAATAACGAAATTAAATAATCTATGTGCTTAATTGTGTGTATTATGGAAAACACGATTCATTTAAATAGTCATTTATATATAAATATTGCCTTTTTAGAAAAGTTTTTTGTTGAAGTATCTAGTTTATTACACATTAAGATGCCCAGGGAAATGCTTGCTAGGCTTTTTGTAAGCCTGTGGCTATCCAAATGTAAGTTATTGAGATTTCTTGTGTTGTAGTTATGATATTCTGAGTTCTTTTGAAATATAGTTATATTATTATGAATGAAGTTTAAGGTTTCAAGAATATATAGGCATAGGATAGGCAAAACTTTAAGTTCATTGAATATGTATCTACTTGGTGTTCTTATGGGTACTTTCAGAATTGCCTTTAAAATTCTTTTTTGGATTGTGAGAATATGTGTTGCTTTTGGAGAGGAACCCCAAAAGGGGATGCCATAGCTAATTTGGGACTCAATGCAGCTTGATACACTATCTTTAGTATTACTTTGGAGCACACATTAGCCAATTTACAAACACCATAACATAATTTGTTCAGTTTGACACTTAGTTTAGTATATGGGTTTCCCATGAGAATTCGTTATCAATCCAAACTCCCAGGAATTTTGTTACGCATTTTTAACTATGGGAGTTTGATTTATTGGTATTTGGATACACAATAATGTAAAATGGGACAAACAACATAATACACTAACAAATAAACTTAGTGCTATCTGTTGTACCTTTTCAATGCTAATAAATAATGTAAATCTTGAAACAATAAAAACCTATGCCCATTCAATCATGTGATATGGAATTGTGTTCTGGGGGAGTTCACTGCAATGTAAAATCTTGTTTAAAACCCAAAAAAGATTGCTAAGAACAGTGATAGAAGTGAATTGTAGAACCACATGTAGGCCCATCTTTAAATCACTTCACAACTTACCTCTCCCAAGTATATACCTTTATGAATTAATTCTTTTTACAAGACAACACTTAACTTGCATAATATATTTCCAACAAACCAAAAATTTCACAACCATAATACTAGGAAAAAATCACATACAGGTAATGAGAACCAATACAAAACTGTTGCAAAATGGAACTATCTATGTAGGTACCAAATTATATAACAAGCTTCCTGTTAATTTGAAGTCAATAAAGAAATTTACTACCTTTGAATCAGCACTACTGGCATGCTTGTTTGATCACTGTTACTACTTAAAGGAGGAATTTCTTAAGCAGTGAAATATATATTATGAATAATTGTATGCAATTTAGGCATATAATTTTTTCTTATGTTAAAATCTGTATGTATCAAAGGTTTATTGTATATATTAAATGTTTATTTGACATGTCCTTTATCATAGACACTACCAGTGTAATGTATGATTTACAGGATCAATAAACTACTACTACTACATGCATCCAAGAATTATATTCAATCAAAGATAAAATGAACAGTTATGAAGATTGTAGTAATTTAATTAAAATTGCAAAAATTAACGTGCAAAGGAGTATATTAGTTATGTCAGAACTAAAAAGGATCTCCGAAGAGTTAAATTTAGATATTTTATGCATTCAAGAACCTTATACAGTAAGAGGAAAAGTAGCATATGCATCTCTAAAAGCTAGAGTGGTTAATGAAGGGGAAAACTCAATGGCAGCAATAATAATAATTAACCCAAGTTTACTAATAGTCAACATAACACAACTTAGTGGTTCACATACTAATTGTATTTAGGTTACATATGAACACACAAAATTTATTTTGGCGAATCATTTTCAATTCAGCCACCCAGTTGGACCTTATTTAATAAAATCAAAGAAATAAATAGATTTTTTTCTGATGCTGAAATTATTCACACCTGTGATGCAAATGCTCAATCAAACTGGTGGTTTAATAATATTAAAGATGAGAGAGGAGACAAGCTAGAAGAAGTGATTAAATTTAACTATTAAGAATGAGCCAAATAATTAAAAAAAATTTGAGAGTCGAGCAGGGCCTACATCTAATATTGATTTAATCCTTTATGATTCAAAATCTGAAAAAAAAATTATGAACTGGAAAGTTGGTCAAGATCAGTGGTCCAGTGATCATAGATTAATTCATTTTGACTATTGTTTTGAAAATTGTGAAAAAGGAAAAAATAAGGGACGAGAAAAAAATTATAATTATGCATAAGCAAATTGGCTGGAAATGAAACAGCATTTTGATAATATTCAATTGGAGTATATTGTTTTGTCAGTAGATCATGAAGCTTCTAAATGAACAAGAGCAATTCAAACTGTAATGCTCAAAATTAAAAAAAGAAATATTCTGATAAAGTTTGGACCAGTAATTTACAAAAGTCTAGAAAACAAATGACAAAAATTAGAGGAATATATAAAAAAAACTATAGTTGCAATAAACTTGAATAACTATTGAGAAGCAAAAAATATATTTAAAAATCTCTTAGAAGAAAATAGAAAAAATTCATGGCAACATTTTGTAGGAAAAACTTTTGACACAAATATATATGTGATGGGGGGGGGGGGGTTATTTATGGACGCTCTTTAATTACTGTGGTCCTTAGTGTCCCATTCTATATTGGGCATGAAAGACTGGAAATTTTGCTCAGAGGCTCCTTTATCAGGCTTGAGGTTCTTTTACATGCCGTAAATCTGTGACACAGGACCACCGGCTTTACTTCCCTTCCAAATGAAGCCATGCTAAGGATTTGTATACCCGAAAAAAATCCATTGCCCTCTGCTGGGTTTGAACCCAAGACCTTGGGAACTAGAGGCTAGCATGGACAAATATGTGGAGGATGCCCTATAAAATAATTATGGAAAAGATAAAGGAACCAGAAATTTTAACAATGTTAAATAAAGGAGTTGGGGAGTTGACAACAAATTGGAAAGATTCCATAAATCTTCTGTTAAATAAATTATTTCCTGATGATGAAATACACACTTTAAAGAAAATTAACATGATCATTCCTGTTTACAATTCAAGAGTAATCTATCCTTTCAACATTACTGAAATTAAACTTGTCATAAGAAGCTTAAAGAAGAAGAAAGCAGCTGGTCCAGATGGCATTACCAATGAAATATGTATGCATTAAGAAGACAAAATCACACCGTTCTTATTTAAATTACTTGATGACTGCATATGGCAATGTTGCTTTCCACTCTCCTGGAAGGAGGCCAAAGTTACCATTTTGAAGAGAAGCTTAGATAAAGATCCTAAAGAACCTAAATCACATAGACCAGTATATTTGTTAAACACCTTGGGAAAACATTTGAGTCGTCCTCGTGGTTACCATGCTAGCCTCTAGTTCCCGAGGTCGCAGTTCAAACCTAGTGGAGAGCGATGGATTTTTTGGGTGTAAAAATCCTTAGCATGGCTTTCTTCAGAAGGGAAGTAAAGCCGGTGGTCCTGTGTTGTAGATTTATGGCATATAAAAGAAAACTTCAAGCCTGATAAGGAGACCTCTGAGCAAAATTACTGGTCTTTCACGCCCAATATACAGGTTAAGCCAAAAAACTATGAACCGGCTGTGCGGTGTTTTTCCTGTCCGCCTTTAAAAGTAGTTTTAAAAATGCTGTATGGTTTCATCCATGCCTTTCTGTGATAGCGACAGACAGCAACGAGCGCCAAGGACACAGACAGGAAAAACACAGCGCAGGTGGTTCTTAGTTTTTTGGCTCTCCCTGTAGAATGGGACACTAAGGATCACAGTAGTTAAAGAGCGTCCATAATTAAAACACAATTTAAAAACATTTAAACAACTAATATGTAAGAGAATAAGAGAATATAGAATTTTGTTAGGTTTAAATGCAAAACAATTTGTCTTTAGAAAGAATTTTCAACAGAGGATGCCATAAATCAACTGATAAGGACAGTTAAATCCTCAAAAGCTAAGTATATTATTGGAATCGTAATGGACATTTCTAGTGTGTCTGATAATTTGTGGTGGCTTCATCTTTTTGAGAGGTTAAGACTCCTAAATGTTTATATGCCATATTAAAAAATTACTATACTAATGGGAAAGTATATATTAAAGGAATAAAGAATATTGTTGATATAGAAATTGCCAAATGATGCCCTCAGGGCTCGATCTTAGGACCGTGGCTTTGGGATATTGTATTGGTGACATTATCAGATGAACTGAATAATGACATCGATATAAAAACACCATAGCATATGCTGACGATTTTTGTTTATAGTAGGAGGAGATAATAGAAGGTAATTGGAAAGACATTCAAGTAAACTAACAACCAAATTAAATACTTGGTGTAACACATCAAAGTTACAAATATCCCGCGCAGAGTCATGCTACATAATTTTAAAGGTAAAATTGAAGAGAGACCCAAAAATTAAATTTGATAATCAGAACATTAGAAGACAGAAAGAAGTGAAATATTTGAGAATATTCTTAAATGGAAAATTCAATTTCAAAAAACGTACTGAATACTTTCGAAATAAATCTGAAACTATAATGAGGAAATTAGCCAGAATCATTCAATCAAATTTCAAAATCCCTTTAAGCATGATTACTACATGTCATAATAGTATTTTTGCAGCTATTATGACACATGGAGTAGGAGTATGGGTGTTTTGAACAAATGATGTACAAATTAAAACCTTACTAAGAAGAACACATTGAAAACTTTTATTAAGATTTGCAGCGGTAGTTAACACTACACCTACAATGACATTATTAGTTTCCACAGAAATATGGCCAATATAATAATAAATTATAGATAAATAATAATAAATAATAGATTTAGTGATAAAATTGAGGGGGTTGTCCTGTAGCTCAGTCGGTAGAGCACCTACCTGCTGTGCCAGGAGTCTTGGGTTCGATTCCCTGCTGGGGTTGGGAGTTTTTCTCTAGCCAAGATTATTCCCTATCTTCTGCAGACTCTGTAACTATGAATGAAAGTGTGAATATGTGTGTGATCTAATGAAGAAACCCAAAGTTTACCAGTAACCCAATGACAAGTGAATACAAGTTAACACCATTGCCTAGGCAATATATGGAAAATGCCGCCGATAAGACCATTTCAGTTAAAGGTTAAAGTTCCATTTATAAATGGAACTTAAAAAAGAAAAAAGAAAGAAAGAAAGAAAGAAAATTGAGGAATGCAATTTTTTTATTGAAGAAAGGTGAATTAGATAAGGTCAAACATATAATTGAGAAAATATGTAAAACCATAACAGAAGTAAAACATAGTTTAAAGTCAAGTTGTCAGCAAAGATGGGGAAGTATTGAGACAGGAAGGAGAACTTTGTATGTATTTAACAACATTTTGGAACAGTAAAAATTAAAACATATCCACCAACAATTGGATTAATACATTATTTAACCAGACGCAGCTCCTATAAATCCTTTTGGAAGAAAATCAATAAAACACAGAACGGCATATGTAAATATTGCAATCAGCAAGGAACCTCAGGGCATGTATTGTTTGAATGTTACATTATTATAATGAACAATACAAGAAAGGCAAGTTTTAAGTGGATACCAGATAGCATATATTTTAAGAAATAAAAATTTATACATGCAACTTGACACATTAACTAACAGAATTAGCAAAATAGCTTGGGGACAAGATTGAATTGTAACATTAGTACCTGCAATTAATGAAGAAATAAGCAGATTGGAAAGCATTCAAGTCCTACATGCAGCAGAGACACAGATACAAACATCTGATACCAATAATAATGCTTAAGAAATAGGAGTATACAGTTATGAAAGAGAGGAAAATAATAATTTAAAGTAATTGAAGAAAATAGTTCTAGCTAATTCCAGGCAGAAAAATGGGGAGAGAAAAGGAGGAAATGTTGAAAAAGAAGGAGAATTGGGGAAGAAGAAAGAAGTGAAGAGGAGGATGGAGGAGATGGAGTCTATAACAGAGAGGAGGATGAAGATCAAGGGGAGGAGCTAACAGCAGATAGGAGTGAGAGCCTTGAGTGAGAGGTGGTGAATGGAGGACTTATGGTTTTGAGTGAGAAGAAGAAGAAGATGGTGGCGAGGGAAAGTGGAGTGAATATGGTGGTAAGTGAAGATAAAGTGAATGTAGTGGTAAGTGAAGTGAAAATTATTATGTTTTAAAGAGAAAGTGAAGTAATAGTTTAATAGAAGAGTGATAAATATAGTGATTATTGTGTTAAGTGAAGTGAAAAATCATAAAAATGATGAAGAAATTATATGAGTGTTAAGTGAAGTGTACGGTAAAAAGAATAAGGGAAAATAAGCTTAATCCAGAGTGAGTGGTAAGTTTAACAAAATTATTAAGTACTGTAATTTACTTAAAGTATATTTAGAAAAGTGAATGGTTAAAAGTACACATTTTGAGAAAAGTATATTGAAGTAGTAGTTACAGAAAGGATGCTTAAAAAAATAGCAGTTAGAATCTTGAATTTCTATATGAAATTATATTAAAACAATTAGAAAGGATAAATAAAATATAATGTATAGCAGTTAGAATCTTGATAAGAAGTTAAAAAAAAATTATTATAAAATTCTCTATTGTATAAGTTGGAAAAAAAAATATACATATAAAATTATATATATTCAAGTGTAATTTGGGTGCTGGATACCAGTACCTTTACCAGTGGTTAGAATGTAGTTTAGGTATCTTGTTTAATTTACTAATTATTTACTAGAAATTGGGAATAGCTGGACACCAGTTATGTTTCCGGCTTTCAGTAACTGTAGTTGAATATGTTTTTATTTAAATTACAACTATAATTATTATATTTTAGATTTTTGCTTTATTATTTGTATTTTATTCATTTTATCTAATTTATTTTTATTTGCTAGATTATAAGTAAAAATCTGTACAATAATTATGTATAAAATAAAATAACTTAAATAAATCACAAATTTGGAATACATGTCCTGGTGTAGGAAACAAGGTATGAGGATGGCGCATTACAGATTTTATTTTATTTTGTTTTTTAAGGCCGGTGTATAGTCTCCAGTTCTATAAAATATTTGACTATCATATTCCCTTGTATGAAATGTGAAATACTGCACTTCCAGAATGGTTTATCATGCTTAAAATGAAATAGATAGGAAAATAAACTTTCATAAGAATAATTTGTGTAACCACTAATAAGCAATAGAGGGTAGAGAAAGTCATGTGCATGTAACATATCAGATATTTTGTTAATTTGAGGACCTTCTGCAGAAAAGATTGTTTTCTCAAGCTACTTTCACGCCATTTTCCCCATTTTTATTCAAAAACTAAAATTTGTCAACAAAAAACACCATAACCAGGTTGTGTAATATGCAATGAAAAGAGAAAATAAAGCTGAAAACAAAACACAGTAATATGACAAACTAATAATATTAGTAAGTTTATTTTAGTTGCAACTAATATGAAACAGAATTTCATTAACTATTTTCCATTTTGTGAAACAGGCCCTGATTGTTTACCTCTCAAATCATGAACGAATAGCAGCTATGCATTGTTCAGTTTAAAGTATTGCACATTACATCAGCTAAAAATATTTTCTTATGCAGGAGAGGATAAAGCTCTTAATACAGTGTATAACATAACAGGGAAAATTATACTGCATGAGAAAGTATCCCAGAGTCCTTTTTTAGCAAGTCACTTAGTTACCTTAAATAAAATATTTTATGCTACTACATGACCCTGTGATTCATTCTCAAGTTTGATGGTGTTTGGCAAAACATTCTACTCCAAAAATAGTACATTTTGCAGGACCAAAAATGATTCGGCTATCGTTAATCACTCAAATTTAGTTGAAATAATATGTGTACTTAATTTATTAAATTTCTACTTTGCTTATTTTCAAAAGGAATGTTTAATGTGAGAGCTAAATGCCACACTAAAATTTTTAGTCATGCTAAGAGGATTGCTCATAAAGCAGAAAATGGTTTATGTGCTAAGCAAGCCTTTCAGTATTCCTATTAATTTTCCTTTACTGAACTTAAAGAATGTTAGCAGTTTATATCCACATGTGTTGTGAATGTTTTGAGTATTATAGCTGTTCTCAGTGTACTTCTGCTTGTTGAATTTAATGGTAGAGTCTATTATTTACTTCCATATTGTGCCCTCTTTGGCAATCAATCTTTCATCTTGGTTACCCGTATAAATTATATGTTCACATTTGTATCCCGAGGTCACGGGTTCAACCTGGAGGAGGGCGATGAATTTTTTCAGGCATAAAAATCCTTAGCACAGCTTCCTTCGGAAGGGAAGCAAAGCCAGTGGTCCTGGTCATAGATTTACGGCACATAAAAGAACCTCAAGCCTGATAAACAGGCCTCTGAGCAAAATTTCCGGCCTTTCATGCCCAATATAGAATGTAGTGCTAAGGACCATAGTAGTTAAAGAGCATTCATAAATCAAACTCTATTTAATTTTTCACATTTGTACATTTAGTTTTCTTTTAACATTGTCTATTAGAATAAATCACTGATACTTGCACCCATTTAGTTTTCATACTTTGCATACATTTAGTTTTCTTTTAACATTGTCTATTAGAATAAATCACTGATACTTGCACCCAGTGTTAGGTTTCACTGGTATCTTTGCACTTATAAATAATTTGAGAAGGTTTACGTGAAATGGTTGAGAAAAAAACACAAAGATGCCTCAGTTTTCACAGAGAGTAACAACTGACAGATTGATAAATGTAATAATATGTTTTAATTGTGTCTCAGAACAAATGGGTGCAAATAGAAGGACGCCTGAAGCAACTAGAAGTTGATCTGCATCGTCACCATGAGACAGTTGGCAAACTTAAACACACAATTAAGCAACTAATCAGCAGCAGTAGCAGCAGCAGCCTGAGTGTGTCACAGCTAAAGCCTGTCACAACCACCTCTTTTGTTATTGAGACACCTCGCAATTGTACTCTTCAGTTTAAATCTGCACCAAAGACAGATATCCAGGTATAGTCGCTATTTTGCATGTTATACTTGCTGAGGAACTTGTAGTGGCTGCTTGTATTTTATTTGTTGCAATAATAGGAGATGTCTTGTTCTTTACATTAATTGAAATACAAATTTACATTTATAAAGATTAAAACAAAATATTTACAGTGGAGTAGCATAATTTTAACAATGTATACAAACAATTTATATTTGAGCATGGTTTAGAAGAAAAACTGAATTATATGCATTTGTGAAATACAGTGTACTAGTGATACCACAATTTCATTGCAATTAGGGAAAATAAATAGAAATAAAGGAGAACATTTGAAAATAATCGTGTCAATATTTGTGTAATTATATGAGTAGGCATGACCTTTTGCCCTATACAAGAAAATGTATATTCCATGCTACTGTGTCATTAATTCCGTTTCTTCCTTGTGGTATTAAAATTAGCAAAGCTTTTAAATGTTATTTAAAAAAAATTCTTCACTTTTGGGGATAAATTTGGTTTAAAACTAGAGAATACTAATCATGTCTACATAGAAGTGTTTGTATGAGTAGGCATTTTTTTAAAATATATTTCATCAATAAGAAAAGAAAAAACAAGTACAACTCAACCATTTTGTAAGTTCCACATTGATTCAGTTTTGCTTTGAAACAAGTGTTCATGGATGCAGTTGGTAGAGGAAAACTAAGACTTTATCTACAATAGAGGCAGTGGATAGCAGAATTATGAAGAGCAGTGAATGGTACTGCCTACAATAAAAACAGCAATTAGACTTCCCAGTGCAGCCTCCCTTAAGTTTTGAATATGACAATACCTGTAGTACTTCCGGAAAGTTTTCATTTGTCAGAAACATTCATTTGTGGGCTAATTTTATCCCATAGTTTTCTAATTTTTATGTTTTTGGAAGTTTATTTTAGAAACAGTCTTGAAGTTTTTACTTGGGAAATTACAGTAAAGTAATTATTAATTATTAAATTGAGACAGATTTTTAACACAACTTTTTTTTTTATTTGAACACGTTTGAAAGAGTCTTCCTTTCATATCAGCTGCCTATGACTGTCATGAGCTCCATTCTTGCTCAGGTGACAATTGAATGCATTTTGTCATCAAGCTTTCTTCAATAGGTGGATTTAATGAACTTCAACGCATCAATTGAAGAAAGCATGATCTTAAAATACATACCATATTGGTCAAAAATAAGCCACCCTTACATATAAGCACTGCATCTTTAAAATTTGAGAGGGGGAAAAAGTTTGGCATGAAAATAAGCCAAATTTGGTTTATGGCAAGAAAAATTAGTGTAAACGTTTATTTCCTTGTACTTATATATACATAAATATTTTTCCTAGCATGTGATACATCATATTGGAAACAAACACATTTGTTCAGTCCATACTTCTTTCCAGCTTTTCTGTTGGTTCTGGTTTTGGCATAAAGCACAACTGCTACACCAAATACCTTGATTTGATTATTACTGTTTGCTTTAAATGATCATTCATTACGGCAAAAACCAAGCTTTCTTACCAGTGTGCAGCTTCTCTATAAAGCTGAATTGAATTAGGTAGAAGCTAGCAAAACAGTATACATAATCTTAACACCAAAATGCTGGTAAAATTTGCATTGTTGCAAATGAGCACAAATTTTAACAACAAAGGTATGCGAGAAGCCAAGGTATTCAATAAAAGCTGCAACCTGACTCTTTGCTGTTGAAATTTGTAGGAAAAAAAAGCAGCTTATATTTGGGCCAATATGGTACTTTTACTACTTGAGGAAGTTCGCAGCAGTAGGGACTATCTATGACAAAGGGAAGATGCTTCAAGAATTGTTCTGGATAAAAAAAAAAAACCCAGATAGTGAAGTTGCATGTTGAATCTGTCTCATTTTATTAAATAGGGTCTTTTCTGCACTTCTTGTATTTCAGTTTATCATCATTTGTTATATACTAACTTTTCATCTATTTTTCTCCTGTACAATATATCCTCTTGATTTGTGCAGGATTATAATTATTACTTTTGTTTGAGCAGCAAGAAAGAATATATGTCCCAGTTTTGTTGCATGCTGCAATCATTTGAATTCTTTGTGACTCTACTGTATTTATCATGTTTCTCCCAGCCACTGTAGAGAGCTATACATTGAAAACAGCAGAAAGATAAAACTTAATGACACCACTGTGTGCCTGCTGCCCACCTTCTGTTATAACTGAAGTCTTATGCTTTTAATATAATGCAAATAATTTCAGTAGATGAGCTAATCACCTTATTTTGTTTGAAGTAATTGTTAATACAGTCTAGTGTCAAAAGCTAAGAATGTTCTTTAATAACTTTAAGTGAACCTTTTTTGCTGGACTTCAGCTTTCAGTATCTACTGAAAATTGTTGATTTCTTTAACCTAATGGAAGAATTTTGTTTTTAAAATGGCTTTCAAACACAGTTGATGTACTAACCAATTGAGTCACAATGACCTTATCCCCAAATACAGCCACAAACTTACCATGCAAGATACATCAAATTTATTTCTTCCATTCCAGTCACCAGATACTTTAAGATTATTATAATTTCCTTCTAATTTCACAGATGCTGGAGATGTATAAAGAACTCAAATTTGATAACATTGATGGAGGAGCATGGAAGCAGGGTTGGAATGTGGATTATAATATAAATCAGTGGGGCCCAAACAACAAACTAAGAATTTTTGTTGTGCCTCATTCACATAATGATCCAGGTGAGGCATTGTTTGTAAGTTAATAAACTAACATGCTTTTCGGTACAGAAATTGATGGTTTAACATTCCATGCAAATGCCTCTGATAGATCTACAAAAAATGGAATGGAATGAAAATAAATAGGATTTGGAACATTTAGCAATCGGGAGTGTTTCCTTGGGCTGTTTCAAGTATTATGCTTGCATTCCATCTTTCCACATTCATATGCAAGACTTGAGATGGTTGATAGTAGCTGCCTGTGCCATCATTGATGTGTCACTTAGATGATGAGAGTAGGTGGCTGTTATTGTGTGCAGTATCTGTCTATGTTTGTTGCTTCAGCCATAATGAAGAGATTTAATACAGAACAAAGAATTTTGATTTGCTGTAAAAACAAAAGCACCTGCTCAGTGTCCAGAAAATTTCAAGAATATTTTGCTGTGGTCATTCCATTGTATTCAGTTGTACAATAGACTCTCTTTGTCTCTTAAGAAATTAATAACCATAGCAATATTTAAAAAGGAAGTAAAGAAATTTCTGATACAGGGATGTACTGGATGAATATGCTGAAATTATATTTTTAATTTGATTTTGTTTCATTTATTGCATCCAACAGTTCATATGTACATGATATGAGCATGTCAAGTTTACAAAACTTTACATTATAAATACTAAATTTAATAGGTATCGCTATAAATAATTAAATGCGAAGTTTAATAAATATAACATTGATACCAATAATAGTAGTCTACAGTAATAATATTAATGATAATTAATTGTAGTGGCAGCTGCAGAGGTATTCTGTTGGTGGTGTGTCAAAAAAAAAAAAGTGAAAACAAGTCCCTCAAGTATATGTTTACCAACTTCGTGCAGTGGCATCGAACGTATTAGGCAATTGACAAGAATTGAATGTACTTTCATTTAAGACCATATATGCCCAATATCAGTTATTCCAGTCTTATACCAATGGACATCTCCCCTAAATAACATGTAAAGCAATGTTTTCTTCATAACCAGAAATTCATTTATTCTTTGGTAAATTTCGAGATTGAAGTACGAAATTGATTTTTGTTTGCTGCTGTAGATTCAAATTTGGGAGTGGTCTATCCAATGTTTCAATCTGAATTTTTTCACTGAGAGTCCTTTTGCTAAATGGAGTTTTTAATTATTCGCTTGCTTTGTTTTCATATTTGTAACTTTCACAACTGAATATTCACTTAAAGAAAACATTGTATACTGTTTTTGTTACCTGACTTCACGGTGAACTACATCTTTGGATTGAACTGTTACTATACAAACATAGACAGAATTACTTGACAATGAAAACAGGCGCTGAACACATCGTGAATACATCAGCTTTTTGTTCTGTGGTGGATAAGATTCCACGTATTCAATCACAACAAATAACCCTGCTGCTACAAAGTATACAGATGTTGAAATAATGCTGCTTAGTTTCAATACCTGGGCATAATTGTATTTAAAACCATACGTTTTTATTTATAAAGATATTTTGGTGTATTATTTCTGCATTTGATTTAATTAAATGTTAATCTGCACTTGCAGACGCATTAGCATTAACTTGTAGCAAGACAGTAACACTGAATTAGAGGAAGGTAGAGCGCAGAATGTGTGTTCCACCATTGTCAGTAGGTCCTGTGCTTTACCGCACTCTAGCAGGTGTAACGTAAGCTCTGCACCAGAGCAATCTTGGCTCTATCTCTCTCATAGAACTGTGTAGAAATGTACACCCTAGCCTTGTACTTTGTGCTTATGAGCATAGACAGTGCCAATCTGGAATTGGCTCCAAGCTTCAGAAAACGACCAGTAGAGCGCGCACCGCTTAACATGCCTTTTCAAATGAGAGAATACATACTCAGAAACAATGTTTTATGAGCAATTCCTATACACTTCTCTTTCTTTCCTTATGACACAAGTAGTACCACGGCACAGCAGCAGTACCCCAGAAGCCGCCCCTGTTTAATTGTTCTTTCACACAAGCCATGTGTAGGACAAGGTTGGAAAGGTAGAATCAAACTGAAAAATTCAATGCTATTTACTGCTAAATCCTGGCTATGGCACTGAAGTTTTCAGTCTGATTCTACCTTTCCAATAATATTAATGTTAGAATATTAGATTGAAGTACATTTAACTTAATTTATTTCCCAGAAAATTAATTAAATTCATCTATACTATAAATGGACCCATCCATTAGAATGTTTTTTTTTATTATTATAATATTTTGAAACTGCAGTAGAGGCATCTGCTTGAGATAATCTGGCAAGTTGTTATACACTTGAAGTCCAGTATAGATATCTCTTCTTGTACAAATTGTCGTCCTCCATGGTCTAGGGTTACCATGTTAGCCTCTACTTCCTGAGGTCGCAGGTTCAAACTCGGCGGGAGGGCAATCAATTTTATTGGGCGTAAAAATTCTTAGCATGGCTTCCTTTGAAAGGGAAGTAAAGCCGGTGATCCTGTGTCATAGATTTATGGCACGTAAAAGAACCTGATAAAGAGGCCTCTGAGCAAATTTCCGATCTTTCACGCCTAATATAGAATGAGATGCTAAGGACCATAGTAGTTAAGGAGCGTCCATGGATAAAACTCAATTTAATTTAATTTTTTCTTGTACAAATTACTTTTATGGGAAATTATAGGTACATAAATTATTCTTTTGCCTTGTACTATATGCATGCACATCTGAATTTATTTTTTATATATGAGGGTGGATTGAAAAGTCAGTGACTTTTAAAGAAAATAAAATTTTTTCCAAAAAATCAATTTTATTTCTCAACATAGTCTCCTTTCAATCAATATATGTTGTCCAACATTTCTTCAATTTTTTTTAACCCTTCCAAAGAATGTGATTTTTCGAAGTCTGTAAAATATGAGATTGTTTCTGACATGATGTTTTTACTGGACATGAATTTCTTCCCAGCGAGCCAATTTTTGAGGTTTGCGAAGAGGAAGAAGTCGCTTGGAGCCAAATCTGGAGAACATGGTGGGTGAGGTAGCAGTTCATAGCCCAATTCCACAAATTTGCAATAGCAATGGCTGACTTGTGTGCAGGTGCATTACCCTAGTAAAACAGATTCCTTTTCTTCACCAAATGGAGTCGTTTCTTTAACAATTGCTTGTGAAACTGATCCAGCATTGCGGCATAATATGAACCTGTGATCGTTTTACCCTTTTCCAGGTAGTGGATGTCTATCACCCCTTGTGAATCCCAAAAGACAGCTGCCATGGTTTTCCTGCTGGCAGATTGTTTTTCGCTTTCTTTGGAGCAGGTTCGCCAAAGGAAATCCACTGCTTTGATTGTTGTTTGATTTCAGGTTGATAGTAATAGACCCAAGTTTCATCAACTCTGATATAATGCCACAAAAACTCATTTGGGTTGGGCTGGAACATGTTCAAACATCCCTATAAAATGGTCACACGATTCCGCTTGTTCTCAACTGTGAGCAGTCATGGCACCCATCTTGCTGACAGCTTTCTC
Organism: Deroplatys truncata; assembly: GCA_030765065.1. Classification (NCBI taxonomy): domain Eukaryota; kingdom Metazoa; phylum Arthropoda; class Insecta; order Mantodea; family Mantidae; genus Deroplatys; species Deroplatys truncata. The sequence continues at coordinate 75,307,418 of CM060975.1, read as the reverse complement.
ATATCCCAAAATTCGTGCAGAATGTTATACACCCATTCGCTAGAGATGTTTACGTCTTGGCTATCTCACAGATTTTCACTCGGCAGTCTACCAACGCAATATCGTGAACTTTGTTCACCATTTCTTGTGTTGTGACCTCAACCAGCTGTCCTGTGTGCACAGTATCTCTTGTGCTCGAACAGCCACATCAGAATTCTGTGAACCATGTCATGTGATGGAGCAGAGTCCCCATAGTACTTGTTCAGCTTTTCTTCCGTTTCCTTCACTGTCTTACTACGTAAAAGATAGTGCTTTATCAGAACACAAAATTCACTTTTCTCCATTTTCTATGAAGCAATACATATCTTTTTATTTAAAGGTGAGTCGAAATTGTTACACTAACATCACTTAACTTAAGTGATGTTAGTGTAACAATTTCGACTCACCTTTAAATAAATTCAATACACATCACTGTTTCTAGCTTCTTTTCATTACAATGCAATACATATCTGCCTATTTTAGACACTCTCAACAATGTTCTAAGAAACAAACGATGATGAATTTCTGCGATTATACCCAGAATAGATGTAAGATTTGGGTGCAAACAAGGAACCTATGATTAGAATGCCATCTCTCATCAAAGTCATGGACTTATCAATCTGATCTCATATTTTCATATGTGAAATACTGATTAATGTATCTGTTGCCCAGGTATTTGGATGGCTCTCCATTCATAAATATAAATACATGGCAGAGGCAAGATTGAAGTTGAAAAGATCCCTATAGCTAGTACTCTGATGTGCATTATAATCCTTATTACTTTCTTTTGTAACTTGAAAATGCGATGGTAACCTTCTTGGTTACGTAATATGTTTTTACGTAAATTATTAGAACTTGAAGATCTTATATTGTGCTGCTTTTGTTTTGTTTGGTTACATAATTTTAACTGCCCCACGTATAGGAGCCAATTTGTAACGGTATTACTTACAAATGTTTGTTTACATCAGTGTTGAAGCCATCTTGTGACGTCATTCATTTGTTCGGTTTGTAGCTCCATCTTGTGTTAGCAATTTGCATCAGTGTTAGCTTTTGTTTGATTTCATTTCAAATGTCCTCCGGCTAGCTATTATCCTGTTGGCTTGGGCACGTATCTCTATACAGGTTGTGTAAACGGAAAGGAATCTTTTATCCAAAAATTACACTGATGAAGAAATTTGTTTTACACATTTATTGTCGAACACGTTAACTATCACATTTATACATTGATCTTAACACTCGCCAAACTGAAACTGTTATAATAACTTCTTACTGATAATTCTTTCAATCCACGTATTTCAATCTTTTATATAATTAACCTTACAATACTTTAGATCTTTCATAATTCTGCTGCGCGTAACTTGTGAATCTATATCCGATGTATGACGAACTGACTGACTGAAGACGACGTGTAGTGTATGAATGCTTTCGGCGAACTGAAGGACTGATTGACTTTACCTCCAACCTACCTTATTTATACTCCCTCGTCTAGATACGCCTAAAGATTATAAATGAATTACTATTGGCTAATAAAACGCGCCAACATTAGCGTCTATTTTAATATCCAATGAAAATTATGAATACATATGCTTTTAGGGAGAAAACATTCCAGAAGGTTCTACCGAAAACACGCCAACATTACGTAACTTCCTCGTTTCCAATAATGATAAATAGCTCACCCCCCTCTCTGCATTATTGCGCGCTATTATTGACAGTTTCAGTAAGGCATTATAAATTTACTTCCCAACAATATTTACAATCAATAAACATCTGAAATCAATGTCACATAAAAATGCATATTCATATTACAATCATTATTTACATTTAAGTAATTTGTGATACAAATTACTGCATCATATGCCCCACTAGAAACATAATTATAAATATTTACAACTTGTTTGGAAATTTTATAATTGGGTTTTTAGTCTCCTAAATCTTGGAACACACGCTATCACTTTCACTTAACACTTCACACGTATTTAACACACGACATGTTTTTCCTCTATCTTGCCACTACTTACTGGCTCTGGTTTAATGTGTTTAGACATTAATCTGACATTACAAATTTTTTTTTTATAGCAAATACTATACCCTGAATTATTTAATTACTGTTACCAAATTGTTTACTTTCTTAAGTTGTTGACAAAAATTTATACATTTAAGATTTTTGTAATTGTTTAACATTTTTACCAACATATTCACCCTCTACACAAATATTTACATCTCTTAAATCTAGGCACTGTTTCACATGTTCTATTTGCTACATAAATATTTGTTTTTAATTATATTTACCAATTTTTGTTATTTTGTACTTTATCTTAACAATACTCTTGGAATAGTATTTATGTACTTTACTTTAATATAACATCATGCTTTATTTCACATGTTCAGTTACTAATAAAATGTTATTTTCCTCTTAAACATTTAGTCATGTCCAAAATTTATTTCTCCTTTCACATGACGTACATATTTATTTAACCCTCTTACGTTCCAATACATTGCTCTGCATTTCGTCTTTAACTATCCAGCATTTACTATTTATCATCTTTGTCTTTTGTTTCACCTTGATCTTCATGGTTGTATGGTTTCAGCATCTCAATATGGAACTTTCCTATGCTTTTTCGAGTTGTTGGATTACATAACTCATATGTATTAGTTCCATATACTTCAACAACTTCATATGGTCCATGGTATTTGAGAAACATTCGCCAATAAAGTTTATTTGCTTTATCCGACAATTTCTTGGTTTTGACCAAAACTAAATCTCCTATTTTGATCCTCCATTCCTTTCTCTTCTTTTCTTCATGTTTAATTTTTCTTTTTATGGCCTTTTTCTTCATCCTCTCGAATGCTTTTCGGAGCATCTCTTCTTCTGTTTGTGGTATCGAATGCGCATCTGGAATGGCTTCTGGAATTTTTTTACACATTGTATTGATCTTCTTTCCTAACTTAAGTTCACATGGTTTGTATCCTGTCACATTGTTTACGGTTTCATTTAGTAGATTCTGAACGAAGTTCATGTATCCATAACATTGGGTGTGTTTTCGATGACACAACACCCTTAAATAATTTGAAATTTCCTTAATTTCCCTCTCCACTGGGTTGGAGTTCGGTCTGTATCTTTGTATCTTGACGAAAAATATTGTTTAATGCCATTTTCTTTCAGTCCATCCATAAATTTTTTTCCTGTGAAGTACGAAGCATTATTGCTCAATACAGATTGAATAGGTCCTTCTTCTATCACATATGACTTGAGTAGTCTATTCAAACATGCTAAACCTGTAGGTTTTCTCAAAGGGTAAATTCTTACATATTTGCTGAATATATCATAACAGACAAATATATATTTGTTTCCAAATTGACTTGGAGGCATCGGACCATGAATATCAATACTAATTACACATCTCGGCTTATCCCTTATAATCGAATTAGTTTCAAATGCATATGCTGCATTTATTTGCTTTGCCTTCTGACACAGGTTGCAGCACGATATAAATTTCCGAACTTTCTGACGCAATTTGGATATGTATAAATTCTCTAAAATCATAGAAGTTGTCCGGTCCGTCCCTGAGTGTGCTAACCCTTTGTGAAAATTCTTAATTAGTTCCTTTTCCATGCTTTTCGGAACCATTACCTTCCAACTAGGCATTTCTTTTCCATGCTTCTTGTATAATGTCCCATCTCGAATTGCTACAATTTCTTTCTTTGCCTCTTCAATTAGTGGTGCCTTTTCTTTAAGTTCTAACAATTTTGTGTCCTCTTTTTGAGTTTCCCCCATATTTTTCAATTTTCTAATCATTTCTTTGCTTAAAGGAATTTCAATTGTCAATATTTTGACTTCATTTCTAGGCCTTTCAATATTTTCGGGAATTTGTGGGTTGTAGTTCAATCTTGATAGCAAATCACTGAAGGTATTATTTTTGCCAGGAATGTGGATAATCTCAATATCGAATGCAGATATTGCATGAATGTATCTAGCAAGTTTTCCACTACATAATCTACACTGTTGTATGAAAGTTAAGCTGATGTGGTCTGAATATACTTTCACCTTTTGCTGATAAATATAGGTTTTAAAACGAATTAATGAGAAATATAGTGCTCCAATTTCTAACTGAGTCACTGAAGAATTCCGCTCAATATTTGTAAGTCCTCTAGAAGCTGTACTAATGACGTGAAAGTCATTGTTGAAGTCTCGCTGTCCTAAAATTCCGGCGTATCCTTGCATTGATGCGTCGACATAAATCTCATATTCCAAATCTTCTCTGGGTCTCTCGAGTAATATGGACTTAGCAAAGAGTTCCTTTACTCTTTCAAAACATTTTTGATGATCCTCTGTCCATTTCCACTTATTGTTCTTTCGGAGAAGCTGCCGCAGTGGTTCTATTTCAGCCGAATATCTTGGTACGAACTTACTCTGAAAGTTCAATACCCCTAAGAGACGTCTAATTTGTTTTACGTTCCTTGGTGGTGGAATTTTCATTATTGCTTCTATTCTTTTCTGATCAGGTCTTATACCTCGTTCATCCACTACATAACCCAGAAAATTTATTTCCTTGACACAAAATTTTGATTTTAGTATGTTCACAGTCATACCATGTTGTTGTAGTTTATTTAACACATAATGGACATTATTCATGTGTTCTTCAAATGTTTGACTAATAATTAGGAAGTCGTCAATATACTTTATTAAAAAGTCATCTGCAGAATTTCCAAAGATACTGTGAATGGCTCTCAAAAATCCACTTCCTGAGTTCTTTAAACCAAAAGGATTTACACCAAAACGATACTGGATCCCTGAGTACTGAAATGAAGTGTAAAAACGCACTTGTGGATCTAATTCCACTTGCCAATATGAAGCAGTGAGGTCAATGGATGTCAGAAATCTCCCTCTTGAAAGTTTCGTAATTAATTGTTCAATTCCCTCACTTTGAAAATGATCTGGCTTCATATACTTGTTGACATATCTACCGTCTAAAGTTAATCTCAAACTACCATCTCGTTTAATACTCCAGCAGATTGAATTTATATACTGAGAATTACTTTGCTCAATAATCCCATTTTCTAACATGCTATTTATTAATTGTCTAGCTTTGTCTTGAAGACTTATAGGTAAATTGTCATACTTGTGCCTATATGGTGGTACGTCTTCTACTTGAAATGTATGCTGATATACATTACATCTGCCTGGGATATTACTAAATACTGAACTATTGTTCATCAAAACATCATGAAGGATTTGTTTTTGCATTATCGTAATATTATAAGCTTCTTCACACTTGTGTATTATTTCCTCATTTCTCTTCTCTTTCCAGCTGTTGTCTGTCTCGCTCACATGGTCGTCTTTTGTTTGGATTGTAAATTCCTCTACTTTCTCTGGCATTTCTGCTAGCTGTTGAAAATATGGCGTGGTATTCCCTTCATATTCTGTGACTACCTGCTTTATCTGACTATTTGTATCAGTCTTTGTTATTTGTACAAAAAACTCTTGGTCACAAAGATTTTTCTCATCCTTTGTCATCTCGATTACAGAAACTTTCTCTTTTATAAATGGTACCCTTATTTCTCTATCGTCTTTTGTCATTCTTAACTCTTCATGTTTAAAATCTATACTTGCTTCATATTCATGTAGGAAGTCACAGCCTATAATTATGTCACAAATCAGATGGTTTACAATTAGAAACATAACCTCAAAATTCTCTCCGCCGATAAGTATATTAAGTAGAGCTTGTGTTTTTATGACCTGTGTCGTTCTTCCGATTGCAACACGACAAACTAAATTACTAGTGGGAAGAGCCATAATTTTGTTACCTTCATTAATCAAATTTATGTAAAATTTCTGTGAGCAAATTGAAGCTGACGAACCAGAATCTATAGTTGCAATGATCTCTTTCTTCGCAACTTCCATCCTAACATGAGGTGACTCAAAATTTTCTCCCTTATCTTTTGTTGCTGTAATCTTATTACAGGGTGTATGTGTAGGCATATTATTTGTATTGGTAATGGATACTGAATTATTAAAGACGTCCTGAGAACCTACTACACAGGAGTCTGTTAACAGTTTTCCTGGTTATTTCCATGTTCACGTACGGGACTGCCATTTCTAACAGGCGCTAAATCTATCTCATTGTCGCTACCATTGTTTTGAGTTCCCCTTCCTCGAGTTCGAAATCCTCGATTTCTGACATTATGTCCCCTTGGCACGTAATTTTCTTGCCGTTCCTCAGATCTTTCCCGGTTATTGTTTTCCCTCCAGTGAGTGAAATTTCCCCTTTGTCTAATATACCGCCTTCCATAATTTTGCCCTCTTTCAGGCAATCTTTCTGTCCTGACATAATTTATTTGTTCCTGTTGACCTGGTCTCCCATCTGTCCTTGATCTTTCAAATTGTGGAACGTATGATTGATACCGTTGTCTGGTATTATTTTCATGACGTCTGTCTTGTCCTCTACTTTGCTGATAACTACTTTGGTAATTTCGTCTATCTCGTACATCTAAAAATCTATGCTCCCACTCCCGAGATATATCTTCTTCCTGTTGTTCCAAAGCTGTCATTAATTCTGTCATCTCATAGATGCTACGTGGTTTTGCAATTAATAAGTAATTTCGTATCCTTAAAGGATAATGCCTTGCGAGCAAACTCACAAAATCTTCCTCATTGATTGGAGGTGACAAGTTTCTAACCTGACTTGCATGTTTCAGTAAGTAATCAGTCATTGATATTCCCTCTCGTGGATTAAATTGACCATGACTAAGCACTGCTCGAATTCTGTGCTGTACCGTAACATTCCAAAATCTGTTCATGAATAACCTCTTAAAGGATTCATATGAAATTTCACCCCCTGATACCATTTGTAACCAATCTAAAGTTTTCTGGTCCAAACATCTTTTGACAACTATCATTTTCAATGCTTCAGGTATCTTTTTAATTTGAAAATACTCTGATAATTCTGCAATGAACTGTACTGGACTGGAGTTTTCATTAAATTTTGGAAGTGGAAAATCACTTAAGATATGATTGTAATTTTGCAAATTCCCTACTCCCATATTTAAATTCTCTAGTGTTACTTGTGCACTCTGAGTTTCAGCATTAGCTATAGATGAAGCTGCCGCATCACTCACATTATTTGTCATACCTGAGGAACTACCTCTATCATTATGTTGTACATCTGATACATTCACATCACATATATTTGCCCTTGAATTCAATTCTAACCTATTTACAGTACCTTGCAGATTTTCTATTGTCTGTTCCAATTTTTTATTATTCTCATTTTGAACAGTTTGGTGTTTGTTAATTTCAGAAGTTAGCTTTTGATTCAAATCTTTAGACAAATCTTTAACTTCATCAGACAATTTATTTCTCTGTGTTTCTGACTCCTTCTGAATTTCAGATATTTCCCCTCTGAAATTAACTTGCACCTGTATTAAATCTGCATTTGTAGCCTCCATCATCTCTTTTAACTCACTTGAAATGCTACTCATTCGGCTACCTAGCTCTGTATAGTTTACATTAACATTTTCAAACTTAGTATTAACCTCATTTTTTTGGTTATATATTTCCCTGCTCATGTCCAACATTTTCTTTGAAACTTCACCTATTTCATTTGCTATCATTTCTTGATTTTCATTTTTCATTCTAATCATGTTACTATCTAGTTCCATGAATTTCTTTTCAATTTCTTCCCTATTTTGATCTAATTTATGCTCTAATTTCTCATTACTCTTACCAATTTCTTCCCTTAATTGATCTGTAATACTCTTATCAATATCTTCCCTCAATTTTTTATTATTCTGAGTTAGTTTTTGTTCTAAACTCCTATCAATATCTTTCCTCAATTTCTCATTATTCTGAGTTAGTTTTTGTTCTAAACTCCTATCAATATCTTCCCTGTTTTGATCTAAACTCCTATCAATATCTTCCCTGTTTTGATCTATTTTCTTACTAAGATCTTCCCTTAATTCCCTATGACTCTTTTGCATATCTTCCCTCAAATTTTTCAGCATTTCCATAATCATACTGGTATCAAGATTAACATTTCCTGCTATTCTATTCTCACTTTCTGCACTAACATTTTCACCCTCAAATCCTAAAAAGTTTGGGCTATTTTCTGTAACCTGTATTGAATTACAGCTAACTGTTACATTATCTCCCTCCATAATTATTTCTTCTGTATTATTAGTAGCCATTGTTTTCTTTATCCTACCACTCCTTAAGTACATTTGAAGGTTACAATTTTGTTTTCTAAAAAAAAATTACGATACTCTGACCTTTGTGATGCTGTCTGTTGCTGTTATATTGATGTCCAGCTTCCTGCCCCTCTCTCCTAGGTTATATGTCGCTTCTGCGTTGTGTTATGATGAGTCCGCGTCGTTTTGTTGTCCTGTAGTTTGGAATCTGCGTCTTGTAAATCATTTCACTGCTGCATTCGTTCCACGTCCTGGTTCCTTTCCTGGTCACTCTGCTCCTTCCTGGTTATGCTGATCCTTTCCTGGTCATCGTGTTCCTTTCCTGGTCACTATGCCCCACGTTCTGGGTGCCAATTTGCGATGGTAACCTTCTTGGTTACGTAATATGTTTTTATGTAAATTATTAGAACTTGAAGATCTTATATTGTGCTGCTTTTGTTTTGTTTGGTTACATAATTTTAACTGCCCCACGTATAGGAGCCAATTTGTAACGGTATTACTTACAAATGTTTGTTTACATCAGTGTTGAAGCCATCTTGTGACGTCATTCATTTGTTCGGTTTGTAGCTCCATCTTGTGTTAGCAATTTGCATCAGTGTTAGCTTTTGTTTGATTTCATTTCAAATGTCCTCCGGCTAGCTATTATCCTGTTGGCTTGGGCACGTATCTCTATACAGGTTGTGTAAACGGAAAGGAATCTTTTATCCAAAAATTACACTGATGAAGAAATTTGTTTTACACATTTATTGTCGAACACGTTAACTATCACATTTATACATTGATCTTAACACTCGCCAAACTGAAACTGTTATAATAACTTCTTACTGATAATTCTTTCAATCCACGTATTTCAATCTTTTATATAATTAACCTTACAATACTTTAGATCTTTCATAATTCTGCTGCGCGTAACTTGTGAATCTATATCCGATGTATGACGAACTGACTGACTGAAGACGACGTGTAGTGTATGAATGCTTTCGGCGAACTGAAGGACTGATTGACTTTACCTCCAACCTACCTTATTTATACTCCCTCGTCTAGATACGCCTAAAGATTATAAATGAATTACTATTGGCTAATAAAACGCGCCAACATTAGCGTCTATTTTAATATCCAATGAAAATTATGAATACATATGCTTTTAGGGAGAAAACATTCCAGAAGGTTCTACCGAAAACGCGCCAACATTACGTAACTTCCTCGTTTCCAATAATGATAAATAGCTCACCCCCCTCTCTGCATTATTGTGCGCTATTATTGACAGTTTCAGTAAGGCATTATAAATTTACTTCCCAACAATATTTACAATCAATAAACATCTGAAATCAATGTCACATAAAAATGCATATTCATATTACAATCATTATTTACATTTAAGTAATTTGTGATACAAATTACTGCATCAAAAACTAATTTTATTAGCTGAATTTCCCCAGAACATTACCCATTATTTTATCGAGGAATGGAAATGTGTATAATAAAGATTTTGAGTTGATTTAAGACCTAGTACCCTCCTAATGATTAATATAGCATAACTTAGTTTTTCTACTAATAAGTTTGTATGGGTGGACCATTTGAGATTTTTATCTCTCCCTACTCCCAAGAACTTAGGGCTTTCCAAATAATTGATCTTTTTATCCTTAAATACAATTACTGGAGTTTGAGAATTTGTATTCTGATGATGGAATGATATAGCTACAGTTTTAGCTGTATTTAGTTTTAGTTTGTTTTCTTGAAATCATTTAAAAATTTTACTGATTGTTTCATTATGTACTTGACTATACGTACAATTGATTAGTTTTTATTATGTAATTTAGTATTATATTTGTATTTGTTAAAGTTCATATTTTGTTAGACATCTGGATCTTGTAATAATTATTAATAGGCTTAACATTGTATATTATTGTTTAATTATTATTGTTTAATTACATTAAAATGTTACATTAATTACATTTGTGCATATAGTTTATTTGTGTTCTTGACTATTGTCTTACTCCTTTTGGTAAAATTGAATACTGGTACTTCTGCACTGAAATCAGTGGTGAATAAATTGATGTGATATAATCTGACAGGCAACAGTTCATAAAAATCTGCAAAGATTTAATGAAATGCAAAACAGCATACAAGATGAAATGGCATTTTGGAAACTGTGCTACAGTGTGTTAACTAAAATGTATTTAGACCCATAACAAATAGGGAGCAGTTTCAGTATTTCTTTGATGAAGTAAGCACATTTTCTACCTTTTGCTGATTGCTCACTTAATAGGATGAAGGCAACTGCTGCTCTTACTCCATATCTGTGAACAGAGAAAGATTATTATTATTATTATTATTATTATTATTATTATTATTATTATTATTATTATTATTATTATTATTATTATTATTATTATTCACTTATAGAATACAAGGATGTTTCAAGCATTGTCAAAATTCTGATACATGTTAAGAGTTACAAATTTTCAAAATTTATCAATTGCAAAATGCAAAGATAATACAAGTACTTATAAACGCAATTTTTAATGTTAAATATATACTAAACATTTTTATAATTCATCAATCCTAGTATAGGCATCTTTCAATTAAATATTTCCTTAAAGCTGGCCTACATTGATTCATTTTAAATTTTTTTAGTTGCAAGGTAATTTGTTATACAGCATACTACCTATTATAAATGGATCCTTTACAGTAGATTTGTTTGAAATAGATATTTTAAAAGATGAGATGTGTGCACTGTAGTACTTTTGAACAAAGATGTTATAATTGTCAACAAGCATTTGGCAGGGCCAGATAACATAGTTAAGCAAGCATTAACTAACATAACTGTATGTGATTTTAAATTTTTTTGCAAGGAATGAAGTTACCACTAATTTCTTTAAATATTTTCCACATCATAAACAATAATTTTGTTTGATTGTAATGGATGTTCTACCATATAATTTATTGCCAGCCATTAGAAGAAAAATAAGTTTATACACAATATTCACATTTTGTAAATAAATTTAATCTCCCAAACTATTAATTCTGTTTGTCCATGAAAGTATTTTATTAATCTAGCTTCAGGGTCTGTTTCATGATTACTTGAACATAAATGTCATGGTAAGCTAATTTATTGCTTATCTTTAATGAGCATTAAATAAGTTTCTTATTTGTGGTCTGTAAATTCATTTCTTTATCTTGGAGGCTTAAGACATTATGCCTAATTATTTTATAATATATCCTTTTTGTACAGTGGAGTTTTTGCAGTAATCTTACCTGCCATATTTTATAGTTTGTAATGATATACAGCATTATGCACAGAACCACTTAATAATAAAGATCTGCCTCATTAAAATAACTTTATGTTTTCTCTTAATGAATTGAGACAGATTTATTATCACTACTCAGGCTTTTTATCCAGAATATGTTTTAAAGGGATCTTCCCTTCACCATCATCTGGCTCCAACTGTCTTAACTTCTGTTCTTCCTCAGGCAGCAGCTGCGTGTGTTTTGTGAAGAAGCTTTCAATCGAGTAAATGAAGTTCATTAAATCCTTAAATTATGAAAAATGAATCAACATTAAGCACTTATATTGCTCCACTTACAAATTACTGGCAGGACATGTTTTGAGGACTTATTGTCCCCATTTTTGATGTTCTAATATGTCCTCAAAACATGTTAATTATTTGCTTCACTGCGTGCAAGTTCCAAGGATTTTAAATCATTAAATACCCTTAATATTTGTGTATGAAAAGGTTTCCCAAAGTTGATAGAGCTGCCATCTATCAATGTATTTTATTAATTTGGCCTCTTTTCTTTTTTTCATGTCCTCCTTCCCAAAAGTTTTCTACAGCAATGGTTAATTTGTCTACTTCACTTCAAGGCTACATTTAATCTGCTGCCCTTTGAAACATTCTGTTTAAAAAATCCAGTTAGTGAAATGTATGTTGTATTAACCACTTCACTCTAACTTCCCAAGTGAAAAAATATGAGTGAATTATGTCCAATGTTTTCATTAAAGGAATTTCATAGTTCAGACCAAAATCAATATTTGTTTCCAAAATAGAACCATTTTAAATAATCAGTAGCAGAATAATTAGTTGTGGGAGGAACTTTTACTCTTTTATAGATTACTCTGGCCTTGAAAGTCTTTATATTTGTTTAAAGGTTTGATCTGATTTCATGCAGGATGGCTCAAGACTTTTGAAGATTATTACCAGAGTCAGACACGCAACATATTGAACAACATGGTGAGCAAACTGTCAGAAGATGCTCGCAGAAAGTTCATATGGGCTGAAATATCATTCTTTTCTCTCTGGTGGGACGAAATATCATCCGAAACAAAGGAGCAAGTCAAAAAGTGAGCAATTATGAAGTTTTGCAAAGTACAGTAACTGACAGATTACTTAATGGGTGGTATTAATAAAAGCAAGCCATGACTTAAAACTCGCAATTTCTGAGCCATAACTCACTTCCATATTAATAAAACGCGACTCAAGCTTACCTTCGACTTTTCAACGACTCAATCCCTCCTTCTAGCGAGTCACAGCTGTAGTTGTGGTATTAATAAAACGGAACTGTGACTTCACTTTAAGAGCAATGGCTTACAATTTCTTAAGTCACCTCAGTAGCTGTCTCAAACTTGAAGGCGATGGCTCAGTTGCAAGTGAACATCACCCTGAGAAAAGAAAAGTACTATAAAATGTGCTGGGATTCTGAAGACTACAATTATAAACAACTTTATAGGTTTGAGAAAGAAAATGTGAGGTGGCTTGCCCGGCATTTCCTTCCAGAAACTGTGGAGACAAGAGGAAATGCCCTTACTAGAGATGGAAAAATGAGAATATTTCTACACTGCATTGGGGACCCCGTATTCCAGTCTGGCGTGGCAGAGGACATTGGCGTTTCACAAGGTACAGTTTCAAATATATTTTGGGAAGTTTCTTCTCGCATTAAACAAAAATTGAGAAACTGGATCAAATTCCCAGCAACCATTGCAGCACTACAAGCTGCTAAATTTGAATGGCAGCAGAGTTACACATTTCTGGATGCTATTGGCGCAGTATACTGTACCCATGTGCTGATTAAGAAACCTCATGTGCATGGTGACGAATTTATTAATAGAAAAGGGGTTGCCAGTATAAACATCCAAGCCATGTGTAATGCAAAGGAAAACTTTACTAGTGTAAATGCAAAATGGTCCGGATCTGTACACAATGATTGCATATGGAGAAATTCTTTTATCTGCCGGATAATGACTGGGAATACTGCAAATGCGCTACTGCTTGGAGATGTTGGTTATGGTATTGCACCATGACTCATGATCCCATATCAAAATCCTACAACTGCAATAGGTGCAATACCTAAACTGAATTGAATGTTTACTGCCGCTCGACAATAAATCATTTGCAATCAGAAAGACAGGAAACAGAGTTAGAGACTCCCAATCATAGAGCCAAGGCTCAGCACGAAGGGGAAGTTTTTATTAATACCAAATCTGTACTCCCGACTCGCTGCTACCGATGACTCGGTTTTGCTACAAGCCATGGCTCCTGAGTCACGGCTCGCTTTTATTATTACCTGCCAAAGCACTAATTATTTGTATGCTGTTAAAACATTAAATACTTTATTTATATGCTCTTTTTCTTTCATGTGTTCTCAACAATGTTACAATGGCAAGATTGATTGCTGATGGGCAGCTAGAAATTGTGACAGGAGGTTGGGTAATGAACGATGAGGCCAACTCACACTACTATTCTATGATATTGCAAATGATTGAAGGACATCAATGGCTCCAAAATCAGCTTGATATCAAACCAAAGTATGTTATATACAAACTTATCATCTTTGTTTTATTATTTTTACTTCCTTACAGCTTACCTATGGTAGAGCAAGTATTACGTTTGACCCTAAATCTTTGATATTCTGATATCAGAGAAAACCTTGAGTTTTAATATATACACAGGGTGGATCATTTAAGTTGAGACTGTACAACATCTCCAAAATTAAGCATTGTAGAAAGAAATGTCTTTCATAAAAGTTGCTTGATATTATGGGGAAAGTAAATGCCGTTAGTTGTGTTTGTTTGGATGACGTTACAATGCTCATTTTAGGGTCAATTTAATTTTTTTAAATGGGAACCTACATTTTGTATGTTTCTTTCTCATTTGAAAATGGTTTATAAAAGCTGTTTATTTTATGATGAAGAAGGAAAAAAAAATAAAAAATAAATATTGGTTCCCAATTATGAAACGTAACTTGATCCTCAAATGGCTATCCATGGATGGTTCAACCATTCATTGCACTCTTCGTACTCAGCCATTCAGAATTTTCTTTGTTATTTACATTTGTGTAAGAACAATTGCAAAGTGCTTTATACAAATGTTTAGTTTTTTTGAGGAGTGAGAAAACAACATAAAAAAGGTAGGTTCCCATTTAAAAAAATTAAACTGACCCTAAAATGACCATCACAACATCCTCCAAATAAAACACAACTTATGGCATTTACTTTCCCCCTTAATATTAAGCAACTTTTATTCAAGACATTTTTTTCTACAATGCTTAGTTTTGGAAATACTGTACAGTCTCAATTTAAATGGTCCACCCTGTATATACAGGGCCACTCTGTATATATAGGGTATTAATGAACTACACCGAAATATTTTCAGAGAATTTAGAGGTGTCTTGAACGAGTAATTTGAGATAAGGGACGTATGGCTTGTCTGTTCATATTTCGAAGTTACAGTTATAAGTTTCTAAATTGCCAGCACGCCACTGGCCAATGATACCATGCAAGAGCACAACACACTAAAGCAAAGGGATATTTCAGAGCGCACCTCTCTGGTGCAATGGTTATGACATTAGCTTTCGAGTAAAAGGTAGTTGTTTTCAAGTTTGAGTCTCATTCATGGCTTTTTTTTTTCCAGTAGAACATATTAATGCAGTTTAAGCCTAAGTTTTAAATTAATGTTTCAATTTATGCATTTTAATTTCAATGTATCAGCAACAATTAATTACAATCCTTGCTAACAAAATGTTGAAACATGCTTAATACATTCATATGCTGTACTTCAAAATGGGAAGTGGTTTAAAGAAAGAAAGAGGGAGAGAGGAGAGAGAGAAATACAATATAGACTTGAGATGACCCCAGAAAAAGAAATCAATTGGATTAAGATTCAGTTAGCGTCGCAGCCAAGCTAGTGTTGGACTCCCCCTTCCAAACCATCATGCAGGAAACACTTGGTTCAAATGCTCTCATACAGCCAACGAGAAATGGGATGGAGGTCCATGATGATGTAGCCACATTTGGCGACGAATATGCAAAGGTACATCTTCAAAATACAGGTACAATGTTCTGCAAGAATAAAGATAGACATATCAATTTAACTGAGGGGGAGGGAAGCAGATATGGGCCAGTGATGTGGTCTGAAATAATTCCAACCCATATGTTAACCGAAAACGTCTGCTGGTGACTTTTCTATATAACAGCATATGGATTGACAGTCCGCATGTGGTTGTTTCTTGAGTTGAAAACTAGACCATCCCTGGTGAACAAGGCCTCATCGGTAAAGAATACCAATGGAAAGAATTCAGGCTGCTGGAGCCAAGCCCAGTTACAAAATTGTTCCTGAGGGCCAAAGTCTCCTGGGCTTAGTGCTTGCATCTTTTGATGGTGAAATGGGTGAAGTTGTTCTTCATGTATAGCTTGCCATATGCTAACAAGGTTAGTGCGCAGTGCACGTGTAATAGCGCATGCCCTAGTAGATGCTGTTCTGCAATTCTTTGCAGAAGATTCTCCTCAAAATTGCACTGTGCATTGGGTTTGTGTAACACTTGTGTCACTCCTGTTTTCCTTGCACTCTCACAAATGCCTATCGATGGATTAGAAAGTGGAGTGATGTGGTTGGCACATATCAGGGATACCGTTCTCTGTACAGTGCTGCAGCAGCAGCTAAACCACTGTTTCTTGATTCCGTAAATAAGGTACATATGTGCAAGTTCAGAGAAGGTTTACTGTTCTCCATGTTGTCTCTCAGACAATCCTCAGCATACTAACCTCAGTGAACCAAATAAAGGAAATGATTATTGCACTGACCATTCTGAATTGCATTCTGACTATATGTATCACAGCACTTCTTCGTATGGAATAAAAAAAAAATAAATTAACTGCATGACTGGAAACATACCCATGACCTTTGGTACATCAGCTTTTGGCATTATGCATTAAGCCACATGAGTAGTTGTGCCTCTAGAGTAGGCTGCATAACATAAGAAGGCAGTTAATCGATGTTCAGTGTCACATTGTCAGGTGATTAGTTTGAAATTTGAGAGATTTTTGTGGCATTAAATCTTGAGAGCACTAATAATGAGCTGCTGAAAATTGATATTTCTATACTCGTGCAGCAGTTTTAAAGACATTCTAAGTCAGTTTTTAATCCGGCTTTGCTTTTACACGATGTATCAGCATCTGATACCAATATGTTTAACACCATATAACTGCATTATGTTTAGCTGTGGACCATGCATTGTCTATCTCAAACTGCGTATACCAGACACGTCTACAATATCTGAAATTATTTCAGTGTAGTTCATTAACACCCTGTATATAAAAGGAGATATTTTTAGAAAAAGTGTGTGTATACAAGAAAAAATGAGAGAGAATACATTTCCAAAAGTATGCTAGATTTTTTTTAGTTTATTCCAAAACGGACATTACTATTAATTCCTATTTCACAATTTAACTCTTTGTTATTCTCCTATTCTCTTGGAAGGTCTTGAAGTATTGGTTGTGTTTGGTTATTATATTTTAGCTATTTTAATTTTATTTACTGTTTGCATTTGTATCAATATAGAAACAGCTGGTCAATAGATCCTTTTGGTCAGTCACCAACGATGGCACTTCTGCTTCAGAAGATGGGCCTGGATAATTTGTTGATACAGCGGGTGCATTACTCAGTTAAAAAGAGTCTTAGTCGTAGTAAAAATCTGGAGTTTCGGTGGAGGCAACTATGGGGTAAGTTGAAGTATTTATCTGTAGAAGAAATGTTCAAATGACATGTGACTGAAGGTCCATCGTTTGGAAAGAACAATATGATGCCTGTTTGTTTGTACCATAGCACATAGAAGGAGAAGTATGCTCTCTCTCCCATTTGCCTCCATAAGCTAAGCAAAGGAAGTAGTGGCAATAATTTGCTTGCAACAGTGATATGCTCATTTAGCCATTATGTATTAGTAAGAATGCTATTAGTAAGCATGTTGATTGCTTTATAATGTGCAACAGATGAAATTCTTATGCTTGTGACAAATGTCATTCAGCTTACTGTCTTCAGATTGCATCTCTGTTACTTAATGCAGGTTGTGTTATGTGCTAAGCATCCGTATAACTATTACTTGTGTGAATACATTGCACAAAGAACTGCAAGATGCCCACATGTTTTGCACCCGGCTGCAGGTCTTGCTTATGATCTATCTTCTAAAGGGACGAGACATTTCTTTAGATCACCTAAACACAGTTGTTTTAAAATGGGAAAAGGCCATCCCTAGGAAAGACAGAAAATTTTCTTATAACTGTTATGAGTGCAACATTCACTTTTCCACTAAATATTTTAATAAAAGCTGATGCCTGTGTAGTAAGCGGGAAACAGTAAAAATACCAAGCCAAATATGGAAACTAAAGCCAGATACAGTTCTGCACATGTTTCCCAATTTGCCCAAGTACTTTTCAAAGGCAAAATTAAGAAATGTAAGTCATCCATGAAAAGACACACATTGGTGGTGGACAAAATTGGCTTTAACAGTACTCCCGCTATAAATGCATTCAACAGTGCAAATGAGCCCGTTTGTGTTCATTGAACCTGAGAACTGAATGTCATGGAGAGATCGCGCGTTGAATAAATTAAAGAACTGGCAAAGAAATTGATAAGGACACAATATAAATTTAAAATCACCAAAGCTAAAATAAATCTTCTAGAGAGAACATTGCAAATGCAAAATCAAACACTGTTTTAACACATTCAAAATGGTTTACGGTTTGCATCTCTTACTACAAAATAACAACAAAACAGATTATAGTAGACAGGATGTTAAGGTCAGTGTTAAAAAGGAAAAAAAGGATGAAGTATGATGAATTTCCCCTGGATTATCTACTTTTGAAAATACAATCCAAGGGTTACTGACAGTCATTAAGCCATGATTTGCTTTCACTGTCCTCAGAAGCTTACTTAAGAAAATTAGTAAAGCTTCTTAAATGACCTTAAGGCATGAACTACCATGCTACAAATGCAGTAGGAGATCTTTTTTAGTCGAAAAGAAACAGAACGAACATACTGGAGTGCTAACTTTTGATTAAGTTAAACTATGGAAGAAATGCAGTTTAACGCAAATCCACGTGTGTGATCATCCATCCATTGTTGACTTTCTGTACCTACACTTGCTTCAGTCTATCTACATACCTGTAACACTTGCTTTATTCAGTCGTGGAAATTGTGAATACAAATCTGAACTTCCTCTCACCTCTATTGTAAACAAAATGCATTCCTTAATAAATTAACTGAAAATAAACAATTTGCAATAAAGACACTAATTGAAGACAACATTTAGATTGTTGATAGGGAAATTCATATTCCAGACTGGAAAAATGATGTGCCGAACGTAACTGAAATTAGTGCTGGAAAGGAATGTTTGGTTTATTATTTAGCGGGATACATTGTACGACTTGCACTAAAAGTAACATGGAAGCTGTGTTCCACTCTTCTCCACCCCAAATCAACAGAATATGTCCCTGCTTCTCTAAAGCTGATTAAATAATTTGATTCTGGCAAGAAATTTGATTCTGCATCAAGAAATGTTTACAACATTCTATTATGTAGAGATAAGGTTGTCTCTGGAAACCTATCATGTGCAAACATTTGTGGAGTAATATATTTTGGAATGCCTGGATGATTAACTGTGATTCAAGTGAAGTGGCTACAGTCAGGTTGCTGTGAAGAGCTTGTGATGCGTCTTCTGCCTAAACTTATATTTCATTACTTGAAATACATATCTTTCTTCCATAGTAAAGAAATAAGGAAGGCAATCACTTTGTCTAAGCCAGCATAATATTCTCGGAAATAATCAAAGATTTACAGTAGCTGAAGTCTTAATAAACCGAAGTTACTGATGTTTTATAATATGCACTTAGCAGTGCATGCATGGTTTTGATCCATTGCAAGCAGCAGCGGTGCCATCTAGGCAGTGGGCCAAGGCAACTTGGGGAGAGACCACACTTTTCCTTCTATGCACTATGTTTGTACTATAAATCGAAATTCATGTTGTTAAATAGGGATGTTTAAGATTAGACTGGATTAGACAACATTACATTAGTGTAAAATCATAGTAGTTTTGAACCACAGAACAAGTTGACATATAAAAACATCTATTATTTTTTTCTGCTGCATATAATAAGACCTGTGAGTGTACAACATGTTAAAAGTTAATACATCAAATAAGACCCATGAATTTACAACTTGTTAAAAATTAATTCGGGCATAAGTATAGAGGTTGTTCTAGACCACCTGGGTCATATTAACATGGACGTTGCAGAGATCTAAACTGAATATTCTGAATTGCCTCTTTCAAACTTCGCAAGATCTAAACAGTAATAAATAAGAATGTATTTTTAAGCTGTTATACTTTTTATCATGAAAAGGCTTACAACTCATAGCATAGGTTGAAAGTGTAATCATCATCCTTAATACATGCAGTACAATGAAGTATTATTAAATTTTGTTGTATCCTGGTGTCTGTTCTGCAGCTATAATAATATTTGGGAAGTAAAGTTCTTCCCTGGTTGCAGTAATATAAGTTTGACTAAAAGTCACTATGCATTGTGAACAGAAATTGATAAATTTGGTTGTGAACTTCCCATCAGTTTAAATTGCACATCTTATATGTCCTTTGTTCATAACAGATAGCTTCTTAAGTAAACAGTACAGTACATTGGTATTCAGCCAAAACAGCTGATGTTCATTTGGCGTTGTTTCATGATTGTGAAGATTTTTACAACTTCAGGAACAGTTTTTGCTATAAAAATCTATTACAAAGGCTATAATTTATATTTGTGAGTGAAGTGTTGAAATGTTTGCTCTAACCAAGGAAGACAGTTTAAAATTTACAAAGGCATTTTGAGGCCACTAGATTTGTAGCAGATGGTCCCTGGTCAGGTAGACCATCATTAAATGATGAAGCTAAGCTGAACATTTTAAAAGCAATTATTCACAATCCTAAAAAGTCTACTTGTAGGCTGTCTTATAAACAGAATGTTTCAAGAACTTCTGTTCAGAAAATTTTACATGTGCCAAATTCAACCATTGCATACCTCGTCTTGTACATGGCCTATTTGAAGTTGATCTTGATCATAATATTCAATTTTGGGAGGTAATGTTAAATGAAATGGGGTTTAATGATGAGTGTTTTCCTAAGATAGTTTGGAATGTTGAAGAAAGTTTCAAATTAACAGGCCATGTCAACAGACACAACTGTGGCTATTGGTATACTGAGAACTGTAGAATTGTCTTTGAGAAGCAGTGGAATCAATCTGGTGTTGCTGTTTGTGGTGGAATCTATGTTATGGAGTTATTGGGCCTTGGTTTTTTGATAGCATAGTTACTGGAGTGAAATACCTGGAAATGTTAAGCTACCTATGTCATTCCTGGGTTACAAATGAATGGTGATAATTTCGACTTACTGTACATTCAACATGATCACGGTGCACTACCTCTGCAAAACATCATATAGCTTCAATAAAGCGTTAATTCCATGTACTATATTTTCATATCTATGAATGAAGAGGGAAGCTGTAGTGGTTTGCTGTGGGCCATCAGATGCCAGTCAACCGGAGAGAGATAGGTGTAGGTATAGGGCAGTAGTACTGGTTTTGTCTGACAGGGTTTTGTCTGCCAAACAGATTGAGAGAAATAAGGCATAGGGTAATAGTGAGTAGTAGGGAGTTAATCTTGGACCTAGTCAGATCAGTCTGCGTGTACTGTTTAATTAACTGTCAGTTTGTCAGATGTTTCATGTAGTTGTGAGTGCTGTCAATTGCCCTTAATGTTGTTGTTAGATTATGAATAATGCAGTCAAAATTGTGTTTAACTGAGTAGGAATTGCTTAAAGCTTATGCTGTATTAGAGATAGTGATAATCCTGTATTCCTCATGATAGAATTGGTTTGGCAATTGTATGATCATGGTTGAATTTACCTTGTGAACATGTAACAGTTTCATGGGGAAAATGAGGTTTACAATCAAAATTAGGGAACGATTACAGGTTGCTGTGGCAGCCAGCAACAAGTTCCTTTGTGGTTTTTGCAAAGTTCCATTCACCAAACATTGCAGAAGGTGATTGCTTGTGAAACTTATGTGTATTCTGTGGACTTACTACAGTTGAACCCATCTTTTACCTCTTCCTGGGTTCCAGAAAACATGTTGTAAATTGAAAGAAAATTAAAATTGGGGGAAATAGTTTCCTTAGCAGTATGACATTCTGATGTGCTCAAAGAAGAATAATAGGTCCTATGCATAATCTATTTTGTTGAAGACTGCATTTAACCATTTCTAAGATTTTCACTCCATCATAAAAAATTCTTCCAGGGTTTTGAAATTATGCAAATATAAATACAGTGTTAAAAATGCATTACAAACATAAGGGAATTGAGGAAAGCTTTAAAAATGGCATAAATGATGGGCAAGCATTAATTCTGGGAAAATAAAACTGGATTCAATGGTAATCATTCAAGATTTATAGACTTGAAATAGGTATTTCCCAACTTTGGTTTCCTGGTTTAGGATATGATTTATGCTTACCTTTTACTTGTAAATATAAAAAGAAGAAGAAGATGGTTTTCAGTAAGCAGAGGCAGCATTTGAATGAAGACCTTTTTTAGTAAGTAAGTAATTTATTGTGATGATTTTTTTTTCTTTTTGTTTTTGTTTTGAGGACTTGGGTTTGTCTGTAGAAGCTCCGGTTGCACTGCAGCCTGAGACTTATTGTGCTGATCCTGTAGTAATTGCTACCCTGTCACACTAGTCTTATGTCCCTCAACAGATTATGCAGACCCAGTAGTGTGTTGGGGTGGTGATCCTCTGGTTCCATAAAAAATTTCCCAAAGATTTTGTATCTCCTTGATGCTAACGCTTCACAGCAGCATAATGTGTAATAGGCTGTCTCAGTTTCAGATCCGCTTAATCTACAGTCTGTGCTGCCCTGAAAACTTCCTATTATGTGTAGGTGCTTTCTCACTGATGCATGCCCAGTGACAAGGGCTACTATTATTTTAAACTGAAATTTACTACATTTAAGCAGTCTGTGAGTTAAAGGTTTGCAGGTTCTTTGATAAACAATTTCCCATGCCGAATTCCTGGAATCCTCTTCCAGGTCAAAGAGAGTTGTGTTTTACACCAGTTTGTTATAACCTGTCTAATGGAAAACTTAGGTGTGCCTAGAGGTGGCTCTGGTTTGGTTTTCAGCTGTATCAATCCTTGCTTTGCAAGTTCGTCAGTTTTCTCATTGCCTTCGTTCCTTTGTGCCCTTATAACTTTGTTCTGCCAGGTGAAGGGGTTTAATTGTTGCAGCGATTGCACCACGTTTAGAATGCCAAACTTGAAGCTGTTTTAGACCACGCACGTAATGGATGCCAATTTGCGGGTTATCTTTTCTAGGAGTGTTCACCGCACGTACGGTATAAACTTTCCAGTAGCCTTCGCCCCACGTTTAAGAACCAACTTTTTTATTTTAATGTTTATTTATTTATTATATATGTATATGCCTCGGCTTCGTCGGTAGTAATTTGCAGAACATGTATCTCTTAGCAGGGCTGGTATGGCTAAAGAACAAGGCTTACACAAATTATAATTGTATTATACTTTTTTTATTATTCCTTCACACGATTAAATAACTCTTCACTGATGTATCCTACTATAGAGCTGTGAGATTATTGATAATTGCACTTTTAACAGGTAAACTTTATATTATTATCACCACAATTAATTTTTCATGTCTCGACTGAACTTGTACCGTAAACCTGGGTACACTTTCTTGTAGCGTCTACCGCCTGAATTTTGTACATTTTCTCTTTTTCAAGTCTCTGATTGGCTAATCCTACTCCAATAGAATACTTTTATTCAACTTAAAGCTTTTCTAGTTGTTGATTGGCTATTTATAAACTGTTTTAAATATTACATTATTATTGTTGTTCCAAGAACTATTAGTAACCTTATTAAACTTTCTAATTTATTGTTGTCTCAAGGTTACCTTATTGTTAGCAACTTTTGGCTTTTACTTTGTAATTCTGTTTGCTATGGAAAGCAGCTTGCTTCTATTCTCACAGCTCCGACATTGTTAAACTACATAATACATTCACATAACATTTTTATACATGTACATAATAAAATAAACATAATACAAAGACTGTAATATACACTTTATATATTATATTATACACATATTGCTTTAAGGCAGGCTGTTATTATATTTTATATTATATAATTAGACTGATATCATTGAAGCTATAAAAATACTGCCTCACAGGTTCGATAAGGCAGTAATACATTCACCTACCAGTCCAAATGACAGTAAAGGACTGCTTAAAAGCCTTTAGTGCTGCCTGGCTATTGGTAAAAAATTAAGATGTTTATTTTTATACTCTCTTCTAAGATTTTCTTTTACACCTTGTAGAATGGCAAATACTTCGGCTTGAAATACCATGGTTACCATGCCCAGTGAATTACTAAGTGTACACCTGGTTCTTAAACCAAATACCCCAAAACAAGTCCCCGAGTCCCTTTTTGAGCCGTCTGTGAATCAGATCAAAGAACACTCAGGTAGTTTTTGATAGGATCCTTGCCATAAGTCCTCTTCAATTATCATTACCTTGAATTTCTTATGGTAATGTAAAGTTTTTCTGACATCTGTTTCTGTCTTGAAAATTGGATCTATTACCTTCTTTTGTTATAGCTAAGATTCCCGATACAATCCTAGGAATCTTAGTGGTTTTGGTTTGCTGCAGTCTGCGGAAAGCCATTCTGGCCTGCCCCTTTATCAAAATATCCAAAAGAGTCAGGCTCAAGAGTGTGTTCCATTGCTGCAATAGGGGTCGTGCCCATTGCCCCAATTATTGCTAGACAGACCATCCTTTGGATCCTGCTTAGTTTTGTTAATGAACTATGATGACAATACCATCAGCATAGCCTAGATTGTGTAGCCCAGACCGCTGGCCATTACCAGCCATCTGTGTACAATCAGATTCCACAGGAGAGGAAATATAACTCATCCCTGTGGACATCCCCCATGGACTATTGTAGTAAAAATGCTGCTCACAAGGAATGCACTTACCACTCTGTTTTTGAGCATGGATTCTATCCACCTACAAGAAGTTTCAACAACACTCTAACAGCTGTGAAAATTGCCCTGAAGGATGTATTGTCAAAAGCACCCTCAATATCCACGAAGGCGCTCAACGCCACTTCCCCAAGTCCCATAGTTTTTTCCAGATTCACAATCTGGAAAAGCACAGCTTCTTTGGAGTATCCTACTATATAGGCAAACTGGTTCTGATGTAAAGGTCTGGTTACCAAAACACCTCCCCTAATCCACCTATTAAGTAGTCTCTCCAAATTTTTGTCATAAATGACATCAGACTGATTGGTCTGTAGGACAGCCCAGGTCATAGGTTTTCCAGGTTTTGGTATAAATACTACCCTGACATGCCCCCACTCTGATTAAATATATCCTCCTCTGAGAATTTTTATTAAGACCCCCCCTGCCAACAGTTCAAAGCCCTGTTGGAGCATGATAGGCATAATGCTATTTCTGCCAGGGGATTTGTAAGGTTCAAATGAGAACACAGCCCATTTTAGTTTTTCATAACAGATTACCTTCTTAGCTGTTTGCCAGGCTTCCTACCTTGAGACCCATGATGGGAATTCAAGTCCTAGGCCGCTCCAGTGTCCAAGAGGCTCTGTTATCGATTCTGAGCCAGGGAAATGAGTTCTTAGAAGTTCCTCCATTGTTTCCTCAGCAGAGTTTGTGAACTCTCCATATTTTTTAAGAATTGAAATTGGGGTTGGCCCTCCCTTAGAGAGAATTCTTTGGAGTCTGGCACAGTCTGGAGTCTGATCAACCTCCTCACAATAGCCCCTTTTAGAATCCCTCTTGTCCTTCCTTAAATCTTCATTGTATTGTGTTAAGGCCTTTCTGTATTCAGCCCATGAGCCTGAATATTTTGCTTTATTGAATAGTCGTCTTACTTCTTATGTCCTAAGTCGTCATTCCATCAGGGAACATCCCTGCATGAACGTCTGTGCACATGAGGACAGCTGCTATTGAAGGCTTCAGTTATTGCCTCCTGAAAAATCCTAGGTGCTATCTCTAGGTCCTAGAAATCCTAGTTTTCCTAGGATTTCTATATGGTCCTAAATGTCAGAAAAAACCAGACAACGCAAAGCTTATGTATCTGTGGTCTGAGCAACTCACCTCATCAGATACATGCCATGATTTTGCAAAATTGCCAATATAATTGGTACCTGTTGTTAATATAAAACCTCCTTTCTATCGGCTGTAACAAGGATCAGTCTGTTTCCTGCATTCATTATATCTAAGTTAATAGACATAATAAAATTGAAGAGGTTCTCACCTCTTTGATTGATATTAGTGCTCCCCCATGCAGTATGATGGGAGTTTGCATTACATCCAATGATTAGGTGGGAACCATCTTTTAAGCATCCGCCTACCAATCCTTCAACTTCCTTTGTGGGGGGAGGTTCTGGATCATCACATGGAAGGTACACTGATCCGAACATAACCTCCTCGGTCCTTCCATATTTGATGATTGCAGTTTTACTATCAGGTCTCTGGAACAGAAATGCGTAAGCGGCAGTATCTTTATTCCCTATTTTGCAAGGATGCAGGTCCTTGGAGTCTGGTTAGATCTACTATAAACAGTTCTCCTCCTACCTCTTTCAGACCTCTTATGTCCCCCTTGGAAAACCAAGGTTCTGTATGAGGGCCGCATCATAATCCCTCATTAGCATACATAAGGCAGCCAAAGCAGCCCTGCTGTGCTGGAGGTTAATCTGTAGTACTTTCGTCTTCTCCTTCATCTTTTCCATCAGGGGTCGAAAGTCTATTCTTCGGAACCGCCAGAAGGCCTTGAAATTATGACTTTCCAGCCATTTAAATGAGTCGTAGTTTAGTGATAAGGCCAGTGTTTTTTCCCCTTATCGGTCACATTTTGGCTCATAGCATGCCAGTCGTCCGTATTGAGGCTTGTGCTTTGATTTTTCATCCTCAACATGACGGTTGGAATGTCAACAATGGCAGAGACCCATACAATTGCCCTTGGTCTCTTTGAAAGGTCCTTGGCATCCACAACTTGCAATGTCATTCCCTCCCAAAAGTCCCCAAGTCTGGCAACAGCATATACCAGCCACTGCTTTGTTTCTACGTTTACACAGGTTTGCACTAGCATTTAGAAATTATGGACTTACCTCCTCCGGAGACTTGGTGTCCACAGCCTACAAGATTTTTGATTGAATCAGTCATTTCCGACTTTGTCTGATCCAACTTGATTTCATGGTCCACACAAAGATTGGCCATTTTTATTCTAGGCAAAGCTTCCTTAAAAGACATAGTCTGCTGCTTAGAGCTTCTATGTGTTTTTGGTTGCTGCTGGGTAGGGGGCTCGATTCCAAGTGAGGTCTTTTCTTCCCTCCACTGGGCTCAGTTCCCTTTGCTTTAATAGAGGTCTTCTTGGCCGGGTTCTCAACAGTCCGAGTTCCCTCTTTCATTTCTTTTAGGAGTGTTTTACACAGAGCACCTGAAGGCCTCTTAGTTTTTGGTCTCATCTGGTTGACACCCGATACTAGAGTCTCTTCAGGGTGTTTAGTTTCTTTCACTGGAATTGGTTGATGGGTCTGTGGAATGAACCACTTCCTTTACAACCTCTGCCTCCAGATCTGAAAGCTGCATTGACAAGTCTGAGGAAATTGCTTCTCCCTGTTGGGATTGTTTTATATTTTCATCTTGTTCCATTTTGTTTCACGAATAGTGGGGAAATATAAGGTTGACTGAGGCAGAGCCCTGCTATGCCCCAGCAATGCTATAATACTCAAGGAGGTCGCCTGGTATCCCTCAAGCTCTGTTAAAGACACAATTCCTTAGTGTCATTCATCCCTTTGACACAGACTAAGGTTCACACCACACTTTACTCTTTGGGATTGGGGAGTTGGTTCGTGGTCTCCGTAGAGACAACCCGTCCTGAGAGGTAAACCGATGGTTGCCTCCCAGGAACAGGCATCGGCTATCCACCACATGCTGATGTGCCTGGTTACCACTCAAACTATTCCCCCCAGTTATACCAAAATATTCTGAGGGGACCGGGAATTTATTGTGATACTACAGCCAATTTCTTGATAAAATAGAATAATTATATCAATATAAACCATAATACAAGATTTACAATTTAATAGTACAATTAACCTTCTTGTCTCTATGCTGAGTTGCTGTAACCCCTGGGACCCAAAAGACTCAAACTCTGTGGTTGCCAAGCTATTGGGTCCTACTTATAGCTTAAAATTCAATACCTAGTATTATTTAACTTTCTTCTTCCTCCTGCTTGCTAATTTTCCTCAAACATTTGGCGCTTACTCTGCCTAAAAAATTCTCTACTTCTGTTATGGTTTTTCTCGATCTTACGTTCATAAGGTTTTTCCCTTGAATTTCTTTTGGTAGATTTGTCCGCTCCTTTTTTCAAATCTCTGCCGAAGTATCTTGGTTAGATGACATTCCAAAATTATGTGTCAATTGTCATCTTTCATGTTACACAAAGGGCATTTCTCTAGATCGCTCCCTATTCTTAAGCAACCTTTTTTAAAACATAAGTGTTTTATGGCATTTTTATTACATGCTTTCCGTGTATTTATCCTAAATATTTTTAGCAGTGTTGAGCATTAACTTCCATTTTGGCTCTTTTTTGATCACCCAAAAAAAAAAAAATTCTGTTTAGAGCTATTAAAGTTCAGAATTTAATGGAAATCCAACAATTTTTGTATGGGAGCAAGTTGCTTTTATCTGTATCAAGAGAGCGGAGATGACTAACAAAAGGAGACCACTCCATGGAATTACCAATTTTGTTCTGATTTTGGGAGGTTGGGCCACATAAAAATAAACAGATGCATGTTTGAGCTAATGGCCTTATTTAATAAGAAAAGAGCCCTTTAATTTTAATAACCTGCACACCTTTTTTCAGTTTGTGTGTATCTGTAGTACCACAGGTCAAGTGTTCAGTATCATTGGTTTTTTGTGTGGGTCTCACTCTTGGTTTTAGGCATGCCAGTGGCTCTCTTTTCCTGTTTATTTTCTTCTCTTCTCTGTTATCCTTTTTGGGTACATTCATTACTGTAGAGCACTTATTAACATCACTTTGTCCATCTGTCCATACATGTGAAACAACTCACTAACCACTTGGTGAGGTAATTATTTTATAATTGTGGCTATGGTTGTTTCATGTTCGGTAGCAGGCAATGAGTTACTCTCAGGTTGATGATGCTCACGAAAGGAGAAGTTGTTAAAGTAAATAATTAGAATCCATAAAATTTCAGTTTCTCAATGATTACGTTTATCCAGTAAAGATTGTTTATGTCATTGCAGAAATCTTCTAGCAAAGCAAATTCAGATAGAGTTTGCATATATTGCACCAAAATTATTCTATTTCTTTCAGTGAAAGAGAATTTCACCACATGGAATAAAGATGCTGGATTCAATAATAGTGGATTCACGCAGAAATTATCAAATCCAAATTAATACTCCTCTCTCTCTATCTCGGTGATAATAATAAATTAAGTAATAAACCACTTCCAATGTGATGTACTATGCAGCAATTTATTAAAATTCAATCCTACACAAGATATTGCAAATAATTTCTTTTGAAATGCATGTTTACATATTTTCTAATAGATTTTATTTTATTCTCTTTAAATTAATTGACGATGTCTTTAACAATCACTAATTAGTTGATTTATTTAAACATCTTTGAACTGATAGTTGCATCTGCAATCCAAGAGACATGCATAGTATATGAAGTTTAAAGATGCAGCATTTCATATTTACCTTTGCATTACATATTCTAACAACACATATGTGAACTTGGTCACTATATAAACACACAAACAAGAAAATAAGAAGCATATAAAATTGATATTTTACCTTAAAAAGTAACATGTTTCACATATATAAGGGAAAAGTGATCTAAATAATCAAATTAAGTATAGGGGATAAGTCTTGTTTCCATTTTGGGAAAGGTGTTTGCTGAAATTCTAGCTAATAGACTGCAGAAATGGGTAGAGAAGGAGAAGAAACTATCAGAGTTTCAGTCAGTATTCAGAGCAGGGAGAAGAACATCAGACATCATCTTTATAATAAAGACAATTGTAGATAAATATGAGCAACAAAAGGGGAAGGTTGAACATGGCATTTATTGACTTTGAGAAGACCTTTGAGACCATAAATAGAGAAGCATTGTGGATTAAACTAAAAAGTAAAGGGATAAGCAATACACACTTATAGAATTACTGCAAAAGAACCTGTTTTGTATTAAACTCCCAGGTGATAAAATAATGGAATATAATGCAGGGTAACACAGGAGTTAGACAGGGCTGTAAATTAAGCCCAGTATTATTCAGTCTCTATATTGACATTCTGGTGGAGATTCAAGGCGAAAAAAGTGCATTTGATAGTAATTAATAAAGAAATACCAGGGCTGCTTTTTGCAGATGACTTAGTAATTGGTTCTATATCCTCTTGAGGATTGAGAAGATAATCGAAGTAGTGGTCTTCAATAGAGGATATCAACTGCGACAGGATGGAAAATGGCAGATGAATGGAATAGAAATAGACTTGGCAAGAAAACTTGATTATTTAGGGACAAGACTAAACTCTAATGGATATTGGAAGGAGTAGAAAAAAATGACTGTAGCAAAAGGAAAAATAGCTATCACTGTTATAAGAGTATGTTTAAGAGCAGTATTAGACATAAAAGTCAGCTGGCTTGAAAGAATTTATACAGCCACAGTAGAAATTAAAATGTTATATTGGGTGTAGATGATGCTTGGAAGGATGTTGATAAAACCAATAGAACATTTTGTAAACAAGTTTTTGATTAACCAACAGCATCACCAGATGGTACAGTACAGTTAGAATTAGTTAGACATTTCACCAAGAACAAAATTATCATAAGTATTATGAAATGCATATACATATAAAATTATCATACAGGAAGAGAGCGATATTATTAAAGAATGTTTTCATTCCCTAGAGAAATGTAAGTAAAAAGGTCATGGTTTCTCAAAGTACAAGAAGTTCTGCAACAGATAGGTATGCGAGATGTGTGGATTAAAACGGAATATCAAAACAGAGGTTTTGTGAAAGAAGTAAAATTAAGATTGGAAGATATTGAAAGACATGAAATATACAGGAGTATGACAAAAAAGAGTTCTCTGAGACTCTATAGGTAAATAAAAATAACATGGGGCAAGGAAAAAAGATGTAGAACTATGTGATAAAACAGGTTGTGAAGGGTTTCCTTGGGCCAGAACTAGAATCATGAATTTAAAAGGGACAAGACATGACAACAATTTAGAAAAATGTCCAATGTGTGGAGAAGCACATACAGATTTTCATTGTCTGCTATACTGCAGTCAAACAAAGGTATGCAGAGAACAGGCATGCCAATATAAATGGAAGAATTTAGATTATTAGAAGGATTATGATGTACAAGAGAAAAAAATATAAAATTTGTAGGAAATTATTCGGGTAAAGTTAGAGAGAAATGTGTAAGGATGAACAAGAGGAAGCTGGAATTAAATGAAGTTTCATAAGAAGGATAGGTTAGAAAATTGTAAATAAAGATAGGATGATACATTTAAAATTATTGGGGTCACCAATACGCTAATAACCTGGAGTTGTGTGTGTTGGGACCAGCAAGCAACCTCAGAAAGAGAATATTTAATGACAACAAGTAAGATCTGCAGCATCTTAATTATGTTTTACTAGAGTATAAGCAATATCAAATTATGTAACTAATGTACTTATGATGAGAAATAAATACCTATCTATCTAACATGCTTTCAATTTCAATTTCAATTTATTTTCATCCATGAGAACATCTACATGTTGTGGATTCGTCAAGTACAATAATTATTTACAATTACAATATTTACAAATGCAATTTATTTACAATTCCTGATTACCAGTCCCACGCTTCACTTTTACGTATTTATTTTCTGTCGTCAAGAGCAGCTAAAATGTCTCTGGCATCATATACTTCATCTGAACTGGAAATTATGCAAGTTTCTGGCCAAAACGAATTGAAACATTTAACATAGGCTAACGTTGATGTTTACATATTATGTAAACTTACACATCTTACTTTCTTTATATACCATAATAAGTCACAATATTTTTAAATAAAAGCTTCTAAAATGTTTTTGAAGTATTCTTTGAGGAAAATGAACAGTAATTACACATATTCATAACAATGTTGATTTATTACAATAGTAAATTCATTTGAATAATTTAGCATAGTATTATTCCATTAATAAATTCCTGCTTAACACTGCAAATAGAGATGAAATTTGATCATATCTTGTACTCAAAATGAATTTTTAATCACTTTTGTCTGAAAACTTATTGGAACATGTTTTAGAGACTGTTGTCTCCATCATCAGCCAGCCTAATTTCATTGCCAAGCTTTCCCCTGTGGCTTGTAGATGCTGTTTCATGGTTGTACATAATGTGTGATGAGATAGTTTTTATATGGAACATGAAATGTTTAGGAGCTTGAAAAAATTGTGGATAGTTTCAAATTAGTTGAAATCATTGTAAAAATAAGCGAGATTAATATTGAGAACCTGCTAAACCACTAGGAGAATTGTAGAACATTGCCACATTTCAAATTTAGTTGAAATCAGTTCAAAAATAAGGTAGGTAGTTTAGGTATAGAGTCTCCCAAAAATGTTCAATTTTTAGGCAAACCAGTGTGCATACACAGTTGAAATTTTATATAAAAGAATTTTTTTTATAAATTTTATTGACATTTAAAGGAAACGTGCTCTTATTGGATTTATATAATTAGTATATATAAGTTGATTATCAGCAATGTGTTTTTATGGACTCTGTTTCTAAAATTAATATGAGCAATTGAATAGACCATGAAGCAAAATTTCTTTAATGTAAACACGACCAAAATCGCACTTATGAGCTGGTTTATTACTTCCTATCTCAAGATTCTTATATATGCTGTTGAAAATGCAAGTATTACACATATGAGAAACTGAAGTAGTATGAGGCTACATTATATTAGTTTTGTTGATATTTAAATGATAGAAGAAAAAAAAGCAAACATGCTAAATAAACAATTTTAAGAAATGCTACACTACTGTTCATTGATGTGATATGTACATGGCTTATTCTCAGCACATCATGGTGTAGAAAAGTGGGACTTTTAACCAGCTGCACTCTTTTCTCTCTATGTAGCTTTGTTATGTAACTCTTAAGAATTAACTCCTTATTTACTTTAAGATTATATTAGACTGCAAGAAACAAATGATTCATGCGAAAGTGAACTAAGCATATCTAGATTTTATGTTAGTGAGTTGCTATTCTCATTTTATACATAAGAGTTGGGAAAATAATTTATCAATACATTTCTAGTTTCTTTGAAATCGATACATTAGAGTGATTTGTATTTAGAGCCTTCTAAAAATGTACAATTTTTAGCATTGTTTTCCAAAATAGACATCAGATAACAGAATGCAAGACACAAAATTTTGTGAATATAGCTGAAATGTAACACTATATATGCATATACAATATTTTATCAGATTTTTCTTTCTTTGTCCACGTGGACTAGTTAAGAAATGTACAGATTAAATAAAAGCTATATCATAACAGAAACATTTACTATCGTTCGGGGTTGCAGTTAATTTGTCATTTTTTCCCTTATTTTCCATGTGCTTTTTGAACAGTGGTGAAAATCATTGTTATTAAATCCTTAAGTTTTGCACTACAGCTGTCTGTTCCCTCTAATGGTATTTTGAGAGTGGCTGACTTCCTTGTAAGCAGTCAACACAGGTAGTCTATATGAGCTTATGGTGATAACATATCTACGTATTAGAATGAATTTTTCTTCCAGTTTTGTTTGTTGTAGTAGGTTCTGGTGTACCAGAAATCCAATTTTACTGGAAAAAATGCGATATGAAACACTCTGGAATTGAGAAACAATTCGTAGCAAGAGTGCTTACACCCCTTAATGATTTTTGTTGTAAAACATAAACAGTTATAGTCTTTTAAATGTTAAAACTTCATTACACAAAACAACACTTTTTAAATTTTCTGGAAAATGCTTCAGAGGCTACTTCCCTCCATTGTCAACTGGACATCAGCTGATCCTAGGTCCAGTATATGAAGATAGTTACAATCTCCTACTATCTGTTAGCATATGCTGTGGCAGTGGTTATTAAAATAACAGAAAAAGCAATGATTTGTCAAGCCATGAGTGGCAAGACAGGATAGAAAACCACTATATGTTCTGCTTGTACTCAATTTTTGCATTTCCTAGTAAAAGGAAAAAAGATCAAATAAAAGAAGGAAAATAAAAACAAATGGATAAAGGAAAAAGAAAAGGGGATAAGAAATGAGCAAGTAAAACTGAGGTACAAGTATGCCTCAGGCATGAGATGCCCATGCAAAAGTCAGGGATACTGATCCCTAGTCCAGTGGTGCTACAGACACTCATGCTCAAATTTTCAACAGTTATGTATGGTTTTAATTTTGAAGGATCATTTCCTCATTAAATTAGGGTCAACAGTACAAACAGTACAACAGTATCTTTATTTAGGTATGACTCAACCTAACAAGTATGAATGAAATAGCTGTGTTCTGTCCTTGTATGTAGGCAATAAAGAGCATTTAACAAAGATAAGGGTAACAGCTTCAAAATTTCTGCTAAATATAGGTATAAATTAGTGAATATAAGCACAAATATAGTCCATACTGCTTTATATATTACTTGGGAAATTTTGCTATTGAGTTGCTTGATGTCTTGTTTCTTTCTACTCCACAGATGATGATGGCTCAACAGAGTTGTTTACACATTTGATGCCTTTCTACAGTTATGATGTTCCTCACACATGTGGTCCTGATCCTAAGATTTGTTGTCAGTTTGATTTTCGAAGGTTACCAGGTTATGGGATGTCATGTCCATGGAAGGTTCCCCCTCAAGTTATAACTGACCAAAATGTAGCTCATAGGTATGTAATTTCTACTTAAGAAGCTTACGACTGCATCTTAGTAATGATTATTTCTCAAAATCAAAATGAAAGGTTGCCAGCATCTGTTAGATCTTTCCAAAGCATTTGGTTTTATTAATGAAGGCATTCTTTTATCCAGTTTGAAAATGGTATTAAGAGGCCTATCAAATAAATTACTTTGGTCATATCTAAATAATTGGAAACAATATACTGAAATGTGTCATTTTAATAGCCTTCTTAATAAAATTAAATCCACTGTATTGGAAGTTCAATATGGTATCCTACCAGACCTCTTTTGCAGCTAATCCTAATAATTTTAGTGTAATTAATAATATGGATAATACTACTGCATTCTATTTGAACAATGACTTGGTCTGTATTAAAAACACTGGAAACTATAGTTAAATTACTTTCAAAATATTTTGAGCTCAAGAAATTATTCTTCCGCACACACAGACTTGAATTGCTTCCAATCATCTTGAATCTCCCAATAGATAGCAGCAAGGTTCAAAGGGTCAGCAATGTTAACTTTTTTGTTTATTGCATGTTAATTATGGAGTCACCTATCAGCACAAAACACAACTGGTGATATATATATCCCCAGTCAAAACAAGTGATGCGTCATACAATAATGTTCTGTAATAAGCCTTGACATAGCCACTGCTGAATTTCTTGACTGATCAAAAATTACTTTTTTGTTTTGAAACATTTCATTTGTTTTCTTACTAGAATCTTTGAATATACTTAATATGCCTTTTTGAATATGTTCAAAGACCTAAGTGAAATTCTGAGTGAAAGTAAAAAAATGAAGATGGGAATGAATGTGGAACATGATCAGTAGAAATTAGAAATCATAAATAGGAACCAGTAGGTAGTGTAGCTAAATACAGGGATGTTAATAAATAAAATATAGGCTTATCAGGATTTTTAGCTGCTGCAGTGAATAAATTGAGTTATGTCAACTATTGTTTCAATAAACAACTTTTAATAATGATGTCCTCTGTGATTTAGTAGTCAAAGAGTATTGATTTCTAAACCTGAGTTCCAAGGTTTGATTCCTAGTTGCTGGGAGGGGGGAATTTTTCTTTAATTAGGGTTGTTTACTTTACTGCACATAGTGTGGTAAGTAGGAATGTGGGAGTGAATGCAAGCATGTTTCATCATTTCAAAATCTGATGTGTTACAATCACTCAACTTCCTCTGTGAACTATGATTTATTACTTTCTCCACTGTTTACCTATAATAAATAGAGGAATTATTGCATTCCACCCAAAAATTTAATACTGACATTTCAGTGGAAGTATATGTTTTAAGGTCCTTTGAATGGGGGGGGGAAACATTTTTAAAAAAGTTTTATATGTGCATGTGTGTGTGGCTTGAACAGCATAACAAAAACAAAAAGTTGGTTAAATACCAAACGTGGTATTTGGACCATGATTGATTAAAATACCATGTGTTTAAGATATTTGCTAGACAAACTGTACATCTGGAATTTTCTGGGAATAACCTGTGAAATCATCTTCATTCTGATTGAATTAAACTTGTGAACTGTAAGAGATAGACAAAAACTTACTACACAAAAGATGTAGATCTTGTTAAACCATACAATTTGTGTCAATTACAATTTTATGTGGCATTAACCAATTCTGAGATATTCTTTATTATAGGTTTGAATTGTTAAATACTTCATACTTTTTCAGCTGCAAAATTGCTATTTTTTTATTATTTTTATTTGTTTATTTTTTTTTCTTTCTTTCTTCTCGTGGTCATGCAAAGAGAATGGAATTTCAAAGCCAATCACATGGTAACCCATTATTAAAAGACTTAACTATCGCTTAACCCTACTCTATTCCCTTATTCCCCTTGTACCTACTAGGGAGTATGTAATAAAACCATTTCTGCAAATGTTTGTCTTGATTAGCATGAAGTAGATAGAAGAATAAACTTTAGTAATAATAATTTGTTGAAGAATGCATGGAGGAAATCATGTGAATGTAACGCATAAGATTTTTTTCTTTTTCATGTTCATGCAAAGAGAATAGAATTTCAAAGCCATCACATAGCAACTGGCTTTGAAAAGATTTGACTATCGCTTTAACTTATTGTATACTTCTTACACCTGCAATGAATGTGTAAACGAGTAATGAAAGTTTATGTGTATGCGATAGACCGTCTGCTCATCGTCTTCCTTCCTGATGTGGGTGTGTTGACTTGTTGTAAGGGAATGTCCCTACAACATTTCTGTGTTGCTCTATGCTCTTAACTTTTATCTAGGGCGCGGTAACAGGTGACAAAATAAAAAGCTTAGGTTCACTTTAACTGTCATTTATTTACACTTGTTCGAGCTAGCCATGAATTCTATCCCACAGTTATATTACTGGGTAATGGGGCCTACCTCTCAAGCTGTACCTCCCACTATATATATGTATGTATATTGTTTTTTATAGTGGCTAACAGCTTCTTCACATGCCTCCCACCTGAGTGGCATGAAGTTCACCCCCTAATAAAATTGTAGAAAGTCGTGCAAATCTTGGGGTTCTACCTTATTTATACACCTGCAAATGATGCTATTTTCCCCCTATTTTAAAGCATTGTTGTGATTGGCTGATCACCTTAGCATTGTATGAGAACATTTGCTCTCGTACTGCTTGGCTTCATGCCTCTACCTTTCACCTGCATGACTAGCTGCCTTCATTACATTTAACATATCACATATTTACACTTTTATAGTATTATTTATATTAATATTGATATTTACTTTGATATACCTTGTTCCTGTTACATGTATTAACATGAAGTAGATGCAGAGAGAACCAATAAACTGAGAACTGTCTGCGCAGTGTTTTTTCACTGGGCATTTGGGCACATGATTCTGCACTGGTGCTGCAATCAAGGTCATGCTACTGACACAGCTTTGCTCTGCTCTGGCTCGCAGTATTGAGTTGACAATGATATGATGCAGTGAAAGAAAATGAAATGGAGTTTTATTTATGGACGCTTTTTAACTGCTGTGGTCCTTAGCGTCCCATTCTATATTGGGCATGAAAGACCGGTAATTTTGCTCAGAGGCCTCTTTATCAGGCTTCAGGTTCTTTTACTTGCCGTAAATCTACAACATGGGATCACCAGCTTTACTTCCCTTCCGAAGGAAGCCATGCTAAGGATTTTTACGCCTGAAAAAATCCATCGCCCTCCACCGGGTTTGAACCTGCGACCTTGGGAACTAGAAGCTAGCATGGTAACCACTACACCATGGAGAACAACTATGATGTAGTGATATGATGTAGTTAGTTATTACGAGAGATTTATTATTTTGTCCTGTACTTAATCACAAAGTGTATTATGGCTCAGTATATGTTTTCTACTGCATAGCATGTATTTATTTATGATTCATATGTGTTAACAATCAGCACGTCAAGTGAAAATATGATCTACAGAAAGATTTCAGGGTATAAAAGTTCCAGACCATACAACAATCCATACACTTTATAATAAATTGTAGGCCATAGGCAGTGTTCAGTCTAAGAAACCTAAAAGACAGTGCAGGGTTCTTACCAAAGAAACATTAGATGACATCGGTCATCGTTTGGAGACTTCCCCCTAAAAATTGAGTCCAGAATACAATTTTGCCCCTCGTTTTTTTTTTTTTTTAGAATTAACAGACAGGGAGTGTGATTTTTCTTTTTTCAACAAGACACTGCCACAGCTCATATGGCCAATATTTCAATGAGAACAATTGAAAGTATGTTTGAGGACAGAATTATTAGCAGAGATTTGTGGCCCCCCTTGATCTGCCGACCTAACCCCCTGTGATTTCTATCTCTGAGGTAACTTAAAACAATGTGTACAAGACAAACCCACACACCCTGGAAGAATTAAAACAAAATATCTGCAAGGAAATTGCCAGTATTTCTCAATGTGAACTACGGTGAGTAATGGATAGTATCTTAAAGAGGTGCCAAAAATGTATGGACAATGACGGTGGCTCATTTCATAAAGTTGGTAAGTAAAACCTTTAAAAGTAGTTTTAAAAATGTTGTATGGTTGCATCCACACCATTCTATGATAGTTGCAGATGGCATCAAGCGCCAATAATGCAAACAGGAAAAAACACAGCGCAGCTGGTTCTTAGTTCATTGGCTCTCCCAGTAAAAGAATAAGCTTTTGTAAGAGTAGTTTGCAGAAGAGAGTGTAAAGAAAGTCATATGAGTGTTACCCCTAAGATTTTTACTTTCTCTACTACGTATAGTAAGTAGGGGAAGTATTGCATTCCACCCAAAAATTCGATACCGAGATTTCACCGGAAATACATGTTTTGAGACCTCCTGAATCCAAAAAAAGCATTTTTGGAAACATGTCCGTGTGTGTGTCTGTGTGTCTGTGTGTGTGTGTGTCTGTGTGTGTGTGTGTCTGTGAACAGCATAACTCAAAAACGAACAGTCGGATAAACACCAAACTTGGTATTTAGGTTCAGTATCTTCCAGAGATGCGACACGAAGGTTTTCAAGAAAATCCCCCCACCCCAGACTACCCTTTACATGGAACATTTTTCGAAAATTTTAATTTTCTCAAAAATGGCTCTAACGATTTTGATGAAAATATCATATGTTTAAGATAATGTCATGAGAAATGAAATGTATATCTCGAATTTTCTGGGAATGTCTCCAAAATTATTCTTAATTGTGAACGACTTTTGCATAACTGGTAAACCATAAGAGATAGACAAAATTTTACTACGTGAAAAATGTAGATCGCGTTAAAATACACAACTTATGTCATATACATTTCTTTTGTTGAGTGAACCGTTTTCGAGATATTGCTTGTTATTTCCTTAAATTTTCCAATACTTATACTTTTTCTCAAATTCGTTATTCATTTTTTTATGTCCTGACATGCAAAGAGAATGGAATGCGCCACATAGCAACCAGCGTTAAAATATTTGACTATCGCTTAAAAGCTACCATATTCCCCTTGCATCTACAAGAAAATTACCAATAAGATTGACATCTCGACATCTCGATTAACATGAAGCATATGGAGAATAGGCGTTTGTAAAATTAGATTGTACAAGAGTAGAGAAAGTCATGTGAGTGTACCACATCAGATTTTTTTTTATATCCATTCTACTAGTACTACATAAAAAGCTATTTTTCCTGACTACCTATATTTTCTGTTAAACTTTATAAATTTTGGTCAAAACGGCTTTGATACAGATTTTGTTATAGCTGCACAGGAGTATACAGGAGAACAAAACAACAGTCTAAATGTTCCAAAATTTGATGTGCTGTATTCACATGACTTTCACTAGCAACTAACATTTATAATTTCCAAGCATTCTTACGAAGTTGTATTTTTCTATCTATTTAGAGTTAATTGAGTTAAACATTTATAGAAAATTATTGTTATAATAATAATAATAATAATAATAATAATAATAATAATAATAATAATAATAAATGTATAGAAACCTTTCATTACACATTCTGTTGTAGGGCAAAGCAAGCTGAAGTAATGATAAAGCTTTAAAAATATGATGTGAAGCATTCACACAACTTTCTCTACTAATAACAAATTCACATATATTCATATAAAAGGTGATTCTTCTATCCTTGCTATGTTATGATAAATGTTACCTAGGAATTGTTTCAAAATAAGCAAGAAGGCTTCAACATGTGAAAATGGCATTCAAATGTTTCTTAATGGTAACAAGCTAGTGATGGAAACAGGATTACCAACATCCTCTTTTCCCTGGACATGTCCTCTTTTTTAAGTAAAAAAGGTGTCTGTACAGATTTTATGAAATAGGGTGATATGTCTTCTTTTTCCCCAAGAGAAAAAAAACTACTTGCAATCTTGCTGTGTTGCATATGGAATATTAAGTATTCCGTGCTTTTGTTGGCAAATACAGTTCAGTTGAGTTACAAAATGGAATTAATTGTTCTTCCACACAAGCTGTGTGTTGGACAGGGTTGGAAAGGTAGAATCAGACGACTAAAAAATTCAATGCCATAGCCAGGATTTGAACTATGGATCTCCCAGTCTCCATCCGGCTGCTCTAACCACTGAGCTACCATGGCAACATTCTGGTGCAACATTAAATTCCCCAATTAATTGACGTAATAGTGATTGAAACTATAAAGCCAAGGACTTAAAGTACTTACAACATTGTAGGTCGCCATTGTGGTATGTCATCTCAATACAATTTGAGATCTCCTCGAGTTACAAAATGTTTTCAAAAGCAAAGCGTAGTTTCTCTCATTCATCTGAATTTAACATGCATAATTTATCTAGTTTGCGCTGTTTGTCTCTCTCCAGTCACAGCATGTGCAGCAGTTACTGATATGATTCCACTAAACTAATTGTGACTGTTGACCACCAACAATAAAGGTTTAGTACGTTGTTCTAAGATTGAATCATTATTCATTTTAAATTGTTATGTGGTGCAAATACTGATAGATATTTTGAACAGGATGCTGAAAAGAAAATCTGTGTTTAATGACGTACTTCAAGAATATTCCAAAGCATTTAGGAAGTGGGGAAATGAGAATGAGGTAGAATGTTTGGTTTGTCCAGCTAGCACATATATATCAGTAGCTAATAAAGGTAAGCAAATTTATGACACAACTTTTACAAGCGACAGTTTTACAGAAACATTAAAGAAAATATAAGTAGACCTATAGATGTTCAGTAGGCCTATCAGAATACTTTAATTTTTGGGTTAGGACTGACTATTCACTTTTTTTTTCAGATGCACTTAATCTGGAAGCACATGAAAAAAGTGCTAAACATTTAAAACGTGTACTAAGTTGTGGGTCATCACTTAAAGTTACTTCTTTTTTTTTTTGCTCCAAAAGAAAGCAAGCAGATTGACTTGATCCATGCTTTTCATGCAGTGTGTCACCACCACAGTTTCAAATCAATGGTCTGCGCTAGTAAATTAAAAAAAATGTTATGTATAAGGACTCTGCCATAGCAAAGCAAGTTTCATGTGCTCATACTAAAGCCGAAAGTATTATTACGTCTGTTTTATCATCACATTCAATAGATATTGCAGTAGATGCTTTGAGCGCTATGTCTTTCTGTGGCATTGCAACCGATGGAAGCAATCATGGTTCTATGAAAATTTTTCCCATATTTGTTCTGTATTTTAATATTAAATCAGATGGGATCAAAACAAATATGACTAAAATGAAGTGTACTTCTAACGAGAAATCAGAGACAAGTGTTACTTATGTAAAGGACATGTTAGAAAAACTCAGAAATGGAAATAAAGTGGTAGTATTTTCTGGCAACAACACAAATACAAATTTTGGGGAATTGAGAGAGCTCTGTGGTATAATATCTTCAGCCACTTGAAAAAAGGTTTCTATCCAAAGTTGATGGGAATGGATTGTCCAGCATATGTTTTGCACAAGTGTGTTCTGGATTTTGGTTTGAACACAGATATTGAATGAATTTTATTAAAGATATTCAATTATGTTTTATTTTTACTGTAGTACAGAAGAACTAAAGGAATTCCGTAATTTTGTAGACATCACTTATCAACAGTTATGTCATTCCAAAACTAGATGGCTAGCACAATTTCCTTGCATTGAGAGGCTGATCCATGTGTCTCCAGCTTTGAAAACTTACTTTTCTTCTCAAAGATCTATTCCTGTGGTAAATTAAAGATTCTTTGAGAATGAACTGAGTGAAGCAAGATTATTACTTGTCCACTCGTTAATATCAATCTTACACAACAGTATGCAAGAACTAGAGAAGAACTAAAAATTTCGTCTCTGAAACAGTTTAGATATATTTCAAGACAGGTCTAATCAGAAGTACTAGTCAGTAACAATAAAAAGCATAATGAAAGAGAAAAGAGAGAAGGATACTCTCAAGGATGTGACAGCTTTGAGGAGAAAATCACATCTGTATATTGTGCTGCAATTGAGTAAAGAAGTGGCTGGTTCAGTACCAGCAATTTGAACCACTGAAGTGGATGCAACTGAAAGGAGTGCCAACTTGGGAAGAAGCGAAAAATTACTTTTTATCTCCATGAACAAACAAATGTTAAAAGTTAATGACATAAACTGCTTTGATTAGTTCTGTAATTTCTTTAAATTTTCAAACACCTAAGGAAGCAAGAAAATCATTTAGAATTGTGGTGTGAATACTTCAATCGGTCTCCAAGTCTTATGTGCCATTCTGAACTTCTGAAAATTGCTGTATTTTATTTTTCTATCCTGAGTCACAATGCTAATATGGAATGCATCTTCTCTCTTTTAAATGCACAGTGGACCAAAGATAAGAACAGTTTTAACATTGAAAATATTAAAGATAGTGTGTGTGTGCAATAAAACTTCAAGCATCTAACCTGTATGAGTTTATGTGAATTGGGGAAGAAAAAATTGTCGGATGGGAGATGGTGGGCGATTTCATCATCCACCAAGTATTCTTGGCATAATAAAAGTGAAAAAGACAGTATGAAGTATTTTGTGATTGTGAAAGTGCTCAAAATGATTGATACTTGGCATATTTGGAGTAATTACACTGGTCAACATTGATTCTGCGGTATAAAGAAAAATGTGTGACTTTAATGGAAGTCGATGCCCTGATTTAAAAAATGAAGTCTGTTTTTGGCTATCACATCTAGTTTTTATGATATATGCATATATGTCTGTAGTGTTAAATTCATTCAGCTTATACAGCTTACTGTTTTGTTTCATTATGTTATTTTAAATCTGCTGTTGATTTTCTTCCTAATCGGCTCACTTCCATCCTCCCTTATCACCCAGATGTTTTTGTTTATATTCCCAGCACTTATCAGTTTTCTCCTATGGGTCAGGTCTGTCCTCTTGTGAGGTATTTATGTTTACATTTACAGCTGTTAACCTGAAAACTTGTGTTAATACACACATTCGTCTTCTGTATGTGTAGTGCTAAAATAAAAGTTTGAGTATAACTTCTACATCAGGATTATGCAGGAGACAGGTCTACAAATTCCTCAGAAGTTTTATTACATTTGTGAGTGTTGTTTGTTTGACAGGAAGGTACATAAAATAGAATCACAAACAAAGAAACTATATTACTCATATTTCAAAGAGAAAGTTGGTGATCAGGATAAATCGTTCATGCCTCATATTGTGTATAACAGTTGTGTTGAGGGAGTAATTATTTCACTCTCTGTATCTTCATCAAATGTGCTCAATACTATGTAAATTGTTGACTCTTTGTGTTGCATAGGTAGTTGTGCAGATACAATAATGTTAAAGTGACCCTGGCAGCCTTTTCAAGTGAGAGAAGTATTGGCTTCCTGAGCAGCTGAAAAACTGTTATAAGTAAACCAATAATACTTCATTACTCTTTGAACTCTGCTCATACGATAGTTAACGGTTTTTTTTTCCGTACTTCCTTTTTCACGAATTCCCTAGTAAAGGTTTTATTAGGTACTCTGTTAAAGCAAAAGCATCATTTGCCATAATAATAAATAGAGAAGCATCCTCTCTTCCAGACAATGATGTGGGCTGAGGAATGCCTAAAGTTTTATTTTCCAGTTTTTGGCATAAAGAACTGCTGAAGACTGCTCCACCAGATATCCTTCCTTGAATTTCAGCATTTACATAGATGAAACTGATAATCTGCATCATTGAAAATTGGGTCAACCGTACATGCGCAACCCAACGAAGTCGCAGTGGTCATTTAACTGATGTTCTCTTCCACACGTATGGACATTAATTATGTTCCAAAATAAAAAAAGAAATAAACCTCTTATCATTTATAGAACGTGTTTTATTTAAGTTCAAAGATAGGACACTCTTGTTGAAAGATCCTATATAAGGAACAAGTTATATACAGTTCCTGATAAGTACATATACATGTTTAAGACAAATGTCTCGTACAAATCACCAATGGAAGTGCACCATAACTATCATACAGATATCTCAAAAGTGGAGACATTCTGCAACAAATGACAACAGTAATAGAATCACTGCTTTTAAATGGATTAAAATTGAACTTCCATAAAATCATTTATTCACTATTGATAAATCTCCCTTT
This sequence comes from Deroplatys truncata, assembly GCA_030765065.1. Taxonomy (NCBI): domain Eukaryota; kingdom Metazoa; phylum Arthropoda; class Insecta; order Mantodea; family Mantidae; genus Deroplatys; species Deroplatys truncata. The sequence goes on along the minus strand of CM060975.1, from coordinate 75,262,858 downwards.
TATACATGTGAATTCTTTGGTTTACTAACAAAGAGACCTTGTCTTACTGAGTTCAAAATAATGCTTGTGATGTTTTGGGTGAAGTTACATTGAAAATAAACCCACAGTGCAGCATTTTCTCTTATAATGTGGTAGAAAATAAGCATTAATTGAAAATCAATCTTAAAACCCCTCTTGCACTCTTAAAATAACAGTTGCAACATTTGACTAAAATAGCCTGAAGGATTTACTACTTCCATTATCTTCTGCGAGGTACAGAGTAGTTATACTTAGGAATTCTATATATGATCAAGTAGCCAAGCAGCTCAAGAAAAATAAGTATGCCCCTTTTGTTTTATGTATGTATTGTAAGTATGTCTCCTGTTTTTATTTTATTACACATTTACATCTGTGTCAATTGTATTTGTTTTTTCCAGGGCATCACTTTTACTTGATCAATACAGAAAGAAGGCTCAGCTTTACCGTACTAATGTTGTTTTGGCACCACTGGGAGATGACTTCCGTTATGACCATGCTTCTGAATGGGATGCTCAGTTTAATAACTACCAGAAAATCTTTGATTACCTCAACCGTAAACACAGCTTTTATGTGCAGGTCTGATTTGAAGTAATATCTAAATAGTATTTCTTACCTCTTAATCTTATCAGCATAGAAGTATGCTGAAAGCATTGCAGATATCTTTTTTGTTGCTTATATTGAATGAATTTTAATTGTTTTATTTAATTCATAGTTTTTCACTTTTATTTGCATAGTAACTGATTATGTAAAGGAGTAGAAAAAAGCTAGTCAGTAAAAGCAAATTTGAAATGCCTTTTCATAAATATTTCTTCCCATTTTTACATTCTCTTTTGCTTAGGCACTTAAGATAGAGGAATATTGCATTAAAAAAAGGATCTCACTGGAAATACCTGTTTTGAGATCCTCTGAATTAAGGGCCCCCCAAAAAGAAAAGGAACCTTATTAAGGAGAGCTAGGTAAATTGCAGCTTATAGTCCAAATTTTCACCTATAACTTAAAGGACACTTCATTAAACTAATAATTTTATAATCATTCTTGAAATTCTATTTGTTGTGACTTGTTTTTAAGATAAGAACATTTATTGCATCAATAAGAGTGTTCTTGCAACCCATCTGTGGCCCAGTTGTACAAACTCAGAATAAAACCCTGTTAAATGTTATTCAGTGGTTCAGTGCTAAATTGTGTTGTACAATATTGGGATAGAGCCTATCAAGGATATAACCACAGAAAAGTTATTTGATGCGTTCATGCAGAGATAACTCGTTATTCCAAGTATAAAAATAAAATGCCTGCTTGGGTACTGGACACAGTTTGTGCAATATAAATGATGAATTGTTTACTATGTTTTTGAGGACCAAAGAGCTTAAGGCATTACGTCATACAGGTAATTCAATAAATGAATATGAACAGGCTTTGCGATGACCCGATTACTAGAGGCCTTCAGAGCTCCTGTATCTAATCTAATATTAACTTTAAATTATTTGAGAACAAATTCATAATTTGTGCTTGTTTATAATGTATGTTTATTTCAAATGATGTGGAGATGAATTAATTTTTGTCACTGTCATTTGTCTGGGGTGATGCAAAGCTGCTGGATGACATTAGAAACAAGTTTTGGTCCAATAGAGAACACAGTAAAAAAATAATTTACTCTCGATATCATTACTTTGATTCAGCATGTGTAGCAATTTCATTAAGTATTGCTATCAGCAAAGCTTGGTTTCCTTATGCCCTAATTGTGCGTAGCATATAATACATAGCAACTAGTTTAGGTGCTTGATCCCTGTGCAGCAATTCAGTTATACCTTAAGTTGACAGTGGTGTCAGCAACAGTTAAAATATAATTTCCAAAACTCAAATTAAAAAAGTATTTTTAAGAATTAAAATGACAGAAGTCAGGTAAGTGTGTTAGCTGTTTTCAGTACAGAAAACAAAATATACCTAAACTCAGTTATAAAGTAAATATCACTAGGAGACATGACTTTGCATGAAAGATGAGGTTATTCACTCTCATACTCTTACCCTATCACAAGAAGTCACAGTGTCTGTGCTTATATTTTGTATAACAGATTTGCAGAATTATAATTTTGCATTGGACATGCTTGGGAGCATTCATAATTATTTCACAGCACAGCAAAAAGTTGTTCAGATATGATAACAGCTTAGGAACAGTTGATTGTGAAAACATTACAAATTTTTTAAAAATTTTTTTAAAACTTTTTAATTATTTTTAATTTATTTATACATTTTATTTTTATAATAAAAAAAATTACAAATTGTTACACAAGTTTCAGCAAAACAAAGCTTCAATCCAGCCGTAATTATGTATGAAAGTAGCCATGAAGGACTTGCAGTCTAGGCAACATTAGTTTTAAATCTGATAGCGGTGGAATAACTAAGAAATAACTGTTACACAACTCATTGCCTCATTTATATTCTAGTTAGGTTATTCGAGTGTAACTATCCCAAGATATATTCCAAGTTTTACAACCAGCTCTAAGTGTCTCTAGCAATTTAATTTATGGAGTAATGAATGTGTCTGATGAATGTAATCAAGGAGTAATGAATGTGTCTGGTGAATATGATCAAGAATCTGAACATATTAGCAACATGCATTCAATAAGTACTTTTCTTAGTGACTTAATATATCAAAAGATTAAAATAATTTAATATTAGATACCTGTTGAAGATATTTCTGCACTGAACAATATAAAAGATAATTATACATTTAAAAAGTTTACTATTATTTTTTTTCATTCATATATTATCTGTTTACCCTCCTCTTATGTAGGACTTACACCCCCCAGGACTTACAAGCGGGTGCCTGGGGTCAGAGGCCCGTTGAGGAGCAGACACTCATGGATCAGACCAAGCATCCAGGATGGGTGATCAGCCCGATGCCTGGTATGGTATGAAGGAAGTAGATGAAACGAAATGTTGGTGAAATGGATGAAAGGAAAGGTGATGATGGAGCAGTTGGTGGAATGAATGGCGGGGGAAACCGGAGAACCCGGAGAAAACCTGCCCAGATGCCACTTCGTCCAACACAAATCCCACATGCAGGTCCCTGGGATTGAACCCGGGCCGCCTCGGTGGGAGGCGAGCGGTCTAACCACTCGGTACTATTAACCTTTGGCAAATAATAAGTTTGCTGATATTTTTAAAGAATGTTGCACAACAACAATAATAATAATAATGCATCTTAGATTATTCTCTCAGCCGGTGTCTATGTTATTAGAATTATTCTCTTCTGCGTTGTTGTGTCATAGTTGGAGGGTAAATTATTCATAACCATACAGTTTGCTGATTAGTGTGTTAAAACCTTTGTAATGTTTAAAACTGATTTAGAAAGTGCTGCAATATTACAATTGCTATTGTGTTTAGTGCCTTGATATTTAAGCTAGAAATGTTAGTTATTTGGAACCCTTCTACAAGTTAATAAAACTCAACATTCTGTTACTAGCACTATCTCAGTCTGCATTAAACCAATGTTCAAGTATTGTATTGTTTTTCATTGCTTAGACATAATATCAACTGATTGAATATTTAAGACATTATTAGTGCACACTGCATTCTTGATGTATGTCTTTTACCAGACATGTGTAATTGTTTTACTCTGCAGGCACAGTTTGGAACACTAAAGGATTACTTTAATGCAGTGCGTGAAGAGCAAGACCCTTCCATGTTTCCTACACTGTCAGGAGATTTCTTCACATATGCTGACCGAGATGATCATTACTGGAGTGGATATTATACATCTCGACCATTCTATAAAAGAATGGACAGAGTTCTCATCTCATACATTAGGTATAAGAAAAAAACTCCAAATAAGCATACTTACTTCGTTAGTTGTTATGGGTGAGAGCACAAAGGGTCATATAAATTAAGTAAATAAAACAATCTAAAGAGTATCCCTCAAAAAAAAAAAAGCAAAAAAAAAACCCTTTTTTAATGTACTTAAAGTATTTAGCGCTAGTAAGCTCAAGTCCAAAAAATCTAAATAGAGTTAACTGAACAGATAACAGCAAAAACTGAAAAGTAGTTGTCATAAGAGAGTCATAGATAAATGGTGAGGATTACAATGCCACTTTAGCTAGAAAACTAAAGGTAGGCTATATGTTTATTTGTTATTACTGCTCTAATGTTAACTATAACAAATACATAATTAACATAGGCATAGTCATCCTAGTCCCCTAGCAATAGGTAGCATACCTATGTCTTCACTGATCTGTAGAACAGGATGATAATTTTATATCTGATTTACAACATTTTTTTTCTTATCAGCAGTTCTTTGCTTTCTTTGTATTTTGTGTTATCATTATTGTAAGTTTAAAACTAATTGTTCAAAATAGGCTTTTTATTTTAAGCATTTAAAATAGAAATTATCAATATGTAGTAATAATAAAGGAAAATAGATTTAAATCTTTAAAAGAAACAGCATGACGATGTGATTAATTTACAAATTTAAATGGTATGGCAAATGTACGTACTGTCATTTGCTTTTCCTCCTGGTTTCCATATTTTTGCAGTTATAGTCTTTTATTTGAATACAATATATCTGTACCCAGAATAAAGGCACAGATGCTTTATTGCAGTGGGAAAGAAAAAAAAAAAAAACAGCAGGTCTGCTGCGCACACCTCGTGTTTATCATTATTACATTTTTAAGTCAAACTCAGTTGATTGAAATAATAGGTCTCTTGATTGGAGTACCAAGAATCATCCATTTTTCTTTTCTTTCTTTTTTTTTATAAAAACTTGGAAGCACATTGACCTGTCTATCAATGCCGAAAAAAAAGAAGGTGTAATTACTACTATGAAGGATTCTATTAATATTTTGAAGTGTCAAACAGGAAGCACAGATAGAAATGGGTCGAGAATCAAGCAAGGGTAAGATTATGAGAGAACATTAAAGTATTGGTACAGAATACTACACCTAGAAGAAAATAATATAATACGACCATGTCTGGAATTACAAGAAAAAAGTTTAAAAAAGTAGAGGGTGGGTGTACTGTTTGAAGAACATCCTAGAATCAAATGGTCTAGGAGAGATTTGGGGGAAAAGAGAGAATAATGAATTAAATTTTTGGAGAAAAGTAAGAAAGAGGATAGAGGATATAGAAATACAAAAAATGTTTAGTGAAATATCGGAGAAGTCTTCTTTAATAGATTATAAAATATTAAAGTCAACTTGGGGAAGGGATGAATATGTAGAAAAAACAGGTAAGGAAGCAAGAGAAAGTATACCATGGGTAAGATCCAGGAGTATGGAGGTTAAAAGGAATGAGGACATGTCCATACCCAGAAAAAAATTTCGGGGAGGGTTTTCCACAAGTAAATCTAAACTTAACAGTACCCCACACAGTTACCATGTACCTACTCCATAGTATATAGACGTTACATGGATAAGAAAATCTCACCAGAATGAGGATATTCCACCTTACAGCACAAAACATGGAGACTGCTTCGAAAACCGGAACGTTTGGTCATCTTACCTATGTAAGTCGACGATATTAAGTTTCCCCTTTTCTTGTAAATGTGCTACTAGCAATAGACCTATTGTTATCTAACGACATTTTCCCATATGGTTTGCTTTGAATTTAAATAAAGCTGTCAGAAGTTTCGGGTGGGGGGGGATTGAACCCTAGAAACCCCCCCCTCTAAATACGGCCCTGAATGAGGATGGGAATAACACAAAACCAATGCACTTTATGTAGAGAGCAGGAGGATTTAGTGCATGTACTGTTTAAATGTAGAGCCACTAACGAGGGAGGAATAGATAAGTAACAAATAGTCAAAGGTTGACTCAAACATTGCAGTAAAGGAAATATTTATGAAGGATTATAAGAAGGTTGGGGTATTTATGAATAAGGTGAGAAGCAAATGGTTATGGACTGTGAAAAGAAACAATTAGGTCATAATACATTTAATAATTATAAGTAAGAATAAAGCTGTAAATGTTATAAGTATTCAGCCTGGGCTGAATGTCAATTCCATTTGTTCTTGTATGCAGCTAAACACAATAAATATCAATATATCATATGTAAATATTTTGAAATGTATAGTGTTTAACTTTTCTATCATTCATGAATATTACTGTTTCCATATAGTAATTAATTTTATGCCATTAGAAATTGCCTGTCTATACTGGCTTTAATTATTATTCTTTAACAGTTGCCATTGTTAGGCATGTTTTACTGTGTAGCCATCATCTTGTCAAACATGACAACCTGCAAATTTAAAGGTTTAGTTTTAGTTAACTTTAAAAGAGTGTGATTAACTCAACAAAGGCTTGTATCTCTCATTAAACAAATTTCCATCTCTAAATGTTTTCAGCCAAGTTTCAAGAAGAGAGAGAGAGAGAGAGAGAGAGAGGGGAGGGGAGGGGGGAGGGAGAGAGAGAGCTTTAATGTGTGTGATTTCCATCATAATTTTATTCAGAAGCATAAACACTGAATGGTATTTTACAACCAAATTACTGAAAAGACCACTGCACTCTCATTCTTCCTTCTATTTGCGCTCCATAATGACTTATGACATCATACTATGGGCAACTCAACAGGATGGGAGACAATTTTAAAAATCCGAAAAAAATAGTATACTTAATGTCTCAGGTTGGTCCAAAGTTTAGAGTTTCATGCAGAACCCTCTTTAAAAGCATACAAATACTAACTCGATCTTCACAATTCTTATATGAACTAATTAAATACATACATGCAAACTTTAACAAACTCTACAACATGCAAAATCATGTTACAGGACCAGAACAAAAGGTAACTTAAAACCCACAATGCACAGGTTAATGCATATGAAAAAAAGTTCAATCTATACCGGAATTAAAACCTACAATAAGTTGCCAGACAAAATCAGAAACATTAAAAGATTCCAAACTATTTAACAGAACAGTGAAGAGTTTGCTTATTAACAAGGCTTCTACTCAGTAACAGAATACATGAATGAGAATTTATAAGATTATAAAGATAAGTGTTTTGAACTAGCAGAGTGTGGAATTTTTTTTTTAGGTAAAGTTGTTATTTTTATTATTTATTATGTGCCATTGTTATAAATACTATCTCATATTGTATGTATATACGTACCTGTAAGCTATTTGACGAGTCATCACCTGTTTACAGAGCCGTTGCTAAAATTGTAATGTAAGCATATGTGACAAAAAAAAAACATTTTATCTTATCACTTATAGAATTTTAACTTAGGACATGTTTCCTGGACTAATCCTCTGCATTGCCAGCTACTGATAATTTAGATCTAAATTGTATTTACTTCACTGCATTTGATTCCACATTTTTGAGTGTTACTAAAAGGTATTCTCACTTTAGAGATTTAAAAGGGCAGTGATCTGCTTTAAGAGTTTTGGATTGAAATAACAGTTTTATATTCTTTATGGGTTAGATTGCTATTTGGGGTGACTATTCAACTAAAGATTAGAGGATCATGCTTCAAATATAGCTTTGGTTCAATGAATTTGCAAACAATTACTATAGTGGTTAACTGTATCATTGCTGTGTTTGCATTTGGAGATGCCATCCTACTGTAGTAGATTACTGTGATACTAGATGATGTATGTTCTTTTGCTAAGAGACAGCGGTGAAGAAAAAAATCTTCTGAGTTAAGTCTGTCTGTTGTTTTGATAAACAAAGCAGCAATTCATATGCAGGTTATGTGTTATTTTTTATTAAAAGCACTTGGTATGGAAAGTGAAGAGGACTCTGTGGATTATGTGTAAATTGTCATGTTCTCTCTTTCATACTACACTGTGCTTAAAAAGAGTTTTAGTTTAAATGAAAATAGATCCTAATAAATGAAAATAGATCCTAATAAATGAGCAGAATATGTATGAAAATTTAATAAATATAATTTACAGTTAATTATGAAGTAATGGTTTTTCTATAGTAACCACTGTGTAATTGTTTAACATGCTGGAGTTATCTCAAGATACTGATACCAATGCATTTGCATCTAAATTTTCTACCTGAAATATCAAAACAGATAAAAAATGTTGAGTACAGGATATAATCTCATACAAAAAAAAAAGTATTTAAATTTAATCCAGTTCATATTATGAGGTTAAATAGCCAAATATTGATTAATATTTGCTAACTACATGTTTCAGTTTTGCCATTTTCTTCTTTTATATTTTAACACAATTATTATAATGTTGTATATGTTTATTCCATAGGGCAACAGAAATAATATACTCACTGGCATGGAGCTCAAAACCTGCATCATCGGATTGGATGTTAGCACCTGAGTCTGGCTTGAGCAAGCTGCTTAGTGATGCTCGTCAAAGTCTTAGCCTTTTTCAGCATCATGATGGCATCACAGGGACAGCCAGGGATCATGTAATGGAAGATTATGCAAAGAAGTATGTGCATTATAAATTATTTTGAAGTATGTCTTAAATATTTTGGTATGCTCAATTCTGTGATTACAGTTTAGTATTTAAGGGGCAGTGTTACTGGTGTATGTTATGCTCACTTGCAAACAAAAGCTCCAGAAGTCCTACTATATCCTCAAGGACAGGAGACAGGTAGAATGAGTTGATATTCCAGCTCTTGATGAAAAGTAGTTTTACTGTATACTTGTTTATTGGATACAAATAAGGGTTAAAGTGCAAGTAAGAATAATGAAAGTTCAAACACTTCATTTAAATTGACACCATAATAGCTGAAATACTTATTAACATTTAATTTGGACATCACTATTCATAAGAAAATTCCTAACACCATATATTTTTTAAATTAATTAATTTTTTTGTTTTTTACTTTCTCTACTACATATAGTAAGTAGGGGAAGTATTGTATTCCACCCAAAAATTCGATACCGAGATTTCACCGGAAATACATGTTTTGAGACCCCTGAATCCAAAAAAAAACATTAACTCTTTACATGGAACATTTTTCGAAAATTTTAATTTTCTCAAAAACGGTTCTAACGATTTTGATTAAAATATCATATGTTTAAGATATTTTCATGACAAATGAAATGTGTATCTCTAATTTTCTGGGAATGTCTCCAAAAGTATTCTCCATTGTGAACAACTTTTGTATAACTGGTAAACCATAAGAGATAGACAAAATTTTACTACACAAAAAATGTAGATTGCGTTAAAATACACAATTTATGTCATATACATTTTTTTTTTTGTTGAGTGAACCATTTTCGAGATATTGCTTGTTATTCCCTTAAATTTTCCAATACTTACACTTTTTCTCAAATTCGTTATTCTTTTTTTTTTTTTTGTGCTGGTAATGCAAAGAGAATGAAATACTCCACATAGCAACCAGCTCTTAAAATATTTGACTATCGCTTAAAACCTACCAATTCCCCTTGCATCTACAAGAAAATTAGCAATAAGATTAACATCTCGATATCTCGATTAACATGAAGCATATGGAGAGTAAGCGTTTGTAAAAATAGTTTGTACAAGAGTAGAGAAAGTCATGTGAGTGTAACACATCAGATTTTTGTAATTGGCAATAGTAGTGATTTAAATTGAAAGATGTATTAATGTTGTATTTATTTAACATTTAACTGCCCCACGTATGGGAGCCAATTTGCGAGTAGAACAAATTGTATGTTGCAAATAAATGTTTGTTTACATCACTTTAACTACCCCACGTATGGGAGCCAATTTGCAATAGCAAATTTACGTGTTTATAGCACCACGTTGTGGAAGCCAATATGATGGGAGAATGTTATGTTGACTTCTGCGTTGCCATCTCACGCGTATTTGCGAGAGAACTTGCTTTACGTAATGTCTTTTTGTTATCGACCCCCACGTTGTGGAGCCAATTTGAAGCGGTATTAGTTACCTTGTTTGTTTACCTCAGTGCTGGTAGAAGCCATTCTTGTGTGACGTCACTCGTTGGTTTGGTCTGGTCCGTAGATCCCTCTGGCGTTAGCAATTTGCATGAATTTTAAATGTCCACCGGCTAGCTATCATCTTTTCTTGGTAGAACTTATATCTCTTGCAGGGTGTGAAGCGGAAAGGAATCTTTTGTCTTTAAATGATACTGATGAAGAAATTGGTTTTATAATCTTTATTGCAGAACACGTTCACGAACACTTTCACAAATTAATTTGGATACTCGCCATACTGAAACTGTTTATAATAACTTCTTATCACATTTAACTCACGTACTTCAACTTTATATATTTAACTGTATAATACTTTATAAGATTTCTCGTACTTCTGCTGCGCGTAACTTGATGAATTTAGAGACCGACATGAGAATCTTGTTGAACTGGGAGCTGACGTGTTATATGTTGAGAATCTTGTTGAACACTGGGGGACCCGCTAACTCGACCTGGCTTATTTATAGGCTTGCCTTAAGATACGCCTAAAGATTATAAATGAACTGCTATTGGCTAATAAAACGCGCCAACATTAGCGTCTATTTTACTATCCAATGAAAACCACGAATACATATTACTTTTATAGAACATTCTGGAAGCTTTTTTTACTGAAAAGGCGCGAAACATTACGTAACTTCCTGGTTCCCGGTAACGATAAACAACTAACCCCTTCATTGCATTATTGCGTTATTATTGACAGTTTCAGTAGAGCCGTATATTAGTATTTACCAATAATAATTACAATTAATAAACCTCTGAAATCAATGTCACATAAAAATACATATTCATATTAAAATAATTATTTACATTTGAGTAATTTGTGATACAAATTACCGTATCATATGCCCCACTAGAAACATAATTATAAATATTTATAACTTGTTTGAAAATTTTATAATTTTGTTTTTAGTCTCCTAAATCTTGTAACACACGCTATTCACTTTCACTTAACACTTCACACGCATTTAGCACACGACATATGTTTTATCTCGCCACTACTTACTGGCTCTGATTTAATTAATTTAGATATTCATCTGACATCACAAAATTTTTTTTTATAGCAAATACTTTACCCTAAATTACTTATTTACTGCTACCAAATTGTTTACATTAAGTTGTTGACAAAAATTTATACATTTAAGATTTTTGTAATTATTATACATATTTACCAAAATATGCACCCTCTACATATATTTACATCTCTAAAATCTAAGTGATGTTTCACATGTTCTGTTTGCTACATAAGTATTTGTTTTTAATTATTTTTACCAATTTTTTTTTTTTTGTTATTCTGAATTTTATTTTAACAATACTCTTGGAATAGTATTTATATACTTTACTTTAATATCATATTAAGTTTAAATCTTTACATTCTTAATTTTCAAATACTGTTACAGTTACTAAAAATGTTATTTTTTTTTTTAAACATTTCTCTCTCTTTTTTTTTTATATAATTTATTTCTCTTTTCAAATGACATATAAATAATTAACCCTCTTACGTTCCAATACATTGCTCTGCATTTCGTCTTTAACTATCCAGCATTTACTTTACATCTCATTGCTATTTACCCTCCTGGATCAAATTGTGTGTGGCTAAACATTACTCGTAGCCGTAACCTAACCTTCAAATTTTTGTTCATGAATAACCTCTTGTATTCATTTGACATTTCGTTCCATGATAACATTTGAAAACAATCTACAGTTTCTTGAACTACACATCTTTTAACAACTGTCATTTTCAATTCTTCTACTATCTCCTTAATCTGAGAATACTCTGACAAATCTGTACTAAACTGTACTGGACTGGAGTTTTCAATTTGAACATCTTGGTACAATTTACTTCTTTGCATTACTGACTCATTCTGTATTTCTGATATTTCCCCTCTGAAATTAACTTGCACCTGTATTAAATCTGCATTTGTAGCCTCCATCATCCCTTTTAACTCACTTGAAATGCTACTCATTCGGCTACCTAGCTCTGTACATTTTACATTAACCTCATTTTTTTGGTTAGATATTTCCCTGCTCATGTCTAACATTTTCTTTGAAACCGCGCCTATCTCATTTGCTATCATTTCCTGATTTTCATTTCTCATTCTCATCATACTACTATCTAGCTCCATGAATTTCTTTTCAATTTCTTCCCTGTTTTGTTCTAAGCTTTTACCAATATCTTCTCTTAACTCCCTATGACTCTTTTGCATATCTTCCCTGTTTTGATCTATTTTCTTTTCTAATTTCTCATTATTCTTACAAATTTCTTCCCTTAATTGATCTGTAATACTCTTGCCAATATCTTCCCTCAATTCTTTCTTATTCTGATCTAACTTCTTATCAATATCTTCTCTTAATTCCCTATTACTCTTTTGAATATCTCCCCTTAATTCTTCCCTTAATTTATTCATATTCTCATTCATATTTCTCAGCATTTCCATCATACTAACATCAAAATTAACATTTCCTGCTATTCTATTCTCACTTTCTGCACTAACATTTTCATCTTCAAACCCTAAAAAATCTGGGCTATTTTCTGCACTAACATTTTCATCTTCCATAATTATTTCCTCTGAATTATTGGTAACCATTGTTTTTTTTATCCTACCACTCCTCAATAACATTGAAAGTTGTTTACCTTTCTGATGCTGTATGTTGCTGTTACTTTGATGTCTCAGCTTTCTGCCCCTTTCTCCTAGATTTGATGTCGCTTCTGCGTTGTGTTGTGATGAATCTACGTCGTTTCGATGTTTTCTTGTAGTTGAATTCCTTGTTGCATCGTAATCTCGGAATTACGATCGAAGTCAGTCGTCCCTGTCGTTTCTTGAATCTGGGTCTTGTAGATGATTTCACCTCTGCATTCCTGGTTATGTTGATCCTTTCCTAGTTAATTTTGCTACTTCCTGGTTATTCTTGTTCCTTTCCTAGTCATCTAGCTCCACGTTCTGGTTATTCTTATTCCTTTCCTGGTCACTTCGCCCCACGTTGGTGGCGCCAATTTGCAAGTGGTATTATTTTACCTTATTTGTTTACCTCAGTGCTGGTAGAAGCCATTCTTGTGTGACGTCACTCGTTGGTTTGGTCTGGTCCGTAGATCCCTCTGGCGTTAGCAATTTGCATGAATTTTAAATGTCCACCGGCTAGCTATCATCTTTTCTTGGTAGAACTTATATCTCTTGCAGGGTGTGAAGCGGAAAGGAATCTTTTGTCTTTAAATGATACTGATGAAGAAATTGGTTTTATAATCTTTATTGCAGAACACGTTCACGAACACTTTCACAAATTAATTTGGATACTCGCCATACTGAAACTGTTTATAATAACTTCTTATCACATTTAACTCACGTACTTCAACTTTATATATTTAACTGTATAATACTTTATAAGATTTCTCGTACTTCTGCTGCGCGTAACTTGATGAATTTAGAGACCGACATGAGAATCTTGTTGAACTGGGAGCTGACGTGTTATATGTTGAGAATCTTGTTGAACACTGGGGGACCCGCTAACTCGACCTGGCTTATTTATAGGCTTGCCTTAAGATACGCCTAAAGATTATAAATGAACTGCTATTGGCTAATAAAACGCGCCAACATTAGCGTCTATTTTACTATCCAATGAAAACCACGAATACATATTACTTTTATAGAACATTCTGGAAGCTTTTTTTACTGAAAAGGCGCGAAACATTACGTAACTTCCTGGTTCCCGGTAACGATAAACAACTAACCCCTTCATTGCATTATTGCGTTATTATTGACAGTTTCAGTAGAGCCGTATATTAGTATTTACCAATAATAATTACAATTAATAAACCTCTGAAATCAATGTCACATAAAAATACATATTCATATTAAAATAATTATTTACATTTGAGTAATTTGTGATACAAATTACCGTATCAAAATGTAAAATTTGATGTCTGAGCAGAAGATTCATAAACTTGTTAATAATTACACAATTACATAAAATCATTGACTTTTTTGGAGTTGAGTTGAGGAAATGCTGACGATGGGAACAAACCGTCTCCCGAAACGCGTTCAAGTAAGAATATTTTAGTGATGTAGTGTAACAACCCTCAACTCTCTTTATTTTAAAATACATAAAATCATATTATGCTTCTTCTTCTTCTTCTTCTTCTTCTTCTTCTTCTTCTTCTTCTTCTTCTTCTTCTTCTTCTTTTGTAGTGTTTAATGCCCATTCTGACTGCACCACAGGCAGTGGACATTGATGTTGCATGAAATGAAATGATAATTGGGGAAGAAAATGTGTGAGGGAAACATTGCAGATCTAAGTTTAGAGTACTTTCCCATCATTTAACAGTTATGAGGTCTAGGAAAACCTGGAATAAACCTCAGTTTGAAAAGACGATCCTGGTGGGAATGTTACGCATATGTTTTAACCAAATATAAAAAGCTATTACATAATTATCATATCTCTTGTTATGAGAAAGGTACCAATAACCAACTCCTCTGACTTGTTTTATTCTGGGGTAACATAACAATGTAGGGCCAGCTGGAACTTATTAAGCCTATAATTCATGAATTTGAAAAATAAAACACAAGAACAAGCTGCATATTCTACACATAGAATTGAAAGACAATATAATGAGAAGTTATTGGAATTTGATGGCAGAACTAGATGTTTGTGAATGCAAACTTTTTAAAAGATGTGGGAAATGAAAGCAGTATAACATATTCTTTAACTCATCTGCAATATTTTCTGTGTGTAAATAATATTCTACATATAGTGACCCAACCTTTCTTTGGAGGTGTTGTTTAACAGCCTACATATTTCTCATTAGTTCTATGGGCAAATGTTCTTGACAGTCAGACTTGAATTCATTCTGTTTTCAGAATGCTTGAAGCAATACATGGTATGCAACATGTAATGCAGCAGTCAGTACATTTCTTGCTTTCTCCACTTCAGGTAAGTGATATGTTTTCTTTGTAGTGTAATTGTAATTTATTTCAATTGCTGAGCACGCTATGACCAGATATTAAAAGAAAATGTCAGGACCATTATTTGCAATATTAAAAAATAAGGCAAAAATAAATACTCTTTAAAAAAATTTTATTTATTTATTTATTTATTTTTGTTTAACGCCTTTAACCTGGTAGGTCATATCAGATGATGAATGAATGAAATGGAAATTATGCTCAAATGGGCCCGAGGTCCACAGAACTTAAAATTAACCTGACATTCATCTTCTCAGGATAAGAGAAAAGCCCAGAAAAAAACCTTAACTGGTTAACTCACCCTAACTAAAATTCTAACTCGGGATCTCTTGAATGTGAGGCAGATATGCTACCACCATGCCACAGAGGGGGTTCTTAAAATCTTGCTAACATTAAAAGTTTGATGTAATGATAAAACTCTTGCATTTCATCAAGCTTTTACAACAAATTATCTTGATTATCTTGTATTACATCCTTCTTTCTTATCTTTATTTATTCATAAATTTTATATCTATTAAATGTAAATACATTTTATGTAAATGTAGTATTATTATTATAATTAGAATGTAAAATAATATACTTGTTAACATATGTTATATCAATGTACGTACCATGTGCAGAATTTGATTTAAAAGAACCAATCAAATTGAATTGAATAGCTAACAACTTGTTAACGTCAAAAACAACTGCAAACAACAGCTTTCGAGAATTGGTGACCAAAGTACACAGCTTCTGAACTCACTCCAATATGCTTTGTCTACGCATTGCAGAGCTCTCTGTTTGAATAGCAGCCAACTGGTTACATTCATAGACAATTACCATGAGATTTTCATGATTGAGGTTAGGATTGTGATTTCAGCTGAAAAATCTAGTTGCATAGGAACTAATTTTTCACCTTATAATCTTGTGATTGTGATGGAATCACATAGTGGAGCGAATACTAATCCACATAATTGCATTAATTTTTCACCTTCCTGTTAATAATTAGAGAACTTGTTTACTAAGTATAGAGGAATTATCGAGTGCAAGAAACCTGACAGACTTAAATTAAAGAAAAAGGATGCATCCTGGGAGAAAATCTGAGCAGAATTTCATTGCAATGTTTTGCATTTCATCTAGGTCCAGTATGCAACTGCAGCAATTTAATGATAACTAAAATTCAGCACCAAAAATTCCAGGTGCAAGGAGCATTTAGACCAGTTTAAAACTGGTGGTGGACACTACTTTCAAACTAATGTAGAGGAAAACATCTTATTACAGCTCAAGCAGACCCCAGCAAAAACACTTTTTCGCTTCTTGAAGCAATTGCTTTGTAAACCTTTTGAATATCCACAAGTGGTAGCTTTGAAATTCCAACATTATCACCTACCATTAATTGAAAAGTGCCAATAGCATAAAAGCTGAGAGTAACACTTATAACGTAGGAGAAAGAGGAATGTTATTGTTGGTAGTATTCTAATCCCACTTATATTGCCTCTACAACTCTGCTCATGACCACTTTGGATAATAGTGCTTTAAAAATTCCTTCTCTTGCAGGTTTTCAAAATAATTATGAACACAAGAGCACACTCAAGGCCATCTCAATGTATACAGGCCAGAAGGCAAAAAAGATATCTGTTAATTACGTCATCTTCGGAGGCTTACCCTTATATGTAGTTCACAACCTACATCATAAGAATGCATCTTAGTCAATATGAATTTGTAATGTTAATGAGTTCATTGCTGTCTCACAACGGACCAATAATTAATAACCAAATTACCCACTTGGCAAGCGAAAGAATACATAAAACAGTTAGTTATCAGTTCAAAATGCCAGCAAAGTATTGTGTGCTGGGATGTACATCAAAACTATTTAATAAGTTCTGAAAAATATATAACAGTGTTTTAAGGATCCACACAGGAGACAGGAATGGGTATGTGCTATTCACAGGAATAATTATGAGCTACATTTGTTGTGGTATATATTAATTTTTCTGAACAACATACAGATGTAAAAAAGATGTACTGCACAAATTGCAGGACACATTCCTCACACATAGACGAAGAAATGATGTTATATGAACATGGGTCTGGAAACACTTTGTTACATTGTTACAACTCATTTTCTCCAACTCATTAATCATGGGAAACATACACGAATAGAACGTACCAGCATACCACATGCAACTCTTTCTCACAGGATATACCCTCCTTGAGCATTGATACATGCATCAACCCGCCGTTGTAGTGAATCCTGGATGCGCTGATGTATCCCTAGAGTATTGTGTATGGTTTCGCAGCCTTCCATAATATGGGCATGGAGACTCTGAACATCTGATACTGGGGTTCGATACACAAGAGCTTTCAAATGCCCCCACAAATAAAAGCCCAGTGGGTTTAGGTCTGGGGAGCGTGGAGACCAGGCAATTGGTCCACCTCTATCTATCTGTCACCAAATTTGTTGTTTAGAAGCTGACGGACATTAACACTAAAATGAGGAGGTGCTCCATCGTGCATGAAGTACATGTTTTGTCGCAGCTAAAGGCACATCTGCTAATAGATCAGGTAGAACATTCTGTATGAAATTATGGTAACTTTGTCCATTGAGGAGCCTGGATGGAAGAATGTGAGGCCCTACCAAACAGTCACCAGCATACCAAACAGTCACCAGCAATGCTGGCCCAAACATTGACAGAAAATCTTTGTTGATGACTAGCTTCAACAGTTGCGTGAGGATTGACGTCAGCCCATAAATGCCAATTGTGATAATCTACAGTCTGATCTCGTTGAAATGATGCCTCATCTGTGAATAGCACCATTGCCTTAAAACTAGGGTTGACACTTTGTTGCATAAACCATTTGCAGAAGCATACCTGTGCAGGAAAATCAGCTGCTGATAGTACCTGCACACGTTGTAAATGGTATGGATACAGCTGGACCTCGTGTAACACTCGCCAGACAGTCATGTGGTCAACATTCATTGTTGCAGCTACTTGTCTTGTACTGACACTAGGATCGTCAACTGCCTGAAGAATTGCCGTTGTGGTGTCCTCATCCTTCTAGGCCTCCCCTGGTTGTGAGTATCAGGCTGAAATGCGCTATGTTCCCTAAGATGACGATCAATGGCTTCAAATGTTTTCCTGTTGGGCTCGTCCTGGAAATCTCTTCCGGTACAAACGTTGAGTGCAAGCGCCATTGACGTCTGCTAATCCATACATCAAATGGGCATCTGCCATCTCTACATTTGTGTACACTGCCATTGACGGGGCCAAGTCTGTGATCAACTCTACTAGTACATAGTAACCTGTGTGCTTGCCAAGGTCATACTGCTCACTGAAACAGTTGATGTTACCTGTAAACAAGCAATGACATAATTCTCATGGCAACAGGGGCATGTAAAACAAAACACTAACAATGCACCTACAATAATGACGATGTAACCAGACGTAACCAAGAGTGCAAGTTCCCCATGATTCTAACGTTCTGTTTGTGTGTGTTTCCCATGATTAATGAGTTGGAGAAAATGAGTTGTAACATGGAAACAAAGCGTTTCCAGACCCATGTTCATATAACATAATTTCTTCATCTATATGTGAGGAATGTGTCCTGCAATTTGTGCCGTACATTTTTGTTATACTCTGTATAGTGAATAAATTTACTCCATGCAAAATTATAGAAGTGTGATACGGTAATTTGTATCACAAATTACTTAAATGTAATTAATGATTGTAATATGAATATGTATTTTTATGTGACATTGATTTCAGAGGTTTATTAATTGTAAT
The DNA here is from genome assembly GCA_030765065.1 of Deroplatys truncata. Lineage (NCBI taxonomy): Eukaryota > Metazoa > Arthropoda > Insecta > Mantodea > Mantidae > Deroplatys > Deroplatys truncata. The sequence goes on along the minus strand of CM060975.1, from coordinate 75,244,250 downwards.
TATTATTGGTAAATAATAATATATGGCTTTACTGAAACTGTCAACAATAACGCAATAATGCAGCGATGGGGTGAGTTGTTTATCATTACCGGGAACCAGGAAGTTACGTAATGTTTCGCGCGGTTTCGATAGAAGCTTCTAGAACATTTCCTAAAGTAATATGTATTCGTGGTTTTCATTGGATATTGAAATAGACGCTAATGTTGGTGCGTTTTATTAGCCAATAGCAGTTCATTTATAATCTTTAGGCGTATCTTGATGCAGGCCTATAAATAAGCCAGGTCCGAGGTAGTTTGTCCCCCAGTTCAACAGAATTCTCAGTACTCTACACGTCGGTCTCTCATTACACGCAGCAGAATTACGAGAATTATTATAAAGTATTATACATTTAAAAAATTACATAAAGTTGAAGTATGCGAGTTAAAAGTGATAAATAAGAAGTTATTACAAACAGTTTCAGTTTGGCGAGTATCCAGATCCATATGTAAAAGTGTTTGTGAACGTGTTCGACAATAAAAGTTATAAAACCAATTTCTTCGTCAGTATAATTTCTGGATAAAAGATTCCTTTCCGATTCACACCCTGCAAGAGTTAAATGTCTACCTAAATAGCTAGCCGGAGAACATTTAAAGTGAATTATTTCAAAATTGATACAAATTGCTACGCCAGATTGAGCTACGAACCAGATAAAGGAATGACGTCACAAGATGGCAACGCGTGAAGTAAAGCAGCACAACATATTATCTACAAGTTCTAATAACTTACGCTATAAATATTACGTAAGAAACATTTACCGTCGCATAAATTGGCTTCCAAACGTGGGGCTACACTAATGTTATACACATGTAACATTATATCGCATCAAGTGTTCTTGTAGTATGCAGACAATTCTTAAACTTATTGTTATTGAAGATACTTGCCCCTTCTGTTTTCCAGTTTACCACCCTATCTGTCTCCATAACTAGGTCCCAAAGTGTTAACTGCATGAAATTAGAAGGATTCACGACCCTCATAAAATACAACGATGTGCATTAGCTCAAAATTGGTACCTCAGAAATTACAAAGGTTGCAGCATCATTATAAGTTAACTGCAACTTTATTATTTAAGTTTCACATGGTAAGATTATAATACAAAAATCATTAATTCAAATGGGTGCTTGATAAAGCAACCTTGGATAAAATTTGATGCTCTTCTAAAGTCATCTGAGTGGGTACACAATTGCAACCAAACAAACAGAGAATAAACTACTTCAGGCTGCCAACAGTTTAAAAGAGTGTTGCAAGGAAATAAATGAAAATTCCACATAAAATCCTAAAACTAAACTCTTAGAAGAGCAGGTAAGACTGGTTAATCAAAAGGTAATGTAATATACAATCGATACCCGTTATGGGCATGCTCAATTATTTTTTTCTCATCCAACAGCTTACAGATAAGTGATTCCTATGTACTTTTATTAAAGGGGTAAGCAAAAATGTTATAAAAGAAATTAGGAAGAAAAGATATAAAATTTTGTATAGGCTGTGAAAATAATGGAATTACAGAAATGACTGAGCAAAAAATAGGATTAAGACAAGGATGCAAATTGAGGCCTATATTATTTAATATATTCATAGATGACATGTTAGGAAGAGTGAAAGAAAAAATCTGCACTGTCCCATAATAGCAAATAGAGAGATACCAGGTTTACTATATGCAGATGATCTTATGGTTGGGGCCATAATGGTAATTGGGCTTCGGAAAGCAATCAACGGAATACATGAATTGTGTGAAGAATGGGGAATTAAAGTAAATACAAATGAATCAAAAGAGGCAATAAATTAAAAAAAGAAGAGAAATGGCAGATGGGGGTTTAAAATTACAAGTTGTCAAGGAGTTTGATTATTTGGGGGTGAAGATGAGCATTAATGGTGAATGGGCGGTGCATAGCAGGAAGGTTATGGCTAAAGGAAAGGCAGCAATGACAGGAGTAAGGATGTGCAAATACAAATTAAAAATGCTGACTAAATGGATAGAAAGAATGTATGAGGCATTGGTAGAAGCAAGAATGCTATATGCAGTTGAAATTTGGGGGGGATCTGAATTAAGTAGAAAAATAGACCAGAGCTATAGAACGTTCTGTAAAGAGCTATTTGGGTTACCAAGATAAGCACCAGGGGAAGTAGCATTAGTGGAATTAAGAAGAACAAGATGAAAGGGAGTGATACTGGAAATGATATTGAAATTTTGGTTTAGATGCCTGCAAAAAGATGAAGGGGAAATTTTAAATATATGTATGCAACAACAAAAAAGTATGAAAAATAAAAATAGCTGGTGGACAGGGGTAAAAAAAGTTATGTAGTAGATAGGAATGGGAGATATTTGGAGAGCAGGAGAAAGAAATAGTAACAGCTTCTGGATAACAGTAAGAAACAGAGTGAAGGACATAGAAAGACAAGAGATTTGGGGAAGCTTAGAGAATAAAAAATCACTAGGGTTCTATAGATTAGTAAAAAGGAAATGAGGAAGAGAAGGGTATGTGGATTATTGTAACAGAGCTGAAAAAGAAGTATTTGCATGGATGAGAACAGGATCAATGTATCTGAGAGGGCTAAGAGGCAGAAAAAGTGGAATTTGTGAACTATGCAGAGGTAGTGAAAGCACAGAGCATTATATAACAGAGTGCAAAGAATTAGCAGAATGGAGACAAAAAGTATGGGAGGAAAAAGGGGGAAAAATGGATGGAAAAATAGTAGCAATTAAAATGTTAACAAGAAAAGAAGAAAAGAAAAATAAGAATATGGGGGAGTTCTTAAAGAAGTAAAGGAGAAATGGATTAGAAAAGTAAGAGAGATAAGAAAGGTAGAAGGGCAAATGGAGGAGGGAGAAGATGGATCATAGGTGATTAAGGGTAGCAAGGGCTGCTCAGCTGAGCCATTAGGCCAGGGTGCCATGCAAAATGAGCAGCATAGGTAGAACATAGCTGGCAAGAAAAGTTGTACATAGGTTAAGTTAGTTTACAAGTGGAATATTGTAAAAAAGATTGTGTATAAAAGATGTACAAATAAAGTTCATTAATTCATGTACTTTCATTATTCTCAAACCCTTAGTCCTGATAGTAATTACAAATCTGTAAATTTAAAATATACATTTAAAATAAATACTCCGTGATCAAGAAAAATTAGTGAATTTGTAGCTGCATGAAAGTTATGTAAAACTAGAAATTTCTTATAAAGGGGGTAACATTCAAGGAATTTCAAATACACAAGATCCTGCATAAGCAGTGCAGACTTCTATAATAACATCTTTAACTAATTTTGAAGATTTAGAAGCTAGTAACAGTGATGTGTCATAATTTAAAATAAAGAGAGTTGGGGTTATTACACTTTATTTTACACTCTCTTTATTTTAAAACATCTTTAACATCCAAGAATAAATTTCTTTTAGCCCTGTATCCAGAAAAGGTTTAGCAGCACAAAAATTATATGAATGTGATTCTTGTTATAATTAAAGCTTTGAGTTAGTATGCATTTAAGATGTTAACATTGGTATCAGATAACAACACTTTTGAGAAACTGGCACAAATTTTTATGGCACATTTCCAAATATAGTTTATGAATGTAGGAATATTTATGTAAAGAAACAGAATACAATTAGCTGAATTTACATTGCAGGTAATGCAGCTAAATATTGTGTGTACTTAATTTAAAAGGGAAAATTATAGAAAAATGTTATACTGTGAACCCAGAATGTAATTTGAGTTTCAAAATTTTGAAGTTAGTGCTTGCTTAAGAGTGACAGATAGGGAGGCCTGGAGTGGCTATCACAATTCACATATGGCATGTACTTTCAGTATATTTTAGTCTTTAGTTTCTGGGGCATATGAACAAAAATTTCTTAAAGAAGAAAGCCAGAAAAACATAACTCTACATTTAGATACCAAGACGTGTGACATTTATAATATTGGTGCCAACTTCAATGCTAGTGATTGCAAACTGCTGAATGCTGTTTTGATGGGAAATATAATACAAATAATATCTAACATCTTTCTGGAAAAAACTCTATTATTAAGCAAGACAGTTTTACATAAGCTGCAGGCAAAATAAAAATGAAAGTTGCAGACTTATTGGCATTGAGAATGTAAGATAGTCTGCCTCAAACTATGGAAAGCATGTTTTCCATTTATTTACTAACACACATTAATGTTTAATATGAAAGTGTTAGAATATAAATGATTGTGTGCTTATTTCAGCACAAACATGCTAAAAATACTTGTAAAACATTGCTTTATGTGTTGAAATTACGTGGTACATTGGCCTTGTGATGTCATGAATCATACATCCAGGCCTGTAGATAGAGATGGCCTTGGTTCAGTGGTATTAACTTAAAATGAAGTTTAACGCATGTTATAGCTAATAATGTTTATGTTAACTTCAATGTTAAATCATTTTAACATTGCATTAAAATTTAACATTGGTTGCTCAAACCAGCCCTAAGAGCCTTGTAATATAACATTTTCTCATACATATAATTCAGATCAAGGAATAACTTTGTTATTATGTATGATTATTGCTAAGTGAGTCTTTGTATCTTCCTAAATCATTCACAGATATATTCAATTCATAGCCCACATTACACAAAACAGGAAAGAAAAAGTACCAAAACATAAGCACCATAATTTAATTGAAAAGTGTTAGATTAGTTCATAATTTATTTATTCTCAAATACAGTAAAATTGGTATTGGCTCCAAATTAACTGGCAGTACCAGAACAACAGTACTTTCAAAGTAAAAAATCTGAGCCATATGTTATGATATACATACTTTATTTTTTGAATTCTTAAATATGATTTGGAAGCAATTGCTTCTATTATTAGCTGGAGATTAGCTGCCATTGTTGATGTGGAGGTTGGAAATGACTAGATGGCGAGGTATGTAAATCTGCAGGGATTGACTGGTAGTAAAGAACCTAAATTTCTATTTATTTTATTTTAATGTTCTATTTATATGCTTCCTTTAACATCTAAGGTCATTGGCAGCTTTTTACCTTTGAAACAATTGTTCATCAGCAATGATGTTCACTTGCTTCCAGTGGTGTTAATTTTTAGTTTGATATTACTTTTGGTTATTACATTAAATTCACACACATAATCACACTGCCATTCATACTTTCCAGACTAGGGAGGTTGGAGGATAATCCTGGCTAAAGAAAAATTCCCGCCGGAAATCGAACCCGGGACCCCTAGATTAGCATACTAACCACCAAATCACATGGGCAATCCCAAATTTCTTATGTTTGTCTCTTGGAGTCTGGTGCTTACAGCGGTAGGAGAGGGTTGTGTGGAGCGAGAGCTGAATAATTAGCGGAGTAGAGGTGAAAACAGGACCGGCAGAAATGAACCAGCTAATGGAATCCGAGAAAAATTCAAGACGACTAGAGGAGGTTATGAAGAAGCAGAGAGAAGAGATAGTACAGCAGATAATGGATTGCAAGAAAAAAAAATTGAAGATATAGAGAAAAGATTTGAAGCAGGACAGAGAAGAAAGAACTGCGTAATTTTCGGAGTGACCGAAGAGTAAAGAAACCTAGAAGAAGTACTGTATGAGATCATGGAAGAAGGACTAGGTATAAAAATGTTTGGTTGGGAGATAGAGGACATGTGCCGAATCGGAAAAAGAGGAAGAAAGTAGAGGGAAAGTTAAGGAACACCAGGAGGTTAAGAGGCTCAAAAATTTTTACAGAGCAGGACTATACAAGGGAGGAACAAATTTTGAAAAAAAAAACTAATTGCCAGGATGAAAGAAGCAAGAGCAGCTGGGAAAAAGGCATCTTTGAAAGGTTTCAAATTATTTGTGGAGGGAGAAGAATGGAGTATGAGTATACGGAGGAATGAACGAGAAAAAATGTGCGAACGTCAACAGAAGCAATGGCCCAGGGCACATTCAAGTCAAAGAACCGAGAGAATAGCTGAGTCGGTAGTTTGGAAAAAGGAGCAGAAAACAGCTGATCAAATCACAAACTCAGACAGACACGAGAAATAGTCATGAAAGGAGAACAGAAGAAAATAGGGATGAAGAACCAGCAGCCATGGAGGGGGAAGAGGAGCTAACATTGGTAGCAGTAACGGTGCGGGAAGAGATGCAAAGGAGGAGAAGTGGGGAGAAGCCGAGAGAACAGATGACTGCAGTAAGAAATACATATGCGGAGGAGGGAAACAACCATGAAAGGAGTACAGAAGAAAATAGGGAGGAAGAAGAAGCAGCTAGGTAGGGGGAGGAGGAGGAGCTAACTTTGGTTGCAGAGGCAGGGCGAGAAGAGATGCAAAGAAGCAGAAGTGGGGAGAAGCCGAGAGAACAGATGATTAACAGTGCAGCAAGAAATGTGTATGCAGAGGCCGGAGTGATACAAGTGAGAAGTGGGGAAGTAATAAGAGTGAGAACGGTTAGTGAAGCAGAAGAAATTGCAAGAAGGGGAGGGGGAGGGTATAAAATAATAGATTTGAGAGAAGGGAGGGTAATGCTACAATGGGAGAAAAGTGTTGACCCGGTATCCAGATGTACTAGACTTAGAAGAGCAATGGAGAAATTTACATATCGGGATAAAACAAAGAACAAATAGGGAAAGGGAGTAAATTGACACGCAATAAAAAAAAGGACTAAGACAGGGATGTAAACTGAGTTCAATATATATAAGAAATACACTTATAATTGAAATGATATGCAAGGACGCTAGAAGCATTGGACAGTTTTTGTGTAAAGTAAAAAATAAATGGCTTTGGACAGTGGAAAGAGAAAAGTAAGAGGTAGTGCATCTTACTTTAAATGGAAAACTATAGTGAATGTGTGATGGTTAAGTAATCAATAAATGAAAAGTGAAAAAAAAGTGGAAATGGGACATGAAAAAAAAAAACCTAAAAAAAAGAGCAAGATAATTTATTGACAAGAAATTGTAAAATGTAAATAAACTGTAGTGATTGTCTACTGAATAAGTGACCAGGGTCAAAATGCAGTAGACAATCAAATTTGTAAAACTCTTAGCACAATAAAATACTATACTATATATATTCCTAATTTATCATAGATGATAAATTAGGAGTAAAAATAAGAAACTAGCATTGTCCAGTAATAAGAGATAAGGAGATTCCAGGTTCAGGTTCATTATACGCAGACGATTTTATGGTGGGCACCATATTGATAATAAGATTACAAAAGCAATAAATGAAATTCAAGAATGTGTGAAAAATGGGGAATTAAGGTAAATATAAATAAGTACTAAGTGATAAACGGAGGAAAGAAGAAAAATGGTATCTAGGTGGTCAAGAACCGGAGGTAGTCAAAGAATATGACTATTTAGGAGTAAGGTTGAGTAATAGCGGAGAAATTAGAGATGAAGTAAGAAAATTGACCAAAAGTATAGAATGGTTCATAAAGAATTAATTGGAGTAATAAGAGCAGCACCAGGAGAGGTTGCATTAGTAGAACTAGGAAAAACGAGGAGAAAAAGGCAATAGTAGAAAAAAGTTTAAAAATTTTTGGTTAGATGTATGAAAATGAAGGAAGGTGAAATCTTAAAGTTATGACAGACTCAATAAAAGGTTCTAAGAAACAAAATCATGGACATGGGAGAATATTAAGGAAGGTAAAGGAAAAAAAATGGTATAGAAAAGTAAGAGAAGCAAGGGCCGCTCAGTGAGCAAAAAGGCCAGGGAGCCAAGCAATCTGAGTGGCGCAATAAGTAAATTGTAAACACCAGACAAATTGTAAAATAGATGTAGGGGTATAATGATATACGAATATACATTGTATGTATTGTAAACCAAACTGTAGAACAAATTGTACAATAAATCCAGTCATTCATTCATGTTTGACTCTCATGATAAATATTTTTTCCTATTTGGTGTGTTCTGTTGGATGCCTGATCTATCTTAATAATTTTGTGTTTTACCAATTTAATTCAAAAGGGCACAATACTGGGCTCAGTTTTTAGATTATATTACCACTTCATTATCAATAGATTCCTCCAGCTAAAACTAATACACCTAGCTACCAGTCAACAGGGTTGAAAGTTTCACCAACATGGAACAAAACTGATTATTCATTTTTTTAGACATATAAATTTTTCAAATAGCTCCAAAGAAAAGCTTTCAAGATGGTTCATCATTGTCATGTGTTACAAGTTTTGGTTTGAAGATAGCAGTTACCTGTAGTGTGTGTTATTTTACTATATGGCAAATTACCAGTGTTCTCTTTCCTTTCAGTCAACATACCAAGCCAATCCAGAATTTGTTTATTTTGATCTGGATGATGTGAGAAAATATCACTATAGCCTACCAGAGAAAACAACAGTATTTGTTGGTGATGGACTAGAATCACAGAGGATAGTATTGTACAATTCCCTCTCTTGGAGAAGACAAGAGCTTGTCACTCTGAGGGTATCAACCAGCAATGTTAAGGTAAGCTTAAAATTTGTTTATGTAATAAAACCCATAATCCTGCAGCTTTAGTACTTTAGTACTTTATTTTCCAAAATTTAGACGCGCATGTGCGCAATACATACAATGCACATTTTTTCCCCTCCTGCAGATACTACATTATTTCTTGCCATTAGCAAATTATAAAGAAGGTGTTTACTGTAGTTCATACCTCTTGTCTCTGGTAGTGAGTTTGGCAAGAAGAGTACTTTTTCTGCTGAAAATTTGAATCTTTGAATTGAACATTTATTGTAACCCTTAATACATTTTCATAAATACACAAATACAAGTAAAACAACAGGAACATGTTTTTGCATTCCACCCAAAAATTCGATACCGAGATTTCACCGGAAATACATGTTTTGAGACCCCCTGAATCCAAAAAGAGCATTTTTGGAAACATGTCCGTGTGTGTGTCTGTATGTCTGTGAACAGCATAACTTAGAAACAAACAGTCGGATAAACACCAAACTTGATATTTAGGTTCAGTATCTTCCAGAGATGCGACACGAAGGTTTTCAAGAAAATCCCCCCACCCCAGATTACTCTTTACATGGAACATTTTTCGAAAATTTTAATTTTCTCAAAAATGGCTCTAACGATTTTGATTAAAATATCATATGTTTAAGATATTTTCATGACAAATGAAATGTATATCTCGAATTTTCTGGGAATGTCTCCAAAAGTATTCTTCATTGTGAACGACTTTTGCATAACTGGTAAACCATAAGAGATAGACAAAATTTTATACACAAAAGATGTAGATTGCGTTAAAATACACAATTTATGTCATATACATGTTTTTTGTTGAGTGAACAATTTTCGAGATATTGCATGTTATTCCCTTAAATTTTCCAATACTTATGCTTTTTCTCAAATTCGTTATTCAGTTTTTTTTGTCCTGGTAATGCAAAGAAAATGGAATACTCCACATAGCAACCAGCTCTTAAAATATTTGACTGTAGCTTAAAGCTACCAATTCCCCTTGCATCTACAAGAAAATTAGCAATAAGATTAACATCTCGATATCTCGATTAACATGAAGCATATGGAGAATAAGCATTTGTAAAAATAGTTTGTACAAGAGTAGAGAAAGTCATGTGAGTGTTACACATCAGATTTTTTATAATTACAACCAAAGTGTTAAATCTAAATTTACAATCTAGTAAGTCTAACATCCATCTATGTGAAGCTTCCTTAAACACAACTCTAGGGTTATCTGTATAATGAAGGCCCCCCTCCCCCTACTATTTAGTGCTGAAAATTTAAGGAGTCAAGTTTAAGAGAAAACAAACATATAAAGTGGTATTAATAGACAGTTTAAAGCTGGGAATACAGTGAACTTGACATAAAATAACTTAACTTGAACACAATGTAACTTGAAAGTCTTAACACATTGTATTAAATGGAGCTATTTAGGGTTGACTTAACATGACTTAACTTAATGCAATGTAACTTAAGAGTTTGGTAATGTCAAACTTTTCCTTCCCATTACATTAAGTTTAATGTCACATGATTAGAACCAATTGGCATGAAGCAGTAACAAGAAGCTATAGAACTACCAATCAAGAGTCATTCGCATTACGTTAAGTACATCCTAATTAGACCATTAGTTTAGCAACATTTCCTAACTTCATGTTATATCCCATCACATTAAGTAAAGTTCATTGTAATCCGACATTAATTAGATCTAACTAGTGATTTCAACTCTGTCTACAGTAGTTTAAGGATTTTTGTGTTCATAAACTGTAATTTGAAATAGTTTGAGGCTTAAGTGCCAAAGCATATGTTTAAATGTATTGTTATTTAATTAAATTTACAGAACTGCTGCTTCCTTATTTGGCAGTGCTTAAATGCATCATAATACTATCAATAGTTTTTCCAAATTTTCCAGTCATCTTCTAACATTCTGACCCATACACCAGGTAGGCAAAATGCAGCAAGCCATGTGACAACAAAACAAATGTATCGAATAAAAAAGCTGATGGTTGCATTTTGTTTTTTTCCCCAGAAAATTACAGTAATTAATTTTTGCAGTTTCTTGTTTGAAATAATATGTGTAGTGTTGTACATTACTGCAACAATTTAAATTAATTCATTTAAAGGTGTAAACAGAGAATGAATATACATATTTTACTGTAATGGATTCGTCTTACTGCTAATACCTCCATGTTGCAGAAATAAAACAAACATGTTTCTAACTCTTATATGCTGTTTCTTTCTTCCTTTACTCAAGTTTGAATGCTTGGAACAGTTATCATAGTGAAATACATCTTAGCATGTCTTAAAAGCAAAAACTCCTCTAACCTAAATCACTACACTGACACTTAGAACAAAGTGCAAATGGAATGGAGTTATGCTGTATTACTGGAAATATTTCACAAGAAGGCGGCAAGTAGAAGCATGTGGAAATAGAAAAATATACATTATGAAGTAGTATTAGTGTTGTTGAGCTCCACACGTGGTGGATAATGTTTCTCACGTAATGTTGCTTACCTCACGCGTGGAACCATCTTGTGTGACGTCATACGTTGGTTGGTTCATTTGTTGTTTGTAGATTCCTCTGACGTAGCAATTGGTATCAGTTTTAGGTTATGTATATTGTCTTCCGGCTAGCTATTTAGGTAGACATTTAATTCTTGCAGGGTGTGAAGCGGAAAAGGAATCTTTTATCCAAAAATTACTAGTGAAGAAATGTATTTTATAATGTTTTATTGTCGAGCACATGCACTAACACTTTCACAAATTTATCTTGATAATCGCCATACTGAAACTGTTTCTAATAACTTCTCACTTTTAACTCACGTACTTCAATTTTTGTATATAAGTGACTTTGTAATATTTTAGATCTTTAATGATTTTCACTACGTGTAATTTAACGAACTGAACGGCCAACGTGTAATGTGCGGACGAAGTGTAATGCTTCGTAAATCCTGCCGAACTGGAGACGATGTGTAATGTATCGGGAATCTTGTTGCACACTGGGGAGACCCGCTAACTCGACCTGACTTATTTATAGGCTTGCCTCGAGATACACCTAAAGATTATAAATGAATTACCATTGGCCAACAAAACGCGCCAACATTAGCGTCTATTTTACTATCCAATGAAAACCACTAATACATATTACTTTTATAGAATATTCTGGAAGCTTTTTTTACTGAAAAGGCGCGAAACATGACGTAACTTCCTGGTTCCCGGTAACGATAAACAACTCACTCCCTTGCTAAAGTATTGTGTTATTGTTAACAGTTTCAGTAGAGCCGAAAATTATTATTTACCATTAATAATTACAATTATTAAACCTCTGAAATCAATGTTACATAAAAATACATATTCATATTATTATCGTTAACCACATCTGAGTAATTTGTGATACAAATTACCGTCACATATGCCCCACTAGAAATATAATTATAAACATTTATAACCTGTTTAGAAATTTTATAATTTTGTTTTTAGTCTCCTAAATCTTGTAACACACGCTATTCACTTTCACTTAACACTTCACACGCATTTATCACACGACATATGTTTTATCTCGCCACTACTTACTGGCTCTGATTTAATTAATTTAGATATTAATCTGATATCACAAAAATTTTTTTATAGCAAATACTATACCCTAAACTATTTATTTACTACTACCAAATTGTTTACTTTAAGCTGTTGACAAAATTTATACATTTAAGATTTTTGTAATTATTATACATATGTACCAAAATATTCACCCTCAACACAAATATTTACATCTCTTAAATCTAGACATTGTTTCACATGTTCTATTTACTACATAAGTATTTGTTTCAATTATTTTTAATTATATTTACCAATTTTTTTTTTTTTTTTTTTGTTATTTTGTACTTTGCAAATATATTTACATCTCTTAAATCTTGACAATGTTTCACCTTTTCTGTTTGCTGCATAAGTATTTGTTTTGAATTATTTTTACCATCTTTGTTATTTTGAATTTCACTTTAACAATACTCTTTGAATTGTATTTCCGTACTTTTAATTTAATATCATATTAAGTTTCAATCTTTGCATTCTTAATTTCTAAATGTTGTTACAGTTACTAAAAGTTTAATTTACTTATTTATTTATTTATTTTTAAAACATTTCTCCTTTTTTTTTTTTTTTTTTTTTTTTATAACTTATTTCTCTTTTCAAATAACATATATATTTAGTTAACCCTCTTACGTTCCAATATATTTCTCTGCAAGTCGTCTTTACCTCTCCAGCATTTACTTTACATCACATTGCTATTTACCCTCCTGGATCAAATTGTGTGTGGCTAAACATTACTCGTAGCTGTAACCTAACCTCCAAATTGTTCATGAATAACCTCTTGTATTCATATGACATTTCGTTCCCTGATAACATTTGAAAACAATCTACAGTTTCTTGAATAACACATCTTTTAACAACTTTCATTTTCAATTCTTCTGCTATCTTTTTAATCTGAGAATACTCTGACAAATCTGTACTAAACTGTACTGGACTGGAGTTTTCATTTTGAACATTTTGGTACAATTTCTTTCTTTGCATTTCTGATTCATTCTGTATTTCTGATATCTCCCCTCTGAAATTAACTTGCGCCTCATTTACATTTACATTCCTAACCTCTTTTATCTCTCTTAGCTCACTTGAAATACTACTCATTTGACTTCCTAACTCTGCGCCTTCTACATTAACCTCACCTTTAGTATTAACCTCACTTTCTTTGTTATCTCTTTCCCTGCTCGTGTCTAGCATTTTCTTTGAAATTTCTCCTGTCTCACTTACTATTACTTCCTCATTTTCATCTTTCATTTCTGGCCTACTACTATCTAGCTTCATAACTTTCTCTTCAATTTCTTCACTGCTTTGATCTACTTTTTGCTCTAATACCTCATTACTCCTACCAATATCTTTTCTGTTTTGTTCAAAGCTCCTACGAATATCTTCTCTTAACTCCCTATGACTCTGTTGCATATCTTCCCTGTTTTGATCTATTTTCTTTTCTAATTTCTCATTATTCTTACAAATTTCTTCCCTTAATTGATCTGTAATACTCTTACTAATATCTTCCCTCAATTCTTTATTATTCAATTCCATTTTCTGAGTTAGTTTTTGTTCTAATTTCTCATTACTCTTTTGCATATCTTCCCTTAATTTCTCATTATCTTCCCTTATATTTCTCAGCATTTCCATAATCATCATATTAGTATCAAGATTAACATTTCCTGCTATTCTATTCTCACTTTCTACACTAACATTTTCATCTTCAAATCCCAAAAAATCTGGGCTATTCCCTGTACTTTGTATTTGATCACAGCTAACTATTACACTATCTCCCTCCATAATTATTTCTTCTGTATTATTGGTAGCCATTGTTTTTATTATCCTACCGCTCCTAAGTCTCATTTAATTACCTTTTTGATGCTGTCTGATGCTGCAGTTTTGATGTCCAGCGTTCTGCCCCATTCTCCTAGGTTTGTATGTCGCTTCTGCGTTGTATCGTGATGAATCTACGTCGTTTCGATGTTTTCTTGTAGCTGAATTACCCTTCTGTCTCGGAATCTGCGTCTATAGGTCGTTTCACTGCTGCTTTCGCCTCTCTGGTTATTCTTGTTCCTTTCCTAGTCGTCTAGCCTTCCTTTCCTAGTTGTCGCTCCACGTTGATGCGCCAATTTGAAGTAAACAAATGGTATATTTACTTCACTTTAACTGCCCCACGTATGGGAGCCAATTTGAAGTAGTATTAGTGTTGTTGAGCTCCACACGTGGTGGATAATGTTTCTCACGTAATGTTGCTTACCTCACGCGTGGAACCATCTTGTGTGACGTCATACGTTGGTTGGTTCATTTGTTGTTTGTAGATTCCTCTGACGTAGCAATTGGTATCAGTTTTAGGTTATGTATATTGTCTTCCGGCTAGCTATTTAGGTAGACATTTAATTCTTGCAGGGTGTGAAGCGGAAAAGGAATCTTTTATCCAAAAATTACTAGTGAAGAAATGTATTTTATAATGTTTTATTGTCGAGCACATGCACTAACACTTTCACAAATTTATCTTGATAATCGCCATACTGAAACTGTTTCTAATAACTTCTCACTTTTAACTCACGTACTTCAATTTTTGTATATAAGTGACTTTGTAATATTTTAGATCTTTAATGATTTTCACTACGTGTAATTTAACGAACTGAACGGCCAACGTGTAATGTGCGGACGAAGTGTAATGCTTCGTAAATCCTGCCGAACTGGAGACGATGTGTAATGTATCGGGAATCTTGTTGCACACTGGGGAGACCCGCTAACTCGACCTGACTTATTTATAGGCTTGCCTCGAGATACACCTAAAGATTATAAATGAATTACCATTGGCCAACAAAACGCGCCAACATTAGCGTCTATTTTACTATCCAATGAAAACCACTAATACATATTACTTTTATAGAATATTCTGGAAGCTTTTTTTACTGAAAAGGCGCGAAACATGACGTAACTTCCTGGTTCCCGGTAACGATAAACAACTCACTCCCTTGCTAAAGTATTGTGTTATTGTTAACAGTTTCAGTAGAGCCGAAAATTATTATTTACCATTAATAATTACAATTATTAAACCTCTGAAATCAATGTTACATAAAAATACATATTCATATTATTATCGTTAACCACATCTGAGTAATTTGTGATACAAATTACCGTCACAATTATAAGACTTTATTCTTTTTGAATGTTAGATGTGTTTTTTGTCTTCTTTATGCAATTGTTTAAGGTTTTAGAGGCCATGTCCATTTTCTTCTTCCAGCCAATTACAATAGGCATTTCAGTGGCCATCTTGTTTAGAGATAATGGAATGTCTGCTGTGCTATGCTCTGTAGTCTAGTTGATCTTTTTGCCACTATCAAAATGCCATTGTGTTGGCATTACTTGTGGAGTTGATCAGTAGTCACATAACAATATTTCAGAGACGATCTACACACTAGCTTGGACCTATCATAGTCAGCATCTGTGAATATTAAACATTTTTGCTGTCATTAGAGTAGTCTAACTTGATGAAGAAAAAAGACCAGATCAATGAGAAATCTGTGAACATAATGTTTATGTTTAGGAGTTTCCAGGTGAAAAATAACTCTAGTAATAACCAGCTATGAGTTGTACTTTTCTGCACATTGTACAGGTTGTATGAAACTTTCTTTGCAGGTAACGGACCCTTATGGTACAGCTATTCGTAGCCAGATAAGCCCTATGTTCCAGCTGATGTCTGAAACCATAGCAGATTCTCGTTATGAAGTCTCATTTGTAGCAGATGTGCCTGCTTTAGGATTAGCAACTTATCTTTTGCATGCAGTATTACCTGCTCAAAATACGTAAGTCTCTTACTCTAAGTTATATTTAAAACTATGCAACGTAAAAAGACAAGTTTTCATTGCAGCGTAGAAGAGTAATATCTCTGAAATTTAATAGTTGATAGGTTACCTAAAACTGAATAAATAAAAAGGAAAGAAAAGAGAAACATGAATGGGAATTCAGTTTACTCTTGATGTGCACATTTATTTATTCTGAGAACCTTTCAAAAGTACCAGTTATTAATAAACAGAAGGAAGACTGGGGTTCTTTAAGTCAGTCAACTATGGGCATACCATTTGCTCTCAGCTGCTCCTTTTCACTCATTTTAATCCATTAAAAGCAAACTAATAATTCAATAAAATTGACTATGGGTATACCTTGGCATATGAGAAGTATGTCACCATATTTGTACACTAATGCTGGAAGTAGTCCCCCATTAGCCTTAAGGCCTGCACATACCTTTATGTTATGGAAGGGATCCTGCAATAAAAGATTTCCAGATCTACAATGGAGAAATTGCTGGAACCAGTGACAAAATTCAGTCTTTTTCTTTGGAGGTTATAATTGTTGCACAACAATAGCAAAGCATGCTTACAGCTGCATGCTTTGATAATAATCCGTGTAAGGAACTCTATGATGAGACCAGCAAAGTATTGTTCTGTCTGGCTAGATATCCAGCACTGCTCCCATTGTTTATAGTATCTCTAAAGAAATTGACAGAAGACTTTGTAGATGGTTTCCAGAATAAACTATTGCTGACATGCATTTATGGACTGTTTTTTAGTACATTCGGATGATACAATAACTGTTCCATACAATAGCTACTCGTACTCTGCTCAATCATGAACCACTACCACATGCACCACAAAAGCAGGGCTAGGAACTCAATCTGTAACAACAAAGCATGCATCTGTATGATTAGAATTTAATGTGCATGTTACACTTAGAAAGATGGCACACCTCTCATGAGGTCACCATGCTCCTCGCATATCAAAGCATGTCGAAGGCATATTTTACTTAGGTATGATTATTAGTAGAACTACCTGTTTTCGATGAACATTTTTACCAGATTTTGTCATTTTTGTTAATCAATTTTGGCATAATTTTTGCTATTTTTACTTTCTCTACTATGTATAGTAAGTAGGGGAAGTATTCTGCCCAAAAATTTCATACCGAGATTTCACTGGAAATACATGTTTGGAGGTGCCCTGAATCCAAATAAAATCCAGATGTTTTGGAAACATGTCCCTGTGTGTGCGTGCGTGTGAACAGCATAACTCAAAAACGAAAAGCCAGATAAATACGAAACTTGGTATTTAAGTTTAGTATCTTCCAAGAATGCAACACAAAGATTTTCAAGAAAATCCCCCACCCCAGACTACCCTTTACATGAAACATTTTTTGAAAATTTTGATTTTCTCAAAAATGGCTCTTAACAATTTTGATTAAAATATCATATGTTTAAGATATTTTCTGGCAAATGAAATGTATATCTTGTATTTTTTGGGAATGTCCCCAAAAGTCCTCTTCATCTGAATGACTTCTGGATAACTGGTAAGCCGTAAGAGATAGACAAAATTTTACTGCACAAAACATGTAGATCTTGTTAAAACACACAATTTATGTCATATACATTTTATTTGTGGAGTGAACCATTTACGAGATATTCGTTGTTATTTGTTTGAATTTTCCAATAATTATACTTTTTCTCAAATGGGAATTTGTTATTCATCTTTTCATGTCCTGGACATGCAAAGAGAATAGAATGCTCCACATAGCAACCAGCTCTTAAAAATTTTGACTATCTTTAAAATAAATTGAGTTTTATTTATGATGTTCTTTAACTGCTATGCTTCTTAGCGTCCTATTCTATATTGGGTGTGAAAGACCAGAAATTTTGCTTAGAGTCCTCTTTATCAGGCTTGAGGTTCTTGTATATGCCATAAATCTATGACACGGACCACTGACTTTACTTTCCTTCCAAAGGATGCCATGTTAAGGATTTTTACATCTGTTGACTATCACTTAAAGCCTACCATATTCCCCTTGTACCTACAAGAAAATTAGCAATGAGGTAGTTTCTGCAAATGTTTATCTTGATTAACATGAAGTAGACGCAAAATAAGCATTTGTAAAAATAGTTTGTACAAGAGTAGAGAAAGTCATGTGAGTGCAACAGATCAGATTTTTTATTATATTTCGTCAATTGTTTTGCTATCTTTACTTTCTCTACTACGTATAGTAAGTAGGGGAAATATTGCATTCCACCCCAAAAATTCGATACCAAGATTATATACTGAGGTACCAAGAAATACATATTTTGAGGGCCCCTGGAATCGAATAAAGCCTTTTTGGAAACATATCTGTGAATACGATAACTCAAAAACAAAAATTCGGATAAACACCAAACTTGGTATTTAGGTTTAGTATCTTCCAAAGATGCGACACAACGTTTCTAAACAAAAACCCCCATCCCAAACTACCCTTTACATGAAACATTTTTCGAAAATTAACTTGTGGCGGCTTGTGAATTTTGGACTTAGGAGGGACTTGGTGAGTCTACACTAAAATGAAGAACTTTGATGATGCTAAAAATATCAAATCAGCAAAGAAAAATACAAATTCAATTACCTTTCATTTAAACTGGACTCCATATGATGACCTTTCTTGCAGAATTTCTCAATCACAACCTCCTTGTTGAAGTCAGGAGTTTTGGACACCAGCACTTTCTGTATTGATAGCATGCCTAATGCAGTCAGTCTGTCCTCATTCATGTGGTCCCTCAAGAATGTCTTTATTAGTTTTAATTTTGAGAAACATCTTTCAGTTTTGGAGGTAGTAATGAACAGTATAATTAGTATTTTAAGTACTTTAAGTTATTTCTTTGAAGACAGTGATATCCAAACCAAAGGAAATGCACTTATTAAACAGCACCTATATCACTTTCACTAAATTCTGGTCAGGAATAGAAAAAGTTAAGTTCTGTCTTCAATGTGTCTTTATTGACATTAGGGAAAGCTTTACAAAAATTGGGAATGCTATCTAGGGGTAACATTTTACTGTAATCTTTATTCTGCAGAAATAATTTTTCGCCACAAAGGTGATCTGTGAATTCAAAAAATTTGCAGTGGTGAGAATTATGTCACAAATTTCTCTCTCTTTTGGGTGAGAATTATATCACAGATTTCTTTTGCAACAGAATTCAAATTTTACGTCGTCCTCCATGGTCTAGGGGTACATGTTAGCCTCTAGTTCCTGAGGTTGCATGTTCAAACCCTGTGGAGAGCGATGAATTTTTTTCGGGCATAAAAATCCTTAGCATGGCTTCCTTCGGAAGACAAGTAAAGCCGGTGGTACCATGTCGTAGATTTATGGCATGTTAAAGAACCTCAAGCCTGATAAAGAGGCCTCTGAGCAAAATTTCCAGTCTTTCATGCCCAATGTAGAATGGGATGCTAAGACAGAGTAGTTAAAGAACATCCATAAATAAACCTTAATTTTAAATTTTGCGTATAAAATCCACATCTCCTTTATGTTCTGGTTCCTCAGACAAGCCTATTTTTTCTGAAGATGTTATGTGGTCCCTAATTTTCTGCACTATAGCTTCAAAATAACTTACTGCTTGCTGTACTTTTGCAACATCTGTTTCTATCGTTCAGCTGGTCATACAAAATGTCAACTTGCATAAGTTTGCTGAAGAAATTCAACCAATAGAGAAAAATGTGGTCATTTAGCCATTTTAAGAATCCTGCTGCCAGGCACATTATGTCAGAATTGCATTTCTTAGGCTTTCCAGATTGAATATTTTCAAACAAGTATAAGTGAGGTTTTGTGTTTCAAGATGGATTGTACCAACCTAGAGCAAAAATTTCACCTAGTTTCTGAAGGTCATGTTATTCAAATACCTTCTAAGACAGAAGTCCTTTCAGGAAAATTAGAAGAAGAAAAATGTACAGATATCCCTAATGTTCTGGAAGAATATTTTGATACTTGAAATCTGAGAGGAGGCCTGTTCCATTAATTATTCAGTTGATGTGCATAACAATAAATATAATGAGCATTACTGTACACCTCTGTAACTTTCACACGCCACCTAGAAAACCTTGAAATACAGCAGCTCCATCATAGGTCTGGCTGATTAGTTTTTTTAGGGCAATTTCCAATCAATGGATGCATTTGTTCCAAAATGCACTTTGATAAACCTTCTGCAGTAAGGTTTCTACATTTGCAAATGTCCAAAAGTGCTCGTAAACTTGGTGTTGATGTTCATATTGAAATATTAGTACTCTCTGCAAAGTGTTCAATATATCTGTTGCATCATCAACGATACATGCAAGGAAAGAAGACTGCTTAATTTCATTAGGAATGAAATCCCTTGCTTAATTTGATTAGAAATGAAATCCCTACAAACATGGAGCATACAATCTAACAACTCATTTTGGATGGTTTTAGAGGCACCTTTGAAAATAGTAGTATTTTTGAAATGGCTGTTAAGAACAGGACTGAGTTGCTTACATTTTTAAAAACACATCTTTATTGCTGTGGTGGTTTCATCATGACCATGAATAGGAAGATTATTTACACCACATAATTTTGTGACATCAATTATCATTGACAGAACTTAGCAATTTTTCTTCATCACTGCTTCATTATACTTTTTTAAGAATTCTTTATAGGCACTACTTAAAGATGACCTAATATTATACACTCCCAGAAGGTGAAAACTTAGCTAAATTAACCTTGTACTTTGAACAACTATAAGTTTTTTTTTTTGTTTTTTTTTCCTGCAGATGTACGAAGTCACACACACTGTCTTTCGCCCATGCATCATCATCACCACCAGCACCGCCTCTGAACAACAGACACACCAAGCAGAAGAGCATAATTTTTTCTTTACAGCCACATAGCCACAAAGCCACAAAACTTTTTCATACAATGAAATATCAAATTTTCAAGTAAAAGAACCTTTACTCTTATACTGGGGTTGCACTTGCACAGTGTTAAGCTTGTGATTTGGTAGGCCATTTTTTTTTATTTCTAACTTTTTCGGTAAGCTTAGGAAACTAAATACCTTTTTTTATTTCATGAACTTTCATTTTATTGCACACTGACAAAGACTATGACTGAATGTCAACCAGTTACTGACTGACTGGCATATGTCAGAGAACTGTAAGCTTGGAAATAGCCATACAAGGAAACCGCATCCTTTACTTCAGATATATGCGCCTCCTTGCTTGGAGGTTGAAATAGGAGTGGTCATCTCCAGCATTTGTTTCTCCAATTTGAAGCCAGGCAATTTTAACCATGGGTCACTTCTGTGTACTTAAAACTAGTAACATTTGGTTCTACAAATTTGCTCATATTATCTAAAAATCATGGGAATAATTGCAGTAATTAACATCAACCGTGTCAATTTTACACAAAGAGTAATAACAAGAGTTTCCACTACATACATTCTTTGACACCTGGGCTGATTTTCCTGAGCCCTGTGCTCATCTTTACTAAGAGAGTGGGGCAATCTTACAACTGTTCCATTGTTAATGTACCGATGAAAACAGAACAGAAAGCAATCTGGGTTGTTAAAATTCGAGCCCAGCAGACCATCATCTTTAAAATCAGTCTTTGAAATAGGAGAAAAACGGAGCAGTTTTAAGTGTATTTAGTGTATAAACTAATATAACTATATAATGGACTTATCAAGACCAAAAATAACAGTTTCAATTTTTACTAGGGAGGGGCACTGCTCTTGCTCCCCCCTTCAATGACTACCACTGGCAGAACTTCTATCTATAATCTGATGAAAGAAAGGGAGCTGTTATAGAAATCAACCGTGAAAATCGTCTTTAATACCTTAGTAGTCTTGCAGCTTCAGTTTCATATGAATGAAATTAAGATGTATTTGCTCTTATAAATGCCAGCAAAACAATAAATCCATGTCACAATAGCTCAAGGAAGCCCAAGGCCTTCTGACTTGCTACTGCATCCTCTGCCTCATTAGCAAAAACAGTGGAGTCCGGTGTCAGCAGCGGTAGAGTGCAGACGTGTTAATCACAGTGCTCGGCAAGAGTATGAAGATGGGAGTGGAACTACAAGTTTACCACAGAGTAGGGAGCTTCGGGAGAATAAAAATGTTGAGCCAAAAAGGCATGCTAATGGTTACAACAGAAATTTTGCTAACACTGATTGTGGTTGTCCTATTAATAATTGCAGTAGTTGAGTTGAACCTGGGACTGACAGAACTAAATCAAGTGTTGCAGATGCTAAAAAGTATAACAAATGAGTTATCTGAACTAAAGGCACTGGACAAACAGCTAAGTACGAAAATGGACAATAATATGGAGTAGCTAAAAGGTAGACCGAGAATTAGGAAAATGGAGATAATGAAGAGAAATTGTGAAGTGGGACTACACAGATTAAACATGGTAATATTCAGAGTAAAAGAGGATAGAGACAAAAAGCTTGGAGAAATTGTAGGAGAAATTGCAGAGAAGCAGCTTGAAATTAAACTACATGGATGAGAAATTGTAGATGTATTCAGATTCGGCAGAAAGGAGAAAAGACCTAGGCCAATATTAGTAAAAGTGGCAACAATGTACCTAAAATGACAGATATTAAGAAATGCAAAAAAGTTAAAAGGTATACAAATTTTCATTGAGCAGGATTTTGGCGAGGAGGAACAAAATTTAAGAAAAGCACTACTTATAAGAATGAAAGAAGCTAGATCAGAAGGAAAAAAGGCATATTTGAAAGGACTTCAATTATACATGGAAGGAGAGATGACCAACCAGGAATGTATAGGCATCAGCAATTTCGCAAAGGCAAAGAATGGCAGGAGCGAGGCAGTCATTCTATGACTGTCAAAAGAAAATATCAGCCGGACAGATTCAAAATACGGCGATGACTGTGATTACTATGACAGTTGGAGGAGAAGAGGAGGCAACTGAGAATGTGATAGAAGTGGACCTGGAAGGGGCAGTAGGGGAAGAACTGTGTGTGATGACAATGTCAAGACCAGACTGGAGGGAGGAAAAAGAAGAAAGAAGTGAGGGATCAGTGACAGGAGCAATGAAGCATGCATCAGAGTTTATGAAATGTGTCAGTGGAGCAAAATCAGGCAAAATTATAAGGGGGAAAATTATACAAGTGATTGATTTAAAGGAAGCGCAAGATTTGGTGAAAAGAAAAGGTTTAAAAATAGTTTCTGTGGAAGAATGTGTTGCGATACAAATAAGGGGGAAGGGGTGGCGAGCCCAAGGGAAACATGATATAGAAAGAAGATGGAGAAATTTAAGTTTGTGGAAAAATCAAATTCAAGATAAGGATTGGAGGTAAAAGTATGTTCTGGAATGTGGAAGGATTAAAAAGTAAGGCAGTTGAGAAATACAAAGGTGATAAGCTCAATGGATATTATAGGAGTGGCAGGGACATGGATGGAAAGAAAGATAACAATAGGGCTAAAGGAAAAATACAAATAAGATACATGATAAAGGTAGAGTCTCGTGAAGGGTAGGCATACTCATTAAAAAGGATAGAGAAATAAGCATTGACAAAGTGCTAACAGGGAAAGAGAAGGTAAAGTTTTATGGTGTGCTATTAAACAGATAAAGAAGGAAAAAGTAAGTGTTGGTTTAGGGTAATATACAATCCTCCAGAAACATTACGTTTCTATGATAGTAATTTATTTGATAGGCTGGAAATAGATATGGAAGAAATTAGGAGGAGCTTCCCAAGTATTCAGTTTATATTGATGGGTGATTTTAATGCAAGTGTAGGCGAAGAAAATGTTAGACTAGTAGAAACAGAAAGTTCAGTTGTGTGGGAAAGACGTGAAGTACTAATTAGAAAAACAGAGATACAACAGGTAATAAAGAAGGGAAAAAAATGATTAGAATTTTGAGAAATAAATAATTTAATGATATGTAATAGAATTATAGGAGAGGACAGAGAAGGAGAATTTACATTTGCAAATGCAAACAGCCAAAGTGTTGTAGACTATATGATATGCAGTTATGAAATGGAGGAAAGGATTGTAAATTTCGAAATATTGAATGAGATAGTCAATAGTAGTCATTTTCCAATAATTGTGGAATTAGGTGGAAAAGAACAAGGGTGAAGGAACAAGAAGTAATTCAACTAAAAACAATTAAAAATTTTAAATGGAGGGAGGAACAAAGGCATTTTTTAAAGACATAAGATCCAAGGTATGAAAAATTTTGGAATGCGGTATAGAAGTTGCCATTAAGGATAGGAATTTAGAAAAAGCATAACAGCTGATGGAATTAATACTAATAAGAGCAGGAACTGGAATGGAAGTGAAACAGAGTGGGAAATCGAGAAATAAAGGATGGTTTGATAAGGGGTATGCATCAGCAAAAAGAGAGGTGGTTAGAGGGTTAAACAGATGGAGAGTAACAGGAGAAGAGAATGGTAGGCAAAATTTTCTGATTAGTAAATGGGGATATAAATGTTTATTAGAGGAAAAGAGGAAAGTGTGGTAGGATAAAATAACAAAAATGATTAAAGAGACTATAGAAGAAAAGAATAAAAATATGGGAGTTAGTGAGGAGGACAAACAAGAAGGGAGAAAAAGGAAGTCAGATTTCGACAAAAGGATGGATGATGTATTTTGGGAGACTGGTTGGGGAGGAGAAAGTGATGAAGTTAGAACTAAGAAATAGTGCAAAACAGGACAAAAAATAAAACTCTGGACAGACAATATTGATGTCAGAGGTTAGCCAGCAGATACAAAATTTAAAAAAAGGCAAGGCAGTGGGAATCAATGGAATCCAGGGGAGTTCTGGAAAATGTTCAGTAACATGGAGGGAGGGCTAAAATTATGGCAAAATTATTAAATAAAATTAAGGAAAATTAAAGTATACCGGAAGGCTGGAAAATAAGTATGGTAGTACTGATATATAAAGGGAAGGGTGAATAAACCGGAGAATTACAGGGGAATAAGTCTATTGTCTATCCTGGGGAAAATATACACAGGAATAATGGCAGTAAGACTACAAGAGTGTGTGGAATTAAAAGCAAAGTTGTGTGAGTTTCAAGCAGGTTTTAGGAAAGGCAAGTGAACAACAGATAATATATTAATAATCCAAACAATAATTAACAAGTATTTAAACAGGAAAAGAGGAAGGTTGTATATGTTTTTTGCAGATTTTGAAAAGGCATTCAACATTATTAACAGAGAAATGCTGGAATGGAAATTACACACACACAAAAAAAAGAAAGAAAGAAGAAAAAAAAAAAAGATAAGTCATGACTTTATTGAGGGAATTGGAAAAATATATGAGGAAATAAAATTTTGTATAAGGTGTATCAAAACAGAATTATGGGGTTGGCTGAATAAAAACTAGGTTTAAAACAAGAATGTAAACTAAGTCCCATCTTTTTAATTTATTTATAGATGACATGCTAGAAAGAGTTAGGGAATGGGTACAACCCTATATTAATGAACAGATAACAGGATTGATGTGTGCAGATGACCTAATGTTAGGAGCTCTATATGTAATAGGCTTGCAAAAAGCAATTAATGAAATTCACAAATTTTGTATAGAATGGAGAATTCAAGTAAATGTAAAAAAATCAAAAGTTATAGTACTCAAAAAAGGAAATAAATTAAGAAAACATGAACGATGGTGTCTGAATGGACAACAGTTATAGGTGGTAAAGGTTTGATTATTTAGGAGTAAGATTAAGTAATAATGGTGGGTGGGAAGCATGGTAGGAAGGTGATGGCAAAAGGTAGAGCTGCTATGTCAGGATTAAGAATAAGTAATTATAAATTGGAAATGTCTATTAAATGGTCGAAAAGGATGTACGAAACATTGGTAGAATAGAAAATTTTGTATGCAGTAGAAATATGGGGGAGCTTCAGAATTAAGCAAAAAAAAAAAAAATAATCACATATACAGATTACTTTGCAAAGAACTTTTGGGGTTAACCAGATCACCAGCATGGGAAGTAACATTGATAGAATTAGGGAGGAAAGGAATAATTATGATAAGAATTTTGAAATATTGCTACAGGTGCCCTCAAAGAGAAGAACAAGATATATTAAAAATAAACAGAATCAACAGAAGATAACTGCAAATAAGAATGGCTGGTGGGCAGGGATAAGAAGAGAGTTGGAGAGTTAGGAAGGGGTGACATTTGACAACTAGAAGAAAAAAAATGATAACAGATTTGGAAAGTAGTGAGAAATAGGATTGAAGATGTAGAGAAGCAGGAAATCTGGGGAAGTCTTGAAAATAAAAAGTCCCTAAGTTTATATAGAACAATTAAGAGAGATTGGGGAGAAAGCTTATGTTGACTATGTAGCAGACAGGAAAGGGAGGGTTTAGCATGGGTGAGAACAGGGGTTATGTTCCTTAGAGGATTAAATGGGAGAGAATCAGGAACATGCACCATATGTGGAAGGAGAATAAGATACATTACTTGGTAGAATGTAAACAGAGAAGTGGAGACAGGATGTTTGGGATCCAAATTGGGACAGTATGAGCAAGGAAATGATAGCTATAAAATATTAATAGTTACAGGAGGAAAAATAATAAAGGAAATGGCAGAGTTTTCGAGGAAAATCAAGGAAAAATGGTTAAGGAAAGTAAAAAAAGTAAGGGGAAAGGAGAATAATAGGAAAGTAGGAATCAGGGAAGGGGAAAGGAAAGAATAAGGGCTAACTGAAAACCAAAGGCCAGGTGAAAAACAGCCCTTAAAAGGAAGGAAAACTGGACTAAATATGTACTAGAATGTAAGTAGTTTTAAGAAATTACATAAAATGTATTTAAAATTTGTAAGTCGTTGGGTTAAATATTCATTCAATATTCACTCATTCAACAAAAACAGTAGAAAATTTTATTGTAATAATTCTACTTCTATACTTCCAAAATTAATAAGAAAAGTGCTTCACTAGGTTGAATACACCTTATTCTATACTACCTCTGAGCATGAAAATAAAAAGATCTTTACTGTTGCAGAACACAAACTTTAAAGCTAGAAATAGAGTCTGTTAAAATCTTGTGAACATTATTTTAGAAAGTAAATTAGTAAAATATACATACACATTTTTCAAGCTTGTAATAGATCTTCATCATTATTAAACTTTTATTTTCAGAGAAAGCACAGTGTCTAGTGTCAGACTAATGAATTTTGTTGGGTATGCTCCAAGAGTGGAAGGATTTGATCAAATTGAAGTGGTAAATGAGGCAAAAGAATTCACTATCCACAATGATCATCTGGCTGCTGCTTTCAGTGAACATGGTTTGCTTAAGGCTGTAACTCTTAAAGAAAGTGGTGAAACTGTGCCTTTTCATCTTGATTTTGCAAGGTATAGCATTTTATTGTCTTAATGTTATTTAAGCAATAATCGTAGTTTTTGGTGCCTAAATGCACAAACATCCTTCAAACTTGTTTAATCATACATATATGCAAGCTAGTAAAGTGGTTTTTAAAAATTTCTTGTTTTAATATTGGATTTGCTTCGTAGTTTCTTTCACCTAATAAGATATTTGCATTTGATGATTACTTTGAAGGTACCATGCAAGACCAGGGAAGGAAAGGAGTGGAGCATACTTGTTTCTGCCTGACAGAGAAGCAGAAACTGTAGTTGATGATTCTGTACCAGTTGTACGAGTCATAGAGGGACCTTTGTATTCTCAAGTTCATGTCCATCTACCTGGAGTCCAGCATACTGTTACCCTTCGCAATACCCCAGGTACTTTTCTTCTTTTTAACATTCTTAAATGTCTGTAATTAAAATCTGTATGAATATTAAGATTCCTAGTCCTGAATCCATTTTCCCCAAAAACCAATCTCATTAATCTATGTTTCTTGAAAGCATTTTCCTTTTTGATCCATGAAGTCATCAACCTGGAAGGAATGAATGAAACGGATTTTTATTTGTAACATCTTGTACAAATGCAAGAGCAAGCTTCATTTTGAGGCAATATTTTTATCACTTAAATGATATCAGTCTAATTATCAGGCGCGGCTCGTCAGTATGTGCTACAGCACAATGGTTATTCTGTTGAAAGTTGTGCCCATCACGTGTGTAAGCATATCTTCAATTATTATTGCATATTTTCTTTCACTTTCATAGTTTTAACCTATTTTATATTTGCCACGTGCTAGCATTGCTTGCTCATCATGTGCAGAGGTGATTCAGGCTTCACATACATGTGATCGGTGCTGCTTTAGGTGCTACACAAATCCTCAGTTCGTTGGCGGGAATGCAGACCAATCTACGCACTTGACACATCAATGTTCTGTCTCTTCTCCTATTGGCTGCTTTTACCTAGAATTGTGCTAACATCGACTGAAGCACAACGCGTTCCTGCTGCTTGCCGTAGTATAACTACTGCCATCTATGTGGTGTTGATACAATTACTGTGCTGCTATGCATGATACCAGCGGCAATGGATCTTATATTGCCTGCAACATAGCTCAGAGAGAATAAAGTTCTCTGGAGATGCACATGTGGAGTTGATACAATTTTAGCTGTTGGTATCACTTGTTTTCGATAACAAATAAGGCAAAATATTTGATTCAGCTTAAAAACTCAGGTTATGTCCGACAGTAATAGTTCTGTTGTGTGCGCTAACATGAATTCTGTGAGTAGTTTGATTAATTATCCTTTCTATAGGAGGACCCTAGAGGAAAAAGTCCAAGTGAAGCAGCTAGGAAGGCAAACTCCAGCTCTAAACATTACGCAATCTGCAAAAGGAGGGGGAAATGATTCCTACATTAGGCGGTTTAACCCCAAAATCTACGAACATGCATGGATATGTGGATGCCAAGAAAGAAATTCCCTTTTCTGTTTTCCATGCTTGCTGTTTGGAAACAGTGATTCTTGGAGTACGACGGGAGTGACAGACCTAGGACATATTAATGTTCTTATCAACAAACACAAACAAAATGTAAAGCATTTGAACAATGTTCTAGATTTAAGTGCTTTAGGCAATATAAATATTGCGACTCAGTTAAGTCATGCTTATCAAGAAGCGAAGCTGAAACATAACCAGCAAGTTGAAAGAAACAGGCATGTTTTGTCGCACATTATTGACTGTATAAAGTTTTGTGGTGTGTTTGAGCTGGCTTTAAGAGGACATGATGAGTCTGAATCTTCTGAAAATCCTGGCGTATTCCTTGGATTGATTCATTTAGTAAGTAATATTGACAGTGCTGTGAAGGAACACACGGATTCAAATCATATTTTCAAAGGGACTTCCAAAGCCATCCAGAACGAACTCCTGGACTCTATGCTAGAAGTTTGTCGTGAGGTGATTGCGGAGGAAATGAAATAAGCTGATTTTATGGCTGTTATGGCAGATGAAACAACAGATGTTTCTCATCAGTCACAGCTTGTATTAGTATTTAGATACGAGAAAAATGGTTTTCCATATGAAAGATTTTGGGGTTTTTTAAATCCAGAGGGACAAAATGCAGAATAAATTTCTGAAAGCATATTAAAAGTGCTTAATGAGTTATTCAGAAACAACCCTCATAAACTAATTGCCCAAACTTACAATGGAGCCTCAGTAATGAGTGGTGCAATTGGAGGAGTACAAGCCAAAGTCAAATTTCAGTTTCCAAATGCGCAGTATATTCACTGCTAGGCACATCAGTTGAATTTAGTGATGGATCGCGCAGCTTCACAGAATAAGTCTGCGAGAATATTTTTTCTTAACCTGTCAGCTTTTCCTACCTTTTTCTCAAGATCCCCACAACGTTTAGCTGCCCTAGAATCTGCGGTGGCCAGAAGAGTTCCTGGTGGCTCTGTAACTAGGTGGAATTTTAGATCCAGAACTGTTAATGTAGTATATGAAAATCAGGAAGAATTGTTAGTGTTTTTTGGATTTGGAAAATTCTGCCCATGACAAGACTTGCCTGGAAGCAAATGGACTTCGGCGTTATTTAAAAGATAGAAAATTCCTTTCTTGGTTGAAATTCTTTCACAGAGTAATGCCTAATGTTGATATCCTTTATAGTCAGCTGCAGTCTAGATCAACTGAGGCAATTAAAGTAGAAAATGTCATGTCTTCATTCATTCAGGGTGTATGTGATATTCGAGAAGCAGCCAACAGTATATTTACATTTTCTTCTGAACCAATGAGCAAACGACAGAAAGTGGCGTCTCTGAATATAGAAGCCAAAGAAGTGTGCAATCACATTATTGAGGAAGCTAGACATCATTTTCAGTCCTTGAGTCATCTCGATGCAGTAAGCTTTTTGGCAACTTTTTAAATCAGTTTCCTGAGAGTGAACTTCAAACTGCTGTGGACACATATACAATACTGAACAAGAAAATGTTAAAAGACACAGCTCAGTGTCTGTATGCAAGATCTGACTTCAGAAATATTGATGGGTCTGTGCAATTATTGCAATACATAATCTCTAACAGCTTGCAAGATTTATTTTCTAAAGTGACAACTTTGCTAAAACTTTTGATCACAATGCCAATGACCACTTCTGAGCCAGAAAGATGTTTTTCATGTTTAAAACGCATTAAAACTTTCTTGAGAAACATCATGTCGCAAGATCGTCTTACTGCTTTGGCAATGTTGTCCATGGAGAAGAACATAGTTTCTAAGATGGAGGGATTCAACACCAGAGTGATTGATAAGTTCTGCACTTCATATTTTGCCATTAGGTAAGAGAATTTGCAAAAAAGTGTACATATTGTATGGTACTGTAGCACACACATTATTTTGTTCACCAGCCGCCACTGCTAGTTATATAATATAAAATATAATAGCAGCCAGCCTTAAAGCAATATGTATATAATATAATATATAAAATGTATGTAACAGTCATTGTATTATGTTTACATTATTATGTACATGTATAATAATGTTATGTAAATGTATTACGTAATTTAACAATGTGGGAGCTGTGAGAATAGAAGCAAATACCTTTTGTAGCAAACAGAATTACAAAGTAAAAGCCGAAAGTTGCTAACGATGAGATAACCTTGAGACAACAATAAATTAGAAAGTTTAATAATGCTACTAATAATTCTTGGAACAATAATGTAATATTTAAAACAGTTTATAAATAGCTAATCAAAAACTGGAAAAAGCTCAAGATAAATAAAAGTATTCTATTGGAGTAGGATTAGCCAATCAGAGACTTGAAATAGAGGAAATTTACAAATTCAGGCGGCAGACGCTACAAGATTGTGTACTCGATCGGTACAGAACGTGTTCAATGTGAGACATAAAACTTCATTGCGGTGAGAATAATATAAAGTTTATGTGTTAAAAAGTGCAAGTAAACAATAATCTCACAGCTCTACAGTAGGATACATCAGTGAAGTGTTATTTAATCGTGTGAAGGATTAATAAAAAAAGTACTATATGACGCAGTATTTTATATCACAACACTGTAAATGCCAGAGTGATTATAGTGTAAATAAGCATTATTGTATGACATTGATTTGAGATGTTTGTTAATTATAAGCATTGTTAGGAAATAAGTTTACACGGCCTCACTGAAACTGACAATAAGAGCGGGCAACAATGAGCGAGGGGGTGAGTTGTTTATTAATTAGAAGAGGCAAGCAAATGACGTCAGATTAGCGTGCTTTTCTGTAGAAATGGAGGGAATTTCTTCCCTAGAGCATATGTGTTCATAATTTTGATTGGATATAAAAATAGACGCTAATGTTGGCGCGTTTTATTAACCAATAGCAGCTCGGTTATAATGTTTAGGCATATTGGGGTGAGGGAGTATAAATTCTGTGCCAGAGACGGGTAACGCGCAGTTTGACAGAATAATTCACGAGGTAAACGTCGCTCAGTCCAATAGAATCATACAAAGGTTATACGTCGCACAGTTTAAGAGAATCGTTCAAGCGTTATACGTCGCGCAATTCTACAGAATCTCTCGCGTCATAAAGTTAGCTATAAATGTGAAATGCGCGAATTAATAATGTGCAGTAAATAAGTGATTATAGTGATATTAGAAAATATAACAGTTTCAGTCTGGCGTGTATCAAGAGTCAGTATGTGAAATTAACTAATTGTGACGGTAATAAAAGTGTAAAAACAAATTCTTATATCAGTTTTATCTTTCAGTAATAAATCCTTTCCGTTTACACACCCTGTTCAAGAGATATGCTCGACTGAGTAGTAATAATAGCTAGCGGAGGACAAAGAACCCAACATTCAAAGTAGTAAAACAATAACAGGCACCCAGCAATAGATAACACGAAGTTACTGCGACAAATTGGATCCCATACGTGGGGCAGATAAACATGAAGCATCTTCCAACTACAAAAAGATATTCTACTTCAAATACAATTATAATTTGTGTAAGCCTTGTTCTTTAGCCACACCACCCCTACTAAGAGATACATGTTCTGAAAATTACTACTGATGCAGCCAAGGCATACATATATAATATTTAAATAAACATTAAAATACAAAGTTGATTTGTAAATGTGGAGCAAAGGCCACCAGAAAGTTTGTATCGTACTTGGGGCGAACACTCCAAGAAACATATCTTCCGCAATACGTGGTGCAAATAGCAGTAATAAACAACTTCAAGTTTGGCTCTCCAACAGTGGGGCAATAACCCTCTCAATTTGGGTTTCTATGTTCAGTTATTGATGCCTTTGATTATTATTTAACTCCTTTTACAGACCTTAGGATTGCACTCCTAAGTAACCACTTCCTACTGTTTGCAAACCCGGGATTGCACTCTTCAGTAAACAGTTTACACTCTTACAACAACAAATGCTCTTATGCTACCTCTGCTATGGCACTGGTTATTTTATACTAATTGAAGTCAGGAATAATTATTTGAGAATAAATTCTAAGTATATGAAAAAGTGCTAATCTCACTTCTGTTTGAGCAATCCTATTCACTGTTGAAGTTGCTAAGCTAAGGGTTCCTCTGCAGAATCTTTTTTGTTTGTCCTCTATCTCCTCATCTATTTTAAACTCTAAATAAATGCAGTTGTATATCACTTTATACTCCTTTTTTCTTCCTTTCCAGTTCTCTTTTTCCTCCTTTCTTACATATTAAAATTGAAGTTTTTAGACTCCATTCTGAGCAATAGTTATCTACTCCTTGCAAAGCTACTTTTAAATTGATTACTGCAATAAAATCAACTATCAAGTCATCTACAAATAATAGATGCATATTATTCATAAGCGCCATAAAATTATTTTCCTCTATATTTTGCAATATATCATCTATAAACAAGTTAAAATGGACTCAACTTACAACCCTATCTTAGGCCATTCTCCTGTGTTACTTCATTGGTTATGGCTCCTTTTGCAAGATAAATACAAAAGGTGTTTTCATTATATAACTTTTAAGTTCTGTATTATATTAATGCTGAAGCTTGATAAAGCCATGAATTTGTAAGAAAATGCTCGCACATGCACATATGTGACACACATACACACACACAGGCAAAGGTAATATAGACAAACCAAAACCAAAAGTAGAGGTGTAGCACTACTGTCCAATGCAGGAAAAATCGTTATTGGCAGATTACAAAATGGGCAGATGAATTCAGTGTAATATCAGAATATCAAATAGGTTTCACAAAGGAGAACGAACCATTAATATTTATTATAAAAACTATAGTAAAATAAATATATATGAAGAATAAAGGAGATAATTAATATTTTATATATATTCTCGGTATATAATTGTATTCTGTAAAATTTATATTTTCTCTACATATCCATTTGTATTCCTTAAAAGAACAATCTTCATTAATAACACTCACATAGTATCAGTCATAAATAAAAACTTCATTTCTAGAACTTGAGTTCATCTAGAATGTACTGAAGTTCTTTCAATTATTGTTGAACACAGGACTCCTTCCTTCCAGTTGCTTGTTAATCGTTGAATACAGGGCTCCTCTTCCCTCTTCTGGTCACTCACTAACTGTTGAACACAGGACTCTTTTCTTCCAATCACTCACTAACTGTTGAACACAGGACTCCTCCTTCCAGTCCCTACTAACTGTTGAACACAGGACTCCTCTCTTCCAGTCCCTACTAACTGTTAAACACAGGACTCCTCTCTTCCATTTGCTTACTAACTCTTGGACATAGGACTCCTCTCAACCAGTCACTACTAACAGTTGAACACAGGACTCCTCTCTTCCAGTCCCTACTAACTGTTGCTCACTAACTGTCGAACACAGGACTCCTCTCTTCCAGTCCCTCACTAACTGTTGAACACAGGACTTCTCTTCTCTCTTCCTCACTCACTGTCAAACACAGGACTCCTCTTCCGGTTGTTCAACTGTTGAACATAGGGCTCCTCTTCTCTCTTCTAGTCACTCGGTAACTGTTCAACACATGACTGCTCTTCTATTGCTCGTTGATGCTTGCAGTAGCAGTACTCACTGTACATTATAAAAACAACACGTTGACTCATGGGCATGTTCTGTGATATATATAGCCGTAAAGCTTTCTGGAAAATCTGCAGAATTGGGGGGCGGAAACATTCAGAAATATCTTGATTGCACTTCTGGAATTTACATTGTTTGGGAGCACCTCCTTCTCCTTCTCTCCAATCAACCAGCTGTCTGTTACTGAAGGACAAAGCATGGCACACGGCAGCTATGTAACAGTATGATACATATATGATATGCCAAAACCTTCTAATAACCCTTATGTAAGAAAGTGTTGCTATATTTCCTCTGGATATTGTTTAATTGAATTCATTGATAAATATAAAGCAAGAAAATTGTATACAGTGTAACATCATAAATTGCTCAACTAATATTTATTAATTATGCAAGTATGTTTCTAAGGACTAAAGAGGAGGAGTTACCATTAAAACCTTCTAAATCATTGTAGAATAAGTTCATAAAGAATACAGAAGGATATAAATGAAGCAAAAACCATCATTCAAGGTTTAAAAAGTTGCCCATGCAATCCTGGGTAAGCCAGCTAGTAAAAAATATACTGCAATTTAAATGTAATGGACCATTATTCAATTAATAAGTAAATACATTACTTTTAAATAGTCTAAAGCTTACAATTATTCTTAATATTTGCGTAAATTGTCAACTTTGACCTTTGAGCACAGCTAATAGCACTGTTGAAGCAATATGCAGTTTCTTAAAAAAAATATCAAGAATATTATGAAATTCAGTGAAAGTTCCATATTTAGAAACGAACAGAAGTTTTGTCTTATGAAAAGTGTAATAGTTCTAATAAGTTGTGTTTCACATACAATTTTCTCAGCACTAATCCTTCATTTGTTTATGCTAGTCAGGTATGTGTGCACCTTTTTTTTTTTTTTTAAATACAAATGAATAACGATTTGTGTTGAATAAAACAAGCTATTGCTGCTTCAGATCATATGGGATCAGCGAGAAGTGCTTCTTGGGCATTTTTATAGAACAAAAGATCAAATTGGGATAATTTGTTCAGTTGTCTCTTTGGTAGAATTTAATTTACCTTGGACTCAGTACTGTCCTACACTCCTGTATAAATCATAATGAATCAGCAGCTAAACATTAATGGGTAACTGAACAGCCCCCTTCTGCTGTTTAGGTGCAGATATAGCTGCTATTTACTTACAATCAATCACCACCACCATGCAACCAAATAATTAGCTCTTCAAAATAGATAAGTCAGGCCCAAGCCTTGTGTATCTGACAAACAGTGCTTTTGCTCCAGACCAAGAGTCCAGCATTTAAACTCATGAATTCTGCTTTTACAGGTTGATGGATCCATACATCTGATAGAACTTTCTGCATGGATAAAGTTCAGAAATAAAGTTAATGAATATGGAAATGGTACTATAGACTTACCTTCTTCCAAATGCAGAGGGCAGGTGATAACTTACAAATGTTACAGGTGCAGATAGTCTTGGTCTGGAAGTGAGCAATCTTGTGGATATAGCAGATCAAGTGAACACCGAACTTGCCATGAGAATATCCACCAGCATCAAGAATGCGGATGAATTCTACACAGATCTTAATGCCTACCAGGTAAAGTTACAAAATTTGTATGCAAGGATGGCATGACAAATTATTCTCTCTTAAAATACTAACACCAATCATGTGTCTATGTTTGTGGTTATAACATGGTAGTTTGTGAAATTCCTCATTGAAAAAATTCTTATCCTGTTGTGCCTTGTAAATCTAATCAGTACAGAAACAGTTGCAATAATTTAAGATTTTCCATAGCACAATGTATGTATCATACATTATAAAGAAGATGTTTATTCATGTCATATTTATTCATAAATGTAGTTTTTTTTTTTGAAAAGCTCAATTCGGAAGCATGTTTACAAAAGTACATAGATTTGTATGACCATGATAATTATGCATTTATTACTCAAAACATTTCAGTCACTGTTCTTAATAGAAGAACCCTGGTATTCTGAACTAATTAGGGGTGTGTTCTGTTCGGATTCAGAAATTTAAATACAACTATAGGATTAGCAACCATAAGGCAACATAGTGCAGTGATGTGAGGAAGTAGATGTTGTGATTACCATGCACAATAGCCGACCACATGTGATAGTGGTAGTACATAGTTGAAAGGAGTTAAAGCACAATTTGTTTGGTTATTGCTAGTGATTATTCTGCATATACAAAATAAATTGCATCAATTTATTCTGTATTCATGCTTTTCGTTCATAAATTAATACGGAACAGGTTCTTGTTTGTGTTATACAGTACAGTCAAGCAAAGAAAATGTAGTACCTGTACATTAAAAGAAAATCTGGAAGTGCTTAAGTGACTTGACAATGGGGAAAGTGCTACAAAATTGGCTATTGAATTTGATATTGGGAAAGCCACTATCAGTGACTGGAAAAAAAATTGGGAAATTGAAAGCTTCCACAGCTTAACTAGTGAAAAAATGTTGGAACAATGCTACAACTCTGTGTCGTCATGTGATAAAATTGACGAAGTATCTATCTTGTGGTATACTCAAAGACAAAAAGGCATTGACTTTTAAAAAAAGCATCACAACTCAACAAATTTATGAATGGTGATTCAGCATTTATTGCCAACAATGGTTGCTTAGACCCCAAAAAGAGACACAGGATACAACAATTAATGATAAGTGGTGAAAAATTGTCAGCCAATATTGCTGCTGCAGATGCATTCCTAAATTAGTTTGTAGGCCTGATTTCATCAGAGAATTACTGGCCACAGCTTCTTTATAACACTGATGAAACTGGACTTAATTTCAGAGTACACCCTACTAAAAATCCTGCTTTGAAAGAAGAGTCATGTGCACCAGGTTTTAAAATGAATAAACAGTGTCTTACAGTCATGAAATTAAAAGTAATTCTTATGTATCAAGATGGCGCCGTGTAATGGCGTGTACAAAGTTAAGCTGCGTAATCATGTAGATAATAATAGTATAAATAGGTCTAATAAGGATGTGAGTACCCTTAAAATGAACAAGAACATCCCATCTACGCACACAAGTGAAGACAGCAGTGAAAACGCGGTAAAAGGGGATCAAAACTTGACTGAAATGTGCCGATGCCAGAAGACGCCAAAAATGTTGGACACAGAAGCAACACGTGGAAGTGGAGAGAAAGAAAGAATCGCCTCTTTGCATTTAATTATAGAAATGCTAACCAATGATTTAAAAGATGCAAAATCTGAAATAAAGCACTTACGAGACGAGAACATGAAGTTAAAAGAAGCAGAGCAAGCGGAAGTCGCAAAAGAAGAAAACCCTTGGAAATGGCCTCGCTGACCGGCGTGACCCAACAGACAACAAATACCAGTAACAGCGAGTGGTACAATAATGATACAAAATAGATTTGTATGCCTTAACAACGTAAAGAATCCAGAGACACAAAACCATCAATCACAGGGTAAGGAAACAACGTATAAAGTACAAGGAGCAAGACCTAAGAAGACGAATAACGTAAAGATCTTCGCAGATAGCCATGGCAGGGGACTGAGCAGCCTGTTATCAGCAAAACTCCAAGATTCTGCAGTAGAAAGTGTAGTGAAGCCGGGTGCACCTTTAGAAGAAGTGATTAGAAATCAAGAAAACTCTTGTGGCAACCTAACCTCTAAAGATCATGTGATCATACTCGGGGGAACAAACGATATAGCAAAAAACAACGGGAGCAAAGCATGTAAAACTCTTGTCAGATGCCTAACAAAACTGCATCATACAAACGTGGTGGTAGTGAATATTCCCAAAAGGCACGATCTGGAAGTGACCTCTTGTGTAAATATCGCTAGTGAAAAATGGGTAATAGTGATAAAGTCGGGACCGTGCGCTTACCCGCCATTCTCCTAGCACGAACGGGAAGAGTGCCCCCACTACTCTTAACCACGTGATAGCCCCCACCATAATGGGCGTCAGCACTGGCGATCATGTGATTACCTTTTCCCCCATTTTAGTTCTCCACCTCTGTGTTTGAAAACTTTAGCGCGAATGCCTCATTCCGCTAGCACATTTAGTCTGGTTCGTTCGACATGAATCTTTTCGAAGTTACAAGTCAATTTGCTACCACCGAAGGAGCAGTGGCATTTCTTCGGGCTAATGGAATATTGGCCTGAGATCCGCCGCGATGCACTATAGTTGGCTGCGGTAGAGAAATGACGGAGGTTCGACGTGCGGATGCCCAGGATGGATTGATGTGGCGGTGTCCCAGCCACAAAGGGCACAAAAAGTCAATTAGAAGTGGCTCTTTTTTAGACCACCAGAACATCAATCTCAACATATTCTGCCTTCTAATGTACTGCTGGGCCTACTCCATTCCAGTTGGAGTTGCAGAGGAGTGGGCCAAAGTATCGAACAAAACAGCGATTCAGTATTATCACTATTTCCGGGATATTTGCTCTAGGTAGCTGCTCGCAAATCCCATTATGCTTGGTGGACTAGGCACTGTCGTTCAGGTGGACGAAAGCGTAATGGCCAAAGAAAAGTATGGACGAGGGCGAGTTGTCCGCAAGCGATGGGTTTTGGGATGTATGACTGTCACAGACGTGTGGGATTTCTGCAGTTTGTGAATTTTTGCAATAGGCACAACATTCTGCCTATAATACTCAGGCATGTTCTTTCGGGTACAGAAATACACACCGATGTTTGGTCACCTTACCTTGCACTGCCAGCTGTACCGATAATACCACCATACATACATTTGCGAGTTAACCACAGCAGGAATTTTGTTGATCCCGTGACAGGAGCACACACGAACAATGTGGAGTGCTTCTGGAAGAATGCCAAAAAGAAGTTTAAAGAGATGTCCGGCACATGTGAAGGACATGTGCCGTCCTACCTGGACGAATTTATGTGGAGGCAGCTCCATGGGAAGAAGACCATGGTAGCTTTTCAAAGCATGCTGCAACAAATATCTACATTCTATCCAGTGTAAGCCTTCCCTTATCCTTAACTATCCTTTCTTCCTCCCTTCCCTTACAGTGTAATAAACTGTATTCGTTTCTTCCTCCCTTCCTTTAAAATCAATTAAACTCTATTCCTTTCTTCCTCCCTTCCTTTAAAATCAATTAAACTCTATTCCTTTCTTCCTCCCTTCCTTTAAAATCAATTAAACTGTATTCCTTTCATTATGTAAACTATCCTTTCTTCCTCCCTTCCCTTACAGTGCAATAAACTGTATTCCTTTCTTCCTCCCTTCCTTTAAAATCAATTAAACTGTATTCCTTTCTTCCTCCCTTCCTTTAAAATCAATTAAACTGTATTCCTTTCTTCCTCCCTTCCTTTAAAATCAATTAAACTGTATTCCTTTCTTCCTCCCTTCCTTTAAAATCAATTAAACTGTATTCCTTTCTTCCTCCCTTCCTTTAAAATCAATTAAACTGTATTCCTTTCTTCCTCCCTTCCTTTAAAATCAATTAAACTCTATTCCTTTCTTCCTCCCTTCCTTTAAAATCAATTAAACTCTATTCCTTTCTTCCTCCCTTCCTTTAAAATCAATTAAACTCTATTTCTTTCATTATGTAAACTATTCTTTCTTCCTCCCTTCCCTTACAGTGCAATAAACTGTATTCCTTTCTTCCTCCCTTCCTTTAAAATCAACTAAACTGTATTCCTTTCTTCCTCCCTTCCTTTAAATCAATTAAACTGTATTCCTTTCTTCCTCCCTTCCTTTAAAATCAATTAAACTGTATTCCTTTCTTCCTCCCTTCCTTTAAAATCAATTAAACTCTATTCCTTTCTTCCTCCCTTCCTTTAAAATCAATTAAACTGTATTCCTTTCATTATGTAAACTATCCTTTCTTCCTCCCTTCCCTTACAGTGTAATAAACTGTATTCCTTTCATTATGTAAACTCCTTTCTTCCTCCCTTCCCTTACAGTGTAATAAATTATATTTCTTTTGCGTGCAAACTATTCCTTCTTTGCCCCAATTCTTTGAAATAAAATAAATTGCATGTCATTCACGTGGATATGGCAGGCAAGCACAGGGTCCCGACAATTTCACGTATCAGTGCGTGGTGAAATTGCTGCCACCGTGGGCTTACAGCCATTAGCCTAATTCTTTAAAATAAAATAAATTATATTCTTTTTGCGTGCAAACTATTCCTTCTTTACCCCAATTCTTTAAAAATATAATAAATTGTATTGCATTCATGTGCAAGCTATTATTTCTATGCTCCAATCCTTGAAAGTTTTGATTCTTGCAAGGATGCGCGACGTGAAGATTTCCAAGAAAATCCCCCAACCCAAGCTATTCTTTACATGGAAAATGTTTCCTTATTTTTGAATTTCTCAAAATTGGCCTTAACGACTTTTACTAAAATATCATACACTTAAAATATTCTCATGAAAAATTAAATTTACATGTTGAATTATCTGGTAATAGTCAGTGAAACCCTCTTCATTCTGAATGACCTTTGTATAATTGTAAACCATGAGGACGACAAATTGTTACTACACTGAAGAATTGGATCGCATTAAAGCACACGATTTATGTCAAATGAAATATTTGGTGACGTTTACCATTTGCGACATACCTATTCATTCTGTTAGTAGTTTGAATTGTGAGATAGTTTATAACTTTCTCAAATAGAAATCGATATTCGTGTCTCTTCTTTCTCTCCTTCTTGTTCTCTCTCTCTCTCTCTCTCTTTCTTCCCTGTTCATCCAAAGAGTATGGAATTTGAAAGTCGTCACAGGGCGATGGGTTTAAAAAAATGTGACTGTTGCACCAGCTTATTCTCTTTTTTTTTTCTTTTTTTTTAAGTTTAACGTTCTTAAAAATGGTAGTCATATCTGATGATGAATGAATGAAATGGGTGAAATGATGCTCAAATGAGCCCGGGCTCTATAGAGCCAATAGTTATCCGACATTCATCTTCTCGGGATAAGGGAAAACTCTGAAAGATCCTTACCCGGATAACTCACCCTAACCGAGACTAGAACTCGAGATCTCTTGAATGTGAAACAGATACTCTACTCCCACATCACAGAGGAGGACCTTACTGTATTGTTTTTATACTACAACGAAATGTGTCATGCAAGTTTACATTAACAAGGAGGAGATTGAAGAATAAACTTTTGTAAGAATAATGAGTAGAGAAAGTTGTGAATCCAACACATAAGATTTTTTAATTAAGCACAACCTTAAGAGGCAAATGCTTTCCAGGGCTGCAATAGTTAATAGATACTAAAATATGAAGTATAAGAACTTATGTGTCTCTTTCCCATTTTTCTTAACACTTGTACGTGACGTTTAAGATCCGCAAAGGCTTAGACCCTGCCTGCCTGTCTGTGGGACAGTGCTTGAATGGGCAGTGTTTGAATATTCCGAAAACATTTAGGTTTATGACGGGAAGTAAACCCACTCACAAATACAATACATCATCACATGTTAAAAGTGGATGGGGGAACATTGTTCCGCAGAAGGTACAACCATTGGCAAACAAGAGACTCCAGGCCGACAATTCGCACTGCAAACAGTGCTCAAGCAATTCCAATAAATTATGTAGGTTTAATTCTAAGAATAATTCCGTATTATAGATAAAACAAAGTGAGTGGCATATATTGCGATTTAAGGAATATAATCCATGAGTGCTTTGTGGTTTTCCTCCCTGTCGGTCTACGTTTTATTCCAGTAGCAAGTGCTATTCGGAAAGGCTTTTCCCCAGTTTTCGGTTAATCTGAAGAGACAAATTTCAAGTATATATACACAATAGTATTCACGTTGCATTTCCCATGAAGTATATTTTTGCCTAGTAATAATTTCAAATTTAAATACCTACAATGAACTTGGTTACATGCACCATATGTAAAACTAAAAACACAATTCGTATTATTTGTGTGTGTGAGTGTGTGGGTGACTGTGTGAGATAGAGATGTAGTGTGGGAATGTGAGTCAGTGTGTGTGTGAGAGAGAGTTATAGTGTGTGTGTGAGAGAGAGAGAGAGAGAGAGAGAGAGAGAGAGAGAGAGAGAGAGAGATATAGTGTGGTAATGTGAGTAAGTCAGTGTGTGTTGAGTGTGTGGGTGACTGTGAGATAGAGATGTAGTGTGGGAATGTGAGTCAGTGTGTGTGTGAGAGAGAGAGTTATAGTGTGTGTGTGTGAGAGAGTTATAGTGTGTGTGAGAGAGAGAGAGAGAGAGAGAGAGACAGAGAGAGATGTAGTGTGGGTATGTAAGTAAGTCAGTGTGTGTGTGTTTGTGAGAGAGTTATAGTGTGTGTGAGAGAGAGAGAGAGAGAGAGAGAGAGAGAGATGTAGTGTGGGAATGTAAGTAAGTCAGTGTGTGTGTGTTTGTGAGAGAGAGAGATATAGAGATGTAGTGTGGGAATGTAAGTCTGTGTGTGTGTGTGTGTGTGTGTGCGTGTGTGCGTGCGTGCGTGCGTGCGTGCGTGCAAGAGAGAGAGAGGGAGTGAATTCATAACTTGTAGAGAGTAACTTTGTTGTAGAATATGTGAGCTGTAGAAATTGTGTGTGAATTGGAGAGTGTAAGTGTATGTATTTGTGCTAATGAGTTGTAGAATTGTGGGAGTGCGGGCGCTTGTGAACAGCTTAGCTAATAAACGAATATTCGATAAATACCAAGCTTGTTATTTAAGTCGGCCTCTTTCAAAAATGCAAGACCATATGTTTCATAAAATTTCCACCATCCCAAGCTGCTCATTTCTAGGATTAATTTGTGCCATATTCTGTTTTTAAGAAGCGGCTGTAATGATTTGGATTATTATATGTTTCAGAGATTTACATGTCAAATAATATGTGTATTTTGTATTTTCGGGGAATAGCCTGTGAACTCCCGTTCATTCTGGTCACGTGGTCAATTTATTTATGTATCATTTAGTTATAACAATGGCAAGGTGCGTTTCAATGTCATTTTTTTTATTACTTTTCTTTTCACTCTGTTCAAATCATGGAATATTTAATGAATGAATTTTCGGGTAAAGCAGCTATAACATAGAAAGATTTCCAGACTTAGAACACGCCTAAGATTTTATAAAATAACATTTATCACCACATGTATAAAAACAAAATGAAGGACTCTTGCGGGACTTTTTGCATATTTTACTATTTGAAAGCAGTAACTTATACAGAATTTCAAGCGTATATAATGCACTTTTAAATGGAAAGGAGCAATAAGAAAACCTGGCATATTACAAGTACTAAAGCAAGGAAAATATTTGATTGACTCCCTCAAATTATAAACGTTACCTGTATTTTAGGGCATTCCTTATAGTTTCCTAGGCACTAACAGCTGCACAAAATTCATTCAGAAAGCGCACACACACAAACACACACACACACACACGCACGCACGCACGCACACATACACACACACTACATCTCTATCTCTCTCTCTCTCTCACACACACACTCACTATAACTCTCTCTCTCTCTCACACACACTC
Organism: Deroplatys truncata; assembly: GCA_030765065.1. NCBI lineage: Eukaryota > Metazoa > Arthropoda > Insecta > Mantodea > Mantidae > Deroplatys > Deroplatys truncata. The sequence goes on along the minus strand of CM060975.1, from coordinate 75,200,652 downwards.
ACTATAACTCTCTCTCTCTCACACACACTCACTATAACTCTCTCTCTCTCACACACACTCACTATAACTCTCTCTCTCTCACACACACTCACTATAACTCTCTCTCTCTCACACACACTCACTATAACTCTCTCTCTCTCACACACACTCACTATAACTCTCTCTCTCTCACACACACTCACTATAACTCTCTCTCTCTCACACACACTCACTATAACTCTCTCTCACACACACACTGACTTACTCGCATTACCACACTACATCTCTCTCTCTCTCTCTCTCTCTCTCACACAAACACACACACTCTCTATAACTCTCTCACACACACACTATAACTCTCTCTCTCTCTCACACACTATAACTCTCTCTCACACACACACTGACTTACTCACATTCCAACACTACATCTCTCTCGCTCTCTCTCTCTCTCTCTCTCTCTCTCTCTCACACACACACTCACTATAACTCTCTCTCTCTCACACACACTCACTATAACTCTCTCTCTCTCACACACACTCACTATAACTCTCTCTCTCTCACACACACTCACTATCACTCTCTCTCTCTCACACACACTCACTATAACTCTCTCTCACACACACACTGACTTACTCGCATTACCACACTACATCTCTCTCTCTCTCTCTCTCTCTCTCACACAAACACACACACTCTCTATAACTCTCTCACACACACACTATAACTCTCTCTCTCTCTCACACACTATAACTCTCTCTCACACACACACTGACTTACTCACATTCCAACACTACATCTCTCTCGCTCTCTCTCTCTCTCTCTCACACACACAAACACTCACACTCACTATAACGCTCTCACACACACACTATAACTCTCTCTCTCTCTCACACACACTATAACTCCCTCTCACACACACACACTGACTTACTCACATTCCCACACTACATCTCTATCTCACACAGTCACCCACACACTCAACACACACTGACTTACTCACATTACCACACTATATATCTCTCTCTCTCTCTCTCTCTCTCTCTCTCTCTCTCTCTCTCTCTCTCTCACACACACTATAACTCTCTCTCACACACACACTGACTCACATTCCCACACTACATCTCTATCTCACACAGTCACCCACACACTCACACACACAAATAATACGAATTGTGTTTTTAGTTTTACATATGGTGCATGTAACCAAGTTCATTGTAGGTATTTAAATTTGAAATTATTACTAGGCAAAAATATACTTCATGGGAAATGCAACGTGAATACTATTGTGTATATATACTTGAAATTTGTCTCTTCAGGTTAACCGAAAACTGGGGAAAAGCCTTTCCGAATAGCACTTGCTACTGGAATAAAATGTAGACCGACAGGGAGGAAAACCACAAAGCACTCATGGATTATATTCCTTAAATCGCAATATATGCCACTCACTTTGTTTTATCTATAATACGGAATTATTCTTAGAATTAAACCTACATAATTTATTGGAATTGCTTGAGCACTGTTTGCAGTGCGAATTGTCGGCCTGGAGTCTCTTGTTTGCCAATGGTTGTACCTTCTGCGGAACAATGTTCCCCCATCCACTTTTAACATGTGATGATGTATTGTATTTGTGAGTGGGTTTACTTCCCGTCATAAACCTAAATGTTTTCGGAATATTCAAACACTGCCCGGAACAAATTGTATTTGTTTTAAGCCCCACGTTGATGCGGCAATTTGCGATGAGATTCTTACTAATGTTTGTTTACATCACGTGTGTTGAAGCCAATTATGCAACGGTCGGTGCTTGTTTACGTAATATTGTATTTGTTAGCCCCACGTTGTGGAAGCCAATTTGATGCGATATTAATGTTGTGTGACTTCATGTGAGTGGAAGCCATCTTGTGACGTCACTCCTTTGTCTGGTTTGTAGCTCCATCTTGCGTAGCAATTTGTATCAGTTTTGAAATAATTTATTTTAAATGTCCTCCGGCTAGCTATTTAGGTCGAACATTTATCTTTTGCAGGGTGTGAATCGGAAAGGAATCTTTTATCCAGAAATTATACTTAATGAAGAAATTGGTTTTATAACTTTTATTGCCGAACACGTTCACAAACACTTTTACATATTGATCTGGATACTCGCCAAACTGAAACTGTTTGTAATAACTTCTTATCACTTTTAACTCGCGTACTTCAACTTTGTGTATATTTAACTGTATAATACTTTAGATTCTCGTAATTCTGCTGCGCGTAACTTATGACGAAATGAAGGACTGAAGACAACGTGTAACGTGCTAGAAATTTTGATGAACTGGGCGACCGACGTGTAGTGTGTTGAGAATTTTGTTGAACTGGGGGCGATTTACCTCGGACCTGGCTTATATACTCCCACTCCTCGACATGCCTAAAGATTATAAATGAACTGCAATTGGCTAATAAAACGCGCCAACATTAGCGTCTATTTTAATATCCAATGAAAACCACGAATACATATTACTTTAGGAAATATTCTAGAAGCTTCTACCGAAAAGGCGCGAAACATTACGTAACTTCCTTGTTCCCAATAACGATAAACAACTCACCCCATCGCTGCATTATTGCGTTATTATTGACAGTTTCAGTAAAGCCGTATATTATTATTTACCAATAATAATTACAATTAATAAACCTCTGAAATCAATGTCACCTATAAATACATATTTATATTACAATCATTATTTACATTTAAGTAATTTGTGATACAAATTACCGTATCATATGCCCCACTAGAAACATAATTATAAATATTTATAACTTGTTTGGAAATTTTATAATTGTGTTTTTAGTCTCCTAAATCTTGGAACACACGCTATCACTTTCACTTAACACTTCACACGCATTTAACACACGACATATGTTTTCTTTATTATTTTGCCACTACTTACTGGCTCTGGTTTAATTAATTTAGATGTTAATCTGACATCACAATTTTTTTTTATAGCAAAGACTGTACCCTGAATTATTTAATGACTGCTACCAAATTGTTTACTTTCTTAAGTTGTTGACAAAAATTTATACATTTAAGATTTTTGTAATTATTATACATATTTACCAAAATATTCACCCTTTACATAAATATATTTTCATCTCTTAAATCTAGGCAATGTTTCACATGTTCTGTTTGCTATATAAGTATTTGTTTTTAATTATTTTTACCCATTTTTGTTGTTTTGTACTTTATTTTAACAATGTTCTTGGAATTGTATTTACGTACTTCTAATCTAATATCATATTTCAATCTTTGCATTCTTAATTTTCAAATGTTGTTACAGTTACTAAAAATTTAAATTTTTTTTTTTTTTTTTTTGTTTAATTTATTTCTCTTTTCAAATGACATATATAAATAGTTAACCCTCTTACGTTCCAATACATTTCTCTGCATTTCGTCTTTAACTATCCAGCATTTACTTTACATCTCATTGCTATTTACCCTCCTGGATCAAATTGTATGTGGCTAAACATTACTCGTAGCCGTATCCTAACCTTCAAATTATTGTTAATGGATAACCTCTTGTATTCATATGAAATTTCGTCCCCTGATAACATTAGAAAACAATCTACAGTTTCTTGAACAATACATCTTTTAACAATTTTCATTTTCAATTCATCTGCTATCTCTTTAACTTGAGAATACTCTGACAAATCTGTACTAAACTGTACTGGACTGGAGTTTTCATTTTGAACATCTTGGTACAATTTATTTCTTTGCATTACTGTCTCATTCTGTATTTCTGATATCTCCCCTCTGAAATTAGCCTGCGCCTGATTCACATCTACATTCATAACCTCTTTTATCTCTCTTATCTCACTTGAAATACTACTCATTTGACTTCCTAACTCTGTACATTCTACATTAACCTCACTTTTAGTATTAACCTCACCTTTTTTGTTACTTATTTCCCTGCTCATGTCTAGCATTTTCTTTGAAACTTCTCCTATCTCACTTGCTATTACTTCCTCATTTTCATCTCTCATTTTTGGCATACTACTATCTAGCTTCGTAACTTTCTTTTCAATTTCTTCACTGCTTTGATCTACTTTTTGCTCCAATACCTCATTACTCCTACCAATATCTTTTCTGTTTTGTTCAAAGCTCCTACGAATATCTTCCCTCAATTCCCTATTATTCTTTTCCATATTCTGAGTTAATCTTTGTCCTAATTTCTCAAAACTCTTTTGCATATCTTCCCTAAATTGAACTATATTCTCATTCATCTTTTTTATCATATCCATAATCATTCTAGTATCAGAATTAATATTTCCTGCTATTCTATTCTTACTTTCTGCACTAACATTTCCTACCTCCAATACTACATTGTTTGAGCTTTTTTTTGTAACCTGTATTGACTTACAGTTAACTGTTACACTATCCCCTTCCATCATTGTTTCTTCAATATTACTAGTAGCCATTGTTTTTGTTTTCTAAAAAAAAATTACAATCACCTGACCTTTGTGATGCTGTCTGTTGATGTAGCTTTGATGTCCAGCGTTCTGCCCCATTCTCCTATGTTTGTATGTCGCTTCTGCGTTGTTTTGTGATGAATCTACGTCGTCTCGATGTTTTTTGTATCCACTTATCCGCGCCGTTTGTCACTCCTCTAGTTGTTTCTTGAATCTGCGTCTTGTAGATCATTTCACTGCTCCATTCCTTCCACATGCTGGTTAATTCTGCTACTTTCCTGGTTAATTCTGCTACTTCCTGGTTATTCTTGTTCCTTTCCTGGTCATCTTGCCCCACGTTGGACACCAATTTGCAACGGAACAAATTGTATTTGTTTTAAGCCCCACGTTGATGCGGCAATTTGCGATGAGATTCTTACTAATGTTTGTTTACATCACGTGTGTTGAAGCCAATTATGCAACGGTCGGTGCTTGTTTACGTAATATTGTATTTGTTAGCCCCACGTTGTGGAAGCCAATTTGATGCGATATTAATGTTGTGTGACTTCATGTGAGTGGAAGCCATCTTGTGACGTCACTCCTTTGTCTGGTTTGTAGCTCCATCTTGCGTAGCAATTTGTATCAGTTTTGAAATAATTTATTTTAAATGTCCTCCGGCTAGCTATTTAGGTCGAACATTTATCTCTTGCAGGGTGTGAATCGGAAAGGAATCTTTTATCCAGAAATTATACTTAATGAAGAAATTGGTTTTATAACTTTTATTGCCGAACACGTTCACAAACACTTTTACATATTGATCTGGATACTCGCCAAACTGAAACTGTTTGTAATAACTTCTTATCACTTTTAACTCGCGTACTTCAACTTTGTGTATATTTAACTGTATAATACTTTAGATTCTCGTAATTCTGCTGCGCGTAACTTATGACGAAATGAAGGACTGAAGACAACGTGTAACGTGCTAGAAATTTTTATGAACTGGGCGACCGACGTGTAGTGTGTTGAGAATTTTGTTGAACTGGGGGCGATTTACCTCGGACCTGGCTTATATACTCCCACTCCTCGGCATGCCTAAAGATTATAAATGAACTGCAATTGGCTAATAAAACGCGCCAACATTAGCGTCTATTTTAATATCCAATGAAAACCACGAATACATATTACTTTAGGAAATATTCTAGAAGCTTCTACCGAAAAGGCGCGAAACATTACGTAACTTCCTTGTTCCCAATAACGATAAACAACTCACCCCATCGCTGCATTATTGCGTTATTATTGACAGTTTCAGTAAAGCCGTATATTATTATTTACCAATAATAATTACAATTAATAAACCTCTGAAATCAATGTCACCTATAAATACATATTTATATTACAATCATTATTTACATTTAAGTAATTTGTGATACAAATTACCGTATCATCAAGCACTGTCCCACAGACAGGCAGGCAGGGTCTAAGCCTTTGCGGATCTTAAACGTCACGTACAAGTGTTAAGAAAAATGGGAAAGAGTCACACAAGTTCTTATACTTCATATTTTAGTATCTATTAACTATTGCAGCCCTGGAAAGCATTTGCCTCTTAAGGTTGTGCTTAATTAAAAAATCTTATGTGTTGGATTCACAACTTTCTCTACTCATTATTCTTACAAAAGTTTATTCTTCAATCTCCTCCTTGTTAATGTAAACTTGCATGACACATTTCGTTGTAGCATAAAAACAATACAGTAAGGTCCTCCTCTGTGATGTGGGAGTAGAGTATCTGTTTCACATTCAAGAGATCTCGAGTTCTAGTCTCGGTTAGGGTGAGTTATCCAGATAAGGGTCTTTCAGAGTTTTCCCTTATCCCGAGAAGATGAATGTCGGATAACTATTGGCTCTATAGAGCCCGGGCTCATTTAAGCATCATTTCACCCATTTCATTCATTCATCGTCAGATATGACTACCTGTTTTAAGAACGTTAAACTTAAAAAAAAAAAAAAAAAAGAGAGAATAAGCTGGTGCAACAGTCACATTTTTTTAAACCCATCGCCCTGTGATGACTTTCAAATTCCGTACTCTTTGGATGAACAGGGAAGAAAGAGAGAGAGAGAGAAGAGACACGAATATCGATTTCTATTTGAGAAAGTTATAAACTATCTCACAATTCAAACTACTAACAGAATGAATAGGTATGTTGCAAATGGTAAACGTCACCAAATATTTCATTTGACATAAATCGTGTGCTTTAATGCAATCCAATTCTTCAGTGTAGTAACAATTTGTCGTCCTCGTGGTTTAAAGTGTATGATATTTTAATAAAAGTCGTTAAGGCCAATTTTGAGAAATTCAAAAATAAGGAAACATTTTCCATGTAAAGAATAGCTTGGGTTGGGGGATTTTCTTGGAAATCTTCACGTCGCGCATCCTTGCAAGAATCAAAACTTTCAAGGATTGGAGCATAGAAATAATAGCTTGCACATGAATGCAATACAATTTATTATATTTTTAAAGAATTGGGGCAAAGAAGGAATAGTTTGCACGCAAAAAGAATATAATTTATTTTATTTTAAAGAATTAGGCTAATGGCTGTAAGCCCACAGTGGCGGCAATTTCACCACGCACTGATACGTGAAATTGTCGGGACCCTGTGCTTGCCTGCCATATCCATGTGAATGACATGCAATTTATTTTATTTCAAAGAATTGGGGCAAAGAAGGAATAGTTTGCACGCAAAAAGAATATAATTTATTTTATTTCAATGAATTGGGACAAAGAAGGAATAGTTTGCACATGTAAGGAATATAATTTACTGTATAAGTTACTGCTTTAAAATAGTCAAAATGTTATTACATTGCCATTGTTATAACTAAATGATACATAAATAAATTGACCACGTGGACAACCCCTCCCATTTCCATCTCAGCCATAATGTCTTAACATGGACTACCCTACCCTGGCCACTAAATTCAGTGGTGGGGGAACCATGTTGCGTGGAGGGGAAGGTGGAAGTTGGTGGATATGGAATGGATATGGAAGGTATGCGCAGGGTCCCGACTTTTTCACGTATGCCCCGTGCGCTTACCCGCCATTCTCCTAGCACGAACGGGAAGAGTGCCCCCACTACTTTTAACCACGTGATAGCCCCCACCATAATGGGCGTCAGCACTGGCGATCACGTGATTACCTTTTCCTCTATTTTAGTTCTCCACCTCTGCGTTTGAAAACTTTAGCGCGAATGCCTCATTCTGCTAGCACATTTAGTCTGGTTTGTTCGACATGAATCTTTTTGAAGTAACAAGTCAATTTGCCACCACCGAAGGAGCAGTGGCATTTCTTCGGGCTAATAGAATATTGGCCCGAGATCCGCCGCGATGCACTGTAGTTGGCTGCGGTAGAGAAATGACGGAGGTTCGACGTGCGGATGCCCAGGATGGATTGATGTGGCGGTGTCCCAGCCACAAAGGGCACAAAAAGTCAATTAGAAGTGGCTCTTTTTTAGACCACCAGAACATCAATCTCAACATATTCTGCCTTCTGATGTACTGCTGGGCCTACTCCATTCCAGTTGGAGTTGCAGAGGAGTGGGCCAAAGTATCGAACAAAACAGCGATTCAATATTATCACTATTTCCGGGATATTTGCTCTAGGTGGCTGCTCGCAAATCCAATTATGCTTGGTGGACAAAAGCGTAATGGCCAAAGAAAAGGATGGACGAGGGCGAGTTGTCCGCAAGCGATGGGTTTTGGGGATGTATGACTGTCACAGACGTGTGGGATTTCTGCATTGTCCTGATGTATTTTGCATAAGGACTCAAATTTATCATGAAAAATTTAAATATCATACATCAGCTCTGCAGCCTTACAATTTTCACTGCTTTCTTATTTAGGATTGGATGAAAAGCAGGTAAGCCAAAGAGAACGTATATACTTGGTACATATGTTCCTATCATGTTTACCGGAATGAGATATCTTGTTTATAGCTTTAATTCTGTATGTTATACCACCAGCTGATTCTTCAGTTGCAAGTAATTCAGTTCCTACACCATTTTCCAAATAAAACCTCAAACTCACTGAAATATCTTAACAAGAATGACAACGCATGCAGTATTATGTTGGCAGCAGGAAATTGCCAATAATGGTTAAAATAGCTATTCTTAATAGCCATTAATGTCAGAAAAAAATCACAGCTGAGATCATTAACAATCTGATTTAGAGTAGTTAACGTAATTTGTTGACTTAGTTTAAACTAAGTTTTTTATATACAGCGGTAGCAGATAGATTCCTTGCTCTGTGACATATACTCACAGGCAAACCATCTCTCTGTCTGGCAATATCTGTGTAGTGAGCAAACATGGAGAGGAAGGTCTGTAAAGCTTCAATTGAACAGTGGTAGCATGGTGCCTAAGCTTTAACCTAGTATGTATTATTCTTCTGAGATACAATAATGGCAGTACAAATTATTTGCAATTGACTATAAATTTCCACCTATCATAGAGGAAATAACAAGACATTTGTATGAAAAACACCCACAGCAAAACAATGTAACAAACATTTTAATTTAATGTACTTATAGAAGTATGAAATACATAACTGCAGAGGCATTCAATTACAGAAATGGGGCTATGAAGCTGCTTCAAACATCTTAAGCAGCTTTTGCCCATTTGGAATGCTGAAATTAGGCAGCTTCTTTTCACTCTCTCTCTTAAATTCTTCTACAGGATACACAGTTTTATAAATTTTGGTTTGCACACCATACATTCACGTGAAGCACACCATTACTCTGTATCACTGCTCTGCACAAGCTTAGCACTTTCTCTAGCTTTTCCCCCTCACTAGTTTTGTAATATGTGGTGCCATAGCCTGACTAATACACAAGTAAAAAAACGTTTTTAAAGTTTAGTTTTGGTTTCTATGTTGGAGTTTGCAGATCTTCATATAAGAAAAGAACTGTTTACATATGTAAGTAGAAACGAATATGCTCAGCATCCTGGCAGCAAATTTGGTAACTGAGAGAACCTAGTTTGGCAGAAATTTGCATAAAAGGAAGTTTGTTTTGAAAGCCATCTTTCATGTCAATATCATTTTGTGAGTCAATTATTTTCAATTCAAGTGATGTCAATGTCTGTCAGTGATCTGTCAATATCCACTGAAAATAGTGTTGCAAAGATGTAGATATTGGACTGGAGATTTACAATATCTTTAAATCTGATATAAAACTCTTGACCTAATTCTTCCAATACTTGTACTTAGTTTTTCATATTAGTAATTGTACGACATACTGTAGACAAGTTTGGAAAATGTGGGAGTTGATGTTCTTTCACTATTACATTTTTGTATCTCCGCCATGATCAATACGCAAACATCAATAAACATCATCTTTGATTATCCTTACTGTTGCACCATCCATCACCCTACTGGTTTGTGTTTATAGTGCCTTTACTGCTTACTTGTCCTGCCCTTTCCTCGGAGCTGACTCTTATCTCACAAACACACAACTGCCAACCGCTGATATATATAGTAATTAAGGTGTTTGATTGGATTGATTAAAACTAAGGAGATAAGCATCTATCACATTGTACTGTAACTTAACAACCACATCTGTCAAGCTTTGAAACAATCAGGTTTGGTAATCTCTGCATGCATTTTTTATCATTTTGTGTAAAATCTGATTGTATAGCTTGATTCATGAGGTAAACAATTGTGATAAATAACTCAATTTTGAAAAAGTTTGCACCAATCAACTTTTGTAAAACTACTCTTCATTTGCTAAGTTTTCCAAGTTGCAATGAGGATCTTATCAACAGCTTTATAAACAACATAAATTAATGTTTAATATAAAGACATATTGCATAATAAAATTACTATTAGACAAATAATTTTTCAGATGATAAAGAGAAAGCGTTTTTCTAAACTGCCACTTCAAGCCAACTACTATCCTCTTCCCAATATGGCATACATTCAGGATAAAGTATTCAGGTTTACTCTGATCACTGCACAACCTCTGGGAATGGCTTCTCTCAAGGAAGGTCAAATAGAGGTAAGTAGAACTTCTTAATATGACATTTTAAAAGCCTTTGTAAAATGTTAAAGATATTATAAAGCTATTGACAGAACTTTCACAAACCAGAATATCTCAACCGAAATCTCAGTACATGCATGTAAATTGTTTATGCTGTTGCATGTTGTTTATAAAATTTCATTAAATCACTACGCAAAAAGGATAAATGTAATTAGGACCAAATTACTATTAAAGATTGTTATAAACTGTGCTATAAGTGTGTTATATACATATTAAACTACCATATTGCGAAAGTCAACAGTGAGCCATCTTTAATGCCGGTCTGGGTGGCTCAGTTGGTTAGGTGCTGACCTTCTGATCCTAAGGTTGTGGGTTCAAACCATTGGTTTTTAAGTGTGCTTAAAAGCGACAGCCCCATGTCAGTAGATTTACTAGCATGTAAAAGAACTCCTGTGGAATGAAATTCCGACACACCAGTGACATTGATATGATCCTGGCAATTGACAGCATCGTTAAACAAAAAAAAATATATATGAGGAGCATCGTTTCAAAATGCGATAAGTCACGATCGAAAATTAGTTTGAAGCAAATTTTAACTCTTTAGTATGCCCTGCACCGTGCCTAAGCCCCTGTTTGCTTCAAATCATGTTTTCAACCTGTTAAAATTGAGAATGAAATTGTGGGTTCATTGCAAAAAACAATATGTCCAATGCCTAGACTGGATCAAACCGCAAAGTGTCCACTTTCTTACGCACATTGTCGGGCTCGTGCGGAGGAATTCCTGCCTCTTTTATCACTGCATGACAGAGGCATCTGTTTTTCATTGTAGCTCATTGTTTGACCAGATTGCACTGTCCACGGTGGTCTTGCTATTATTGTGAGCATTGTAAGCAGTTTGTGCAGTTGTGTCTATGAATATGAAAGAAAGTGTGGTTTTAGGTGAGCATTCTGCTGGTTCCAGAAAGAGGCAAAAGGGTACGACAAAAAGGAAAAGAGAACAAGAAGAAAGGTAAATACTATTTATAAAAAGAATAATTATTGATATTATTTTAACATAAACACGGGAACTGGAATATATTCAGGGCTACTTTGCGAATACTATAGTTCTTACCACATCATTCATTGGTATGTTTCAGGTATTCTGATCAAGATCCTTGCATGCTAGAGTTCGAGTCTCCACATACGCACAGAGAGGGTAGATTTAAATGCTGCACCATTCTTGCCTATCACCTTATTAAAACAAGAAAATTAGTGTATAACTACAGCAACAAATCACAATAAGATAGGCTTCTGGCATCAATGTCTGTATCATCTCCCAAAAGGTGCAGACTGAGAAAATCAGATAGAATTAACTCAGTGGTTATTAAATATTGAGTTATAGTAAACAACGAACCTATTTTGCATTGTTGTAATTTCTTTTGAGCTCTTTTTGATATTGGTGCAACAAGAGCAAACAGCTTAGCAGCTTCTATAATAGCAGGTAAACCAATAATAATTGAAAGAAGGTGAGGTGATCGGAAAGCCAAACTGTATGCCCAAAAGAAGGAATCGGTAATTAGTTTCTTATCCAAGCTAAAAGCCAGAGAAAGTCATTATTCAAGACAAAAAAGTAAGCGCTCTACCTTCCTTCAGAGTAAAATATAAATAAATTATTTAAAATATATAATGTTAGTGTGACTGAATCACTAAAAGTAAAGAAGTGGTTTTTCCACAGCTTTTTTTCCAATAAATTTAACTTGGATTTTGATGAACCAGCTGTAGATGTTTGCAGTTATTGCAGTAGGACAAAACATGAACTGCAAGTCACTGAAAATACCCGTAGAAAGAATGAGTTACAAGCTGAACTCACGGCGCATAAACTGAAAGCAAAGGCATTCCACAAAATGATGAGAGAAAAAGACGCATCAACCATGTCTTTATCCTTCGATTTGCAGCAGGTGCAGCCATTGCCTAAGCTTGCTATAGGTGAAGCCTATTATACTCGCCAGTATCATTCTATAACAAATCACCAGCATTTTATTGCTGGATGGAAAACCAAACAGGTCATGGAGCTATTGAAGTGGCTTCTGCATTAAGACATTTTCTAAGCAAACAGCAATTTGTAGACAGAGTATCCAAATTAAACAGCAGGCTACGAAACAGCAGGCTACTAATTGAGCCCCAAGGCTAGTCTGAATACATTATTGCACATGATAAATCTCAAATGACAATAGGCAGAAGAAGAGACAAAATGTAAACACATGGCTGATGAGTGAGTTAGATACTAATAAAAAAAATAATTTTAAACAAAAATATAAGCAGATTCCTGTCAATATTGGATTAATATTTCAGAACTGTACACTGCACAATACTGCCGCTAGCTTTGTATTGCATATATAGCCCTTTAAAACTGATTTTAAAATACCGTTTATTATGCAGAACTTGCGCCACTCGAAAAAATCAACAAATTGTTGTGTTAATGGTAGATTATTTTGTGCTGATTACATTTTTACCAATTTTGTTTGTCAGAAAGGTTCCATAATAGAGTTATATCCCCGGCACTGTATCTTTGCACTTGACAGTTCGTGTGGCTTCACGTAAGGTTGGCTACATTGTGGTTGCGACGTTGCCAGAGTGGCTAATAAACAACAACAGCTGATTGTTCTCCTTTCTATCGTGTGTAAGCCGCATACAAAAAGTGTACTAAGTAGCGAACGTCAATGAATAATGACTATTTCATATTATTATTGTTAATTGAAAATAACTCTGCATAAACATTGCAGCATATGTAGAATAAATTATGCACTTTTGACAATATAGAAACAAAATAATACAACTTCCTTCTACAATGAGGAGAAATAAAACAAATTATAAGCATGCCATAACAAAGTTATTTTCACTCACCATTTAAAACTGCAATGGCTCAATTCCATCCAAATCCCTGTTGTCGTCATCATCCTCGGAAGCATCATTGTCATCATCATCATCTTCACCAAGGCATATCATTAATGGTTCATAGTCACTAATAATTCCGTCTATTTCTTGTGGTTTTCGTATTAGCTTATTCACATGATCTACTTTCTTCTTCCACGAAGCCGCATCCACCATAGCCACACATTTCCGCAAAAGCGTTTCCACCTCAGTAATGGTAAATGACTTATTGTTCTCCCTCACATAAGGCTTAATGTCGCTCCACATTAATTCGATAGGGTTGAAGTGACAGTGATAAGGCGGTAACCTAATCACTTCATGACCTAGTTCCCTGGCTAATTCATCTGGGACGCAAGTTGGTGTTATAGGCTTATTTTCTTTCACTAGGGAAAACAGAAGCAGCTTGGTCATGCTCATTTCTGCAGCAACACCCTTTGCGTTTAGCCACTCTACCATAACCTCTTTTCTGTCAGAGGTAGGAGCCTTGTCCAGTTTTACCAAGTGATACGGTGTGTTGTCCATCACTATAACTGTTGGGCGGTCCAGTTGCTGCAGAAGCTTTCTGAACCACTCCAGGAAGCAAGAATGGTCCATGTCTTCATGGTAATCTTCAGTTTTCTTCGATTTGAAGACCAGTAGACCGTCTTCAACAAACCCATTGGAAGAACTAGCGTGAGCCACAATTAGCCGGGCTCCTTTCCCTGTCGCTGATGTCCACAGCTGTTAGGAGTGTCATCTGTCCAGCATTTGTTATAGCTTCTCCAGCATTGACTCACGTTTCGTCCAGCCACACTATTTTATGGAGGTCCTTGCCCAAAATTTTGTGCAAAAACACACCTCGCGCCACTACAATGTGTGTCTTTTCCAGCAGCACTTTCCTTCCATTCAGTTATAGATGCTAATTTATTACACACACGTAGTGGCTCTTATTTACGGACATTTATTAAATATGCTGTCTAGAAGGAGCAGGATATGAATAAAGAAGCATTATGGCACAATGCAGTGTAAACATATAGTAAATATTATATTTGAACTACCTAAAACCTGGGTTTCATTATCGGCAGAAGATGTTCAATGTTATGCTTTGCAACAACAGCATATGTTGCTTGAGCCTTTCTACCATACCGCAGTGTGTTCCATGTAGTTAACAGCCGTTCAGTGAAGCAATAGCACATACTTTGGCTATGTTTATTCTTGTGAGAGATTAAAGAAAATATTAGATTAGCTTATGCATAACTCTTTTTTATTTTTTGCTGTTGTACTGCTATTAGCATGTTTCTTTTGACAGTTTTGCTAAGTTTTTGGAACTTTTTGACAACAATATTCTTATTTATTTTTAGCCTTAGAACAAGTAGGAGGCCTTAACGAGCCACAGTAAATTGATGGGATCCTCTGATATTCTGAATCACCCGAGGTTAGACCTAGGTTAGTGGTGTAAAGAAACTCGCTTTTATGAATATTACAGTTATAGTGACTTGGGTGTATATGGTTTAAGAAAAAAAAAGTTGGTGCCATAGTGGTGTTTGTGAATCTGCTGGTGTGTGTTCTATGCCTGTTTTCCACAATTTTTTAAGAAGTCTGGAAATAAAATAAGGCCTAAATTCAGTCATTTTTAAAATTTTGGAGACGCCATATTCAACCAGCTCATGAGCATAATTACCAGAGTAAAGTGTTCAGTTCTTAAACATTTGACTATCATCATTTACTTTGTATCTATAACAAAATGAGTAATGTAGCTCTTTCTGCAAAGGTTTATTTTGGTTAAATTGGAGTAGAGGAAAATAAGAATAACTTGTATACCTATTAATAAACGACAAAGGTTAGAGAAATTCAGTGAATATAATATCACATTTTTTATTTTTTACTGTCGTGCTGTTACCTGCACATATCTTTTGGTGGTTTTGGTCTTAACTTTTATGCATGGTGTGGAGTATACAGCTGTCCGACAGCATTGAAGAAAGCATGAAGTCGATGTCGATCTGGATATGCTCTTTTGAACATACATTTGGGCAGGTATCCACTGTAATGTGCTGTTTTTCGATTGTATCTGGGAACTTTGCAGCGCACTTCCCTCCAGGCCTGTTCTATATTTTGAGTATGTTCGCTGGTATCTGGATCCACAAATTTACACTGTGGTTGACTATAAAGTGAATAAATCCCTCTTTAGAAAGACAGTTGTAAGCTTTCCAGCAGTGCTGACAATTTTAGTTGATGAAACTAAACAACCATCGCAAGCGTTGAACCCCGCATCTTTTAATTACTTGCTGTCATTTTACATGTTAAACTGCTCCCGGCAGGAAGTTAATTGTGGATTGAACACATGCTTCTCTTTGATGTTGTGATGTATATACCTGTGTCACCTATACCCAATAGGAAGCACGATGAACTATGGCAAAAATAAAATCATTTCACTATATGAAAGTAATCTACAGAAATATAGGAAGGAAATGGTAACCTTAATCTAATGTGAGCAGACGACATTTATGTGTAAAACATACACATTTGTTTAGCAGCTCTTAGAGTAACTGTGATGATAACTATACTTTACGGATGTTTCCAACAACTAACAGCGCAATGGGTAGTGTAATAGCCTTCAAAGCCAAAGGTTGCTGGATTGAATCTTGGCCAACTAAAGGTAATTTGTGAAATTAAATGTAAGTGTGTATATCGATTAGGATAGTATATGGAATAATAAGGAAAAGAAGGATGAAAGGAGATGAGAAGTGAAAAGGGAAGGAGTATAACAGGAAGAAGTCAGCAACTTCATTTTTTTCTACATCTCCCAACCCTTAATCCCCCCATATCCATGCTGGTCCCGTTAGAGTGCAAAAGTGGCTTAAGTCTCGGCATAGACAGCTAGCGGCCCAACTTCTGCATAATTACCAAAAATATTTGCTCTTTAGTAACTGTAACGTGATCAACTGTGCTACCTTTTTGTAATGATATCTTTTAACCTTCCATGTTACATAATTATATATAGGTCACTCTGGGGGGAAGCTATGACACCTGATGAGCACAGCTGAAGGTCATGGCCTAACCCGGAAATATATAAAGAATAAAACCAAATTGAGTCCACAAAATATAATATTCCGTGAATGTATTTAATTTAACTCTAAAAGGTATAATACACGTTTAAGTTCTTCAAAATATCTTTTATTTAGTTCATTCAGTATTGATTGGCACTCCCCCTATAACTCCTGCAAAGTAGCAGTTTGAAATGTGTGTCATGTATGCGTGAAGATAGACTATTGTACTGTCTACTGCTACCAGATGATGTTGCTGCTTCCCATAGGTAGAGAGCATTGCAGCAGCAATTGTTCCGGCTTGCAAATACACTTGTGGACACAGATAAAGACTACATGGAAGCAGACAAGCATGGGCACTGGTGGACAGTATGGTCTCTCTGGAGGGAAGGAGTGACTGCTTCGGACATTCACAAGAGGTTAGTAGCCATGTGTGGGGAGACAGCACCAAGTCGCAGATCCATGTTTCATTGGGTATCAGAGTTCAAAGATGGCAGGGACTGTGCTAAAAATGCAAAAGCACTGAGCATTCAGCAACTGCATGCAAACCAAACAGTGCCCAGCGTGTCAATGACTTGATAATGGAGAACAGGTGAATCATGTTTGATGAACTAGAGAATGCAATACAGCTATCACGGGGAACTCTCCATACCATCATCCATGAGGATTTGAAGATGAAGAAGGCATGTGCACAATGGGTGCCCCATACTTTGACCACTGCACAGAAACAGAAGCGTGTGGAGATATGCCAACAGTTTGTGCAACAGTACAGTGCAGATCCAGCAGAGTTCTGAACATCTGGATACTGTCAATGACTCATGGTTTTTCCATGAGACTCCAGAAAAGAAATGCCAGTCTATGGAATGGAAGCGTACTGGGACCCTCATTCCAAGAAGTCATGGCAGGACTATTTGTGCAGAAACAAATGACGGCTGTGTTCTGGGATCAGGAAGGGATAATTCTAGTGGATTGGCTCCCTCCCAATATGGCCATCAATAGTGATCGGTGCTGCAGTTCACTGCACCAAGTCTGCCAATGTATTCAATAATGCCACCAGAGAACAGGGCCTTGGCATTCTTTTCCAACATGACAATGCACTGCCATATGCCAGTCGCCAGACTATTGCCACCATGCATGAACTAGGGTTTACTGTGCTGCCACATCCTCCATATTTGCCAGATCTGGATTCTAGCGACTATGCCCTATTCAACACAATGAAAGAGGCCATGTGGGGTAAGAAGTTCACCACCAATGATGAACTTCATGCAGTTGTCCACCAGTGGTGCCGGGATACCCCCAAAAAATGGTTTGCTACACAAATACGGAAGTTGCCAGAACGTTGGCAAAAGTGCATAGATATTGGAGGGGAATACCTGTAATATATTCTGTATTCTTTTGTTCAGTAAATGGTTCCTGTGAACACAAAAAAATTGTATTGCCAATCATTTTTGAACACCCCTAGTAATTACTTTTGTAATACTGTTTCAATTACTTTCATAGTACAAGTTTTGTATCCGTGTTTTCTCTTACTTTCTTTCTTTCAACAGAGTCCATTTCTTGCATAAGTGTTCAGAATATCACAGCGCACAACTTCCGGTCCTGAGTTACTATACACCGCTAATATTCTACTGTCTTTCACTCTCTTTTAAAATTAACGTTACATATATCTTTGAAATTAACAACTCTTGCATATATGTCTTTGACTTTTAACAATGATAAAATATTGGTATATATATAGCAGTTAATAAAATGTCTTATCTCCCTCACAATTACAAAGTTACCTTGCGGATAAAAGAATTCAAAAATATTTTTTAACACACAAAATATAAATCTCCCTACATTCTGAGTGACTAATTTCCCAATTTGACTCTCATGTGTTGTCTTGGTTACATGAAGAAATTATAATTTTGAACATGTACTCACCAGATCATTGATGGTATTCGGTCTGCTATGCCAAATCCCCAATTGTCATTTTGTTGTTGGCCACATGGTGTAAACCACCATCTTTGATACCAATTCAAATGCAGGATGATGTATTCTTTTGGGCTAATGTTGAGGGGAGGAAGCCAAATGTCACAACACTCTCCCCTCCACAGAAACCTGGCTGACAGCAAAACTTAGCACTGGAACTCAGCAACTCCCAGCAGACAGGACATGAAATACACACAGAGGAGATGAGGATGAATATAAGACAACCTACATAGGTAGAGGGCACAAGAGGTTATAATAAAGCTGTATGAGAAGAATATACAAAATAATGATCCAAGTAAGAGAGAGACAAGCAAAGAAAGATTCACCTAACAAAGATGTGAGGGAGAGGAAAAAAACTTGCAGGCAAAAGATTAAATAGCAAAGCTTAACATAATGAAACGGAGGTGAAAGGCGCAAAATTATATAAAAGATATAAAGCATGACAGTGTATAAAACATGGAAAAATATCTAAAAGTATACCAGTGTAAAAGTTAACGAGAACTGGCTGGTAATCTTCATCAAAAGAATTTAAGCAAAAACAACAGAAAAGCAAATGCAAGAGCCAAGCAAATGCATATAGCTAATAATACCAGAAAGTGGCTTAATAATGCATGCACAGAACATACAATAGCAAAGTGTGAAACTTCCACAGGAGATCTCCCATAAATTAACCATAATGTTTCTAAGTATACAATACGCATGAGCAAAAGGAGTTCTTGCAGAATACTAAGTCAAGCAGAAATAAATGTACAGTATCAGTTTTGCGGATCATACAACATAACTCACTTAAAATCATATATATCAACACATGTATAGGTATATGAGATCAGACATGCCTGGCCAGATTAGGTAAGCAAAGAACCAGAATTAAGAAATCTAATGGACCCATCTAGTAACTATACCTATATAGGCACTATGGAAACATAAAACTACAAGTGAGACACAGCCTCAAGGAGATACACAAAACACGACACAATACATAAAAAAGGAAGGAAATAAAAAAAATAGAAAACATCTAAAAGAGATAAAAGAAATGAGAGAGAACCAGGGTGCAGGTAAACAAAAGAAGGTCCCGCCTTGTTCATGAGAGGCCGAACCTACAATGAAAAGAACAAGCAGGGATCAACGCAAAGACAAGAAGTCGAAATCCTGCGAGCTTGTGCCAGAGGCCGAGCCAAAGGAAAAAAGAAAGACTAATTGCCAATAACAGGCTTTAACTGTGAAACATGGGCTATTATCTGTCGCCAAATTTACAGTACTGCAACAAATATGAAATATTGTTAACAATAAGTATCCTGAATGGACCCACAAAACGCGAAGCTAGTTTATGGGTATATGTCAGAGTAATCGTTCTGCGGGTGCAAACGAAGCAACACCAAATCACCCACATGAAAGAACACCGGTTGTCACCTGTTGTAACGGACTGCCCTAAGGTGGAAATCTTCCTGCAAGGATCGCAATGTAGATTCCCATCTATTACGAACTTCACCAGACCACAAGATTCTGTAAGCAGATGAAAAATCTCCCAAAGATTACTTAAAGGGCAAGTAGGAGTGAAATTAAACATTAAGGAAAGTGGCGCCCTTTGACGCACTTTGTGGATTGCCGTATTGAGGGTGAACTGAAATTCAGCGAGAAAATTATCCTAAGACGTTATTGGAAATGAAATCAGGACACTTTTAAGTATACAATTAACACATTGGGCCAACGATGGTTTGGTGTAGTATGGTGAGGTGCGCACAAATGTAATGCCTCTGTCAAATAGAAAGGTGCAGAATAAATGCGCACGAAAATATGAAGCATCATCAGATACAAAGTGTTTGGAGTACCAAAAGAAGCAAAAATCGAGGACAAGAACGTAATATATAAATAAATTAAAATTGTAATTTAATCATTATATTTTGTTCAATGGAAATGTAATGTTAATATAAAGAATGGACAAGGACGTAAATGCTGTAACCACCATAACTGTACCTAACCAAATACGTAACCCACGTAATACGTAATGACGCAAAATAAAACTTCCCATGTGGAGTACATGGTAACGGACCAATAAAGTCTATGAAAATAGTTTCCATGAGATACTTTGCTAACTTGGAATTCCAGAGACCAAATTGTGTATTTTGAGGAGATTTAAACAAATGTGAAAGCCTTAACGTTTCTCCAAAGTATCTGAAAAACTAATTTTGAAACGAATATGTCACCATCTAAATAAAAATATTATTTTAGCAAAGGAACAGTTTGGATTTAGGAAACACATGTCAATCAACGATGCCACTTTCAAGTTAATGAAGTTCTGAATTTACTTGATTATAAATATAACACTAAGAATATGTAATCTGCGATCTATCAAAAGCATTTGGCTGTGTAAATCATAACATACTCTTATCAAAATTATACTATTATGGCATAAATGGTAAAGCATATCAATGGATTGCATTACACTTATCAAACAGACAGCAAAAGGTCATAAATTCTGCAGATAATTGCAAAACATATTCCAAATGGTCTGAAATAAAGCATGGTGTTCCACAAGGTTCGATTATTATTTCTAGCATATATCAATGATCTCCCCAGAGTAATAAATAATCATGCTCACCCAGTTCTCTTTGCAGATGATACAAGTATTGTAATTAAAGGAGACAAAATCAGTCACCTCGCACAGTTATCCAATAGTATTTTCAGTATATTAAATAATTGGTTTGATAGTAACAAAATTCATATAAATTTTGAAAAAACTAAGTATATTCATTTTTGCACAAAAAATAAAAGCATTGCAGACATAAGGATTAAACATGAAGGCAATGAAATCACTGAAACTTGTAACATAACATTTCATGGTCTTATTATAGATCAGAATATGAATTGGAAAGACCATATTGTCTACATCCTACCAAAACTAAGCTCTGCATGTTTGCAATCAGATTATTAATTCATTTTACAAATAAAAGCATCCTAAAACCAGCATATTATGCTTATTTTCATTCAATTATGACTTATGGAATAACATTCTGGGCAAATTCAGTAGGTGCTAAAAAAATATTTCTTTTGCAAAAAACGTAATGAGAATATTGGCAGGTGTAAAACAATCAACTCATTGTAAACTACTATTCAAAACTTTTGTAATTTTACCATTAGCCTGCAAGTATATTCTAGCTGTACATTTAATTGTAGTTGACAACCCAGAAGTGTTCATAAAAAACTTGGATATATACAACAAACAAACCAGACACAGGCAGGACTTACACAGACCAAGCAATAACCTACAGGTATTTCTAAAAGGAGTTTACTACAATGGCATAGTATTATTTAATTCACTTTCATCGTATATAAAGGAACTGAAAGCTAATAAAAATAGATTCAAGTTAGCATTAGAAAGATACCTTGTCACTCACACCTATACAGAGGAGGATTCCATTTATTCAAAAAAATAACTGTATTACTAATTTTACTCCAAAAATTAATGCAGCTTTGTAAATATTGCATATAAATATTTTTAGTTACCATTATAAATATTGGAAAGGTAGAATCAGATGACTGAAAAATTCAAAGCCTTAGCCAGGATTTGAACCATGGATCTCCCAGTCTCTGTCCGGTTGCTCTAACCACAGAGTTACCATGGCAACATGCCAGCAGGACATTAAATTCTCCAACTGATTTGCATTTTTCCCAGTAAACCACAAGGAGATCCCAAATTGTATTGAGATACCCCATGATGATATTCCTGATGTTGCCATGGTAGCTCAGTAGTTAGAGCAACCAGATGGAGACCGGGAGATCCGTGGTTCAAATCCCGGCTATGGCATTGAATTTTTCGGTTATCTGATTCTATCTTTCCAACCTTGTCCAACACACGGCTTGTGTGGAACAACAATTAATTCTATTAATTGCCCTAATAGTGGTCGAAACTATGAAGCCCAGGACTTAAATTACTTAACGACATTGTAAGCCGCCATTGGGGTATGTCATCTCAGTACAATTTGAGATCTCCTTATGGTTTACCGGGAAAAATGTGAATCAGTTGGAGAATTTAATGTTGTGCCGGCATGTTGCCATGGTAACTCAGTGGTTAGAGCAACCAGATGGAGATCGGGAGATTATGGTTCAAATCCCGGCTGTGGCATTGAATTTTTCAGTCGTTCTGATTCTACCTTGTGTCTAACTGCCCAGCCAGGAAACCAGTTGAGCAGCTAACGTGGTTTGAAGATCTCTAATGACTTCCTCCAGGGCTGTCAGCTTCGCCGACATGTTCAGGAACTCCGCGTGAAGATCCTGAACGGCATCGCGTAGGCCCTGGATTTCCTCGGTGACTGCGATGATCAGCGCTGGTGATGGTGCTGGGGTTGGTGACTGTGGAGTTTTCGCTGGCTGCGGCGTCGGTGCTGGTGTCTTCAGCAGTGCCTTCCTGCGAGGATGCAGGGGGCAGAGCCCTTGGCCGGTGTAGTGTGTGGACCCTCCACAGGTTGCACAGTAGCGGCGGCGCCATAGGTCGTGCTGCTTACACAATGCTGTTTTGCTGGCGGAACCACAGTAGTGGCACCTTGGTTGTGCTGAGCAGGTTTTCTCCTTGTGCTCGTAGTCACAGCAATGCCTGCAGGGCACCTGGCATTCTACTCGGCTGGCCTCGATGCGTAAGCATCACCCTAACAAGGGCAGGCCCGCCCTCAAGGCTGCTTCGTAGTCGCCAGGGTCTGCGAACTCGATCCTGACGAGCAACATGGGTCCCTGAGCTCCGAAGATCCGAGTGGCCTTCAAGGTTGAAGGCCACTGCTGGTGAGCTGTGCTGATGAGGAACCTGACTGGCAGGTCCCTCGGGACCCCTCGGATGACAGCGCTGTACATCCCATGAAGTACAGGCTGGATCTGCGCAGGTTGGGAAGCTCCCAGGATCGGCGTCGAGGATGCCGATGTAGACCCGCAGTCGCGGCGAAGTGGCGGTCAGGGCGAAAGTTACCCCGGGCTTGGCGGCTGCGACGGTTTCTCCTCGACGGATGCTAGAGGAGAAGAAGAGGTTCCTGCCTTAGCAGGCTCGGCGACTCTACGTTGCTGCTTCTTCTTTGCCATCTCGGAGCTGAGTGTGGGCAATGTAAAATAATGTGAAAAGTATTTACAGTATATACAACCTCCCACATTATTTCTCAATTTATCTGCAGAACCATCTGTATAAATCCTAAGCCACTCTGCTTCCGGGAATTGATTATGTAGATGTTCAAGTGTAGCAATTCTGCATACTTCTGGTGAGTCTTCTTGTTTATTTAGTTGTTCTGTCAGCTCTTTATTTGTTACTATCTTGATAAAATCCATTGGATTAGTTCTAGGGGGATGAGGAGTGCATTTTTCTGATAAATTTAGGTAATTATAATTCTTCTCTAAAAAGGATTTGTTTGTAATCTGTTTTTTTAGCTTGTATTCTCTAGGTAGTTGTTGAAACCATTGATGTTTGCTTGGGTTTGTTTTTAATTTTACATATAATTGTGGGGCCTGTATTTCAATGTTGGTTTTCATTGGGTTATTATTTATTCCAGCAAGAAGTGCACCAACTGGGTTGTTTTCACTGCTCCTGTTATCAATCTTAAACACTTATTTTGACATTTCTCAATCATATTAATTTTATCGGTTGCAGTTAATAGTAATTGTTTTTTAATACTGGTTTTATGTAGCTGTTGTATGTTTTATTTAAAACTGCTATTGAACTGCCCCATTTAGATCCAGCTAATCTCTTTAATGTGTTACTTCTTTTAGTAGCCTTTTGTGTGACATTTTGTACATGGTCTTTCATTTTTAATTTTCTATCTAGTGGAATTCTACAGCATATTCTATTTGTTTCCCATTGATTTTGAGTTTTAAGTTTTTTTCCATGTCATCAAAATGTTTCATGGGTAAACTTGATATTTAGTTTTTGCAACATTAATGGACATATTATTTGCTTTTGCCCAATTAGTTAATTTGACTAACACATTTTTTATTCTAATCTGGTATATACATTTTTGTCATTTTTTTCAGCCATCCATAGAACTACATCATCTGCATACATTGCAATGTTTATTCCATTTTGTTTTATAAATTTTGGCGTATCATGAATACATATATTAAATAATATAGGATTGGATACTGCACCCTGTGCTACTCCAATTTTAGTTGGGTGTATTTGGATAATGTGTTCTTCCATTTGACTGCAATCCATCTTTGTTGTAAAAATGTTTTATTTATTCCATCTGATTATATTTTTTGGGAGTTCATTTGTATTAGTTTTTTAATTAGCATCTCTTTCCATACAAGATCAAAAGCTGTTTTAAAATCTATAAATACTGCTGCTACTGACATATTGTTGCTAGTTTACTTTTCACATCTTCTATTAATCTAGATGCTTGGTGAACGGTTGAGTATTGTCTTCTAAATCCAGCCTGTTCATCTGCTAGTAGGTTATTTGTTTCTAGATAGTACATTAAATTGGTAAACATTTTATCAGCTATTTTTGCCGAGTTTGAGGTCAATGATATGGGTCTATAACTTTTTGTTACATTTGTGGACTTTCCTGGTTTCAAAATTGGAATTACTAGTGCTTTGCACCATTTGATGGCATATTCTCTTGTTCGTACCATATTTTATTAACAATTTCTAATAATATCTTTTTAGCCCTTATTCCAAGATTTTTAATATACTCCGGATGTATAAGATCTGGTCCTGGTTGTTTTTTGGTTTTTAATGTCTTCATCATCTGTTCTAATTCTTTCAATTGGAAATTTGAATCAAGAGGTACTGTTTGCATTTTTTTTTATTTCTATAATGTTGGATTTTTTTAATATTCTGTTATCTTTTAGCACATGTTTTTTTAATATATTAACTTTCTTATAATGTTGATTAAATTCATTGACTATATCTTTATTGTTGTGTATATTTTTGTTACCTTTTTTTAATATATGTACTTTTGTTACTATTGGCATACTTTCCATTTATATTGTTAATATGCTTATATATTTTGGTGCTATTAGTTCTGTAATCCAGCCCAGATAAAAATTTATCATAACATTGATGTTTGGATACTACCAATTTTCTTCTATAAGTAGCATCTTTTTTTCTCCATTCTATTACATCTTACTTATTTTTAGTGTTTTGTGCTAAATCTCTAGCACTATTTCTTTCAACTTTTGGTGTTTCCAATTTCTTCCTCCAAAAGGGTTTATATTTTTTAGGTTTGCCTCTAGAGATTTTTTTTTTGTCTGATTTTAATATTATATTGTTAAATTCCTTAACCATTTGACTAACATTCTTTGATAAATCTAAGCCTTGTACTGCATTTTCTATAATTTTTTGTTTCATTTAGACCAATTAGCTTTTTTAAAATTCTTAGTATATCGTTTTTCAATATTTGGGCATTGTTTCTTAGTGTCAGTAATTGTAATTATGGCTTTATGTTCACTTCCGCCACCTTCAGAAACTAATCTTCTTGTATTGTTAATTTGGTCATCTGACACTATTGTAAGATCTGGTTAGTAGGATTTTCAGTATAGTGTATGAATGTGCTAGGGTCTGCAGCTTGATATATCTACTGTACCTGTTTAGTATTTATAAAGTCTTGTAGTATCTTCCCTGCTGAATCTACGTCTTTATATCCCCATTGTCTTGAGTGTGCATTAAAATCTCCTAAGATAAATGTTTTCTTCTGTGGTTCTATTAAATCCATATTTAAATTCTGATTACCAGATGAGCTGTAAACTGAATAAACAGTGTATTTCGTATTATTTTTATATACGGTTGTTTGTGTAATTTCTGATTTGACTCCAATTATGCCACTAGCCACTTATCTCCATTTATTCATATGATAAAGATGATAATTTATAAAATTATAGTACATTATAACATTGTCATTATAATTTGCTTCTAAGATGTTGAAAACATCTATATCATATTTTCTGATCATTTCATCCACATACTGCTTTTTTGCTACATTTTTGGTAAATCCACTGGCGTTCCAGGTTAAAGTACTAAAAAGTACTACTGTTTTAGGTTCTCTCTTCCTATATTTGTGCATTATATTGGCTGACTTCTGCACGATGTTGTAGCCTATTTAGCATTACCCAGGGGACACCACAAGGAGGCAGACTACTTTATGTAAATAACATTGATTTGCAATTTTTAGCTCTGACATACTCTACATAAAAGTTACAATTTATTTTCACAAATGTGCATATTGTATGTAGTTTTGATGTAATCTACATCCTAGATTAGACTAGCTCTCTTAAGCTAGCCTAACTCACTATATGGTCTACAGATTGATATGTTATGATATGATATCGTATTAGAACCCTTATGGATTTCTGTGGACACAAATTTCTATAGAAAACAAGTTTTTCGGTAAAAGTCCGATATTTTATGTTTCTATGGTTATCGCACAGTAACTAATAAACTAAAGGGTAGAATGCAACAATAGTGCTGATACCTGCTAAGTTTGAATTCTCTATCTTTAATAAGATGAGCATTATAATGTTTTAAATTAAATATTTTCAGAAAATTCTATATCTTGCAGTAAAAAAATCAGTCAGTGAGAGATTTTTTGTTATTGGACGAAGCAGAAAATGCTGAGGAGGGTTGGAGACAGTTTTTAAAAGAAGCCGGAATCCTGTAACTTCTTGCATTCACCACAGTCATTATATCTATTGAGCTAACAGGTGCTCAATATGAGGCAGAAGGCACTGGATTACTGGAAATCAAACCCGGTAAGCAGCTGCACTACCACCACGCAAAGGTGATGACCAATAACCTTAAATAGTACTGCAATAATTCACTATTTGGTAAATTTGCTAGGTGACATTAAATTGGTAGACTGATTGCAGCTGGGCGTGAAAGTTGTGAGCATACATATAGTACATGTGGCAACAGTATGCCCCATTTAATCTGTACTGTCTTTTAAGCATGAGACATGCTATAGTTACACTGCTGGTTTTCGTTGTTTCATTACTTCTACAAGGGAAGATTTAGGTAAAAAAAAATTAATATTGTTTCTTTTTAATATATAAACCATATCTGCATTTTAAATATGATGTGTCTGATGGACTTCAGAGCTTTAGCTTCAGAGTTTTTAACTGGCTCTCCAAGGCTCTTCTCCATAGTAGTAATGACAAAGTACTTTCTTAGGACTACAACTTCTAAGTCCTTTGTACTTCAGGAAACAACTACTTTGGGATTCTCTTGTCACATTACCATCTTTCTGAGGAAGATCGAGATATTTTAGATTTTGAACATGCCGTCTTTTTATTTGAAGGTTCATTTTGACAATGAATGTTTTATTAAAACAGAATGGAGTTGAAAGTTCTGCAATCTGTATTAACTTACAAAATCATGTTCTATTTAATTGTATTAATACATAGCTTTAAGTCACAGATACACTAATAAATCTATTGCAAACACTCACGCACTCAGAAGAAAGTTAACAGTATTATCAGTGGGCAGTATATTCAAATGAAGTTCTCACATGGAGATGATCAATCATAGACATTCTACCTTGGCCAGTCAAAGATTTGGACCCAACATGAGCAGTGGGTAAACAGAGCATGTGTGATAGCACTCTTGAGCACTATTGACATGTCTATCCATGAAACGCTAGAAGCTGGCTGCACAAGGAAAGTGAAGGTAGCATGGAATTGCACGTTATTTTGTCATTTTGCATTATTGGAAGAAAAGTAGATACTTAAGAAAATATCTATTTGAGAAGGACAGCTTTATGTAAGTGAGCAAAATATATCTTTTTCAAAATATAATAATGTGACAGAAGTGTAAAAACTAAAATCAGCTAAAACAATGCTTGTCTATAAATTTAGGGCAGACAGTTCTACACTATCAGCTCTGATGCTTCCCACTGCTAACCAAGACAGTGGCCATTCACAGTGAAACTTAGACATAAGCATGGAAGCTATATCACGCTGTCTTAATACACATGTTTAAATTAGCTGACATGTTGACATAAATATGAACATAAACTTATAACACAAACATAGAAGTTTGCAACAAAACAAACAAACAAATTAGGTATTCGGGCATGGCAAAAAACATGCCCAGGCTGTATAGGGATGTTCCCTCTTCAGCCGAGTTAAGTTTTTAATGTTAGCGTGCAGGCAGGTATCTTCCGCAGAGTGTGTCATGTTGTTAGTGTTATTTTTTTTTTTAATTTTTTTTTAATTTTTTTTTGTTTATATCTATATATTTTTTTTTTGTCTTTATTTGTGTTAGTATTCTCCCGTGTCACACAACCTCGCCGCCGTGCTCTGCTGCCCAAGAAGGCCTCTCTCTTTTTTATTTTGAACTTGCGCTTTTTTCTTTTGTAGACGCATCTCTCGGTTTTTGATGAGCGTCTCTGATATTATGTTGTTATGTTTCTCACAGGTTAATCAGGTTTTCAATATATTGTTGTGCTTCTTCTTTTTCGTCATTCTGCTTTTTGTCATACACTTGGATCAGTGTGATGAGCGGTGGATTTTTTTCCCTCTGCGTAGGTGTAATAGTCATCATGTGTTGTGCTGTGCGTATGAGTGTTCTTCTATAGCTTCTTGTGTGGGCGTTGTCTATATATTTTAGCATGAGATTTGCTACGTGCCTGTCTATCGGCTCGGTGTTTGTGTATTGATGCAGTGAGTCTTTTCTGAAGTTTGGTAGCAGCTTAAAAGCTGTTCGTAGGCATTTGCGCTCAAAGGCTTGTATCTTTTGCATGGTCTCTGTTGTTATCAAGGGCATAGTGGCTACTGCTGCATAAGTGAGGTTCGGTCTGATTAAGGCGATGTATAGTTTTCTGAGTATTGTGGGTGTGAGCCCTTGTTTATTTAGCTTGGCTAGGAACGTCAGCGTCGCATGTATTGGTTTGGTTTTTCTTAGTAGTTCCTTATAGTATGGTGCAACTGTTAGATTTTCCTGTATTTTAACGCCCAAGTATTTAATGGCTGTTTGGCACTGTACGGCATGCTTGTCGATTTGTAGGGTAGTTGCTTTGTGTTTGTGCTTCTTGTTTTTTTTTATATGGATGGTTTGTGTTTTCTGTAGGTTGATTGTGATTCGCCATTGTTTGGTCCATTTTAAAAATATCTTCAACTGGTCCTCAAGTTTTTTCTTGGCTGTAGGTAGTTTGGGATTTGTGCACCAGTATGCGGTGTCGTCAGCATATTGTGCTAGCTGTATACTGGGATGTATGTGCTGTGGCGTGTCTGCTGTGTATAATATGTACAGCAATCCTGAAATTACGCTTCCCTGTGGTGTTTCTGCTTGCAGGTTGAATGGTGCTGAGAGTGTTCTATTGATCGTTATGTTGGCTGTTCTGTCTGTTAGGAAGCTTGCTATCCATCTGGTTAATCTCGGATGCATTTTGAAGTCTGTAAGCTTGTATAACATGCCATTGGTCCAGCATTTGTCAAAGGCTGACTGTACATCTAGGAACGCAGCAACAGTTGAGTGCTTTCTATTGTAGGCGTCTTGAAAGCTTGACATGACTCGGACTAGTTGATCTTGGATAGTTATTTCGTTTCTAAAGCCAGCTTGGGTGTGAGGTATCAGGTTCTTGCTTTGGCAGATGTGTGTCATCCTTTTTACAATGATTCTTTCGAATGTTTTTGATAGTGCGGATGTCAGTGAGATTGGGTGGTAGTTCTGGTGATTTGTATTATCTTTCCCTGGTTTTGGAAAGAGCAGAAGATTTGCATGTTTCCAGGCTTTAGGGTGGTAGCCATGTTTTAGCATTAGGTTGTATAGGCGGGTAAGCGTGTTGAGTGTTTCTGGTGGTAGATATTTGATGTGCCGGTACGTAATGTTGTCCGACCCTGGGGCTGTATTTTTGGCCTTGCTGACTATGGCGCTGATATCCTGCGCTGTGATTGGTCGTTCAGCGTCGTCGTTGTCGTCTAGTTCATTGATGTGTGTTTGTGGTGTATAGAGCTGCTGATTTATGCTCACATGATAGTTGATTCTGCTGTAGTAAGTTTGGTCGAATTGAGGATCTTGTGGCGTGCTGAAAATCTTACTGTAGTGGTCTTTGAAGATTTCGAGCTTCTCCATGGTACTGCAGACATACTTGCCGTCTTTTTTAATTGGGTACGTGATAGCGGTTTTTCTCCGCGTATTTTTTATTAATTTCCAGAATTTGGCTGGATCTTTTTTGTGATTTTCTGTTATTCTGTTCAGGATGTTGTTCCAATGTTGTATGTTGTGATTGGCTATCTCTTCTTTTACTTGCTCCTGCAGTCGGTTTAGGAGGCGTTTGTCTTCTGGGTGATGTGTCTTCATGTACGCGCGATGAGTCTTCCGCTTTTGCTTGATGAGGTCTATGATATGTCTGGGTAGCTGTCGGCTGTAGGGGTTGCTATTGATTGTTCTTTGTGGTGTAGCTGTGCTCCGTGCTTCTTGGATCACTTCTGTTAGTTGTGTGGCGCCAAGCTTTCATGCTTATATCTATGTCAGACGTAAGAAACTAGCCAATCAGAGAGTAATTCTCAATACACCTCATCATGTGATCATTCTGCTGTCTCACATCAGATTTCCCATCACCATGTTTTGACTTGCTAACTGCCTTTCTGTTTAAGCTTATGGACCAAGAATCACTAGGATATCTATAAAAATTGAAATTGTGACGCAGGTATTGCTTTTTGTGAGTTTAATGCCCTATAACTAGGTCTTGTTCATTTTGATACATGCAGATAACCTCTTTTGTCATGTATACTGTCAAATGCCCACTTTGCAGGCTGCCATATTAGCTCAGCTGTTTGAACACTCTTGCAATTGGCTGCTGTTTATTTTTCTGTTTATCATTGTGAATGACAACATATCATATTAAGATTATGCTAAGTTTTACATTATATTATTATTATTATTATTATTATTATTATTATTATTATTATTATTATTATTATTTAATTTTCATTGTGAATGGCCCCTAACAAGGTTGATTTCTGCATTTATCATTGACATGCAGCAGAGAATGGCAGTATGTGAAGTTTAAAACCAGCCCGATGAAATAAGTAAATAGCAGAGAATTTTAATAATTCCAATTTATATTGATTTACATAAGAGATTCTATTCAAATAATTATGATTTATTTCACACTGGTTTTCACATTTCTTCTCAGGGCCCTGCACATGTTATAATGTTGCATTATTCCATTATTCATTTTTCAGTATTCTCTATTGCATTGCAGATAATGCAGGATCGTCGGTTGAATCAAGATGATCACCGGGGTCTTAGTCAAGGTGTGATGGATAACAGACCTCTACCAGCTCTGTTTGTGCTGCTGCTGGAGAGACGTCAATTAACATGTCAGGTAGGCACATCTTAAGCTCCATTACCATAAGAGTGCACATCAAAATGTACTGTAAAAGAGTTTACCTTTTTATTACAGACATGTGTGTATATTGCTTGCTTTTGAAGTTTAATCATTATACTTAATTTGACACATTTCCTTTTAAACTTTACTCATAAGCTGTATAACTCATTAAAATTCTAGATTTAATGTAGTCCTAGACTCTGGTTCAGCTAAGCAGGCGGATGGAAGTTAAGGTTTCATGCATAGAAAGAGACAAATATATTGCAATCAGCATGGCCAAATCATTCTGCTTACAGAGCATAATTACTATAAAAATTAGCTGTTCTATCATCACACGGCTTAGCTTAAATACCCAACAGATAAATGGAATAAAAACAAAATAAAGGAGAAAATAGCTCCGTGCATTAGTGACAGGTACTCAAAGTTTAGTGTGTAGTAAGATACTTCAACATGTAAAAAAATTCAACCTTCAGCATCATTATTTCACATGTCAAACAATTAAAATATGTGATATTAGCAAATACTGAAGACCACTCTTAGTGAATCAGCCGTATATTTAAGTTATAAACTTTCCTTACAGATAGCTAGAAGATTGTGACCTTATAGCGATGGGACATTCATAAAAGAGTGTCTAATTGTAGCAGCAGAGGGACTTTGTCCAAACCAATTAACAGATTTTGAATCTATTAGTTTGAGTGCTATTACAATATTAGTACAGTGCTATTACAGTGATCTAAGTTATAGTATTAGTGAACAGCTCACATCAAGTAAGTTTATTGCATATTTGTTGGCGGTTGATGAGAATACTGACATCTGTGATATTACTCGACTTGCATTTTTATAAGAGGTGCTGATATGAATCTAAACGTTACAGAGGAAATGTTGGAGCTAGTTGCTATGAAAGACAGAACTACAGGCTTGGATATTTTTCCATGCATAAAGGAGGCAGTACGGAATGCAGGTTTACCATAGGGTAAACTGGAATCTGTGGCGACGAATGGTGCTCAGGTTACGTTGGGGAGTAATAGTGGATTGGTGGGATGTTTTAAGGGATAAAATGAAAGATCTTAATGTTCCACATGACATTATTCCAGTTCATTGTATTGTACACGAACAGAACCTTTGTAGTAAGAAACTTTCTCTCAACAATGTCATGGAAGTTTTGTAAAGACCACAAATGCCATCATATCTAAAGGTCTCTGCCATCATCAGTTCAAGGAGTTTCTTGAAGAATGTCATAGTGAACATACTGATATACCTTTACCATTGTCACGTATGCTGGCTAAACCATGGTAAGGTGTGTTGGCTTGGTTTTTTGAACTGAGAAATGAATAGCATCATTCATGGATGCACATAATATGTCAGTGCCAAAACTATGCAATGTGAAATGGATATGTGATCTTGCATTTCTAACAGAACTCACTGCACATTTAAATGAGCTGAATGTTTCCCATCAAGGAAAGGGGCAAATTATCATGCAATTGTGTGATAAAGTGAAGGCATTTAAATTAAAACTGTCGCTTTGGGAGTGCCATTTGACTAGTAAAAATGCAGTATATTTCTCACAATTAACAGTATATGAATCAATTCAACCCAATGATTTTGAAGAATATGTGCAGGTATTACAGGATTTTCGTGATGAATTTGAATCAAAATTCCATAATTTGAATGAACTTGAACCATATTTTCAAATATTTGCAACACCAATTTTGTTGATTATGACAAAGTTGATGCTGAACACCAATTGAAGCTCATTGACCTTCAATGCAACAGGAAACTAAAGGATCAATTTCAAAATAAAAGGGACTTATGAGATTTTTATGCCCATTTTCCTCATTTGCATAAACTAGCTGTCTGAATACTATGCATGTTTGGGTCAATCTACGTTTGCAAACAGTTGTTTTCCTTGATGAAAATGACTAAATCCAGCCACAGAAGTCAAATAACGGATCACAATTTGAAGTGTGCTCTTCGATTGTGTAGGACTCAAACACTGACACCAAATATTGAGAAACTAGTAAGGGGTAAAACAATTAAAAGTCCTGGAAGAACAGTGTTGGTGATCAACAAACATAAGAACTTTAATTATCCCATAATTGCAATTGAAATAATATTGTGTGTTAAATAGAACAATTTATTTACTTTTGTATTAATAACTCAAATGTATGCCTTAAAAAAAAAGATAAAGGCCTTATAAAGCTACCTATAAAAACTATATTATTATTATTATTATTATTATTATTATTATTATTATTATTATTATTATTATTATTATTATTATTATTATTATTATTATAGATATATGTTTTCTGGAAGGCGGTTTTTCAATGAATGCTTACTCATATATTATTATTTGTCATGAAAACAAAAGACATTGTATGTTTTGCTTGCTTGTAATAACATTCATCATACAATTAAAACAATGTTTTTATTAACATAATAAGTATATATTATTAATAAGTAATGCATTTTAAACTCCATAGGTAGGGACCCCAGATTGTCGGTAAAAAAATAAATGTAATATCGGTGTAAAAATATTATAGTGAGCGGTGTTTTGGGCGGTAAATAAAACTGCTTAACGGTGTTATCTTGTGCAAAAAAAAGGGAAAAAACAAAAACACAGTTTAAACTACTTTACTGTGGAACAAAGGGCACCTTACATGTAACTTAAAAAAGAGGAGCATGAAAATATTTACATAGTATACATTTCGACTGATTTACTTTGTTAGAGACAAAGCCACCATAAGTTCAGTGTTCTCTGGCTTAAGATTTGTTCTTAAGTTTGTCATGATGTTCCCATATGCAGAGAAAAGTCTTTCACTGTCCACAATGGACATGGGTACCCACAATAGTTTCATACACTTCTCACTGAAACACAAGTGATCACATTGAAGTCCAGAAAGTAAATCCATATGTTTACTTCAGCAGCTTCATCTAATTTCTCACACACTATGTTCTTCAGAGCAGCATATCCCTCCTTGAATGTCTTCTCTGGCAAGTCTCGCAGAAAAGCTAACATTCTTCTTGCTTTTTCTATAGTTATATCAGTAGATGCCTCATTTGATACTATTTTTCGTACATCAAACAATTTACCTGCAGAATGAATATCATCATCAGCTGGATCAGCTGACATTAAGGAATTCAGCTTGGTAACTGACTTTATGCCCAATTGCTTGAACTGACTGATAACATAAGACTTCTTGAGGGTTGGCAGTTTCTGAAGAAGACTTGAAGTTTTCTCTCCAAACGAGCCCTCGGCTACTATTGTGAAGACATTTGATATATCTTTAAGTTTGCTATATAGTTTATGAACAAATGGATATTTAGATCCCTCAAGCACTTCAATAAGGCAAATGGTGTCTTTGCAGTGTTCAAGAAGGAAAGATGCCTGGCAGTTTATTATATTTTGAGACCGCATTGAAATACTACTGTGGAATCGGTTTGAATTCCCGCGTGCCGTAAAACTAAACTGACCTGGCAACGTCTTGCACATGCTGTCTGTACGGCACGCGAAGGGCACGTTGCCAACTCCACCGTCAGCTGAATTGTGCATGCGCTAGCTTAATTTGAAACGTGGCTCCATCGGCATAATTCCTTTTCTTTTTCAGAGCAGAAGGTAAACAGACTCCTTGCACTAAATTGTAACGTAATTTAAAGAATATAACTTGACTCCAAACGAATCTTTCAGTATAGCGGACACAAAATA
Organism: Deroplatys truncata; assembly: GCA_030765065.1. NCBI lineage: Eukaryota > Metazoa > Arthropoda > Insecta > Mantodea > Mantidae > Deroplatys > Deroplatys truncata. Next base: position 75,165,328 of record CM060975.1, on the reverse strand, counting down.
TACCTAGACATATGTTCACATTATGGCAACGTCGCGAGACAGCAACAATTTTCATGCGAGGGGTACAGGAAACGGAGACAGTGATTGGTAGAAGAGGCTGTCTACTGTCAGAATTGACTTGAACCAGACTTAGAAATTCATGCATTATTTAACGATACTTTTGCGACAGTCTTTTCCAGCCGGCATGAAATGGGGCGATGCAAGCACGAATCGTTAAAATACGGCATTAGAGAAGAATTGCAGGTAGTATTGTCATTTAAATCAAAGAATAATTTGAGTGAAATGAGAAATCCGTCACTGATGCGGTGTTGCCGAGTTCCGATAAACATGGCATTCCTTTTGTTGTGCATGCGATAGGTGAAGAGTGAAGGGGACGGGGTAGTCGAAGCAGTACCGATGTTTGCCGAAGCTCTGGTTAAATCACAGTGCAGTTTGGTGTTCTGTGCCGTGCAGCACACAACACCGTGCAGCATGGCCGTAGCAAATGACAATACACGTATCCGTAAATGATTGATAAGCCAAATATCTGATTGTTTATGTGAAAAGGAGAGACAAACGCCAAAAAAAGGTGAGAGAGAGAAAAAAAATTCGGGTTATTTTGCACATTTTTTTTTCTCATAACGGTGTTATTTCGCGTTTTCGCGATATAGAACTAATGTCGCATTATTTCGCGACTCAGAATGGGTATATATGTGGAATTTAAAAATAATTGATTAAAGGTTTTCCTTATTGTTAATTTTCGGCCAATTTCGCGAATTAACTACTCGCGAAAAGTCGGGGTCCCTATCCATAGGTTAACAGAGCAAAATATACCTTTTATAATGTGCAACAATTACTGTAAAGAATACTGCGTACACATAGTTGAGCGGATTCTGCCACTGCTAGAAACATTTCCCCTCTCCCTCCACCCCCATATTCGTCTTTTTAATGTTCCGTAGGAGAAACAGAGCACAGTTGCTCAGGCCAGTGAGAGGAGACTAATTTAGTGGAATGAACATTATTCTGATACCTTCAAGAAATCAGCTTTAGGTGTCAACAGTAAGCAGTTTGCTCTTCTTAAGGCTTGTAAGACCACCTATACTACAGTTTAAGCCTAAACACTATGTAAAATTATGGTTAGGTTGGGGTCACCAGTGTGCAGATGATAACAGATTTATGAAGAGGAAAACCTTGATGCTGCACCTTCAGGAATGAAGCCAATTTGGAAATTTTTTATAGATTTATTGAAATGTGAGTTAAATTAAATCAAAACATGTTTGCAAGTTTTATTCAATTGATTGCATATTATATATATGGTGTTTTTATTTAAATAAATGTGTTTCAACATTTTTCCTAAAGTAAAGTATATCTGCATAAAATTGTTGCGAAATATACCACCTCTGCATTTTTTACACTTCATCCACTGCCCAGTTTGTATGTATGGTAAAGAGCCTCTACAGTACATAATCACTATCACAACTATATATGGAACATTTCATGTGAAACCGAACGTAAGAAAACGTTGCATTTCCCCCCCCCCCCCCATTTTAATTTTTCCTGTTAATAAGGGATGCTAAAGAAAGCATATTTATCAAATATTCGTATCTAAAATCCAACAGTTGTCATTGTACTGATAGAGAAATTTGTCGTATTAATTCATTTTATTGCATTTTAATTGTGCATAGCTCCGGAACCCTTTGTTTCAGAATATTGTACCAAATCTAATTGTGTAGATAAAATCCATATTCCATTACAACATATAATAATTATTTTCATAATATTCACAAAAACTATATACAGTTTTTACTTATTTTAAGTGTTGTTGTACTTTTATAAAACTAAAATCCATGGTGCCATTAACAGAAGCCAGCATTGTTAAAGTGGTAATGTTAGGGTTCATTGTAATAATAAAAAAGGGAATAAATGCGGTGATTTAATGGTTTATGCATTATGTTTGCCAGCACTCTGGAGCAGCACAACAGTGTGGTGCAAGGAATGCAGGCTATTCAGCAATGTGACAATATAAACTCACATTTCATGTTTATCTCTATTTTCTTCCATCTTTCTGTGCTCGCAATGTTAATTAAAAAGTTGTGAGTTGGTTATTAATTATATTTGTGTTAGTGATACCTTCTGTGAGTCTTTTTTTCAAGGTCAGAAAATTAAAATCGAAAGAAGTTTAATCAAGTTAAGGTATGTCATAATAGGCATACACGTTTTTTTGCATTACGGTACTTCTTTTTTCATAGGTTGCCTAAAATGGAATGCAGTCACAGTTGTTTCAACCCTCTTCAAACTTCCAATTCACAAAAATGTTAGTGCCAAAGCACTCCCAAAATTACTCCATTCTAGGGCAGACAATATGGTATTCAAGAACAGTATTGAAATACAATTTAAGCGTTAGCCTCATACAGAATTAAGTTCAACTAAAGGATACAGTAGCACAGGCAAGGTCTTTAGAAGAAAATGTGCAACCAATCCTAGTGTCCAAGCAGAAGTTAGTCATAGTAATAGTGATACAGATTAGTAACGAAGTGCAATCCATTGAGGCTAGTTTCTACATAACTGACCTAAATGAAGTGCTTACTGTGATTGGTTTGAGTCCAATAAAGAAAAAGAAATTAACTGAAATAAAATACTCTGAAAGTAAATGAAAACTGTAGAGAAGGCTTTAACAGAAAAGGTTTTTCATCAGGCTGATATGAGAGAGCCTGTAGATGAAACAGACAATGAAATCTTATCAGCCACTATTACAGTAGAATATACACTATATGATCAAAAGTATCCGGATCACTGGCTGAAAATGACGTACAAGTTCGTGGCGCCCTCCATCGGTAATGCTGGAAGTCAATATGGTATTGGCCCACCCTTAGCCTTGATGACAGCATTCACTCTCGCAGGCTTACTTTCAACCAGGTGCTGGAAGGTTTCTTGGGGAATGGCAGCCCATTCTTCACAGAGTGCGGAACTGAGGAGAGGTATCGATGTAGATATGTGAGGCCTGGCATGAAGTCAGCATTCCAAAACATCCCAAAGGTGTTCTATAGGATTCAAGTCAGGACTCTGTGCAGGCCAGTCCATTACAGGGATATTATTGTCGTGTAACCACTCCACCACAGCCCGTGCAGTATGAACAGGTGCTCCATCGTGTTCAAAGATGCAATCACCATCCCTGAATTGCTCTTCAACAGTGGGAAGCAAGAATGTAGGTCTGCGCTGTGATCGTGCCACGCAAAACAAGGGGTGCAAGCCCCCTCCAGGAAAAACACGACCACACCATAACACCACCACCTCCGAATTTCACTGTTGGCACTACACACGCTGGCAGATGACGTTCACCGGGCATTCGCCATACCCACACCTTGCCATCAGATCGCCACATTGTGTACTGTGATTCGTCACTCCACACAGTGTTTTGCCACTGTTCAATCATGTAATGTTGATGCTCCTTACACCAAGCGAGGCATCATTTGGCATTTTCCTGCATGATGTGTGGCTTATGAGCAGCCGCTCGGCCATGGAATCCAAGGTTTCTCACCTCACGCCTAACTGTCATAGTACTTGGAGTGGATCCTGATGCAGTTTGGAATTCCTGTGTGATGGTCTGGATAGATGTCTGCCTATTACGCTTTACGATCCTCTTCAAATGTCGGTGGTCTCTGTCAGTCAACAGACGAGGTCGGCCTGTACGCTTTTGTGCTGTACATGTCCCTTCACTATCACATCAGAAACAGTAGACCTAGGGATGTTTAGGAGTGTGGAAATGTCGCATACAGACTTCTGAGACAAGTGACACGTTCGAAGTCTGTGAGTTCCACGGAGCATCCCATTCTTCTGTTTCACGATGTTTAATGACTACTGAGGTCGCGAATAATGAGTACCAGACAGTAGGTGGCAGCACAATGCACCTAAGATGTAAAACGTATGTTTGTGGGGTGTCCGGATACTTTTGATCACATAGTGTATGTTTGATAGTGTTTAAATGATGGAATCTTACCATATATAATAAAATTATTTTTATTAATGCAATACTGCCTACACCTGAAAAAATCAAAATTTCTTCATTTAAATAAAAGTAAGAACATGTTTACATAGCAGTATAAAATTAAAGTTTAGGGAATCAAAATAAAGCTTGAGTTAAATAATTAAATTGAAGGGTTTTAGAGTTATAACAGCTTGAGGTTAGGAAGTTTAGGAAGATCCAATAAATTTGAACAATTTTAATTGCAAAACTGTGATGTTCTGAATTTTAAAGGTTTGCATAAGGCAATTATTGGGCTTGTCTCAAAGTACAAAATGTTTCATTTTGTTTAAAAAATGTAAAGTTGATTTTCCTTCTATTTTGAATGATTTGAGATGGAATAGCCCATATGTTCTCATGCTACTTGTTTAAACTTCTAATCCATTTATCCCTTAATTTTCCTAGAAAATCCCCCATTTTATTAGTGTTCCCTACCCTTATGTTTACTGACATTTCAATGCTGCTACATTTTGTGGTAATTTATCCCATTTTCCCTTCCAGACACTATCTCTCCACATTTTTACCATTTTACACTCTACTATTAAATGATGGTAAGTGACATCTAATTCCCCACACAAAATATACCTTTCTACAAAGTATTTTTCTTAATCCTTTTAGGAATAATGCCCTGGTGTGCATCCATGCAAGACCTCATCTTCCAAATTGATCACATATATTTCTCCCATCCCCAATTTCTTTTTACTACTTTATACAGATTTAAAGAGCTTTTGTTCTCAAACCTCGCTCAAATCTCCTGCTTTTCTATATCTTCCACTCTGTCTTACTTCTTTTCAAAATCCACTGACACTGTTTTCTCCCTGTTGCCAAACATTCCCCATTTCAATCTCCTCTGGCAGTTTTCCCACCTCCTTGTACCAACTCTTTTATATCACAGACATTTTTTTTATTATACTGCTGTCCTCTAACTTTAAACATCTGAACCAATATTTAAAAATTCTCTTCACTGTTATACCTTTCCTTCCTATTGTTCCTAGTTCTATCAAACTCACTCCTTACCTGTGGTAGTGTGACCATTCAGTTTTTCAATGTCACTTTGCTTTACTAGTATGACTTCAGTTTCAGTCACTTCACTTTGTTTCACGCAGCAGTCTCTTGTTTCTTCTGCTTCGCTTGCTGGAGTATTGAACACTGGACTTCACTAATCACACACCAAGCAGTACCCACTGTACGTCCCAACTCTGAGAACAGCACTTTATGTCACATTGACAACTCAAACTCACAAATTTATTCACTGACTTACCCACTCATTGACTCACTCACAAAGACTGCCTCACCAGCAGACTCGCTGATATACCACCATTGGCAGCTTCCAGAATGTTTGCAGGAGGTGAGGAAGAGAGTGCCTAGAACCATCTGATCACATCTCAAAAGGGTTCTCGGCACTTAAATCAGGGAAGGTGCCTCACCTCCTCTCCCCCTCTAACCATTTGCTGATGAGCACTGGAGGACATGCCACCTGCTGTTGGGCAGAGCTGGATCCATCACTGTAGGTAGAAGTAGTATTGTAATCTATCCAAAAATGTATATCAAGATTTCAGCATAAACACATGTTTTGAGATTCATTAAGCGCCCCCTCCAAGGTTTGTTTGTGTGTACGTGACAAACATTGAAATTTCCAAGGAGAGAACTCTGATAAAAAGGTTCTGTTCCAGTCACCACTAGTGGGAGTCCAACACAGGAGGTGATGAGAGTAGTAGTTGGAAACTAGCTGAGGATGGGATAACCTGAAATCTTGTTTCTAGTTATGTGGGGTGCCTACTGATTATAAAAGTAATGAAAAATTAATGAAATTGGGCAAATGGACTTGAAAAACCATAAAAAAGTTGAGTGTGTGATTATGAAATTGTCACAAGTGTTTAAGCAAAGACAGATTAAATTCCACTACATATTACTATTCTGCAATGATATTATGGAATTATTTGTTTCCTAAACTATTATTAAAATTGAATTTTGGTGTTTTGGTGCTTAGAGAATAAAATATAGATTGTGCCTTAGGCCAAAAGTACTGGAGTTTTGAGTCTGAAGTGATTGTGTTGAACAGCCATGTAATTAATTTAAGAGATCAAGATAAGGTCATGATAGTCATAAAATATGATCCCCTGAAAATCAGTAGCCACTGTGGTATGTGAATTTTTATTGAAGTTTTAGGGCATTTGACTCAACTTGCTATATAAATTATTTGCCCTTTGTTCATTAAATAAGTTTTAACTAGTCTAAGGTAATACCTGTGATACCAATATTACCCAGTGTCTGTAATAACAGCTAATGATTTACTATACGTAAAGCTTTTGTAAGATATAAGAAAATACCAATTCTATTTTCATACTTATCTGACTTTGAATAAATTTCTTTCAGAAATTCTCCTTATGCAGATTGTTGATACATTAAGGTCATTTCAGGGTCCTGCGTCAGATCATCCAGCAGGTTTACCAACCTTGGCAGCATATGTGGCTTCCCAATCACTCCTGAATCAATTTTTCAGACTACTGTGGCTAGGGAAGACTCGTGATAGATTGGAATCAAAATTCTCTCCTGTTGTGAGAGAGCCTGGATGTGATATGAATATTGTTATGTTACGCAGCTTTACGGGAGATTCTGACAATTCAGCAGGACTTATCGTCTTTAGACAGGAAACAGATTCCTGCTATCCATTGCAACGATTTCCACTGAGCAATGGACTGGTAAGTAGTCACATTTTGCTAGGTGTCTGACAGTGTTTCTAAGTCCGTTCATGCCAGTTTTTAGTGGTGTAATAATCTCAGAATGCAGAATAATCTCGTATATACTGCAAAAAAGTTAACTTACATATGCACAATTAAAAGATCCTATGCGTTTGCTTACATTGTCCTATTAGTGTTATAAAATGGGAATCACAACTCCTCTACCCTTAAATATCTGATGCAGCAAAATAACTAAGGGAATTACCTCTACAGTCCAGTGGTTGGCTTGCTAGTCTCTAATTCCAGATGTTTTGAATTTTATTATTAGCTGAAGGAGGGGAACTTTTCATTGATTAGGATTATTGCCTGTTCACTCTAGAGTTTGGTTTGGTTGATCTGTAATGTTTAATGCCCATTCTTACTAGATATGCACCACAGGTGGTATATACTGATGAAACATACACTGCAATGATATTTGGGAAGGAAACGTTCCAGGCCTAAGTTTAAGGTACATTCCTCCCTGACATTTGCCAGTTAAGAGGACTGAGGAAAATCTGGAAAAACAAACCTGTCAGGGAGGATGGTTCTGGCAGGCTTGAACCATGGAGCTCCCATTCACGAGTCTATGTCATAATGACTTTGGCAACTCATGTTGTTCCTAGAGCTTGGAAGTATGAATAAAATTGTGAGAGTGTGTGTCATTCATTGTTTAAAATTGAAGTAATAAAATACCCAACTATAAGAACCAAACGGAAAACAATTTAACATCATCACTGATGAGCAACTGCTTCCAAAGTCAATACTGCGGTATGAACACAAGGGTATATCTACTAATCAGCTTTGAATAAAAATTATTAATACTTATTATTTATACTTTGTTATTTGCATAATTCAAACCACAATAGAGTCATATAAAACCATTAGCATGTGCATTTTTAAGACATATGGAAGATATGACCTTATGTAATGTAATTTATATATGAATCCTAGCCTTTTTAATAATGCAGTATTGATCATATGGCAGATGTTAAAGGCAACATATAAATGGAGTGGGGTAAGGCAAAAGCACACAAACCAAACTAAGGAGCTATACTTAAATTCAGGAGTAAACAAGTCCTAGTCAGTCATATCAATATGTGCACATTAGAGAAAAAAATTTTTACTAAACATTTTTCAAAGTACTCTTCATGTTCAGATTAATTTGCAAGGTTGTGTTAAAGGTGTAACTTGCTAATGTTTCAAGAGTCTACAAATGTCCGTTTTCAAGGCAACAAAACTAATGTTGTTAAACATGAAGTTATGTGAACTAGCTCATGTTGGGATTATACAAGTATATTGGAGGTTTATTAGCCCGTTCCCACTTAATATGTTGTTTAATTCAGTTTTGCTTTTCACTCATTAATAAAATTATTTATCCTGGTGATGCTCTTTCTATATATGGTGCAACAGTATTTGGTTCATTTAAAACTAATTTAGATGGAAAAGAAGCTAGTAAGAGTGATGTGTTGGTCAATTGAAATTAAAGACTCACTGAACTTACGTACTTACTTGGGCACCTAATGTAAAACTAATTTCCGGGTGTTGCTTAGGTGATATCTCTGGTCTCTTATTTTTGTTTCCCTGATTTCTAATGCTTCTAAAATATTCCTTTCTTAATAATTGGAATAAGTTGACAATAAATACGTATCCTATATGCTCAAATACTGTTAATTTTTTACAGGTAAAGAATTCATGTATCCACATTTTTAGAACTAAATTTTATTCATAACAAAGAAAGTATTAGAATCATATATACCAAGAAAACCGCTAAACAGAATCCCAAGCAAGGTACTCAACTGTAAACCTAATGGATGGCAAGATGTGGGATGATTGAGATAAAGTTGGAGTGACCGATTTTAAACATTTAATTGATGACTATTGGGATGGAACAGGTCAAGTGCCTAACCTGTGATGTTTATGATGACGATTAAACTGTCATATTTTTTAAATACTTGAGTGATAAAATGTATATCTTGGATTTTCTGTGAAATGCTTCCCACTGTTACTTAATTTTTTGGAACTTAGAAATCATAGGAGATAGACAAAAACTTACTGCAGACAAAAATTGTATATCATTTAAATATGAAAATAACTTATTTAAGCAGTAGCCTTTTCTGAAATATTTCCTGTTGTCCATTTAAATTTAACAGTGTTTTAAACAACATACTTTGTGAATATTATTCAATATCTTTGTATTCTCCTCAGCCCATGCATCAAATGGGTAGCTGTGGTTGTTAAGACATGGACTTGTGAATGGGAGATCTGCAGCTTGAATCCCACCAGGACCATCCATGTTTTTTTCCAGGTTTTTCTCAGCCCTAACAAGCAAATGTCGGGAAGCTACCTTAAGTTTAGGCCTGGAAAGTTTTGTTTACAAATTCCCTTTCGTAGTTATTTTATTTCACTTCATGTACTATCAGTATTCACCACCTGTGGAACCATATGATGTAAGAACAGGCATAAAATACTATTAAAAAAAATCTGTCCATCAAAGAGTATGCAATATCAGGGTTTCCATAGTTACCTTACTTTTTAACAGTCTCATCCCAGTCTCTTCTGTGTGTGCATGCACGCTATCCAAGGAAACCAAATTCAGTTCAATGTATTTCATCCATTGTAACAGATACATGTTTTGGGATTCATCAAATCACAGATAATTATAAAATGTTAAAATGATAATTACATGCATTGAATATGTGATGTGAGACAAAAAACGTGACATTATAGGCATAGCATTAAAGCCAAAGTGATGTGTAGTTGTACCTCTGTAATATAGTTTGTTGGTGTATTCCTAGTTTGAATTTAAATGCCATAGCAGTTGAACTTAAAAGATTTGTTAATTTGCTTTATTAATATAAACTTCTTTTTTTTCCAGTTGAATGTAAGCAGCTTCTTCCCCAAGCAATTTGGTGATCATATGAAAGAAACATCACTCACTTTTATACATGAACGAAGAACTGTCAGCAAACACACCTTACATGCAGTTTGTCCAATGGACATGGTGGCATTTGTTTTTCCCAGATAGCCAACTTAGAGAATAAGCCTAGCATTATGAAGCCTCACAGACTTTGAAAATGTGGTAATATACTGTTTTGCATAGAAAAGGGGTATTTCAATAAATGAAAGTGCAGTGCATATTAAGAAACCAGGATACACTTGAGGTTCAAACCTTAATATAGCAAGAGCAACATATTGCTGCAGTGTTTGGTATGAATGGAAGGAGAGAAAGGGATAATGTTTGTAAGTACATCACAGAAAGAGAGCAAATTTAATGCCAAATACATAACACTTTAAGCTTGTAAATAATAGGGTTTTGAATTAGGATTATACTTGAGCATCTTAAAGCACCAGCTTGAGAAGAGCAGGCACTGGCTTCATGTACAAACATTCACGCATTTGCATTTTGCACCTATCAGGGCCAAGTTTAAATCACAGCTATAATAATTCAAAGAAAGACAAACCATTACAGTACATGCCAAACCCTAAGTATTTGTTTCCTTGAAAGTTGTATTTTCCAATGAGAAATAGGTGGTGTCATACAGTTGGAAGTAATGCAGTGCTTTGATAAAGTGCAAATGTGGATTATCACTGTTCTTAAAGGACAATTGTGTTTCAAGAAGAACATCATGTTATGAATATAGGGATCAGTATTATAAACAGACTGGAATGAAGCCATTTTTATTCTCAATAGCTGTCAAGCAAAGACCTTTTAATACAGTGAACCACAGATTATGATGATAAAACGTAATTCTCTGCACAGGTGTTTGCAGAAGTATGAAAACTTATGCAATACTTTGCCATGTAAGCTAATCCAGTTCTACCCAGGTGACATTTGACAAAGGTAGACATTCATTTAGATCATATATTGCAGAAAGTTTAACAGCTTTTAAAATCCTATGTCCACATGTTGTAATGCATGTTGTGATTTTTATGAACTGTTTAGTTTACTAGGCACTAGAAATGACAGTAAGCCTGAAGGACAAAGTTATTGCACTTATGTGGAGTCAAATTGAACCCTCTTAATTGCAGCTGATATGAGTGCAAGCTCATGATATGTGTCGTATAAAAAAATGGATGGGTAAAGAATTTGAGTGTTCAAGTTGACTCCACATAAGTACATTAAGATTTGCTTCACTGAGTGAGATTCCGGCATAATTATAGCACAAAAAGTTATGCTATACAGTTTAATAGCAATATAATATTTTGCATTTACAATTTTTTACGAAATAACAACATACATAAACATTACTTCTGGAGTCAGCTTTTAACTGCCAATAAACAAGGTGTAAATAAATCCACAGTTTTATATATAATTATGCAAGGGTCAAAGCAATCAGACTTTTAGTTTCTTTGCTGTTTTTGATGCCCAAGAAACATTCATTCTTACTTGTTGCAGAGATAATTATATGTATTGAGAAGGAAAGTTGACTGATCAAAGCTGCTTCTGGAACTCGAATCACCATTTAATTTTGCATTTGTCTATATACAAAATACTTAGGTGTTTAAGAATCATGCATCAGTGACTGATGAGCATCCACCCAAACTACCCTTTACATGGAAGATTTTTCGAAATTTTCAATTTTCTCAAAAATGGCTGTAATGATTTGGATTAAAATACCATATGCTTAAGATATTTACATGACAAATAAAATACATGTCTTGAATTTTCTGAGAATAGTCTGTTAAGTCCTCTTCACTCGGAAGGAATTTTGCATAACTGGTTAAACCATAAGATAGACAAAAAAGGTGCTTTGCAAAAAAACATAAATGTCTTTAAAACCTACAATTTATTTAATTAACATTTATGGTATTAGCCATTTCCAAGATATGCATTGTTATTGGTTTGAATTTTTCATGCTTTTGTTCATTCAGTTGTTACATTTTGGCAATTACATCATTCACACATAACCCCCAATATGAATGAACGACTGTGCTCATCTTTGGTTAGCAGGTCCATCAAGCCTAGACAGGAAGATATTTGTCCACTGATCTCCACATTTATTATTTGTGGGATGCTGGTAATCTGTGATTAGCCAGCATTGTAATGTTAATTTGGATGGAGAAAATGTAGGAGAGAAAGGAATTATCTTCTAAACCTTGAATATTCTATCATAGTGATTAAGGAAACATGAGTTCGATTAAGGGAGATTGGATAGAAAGTTTAAAGAGGGGATTTGTTATATGGAAAGGAAGGAATATCAGGCCAGGTCAGTAATACACCAAGTTGACCAGTGTTATGTAGGGTTTCCGAGAATGAATGGTGGGGTTTTACTAGTTCACTGTGAACTAAGTATTATATGTAATTGATTGAAAGTACTTTTAATTAATCCAGTAACTCAAACAGTTAACGTTCACATGTTTTCTTTTTTTTTTTTTCTCTCTGTCATAATAAACTCATTGTTGTAAATTTAAGATTTTTGCATTGCATGTTATTATATAAACTCATTCTGCATGCAAATGATCTGTGTAGGTCTTCTTCAATTTGTTTTCTTTGTGTTAAAATGTTATTTGAAATGTTTCTAGACATGTTATAGAAGTGCTCCTTCCTTTCTTCGAACTGTTTTCTTTGTATTTTTGTGAAATGTTTACTGTACAAGAAAAAGCTGCATGTGTCTTATGGTTGGTGGAACACAAATCTGTAATTGTGGTACAGCAGCAATTCAGACATGAGCACAACAAAGATCCTCCACATGAGAATAATATCAGATGATGGCTCAAACAGTTTAAGGAGACCAGCAGTGTACAAAAAGGAAAATCAACAGGAAGGCCCAGAACATCAGAAGAAGATAAAGAGAGTTGAGGGTTGTTACACATCACTAAAATATTCTTACTTGAATGCGTTTCGGGAGACGGCTTGTTCCCTTCGTCAGCATGTTTCCGGTCATCGTCTGGGGATGTGTTGGCTAGTGGTGTTCTCTGGTGCTGGGCTGATGAACCTCCAAAGGCTGCTGGGTGGCGGCAGTTCAAAATTCATTAGGTGATTCCTGTGTTTGACAATATGTATTTTTTCCCAGATGTCCAATTCATTGCTGCTGTTGATCGGTTTTAAGAGTTTTATGTTCGGAGTGATATCATGGTTTGAAGACCAGAAATGATGTGCTACTGCTGATAGCTGATGGTAAATGCATCTCATATGCTCTTTAAGTCTTATTTCAAGATTTCATTTGGTTCTTCCTATGTATACCAGGTTACATTCATTACAATCAATTTGATATATACCAGCTGATTTATCGTTGGGGATAGGATCGCATTCAAGTAAGAATATTTTAGTGATGTAGTGTAACAACCCTCAACTCTCTTTATCTTAAATTATGACACATCACTGTTACTAGCTTCTAAATCTTCAAAATTAGTCAATCAGAAGAAGATATCAAAAGAATCCGATAGTCCTGTGTTCAGAGTCCTCAGAAGTCCGTTCCATGCTGTAGTCTACAGTTAGATCTTCCGAAGTCAACAGTGCATGACGTCATATGGAAGAGATTGAAATTGCATGGCTATAAAATTCAACTCTTGTATGCAATAAAACCACAGGACAAATTGCTTAGGGCTGAATTCGCTGCTATCATGGTACAAAGAATTGACGATGAACCACAATATCATCTCCAATGTAGCCATATTCCATGTAAATGATTGTGTTGATCAGCATAATTGCCAAATTTGGGCTTTGGAAAATCCAACGTGTGATACAGGAACATATTTTGAGATTTTCCTAAGGTTGAACGTTTGGTGCGGCCTTATGCACAAGATTTATGGTCCATTCTTTTTTGTTGAAAAAACCATCAACTCCATTGCTTACATGGACATGCTACAAAATTTCCTATTTCCTCAAATCGAGCAAACAGAAATGGGGTTGAAATAATCTTTCAACAAGATGGACCACCATGCCATTTTGCAAACCATGTCTGAGAAGAGTTAAATAATTGGTTTCCAGACCAATGGACCAATCACATGGCCAGCTAGAAGTTCAAATCTTACTCCATTAGACTTCTACCTTTGGGGTTATGTCAAGAATGAGTCTACAATAAAAGAATTGAGAATATCGACCATCTAATACAAAGAATCAGACAAGCAATTGCAAGCATTATGCCAGATGCTCTTGTCAGAGTGTGGGCTGAAGTTGAGTTTCACTTAGACCTCCGCCATGCAGTGAATGGTGCCCATATTGAAACTAACTAGTGTTGTTTGGAAACTGTTTGAGTTATTTAATTAATTAAAAGTACTGTCAATCAATTACACGTAATACTTAACTCACAGTGAACTCGCAAAATCCCACCATTCATTCTCGCAAACCCTATATTATTGCCCCTCCTTTTAATTCATCACATTATTACCAAAATGGACTGAATACTAGGTTGGTTTCTTTAAGCTTTGAAATTACAAGGGAAATTAAAGGTTCCCCTCCCCATTAAAGCAGTCTTTTCCCAATCCTTAGTTCTTCATAAAATTGCTAATAGCTGCACTATGGGAAGGTGGCCAAACATTAGACATTTGTCCAGAACAGTTCCTTCTGGTCTTCTAATTCAACCTCCCTGCATATAACAACGCTCTTTCCACAGGTAAAATGTAGAGCTCATTAAAATACACATTCATTTACAATAAATTTTTTTGTAGTATAAGCTGTTTTTTAAATATTCCATGTTGCAGTTCACACCAAGAGTCATCTAAAGGATGTTTGTAAGTTTGTAATTACTTTTCTTTTCTTTCCATTGCAAGAACTTATTACTATGAATAAACATTTGAATGTTCTTTCCCATCTTGTAACTAGCACTGCTTACTTAATTTGAAATCATTTCAAAGCAGAAATATGCCATGAGAAACATGTGGATAGAAGAATTAATGTTTACGTGAATAGTACAGTAAACAGATATATATATATATATATACAGAGAGAGCCAAAAAACTATGAACCGGCTGTGCAGTGTTTTTCCTTCTTTTTTTATTAAAATAGAGAGTTGAGGGTTGTTACACTACATCACTATAATATTCTTACTTCAAGTAAGAATATTATAGTGATGTAGTGTAACAACCCTCAACTCTCTATTTTAAATTATGACACATCACTGTTACTAGCTTCTAAATCTTCAAAATTAGTCAAGTGTTTTTCCTGTTCACGTCCTCGGCACTCGTTGCCATCTGCCGCTATCATAGAAAGGCGTGGATGAAACCATACAACATTTTTAAAACTACTTTTAAAGGCTTTACTTACCAACTTTATAAAAGGAGATGCTGACACTGGCCACCATCGTTGTCCATACATTTTTGGCACCTCTTTAGGAAACTATCCATCACTTGCCGTAGTTTATGTTGAGAAATGCTGGCAATTTCCTGGCAGATATTTAGTTTTAATTCTTCCAGGGTGTGTGGGTTTGTCTTGTTAACTTTATGTTTTAAGTTACCCCGGAGATAGAAATTGCAGGGGTTAGGTCAGGGGACCAAAGGGGCCACAAATCTCTAATAATAATTCTATCCTCAGACACACTTTCAATTGTTCTCATCAAAATATTGGCTGTATGAACTGTTGCAGAGTTTTGTTGAAAAAACGAAAAATCACGTTCCCTGTCTGTTAATTCTCTAAAAATAAAGGGGGCAAAATTGTATTCACATATGTACGGGCCTCAACTATCGACTTGAAAAAAATTGGCCCTATACCTCTTTCTCCGCTCATGGCGCACCATACACGAATTTTTTCGTCATGAAGGGGTACTTCATGAACATATTAGGTTTGTCAGAGCTCCAATAACAATTATTTTGTGTACACACATATCCATGAAGGTGGAACCAAGCCTCGTCCATGAAAAATATTAAATATGAGATGTGGCAATAAAGAAACCGGACTAATGCTCTAAATCTTTATTGAAAAAAAGCCTACACAACTGAAATGTTGTCTCCTTCAATGTAGTCCCCTCCCCGATCCCTGCACTGCTCCATGCAAATTTTCCACTGTTGGTAGCAGTGCTGCAAGTCTTCTTCTGTTATGCTGTTTAGGAGTCTCGTTGCTTTTCCTTCACTGCATCTATGGACTCGAACCTGATTCCTTTGAGCACAGACTTCACTTTTGGGAAGAGAAAAAAGAGAAAAGGTGCTAGGTCAAGTGAATACAGTGGATGTTTTATCACTGGAATGTTGTTTTTTTCACCAAAAACCTCTTCACAAACATCGTGTTATCGGCCAACGTGTTACCCTGGCGAAGAATTCAAGAGTGATTCTTTCACAGATGTGGTCTCCTTCATCACACATGTTCACGAAGGGTCTTCAGAACAGTTGTATAATAAACTTGATTGACAGTCTGACCTTCAGGCGGTCTTCTTGAACAATTCTACCGACCTTCTCCACGTTCTCTTTAGTTTTCGAAGTGGAAGGATGTCCCGATTTCGGATCATCTTTTGACGTCTTCCATCTATCCTTGAACTCCTTAATCCACTCGAAAACCTGCATACGAGATACACTGATCACCATAAACTTATTTCAACAAATCATAAGTTGCTGTGTTGGGTTTTCCAAGTTTTGTGAGGAATTTGATATTAACACGTTCTACTTTAGAGCATAGCATAATTCTGACAGAGCTCAGATACCCAACCCATTTCTAAGAAGGCTCACAGCCAAACTAACTACCACAGCGGCATGAAATTTTGTACATGTGTCAGGGAGAGTCCCAAGGCCAATCCCCCACTCTTCTCTTTGTTATCGACGAAGCCAGAAATGTGCACAACAATTACTCTGGTTTCTTTGTTGTCACATCTTGTATAGGTCTATTTCGCTATTGTGTAAACTATTGAGACTCCACTCACAAAATGTGCGCCTAATTACAGGATCACCTGGTTGAAGAGCATGTGCCACAGTTATTTTATATGGTTTTAACTTCAGCAATTTGGTAGCTCTTTGCACAGAGCCATAAGAAATGCCTGCCTGTTGTGAAAGATGCCTAAGTGATTTTTCAAGGGAATTCTCCAAACAATGACCGATGTCGTCTAATGTTTCTTTGATAAGAACCATACACCGTCTTTTAAATTTCTTAGCCTGAATACTTCCTGTGGCCTGAAATTATTGTAAAGTTCATGGATTTTTGTTTGGCCTGGAACTTTTAACCTGGAAATATTTCTACAAATCGTACTTTCACTTGGCGAGCTGACTGAGTTAACATATATGAATCACAAATAAATGCATGCTGTGCAGTGAAAAACACATACTGAGCCATAATATACTTATATTATGGCATAATATACAGGACAAAATAATAAATAACTCATAATAACTGAACTACATCACATCACCATCAACTCAATACTGCACTTCACACTGCAGAGAAAATCACGTCAACAGCGTGACCTTATTTATAGCAGCAGTGCATTATCATGTTTCCACACGCCCAGTGGAAAAACCACCACGCAGCTGGTTCATAGTTTCTTGGCTCTCCTGTTATGTGTCGATGGGTGGGTGTGTGCGTGTGTTTGTGTGTGAATTCATTGGTGGAGAAAATCATATGAATGTATCAGATTTGCCATTTGTTGCACCAGTTGATAATTATCTTCATATTCTTTCGTTTTGTTATTTAAAATAAATCAACTTCAGTTCTGATCTTATTGTCTCGCTGTATTATTTTTTTCCTCATTTATCCATGTCTCAAGAATTTCACTTTTGATATTGTTTTAGGTATATTTTGTGATAGACAGCATTCTGAGCCAGGAAGAAGAGATAGAATAACAATATTTTGCAAAACTTTAAAACATACTTTTACAAGTTTTGTTCAAAAGGGTACTGCTTACTCTTCCACATAGTTGATCAAAATATTGTAACTTCTTTTGTGGTTCTAACTCTCTATTGTTATAAATTTCACACCATAAATATGCAAAGCCCTTATTTGTTTAACTGTAGTAGTATTAAGAACTATTTTTAAGTTGATCCTTCCCTTGGGAAGCTAAATCTTTGTTTTTGTTGATGAAATTTGTAGATTGTAGCTAAAGGCTAGCACTTGTAACTCGTATAATAATTTCTACAGACTTTCTTCTGAAACAGTTATGGTAAGCTATTTGAACATCAATGAATAAAAGAGTTCTTAAGTTAGTTTTATATAATTTTTGGTAAATTCTAGCCATTCTTTAATGGCTTAGTCAGTATAAATTAAACAAAGTGGATGATAGACACCCTTTCACAGCCTGGGTTGTTAAAGCATGTTCTTAATTCTTTTCTTGCCACTTTGGCCTTCTTGTTATCGTTATTTAACAGGGTAGATCATATATCAAATGATGAATTAATGAAATTATCTTCAAATAAGCCAAGAGTCCATAGAGCTGAGAGTTTTTCAACATTTGTCTTCTGTGTATAATGTTGTATACTAATGATGAGCATTTAGCAATGCAGCCATTAGCTCTCATGCTCTCGAGTATTTTCCAGGTATTCTGTATATAATTTAAAACCCCATAAAGGAAACCTTATCCAGGCTCGGGACTTCTGAATATGGGCAGATATGCTCCCAGAAAGTGGGCAATCTTGTATAATCTCTCTGTGTTTGTTTTAAAGCCTCCAAATTGCTCTAACAAGAAATAATACCAACCTTGGTCCTTTAATTTCTTTGTGCCTTATCAAAAGCCTTAACATAATCTGTAAAAGTAATATATCCAGGAAGATTATATTCTCTTATTTTTAACAGTTGTAAGTACAAAGCCTATGCATGAATACCCTTTTTCTAAAACTGTGCTATTGCTTTAATAATATATTTTTGGATATTAAAATGATTCTTTTGGATAACTTGTATAAAAATTAATTTGAGTCTATTTCTCTGTAATTTGAGCCATTCTTTCTGTCTACGTTTTGCTTTCTCCAACACATATCTATTGGATGGAGTAAGTATTGTATTTTACCCAAAATTATGATGTCAAGATATCAGCAGAAATATGTTTTGGGGCCCACTGAATTAAAAAAAAATAATTTTTAAGGAAAAGAGTGTGTGTGTGTGTGTGCAGGTGAAAGAGAGGGAGGGATATGACAAATAACTTGGTATTTAAGTTCAGTATTTTCCAAATATGTTACACAAAGATTTTCAAGAAAATCCTTAAGCTACCCTTTACATGGAAATTTTGTTATTATTTTTGATTTTCCCAAAAATGGCTCCAGCAATTTTGATTAAAATACCATATATCTAAGATGTTCACGTGAGAAATAAAATACACTTGAATTTTCTGTGAATAGCATGTGAAGTCGTGTTATTTGGAAGAAATGTTGTATCATTTTTTTTAACTGGTAAACCATAAGAAATAGACAAAATCGTATTACATAACAAATGTAGACCTCATTAAAACTCTCAGTTTATTTCAAATAACTATTTTTGTGTCATCAGTTTCCAAGATGTGGTTGATGGTTGCATTGGTTTGAATTTTTTCAATACTTTTATCATTTTTTTGTGAAGCGGCGTCTGGGCGGGTTTTCTCCGGTTTCCCCCGCCATTCATTCTACCAACTGCTCCATCATCACCTTTCCTTTCATCCATTTCACCAACATTTCGCTTCATCTACTTCCTTCATCCCATACCAGGCATCGGGCTGATCACCCATCCTGGATGTTCTGTCTGATCCATGAGTGTCTGCTCCTCGATGGGCCTCTGACCCCAGGCACCCGCCTGTAAGTCCTGAGGGGTGTAAGTCCTACATAAGCGGAGGGTAAACAGATAATGAATGAATGAATGAATCATTTTTTGAAGTAGTCACCATTCAGTTGTTTCTCACAATGTCATGGAAAAGAATGTGGAATTTGTAAGCCAACATTTGGGAACCTGCTTTTAAACATTTGACTGTTGCTTTGGTCCCTTGTATATTGCATATACTTACTTATACTTATAAAGAAAGGCATGATGAAATCCTTTCTGCAAATGGGTATCTCATTTAACATAAAGTAAATAGTAAAATAAGCTTTAGCAAGAATAATTTGTAGAAGTTATATAAGAATAAAAGATAGTGGGTTGAAAAGCCATGTGATTTGTTATATTCTCTACCACTCAACTATAGGAAGTATTGCATTTCACCCAAAACCAGTGCAGAGATGTCACTAGAAATATGTGTATTGAGGTCCCCCGTGTTTCTAAAAATATCTGTGTGTGTGTGCGTGTGCGTGTGCGTGCGTGTGCGCGTGCATGCGTGCGTGTGCAAGAGAGGAAAGAGAGACTAAAATATGAAATGTTGAATAAACACCAAACTTGGTACATAAGTTTAACATCTCAGAAATACTACATGAAGATTTTCAAGAAAATCCCCCACCCCAGATTCCCTTTACATGGAACATTTTTTGGTTTTATATATATATATATATATATATCTTTTCTTTCTTTCTTTCCCCCCTCAAAAATGGCTGTAATTATTTTGATTAAAACACTGTATATTTAGCATATTTACATGACAAATAAAATGTATATCTTGAATTTTCTGTAAATAAATCTTAAACTTATTATCTACATGGTATCATCATCTGTTCAGATCACAATTTCACACTGATCCCCATTAATGAACAAAATACATATACCTATTCTATTTATAAATATTGACTGGAACCTTTGGCTGATATTGTATAACTAGTTCTTTAGGTCATAAAGCATGCTTTTACAGAAGCTCACCTGTAACCATTAGGTGTTCATCGGTGACCAAGAAAGCCTGTACCTTCCTTTCGTTAGCATGGAGAGGAGCAAATATGAAAACAAGATAGGTGTATTTGCTATGTAAAGGATTGTCACCTGCTGAAATTTTTAAAAATCCTAAAATCCCTGATGATCAGCAAAAGGTTTATGTACTTGTATTGGACAATCCAAAGATTCACTGGGAATGGTAGTATGAAAGATGACCCCAAGGATTGTCGACATAGTATTGTACAAGTAGCTGTAGCTGTAAAGCACCAGTGGCTTGTGCCCATTGCAATCCCTCTGAAAGGAGGGATGAATATTTTGCTGAGATTAATGTCCATAGTCCATTAATAAAGGCCTTGGAGTTAGAGCTTATCGGCAGAATACTGGACTTTTCCTGACACTGCAACTGAAGATGCAGAGGGGACTTAAATCAAGATGTTTCCTGTAGATATAGAGCAAAAATGGACATTGTAGGATTTCCTTCACTTATGAGAAATCTCCACTTAGAAGAGAGTTTTAACCACCAAAATCATAAGGGTGCACGCTTCAATCAATCAGCTCGTGACAGAGCTCCCAAAATTCAGCAATGGTTCAGCGAGCTATAAGGGTGTCGCCAGTATTCATTTCTGGGATAAAGGTTTGAAAACAAATACAAAAGGCATATGTAAAATGTGTGTTGAGTACCTTGTACCCAATCATGTTCAGTAATAAACTTTGGAGCTTCCAGAAAGATTTGCCACAGCTCATAAGGCTAAGTTACGTAACAGTGGCTGAAGGCCAACGTATCCAATTTTATCTCCTGATTTGCCTTCCACATGTCAATCTCCTGGACTACACACTGTGGTCAGTGTTAGAGACTATGAGAAGGGCACTCTACCATTGAAAGTTTGACGATGTTCTTGATGGCAGTACTAGTGGATTTTTTCGTTGAGAACATCCATTCCACATAGATGCCTGGCTAGAAAGACACTGAGCCTGAGTAAAGGCAAAATGTGGGATTTTTTTAAATTTGATTGGTGCTGTGTATGAGCACTATGTGTAACACACTAAAAGGAAATTAAAACGTTTCAAACCATATCTAATTTATTCACAAAATAATGTGTGACAATATTTATGGCTAGATTAGATAAATTATGAAAGTATTGAATCATGTCAGTCACTTGGAGAAAACCTGAAATAATAATAATAATAATAATAATAATAATAATAATAATAATAATAAACTTCCATTTTGGTATACATTATTCTGAAACACAATTGTCTTTAATGGTGTACATAACTGAGTATGAATCTGCTGAACAACCAACTGATGACTCTCTAGTGGATATTTCTATATGGTATAAGTGGGAAGGTAACTCACAAGTGGGACATTCAAATGCACACTAGACTAGCAAGGAAGAGGTGAGTATGGGTTGATGATGGAGAGATTGGTGTGCTTACATAATAGGCTCAGTAAAATAATAATTGTCATTTGAGTCTGAGTGTAGCTTTGCAGTGTGTACAAAATGCTCTGTTGACAGTTTAGATAAGAAAAGTGAGAGATTATCTTACATTATTCCATAGCATTCAGCAACTGGTTTTGTCCTCCTTACCCCTCTACCATTATTGCAGTGTTAGGGAGTATTTGACCTCCTCTCCAAGGGTATCTGGTTCCTGTCTAATCTTCCCAGTACTGAAGTATAAAGGTTATATGGATTTATTTAAAGGTGAGTCGGAATTGTTACACTAACATCACTTAAGTTTACTCACTTAACATGTTTCGGGAAACCGTTGTTCCCATCCTCAGAAGGTTAACTCGACTGGCCCGTGTTGTTGGTGTTTCCGTTTTTTGGACTGGATCCTGTGGTGGCATCTTGTGGTGGAGAAATGTACTTTCAGAGAGGATTTGGTGGCGGCAAATCAAAATTCATTAGATGTGTGTTGTGTTTTTGAATGGTGATCTTCTCCCATGCATCTAATTCGGCTGCAAATTTGGCTGGTTTGACTAATGTAATATTGGGTTTGATGTTGTGATTAGTGATCCAAAAATGGTGTGAAACTGCAGATTTGTCCATTTGTTTGTATTTAATACATCTCATGTGCTCCTTTAGCCTAGTTTCTAGGTTTCTTTTTGTCTTACCTATGTATACTTTATTGCAATCTGAACAATTGATTTTATAGATTCCAGCTTTTTTGTCTTGTGGAATGGGGTCTTTTAACTTGTTACAAAGTAATTTCTCTATGTTAAATTTGTTCTGTGGAGCTAGGCTGATGTTATGTTTCATGAAAATCTTCTTAAATTTGTGAAAAGTTCCTGGGTGGTATGTGAATTTCTTGAACTTTAGCTCTTTATCTTGCTGGCTGAGATTTGTTGTGTTTCTGATGTGCATCTGTCGTTTGAATTTTGCAATTTTTTTGTCAATAGTTGTTTTGTTGTACCCATTATGTATTGCTGTGTCTACTATATGCTGGTATTCTAACTGGTATTCTTTTTTATTTAAGGGGGTATATACCAGTCTATGTGTTAGGCTGTTTAGTACTGCATGTTTGTGTGTGGTTGGATTGAAACTCTTATTTTTTATGTAATTAGTAGAGTGTGTTGGCTTCCTGTATATGCCAAAGGTTAGGTTCTTTTGTTCTCTGATGATTTTTAGGTCTAAAAATGGTAGCATGCCTTCTTTTTCTATTTCTATGGTGAATTTTATTGATTGGTTCTGTAGGTTTAGTAAGGCTAAGGAGTCTTGTATGAACCTGTTAGGGACAACAGTGAAGATGTCGTCAACATATCTGTGCCAAACTTTAAACATGTATGGAAAGGAAGTTGTTATGTGTGTTTCTAAGTAGCTCATAAATAAATCTGCCAAGAAGGGTGAAAGTGGGTTGCCCATGGTTAAACCAGTTGGTTGTTGATAGAACTTCTTATTGAAACTAAAACAATTTTGTGCAATGCATAAATTGGTAAGTTGTATGAGGTCTACTATTTCTTCTTCAAGTAGGTTAGTCTGTTGTAGCCATTTCTTTAACTGACGCAGGAGTTGATCTGTAGGAACACTTGGAAATAGTGCAGTGACATCAAAGGAAACTAATCTGTCTTCTGGTTCGAGTTCCAGGGATTTTATCTTCTGTATTAAATCTTCTGAATTCCTTATGTTTTTGCTATTGAATTTTGGTAGTGAAGAGAATCTCTGTACTAACCATTTTGCCAGTTTGTAGGTAGGAGAATCAATATTGCTGACAATTGGTCTCATCTTATTACCCGGTTTGTGTATTTTAGGTAGAGCATACATTCTTGGTAGAGTGGGGTGATCTGGTTTTAATCTAGATTTATCAGTGTCTGTTATAGTTTTGCTTTCCTGGATGGATTGATTGAAGGCTTTTAAATGTAATTTTAATGGGTCTTCTTGAATTTGTATGTAATTTTCTTGTTGCAGCATATTTTCTACTCTGGCAATATAATCATCTTTTTGCAGTACAACTAGTTTATTTCCCTTGTCAGCTTTTGTGTATACTACTGGTTTTGATTTTAATGTTTTGATCACATGTTTGGTTGGGAAATTGTTATGTTTATCTGCTTGTATTTCTTGGAGAACCATTTCACATTCTTTTTTTATAGTGGTTTTACTATTTTCATTTAGGTTGTAAGTAGCAATCTCAATGTCTGCGACTATTTCATCGGTTGTTTTTGTGTAGCCAACACATGTTTTTAGGCCAAGGTTTAATACCGATAATTCTGCTTTGGTGAAAGTTACATTTGAAAGATTAATTACGTCTGGGTATGACGTCGTTTTTTTCATTTTTTAGGTTAGGTTTATATGAATGTTGCTTCCGGCGTAGTATGTCTAGTTTTTTCTTTAATTTCAACACATTTGCGGACATCCGTTTTTTAAAAAACACATTTGCGGACATCCGTTTTTTAAACTTATGCATACAAAACAAAGTCACACCAAAGTTTGTAAGGAGAATTGTAAAATATGACAAAAACAGCAAACACCAAACATCAGCCGATAAAAAAGTAATAATAATTGAGAGAAACAACCACTACGCAAAATTACAAAAATTGGAACTGGAATTATATGCTCTTCACCTTAAATTAACGGACACACTCGGCTACCCACTTTGGCAAAACATGCAATCAAAATTCCTCACTATTCTTAGCTACAGGATGAAAACAAAAACGCTGAAATTAAAGAAAAAACTAGACATACTACGCCGGAAGCAACATTCATATAAACCTAACCTAAAAAATGAAAAAACGACGTCATACCCAGACGTAATTAATCTTTCAAATGTAACTTTCACCAAAGCAGAATTATCGGTATTAAACCTTGGCCTAAAAACATGTGTTGGCTACACAAAAACAACCGATGAAATAGTCGCAGACATTGAGATTGCTACTTACAACCTAAATGAAAATAGTAAAACCACTATAAAAAAAGAATGTGAAATGGTTCTCCAAGAAATACAAGCAGATAAACATAACAATTTCCCAACCAAACATGTGATCAAAACATTAAAATCAAAACCAGTAGTATACACAAAAGCTGACAAGGGAAATAAACTAGTTGTACTGCAAAAAGATGATTATATTGCCAGAGTAGAAAATATGCTGCAACAAGAAAATTACATACAAATTCAAGAAGACCCATTAAAATTACATTTAAAAGCCTTCAATCAATCCATCCAGGAAAGCAAAACTATAACAGACACTGATAAATCTAGATTAAAACCAGATCACCCCACTCTACCAAGAATGTATGCTCTACCTAAAATACACAAACCGGGTAATAAGATGAGACCAATTGTCAGCAATATTGATTCTCCTACCTACAAACTGGCAAAATGGTTAGTACAGAGATTCTCTTCACTACCAAAATTCAATAGCAAAAACATAAGGAATTCAGAAGATTTAATACAGAAGATAAAATCCCTGGAACTCGAACCAGAAGACAGATTAGTTTCCTTTGATGTCACTGCACTATTTCCAAGTGTTCCTACAGATCAACTCCTGCGTCAGTTAAAGAAATGGCTACAACAGACTAACCTACTTGAAGAAGAAATAGTAGACCTCATACAACTTACCAATTTATGCATTGCACAAAATTGTTTTAGTTTCAATAAGAAGTTCTATCAACAACCAACTGGTTTAACCATGGGCAACCCACTTTCACCCTTCTTGGCAGATTTATTTATGAGCTACTTAGAAACACACATAACAACTTCCTTTCCATACATGTTTAAAGTTTGGCACAGATATGTTGACGACATCTTCGCTGTTGTCCCTAACAGGTTCATACAAGACTCCTTAGCCTTACTAAACCTACAGAACCAATCAATAAAATTCACCATAGAAATAGAAAAAGAAGGCATGCTACCATTTTTAGACCTAAAAATCATCAGAGAACAAAAGAACCTAACCTTTGGCATATACAGGAAGCCAACACACTCTACTAATTACATAAAAAATAAGAGTTTCAATCCAACCACACACAAACATGCAGTACTAAACAGCCTAACACATAGACTGGTATATACCCCCTTAAATAAAAAAGAATACCAGTTAGAATACCAGCATATAGTAGACACAGCAATACATAATGGGTACAACAAAACAACTATTGACAAAAAAATTGCAAAATTCAAACGACAGATGCACATCAGAAACACAACAAATCTCAGCCAGCAAGATAAAGAGCTAAAGTTCAAGAAATTCACATACCACCCAGGAACTTTTCACAAATTTAAGAAGATTTTCATGAAACATAACATCAGCCTAGCTCCACAGAACAAATTTAACATAGAGAAATTACTTTGTAACAAGTTAAAAGACCCCATTCCACAAGACAAAAAAGCTGGAATCTATAAAATCAATTGTTCAGATTGCAATAAAGTATACATAGGTAAGACAAAAAGAAACCTAGAAACTAGGCTAAAGGAGCACATGAGATGTATTAAATACAAACAAATGGACAAATCTGCAGTTTCACACCATTTTTGGATCACTAATCACAACATCAAACCCAATATTACATTAGTCAAACCAGCCAAATTTGCAGCCGAATTAGATGCATGGGAGAAGATCACCATTCAAAAACACAACACACATCTAATGAATTTTGATTTGCCGCCACCAAATCCTCTCTGGAAGTACATTTCTCCACCACAAGATGCCACCACAGGATCCAGTCCAAAAAACGGAAACACCAACAACACGGGCCAGTCGAGTTAACCTTCTGAGGATGGGAACAACGGTTTCCCGAAACATGTTAAGTGAGTAAACTTAAGTGATGTTAGTGTAACAATTCCGACTCACCTTTAAATAAATTCAATACACATCACTGTTTCTAGCTTCTTTTCATTACAATATCAACGTTATATGGATTATTGTGAATTGAGGTTGATCTTTAACATGATGAGATTTAGCAGTGAATATGTTATCATGATGCCTTAGATGTAGTAAATATATTAAAGCTTCCTGTAATAGTACAAAATAGAAATCAGATGCTGGACCAAGGACATCCTGAGAGTATCTGTTTCAAGAAAATCCAACATACTTGTGCCCAGAAATATTTCAGAATCCACTGTAATTGCTAAGTAATGTAGTAAATGTTTAACATATGCAGCCAAGGTCTTGCTATTGTATTGCTTTTCTCTCTCTCTCTCTCTCTCTCTCTCTCTCTCTCTCTCTCTCTCTCTCTCTCTCTCTCTCTCTCTCTCTCTCTCACAATTTTGTTTTTCTTTAAGGTATTTATTGTAACTGTTATCATCAAATTGTTAGGAAAGAAGAGAAACATCTTAATGCATTAATGTGTCTTCTCCTGTGGCTCCAATGACAACATTGGTTTTGCTCACTCAGCAGGCCTGCTAAGGATTTAAAATGGAAATGGTTTAATGTTATAAAGATGAAAAAAGTGAAAAATTATCTAACAATTGTAACATCAATTTTAGTTGCTAATTAGAGTGGCCACTAAATAAGAGGCAAATATTTGGAAAGGAACAGGATTTTAAAAATGTATTATAGCTTAGTTTTTATTGTAAATAGGAAATCTGTGAAATAGTTGAAAAATTTACTACACAACAAAAACAATTATGTCTGTATTTTATACTAAATTAGTGACAAAAACTTCACTTTTTTTAAGATAATTAAGCTGAGGATATATATTGTGATGTATCAATCACATCTTTAGCTGTTTCCTCCTCTATTCTATGTTGATTCTATATGGCTATTTGCTCTACGTTACCAATGATGATTTAGAGTACTAATGCAAAACTGGGAGCAAAACAAAAATTTATTCATAGACTCATTGGGTAATATTTAAAAAATAATAAAATGTCGTCTCTGTTTTTTACAATAAAGATTTCCTTTCAAATCATAAATTCTGTTGGCTGATTGATTCCGTCATTATCAAAAGTGAGATGCTTGCATAAAGTTTTAATATGAAATTTTTAAATGCCTTCCTAGAATGCACCATGAGGACAAAATTAAACTCAACAGTTTGATAGATTTTAATGGTGTGTTGTATGCCTGACATACTAAATATCTCCAAAGTAATAAGTAGATGGTAATAAAGAGAGGATTTTGTGGGCAATTCACTAATATGATATTTACTTTGCAATTACACATTCATTAATTTTCCGAACACTATTGAGTAACAAAAGACCAATGCAAAAGTATTCAGAAGAACAGACAGATGCAAGTATAATGTACAATATGCTGAAACAACTGTATAAATTGGCCAGTACTTCCTGGCTAGTCTGCACAAGAAGCTTTTGTACTTCATGTATAAACTGAAAGCATTGTATAATACAGGGTGATTTATGAAGAACTGACACATTTCTTTCTTTAATTATTCTGTTCAAAATTCACTCAGTGCCCCAATTTTAGCACCAAATTAAGCAGAATGTTTTGGAGTTGTGATTGTCTGTCACTAAATGCGCAGATGTTCATGTTTTATTCATAATTGTTAGTTTTATTGTTGGCAGCTGTTTTTGAGATTTTGTTTTAGTCAATGTGAAAATGGAGTACACATTAAATGAATGATTCTTCGTTGTAAAGCAATACTGGATTATGAATTCAATTACAGCTATTCAAAGGGCATACCAGAGAGAATTTGGTGTTCGGAATCCTCGCCAAAGAAATACAATACTGGGACTGGTAAACAAATTGGAAACAATTGAATCTCTGGTGAGTGAAAAAAGCAAAACTCTTTCATCTAGGCTTCCCACGGTTGTTGTTGATGTAAGGGCATGACTGGATCAGTCACCCAAGAAATCATTAAGACGTTTGTCGCAGGAGACAGGGTACAGCTACTCAAGTGTAAGAGAGCTGTGAAAAGTGCAGGCCTAAAGCCCTATAGAATTACGGTTGTCCAGCAGTTACAGGAACTAGATAAGGATAGACAATTGAATTATTTTCGTTGGTTTCAGGCGTTCATTGTGCAAAATCCTGCCATATTGCCCATCCCTGGTTCACAGATGAAGCATGGTTCCATATATCCAGCTATGTGAACTCAAATAACTGACGCTATTGGGCCAGCGAAAATCCACATTTTATTCATAAAGCACCTATGCACCCAGTAAAAATTGGAGTTTGGTGCGCAATATCCACACAGATAATAGTGGGACCAATTTTTTCTTAAAAACAATGTGAACACTGCAGAGTACTGATGGATTTTCATGGAGTTTACTGAGCAACTGGACGATGTAGAGCTGAATTAAGGATATTTTCAGCAGGACGGCGCTACATGCCATACATCAAATGAATCCATGGCACTAATTGCAAGTTTCTTTGACGACCAGATAATTTCCAAGTACCAGTGGCCTCCGAGATCTCCGGATTTGACATGCCAGACTTCTTTCTATGGGATTACTTAAAAGACAGGGTTTATGCCACACGTCCCCAGACATTGGATGATCTGAAGCACAACATTACACAGAAGATTCAAGCTATTGACAACACAGTCCTCCAAAGAGTGGCCAGTAACATGGAGCGACGTGTTGAGTTGTGCCTTATGCAGGAAGGAGGACATTTTCAACATTTGCTATAGAGGTAAATAATCTCCCAAAATTCCTCTGCATTTCAGGTATAATAAGTTGTTGCTAGCATAACTCATTTTGAAACAATTAAAGAAATAAATGTATCAGTTCTTCATAAATCATCCTGTAGTTTACAAAACATAAACTACATTCATTTATTTATTGTTTTAAAGAAACTTCTGCTACATTTTGCTTCTATTCTTTGTAAAACTAATGTAAACAATGCATTTGCATGTATTGAGTAGATAAAGGAAACACTGATGTGAAAGTTACATATGAAATGAACTTATATTTTAGACTCATCTTTCAAGGTAAACTTCATAGCAGGTGCATTAGAAAGCTTAGTTTTCCAGTGTCTAACACTCATGTAAGCCTTTTGTTGGAGAAAAAAGATGAACGTCATTTATTTTGCAGTAAAGAGGCTACCTCATTGTACTGTTTTAAGTGTTAAAAAGAATGCTGTATATGATTAGTATTATTTATCATTCCATTAGATGTTTAGATTTATTCTCTTGCTATGTTAAGGTTTTCACCAAAAATGTCATGTCTACAAGAAGCCTACATATTATTTTGTTTACCTATGTTTTTAACTAGTGTTACAAAGCAGGACCTGAAATCTAACACATTTTAAGAAAGTTATATGTTTCCAAAAATCAGGCTGAAGTATCACAGAATCTATTAGTTAAGGTTAGAAACAAATTGAAGCCATACTTAATGATGAAAGTTGTATTGTTTTTAAGAAAAGTATCAATTTAATGAATTGGAGATAGATCTGAGGCCTGTTTGTAGAACCCATAAAAGGAAGAAGACAAAAGAAATCCTATTCTGGATGTCATATAATTATGCAATTTAAGAATGTTGATTACCTTTATACTTTGCCTATGTGGTAGGCAAAGTATACACCTGTTGATTGTGTTAAAATCTGATGTGTTGCACTCACATGACTTTCTCTACTCTTGTACAAACTTTTTTTACAAACACTTTTTCTCCATCTGCTTTATATTAATCAAGATAAACATTTGCAAAAACTATGCTATTGTTAATTTCCTTGTAGGTGCAAGGGGAATGTGGTAGCCTTTAAGCGATAGTCAAATCTTTTAAGAGCTGATTGCTATGTGGAGCATTCCATCCTGGACATAAAAACAAATAATGAATTCCTATTTGAGAAAAAGTATTGGAAAATTCAAACAAAGAATATCTTGGAAATGGTTCACTCGACAAAAAAAAAATGTATATGACATAAATTGTGTGTTTAAACATGATCTATATTTTTGTGCAGTAAAATTTTGTCTATCTCTTATGGTCTACCACTTATGTGAAAGTCATTCAGAATGAAGAGGACTTTGGGGATATTCCCAGAAAATTGAAGATATACATTTCATTTACCATGAAAATATCTTAACATATGATATTTTAATCAAAATTGTTAAAGCCATTTTTGAGAAAATCAAAATTTTCGAAAAATGCTCCATACCAAGGCTAATCTGGGATGGGAAGATTTTCTTGAAAATCTTTGTTTGCATCCTTGGAAGAGACTAAACTCAAATACCAAGTTTGGCATTTATCTGACTTTTCGTTTTTGAGTTATGTTGTTCACAGGCAGACACACCTGGAATGTTTCCAAAAAGGCTTTATTTGGATTCAGAGCACCTCAAAACATGTATTTCTGTTTAAATCTCAGTATCAAATTTTTGGGTGGAATGCAATACTTCCCCTACTTACTATATGTAGTAAAGAAAGTAAAAATTGCTACAAACAACTTCTTATTAGGTGTTCCACTTTTGTACTGAACTTGCAACTCCATAATATTTGGAACAGTCATTCCCTCTGTCATTATTACATGCAATAGAGAAAATATTCAACACAAATTAAATTAATAACTAAATGGCGCCGGGGTTCCTGCAAAGGAAAACAGGTTTAAGCACTACAGAAAGTTCTATGATATCACTGTGGAAGCACAAATCAGTCTATGCTGGAAGGGAAGTAAAGCTGGTGGTACCATGTTGTAGATTTATGGCATGTAAAAGAACCTCAAGCCTGATAAAGAGGCCTCTGGGCAAAATTATCGGTCTTTCACACCCAGTATAGAATGGGATGCTAAGGACGACATCAGTTAGAGAGCATCCATAAATAAAAACTCAATTTAATTTTTTTTTCAGTCTGTGCTGTCACAATATTTGCGTGCTCATTCATCAATTTGGTTACTGTTTGCATCTACTCTGTGTACTCTCTACCAGCAGATGAGCATTGAATCAAAAAGCACTAAGTGCATAATAGGAGAGAGGAGAACCCAATATCTCCTAAACTTACCTATGCTTTTTAAAGCTCTTCATACTTACGCCATTTTCCTAAATACTGTTATCACCAAAATAATTTTTTGTTTAATAGCATATTTATAATGAAAAATGTTTAGAACTTAGTACATTTTTAACCAATTTTACTGAAAATGTTCTCTTGAGTATTAAGAAAAGATGGCAAAAAAATTATATTTAATGATATTTGAATTAATTTCAATTCCACTTACAAAAGTAGTTTTCTGCTTTGCTTTGCTTGCTTTGTGCATTTTTTTTTTTTTAATATTGAGTCTTCAAATTTCCTTTGTTGTTTTTTCTGTAAACATCTTTATTCAATGCTTCTTTCAATAACCACAACTGTATTTCTGTATTTAAACATTGCCGATTCCTTCCTCCAAATAGTCAAATTCTTCTTCATTTTGATTTTTGCTATAGAATACAGACTCTTCATCCACAACAAAACTGCAGCTCAGTCTCACATCCCATTGATTCCCGAACCTCTTCTGTAAGAGTGCATCAACATCCTTCTTTGCTTCATTAACTCTGCTTTGGAGTGTTAAACCCTGGACCTGTAGTGTACACTCAAGTGTAACTTCGCATTTCAGTGGAGGTATGAATGGGGATGGCAAAAGTTCATTCTGTATCTGAAGGATAATGCAAGAAAAGAGAAACTAATACTGCTCACCATTTTTTAAAACTAGTGTGAAAGACAAAACAACACAGAAAATTGTCTCATTATGCTTCTCAGGCATTCCACTGCATTTATTTGCATGAGAGTTACACAGTAAATACATTTTAATGACATGACATAAGCTATTTACCTCGGTTTTACTTTGCTTCTTTTCATTTTCTGCATTTTCATTCTCTTTTTGGTACCTCTAGTGTTGCCTGCAACAATTATTTCTTTTTCCATGCTGTAATACCGTAGCAAATCTACTATTAGTTCTTTCTTGACACAGCTCAGTCTTGGAGCTTCATAGATTCATTTTCTTCATTTATTCGTGTAGCATGACATTGCTAACAAGACCCAAGGAAGTAATATCTGATACTGTTTGGCAGCAACACATGTATTTCTAGTTCCACAGAATGCCAACACAGCAGTCAAAGCCTGTATGTACATAGTATCATGTAAGCAATTCTTTGCTTCTGTAAAATGGTGTGTTTTGTTCTGTTCACCTCTCCGGACTAAGCAATTTCTGAATCAAATGCTGCATTTTGAAGCCATTTATGATAGGAAGGAGTGCAATTTAAACAAATACTATACAGTACTATCAAAATAGGGGGAATCCATATCAAAAAGCATTTCATCTGCAGATGGACTTAATGTGTTTTGTTCTGATGTTCCTCAGATATGGTATCTGCTGCCTAGCTAGAAACCTGCTCAACTGTGCAGTCACATTGTTGCAAGATTCATCTCCTTTTTCAGTATATTCATTTAGTATAGCAGTTGTTGTTTTCTCTCTCTCCCCCTCTCTCACTCTCCCCCTCCCTCTCCCTCACTCCCCCTCCCTCCCTCTCTCTCCCCCCCTCTCTCTCTCTCAGCAAATAGAGGAAGTATTGTATCCAAAATAGAATTTTTTCCCCATAATAGCTCTAAAGATGTTGATTAAAATACCATAATTATGTTGTTTAAGTATTTATGTAGGTAATAAAACGTTTATCTTAAATTTTTTGTGAATAGCCTGTGAAGCCCTCTTCATTTGGAATTAAGAAACAGGAAAATTTTACTGCTTAAAAAATTTAGAGCTCATTGAAATATGCAATTTATTCCTATAGCTTTTTCTGTTTTTTTAAATATTTATTAGAAAATCAAATATTTCGAAAAAAGTTCCATGTAAAGGGTATTTTGGGATGGGGGATTTTCTTGAAAATCATGTCACATCTTTGGAAGGTACTAAACCTAAATAACAATTTGGTTTTTTGAGTTATGCTGTACATGCGCACACGAATAAAATGCATGCCTTGAGTTTTCACCCTGGAGTTCTGTTCATTCAGATTGAATTTTGTATACTTTTGTATAATTGGAAAACCATTACAGAAAAACAAAAAGCTTAGTGTGCAAAAAATGTAGAGCTCACTAGATTTTTTTTTTAACTTAAGTATTTATTGCTTATTTTAAAATGTTTCTATGCAAAAATATATTGGAATAACTTAACATGGAGAAAAGAATAACTTTTTATTTAAATATTGTAATATATAAGCAATGCATGCAATAAGTGAAACCAGAACAATTTTTGGGAATGATGTTGGACACCATTGAGGGAAGTGAATAATAACTTATATATAAATATAAACAAAAGAGTTTAATTTATACATGATTTAGTATACCAGAAATATTTGAACAATATTTTCATAACTTACTCAAAAACAAGCAATTATATCCAATTTTGTTTTGAAAGGGGGTTGCATGGTAATAAATTATATTGCCAAATTTAATATTATGCTTGTCTTGACTATTCATAATTTACTGTAAGCAATAAAATCTGGATTTATATAAGAATTTTACAATTTCTGGCGAGGGATTTTTCTCAGCACACAAAATCAAGACAATCCCAATTTTTCAGGACAAATAGCAAACATATCTGCAGTGAGTAGAGAAAGCCATGTGAGTGTATCATATCAGATCTTTTTTATACAAAAAAGCAACAGCTTTAAACAGAATGTCTCTAAATTAGCCCAACACTCTGGAATTTTATACACTTTTCATTAAGAAAAGCATAGACTGCATTGTATTTTTTCTTTCCAACATATTAATTGGGTACTCTTACAGGAAGGCATTGTGGTAAATAGTTATTTGAACATTAATGTTAGAGGTAGTTAATTGACATAAAAACTACAGGACCCCCCTCCCCCCAAAAAAAATTTAAACCTTGTTGCTTTACTGTATGCTTGTCACTACAAAAGAGAGCACAAACATTCCATACATTGCTACACCCTCTAAAAGACTTCAGTCATTTTCCCAATTTCTACTACTGCGCCAACAAGCAGCTATCACAGATACTGTTGTTAAGTTTCACAGTCTGCAAGTTCTATAACAAAAAGTGTTTCAGAAACTATTATCTCTCTGATCTTAAGTTTTTAGTCCAATTTAGAGATACCATGTAAAGTATGTAATAAACTCACTTCTCTGAGTCTCTGCTCCCCTCCATGCATGCCACACCAAAGTGCCACCTGAGGAACTGGGTAACTGTTACTTCACATTAATTTTAATGCCATTTCCAAACTTTGTTTATCTAGCAGGCAGTAGTCACACAGCTGAAGGTTTTCTGAAAGTTTATCTTATGGAGTGAATTAGCAACCATTTATTTATTTTGCCTTGTTATTGGAGAATACAAAAATATGGACACCTGCGAACAGGCTGCAGTATGCTTATCCCAAATGAAAGTATGCATAGGCATTTGGTTGTGAATTTATGATTTAATTGAATTCATTGAAGATTGTTGTATATTGTTTTAAACAGGTAGTGCAGACAAAACACTCAAATTGTTTTCTTTTTTGCATTTTATTAAGGTTTTCTTAGAAATATCAGCGCAGCTTACTTTTCTTCCCTTCCTTTTTAAATACTGTTTATAAAATATTATGATGTTGTAACATATTATAATAATAATTAAGGCATGTTTGGTATTTAGAGAAAAAAGTATCAAGTTATTCTTGATGCAGAAACTGTGATGAAATATGAATTAAACTTCCCTACCTTATTTGTGCTTATTAAAGATATAGGAGTACTGTATTTTAATGTTTTGTAATGCTATAACTAGCATGCTTCCTTTATATTACTTGATTATAAGCAGGCCCACCCACATAAATTTTCGGCCCTCTGACAAGTCATAGTTGCGGGATGCCCTATTCATCATAAAGTTTCAGACACATCCCTTCCTATTATCAAAATTCCACATAATTTGTTGAATAATAAGAAAGTAATGTCATCTGAATAGGGGAAAAATTTAAAAATGATATATGATAGTAAATTAAATATTTGCTGTTATAATGTCTTACTAATTAGGTTCTTCTTAGCCCCTTAACATCCCAGTCTCGTGATATGTATGCCTCCTTCCTCCCTTTTGGGTGGCCCTGATTGTAAGTATCTTAAAAAACAGGTTAAACATACATATATTAGCCATCATATGTTATGTAATATTATGTTACATTTCTTTTATTTTCTCTACCAGCTATTTTTGGCCTGGTGGTGCAGTTATTTGAGCAGTAACTTTCTGTACCCAAGGTTGTAGGTGCCCTGTTTAATGGCATTTAAGTGTGCTTAATATGTGATAACCCCAAGTCAGTAGACTTAATGACATAAAAGAACCCCTGAAAATTAAGATTATAAAACTTTGATGACAGTTTTATGATCCTGGCAGTTGCTAGCATCATTAAATAAAGTTGACAATTATTTGTGTGATTTTTATTAAAATAAAAACAAAGAAAGAATAGAAGTGTGTGTGCATGTGCAGCATAGCCCAAAAATAAAGATTGCAAGGATACTAAATCTTGTATTTAAGAAAAGGATCTTGCCTGAAGGAGAATGCAAAGCAAAGATTTGCAGGGTTGTTGCCCCATCCCAATCAGCCCTTTATTTGAAAAGTGTGTTGTTATTTTTGGTTTTTGGAAAGCTGGCTCTTAATGAGTTTGATTACAGTGCCATAATTTACAGAAAATGGCATGAGATTTTGAATGCTCTGTAAAATGTTTTCAAGTTTTCTTTATTCTTCTAGAATTTATATTACTGAGAAACAATTAACTTTTTCCAGAAAAGATGGAGATCTCATATACATTGTCAAATAACCTCTTTATAGCAATAACAATTTTTTAGATGTATGCTCTTATATATGTGTGTTTTTCCATGCATTTTATGTGACTCATCTATGTAATGTTTTTGAAATAAGTGATCATTTGTTTCCCATCAGTTCACGGTTAACTAAATCAATTTCTTTTTTTATATGTGTTTCTTATACACCATTTTTCCTTGTTGGCCTCACCATGTTATGCCTCTCCAGTTGCTGACATTATTTAGAACCATTAAATATCTAAATAACTTTCTATTTGACTCCTCAGATCTTTCTCTTATCTGTTCTCTTCACTCATCCATTCCTCCATTACTCTTCCTATGTATGTACACATAATTCTATTTCTTTTCCACCTTCTGTCAACATTTTGATTTCTACATTCTTATCTTCCATTGTACTCCCTTTTGGATTCCAAATAATGCTGCAGTTGTTTATTTCTCTTTACATTGTGAAAAAAATGAAGCATTGCTTCTGCATCGCCACATGTAACACATATTTCCATACTGCTACTGTAAAACCCATTAAGCTACAATGTGCTTGTTTGCATCCATGCATATTCCCATACCTATTATTCATCACAACTGTCAATGTACTTGTACCTGCCCCAATCTAGATGTATTACCTTAAACAGTCTGACCACATTTCTTGTCTTTCTATACCTTTTACTTATACTTTCTTCCATATTACAATTATTTTATTTTCTCCAACCTGCCATGGATCCCCCTTTCTAGTCTCTTGCAATGTTTCTGTTAATCTTGTCCATCAGCCAACATTGTGTAAGATTGTGCTTTGGTGGTTCATACAAATGTTGTTATACCATCATCTTCTAGCTTCAAATTACTATACTAATATTTCAAAATTCTTTTAATCACTGCACAAGGTAAGGCTTAAGTATCCTGTGTATTACATTTATTTTGATAAGCTCTGTATTTCCACTACATATAATACTTTTTTATTCTACTGCTGCTTCATACAACCTCTCCATTCAGTTTACAATATTTCAAAACTATGTTCTCATCCCTTAATAGTTATTTTTCCTTTTGCAACTGCCTTCTTTCCATTTGCTTCCCAAATATCATTAATGCTTAATCTCATTCCTAAATAGTTGTTTTCCTTCATTCTCTCAAACTGTTCTCCATCCAGGTATCATTTTTCATCTTTTCATAACCTATTTTCTTTTCTAAACATAATTTTCATACATATATCAAGATTTATTGCTATTTCCTTTAGAGAATTTACTTAATTTATGTCCACTGTAATCCCACTACTGTTGTTTTGTACACAGTCTATTGTGTCAGCCTATATGTATAACAAAATGTGTTACCTACTTGAAACCATTTCTATGCAGACGTTTATGATAATTAAAAGTGGATAGAAAAATATGCTGTCTATATGAATAGTGTTTGGAGTTGCAGGATATTGTAATGTGTAAAGATAATTATGTGACTGTTACACATCAGATTCATTTTAGTTACTTTTTATTACTCTGCATGTCCTATGTTATACAGGGTGGGAGGTGAATAAATGCAAACATTTGTGGGTGATATGGTGATCCAGCATGTGCATTTTTTTTGCTATTTTCAAAAATGATGTTAGTGGGGAAAATGTTACAATGTTTTTAAGATGGCTAGTATTCCCTCTCACAAGCGTTTGGTGTCTGATTACATACCAGTCACATGGCTAGCCAGCCTCTGCCCTGTAGGTGGTGTGAGGCAAGGGAAGAACATAGATGGTGCTTAAACTTCAATCTACATAACCAAATGTTTTTAATTTCATACAACATTATCTGATTTATAATGTTAAGGATTCAATTTAATAATACCAAACACAGTGACTTTCCTATGTTTTATTTAAATTTGGTTTACATTGATCAAAAGCATAATTCAGCTCAATAGGTATGCATTTGTACTTCTGTACTTTAAACTCACCCTGCACTGCTCTTGCAAGGGAAGAAACTAAATTTAAACCTCAACATATAAACACTCCAAAGTAAACAAAAAAACCAAACAACACAAAAACACCCATACAATTTCTTGTACTATTCAATACAATAAATTAAGAAACCACTATGTATATCTACCATTTGATTTTAACTTCTTTACATCTATGCTCAAAATGTTTACCGTTACCTCTACAACAATCTTTCATGCGTCAACACGATGATTGTTACATCCTTTCCTGTACATTCCATTAGTTCTGACACTGCATCCCAGATTCATTGTCTTAAGAGATGCTTTATCATTAATTTTGTCTGCATAAACTTTTGCTTGAGATTCCCTCAGAAATAAAATTGGGGATCTCAGTGGCCAACACACAGGACCATTTTTAAAAGACTTTGAGTCAAGATACTAATCAATTACACAGGACTATTGACCAGTCCATTGATTTAGGAAACAATGATGTAGAAATTGGACACTGGTGTACCGATAGCAGACCTTAAATCATGCCCCATTGTGCATGCACCACACCTGTTGACATTTGTGCAGTGGCAGCTCCTCGAGAATCTCTGGTAGCTTCATTTTAAAAAATTGCAGATAATGAATACTATTTAGTGTTTTAGGCAGCTTCACTGGCCCCAGTAGCTGATCTCCCAGGATCCTGCCCCAAGATTTACCGTGAATCAGTGTTGAAATTCCCACAGTGAATGGTGTGCGGATTCTCTTCTGCCCAATTTCCACATTATGGAAATTAAATATGTTATCAGGGGTAAACATTGCCCCATCTGTAACCACCATCCTATGAGGAAACTGCGCATTATTTTCACCTTTTTCTAAGAACAATTTACAGAATTCTGCTCTTCTTCCATTGTCTGCTTCTTGCAGATTTTGGACCCTTTGGTGATACAACAGATGTTCAAGCAAAATGTGGCAAACACTCCAGCAAGATGTACTTACTTCCTTTGTCAATTGTCTAGTACCTACACCAGTCCTCTCTTTACTATGCATTGGATTTCACCTCACTGTACTGCTTCAGCATCATGAACGTGTCCGCAACCTTCAAAATGGGGATGAAGAGAACCTGTGTCACAGCTCTGATGCAATGCAGTGAATGTTTGTCTTTTGGGAGGATGACAATTTGAAAATTGTTGCTGATGCAGGACCCTCGCAGCATTGGCAGGTTCCCCAAAAATGTCATAAATTAAATGAATGTCTGCTAATTCAGCATAATAAAGCCATTCATACTGTAAAGGAAAGCTTCCTGTTGAATTAGTCCCTTGTTCCCACAGTAAGTTCATGTGAATGACTGCCAGCCATATGGGCAGTGTAAACACAGGAGCCAACCATGTGCGTGATGTATGTATGTATGTATGTATGCTTGTTCACCATAAGAAAAATATTACAGTTTCATGGTTTCGTCAACAAAGAATACTAAATGTAAGAATATATATACAGTCCATAAACAATAATATACACTAATTACAAATCATGTTTAAAATAGTCATAAAAGTCATTCAGGTTATAAAAACATTGAGCAATCAAAAAATTCTTGGTATTTTTCTAAATTTGACCTTGTTTTTTGGATTTATTTTATTAGTTATTAGAGTATACACATTTATACGTTTATGCAAAATGAGTTTACCATTTAAATGTGTTTTGTTGCAGTTACTTGTAGTATGATTGTGTATAGAGCTATTAATGTTAAAATAGTGGATATTGTTATTTATGAAGCACGCTGTTTCTAATATATACAGGCAAGGTAAAGTTAGGATATTAAGCTCTTTAAAGTGGTGTCTGTAGGATGTAGTTCTGTTTAAATTTAGCATACACCAAATTATTTTGTTTTGTAGTATGAAAAGTGAATTAATGTCTGCCGTAGAGCCCCATAAAGGAATGGCGTAAGTAAGTGAGGATTGTACATATGAGAAGTACACAATTTTTAGAGTTTGCAGATAGCAAATACTTTTTAATACATATATTGCATAGTACGCCTTGTTAAGCTTCGTCACAGTCTTCTGAGTGTGTGGTTTCCAACAAGTAGTCTAACTATTGTTATTTCAAGAAATTTAGTTTCTGAAATATAGTTTATCGTTTCATTATCCTAGATTATTTTCGGCGCAGGTGTAGCATTATTTCTGGATAATGTGGTATACATACAGTTTGATTTTTTGGCATTGAGTTGAAGTTTATTGTTGTGTAACCATTGTTTCATATTTAACGTTATGTTATCAGCATAATGCTGCAACTCAGCAGTAGTATTTCCGGTTAGTATAAGCTTAGCATCGTCAGTATATAATAT
The DNA here is from genome assembly GCA_030765065.1 of Deroplatys truncata. NCBI lineage: Eukaryota > Metazoa > Arthropoda > Insecta > Mantodea > Mantidae > Deroplatys > Deroplatys truncata. The sequence continues at coordinate 75,124,676 of CM060975.1, read as the reverse complement.
GCTTTCTGCATGAGGAATATTAAGGGGTAGGTCATTTATACATAAAAAAAAAAACAGTGGGCCGAGATTAGAACCCTGGGGGACGCCGCATTTAACCATTTTAGTGTCAGAGTTCACGTGTCATCAGATTTATGTTTTACTACCTTAACTTGTCTTCTGTTGGTCAGGTAGGACTTGACTACTCCCCTTATGCCACAGGCTTCCAACTTCATTAGTAAAATACTGTATGTAAACACAGGAGGCACATAACAAAGGGCTGCTCAAAAGAAACGGGACCCTGAAATTTGTGGATCATTTATGACAATGCTATTAGTAAGCAAACAAAACGAGATATACTTATGGTAATTAATTGCTGTTTCACACTTATGTATGTGACACATATGCATTTTATACACATTGTTCTGTACTACATGTCAAATTGTTTGCACTTATTCACTTCCCACCCTGTGTATGAATATAATTCAAAGCAATGAGCTTAATCAAGTGTCCATTTTCAAAAGTATCTGATTGACAAAAATTTTATGGGGTATGTTATTAAAAATCCTGGGGTACTGAAACACATCCTTTATGTTTCTATGTAAATGCTGAAAAATTCATATAAATCTTGGAATGTTATAAATAACAGCATCTTTTAATTTGTTTGTAAAATCATACTTGAAGCTACCCTGAAACAATTAATTACTTTTTAAAATGGACAGTTCATTTTATTCGGAAGGAGAGATGCATGCTTTATTGACAGTTCCTATGTTAGGTTTAGCTTTACGGTATTTCTTGTATAAATCAAAGTATGTATATGCTTTGTAATCTTTGTAAGATTTTAACAAGGGTAACATATATGTATGTGAACATTTACTTGAAATGCTGTTGTTAAGCAGATATTTTCATGAACTTAGTACATTAATGTAAACTGTATCAGTTCGATGTGTTTCAGCTAAGTTTGTTGTTGTATGTTTGATGTGTATTTAAGTTGTTGAGATTTCAGAAATGGTGTACTAGATGTCAGGAAAAATGTCAACATTTCATAAAAATATTTATGTTGTGAGGGAGATAATTATGTTTAAAGCTGTAAGTGCTCTGAAAAATTTGTTTTGTTCATAAACTAGCTTTAATGCTGATTTTATTGTACTAAACATTTGAATTGGTATTGGTATTTATTGAGTAAAGTGTTTAAATCTTCTAGCCTTTGCTGTGACTGAAGTACTAATTATACCTTTTAGTTTTCTGCTTTTTGATATGTTGCATTTTAAATCTGTAAATAAATGGAAGGAAAATGTGAGCAGGATAAATGTATAATTGATGTTTTCACTTGGACTGAAACATGAAGATACAGAATACAATAACTCTTTCTTATATCCAGTGTCAAAGAGTTATTCTGCTTTTTACCTGACATTCAATAAAGTGTATTTGTACTTCCTATTTTCAGCTTTTACCCAGAAGACATTTATTTAATGACATTGGATGGGCATGAAGTTGCTCTTCAGGACTCTTCTGAAAATGGTATGTTAAAAGGCAGAATGAATTATGAATTTCTAAACGTTATAATTATTAGATTTTTTTTAGTATATATACATCTTCTAAACAAACTCCTTTGATGTGCTGGTTAATATACTAAAAGACATCTAACGGTTTTGTAAAGATAGAGTCATTACAGTATCATTGTTCAGAATGAACAAATATGTCAAAGGCATTAATAAAATTTAATTTTAGTCTGCTTTTGAAGTTCTTTTTCATTAACAAAATACGTTTGCATTTGTGCTGTTTTAAACAACAATATTTAATATAAAAATAAAAATTATTTTGTGTATTTGAAAGTATAATTATAATTTTTATGGATGCAAATCAGAAGTAATTGAAGGACATATTCATGTATTTGAAAGAGAATTTAATGTGTTCTATCTAACTATACAGAAATTTAATTGTATCCAAACTGAAATCAATACAAAAAATCTGATATATTACATTCATATGATTTTCTCTACCCTCTATACTTACTAGTGGGTTTACAAATTATTCTTACCAAGTTTGTTTCCTACCTACTTCATTTTATTTGAAATAAACCTTTCCAGAAATAGCTGCATTACACATTTCGATATAGATACAAAGGGAATAGCAATAGTCAGATGTTTTAGAACTGGACGCTATATGCTGGCCTTAAAATGCCATGCTTTTTGCATGCAATCGTGAGAAATGAATAGATTACATTGGATTGCATTCTGCGAGTTCACTAGCAGCCATAAGGGCTTGTGAACATAGAACATGTCAAGGAAATGTACAAAAATTACATATAAACATAAATATTATCAGAATATAGAACATTTAAAATAAAATAGACATACTATATGTGTGTTAAGGAAATGTACAATATAGTTACATGTGTACATAAATATTACATAGAATACAGAACATTTAAAATGAAATAGATATATTATATAGAAAATGAAACAAAGCAGGTGTAATTTTGTGCAAAATCAAATACCTCCCTACCGTTATAAGGCTAACATTATATTTATAGACAAGAACAGTTATTTTAACTTTCACTAGGCTTGTACCAAAAGGACTTGAAAAGAATGACAAAGTATTGAACGATCAGAACCATTAATATCGGATATCTCAGAAATGGCTGATGCCACAAAGTTATTCAAATAAATTGTGTGTTTTAAAGAGATCTACATTTTTTGTATGGATGTTTTCATGTATTGCTTAATGTTTATCAGTTATACAAGATTATACAAAATTAATTCTGAATGACGTGGACGAACTTCACAGACTATTCCAGAAAATTCAAGATATACATGTTATTTGTAATATATGGTATTTTAATAAGAATTGTTACAGCCATTTTTTTAGAAAATAAGAAATTTTGAAAAATGTTCCATGTAAAGGGTAGTTTGGGGTGAGAAAATTTCCTTGAAAATCTTTGTGTCGCATCTTGGCCGACTTTTCGTTTTGAGTTATGCTGTTCACAAACACACACACAGGCCATTTTCTAAAAATGCTTTCTTTTATTCAGGGGGTTCTCAAAACATATATTTCTGGTGAAATCTCAGTATTGAATAATTTTTGGGTGAAATGTAATACCTTCTCTTCCTACTATGTATGTGATAGAGAAAGTGAAAATGGAAACCATTACTGAAATTAGAACTAAAAGTAGCTGCACTTCAGTAGGTAGATATTTTTATGCTAAATGTTTAGCAGCATAAACCAGGAAAACCTAATACTGGCATATTTCAGATTAAAAAGGGTAGTATTACTTTTTTTACTATGTTGTATTTGTGTGTTTTGTTGTTTTTTTTAATCATTGTGCAATGAAAAAGGATTAAGATTAAAATTTTTCTTCAATATAAGAACAATTTAATATAATCTAATTCTCAAAACCTGCAAACACTATTTCCAGAAAACAAAATAACGCAGCATTTAGATGTTTATATTACAATGCAAAGAGAAGTGTGTTAGCCTACATCTTCAGTCCAACATTTGATAAAAGGATGTAATTTCTACTTGGCATAAAACAAAATATATTACACAGCTACCAAATGTGCAATTTCCTTACATTAAAATTCCAACCTCACCTATAATCATTCCATATCAGTCGCACAAATTTTCACAAGATTTTACCATGTCTTTGATTCACTTCAAATTTTGTCCATGGATTGCAAAAACAAAGTGAATTATCTTGTAAATTCTTATTTTTTTAAATTACAATATCTTAAAAAAAATATTTTGCAATACTACTTGTGAAAAGCGGCACACCTCTCTACCTTTAAATAATGTCTCACAGGTATAAGTGATAAAAGGATATTATAAAGTCCAATACAAAGCTAAGTATATAACCTTTTATGTAATATTTATCATAATTAATAATTTACATCAATTTTTAAAAACCAAACACTTAAAAATTATATATCCCTACTAATCTTGTTTAAATTTCTATAAAAAATATAAGTAAATTCCCTGATTCTTTTGTATATATATTTACATAAAACAAAGATGGGATCCTGTATAGTTAATTTAAAATAAAATAACGTACAAAGTGGCGCGTAGGGGATTCCAGCGCACCATGGCTGGAGAGTAGCAGCAGCAGTAGTAGTCTATTGGATGGAAAGGTAGAATCAACACACGGCTTGTATGAAAGAACAATTAATTCCAGTCTATTGGATGCCTTATCAATTTTCACAGCACTTCAGTTCCAGTAGTTTGTTCACATGTAACAGTTAAATCTGGCATGTACAGCTGAGAAACATTTGAATTTTCAAGCTTATCCTATGGGAGGCAATTTAACTACAATTTAAATGTGCACTTTTTTACCTTCAAGTTTAAATTAATACCATCTGGTTATTATTGTATACTATTGGTTGATGGAATAAATGAATGTAGCTGTAAGGCTCCAGAGATCACTTTCACATTGCTGCATCTTGCCTTAAAATGGTCATTATCATTGTGTTCCTGATGTTCCGTTAAAAACATAAACCTTAAGTTGGGAATATGTTCATTTTTGCAAATAAATATTTTTGGGAGTTTTATTTGGATCTTCAGAGGGCTGTAGACTAGCTGTCATTGCTAGTGTTTTAGTGTCACCTCCGATACCATCATAGGGTCTTTTTCCATGCAACTCGCAAAGAAACGCCATGGTTGTTATTCCATAGTATGCCTTGGACTGAAAACAAAGCATAGTGATCTGAAAAGTCAGAAATAATGATGCATTCTCCTTAAAGTTTTCCTTAAGATTTGCCAGAAACAAAGATTGTTGCTGAGCTAGAAATACATGAGGTATTAAATTATTTAGTTTATTTGATAATTTTTCCAAGTGTTCTTGTACTGGAGATTCTGAAGTTTCCAAATTATTTCTGTCCACAGTAACCTACTGCTTATACCTAACATATTGTATGTCTTCTGCATCAAATCATTCTTGTAAGTATGTAGTGAAATTATCAGTTCTAGGACAAACCAGGCATTCCTAAAGATAACAATGCTGAGACAGAGGATTGCAAATTATTTGAGCTCTGGCATATTTATAATTTATAACTCTTCTACTTTCTTCAGTAACTTTCGGAATATTTGCACCCTCAATCATCAACTTAACATTTTCATGGTAGGCACAGATGCACATGGTGTGAGTTTCATGAGATCCAGGTAAAATACACTGTTTTTGTCTTAGCTGGGCAAATTTAGAAAATCAATTTTTCATTATTGGGTATTTGTCCTTAGAATGCTGGTAGGTTTCTCTCAGAATGCATAACATCAGTCTCTTGTTTTTGTACCTTTTCGTCATTCTCTCAAACTATCAAAATTCTTCTTCCCTGGCATCTCTCTACTTAATTCACCTGAAATATAAAATTTGAGAATGTTTTGTACTTCTGATGGTTCCAGTTTTTTTCTGGTTTTACACTCAGATGTTGACAATATTCCCTTCTTTGCAGCAAGTTCGTTTACCTTCCTAATCATGTGAAGCATCACATCAAAGTGTTACTGAATTGTTTTATATGGCCAGTCAAAAAATGGTTAGTTTTGCAATTTTAAATTCAAATTATCAGTTGCATGGTAAGAGTCTGACAGTTTCTGTACAAAGTGAATATTTTAATTCAACTGTCAGTTGATTTTTCATTAGATTTTTTATTTTTCACCTTGCTTTCGCTCTCTATGAAATTTTCTCTTTAAGGTACATTTCTATAGTTTTTAATTTTGCTGTGGATATTGTACATGGATTAGCTTCCTTTTCTTAATGGGTGATTCGCCTGAAATACTAAGCTTTCGTTCAGCTTAGAAATACATCTAAATTAGAAAAAATATCTGAAGATGAGCTCTCAGTGTCACTTGCAGTACTCAAAACCACTTCTGGATTATTCACGGTACTGGTACTTTGTAGCACACAATCACAGTTAGCAGTTGATGATATTTGGGAATTTTTTTCAACACACATCAACATAGCTTTGTCACTTGACCTAAAAACTAAGTTCTCCATTTTTAAGCTTATAAGCATATTGCAGATAACTAATCTTAATGATTTATGTATTTGTTATGATTGGAAATATTAAATGGATTGAAACAAAGTCATAGCTATGTTTCTTTATTCACTCATTATGCACCTTTACAAACTACAGAAGCTAAATATGAACTTCTAATGCAAAAAAGTAACATTTAAAATGAAACAATGGAGAGATGCTTTATAGAATACCAGATTCAATTGCTAAGTTATACCGAACAGGAAGTGATAGCCTATCACTTAGTGCATAGTGCATCAGGCGGCACGCTACTGTGGTGTGAAGTTCTCGGGCAGTAGGTAATGTTCTGAAATGCTACATGTTCATACAAATAAAATGTTTAAAAGCATACTTCTAAAAGAAGATCTCAATCCTGATACTAACAGGTGTAAAAAAATATATCAGATTCCTTCTGTTTTTTTTTTTTTTTGTTTTTTTTTAAGATTTTAATGTAATGGGGTTAAATTGAATATAGCGGTTTAACTTATTCATACTTAAAAAAGTGATTTTTTTTTTTATTCTGAATAAATAGTATTTTAAATAAGAAAACCACAATGTTTTTATGTACAAAACATTGTTTGTTCTTATCTCTGACCATTCTGTACTCTGAGAATAAATTGCTTTTATATAATGTTGTGCATGTATAAAAAAATGTTAAGTATGCTGTAAATCCTAAAATAATTTGATTTTTTGCAAAAATAAAATGTGTGTCCATTTATTTTATGTGTGCAACACACAAACGAAAATTCAAAGAAGGTGGTGTTTTATGTGTGTTTTGTTTGATATGGAATGACTCCTATAGCTCATTTGTAAGGAAATGCATTGCTTTATTTAGCAGTTGTAAAATATCTATTCCTTTAGGCATTTTTATACTTTTCTGCATAATTTTAATAAAATTATAGGGATACTAGATTAATTTCAGCTTATAATATATAACAGTGAATAATGCAAATATTTATTCTCTTGGAAAATACAAACCTTTCTAGCTTTCATACACCAAAGTGAATATTTGCTAACAAATTTATTCTGAGATTAAACTAGTGATAGAACCCGACTAAACATTCTTAGCTTCACTTACATTGGTTTTCTGTAGAACATATATCACAGCTCTTGCTCACATCCTTAGCTATTTGTCAACTGTCAGACTTCCAAGATGCCTGTCTTTCTGTGGTGAGGTGACCCTGGTGGACACTTGATGAATTTCTTATTATTCTGTACTCATATGTATTCAAAATTCATTACCTCGTCTTCATATTTTCTTGATCTATAGGAGTTGCACTGTAATTTTGAGTGGGAACTCCATGCTCATCCCCTGTGAGTTAAAGTTAACAAATGAAAATGACATGCACTGCATTAGGGAGATGTGGCTAAAATAGCTAAGGTTTACACATAAGTTAAAATACCCTTAGCTTCATTCTCAGTACTATTATAATATGCAAGGTATAAATAGGTAATATATGAATTTATGTATGTGGTTGGCATTAGCCTGTTACTAAGCAGTAGCTGTAATTGTTGGGATAAAGCATTGGTTAGGAATATGTTGAAGATTTCAGCAATTGATGATTATGAGATGTATCAGAGAAAGTGTTGATACAATCCTCCCCAAGAAAATTAAAAATATGAATTGTTATAAATTAACAGAAAGATGTTTGTAGAAAACCAACAATACAGTGTAAAAGAATCATATTTGCCTGAAAGTATCATATATATATAGTCTTTAAATTTCTGATCTAAATTAGGTATTCAGCATGCGGTAAGTAAAGCATATACTTTTCATTTCATATATTGGCAAAGAAATTAACCTAAGGTTTCAGCAGTTGTCTAAAATAAACTACAACAGAATGGTAGTTTCAGCGTGAGCTTCCAGTATTTCATCATGAGAACTAAACAAAACAACAATTTCTTAATGATCGACACCTCATTATGGTTTTATGTAAAGCAGTTTTGCTAAAAAAGAAAACACAAAAGGTCTGTAGCAAATCTAACCTTTAGAGTCACATCTGTGTATAAAAAAGCTGCAACAACTTAATGAGCAGCTTCAAGTTGAAGATGGAAATTCTGCATTTGCAGCTTTCAGGCATTTTACAAGCAATGATTATGAAGGCAAACATCTCACTAACATCAGTGTACCATCTTTTTGTATGCTTGTAAATCATGAAGAAATAAAACGATTTCCACTGCAATAAAAAATTATAATAGATTGTATTTGACTCGAATAGTATTACTAGATAACAAATATCACCGTACATTTACAAGTAAAGTGAGGGGGAAATATGAACCTTTTAATAATTCAGTTTTAGTGTTTAATGTGAAGTTTGCTAACTTATACAATTCTTTTACTGTTGAAAGAGGATTGTGGCTTTATAGAACTTTAAGAGTTTGTAAAATTGGGGAGGGGATATGAGTCAGCTCCATGGTGTGATAGTGTTTCTGACATACTCAAAAGGTTGGGAGTTCAAACCTTGGTTAGAGTGAGTTATCTGAATAAGGAATTTTGTGGGGTTTTCACTTTTCCTCAGAAAACAAATATCTTTGAGCACTTTTCACCCATTTATTTCATTCACTGCCCAATATTACCTATGTACCCCATCAAAAGGCATTGAATTCAAAAAATTTGTAAGAAATATAATTCCTTGAATTTCTGTATAATTTATTAGAAATATTGCAATTTTTTTTCTTCAGATTTGGATTTTTAAAGGATAAAAGTGGGATTTCAACTTTAAAAGAGCTTTAATAATGAGCTATGAACAATAGGTACCTACACCAAATTTTTTACCCCCTCACTATTGAATATTGTATTTCCTAGTACTGGTGAAGAGGGTTTAAACAAAATGTTGAAACTTGGGGAGAAGTACTAAAATACTCTGGGAAATTACAGCCTATCTTATTCATTACTTTTATATGTAAATTCAAAACTGAAAATGAGAATTTTCACTTTTACTATAGTATTACGGATTAAATGTACCAATCATTTTAAGGCCACATATCAGAGTTATCAGTACAATTCTTTCCATTGAGTACTATCAAAAGCATAAAAACTTGTTTTAAATAAATTTGCAAATTTCTATGCTGCGGTCCAAAAAAGAGATATATGTATATTTTAAGAATTTGGTCAAAACTTAACGACAACATTTAATGATAATATGTATGATTTATAATTGATGACAACCAGAAAAGAGTAGTTTCTTGCAAAAGATTATCCTCATGGTGATAAAACAATACTGTAACTAAAGTGCCACTTTAGTGCTAATAATAAACAACTTTAAAATTTACCACAAAACTCCCAGGTGAATATAAGACATACATTAGCAAGCTGGAGTGCCATAGTTGTTTGTGAAAAAAGCTTAAGAAGGGTATGCTGCCATAAATTTGAGAGTGCGTATCACCAATGATAAAACATCAGTAATGCAGAGATTCATGAACTGGAGACACTTTTCAGATCATTGTGTGCTATTTCAAAACCAATGAAGTTAGAAAAATTGAAAAGATAATGCAGTCTTCCATTGAATGAATCCATTATAATTCAGATAAAATGGGCTTACTTCCACTGACGGTTGAAGCTCTTGATTGCAATTGGCCTGATGCCTATTTTAGTTCTATAACTGTTGTATTGAAATGGGTAGAAAAGGAAGAAAATGTTATCTGAAGAAAAATAAAACCATTTAGTGTGAGAAACAAATGATATCGAATGTTTTACATGGCTTGGTTTTAATTTAAGAGATGCTGAGAAACTTAAAAGATTTACATAAACATACTGTGAATGCCTTAATAATATGCACACACACATACATATGCATTGGCTCCAATTCATCTCTCCTGCTGTTACTATGCTGGATATTTCTTCCTTCTTCCCTCCCTCCCTCCCTCCGTGGAACATCTAAGGTCATGATCATACAGACAGATTTTGCACATTTGCTCAACAGCAATGATATTCACTCATTTACTATAGCTTCTATAATATGAGTTCTTATTACCTTTCGTTTTAAACTATGAATCTCGCAAACATACACCCTCTCATCCATGATTTTATCTGTATCTATGTACAGTAATACTCTCCCTGCTCTTAGCTCTAGTAACTAGAGGAAGTATTGCATTCCAACAAAATATTTGATACTGAGTTTTCACTGGAAATGCATGTTTTGAGGCTCCCTGAATCTAAAAAATGCATTTTTTTTATGGAGCCGTGTGTGTGCGTGCGTGGGTGTGTGTGTGTGAGAGAACAGCATAACTCAAAGATGAAAACTCAGTTACTTAGGTTATGACAGGAAGATTTTGAAGAAAGTCCCCTCACCCCAAAACACCCTTTAAATGGAAATTTTTCATTCTTTTTATTTTCCCAAAATTGGCTTTAATGGTTTTGATTAAAACACTGAATGTTTAAGGTATGTGCAAGACAAGGAATATCCATATCTTAAATGTTATGTGTATAGTCCGTGAAGTCTCTTCACTTGGAATGAATTTTGTATTTAGTTGTAAACTATGAGATACATAAAAACTACTACACAAAAAATGTAGATCTCATTAAAACACAATTTGTCAGTTTTTTCGTTGCACAAACCATTTCCGAGATATTCTTTATAATTGGTTTGGATATCAAATACTGCATACTTTTTTCAACTGCTAATTTGCTATTAGCTTTTTTATTGTGCCTATGCAAAGAGAACAAAATTTCAAATCCATCACATAGCAACATGCTTTTAAAACATTTGTCTCGCTTAAGCCTTATTCCCCTTATAGCTGCAACAAAATGTATAATAAAACTATTTGTGCAAATGTTTATCTTGATTAACTTGAAGCAATTGCAAGCCCTTATAAGAATAATTTGCAGAAGAGCGGGTAGAGATAGTATCTTAATTTTTTTCTCCAAAGTCAGGGTTCTAATTGAGTAGGCATATAAAACAATCCAAATAGCCTGCTTATTATTTACTCTTGAAAAATTTTCATTTAAAAAAGTAAGGATAATGTTTATGACAAGTTTTGTTATGTACAAGATTGCCACTATTTCGTTTTTATTATTTGTATACTTAACCCGAACACCACAATTTATGTAGTATTAAAGTTTTTACTAATTTTTAAATCTTTATGCGTAACCCCCAAAAAGCAATTTGATTACCGGTTTTCAAAATGCCACATGACAGAGAACGGGTGCGGAGAGGGGGCAACGCAGAGTTGCATCTGAACTTTTAACGCGGACAGAGCTGTGGTATTTGTTAGTACCTAGAAAATAATATTATTTTAATAATGTACGTAAATCCCTCTCCAACCGGATATCGAACCCTGGACCACTGGTTTAATTGGCTAACATGCAAACTACGAGACCGCAGGGACAATCGTCGAAAAGAAAATATGAATAGCTTACGCATTTATTAATTTCAGAACCCCACCTACTGTGAACCCAAATCCCCAGCTAAAGGTACTCGTGAAACTGAACTCGAGGATGCCGTGTTTAATTTGTACTACTTTCAGCTCTATCGACAAATATCGAATGTTCGTGAATCTGTGATCCTGCGGTTTGGGCATGGGTCTTCGTAGTGGCAGGAAGTGTGCAACTTGAGCGTATTAACATAACATAAAGAATAATTTTATATACAATTTTTTAGTAATAATCGCAGTTTCACAATCTGCATTCAGAGTTAAAAAAAGCTGAACATCCGAGTGTATTTATTACGTGTATATTTAAACTACAAGCATTCATACATTTAGCTATTTAACATTTGCCAGCACAGTCAGCAATACTTTCATGTGCATTTGGAACTATGAAGGATTGTCACTAAGTTCCAGTATCACACGTGACATTAGTACATGTGTTTACAACTTGTACGTGGACCAATAGCATTATGTAAAAATTGTGTATTGAACGTGGACCCCCATATTACTCGAGAAAATTCAAGCTCTTAGTTGTGTGTTGGCAGCAGATTGGCAGAATAAAAGATGGCATGGTTTGAGTAAATTAACTCGCACAGTACTACAAGACTATGTATGTTATTGTATGCGATGTAGGTTAAATTAACGTTTTCATGTTGCTAAAAACGTAACATTAGCAGAAGCTGCGCTTTATGCCGGTATATATATTTATTAATGCATAATATTTCAGTCTTATATGGATCAAGACACACAAACTTTGTGATTAGCAGGTTAGAAATCCTTAACATTTGCTGTGATTGGAATACATCAAATGTTCTTGGATTAACTTTACTACATTGTTCTTAAAACATGCTCATGCAGTAGTGTCCTTGATAAAATGCCCAAAATAAAACTTAAGTTATTGTATATTTGTTCTCTGCATTTTGCATGGCTGGTCACTGCAGGTAAGAATTTGTACATTTCATTACTGTTACAGGAAAAATGAGACACAAAGTGTGTGCGGAAGTGTTTGTTTTGGCTCTGCTAGTGACATTTCTTGTAGAAGGAAATGAAATTCCCAATGAGCAGCAGGATGAAACAAAGCCACGGTTATTTGAGCAAAAGAAACATGTGCAGGAAGAGAAAGAAAGTGAGGAGCACATAGCCAAAGTGGATGAGCATGAGCAATATTCTGCAGATATGAATGATGTCCAGTCTAATGCCATTAAGATTGTTCCGGCTCCGGATCTCTCCAAAGGTGATACTGCAGAGGATGAAACAGTAGCAGAGATTAAGCATAAAGAAAAGACAACTACATTTTTTCAGACAATTATGGAACATATGGAAGGTGTGGAACTATTGAGTGATGATGACGAGTATATAGATGAGGAGAAAGTGGATGAAACTGAAGCCGCAACACCACCACCTCCACCACGAGAATTAACAGCTTTGGAGAAAGAAGGTAAAAGTTAATTTGATGTACTTAAATTGCTAGCAAGTAAAAATTTCTATGACATTAATAGTGGGAAACGAGCAGTTCTAACTGATCCAACCACCCTAGTCACATAGACACAATTCAGACACTATTCAGCAAGTATATGGACAGATCCCAGAAATGTGCATCGTTTTCCTGGCAACTAAGTAATATATACTATGCATTATTTTTTCTTTTTTTTCCTTTCTTCCTTATAAATGCATGCTTTAATACCTTTGTAATATCAGGAAAATGCTTCCTAGTGTTGCGGTTTCAGAGTATGTCTTTTGTTGCAATATAATCTCTTTATTACAAGCAAATGGTTCTAATGCAGTATTGGATTATGGGTGAAATGCACCTAAAGCACTTATGAAATCCATTTTGAGGTGAATGATTGCCAGCCGATGACAAAATGTCGCTGAGTGATTGGATCATTGGGATTTAGCCTCACAGAACCTATTGCTACTTCCTGTCGTTCCTTTGACTGCAACTGCTCCACTCCTATAGTTTTAAAAAGAATCCTGTGGCTACACTTTGCGGCTTAGGGCCAATATTGGCAATGTTCCCATAATGCCTCAGGTGGGCTGCATGCAATGGGAGTTGTGTAACTCGTAGTGAATGTGACCCAGACCCGATACCATCTTTTCCCAAGCAAATATGCCAACTAGCAAAAGGAGGTTTGAATTTATCAATTGTGGAGTTTCTACCTATATAGGCTCTGCTGACAGGCTTTTAATACAAAAATCAATGCATCAGTTAATTCTACAGATTCTAGTAATAAAGCCTTGTAAATGGTTTTAATGTGTGCCAGGAAATCAAAGAACTACAGTAAAATTGTTTTCTTATGGGTCAAATAAATATTATGAGAAATTAAAAAGTAATGTTACATTATATTTAAAAGTTATTCCCACTTCATCTCATATTTCTCAATTTGACCTTGCACCTACATCTCTGCTTTACTGTATGCACTCCCTCTTTTTTTTCAGATCACAGTCCAGAAAAGAAATTTTAATGGATTAAATGATAAGAGTTTTAAGCAACTGAGGAAAGAAAAACCCATAAGCAGCACAGTTGTAGCCAGATATTTGAAGTTTCAAAAAACTTCTTCCAGGTCTATACATTTGGTATTTTTTGAAAAAATAATGGCTCGTAATTAAGAATTGAAAACTCCTCTTCAGCTTAAGACTGGATCACAACCGCCCGAGAACGGGAAGCTATGCACCATGCAAGATATTGGTTCACAACAGCCCGGTAACGAGAACGGGAATGCATATCGATCACAGAGTGAAAGTCGATTTTGTGCATTGGGATTTCATTTGTTTTTAACTGACCAATTACATTTTTTCATCTATTTCCAATTTAGCCAAGCCAACGTCAAAATTCGATAGATAAACATTATCTAAATGCATATCCATTACATTTCCGATCCCTCTACTTATACCAAGCTTTCATTCCTTTATTTAATGGCATACATTAAAATTGTTCATTGTTCTTTTTTTCATTTCCACCGGTTTTAGCTGTTCTTTGTAGCTTTTGCCACTGTTTCTTAGGTAATAGCCAATTTTGAGTTGCATATAAACAAACTACAAATGATCCCTTCACCAGAGGAACCAACGCTGATTAGATTTGCTGGTGTTGGGATGAGGTTAGGAAGCACACTTACTACTAATGCCTTCCAGTTTCATGTTTCCAGCTTGCGACTATAGAGGGCTGTTTCATGTCATGGCCACCTAGAATAACCTCTAAAGTGAAGAGTCTAATCTGCACAATAGGGATCTAATATGCTGTGCCCAGGAACGAGAACGAGAAAGTTAAAAGTTGGGCAACTCTTCTTTCCCGTTCCTGGGACCCAGGAAGGCTTCCCGTCGGTTGTGAACATTCCCATTTGAATACATGCATTTCAACTTTCTCGTTCTCATTCTGGTTACCGTTCTCATTGGTTGTGAACCAGCCTTTAAACTCTTGCCCAACAGGCTAGTCAAAATTTACATGGATGTATGGGTCAATACTTTTCATCAATTTTTTGAACTCCTAGATAAAGCGTGGGGGATGTAAGAACTATCCATGTTCTATAAATGGCTATAAATAGCATGCACTTAAATAAATACGTGCTTCTGCATTGGTAAAATGTGAGCAATATCTATGTGAAGAAACCTTTTTGAAATTCCTTTTAGTTGAAACAGGCATTAAATAGAATATAGAAACCAAAAGAGCTTTTCATGGAAAGGAATGTCAATAGAATGCAAGTGGTGCCTGTAAATAAAACAGATAAGTGTTTTTTGAAGATCTAAATATGTGCTTGTGCAATGCCAGATAAGACAACCAATGTTTGATAAAATCTGAGTAGTTCCATTGGAATTGGTTGTAAACTGCTGTCAGTTTCCCATTTGAATTCTTAAACTGTAATTTCTCATAGGCCTAACCACATATCTGAAAGAAAAAAAAAAGGCTTCAAGCAAGACTATTTGCTCGTTTAAAATTTATTATAAACATAGGACAATCTTTTATTTCAAGGTGAGTCGAAATTGTTATACTAACATCACTTAAGTTTACTCACTTAACATGTTTCGGGAAACGGTTGTTCCCATCCTCAGAAGCTAATCCGACTGACCCGTGTTGTTGTTGGTGGTGTTTCCATTTTGTGGACTGGATACTGTGGTGGCATCTTGTGGTGGTGAAATGTACTTCCAGAGAGGATTTGGTGGCGGCAAATCAAAATTCATTAGATGTGTATTGTGTTTTAGAATGGTGATCTTCTCCCATGCATCTAATTTGGCTGGTTTGACTAATATAATATTGGGTTTGATGTTGTGATTAGTGATCCAAAAATGGTGTGAAACTGCAGATTTGTCCATTTGTTTGTATTTGATACATCTCATGTGCTCCTTTAGCCTATTTCTAGGTTTCTTTTTGTCTTACCTATATATACTTTATTGCAATCTGAACAATTAATTTTGTAGATTCCAGCTTTTTTGTCTTGTGGAATGGGGTCTTTTAACTTGTTACAAAGTAATTTCTCTATGTTAAATTTGTTCTGTGGAGCTAAGCTGATGTTGTGTCATGAAAATCTTCTTAAATTTGTGAAATGTTCCTGGGTAGTATGTGAATTTCTTGAACTTTAGCTGTTTATCTTGCTGGCTGAGATTTGCTGTGTTTTTGATGTGCTTCTGCCGTTTGAATTTTGCAATTTTTTTGTCAATAGTTGTTTTGTTGTACCCATTATGTATTGCTGTGTCTACTATATGCTGGTATTCTAACTGGTATTCTTGTTTATTTAAGGGGGTATATACCAGTCTATGTGTTAGGCTGTTTAGTACTGCATGTTTGTGTGCGATTGGATTGAAACTCTTATTTTTTATGTAATTAGTAGAGTGTGTTGGCTTCCTGTATATGCCGAAGGTTAGGTTCTTTTGTTCTCTGATGATTTTTAGGTCTAAAAA
This sequence comes from Deroplatys truncata, assembly GCA_030765065.1. Lineage (NCBI taxonomy): Eukaryota > Metazoa > Arthropoda > Insecta > Mantodea > Mantidae > Deroplatys > Deroplatys truncata. The sequence goes on along the minus strand of CM060975.1, from coordinate 75,108,441 downwards.
TGGTAGCATGCCTTCTTTTTCTATTTCTATAGTGAATTTTATTGATTGGTTCTGTAGGTTTAGTAAGGCTAAGGAGTCTTGTATGAACCTATTAGGGACAACAGCGAAGATGTCATCGACATATCTGTGCCAAACTTTAAAAATGTATGGAAAGGAAGTTGTTATGTGTGTTTCTAAGTAGATCATAAATAAATCTGCAAGGAAAGGTGAAAGTGGGTTGCCCATGGTTAGGCCTGTTGGTTGTTGATAGAACTTCTTATTGAAACTAAAACAATTTTGTGTAATGCACAAATTGGTAAGTTGTATGAGGTCTTCTATTTCTTCTTCAAGCATGTTATTCTGCTGTAGCCATTTCTTTAATTGACACAGGAGTTGATCTGTAGGGGCACTTGGAAATAGTGCAGTGACATCAAAGGAAACTAATCTGTCTTCTGGTTCGAGTTCCAGGGATTTTATCTACTGTATTAAATCTTCTGTATTCATTATGTTTTTGCTATTGAATTTTGGTAGTGAAGAGAATCTCTGAACTAACCATTTTGCCAGTTTGTAGGTAGGAGAATCAATATTGCTGACGATTGGTCTCATCTTATTACCTGGTTTGTATATTTTAGGTAGAGCATACATTCTTGGTAAATCTCCTCTTAGAGTATCCCCCACAGCGATGGATATGATGTGTTATACGTCCAACAGACGTCACTGTATGTCATACGCTTATGCTGTCAACATATGAAAAATTAATGCTGCCAAAGCGCCGTGACTGCAGAAACGACCACAGGGCGTAGCCGAGGGATCTTATACAACCTTAGGTTTATGAATTCATGGAAGGTTAGGTTTCTTATATAAGCTTACGTTTCTGAATTCACAGAAGGTTATGTTTAGGTTAGTTTTTTTTAATATAAGCTTAGGTTTCTGATTTACTTTTATATATAAAATCTTGTTTTAAGTTGTTACCAATGGTTACATCAAAGCATGCAAGCGAACCAAGCGTGCGTTCCTAAGCTTAGGTTTCTGATTCACGGGAGGTTAGGTTTGGTTTTTTTATATAAGCTTACGTTTCTAAATTCATGGAAGGTTAGCCTTAGGTTAGGTTTTTTTTTATGTAAGCTTGTGTTAACCATCTACCACTGTTGCAGTAAAGGAACTTTTTTATTTAATGGAAATAACATATTAATATAAAAAACTTTCACAAAAAGAATACAGAAATTAAAATTTTGGTGGTTTCTTTCTTACTATGAGTGCGTTGCATTTTTTCAGTGGAAACAAACGAAGAAGAAGAAGAAATAGTGGTAAAACAGCGCATCACATTTTTAGCGAATTTCACATTTTCATTTAGGTTGGCAGTACCCACTTTACATGTGATTTATCAGAAAAATGGCTACGTTTGTTGTGTTCCTGACGCGATTTGCCTATATAAGTAAAACACCTAAAAGCGGCAGGCAGGTGGGCACCAGATATAGAAGAGATCACATCCTGTTCTAAACTTACTTCTAAGGTAATTTATTGGCTTTCCTTTTGATTTTATAAGCATTTTCAATGGGGATACTCTAAGAGGAGATTTGCCTAAAAATACTTTGATCATATGACCAGTATTTTCAATAAGGAGTAATCAACATAGTTTATTAAAATGTGAAATTTGGGAATGCTATTGGTTTTCTCAAAATAAGGTTTTCATGACTGAAGACCTTGCTACTTGAAGTTAATTCAGTTTAATATTACAGTTAAAAAAAGAACAAATGGCTGTGGTCTTCTCAGAAATAGCTCTGATGTACCTTAAGGAAATGGATTGATGTAAAAATCATATGAAGCTAAAAGCAAAATATTGAGTTAAGAAATAATGTATCTCAGCATATAAGCACATTGTAGAACACTGTGATGTCACTTCTGCTATCTGAAAGTTTTGCTGGTTGAGTACCAGTCAGGGTCTTGTATGTTCATGAAATTGCTAAAGCTCCTCAAACAGCAATTGTTCAGGATGCTGAAGACAAAGATCTCCCTTTACATTGGTTCCCTGATCCTAAAAGTCACCTAAATGATTTAAATCCTGAGAACTTAAAAATTGCTAGAAATAATTTGAAACGGAATATTAACATATTCAGAAATAGCCACACAGAATGGATTCAGCACATGCATGGTGAGTAAATTAATACTGAAGTAGAGAGTGTGAAATGGCACAGTGGTGCGGCAGTTTGGCACAGGAAGGTAGTTGCCACCTTTTCTTATCTCCAATATCTGCTGTTGATTCTGCTGCCAGCTTTTCCAGTGTTTGTGCTACGAGTATTTTCCTTCAGGGTATTCGTGCATGTATTGTGAAGGACAACACAGTTTAAATTGACTGAGAAATGTATTGTGAACTAATATTTGAGTTATTAGAGTGAGTTTTCAACCGTTTGAGGTCAAGAATTATGAATTCTAGCACTTGCAATTGTAACAACTGAATTATTATACCTGATAACTTTTGCAATATTAAAGTTATGGTTGAAAATAACTGTTTCCACAATAAATGAAACCTGTAGTGTAACCTGCCACTAGTCGCTAAAATGCTTATCCGCAAGACCTCTTGCAATAGCCGCGAAATGACTTTTGTTAACTTGACTCCTAATCACCTTCATCTTTACGGACAAACATTTCAAATCAAATTTGTTATATTATGCACAGATTTAATATACAGTAATTATTTATTGCAATTATTTCTCCATCTAACCGTTATTTGTTTATTTAATTATTTATATCTGCCCGTCAGTAGTTATGGTATCAATACATAAGGCAAATAAAGTTGGACATCACCACTCTTAACAGCAGAGAGATTTCTCTAAAAAGACTTAGTACATTAATATTTTCATCAACAAATTCTTAACAGATTCATTAAATGTTCCTAGAATATGGCATAAAATTGGCTCCATACAATAAACAAGATAAAAACTTTCATCATCTGCTAAAGGACACTATACCAAACACTAGAAATTGAGGATTAACCAGATTGATTGTGAAGACTGCCATGAAATATGCATAGGAAAAATCAAGAGTAAAGAAACACCTAAGAAAGCAAATGGGCAATCTGCTGTAGCTCATCATTTTTGGTCAACAAAACACAGCATTAAATGTGAATAAAAGCTTTTAAATAATGCCAAAACACTAGCAGAGTTCACAGTATGAGAAAAAATGAATGGAGAGTAACGAATTTTGATAGATGACATATGATGATTTTTGGTAGATGGCATAGTGAAGTTTCCTGTTAGACAGCTAGATGGCACCATAATTGACAGTGAATTAGGGATCCCCTTCCTGATGCTACAGCTGACGATGGGGACAAATTTCTTCAAAACATCTTCTGAGTGAAAGCTTAATAATGAAACTAAACTTAATTTTAGATAAAATTATTCAAATCACTAACAATTTTATCGTATAAAACATCAGTGACACTATCTTTTTGTGCTCAAAAAGGGAATTACAAAAGTCTAGGAGCATTCTGAAGCTTTAAATAAAGACAGAAATATTTTCCACAATGTAATTAAAGTACATTATATCGGTTGGGCAAAATAAAAAATTTCATCTAGTGAGTATGACTACGAAAATGTCCCCATCACAGTGGAAGACTTTCCTCTCTGTATCACAATACAAATTTGCTGTCTAAGGTATGCTTTGATCAGGGATCATTGGTGATGAGTTTTTGGCCCAATTAGCGATTGTCTTAGCTTCTGGATATCAAAGACCCATTGTTTCCACTGCAAAAATGATAAAGCAGCAACTGGTAATTTCTCTGTACTTGATATGAACAGATGACAAAGCAGCAGAGCCAGTTTGGGCAGAAGTTCCCCACAGTAGAGGTTTTCCTTTGATCCATGAGATTAAAATAAGGCCATCTGGCCCCTTTCCATCCATTCTACTGATTCCAATTGTCTTCAAGATTGTTGGAAAACCTGCAGAAACCAAAGCTCTTCTGAGGATATCATTAATCATGGCATGCCTGGAAAATCTTCCTACTTTCTTTTGGAAACTTAAACCATGAATTCCATAGTGATCCACTCTCATTCCACATACATAATCCTGAGGATGATAGAATTTATAGCCAAGAAGAATAGCAACAGTGATCTTGAAAAGCATATTGTCCAATAGAGTGCCAATATTGAACGAAGGTAAAGCTGTGAGTCAAGAACCTGTTTCTTTATCCTGTAAAGCGAGATGACATGCTTGGTCACCCAGTGAAGAGCAACTTGTAATAAGGGATTGTTGAATGTGCACAGCAATTTCTTGATCCCAAGATTTTGCTAATTTAGGATGGGTTGGAAGATCTTGATTGTCAAAGTTGCCCACTTTGCTAAAGTTTCTACCAAATGACTTACTTAAAATTATTTTGTTATTTGTTTTCTGTTAACTTGCATTTCAGCAAAATATGGATCTGGTCATTGTAAATTTTGTAAAAAATCAATGACCTCTCATTCATTCACAGAACATAGCATCTGTCAGTCTTTGTCTTCAAATATAGAGGAAATGCATTTCCAAAATCCCAGCATTCTATATCTTTGCAACATCACCGAAACCATTCTTCTCCAATGGTCCAAAACTTTATACAGGCAGTTATCAGATCTCAGAGCTTTACCTTGTTACTTAAGACAATATTTTGAAACATTTTATTCAGACCTTTGACTTATTAAATACCAGTACTTTATTATTTTTTTTTAATCTACATTCCTTAAAGGTAACCTTCCCAGATCTAGTAGTGATCCTACATTAACATGTGAGATAATTGGGAAGACACTTTTATTTAATGTAGAGGACACAAGCAACGGAGATTCTTCCAGTATATAACACTAGTCTGCATTTTCAAACTTTTTGTCAGATGATTTCTTAAAAGTAGGTGTTCTTGAATCAAGTTTTTATGCTGATTCCAGAAATAACTTCCATTTTTTTCTATCACGTCAGGTTTTTACACAAAATAAGTAATGTTTTGACAATTTTTCTAATGAGTGTAGAAAAGTATTCAAATACCATTTCATGCAAGGTAAGTTTTTATTCAAGAAACATTTTAAGAATACTCTCAAGAACTCCCCTAATTTATTTCATGACTACATTTTAACGAAACAAGAAGCCAAAGTGTTTCATTTAATTTTTTTCAAACTTTCTCTTCTTTCACTTCCTTGCAGATCCTTGAAGATGACTGTCCCTCCTCAACATCCAACAGTAGTCGGCCATCATAGTTTCATTCCATCTCCCCTGGTACCTCCTCTCCATTTCCTTAATATCTTGGCAAAAACGTTCACCCTGCTCTTCATTATAATGTCCCAGATTTTTTGGAAAGTAGTCGATATGTGAATGCAGAAAATGCACCTTTACACTCATGTTACAACCCATCTTCTTGAAATTTTCCAACATTGTTTCGACAATGGCCATGTAATTAGGATCTTTGTTATTGCCTAAGAAGTTTTCAGTAACTGATCAGAAGGCAATCCACGCTTCTATTTCTCTCTCATTCATTGACTTCTCAAAATCTTCATCCTTCATCAATTTCTTTATTTGAGGACCAACAACAATTCCAGCCTTTAATTTGTCTTGTGTAATGAAGGGAAATTTCTTGGAAAGGTACTTGAAGCAGGGTCCATCCTGTGGTAGAGCCCTTACAAATTGCTTCATCAAGCCCAATTTTATGTGTAGTAGCGGAAGCAATATCTTTTGTCTCTCTACAAGCGGTTCATGCAGGATGTTTTTAGTTCCAGGCAACAAGTTTCTCCGCTGTGGCCATACTTTCACACTCCAATGTCTTTGCTTTGCCCGACTGTCCCATTTGCACAGAAAACAAGGCATTTTTGTGTACCCAGCTTGTTTTCCTAATAGTATTCCAATAACTCTGAAATCACCGCAGATACGCCATTTGTGTTTCTCGTATTGATACTTGTTAAAAGTATCTTCATGTTTTCAACTCTCTCTTTCATTTGAACTGAATGTACGACAGGAATGGACCCATACACATTCCTATTATGCAGTAACATGCCTTTCAGGCTCCTCTTTAATGAATCTATAAAAAGTCTCCACTGAGTAGATCATGTTCAATGTCATAAAAGTGCATTAACTCATTTATGTTATTGCGGTAAACCAAGGACTAGATCTGTGAGAAAAAAGGAACTAACTCTTGTTCTCTGTGTCTGTACCATGAGTAATGTGTTCCTGGTTCCAGAAGATTCTTATTGTTAAGACGGGAGCCTAGTAACTCTGCAGATTCCTTTGACAAATTCAAATCACTACTAGATCATTTAGTTCATTCTGAGAGAACAGTTGTGGAGTCATGCCGTAGACGGCGGTCTACGGGCGGTAGACATCATCAGAATCGTCTTCGGTGATTGCATGAGGTTCACTTTCAACACCATCTTCTTCCAAGTTCTCTAAAACAGCTGGAGGAAGAGGAGCAGGCAGATCTTCTCCGTGTGGAACTGGCCTGATGGCTGAAGGAATACTTGGAGTCACAATGTGTTTCTTATTTTTTGAATTGCACCCCTGAACATTAACTAAACAGAAATAATAGTCTTTAAGGTGGTCTTTAGGCTCCCTCCACACCATAGGAATCGCAAATGGCATGCATGATTTCTTTCCTTTTATCCACAATCTTAACCTCTCAACACAATAGCAGCAAACTGTCTTTGGAGCCCAGGCCTTGTCTTGGTCACCAAGTTTCATTTTCAAATAAGCATGGTACACTTTTTTCACAAAGTCTGTTATATCAGTTCTCTGCTGAAGCACTCTATAATTTCCACAAATGTAGCAGAAAACATTTGGATTGTTCACACACTTGCGTGTACACATAATGTATTTATAACTTCAATCACGATATAGCACTGGTAATGCAAGCCTCTGATATTAACAACAATGCCTAAATTACAAATAGCGACCAGCATCTACAGGTGTAACACCTAAAGACTTAAAAATCTGTATTGAGAAATTTCCCTTCAACAATACTCATCATCTACTGACCCAAGTCTATATTTTTGAAGTGAAGTTGTGAAAAAACTGTACAAGATAGAAAAAAAATTTAAAGGCAATTCTGAAATCAACATAAAAAAGTGAGTCAGAATCACTTATTAGTTTTCAGTCATCCGATATCATGCAGACTAGTGTAATAAGCAGAGTCAAACAAGCTTAATAATAATAATAATAATAATAATAATAATAATAATAATAATAATAATAATAATAATAATAATAATAATAATAATAAATTTCACACAAACCCAGATTCCTTACCATGCTTTCTTTTTCCTGTGTGTTTCTAGTGTCAGCTCATATAATCTCTGCTTATCTTTTTACTGTATCTACTGCTTACTTATGGTAAATAGAGAAGTATATCATTCCATCCACAAATTCCACACCAAGATTTCACTGGAAATGCATTTATTGGGGTATTCTGAATAATAAAAAAAGGCATTTTAGAAAAAGGTCTTGTGTACAGCATAAATTAAAAAATGAAAAGTCGGTCAAATATCAAATTTGGCATTTAAGTTCAGCATCTTTCAAGGATGCGACAAGATTTTAAAAAAATCCTCCTACCTCAAACTATGCTTTACATAGATAATTTTTTATTATTTTTAATTTTCTCAAGAATGGCTCTTAACGGTTGTGATTATAAAACCATTCATTAAAATATTTGCATAACAAATAAAATGTATATCTTGAATTTTCTGGGAATATCCTGTGAAGCCCTCTTCATTCTAAATGACTTTTATATTACAGTAGAGACCCTCGTTTAACCGAATTCCAAGGGACTGAAAAATAGCCAACTCAGTTTAATGAAGTTTGAATTAACAAGTTTTGTAAAAATAATCCTGTGTTATCTAAAATGGTAAAATACAACTGTTGAGTTCACTTTCTCTCTGGTTATGCATACCAAGGAATGAGGGTGTTCCACTTCTAAGAAGAAGTAAAAATAGCTATTGTATACGGTATATGTGGCATTTGTATAATTGAGAAAGTATACTGTCAAATGCTTGTCGTGATTTTTTTTAAAACAGTACTATTTGGAACAATATTATACGCATTGAATTAGTGAGTCGTATAATACAACAAACAATAACCTTAAGAAACACTTTAAATATACTGTTCTTTTAACACTAAGTTTTAATCAGAACACATGTTTTAGTTAAAACTCTTATCCATTATACATATTAGTTCTATAATTTGAAAAAGTCATAAATTGTTGTTGACGGACCATTGGTCGTAATATTATGGCACTCTCTGAAGATTCCTCATTCAGGGCAGCCTGAAATGCCATGGAGACATCCGAAGTGGCAGCAAATCTCTCGAGAACAGAAATTGCAGCTGTAACTTCAGCGCGGGGTCGTATCTTCATGTTCCTTCTCAGAAGATGACAGTAAAGAATTATCATTCTCTTCTACATCACCAGCAAATGACTGGTTCTTCAGCAGCACAGATGTTGTCTGCATACATCCAATCTTCCATAATGATGGTACAAGAGGGCACCAACTGGGTGTAAGTGTGTAGAAGAGCATTATCAGAATTCCAATTGTATCCACATAAGTTCAGATGTGGATCATTGGTTTCCTGTTCAGTTTCAGCTGCGTTATCAGTTGCTGTCCAGACCTTCTTAAAACAGTTAGTTATGGTGTCTGTTATAACTTCATCCCAAGCAACAGATATGTTGCGGATAGCTTGTAGTACATTCCAATGTGGAACTGTTTCTTGTAGTTCTATTCCATTGATGGCAGCTGTAACCAATCGGCATCTGTAATTATGCTTCATTGAGGCGATTATTCCTTGATCCAATGGTTGCAGATGGCTCGTAGTATTAGCAAGTAAGAAGACAACTTCTATGTTTAGAAGTTCCAGGTCATCGAACTGATGTACCGAGCAGTGGTCCAAAGTTAGCAAAATGTTCCTTTTTCTCGCTGTCATTTGTTGTTGAATCTTCAAGAGATTTGGTCGTTCAAGTTTTATTATTCTCGTACTGACTTGGTAGATTGAATAGGTTGACTTTTTTAAAACAACGTGGATTTTTGTATTTTCCAATCACTAATGGTTTGAGCTTCTCAGAACCATCTGAATTACAACACAGGACCACCGCCAGTCTCTCCTTGTTGCATTTTCCGCCCTTGGCACATAGTGTTTTTTCAGGCATCAAGTTATAGAAAATGCTTGCTTCACCCATATTAAACACATTTCTTGGGTGGTGATGAGAGAGCTTAGATTGAAACTCCCGCGTCCACTCATTGGCATCTTTCTCGTTTACTCTATGTGCCTCCCCACAGGCATTGACAGCGCTGATTTTATGCCTCTTCTGAAAACGCCATAGCCATCCCTCAGAAGACACAAACCCAGTAATTCCTTCTTTCTTGGGGATTTCATGAGCCTTCTTTTGAAGCATGGGGCCAGGCAGTGAAAAAGAAAATTGTGAAAAATTATGTGAAATGCATAACGGAAGATATCATAGTGCACGCACAACATATAAATTTGGTTTAAACGAAGAATAACATGGAATATGTAATGAGGGGACCAAATTTTAGTTTGTAGTATGAATTATCCAAAATTGGTTTAAGCGGTAATTCGGCAGGGACCAAGTAGCTACTACGGATTAAGCAAGTTTTCGGTTTATACGATTTCAAATTAGCGAGGGTCTACTGTAATTGGTAAACCATAAGAAATAGACAAAACCTTGCTGCACTAAAAATGAAGATCTTAAAGCATACATTTTATGTGGAATAAAATTTTTTTTTTGTTTGACATTAACCATTTTCAGGATATCCTTTGCCTTTGGTTTGAATTTTCAAATACTTATACTTCTTTCAAACAGTAAGTTGATGTTTATTATTGTGTCATGGAATTTTAAGGACATCACACAGCAATCTTCTTTTTAAAAATCTGACTGTTACGTTAGCCTACTGTATCCTTATACGTACAACGAATGCGTAAATGAGCAATGTAAGTTATCTGTGGTAATAAGAAGTAGATAGAATAGTTTATTCCAAGCAGAGAAAGTCATGTGATTGCAATGTATCAGATTTTTCTTGACATATGACACAGCAATCGGTGCACATGGAACTGATATGTAATCATCATGCTGCTTTGAAGACATCAATATGAATGTCTCATTGTTATGAACGTGACAAAAGTCCAGATAGTGATGAGAAATTGCCTTTGCATAAAGAATTGTTGTACTAAGCGGAAGTAATAGTATTTCATGTTGTAAACGTTGAAACTACATTTATAGGCCAGTCAACATCAAAAGCACATATTATCAGGAGTTCCAAATTATAAACAAAATAAAAGGGTATCTAACTTATGTAGCTGTTATTCATCCTTATGATTAACTGATTCTTGATTCACTGGTGCTTAATATAATGACACAGCTTAGCACAACACAATTCTGAAAAGAAGCATGATTAACTCAGGATATACCAAATCCTGAAATATAGAGATCAGATTAGATCAAATCATTTATTAGCTGTCATTTTAGTTATACATAGTACTTTTACATTGTCAAAAACAAAATGTTTACAGCAGATACAAACAGAAAATATAAAAACAAAATACATATAATATAATTATGTAAGTCATATTTATACAAGCATGTTTCTATTAAAAAGTACTTTAATCTACTCTGAAATTGATTTGTTCCATATAATGCTGTAACTGTCACTGGCAATTTGCTATATAAAATCTATTCCATTACAAAAAATGTCCTTGTTGGTAAATTTCTTGGTGGCATTTGACAGAGTGACAGTTTGTGAGTCATGGATGGCAACTGAACATAATTGTCCTATTCTGTGTAGTGAATGGGATAAGGAAGAGCTTCCCTGAACCTAGTGGAATTTCTAACGGATTAAGGACTTCTGAGAGTATTCTAAGTTACTGTTTGTTTAGAAATTTGGCTAAATAGCAATTTACGTGTGTATATAAACTCAATTTCATAAGCCTTTTGTGTTTTTCTGGTATATTTTTAACATCGAATTATACATTTAAAGCTTTACTATGTATGTGGTTTACAGCAATTGAATTAAAGTCACATTTATAAAAATGAGTTGGAATTTTAAAACACTAAACATCACTAAGTAAACTGTACCTGAACATGTTTTGAGGATGACTTGTTCCCTCATCAGCAGGTGTGCAACTCATTGCTGGTGCTATTGGCAATCTAACTTTAGGGATATCTCTATTAATGGCATTTGTTTGGAACCACAAACTTTCAAAGGTTGTTCGGAGGTGGCAAATGAAAATTCATGAGGTGATCTTTGTGCTTTAATGTATGTCTATTTTCCCATGTGTTTAGTTCAGCTCTCCTACAAGGTTCTATACTATCCATGTTTTATTATTTTTAATATTTACAAACGATCTGCCATATTATCTTAGCAAAGATTCAATAGCTGTGATTTTTGCAGATGATACCAGTGTACTTATATCTGAAAAGTCACATCAGCAATTAAGAAATTCTGTCAATAAAGTGTTTGAACAGCTCAACTTTTGGTTTGAAGTTAATAAGCTTTCATTAAACTATGATAAAACCAATTTTATTCAATTTCAAACGAAGCATAAACAAGTGAGTGAATCAACAGTCGGGTACAACAATTACACCATAAATAAGTTATCTGATACAAAATTTCTTGCGCTTCAAATAGATAGAGAGCTCACCTGGAGAAAACAAATAAAAATCATGCTGCCAAAACTCAGCTCAGCTTGCTTTGCCTTAAGAAACATAAAAAATTTGCTGAACCAAAATGCCTTAAGAACAGCATATTTTGCCTATTTTCACTCCCTGTTGCGATTTGGAATAATGTTCTGGGGTAATTTGGCACATAGCAAGCAAGTATTTATATTACAAAAAAAGGCCATGTGTAATATCTGTGGTGTTGGGTCCTGTTATTCCTGTAGACCCTTGTTCAAAACCCAAAATTTCTTACTCTAACTGGTGAACACGTGTTACTCTTGAGCTACCTTACAGATAATTATGATAACTTCACACTGAACCTTGCTGTGCATGACTACAATACAAGGCATGCAGCAATTTGCATAGACCTTCAAATGGCTTAAAACTGTTCCAAAAAGGATGTTACTATTCTGCAATAACAATTTACAATAACCTTCCATGCTACTTAAAGCTATTAGGCAAGCCTAATCAACATAGCAGCTTTATGAAAGAGCTAAAGTCTTTCTTATATACTCACTCCCTATATACTGTGAAGGAATTTTTTAATGTCGTGCAACTATAAATATTCAATACATAGGGAAGATGGCATATGATGGTGACTTACACTTATTTGTTATTGTCCTACTGTAATGCATGTTGAGATGTTTACTCTTGGAATGGTGATGGTTTGCAAATTTTCATTTCTTAGATAATGCATGGTGTGGAGAGAGAAAGAAGGAGAAGGAGAAACGTTTTTGGTGCTGGGTATGTTTATTAGTTATGCTGCATATTTCATAATTATATGACATGTTCAATGTCCCTGAGCGTTGCTCACAGTGGGATCAAATGAACAAACAAATAAGCTGGAAAACTGGCAGCTTTTAGTAAAGTGATGTTATGTGCAAGCTCATGATTGGTAGAGCAGAAATGGTAAGCTACTGTGAATTTTTCAATCTGTTTGTATTTTATGGCTCTCATGTGTTCTTTCAGTCTGGTGTTATGGTCTCTCTTTGTTTGTCTAATGTATATGCGTTGTAATTGGAGCAGTTTATTCTATAAATACCGGATATCATGGTGATATGTTGTGGATTTTTCTTTTCTGTGCAGAGTAGTTTATGCTGTACTTGTTTTTTGAACCTAAGGTTATTTTGCATTTCTTGAAGAATCTTGCTGTATTTATGATGTACACCTGGATGGTATGTAAATTTCTTGTATTGTTTTAGTTCTTTTTGCTGGCTCAATTTTGTTGTTTCTGTTATTTGTTACTTTCCCTACTACATATAGTAAGTAGGGGAAGTATTGTATTCCACCCAAAAATTTGATACCGAGATTTCACCGGAAATACATGTTTTGAGACCCCCTGAATCCAAAAAAAGCATTTTTGGAAGTGCGTGCGTGCGTGCGTGCGTGCGTGTGTGTGAGAGAACAGCATAACTCAGAAACGAACAGTCGGATAAACACCAAACTTGGTATTTAGGTTCAGTATCTTCCAGAGATGCAACACGAAGGTTTTCAAGAAAATCCCCCCACCCCAGACTACCCTTTACATGGAATATTTTTCGAAAATTTTAATTTTCTCAAAAATGGCTCTAACGATTTTGATTAAAATATCATATGTTTAAGATATTTTCATGACAAATAAAATGTATATCTTGAATTTTCTGGGAATGTCTCCAAAAGTATTCTTCATTGTGAACGACTTTTGCATAACTGGCAAACCATAAGAGATAAACATTTTACTACACAAAAACTGTAGATCACATTAAAATACATAATTTATGTCGTATACATTTTTTTTGTAGAGTGAACCATTTTCGAGATATTGCTTGTTATTCCCTTAAATTTTCCAATACTTATACTTTTTCCCAAATTCGTTATTCATTTTTTCCTGGACATGTCCTGGACATGCAAAGAGATTGGAATGCGCCACATAGCAACCAACGCTTAAAAGATTTGACTATCGCTTATAACCTACCATATTTCCCTTGCATCTACAAGAAAATTAGCAATAAGATTAACATCTCGATATCGCGATTAACATGAAGCATATGGAGAATAAACGTGTGTAAAAATAGTTTGTACAAGAGTAGAGAAAGTCATGTGAGTGTAGCACATCAGATTTTTCTTCTTTTGCACTTGGCTATCTTTCTGTCTATTGACTCTTTATTGTATCCATTATTAGCTGCATATTCTACTTTTTATTTCTCACTAGTTGATGTTCACTAGTCTGTAACATGAACTATTAAATGCTGCATTTTTATGTGCTATAATATTGAAACTATTGTTTTTTTATGAAGTTGTCTGTGTTAGTTGGTTTCTGGTTAAATGCCTAAGGTGAGGTGGTGGTCTTCTCAGTTTATTTTTGGATTGAGGATAGGTAAATAGCCTCCTTCAGTTTTCATTGTGAAGTGTATAGACTGGCATAGGTTCAACAACTTCAAGGAGTCTTTCAGCAACTTTTTTGGTACAATAGCGAAAACATCCACATAACGGTACCATGTTTTGAAGATGTGAGGGAAATTTCATGTGATCTGTATTTCTAGTTGGGTCATGAAAATACCTTCTAAGAAGGGGGAGGGTGGGTTACCCATATTTAATCCTAAAGTTTGTTGAAAGAATCTCTTATTGAACATGAAACTTTGTTCTATGCATAATTTTGTCAGTTGTGTGTAATCTTCTATTTCTATAGTGGGAATGCCAGTTTGCTTAAGCCACTGCTTCAAGCTTTTTAATACTGTCAGTTGGTACACTGGGAAATAAAGCTTCTAGTCAAATAATACTAAGATGTCCTCATTGGAAAGAGTTTATGTTGAAATTCTTAATACTTAAGCTTTCAAACTTTGGTAGAGAGGTGTATTTATTTACTAACCACATTGTCTGTTGAAGTTCCATATTTTCTTTTCATGCAATAGCATTGAGTTAGAACAAAATCCAACATTCCTATAATTTTCTCATCCAGTTTTCTAGATAGTCATCCAAATAAGCAGTTTTAGACTGGATTGCTCTTTAATGATCAACATCATTTAATCCTGCATTTTTACTTTCTCTACAATGTATAGTAAGTAGGGAAAGTGTTGCATTCCACTCAAAAATTTGATACCGAGATTTCACCAAAAATATATGTTTTGAGGTGCCCTGAATCCAAATAAAGACTTTTGGAAACGTGTGTGTCTGTGCGTGCGCGTGCATGTCTGTGAACAGCATAACTCAAAAATGAAAAGTCAAATAAACACCAAACTTGATATTTAGGTTCAGTATCTTCCAAATATGTGACACAAAGATTTTCAACAAAATCGCCCCACCCCAAACTACCCCTTACATGAAACATTTTTCGAAATGTTTTATTTTCTAAAAAATGGCCTATCAGTTTTGATTAAGTTAACATATATTAAAGATATTTACATGACAAATAAAATGTATATCTTGAATTTTCGGGGAATAGCTTATGAAGTCCTCTTCATTCAGAGGGAATTTTAAACTTGTATACTTGGTAAACATTAAGCAATAGATGAAAACACACTGCACAAAAAATGTAGATTTCTTTAAAACACACAATTTATTTAAAATAAGCTTTTTGCGGCATAAGGCATTTCTGAGATATCCATTATTAAAGGTTCAAATTGTTCATTTCTTGGTCATTCTCTTAAAGTCCTTTCAACATTCAGTTATTTCTCACAATTGCATGGGAACAGTATGGAATTTTAAGGCCAGCATACAACGTGCATTTCTTAAACATTTGACTATTGCTGTTCCCTTTGTATCTACATCACATGTTTAATGTAGCTATTTCTGCAAATGTTTATTTGGATTAAATTGTAGTAGATAGAAAAATAAGCTTGATTAAGAATAATTTGTGTACCACTAATAAACGATAGAGGCTAGAAAAATTCATGTGACTGTATCATATCAGATTTTTTTAATAATTGCAGCACTCCAGTTGTACGAGAGTGGATTGCTGATGCTGAATGTTACACGCCCGAACAAGCCAGAAGCTTATAAACTACTGCAGCAGGCTGCGGATTTGGGTCATAAGGATGCTAAGGTGATGGTGGCCTGGGCACAGCTTCTGGGCTCCAACATGCCACAGGATATAGAAGCAGCAAAGCGCCTGTTCACTGAATTAGTTGATGAAGGAGTTCCTGATGCTCATATGGTAATATTTAACTTCAGAGTGAACACTAATAGTTATTCAGAAGTAGTCACTTTAAACAGTTTTTTACTAATATCTAAATTGAATTTCAGAGTTATTGATAATTACTATTGGCAACAAATAAAATACCATGTCATGATAATTGGTTCAATAAACACCAACACTTTTTGTCATTTATAGTATGTTACCAATTATAATATTTTTTATATAAAGATTTTGTTATTTTTGCACTTGTGGTCTCCTCTATAGTGATACATGTTTTTTTTTATTTTTATTATTTTATTTTTTATTAGCTTTTTACTTAAGAGCATATGACAAACATTTTTTGTAAATGTGTTTCTAACCTTAAAGTGCAGCTTCTACTCTTTTATTTTTATATTTATATTAATATAACATCATTTTCTCCCTGTTAACTAAAATCCCTTTAAAAGTTGTTACTTTCGAATATCATTCAGATAATTTTTTGAAAATATCATCGCTCAGCACTTATTTAATTAATAATAAGCCTTAACTAAGCTATTTTAAATATGTACCCAACTTACATTCCTAATATGCAATGACAATATAGAGGAAGTCTAAATAAATTTAACACATTCAGTACCATTCGTGAGCAAAGGTGATTAAGTTTCAGATCTATAAAAATTGCTGAACAATTTGGTTGCTTCTGCTTGCTTAGGAAGCTACATTTTGCACCAAGGTGTGCAACTTCTGTATAGTTATAGCTGGGTTATTTGCTTCTTATTGTAATAAAGCCACAGTGGCACATGTTGCAAGAATTGGCTTGCTTCTTAACTAATATTTTCAGCACTGTGCTCCAGAAGCATATCCCTAAACGTAATAATAGCAGCAAAATATTTAAATGGACTAGGCATTTTACTAATAGAAGTTAGGGTCATATATTGTCGTAAGCTCTTTACTATTTTAGCTCAATGGGGGGTAGAGCAGGTACCGTGAAAAGATCGATTATGCTAGCACACATTATGTGAGGTTCGACGGGAGACGTAGCTAAATGAAATTATGAAAAAATATATTAAAATGTCCCTAGCAATGTTAGTAAATCATGATGGGGATGAGGAAAGAGTCTATCTACTATAGAAATCCATAACAGAATGGCCCGGATGACAAATATATTCTAGGATAAAGAGAAATTACAATACCTCCTTGCTTCCTTGCCTGTTGGTGGGGGATGCCATGCTTGCATGCATGGACAGTGCACACACTACGACCTTGCCTTTAGCAGTAACTCTACTTGACTGTGTCTAAACCACGCTAACCTTGACGTGGGTATGCTACGTTAGAACTAGCTTCCTTATCCATCCCCTCCACTCTTGCGCAATATCCGATCTGGGAAACCAGGTCACCTACACAATAATGTTTACAAACGTCATAATATGTAAACAGTTATGCAGAAAAAATTGGGTTTGCAATTAGCTTGTTTTCATGCACACATTGCAATACCTATAGACACAGTCCCAAAATGAGCAATTGAGAGGAAAATAGATTGTTTTAAAAAATGAGCTTTATTTTTCTGGATTTAGGTTGACAAACCATGTGAATCACCTCCCCTAAAGCTTTTATTGAGTTTGTGCAATCTCCAAAACGGAAGGTATGCCTTAAGTCCATCTTTGAATATTCTCTACAACTTGTTTATGCATTTAGAGAGATGAAGGCTCTACACTTAGTGGAAAAGCTGTTTAAGGGACGTAAGTTGTTCCAAGCTTAAGTGCGTCTCAAAAGCATTAGACCCTTTTACTAGAGCTGCACCAGTTTTTTTAGCTGATTTTAGAAACTTTTACTCAACAGCTATTGGCATCTGAAACTTCCCAGTAAGTAGAATAACTCTCACATGAATTCAATGTCAGGATCAGTCAAAAAGAAAATGGCAGATCTATAAAACTAAAGAGGCTTCAGACTATCACTAATAACACACCTGTACCCAAAATAGCTGTGGCACAGTCTTATCACACAGAAGGTGCTAAATTAAGATTCCAAATCTGAAGGAACTACAGCATGTGGGCTTGATGTTGCATACATATTAACTTGTAATATTTGATTAATAAACTTGAAAACTTAAAGCTGTGCTAAAGTTCCAAGGCAACATCACTGTCAGTCTAACTAATAGAGTAGAATTTAAAAGCTGTTCTAATTTGAGGTTCAAAATGGCTCAATGGTATTCTAACCATTCAATCAGCATTCCAAGGGCAGAATGAATTCAAATCTTACACAGGAGGTTAACCTTTTTACTCCCTTTCTTTTTTACTTTGGGCTTGGAATTGAATATTTCTGCATAATGTATTTAATAAATAATTTATATGGATAAGGTTTTTGTGGTGTCTCACAATGATTGCAAGTAACATTTGTGATATACACACTTGAAAAAGAATATTGCATGAATAACGCTTTTCTACAGCACTGAATAGAGTAAAGTTCTTGAGTAATTATATGTTCAAAATAAATATTAGTTTTAACCTCAGGTAATATGATATTAACAGTTTTAAATAACTTTAAAAAGAAAGCTTACCATTGCAAGCTTTTTAAGCTTTCCGTAGCTTGTTAATTGATTTTGTACAACATTTAATAATTAATGCTGGTTAGACACAGAATCAAACATGTTTCAAGGAAGATAAATGCGGAAGAACCTATTTTCTGGCAAAAGGGGCAATGCTTTCAGATAAGAGTATGATCTGCAGGATGCATAATTACAGAAGCCTAGAGGCAGCTGAACACTTGCATACAGAAAACTAGGTCATTTAAATGGCTGATCTTTGAACTTAAACATCCCCATAAATGGCTGGTATTGAATGTGTTAATACTCTAAATTTAAAACTTCTTATCATTGCTCATAACTGATTTAAATTTGTCATAAATGCTTTCCAGTGTTTTATACAAGGGTGGATGAAATATAAAGCAGAATTGTTAATTAATTTATTGAGCCACTTAAAAGAGAGACAGAAATGCTACATCATTTTTCTGCACGGTTTCTTGATTTCAAAATGATTTTACCAAAGGATCTTCAGGTTTTAATACATTCCTTTAAGAAAGAACCAGTTGTCTATAAACCATTCTTCCCCTCATCATTGTGTAATTGCCGTTCCCAAAAGACTTTTTATGTCCAAACAAGTGATAATTGCAAGGGAACTATAAGGAGGGTATCTTAATGCGATCCATAAATTTCATTCAGTGTTTTTATGTTAATACTGTAGTATAATATGGTTCTTAATTGTCGCAGATAAGAATTACATCCCACATTGGTTGCTGGCATCACCTTTGGTGATAAGCAGATCTTAACCTCATCCAGAAACTGGCAGTAATAAGCATCATTTATTATACTTCATTCATAAAGAAAGGCCATCATTGGAGTACCACCAAACAGTACTTTTCTCATAATGCATAATCACTTTCTGTGAACGTCATTTGTCGGACTTGTTTTCCAGAGCCTCTGATCTCACCGAAATTGTTTGTTCACTTGGGTTTTTGAAAGTGTTTCTTCCCAAACTGTGTCTAGTGCCTTCTCAAAGTTCATGATTTTATGCTTTCTTTGACGAGATGATGTGTTGCACAATCAATATGTGTACCTCTTTCTCATTTGTGGAGCATCAAACAATTAAGATGAGTTTCTGTATGTGACCGGAACAGGTGTACACTCCAGACATCACTATTCCCCTCAAGGCCACAAATTGGTTCCTGCACTGTTTGTGCCACTGGAGCAAAATTTTGGCGTATATTTGATCCACTCTCAACATTTAAATGTCCCAGTGTCATATTAACTTCCCATATGTTGAGGCTATTAGTATGTCAGTTTAATAATGCAAATTAATCTCTTTTCCCATCTGCCCAGGTAAAGTGGATAAAAGGAGATTTTGTTGACACTATACTTAGACATTGTTTTTCCATGCTAAAGCCTGTGAGGCAATAGTGTCTGTAAGATGCTTGCCAACATTTTAACTTTTGTAGTGGTTTTAGCAGCCGATGTACAGAATTTTGAATAAAATCAGCATAAAGGAAAGTTTAATGCTCACAGGGTTTAGGATTCCTGTATGCAACAGGCACTGCAGTGAATGCAAGTCAAGCTCGAGCATTGGTGCACTATACATTTGCTGCATTAGGAGGCAGTCCTTGGGCACAGATGGCGCTGGGATACAGATATTGGTCTGGTGTGACTGTCACTGCCAGCTGTGAGAAAGCCTTGGATTTTTACCGGAAGGTCGCAAATAAAGGTGATTTGGCAAAAGGTGAATTCTGTAAGCATGATTTCATTTCATTTGTTAACTCGCTGTGACATCCATATAAGATCGGTAGTTATACTGCCAAAAATATGCTTGCTACTTTAGAATGCTTGGAGCTTGAACACACATGGGTTTATTAGAAGAAATGCTTGAGCAAACGCTTGGGAATAATGCGAATGACTTGAGGATTGCAAAATTTATTTTTGAAAATGCTCAGATGATATTCTGCATTCAAACAAGTACATAAAATATCTTTATAAAGACATCAGATTTGTCCGTCTTGTTATGCAAGCTGTTTACTCAAAACTATTGCAGAAGTCAGCATAACTGTTGTACTAATTGACATAGACTGTTTAATTTGGACATATGCTGCATATAAAATTGTTAAAATTATTAAAATTAGAAACACTATTAACTGTGAAGCTCCTTTCATTATACAACACCCTTTGATCTTCATTATTGATGAGCACATTTTTGTTAGAAAATCCAAGAAAGCTTTAAGCTTATTTTCTTAATTTTTTAGAGTGGCATTTTCAAAAATAGATTATGCTAGTAGTGTATTAATAGAAAAATAACTAAATACTTAGTACATAAGCATGATATTGGTCTTTGCATCCTCTTTGCTTTTCTAGTGTTGCCTCCAAACAGGAAAGGACAGTTCTTAGTGCATGCTCATGTGAATATTGTCTTTATTTGTTACTTATCTGTATGCACAGTTAATAAAGTGAAGCAATACAGTACTTAAAATATATTTGATATTAAGAAATTAACATTCTGTAACCTCACATTTTGATGGAACATGTTTGATGTCAATCACATGAACTGTTAGCCAATTGTCTTGCAGCCTATATCTGCTTGCTACTGATAAGTCAGTTCCTTCTATTGGTTTAAATCACAAGTGAAATTCCTTTCCCCTCAAATGTTCTCTTAAGCATACTGTAATATTTGTATGATAAATTTAAGAAAGGTGAAGAGAAACCTAAGTTAACCACATTACTTCACTATGCTTGTGATCTAGATGCTGCATAGTAAAGATATACTCAGTGGTGTACAACTGCTTTTATTATGTTGAATTTGGAATGAGTCACACTATCTCTACACAAACCTTCACTTACTAAGTTATTAAAACTGGAACGTTTTTGATGGCATTTGTCATCATCAGCAGTAGTTAGGTGACTCAATTTTAATGACTTAGTAAGTTAAGGTTTGTTTAAAGATAATGTGACTCATTCCAAATTCAACATAAAGAAAACTTAACTGTTTGTATGCTTCTGTTTTTAACAGCTGCTTTTTATTTCTCTCTTAAAAGCACATAAAGGTACATAGACAATTGCAGTTCTCTATTGACATTTACATCGTTAACCAAGAATACACACATTGAATCTAGTATAGCTTATTATTGGAATGGGTCTTTCCTTTTTATTATTCTTCAAATATTTGTAACTGAACTTGTACAGAGTTGAAACAAAACACCTTCTTTATCCATATTTAACCCATTTAAAAGCAGAGTAAGCAAACAGGAATAGCTTGCCATTGTTCAGAGTGATCAAGAAGTGGCCAGTCTCAAAACTTAGTGAATATTTTGTTTATATTTTGATAATATATACTAACTTAATGATTGCACTTATTAAGTTAACCAAAAATCTTACTTAAACCTTGTTGTAATTATTGTATAGTGCTTGAATGCAATCCATTCATTGATACAACATTAAGACATTTTCTGTAACTATTTGTGGAGTTCTACTCCACAGTAAGTGCCGTACATAGCTTGTAGATATCCAGAAAAAAAATTATCTTTATGTAATAATAATAATAATAATAATAATAATAATAATAATAACAACAATAACAACAATGATTATGATGAAGTCCATAGATTTGTGCACAGGTTTCACAGTGTCAATTTGCATCATATGTACAAGACATGAAATTTGTTCAAAACACTCTTTATTAAGTATTTGTTTAACGGAGCTTTAAAGTCGTATTACTTACAGTTTTCATTTCTGTAGGTAACTGATGTAGTATAGTGCCAATTACATTTATATCTTTATATAATTTTCTTATTACATGTATGCCTATCGTAATTTATGCTACTACTTGTACTATACCCATAAGAAAATGACATCTCTTTTCAACACTTACTGCAAAACGAAGCTCTGCAAAAGCAATGTACAGAAAATTGCTAGTGCTTTGCCACTGATTTTACTACATTCAAAAACTATTAACTGATTCAAATAAAAGCACACAAATTTATTTTTGTTTACTTACATGCAGATGTCATAAATATGTGTACTTATTAGCTCAAGAAGTGTAATAAAATATGTGCAAAAAGTTCATAAAATTTGAGTCCATTAGTTTTTTATCACTTTGTAGTAAATCTGTATGTCCTGCAAACCACATCTAAGCAGCCAGGAGGAGGTGGAATGCTGACCACATGCCACCCCCAATGCTGCACACTACCCATATATAAGCCATACTGTGTAAAGAAGCTGCAAAATTACATCAAATTTTAAGCTTGAGAGAAGAATAGCTAAAGGACAACATACTGAATTTGTTCCCTTAGATATATAGTTAACTGTATTCCAAGTACATTAAATTAGAACAAGTCTTTGCAGCTTCGAATTGCATGTGAAACTTGGTGGAATCATTCTATCCATATGTGCAAGGTAATGCAAGTTGCTACTGTGCCTCCATCTCAACACTGAAAGTGTTAAACCTACTATTTTGCTGGTAACCACATATACAAACTCTCTCTTTATAGATTAAAGATTAAAAACAGAAGCACTATTAACCGTGAAGTATTCTTCATGATGCTAGATTGAGTCACACTTTTTATAGTAACATAACCTTGTGGTTTTTGATACATGAAAGCCTTTCGGTCATGTATATTGATCAAGGTATGATTCAGCTTTCTGCATACACACCATTGCATTCAAGGGAGGCACTTAAACTACCATGTCAAATATTAAAGTACTAAGGGCTAGTTTCACCATCCAATGTTAAAAATACTCTTAAAAATAACAAACATCTTGTTTGTTAACATTATATTTAAAGTTTAACATGATGTTAAAATCTTGTATTTCATCTGCTTGTTAACATCAAAGACAACAGTAAACGATACCTTTTGAGAAGACGGTGACTAAACTACACAGCGCTCTGGTGCACTTTTGTCTATGTATCGCAGCGCTCTCTGTGTCAGTAGTAGACAACTGCATACATCCATGGACAAATTACCATGTGACGTTCATGATTATATGAGGTAGAATTGCAATGTAGAGGAACTGTTTCACTGTTTGAGAAGCATTGATTACAGAACTGGTTATTAAGTATAGATATGTTATCAAGTGGAAAAAGCAGATGGTCTTACATTAAAGGATAACGATGCAGCCTGGGAGAAAATCCACGAGTAATTTAATTGGAATGAACACGTTTATCCGAGGTCCAGTAAGCAACTGCAGCAATCTTATGCTAGAATAAAGTGTAGCAACAAAAATGTCAGGTATGAAGAGCATTTAGAATGGTTTAAAACTGTGGTGGACACTTCATTGAAACTAAAGCAGACAAAAGTGTGTTATTGTTTAGTAAGGTTCAAGCAGATCCAAATAAAAATACTGTTGTTATGATGCTGGACTGCTCTTCCGTTAGGAATGGCATTGAAAAATGACAAATGCTGCAAACTTGTATCAACAGCTTGGTTTGCAGCAGCCATTTTTCCAACTTCTAACATTTGTTAAATGCCATAACACAAGGGTACGGCAATGTTAACACCGAGTTTAACACATTATTAAAGCTAACATTGTTCAATGAAACAGAATTTGCGTTAACTTCAGTGTTAAATCAGTTTAACATTGTGTTAAAGTTTAGCATTGGTTGGTAAAACCAGCCCTAAATACTTTTAAAGGATCACATATCTATCCTATAGAGAAACAATATTAATGAATCAACAATTCGTTAAAGATTAAAGTAAACCTGATTTTGAAACATATCCTTAATAAAGCAAGTGATATATAGAATAATATAGATACACAATTCTTACATATTAATTAGAATTTTATTGATATTTACTTTTAATATGTTATGCTCACTGTTATAGTTACATATTATTTGATATTTTTAATGACTACTTTCTCATTTGTTAATACTTGTTATGAATTTACTTTGAGGTCTGTATTAAGACTGTGAGAAATACTTACCTAATTGCCTTCTGTACATTATTAGGTAGAAGAGCACTAAACCTAGGATTATGATAAACTTAACATACCAGGATGTAGCATAAAGTTAAGAAATAGTGCTAAACTAAAGGTCTAATTAGGATGCACTTAATGTAATGAGAATGATTCTGATTGGTAGTTGTTTTTATTACTCCATGCCACTGCTTCATGCTAATTGGTTCAAATTAGTCATGTGACATCCAAACTTAACGTAATGGTAAGGAAAAGATTAAGTTATGTGATGGTAAGTCAACTTTAAATGACTCTATTTATACAATGAGTTAAACTTATATTCAGTTGATCATAATCCCAGCTTTAATCAGTAATACAGAGCACGTAAAAGTCATTCATTGTCAAATCAATAGAGGTCTGCATGGGCTGAAACTTTTAAGCCCAGCCAATTTGAAACAAGTGCTTGCTACCCTTCCCCAAGATAGTTGTTTTTACTTTTGTTTTGATTCATTTTAGATTATTTTAGGAAGTTATGGATGAGGATCATTTAACAGGGCAGAATATACAAGAACACTTTAGTAATTCTGTTTATCTGTCACTTATATATTTAAATTTAACAAATAGCTTTACTTTATAGTAATTATTTCTATTGTAGCAACAATAATAATAGACATTTGTGCAGTTAAATACAATAAGAATAGATTTCATGAACATCTACACTTAATTTAGAAAACCTTCAATAATATGTTCATAAACTGACTTCCAAAGACAATAAGTGCTGTCCTCTTTTCAGATTCTATTTCATTGGCAACACTATTAGATAAACCTTTATTTGTAGTGAAGCCAAAAAATAATAACTCCTCCAGCTGACGTTTTAATAGCAACATTATTGCAAGCTAAATTCTCTCTGAATCAACAGTTTACTGCAGTGTAGAACATGTTTTTGAATATTAGGCATTAACACTACTAGAATTTATAAAAATACACATCAGGTCAATTTACTTTAAAAATATAAAATCACTAAAACGTCCTGCATCAACTTAAAAATAAAAAGCCAAATACATTACTAAACCAAGTGTTGAAACAGGTTGAGCTGTTCTTCGTTTGATGTGCAGCTTGCCCAAATTTCTTTAAGGTTTCCTGAAATATAGTGATGTTTCTACTAGTGGAAATACCAGCTTAGCTCAAAGTTTGCAGTGTACTAGCTCATGCTGTAGTTCACTGTCTTCTCGCTTGTTCTTACAAATACCAACTGCCTCTTGAATGCAGAGAGTAGGCTTTTTTTTATACCTGTTCAATAGGTGGAGAGCAGCACATAGGCAAAAGGTGACGTGCCATAGCTCCAACATAATCCAAACTGCTCAGCACACAGTGGCAGCAATTATTGACTGCCTTACAATAGAATGGGTTTTAGTTTAGTTTGACAGCTAGCCCAGGCCAATTTGATCAAAATAATGAACTATTCCGTTGGAATTTTCTAATTTTGCTATTTAGAAATATGCAATGTTTTCTAAAATAAATTATAATTTACAAATCAAGATAATGGCATCAGTTAATTCTTTTGTCTTTTCTATGAAGCTTGAATCCTGAAATGCTGTAGAATTTGTCTGCTCTTTGTTTTATCTAAAAGCACACTTTACAATAAAAACTGCTAAATTGTGAATAATCTTATATGTATTTAAAATATACTGCGACCCTATGTATTTTAAATGCAGATTATGAAGACAAAATTTATGCAGATGACAAAAGCCTTAGATGATTCGGAAGCGTTATAAAGCTGCTATGTTTCATCTCTATAGGTTTCCATTGCTTAGCAAAAAGTGTGCAGTTTTCTCCAGCTAAAGAATGTGAGAAATGAAATTAATCATTTATGTGCTTTCAGGGTTAAAATGATAATGATGATATTTACATAAAAATTAACTAGACATTTGTAAACTATGTGCTTTCAGCTTTAAAATTAATATTTTTATCCATTTTAAATATGTCGGCAATAAAAATTGATGTTGGCTGCGTGAGTTTTTCAAACATGTCAGATCTAATAAAATGGAAAGGGTTACTTTATGCATGAAAGAAAAATTAATATTCTCTTTATTTTTCATAACAGCGTAATGTACACAGTTTTCATTAGTTCAGAAAAGTCACATATCCGAGCCGTATTGTTTGACATGGACTGCCTTATATGGCTTTGTATCTAGAGTATGACTAAATTACCTCATTAATTGTTTTAATGTTGAATTGGACAGCTGATTGACAACTAAAGAATTACTAAATCAAAATGATAAATCACTGATTTAAAAGCTATAGTAAAGGTGTATAATATAGATTATTGTAAAAAGGAAGAAGATAAAACAGAACCATAGGAATATTGTAGGAGTAAGTATTAAATAAGCAGTACTTCTTGTTAAAATTAACAAACTTATTTAATTTGAATTGAATAGTATTTAAGAAGTAGCTTAACATATTACAAAGAAAATACTAATGAAAAACAGAAAAACCACCATGTTTGTTTTGACACTGTACAAATGTTGCTTCCATGCTAATTCATTATATGTTTGCAAATAATTAAGTTACTATGCACTGCACTGCTTGATTAACATCTTTCATTCTGCATGCTTTATTTTAATAATGGTGTAAATAAGATTCAGTATTAGTGCATAGCAGCAGTTGGGGAATGTCATGCTAGTAAAAAAACAGAAATTTGTTCATAGCCATGATTGAAAGAATACCACTACTAAAAATTTATGTATTTTGTATACCATAATTGTAAATGGAAATTGTTCATAATATGTATTTTATGGCATTTATTCCGTGAAATTATACAAAAAATTTGCATCATTAAATAATTATATTACAGTGAAGATCACTAATGGTCTAACTTCTTTAAACATAGGCTGTCTTTGCATAAATTATTGCATCTTAGTTTGTAAAGGCATATCTAAAACTTGTGTATTCCACCAACACATTATTTCCATTTGCTATGTAAACATTGTGTTTAAGCATTTTCATCAAGTTGTAATTGATACCTAATTTTTCATAACTTCACTGGAATACTATTGGCCATTGATCACACATGGCACAGCCAGTAGAAATGGAATCCATAAGATGCCACACAAAAATAATTTCTCTGCAGCAGAAAAAAACTGGTTTTAATGAACTTCTCAAGTATTATGACAAAACAGAAAAGATGATGTTCTGAGGTGCTGTGAGGATAATGTGATGTGCCAAACTCAAGAAAATGGGAAGCTTTATACACAGATATGATTGAAGTAACATTCATCCTTTAAACTGCTAGTAGAAGATATAATTCTAATTATTTTATTTTTATAAGTTTTTCTTCTACTCTTAATCATTCTAAGAACTTGAACAAGGCATGTTTGTTTGATGTCTTTGAACAGTCTATAGTAGGGTACTCGGTAACCATATTCTGGTTGTGGGAAATAACAGTGCACCTGATTAATATCAGGATGTTGAGGCTCATCCAATGAAAGTTGTACAAGAGGAGCACATAAATAAAGTTAGAATGAAGCATATAACTTTAACGGTGCAGTTTTATTTTCAGCTTCAATGCAGATGTAACCATTGTCTACAAAATCGTGTTGTGCTACTCAATCATGAGATGTACAATTGTTGTTAATATACCTTAAAGCAAAATTTAAAGCTACAAGGGGAAATTGAATGAGAACATTTCCCTGCCGTTTAAGAAGATTTTTCTCATAGTGCTTGAAAGACACTGTAATTCTGAAGGACTGCAGTCCATATTTGAGAGGAGAGGCTATTCAAGATAACTAAGTGTTAGAGACCAAAGAAAGAATCTTGGATATGGCCTATGGAGATCCTAGTTCTTGTACAATATTATCTACAGTATAGAGCTTTGCCGTAAGTTTGTTCAGCATTGTTTCCAACAATGATTCTCATTAAACTTGTGGGCAGGAATAATTAGTAACATGCTCATAGGTTTCCTTGTACTTCCAACAGGCAAATATTATTTACCATTTCTAAGCATTACATTGCCAGAGGCTCTAAAAGATGTTCTTTTACACATACAGCAAAATATGTGGTTCCTACTGGTTGGTGCACACCTTTATTTCATTCACCCAGTGTGAGAATTCCTGAATAAAACTTTTCCTTGTCAATAACTTAGAAGAAATAGTCCAGTACATTGGACGGTTAGAAACTTAGATTTAAATCCCATGGATTTTAACTTTCTCTACTATTTACTTATAATAAGTAGAGAAAATTCAGTACTGAGATTTCACCAGATATGCATGTTTTGAGATTTGCTGAATTTAAAAAGAACATTTTTAGAAAAAGGTCTGTGTGTCCATCTATTTATCTGTGAACAGCATAATTCAAAAACAAAAAGCTGATTAAATACAAAACTTGGTATTCAAGTTCATCATCTTCCAAAGATGTCACATGAAGATTTTCAAGAAAATTCCTCCTCCTCAAA
Source organism: Deroplatys truncata (assembly GCA_030765065.1). NCBI lineage: Eukaryota > Metazoa > Arthropoda > Insecta > Mantodea > Mantidae > Deroplatys > Deroplatys truncata. Next base: position 75,079,832 of record CM060975.1, on the reverse strand, counting down.
TTGTTCTTTACATGGTAAAACTTTGTTATTTTTGATTTTCTCAAAATTGGCTCTTAACAATTTTGATTAAAATACCATTACTTTAAGATGTTAGCAGGACAAATAAAATGATGTTGTTCACCAATGGCACTGGGGATTAATTGATCTGCATCATTTTCCCTCTGGCTTCCCAATATAAAGTCTGTAAGTTATCACTTTTAAGGCCTTTGCATTTGACGAGATGTTGTTTATTCAGGATGACATGTTCTTCACAGAGAGTGCACTTGGGTGTAGGTAGGCATCCTATCTTGTAGAGGTGTTCTGCGAGGCAATCGTGGCCAGTTGCCATCCTAAATAAGGCCACTGCAGTCTTCCTTGGCGTTTTTTGTATATCAACTCTATCTTTAATATTCTTATAATCTTTATCCTTTAATTTATCTTCTTCATCAAGTCTCTGCTGTCTTTTGAAATGTTGTTTAATGTTATTTAATTGTTTATTTATTTCTATTTGTCCTGCAAACAGCTTGCGAAGTCCTCTTCATTTTGAATGACTTATGTTATTGGTAAATTGTGAGAGAGACAAAATCTTACTATACAAAAAATGTAGATTTTGTTAAAGTAAATAATTAACATATAAAATTGTTTGTGACGTTAACTATTTTTTAGATATTCTTTGTTATTGGTTTGAATTTCCAATACTTATACTTTTTTCAAGTGGTAAATCATTATTTGCTTTTTCTCATGGCCAATGAAAGTGCATAGAATTTTAAAGCCATCACATAGCACCTCTTTGCCCTGTACATTCTTCTTAAACCTACAATGAAATGTGTAATGAAAGCTTATCTCTGTTAATAAGAAATAGAAGGATAAGCTTTTGTAAAAATAGTTTGCAGAAGAGTGACTAGAGAAGGTAATACAAATGCAACACATCATCCTAGACTTATTCACTTGTATGCCAAGTATCCTTGTGGCATAAATTCTTTAATTCCCAGTAAACTGATGTTCAACATTTTGAATTCTTCTCTTTTGGAAACACAGCGAGATTTTTTGACATTTACATATACAAATTGAATCTTGAATTACTTTGGCTTCACATTTTACCCCAAAACTTACTGGAACATATTTTGGAGATCATTGTCTCCACAATCAGCCTAGACTCACTTCTTGAGTGCCACCATCGTGGTGGTGTAAATCCTTTAAATTCCCATCAAATTCCCATGATATTAAAAATGTTGAATTATTTTGTTTTGGGAAAACAGTAAAGTATTTTATATAGTGAGTCAATCTATAGGCTGATGATGGAGACAACAGCCTCTGAAACATGTATCAGTAAGTTTTGGTGTAGAAAGTGAAGCTAGAGTTATTAAAGATTCAATTTGTGTATGTAAAAGAATGTTGATGTATATTTTCTCACACAATGTTATTTTTGAGTATATTAAATTAATAGTATGTGCAATTCTGTACTTTGTATATTTTCTTCAGGTGAAGTATTTTTATTATTTAGAAAAGCAACTGTACCCCTAAGAAAATATTGTCCTTCCTCTCACCCCCCAGTATATACTAGCAAACCAAGGACATGACCAGCCAGTCTTTCATGTTGCTAAAGGGTCTTTCAACAAGTGTGTCCTATCTTTAACATGTGATAGCTGCCGTTGTTATTGAGTTACAGCAGTCATTTTTTTCATGTGGTTACAGTTGTTATTGACAAATAGCCATGGAACGTTACAGCATTAAGCAACGCGTGGAAATTGTGAAAATTTATTATCAAAATGGATCATCTGTTCGCCAAACCTTCTGTATATTGCGTGAAGTTTACGGTGTGCATAATCGTCCCTGCGAGAGAACAATTCAGCATTTGATCGATAAATTTGAAAGAAGTGGTTTCTGTCAGCGATCAAAGAACGCCTGTACGTAATCGACGTAAGCGCTCCAATGAAAACATAGGCGCCGTTCGTGAGAGTGTATGCGAGAACGGAAACAAATCAATTGCTCATCGAGCACAAGAATTGGGGCTTTCGCCAACCACAACTTGGCGAATTCTGCATCTGGACTTGAAGTTTCATGCTTACAAAATGGTGTTAATTCAAGAACTAAAGCCCAACGACCATAGGTTGCGATGTGTATTCGCTGCCTGGGCTATGGAGCAATTGGAAGCTGACCCAGAATTTTGTCAAAAAATCATCTTCAACGAAGAAGCCCTCTTTTGGATGGATGGTTGTGTTAACAAACAAAATTGCCGCTATTGGAGCAATCACAATCCAATGCAGATTCAAGAACGACCACTTCATCCCCAAAAGGTTACTGTGTGGTGTGGATTTTGGTATGGTAGACTCATTGGTCCATATTTTTTCCAAGATGAAGATGGTGAAGCTGTAACTGTCAATAGAGAAAGATACCGGGCTCTAATAAGGGACTATTTTTGGCATCAATTGGATGGTATGGATCTCAGAAACATCTGGTTACAGCAAGATGGTGCCACATGTCATACTGCTCTTGAAACAATCAATCTTTTGAAGGAGAAGTTCAGAGGTTTCATTATTTCCTGTGGTAGTGATGTTAACTGGCCCCTGAGGTCATGTAATTTAATGCCGTTGGATTATTTCTTGCGGGGTTATGTTAAATCTCAAGTTTATGTCAACAAGCCCAAAACAGTAAATGATCTTATGAATAACATCATGCGTGTTATTCGTGAAGTTGGGCCTAATTTACGTTTTTCTGTCATTGAAAATTGGGTCAACCGTATACGCGCAACCCAACGAAGTTGCGGCGGTCACTTAACTGATGTTCTCTTTCACACATAATGACATTAATTATGTTCCAAAATAAAAAAAGAAATAAACCTCTATCATTTATAGAATGTGTTTTATTTAAGTTCAAAGATAGGACACTCTTGTTGAAAGACCCTATATTTCACACTTTGGTTCCACATGATGCATGCATGTTTACATGAACACCTAACTCAAGGTAACAAACCAGAGATGATTGCTGCTTGTGGAATGACATATGTCAGTCTGCTGTTCAACCTGAAAACATTTGATTTTATTATTGCAGTATTACATATAAAGATAGAGAAAAAATTTTATTAACAAAACTTATTCAAAATGATGTCTTCTATCTTCAGTTTAAAGGGTGAACCTCTCTATATTGTGGGAGTAAAGATGTAGTTTAACTGTTCTACGTATATTAGCACAAAACAAGTATCCTCGTAATGATATCTTACATAGAAAGAAAGTTAAACAAAACAAACACAAGCTCCACCTGAGTGGTCTTGCGCAGTATTCTTCTTTTATTGTTTGTGACTTTATATCAAGAAGTCACATAAGCTACAAAAACAGCACCTTTTACTAGAATCCAATGTTTTAACTTCATTATCCATCTGAGCCACATTACCAACCCTGAATATATATATATATATACCAGTATAGAGAGAATGTGCCGTGTGAATAAAGCGAAGCAAACGTTTTTCCTTTGAATTTTGAAGCTTATGCTTCAGAATTTATGAATAAGGAAGGAAAAGCTTTAGCTTGTGATGATGAAACGCAGGAAGAAGCTTTTCCTTCGCCTTGAAGCTCTGGCTTCATTCAAAAAGCTATTACTTTTAAAATGTGAAATCTGGTCAGCTGTAAACTCCCCTTTGCAGGCTGCAAATTTGGCTCAATTAGCGGCATGTGTATGCCATGAAAAGTGTTACAGACCACACCGATGTCCACCTAGAGAGGATTATAAAGCTCTATATCCTTTTAATGAAGAAAATGTTAAGTGGACTAATAATCGTTTCCTACCAGACACAGAGGAAAGAAGGGGTTGAGCACTGTCATCAGAACCGAGGAAGATGTTTCTTCAGTATTTGGCTGATCCGGGATTGCAGTTCATCATAGCGGAAGAAATAGAATTTATAAAAAATTATAGTGAGTAAAACAGTAAATTAAAAAAAATTTAAAAACTGTACTTGTGGATCAAATTTCCATTGTCATCACATGATGTAACTGTGGCAAAAAAAGAAAAAAATGAGTGGCTTGAAAAATCAGATTGTACATATCTGTAAATCTCAAACCTTATGTGCAGTATGACGACGAATATACGTATTAATAGAAATGGTTACAAAAGTATCGATGTGCAGGCTACAAGCAAAGGAACAGTTCACAAATGTTGAGGTTAGCTGCCTTGGATCACTGCAATGACAAGTGAATATGCAAAAGTTAAAATGTTAGGGGTGTACTTAGTGGATTTGAGAACACTATCATTTTGGTTGATGAAATGGCCTAAAGCGCTGGTTAATTACCCCCCATCGTAATTTAACAGAAGACAGTCACAAGTCATTTATCAAGTGTTTAAGAAAAGAGATGATAATAGAGCGTTGTTTTGGTCAACTAAAAAGACTGTTTCCTATTTTGCAATCTGCCTTTAGAGTTGGCTTAACAAACATTCCAAAAGTGCTGCTTTGTATTGCACAATGTTGCAGAACATCTCCAGGATGAAGATTTTAAAGACACTGTACAGAATTTCAATGAGATGGTGATAATGAAGAGGAGCCTGTAACTGAGAGGGAAATTCTTAGGAGAGGACATGAAAAAAGACAACAAACTGCAACTGTAATACAAAATGGAAGATTTTGAATTGCTTTATTTGTGTATAAATACAGAAAACAATTATCATGTTTAAAACTCCTAATATAAGATTTGGATCTACAACAAGCTACTAGAAACTCTTGTTAGGTGTATCACTGTCTAAAGAGCAGTGTGTATGACAGTTTGTGTTCCTATTCATTTTCCTTTTTAACCTGGTTTTCATATTATTAACTTTTTAGCAGCTATTTTGTTTCAATCGGTGTGCCAAACTTAGTCTCAAATGAATGTATGGCTTTGAGTTGCCTCCTCTTTCCTCCTGGAAGTTGGCATTTCTCTAGTATGTCAGGATACATGTACAAAGCCCCAGCTAAAAACACTGTTGTACTTTCTACATAAACTGAAGCCTCATCTGAATCGAATGATAACAGTTTTAACAGACAGTTCACGTGGGCTCATTTTCAACAAATAAACCAATTTGAACAGTCAGTACCAACAACAATGAAATCAGATGCCCATGTTTACTCGACACAGGTTACTGATAATGATGACACTGCAGATCGCTAGAAGGTTTAGCTTTTGCCATAGAAGGAAAAGGTAAAGATTATTCATACGACCTGAAGTCCAAGCTTTTGTTTCTACCTTTTGCTTGCAAGCAAGTTCTCTGACTTCCACCTTTTCCTTCCTAGCTTGTGCTTCAGTTTTATTCATACGACCCAATATCTAATCGATTGAAGAGAGTTTTTCATCTGTCAGTAGACAAATTCATAGATTGACAATTACTAACAGTTGGTGTTGAGTGTTATCTGATATGGACAAGGTGGTTTCTCTGGGGCTAAAAATGTTTAGAATTTATGTTGGAAACTGGGAATGAGTCATAGCAATATTTACTGGTGCCCTAATAAGCTGCTAAGCACTGAATTTTTGCACACACTTCTCTAGCTAATTAAAGCCTACATCATCACAGCCACATTGCATGCTTGTATATACACCTAGCCAGAATAGATGCTTCTTGCTTTCTCCGTATGGTTTTTAACTAATTGAAGTTTGCATAACAAGTTATTTAATCACACCTTTCAGTTGCGGAGGAGGTGTCACTTTCTGGTGGACAGGCGGTGCAGAGAGTGCGACTACTAGAGGAACTGGAAAATCCTGGCTATAATTCTGGCATCCTTGACAATGATCTCATTGAGTACTATCAGCTGTTGGCAGAGAAAGGGGATGTTCAAGCTCAGGTGACAAAATCTTTCTTGAAATTGCTTGCTTATTTACTTGAAAAGCTTCGCAACAGAGCAGCATACAGATATTATACCATCAAAATATTTTTCAATGCTGGTGTGCATCCCGAAACCTGGTAAGGATCCGGCTCTTCCCTCCAGTTACCGTTCCATTAGCCTCCTACCCATCCTCTCTCAAAAGTTTTTGAGAGGCTCATACTACGCCGCTTGTCACCACTCCTGGCTGACATTCAAGCAATCCCAACCCATCAGTTCGGTTTTCGTCCTGGGCACTCCACCGCCCAACAGCTGCTGCGGGTGGTGGAAGCCGCTGCCCTGGGCTTCCAGGACAGGGCTTTCACTCCTGCAGTTTCTCTGGACGTGGAGAAGGCCTTCTCTACGACCTGGCATGAGGGACTCCTATTCAAACTAATTCACCTTGGTCTACACAATCAGATTATCCACATCATACACAGCTTCCTACACCAACGTACATTCATTGTAGCAGTAGCGGGTAAAACATCCACACAACACCCACTACGAGGCAGAGTCCCCGAAGGCTCTGTATTATCCCCCACACTGTTCAGTCTGTACATGGCAGACTTTCCAGTGGCACAGGACGTCAAAATGGCCCAGTATGCTGACGACGTCTTGTTATACACATCCAACAGACACATTCTCAGAGCCTTCAACCCCATACAACGACACCTCCGTCTCATTGAACTCTGGTGCAGGCAGTGGCGGATGTCCGTTAATCCGGGCAAAAGCCAAGCTGTCCTGCTCACCAAGAGAAGAATTCCCGCAAACAGACCACACTTCACCTATCGAGGCCAACAGATAGAGTGGGGAAATTCTATCCGCTATTTAGGTGTCACTCTAGACAAGGGCCTAACTTTTCGTGAACACGTGCGGGGAACAACGAACAGGGCTAAGGGGGCGGTAGCCGCCTTATACCCGGTTCTGGCTTCCAATATGCCGGTTCACCTAAAGTTACGCCTTTACAAGGCGCTTATACTACCTCTGATGCTCTACGCCTGTGAGGTGTGGGGCATGGCAGCGGATAGCTGGCTTCTCTGGCTCCAGCGAATACAGAATAGGGGACTTCGGTCCATCTATTCTGTCGGTATTGCCTTTCCGATCAGACTACTGCACGAAGCCTCGGCCATACCATATGTGGAGGAGGTGATTAGACACCGGGCAACTAAATTTTACGGAAAGTTGATTTACCATGAGAACGCCCTTGTCAGATCTCTGGGGGACTACGTACCTCAAGAACGCCAGTTCAGAAGTTACCGGGTTCCTCGCATGGCATGCGGGCATCCCCGGTAACGAAGGCTTTAAACCAGCCAACAGCAAGAACATGCTGACAACAAGTACTCCCCCCCCCCTCCCTCCTTCGGGAGAGGTCATCAAAATTTCATCATCAAACAAAATTTTAAAACAAAAACAAACAGCAGCGGAGCAGGGTATTGGGCTCTGTTCCTGAAAAGGCAGCCAATGAGGAGCCTATAAAAACTTAGCGCTACCTCCCATCACACCTTCTACATCAAAACCAAACCGCCACCCTAAAAATTTCCTTTCTACCTATGGTTAAGCCCTTCAAAGGGTAGGTACATGGAAAAATCCACTTAGGTTCACCACGAACCTACCAGATGCACTCGGACTCGGAGCTGGTCACTAGTGACAGTAGCCCATAGAAGAAGCTCAACACAAGTGGAGCAAAACGTTGTTAGATCATAAGACACTATGACACTGCCTACACCGGAAACACAAGAAGTTTCTGCAATAGACAACAGCCGTGGGAGCTTCCATACCTATTTATTAGGTCTTGTTTACATGCTAATTTTAAGTGTTCTGCTCAAACCTAAATAATAGGCCTGTTGCATTGGAATGTTACCAGAGCACCTTTCTAGTAAGAAAAAGAAAATTACTTCATATCCATTGGATATATTTGTTATGAAAAACTCCTCTGAAGAGAGATATGCATTAGCTTTACAAGTAGCTTGATTTGTTTATGCTACCATTTCAATTTCTCCAGCTAATGCAACAACTGCATCCTGGTTATAATAGAAAAGAAACTGGAGGTTTTTACTGAATACTGTTTACAAGGGGGGGGGGGGAAAGCAAGTGCTCTTTAGTGTGAGACGGTAATTTGTATCACAAATTACTTTAATGTAAATAATTATTTTAACATGAATATGTATTTTTATGTAACATTGATTTCAGAGGTTTAATAATTGTAATTATTATTGGTAAATAATAATATACGGCTCTATTGAAACTGTTAACAATAACACAATACTTCAGCAAGGAATGAGTTGTTTATCGTTACCGGGAACCAGGAAGTTACGTAATGTTTCGCGCCTTTTCGGTAAAAAAGCTTCTAAAACATTCTATAAAAGTAATATGTATTAGTGGTTTTCATTGGATAGTAAAATAGACGCTAATGTTGGCGCGTTTTATTAGCCAATAGCAGTTCATTTATAATCTTTAGGCGTATCTTGAGGTAAGCCTATAAATAACCATGCTCGAAGTTGGTCGCCCCGCAGTTATACAAAATTCTCCGTACACTCCACGTCGATTCCGCAGTTCAACAAGATGTCGCCAATTAGTCCTTCACTTTCGTCATAAGTTACACGCAGCAGAAGTACGAGAAATCTTATAAAATATCCTACAGTTAAACATACAAAGTTGAATTACGTGAGTTAAAAGTGATAAGAAGTTATTATAAACAGTTTCATTTGGGCAAGTATTCAGATTAATATGTAAATGTGTTAGTGCACGTGTGAGACAATAAAACATTATAAAAAATACATTTCTTCACTAGTAATTTTTGGATAAAAGATTCCTTTTCCGCTTCACAACCTGTAAGAAAAACATGCCTACCTAGATCTGATAATAGCTAGCCGGTGGACATTTAAAACTGATACCAATTGCTACGTCAGAGGAATCTACAAACAACAAATGAACCAACCAACGTATGACGTCACACAAGATGGCTTCGCGTGAAGAAAACACATATTTGCTCTCTCAAATTGGCTACCACAACGTGGGGCTCCACAACAAATTACGTAAAAACATATTACGTAATTAATACCTCTCTCAAATTGGCGCCACCAACGTGGGGCGAAGTAACCAGGAAAGGAAAGATGACCAGGAAAGGATCAGCATAATCAGGACGTGGAACGAAAGCAACAGTAAAATGATCTACAAGACGCAGATTCCAGAAACAAGAGGAGCGACAAACGACGCGGATAAGTGGACGCAAAAACATCGAGACAACGTAGATTCATCACAACACAACGCAGAAGCGACACACAAATCTAGGAGAAAGGGGCAGAACGCTGGACATCTAAGCAACATCAGCAGATAGCATCAGAAAGGTTAGAAAAGTGTGATTTTAATTCTAAAAAAAAAAAAAAAAAAAAAAAAAGTGTAAAACAAGAAACAATGATGGAAGGGGATAATGTAAAAGTTAGCTGTAATTCAATACAGGATACAGAAAATAGCTCAAACAATGTAGTATTGGAGGGAGGAAATGTTAGTGCAGAAAGTAAGAATAGAATAGCAGGAAATATTAATTCTGATACTAGAATGATTATGGATATGATAAAAAAGATTCATAAGGAATTAAGGGAAGATATGCAAAAGAGTTATGAGAAATTAGGACAAAAATTAACTCAGAGTATAAGGGAAGAAATTTGTAAGAATAATGAGAAATTAGAAAAGAAAATAGATCAAAACAGGGAAGATATGCAAAAGAGTTATAGGGAATTAAGGGAAGATATTGGTAAAAGCTTTGAACAAAACAGGAAATCAATTGAAAGTATTGGTAGGAGGAATGAGAAAGTAGAGCAAACAGTAGATCAAAGCAATGAAAAAATTGAAAAGAAAGTTATGAAGTTAGATAGTAGTAGGCCAGAGATGAAAGATGAAAATGAGGAAGTAATAGTAAGTAAGATAGGAGAAATTTCAAATAAAATGCTAGACATGAGCAAGGAAATAGGTAACAAAGAAAGTGAGGTTAATGTAGAATGCACAGAGTTAGGAAATCAAGTGAGTAGTATTTCAAGTGAGTTAAGAGAGATAAAAGAGGTTAGGAATGTAGATGTAAATGAGGCGCAGGTTAATTTCAGAGGGGAAATATCAGAAATACAGAATGAGACAGTAATGCAAAGAAATAAATTGTATCAAGATGTTCAAAATGAAAACTCCAGTCCAGTACAGTTTAGTACAAATTTGTCAGAGTATTCTCAAGTTAGAAAGAAAGCAGATGAATTGAAAATGAAAGTTGTTAAAAGATGTATTGTTCAAGAAACTGTAGATTGTTTTCAAATGTTATCATGGGATGAAATGTCATATGAATACAAGAGGTTATTCATGAACAAAAATTTGAAGGTTAGGTTACAGCTACGAGTAATGTTTAGCCACACACAATTTGATCCAGGAGGGTAAATAGCAACGAGATGTAAACTAAATGCTGGATAGGTAAAGATGACTTGCAGAGAAATGTATTGGAACGTAAGAGGGTTAACTAAATATATATGTCATTTGAAAAGAGAAATAAGTTATAAAAAAAAAAAAAAAAAAAAGAGAAATGTTTTAAAAATAAATAAATAAATAAGTAAATTAAACTTTTAGTAACTGTAACAACATTTAGAAATTAAGAATGCAAAGATTGAAACTTAAGATGATATTAAATTAAAAGTACGTAAATACAATTCCAAGAATTAAAAATTAAGAATGCAAAGATTGAAACTTAATATGATATTAAATTAAAAGTACGGAAATACAATTCAAAGAGTATTGTTAAAGTGAAATTCAAAATAACAAAAATGGTAAAAATAATTCAAAACAAATACTTATGTAGCAGGCAGAGGGGGTGAAACATTGTCAAGATTTAAGAGATGTAAATATATTTGCAAAGTACAAAATAACAAAAAAATTGGTAAATATAATTAAAAATAATTGAAACAAATACTTATGTAGCAAACAGAAAATGTGAAACAGTACCTAGATTTAAGAGATGTAAATATTTGTGTTGAGGGTGAATATTTTGGTACATATGCATAATAATTACAAAAATCTTAAATGTATAAATTTTTGTCAACAACTCAAAGTAAACAATTTGGTAGCAGTGATTAAATAGTTTAGGGTATAGTATTTGCTATAAAAAAAAAAAAAAATTTTTGTGATATCAGACTAATATCTAAATTAATTAAACCAGAGCCAGTAAGTAGTGGCGAGATAAAACATATGTCGTGTGTTAAATACGTGTGAAGTGTTAAGTGAAAGTGATAACGTGTGTTCCAAGATTTAGGAGACTAAAAACAAAATTATAAAATTTCCAAGCAGGTTATAAATGTTTATAATTATGTTTCTAGTGGGGCATATGAGACGGTAATTTGTATCACAAATTACTTTAATGTAAATAATTATTTTAACATGAATATGTATTTTTATGTAACATTGATTTCAGAGGTTTAATAATTGTAATTATTATTGGTAAATAATAATATACGGCTCTATTGAAACTGTTAACAATAACACAATACTTCAGCAAGGAATGAGTTGTTTATCGTTACCGGGAACCAGGAAGTTACGTAATGTTTCGCGCCTTTTCGGTAAAAAAGCTTCTAGAACATTCTATAAAAGTAATATGTATTAGTGGTTTTCATTGGATAGTAAAATAGACGCTAATGTTGGCGCGTTTTATTAGCCAATAGCAGTTCATTTATAATCTTTAGGCGTATCTTGAGGTAAGCCTATAAATAACCATGCTCGAAGTTGGTCGCCCCGCAGTTATACAAAATTCTCCGTACACTCCACGTCGATTCCGCAGTTCAACAAGATGTCGCCAATTAGTCCTTCACTTTCGTCATAAGTTACACGCAGCAGAAGTACGAGAAATCTTATAAAATATCCTACAGTTAAACATACAAAGTTGAATTACGTGAGTTAAAAGTGATAAGAAGTTATTATAAACAGTTTCATTTGGGCAAGTATTCAGATTAATATGTAAATGTGTTAGTGCACGTGTGAGACAATAAAACATTATAAAAAATACATTTCTTCACTAGTAATTTTTGGATAAAAGATTCCTTTTCCGCTTCACAACCTGTAAGAAAAACATGCCTACCTAGATCTGATAATAGCTAGCCGGTGGACATTTAAAACTGATACCAATTGCTACGTCAGAGGAATCTACAAACAACAAATGAACCAACCAACGTATGACGTCACACAAGATGGCTTCGCGTGAAGAAAACACATATTTGCTCTCGTAAATTGGCTTCCACAACGTGGTGCTACAAATACACAAATACAACACTATACCTCTCTCAAGTGTTACACAATAAAGTTGTTTGTGTTAGAATCGATGGATGGTAAAATGTCTAATGAACCAGTAATTTGCTTAACCGTAACAGAAATGGACTATTTATCTGTTAGACATTGTGGGTACCTCAGGAAATTCACATACATCAGAATACCTGGCAGAAACGGCATTTACTGGCCTCAAGAATGTGAAGAAGGATTAGAGTGTTCTGTCGTTCTTTTGTTACTGATTCTGCAGCCAACGTTCCATGAGTGTGTCACTTGCTGGAAAGCAAGGAGGATGTAAATCTGATAACCTATGTTGTTCAGCACATCTTTTGGATCTCTTAGCTAATGACTCAGTTTCCAAATCTGAAGGAACATGTTATCATGTTTAAAATAGAGAGTTGAGGGTTGTTACACTACATCACTATGATAATCTTACTTGAACGCGTTTCGGGAGACGGCTTGTTCCCATCGTCAGCATTTTCTCTCAACTAATATTTGCCGGTCATCGTCTGGGGGATGTGTGTGGTTTGTGGTGTTCTCTGGTGCTGGGCTGATGAACCTCCAAAGGCTGTTGGGTGGCGGCAGTTCAAAATTCATTAGGTGATTCCTGTGTTTGACAATATGTATTTTTTCCCAGATGTCCAATTCATTGCTGCTGTTGATCGGTTTTAAGAGTTTTATGTTTGGAGTGATATCATGGTTTGAAGACCAGAAATGATGTGCTACTGCTGATTTATCTTGCTGCTTTTGGTAAATGCATCTCATATGCTCTTTAAGTCTTATTTCAAGATTTCTTTTTGTTCTTCCTATATATACCAGGTTACATTCATTACAATCAATTTGATATATACCAGCTGATTTATTGTTGGGGATAGGATCTTTTGTTCTGTTGCATAGTAGTTTCTGTATGTTGTGGTTATTCTGTGGAGACAGGGTGATGTTGTATTTTTTGAAAATCCTTTGAAATTTATGATGTGTCCAAGGGTGATAAGTGAATTTTCTATATGTTTGTGGTTTTTGTTGTCTGAGTAACGTAGTCATTTGTTGGATGTATTTCCGTCTTTCAAACCTTTTTATCTTCTTATCTATTGTTTTTTTCTGGTATCCATTCATAGTGGCTATGTTGATAATGTGTTGGTATTCTTTCTGGTATTCCTCTTTCTCCATTGGTATATGTACTAACCTGTTTGTAATACTATTTAAAATTGCATGTTTGTGGCTTGTAGGATTGTAGCTATTATTTTTAATATAGTTTTCTGTGTGTGTTGGTTTTCTGTAAATGCCAAACGTTAGTTTGTTGTGTGCATTATTTCTGATGATCCTGATGTCTAGGTAAGGTAATTGGCCATTTTCTTCTTTTTCCATTGTGAATTTTATAGATCTTTTTTGTAAATTTAATAATTTCAAAGCATCTTCTGAAAGTTTTTTTGGAACAATAGCAAAAATATCATCTACATACCTATACCAGGTTTTGAATAGATGTGGGAAAGATTTAGTAATATGGGATTCAAAATAGCTCATATATAGTTCTGCTAAAAATGGTGAAAGGGGGTTTCCCATAGTTAGGCCTGAGGTTTGTTTAAAGATTTTGTGATGGAATGAAAAGAAATTCTGGTCCAGACATAATTTTGTTAGTTTCAGGTAATCTTCTGTTTGTGCTCTAGGTGTGCCATTGTTTAATATCCAATTTTCTAGGAGTGGTAATAATTCTTCTTTTGGTATGCTTGGGAAGAGTGCAGTAACATCAAATGATACCATCATGTCTGTGGGTGATATATTTATATTTGAAAGGTGACTGGTTAATTCTAAAGAATTTTTTATGCTAAGACTTTTGAACATAGGCATGGAGTTGAAGGTATTTGAAAGCCATTTTGCTAGTTTATATGTGGGAGAGTTTATGTTATTCACTATGGGCCTCATTTTGTTGCCGAGTTTGTGTATTTTTGGTAGTGCATATAACCTAGGTATGATGGGAAAATCTGGTTTAATTCTGGATTTTTCGGCTTTTGTTAATGTTTTGGTTTCTATCAATGTATTCTGGAGTGACTTGGTGCATTCTTTTAATGGATTTTTGCTGAGTTCTATGTACTCTGGGTTATGTAGTAATTGCATAACTCTAGATTCATAATCTTCTTGGTCTAATATCACTAATGTGTTTCCTTTGTCTGCTTTGGTGTATACTACAGGTTTTGACTTTAGAGATTTGATAATTTTTTGATGTGGTACGTAGTGGTGTTTTTGGGCTTGTATCTGGTCCAATATTGGTTCACACTGTGATTGTATTAAACTTTTATCCTTATCTGTAAGGTGGTTGGAGGCTATTTCAATATCAGCAACAAAGTTTTCTGTATTTTTTGTGAAGTTGAAACAGGTTTTTAGGCCATTGTTCAAGACAGATAGCTCAGTGCTGGTGAATGGTTCTTTTGAGAGGTTAACTACATATTGGCCTGTGGTAGGTTCATTGTTTAGGTTATGTTTATATGTTGCTTTCCGTTTTTGGTTATGTCTAGGAGATTTTTCCCGGTATTCCAGGGAGTTTTTTTGTTTGAATATAAGGTTGTTTAATTTCTTTTTCAGTTTCATTGTTTTGGCGCTCATTTTCTTGCTAAGTTGCGTAAGGAAATTTGACCGTAAATTTTCCCATAAGGGTATTCCTAAAACTTTCGGTAACCATAAGTGTAATTCATAGATTCTAAGGTCCAAATCCTGTAAATTTGCATAATGTTTGTTCTTTTCTATTTCAATTACTTTCTTGTCTGCTGCTGTTTGATGCTTTACATTGTGATTAAATTTTACGTATTTTCTAACGAAGTTTGGCGTAACTTTGTGTTTTAAGCAAAGATTTAGGAATCTTATGTTTGCAGCCGTGATTTTCTTTTTGATTTCTAGTTTTAAGTATAATTTTATGTCCTGTTTAATTCCAAAGTTTCCGTTGAATCTGTGTAAATCTGTGCTTACCTCCATATTCTTTAGTTGTTACATGCGGCAATATCGGTGTTTATTCTTTGCTTCTTATAGACTTGTAAGTCCAATTTAAGCTCAATTTTTGAAGATTTAGAAGCTTGTGAATCATGACACATCACTGTTACAAGCTTCTAAATCTTCAAAAATTGAGATGTTATCATGTTTCAAAACAACCATTTTGCAAATGCTCTCTATAAACAATCAGGTGCTCCAAAACTTATTGTGCCAGCTGAAACCCATGGAGCAGTTTTGATTGTTTGGATGCTTCATTAAAGGTTGGTGTACACTTTTGAAAATCTGTGAAGATAATAGGGGCAAATTGATAGTCATGCTCAAGCAAAAGTTACAACTTTTTGCTTAAGAGGACTGTGAAGTATGATTTCCATTTTGAAGCCCATTGCTGAAACTTGATAGAGTACAGAAAGAGTTTTGTTCCATTGTTCATGCTGTGAAACAAGTTAAGAAACAAATAACTGGTGTGTTGCGAGATGAAAGTATTAACAAGAAATTTGCAAATAGAATAACGTGACTTTAACTCCAGCTCATTTTCTTGCAAATCAATAATACTGAAGTGCTACAACTGAGTGAAGATGAGAAGAAACTGTCACTTGATTTTGCAAGCTCAAAATACAATTCTAGTTTTATACTACCATTAATACTGAAGTTCCAGGCACAAGCCCCACAATTTCAAAGTAACTTTTTAGTGAATCTGTGGTGCTACAAGTGTCATCTTATGAATGGTGGAAGAGCCAGAAGAGTGCTATTGAAAAAGTTTGTCCTAATATATTCCAAATTATAGAACAACTTCTGACTGCTCAAGCATCTTCAGCTAGCATAGAAATAATTTTTTTCTTCCTTCAGATTAGTACATTCAGAGTTTTGAAATAGACTGGGAATTGTAAAGGCCTCAAGCATAAATTAAACATCACTAATACTAATGATGCGTAATTAATTTTTTTGTTAAAAAAAATATTTTTCGTTTTTACTTTTTTAGTATTTATGTAAGGCTGCTTAACTATTAGTGTTATTGCACCCAAACTGCAAAGTACAGTGAGATGAAAACAAGAGACTAAATATGCACAGAGATCAAATTATAACTCTATTAATGCAATTATTCTATAAGAACAGAGGGACTGTTTTCATTTGTTGAAGCCATTAAATGTTTTAAATACAGAATGAAGGATGTTTTCAGCTTCTTGCCTCTGTCTAGTATCTTGAGAGCAAGATCAGCAAAATGTGTTTCAGGCAGAAATTAGTTCTAGACGAGTGATAGTATTGCATTGTATTAAGAAGTTAGGTTTAATGTTTTTAAATTTCATTCAAGCTTCCTAGTTGGCCTATATTAAATTATGTTTTACAATATTAAGAATTAAAAATAAAACTCAGTTTTCTGTCATAAAATATCAGTGCAAAAAACAGGTGTTTATGTTTTAAAAAGCATCTGTATTTTTTTCAACATTACAACCAAACAACTTTCTCTACTCATAATTTATTTTCATAGCTAATCTACGTATTATTCATACGAGTATAAAAAATTGTTTTTTGTCTACTTTCTGTTAAATGTGATAAATGTTGGCCGAAATGGTTTCATTACACATTCTGTAGTAACTACACAGAAGCTAGTAGACTAACATGTCACTAAAATGTTTAAGGAGCAGGTTATTATATTATGCTGGTTTGATCTTACTCTCTGCATGACCTCAATAGAAGCAAAAGAATTGTGACACAGAACTTCCAAAAAATATGTAACAAAGTATTGGAAAATTCAAACCAAAGTCAGCAAATATATTGGAAATGACTAATGCCATAAAATTTTGTTTGACATAATTTGTATAATTTTTGAAGATTTAGAAGCTAGTAACAGTGATGTGTCATAATTTAAAATAAAGAGAGTTGGAGGTTGTTACACTACATCACTATAATAAGTGATGTAGTGTAACAACCTTCAACTCTCTTTATTTTAAAAAATAATTTGTATATTTTAAGGAGCTCATTTTCCTGCAGTAAGTTTTTGTCTATCTCTTATAGTTTCCTGCTTATATAAGATTATATAAATTTCAATGAAAATGAAGAGAACTTAACAGACTATTCAAGAAATTTCAAGACATGCATTTCATTGCTCGTGTCAGTATCTCAAACATATTACAATAACAATTATTAAAGCTGTTTTTTAGAAAATTAAAAATAAGGAAACAATTCCATGTAAAGGATAGTTTGAAATGAGAGTAATTTTGTGAAAATCTTCCTGTTGCATTCTTGAAAGTGCTGGACATATAAGATTTGGTATATTGAGATTTAGCATATCTGCAACTTTTAATTTTTGAATTATGCTGTTTAAAGGTATACAGACACATACATGTAATTTTTTTATAAAAACGCTTTTTATGTGCTCAGCAGACCTAACATGTATTTCTGGTACAGTATTGATATAAATTTTTGGCTGCAATACAATACTTTCTCTACCCACCATAGATAAATAGAAAAAGTAAAAAGCACAGAGAATTGTGAAACAGTTGTATGCTAACCTCTTATGTGAATGAACACAACCCTGGCTTGAGACACGTCCCAATAGCCTTTTGATATTGTACAACATAATGATACATGCATCACTACAAAAATGCCCAATAAAATTGCTACCAATGCTTCCATTTAATGCTTTCCTAATGAAGGAAGAAAAATAATAGTGAGGAAAATAACAGGAATTCATTCATGCATATTTGATTTGAAATAATATGTACAAGTTGCATAGTGCAGCATGTTCACAAAAAGCACAAGGATAGAATGAAGAAGCTCTTAGGGAAAAGGGTTATATGGTTTCTTACTGAAAAACATTATGCTACTGAAATAGACAATGTGAAAACATTCATGCTCTCGCTTTGAACTGGATATTCAGCATCTATGAAGTTAAGACTGCCAGTAGAGCAGTATAATTTAGTGCAGAAAAAAATCAGACCAGTATGAAATCTACGAATATGGTTTGGAGAGTTCAACATCAGTTGTTAACATGTGTTCCAACATGCAGATACAAATTTTGCAGAATGTCCATGTTTCGTTATAGAAGTACATATACTTTAGTTTTCTCCAAGGATCTTGCGCCAAATTAGAAATCACAGTAGTTTTGTATCAGATGTGTTGCTGCAGACAGCAACACTAAATTATGCACAGAACTAGGATCTTTCACATAATCAGTTGACTGGAATTGTGACAGCAAAGACATGCAGCCATACTGGTCATTGGGATGGCTAAAATGTAAACAGCATTGCCAAAACAAAATGCTTAATGATTTCTCTAAAAATTGATTTGAGCCAGAGAAAATGTATGTGTTTACAAGTTGTTGATTGTATGAATGCAGTGTGTTGTAGGTGTGAATAAGTTGCTGGAAAAAGTCAAATGCAGGAATGTAAAAATGAGGTTTTACTGTACAAAGAGAAGTTATGTTGTGGCATGTTGCTGTGTACTTGTTTTATTGTTTGCAATAGAATTCTTCAAAGTTTGCTCTGTTGGGCAGGTTGGTCTAGGACAGCTTCATTACCAAGGAGGTCGAGGAGTTCAGCAGGATCACCAGAGAGCACTACACTATTTTCTACAAGCTGCAGATGCTGGAAATCCTGTGGCCATGGCATTCCTGGGCAAGGTACTATTTTGGCTTTATTTGTGATATATTACAGAAATGCATGCTAAATTTAGAAATAATCTCATTATGCTTCTTACAAGGGAACATCAATCAATGTTAAGAAAACTTGAAACCAATTTATACACCATCCCAAAGAGCACACTAAAATATATAAACCCTAAAATATTACAAATTATCATAACATATATGTACAAGTTACAGGATAGTAAAGATATTCAGGTGGGGGTTGTCAGTATCCAATCAGAGTGATGTTCTTTTGAACTGCTGGCGTGATGTAACTGGAAGCTGGCGAAAGAGAGAGAACAGTGACTGTGAGTGCAGTGGATCTACCAGTGTGAGTTGTGTACGGGTCATTTTGCAGCAAGCTTCTGCCTATAAAAATGAATGCTTTTAACATAGTGAATTCATTATATAACCACTTTAAAGAAAAAAAGTTCACTCTCTGTTTTTTAACCAAAGAAGATGAGACCGTGTTTCAGTATTTACTAGATATATTAGAATCTGATACAGAAATAATATAAATGCAGACTTTATATATTAATGAATATGAACCAGTATATGAAATTGTGTTAGTGCCCGATGAATGCAAATCTCCATCAGAAGAATCTACTTCACCTTTATCAAAACAGGAATCAGCATCAGAAGGTCCACAGAGCCTGGAAAAACATACAGTAGTATGGTTGTAAGAAAAAGGAAAGGTTATAAACACATGGTTGACTGCAAGGAAATGGAAGCCAAAGCAAACATTTCCTCACTTATCATGGAACTCTATGAAAACCAGATATCTTCAATTCCAGCACAAGATGCAGTCGTACCGTTTTAAGGAACATATTGCAAAAGTAGATTCTATTGGCGAGGCATCTTCTGTTTTAACAGTTGCAAATAAATATAAGCAGTTGTAATAGTTAGTATACAAGGGCAAATCAAAAAGTCTTTGCCCCTATTTTTTTCCGAACAAATTATGAATGTAAAACAAAAACCAACATATACATTCGAAGTAGTGGACTTTGTATCCTAGATTTTTGTCCAACACACTTCTAATTTTCATTGAGACCTTTTCGCCAAAATCATCAACCACACCATCCAATTTATCTTGAACATTCTTAACCAATGCTATGGAATTTTCCAGAGCTATGCCCCTTTCTTGAAGGCGTTTGGTAGTTGATGGTAAAGAGCCAAAATTTGTCTTAATATAAGCCAAATTTCCCTCCATTTCGTTGTCTTTAAACACTTCTTGGCCTGTCCCAAATGCTTTGGCATCTTCTGTGTTAACAAATTTACAAAAGATTTCACTGTTTCCAAATGTTTGCAGAAGTAAAAACAAGCTTCTAACCAAGAGCCCCATCTCATTATTGGTGTTGGAGGTAAAGGAACACGAGCCTGGGCTTTGAAATGTTCTCTGCTTGAAGGAGAGTTTGACAAATATCTTTTTTACATTTAAAATAAGTGTGTCCATTTATGGAAAGTATGACTTCACTTCTTCTGCTACTCTGTGGAGACAGTGTGCCAAACAAGTTATATGCACTATTTTTGGATAGAAGTCCTTAATTGATTTTGCTGCTTTAATTAGATATGTGGCTGTATCTGCTACAAAAAGCAGCACATCTTTATGCTGTATTCCATCAGGTCACAGCAAGAACATAGACTGTTTAAACAGAATACATATACTTGAATGATTTACTTTCTGTAGAATTTCAGAAGTCAGCAAAAATATTTTTCCTGGTCCATCCGGCTCTAGCATCACCACTACAACGTTTGCTACATATTGACTTTCAGCATCACTGGTTTCGTCTATGGAAAAGAAGATCATCTTCCCTTTGCTTTCATCTCTTATTCTTGCCATAGTTGTTATAGCACATAGGTATATAATTTTTTTTGTAATGTGGATTCATCTGGTAAAGAACATCCCATGTGATGTTCTAGAAAGTTCTAAGAGTTGTTTATTTTCTTCAGTGAAATATTCACAAATACTAAGAAGTCACATTATTCCTTACAAAAATTGGAGAATGTGCCCACCTTTACCCCTATATGCTCTGAGCAAGTAGTAATTGTGAATTTTTCTTTTTGTCAGCATTTTCCATTGTACACATATGTTTTCTGTGGTCGATATGTTGTTGCACTGTAAACATTTTCTCAGCCGCTACCCCAACCTTACAAAGTTTACAAAATAATACAGAACTATCTGGTGAAAAAACATCCTCCCCAAACTCACTAATGATATTTCTTAAACTAGTAGCCTTGCTAGGCTTCACTTTTGGCATTATTGCAGGTAAGTAGATAACATGAAGTTACCACAAAAAAAAAAAAAAAAAAAAAAAAACCTCTTGTAACCTAAGATCTGTTGGTTTATTGAAGCAGTCAGACACATGAAGCATAAAGAACATGCTTGCACAAACAGATTTAAGGACTTCCCCGTTCCTGCTATGATGTCATGCAACCCAAGTGGAGCCCATCACAACTTATTGACACGTAAGCAGAAATGATGCAATATATTGTGCGTACAGCTACTGGTAGCAATTGACAACTTGGAAATATGTTTTATTTCCTTATTCAGGAATCAAGGATGCATTTCTAAGAAGTATAAACATTGTTAGAATAACTAAAAATAACCTTAAAATTATAAAGAGTGAGACAAAAATTACCTAAAAGTTTAAAACAGTGAAAAATGAACCAAAAATGATGTAAAAACTCCACATTTCTGCAATCAGCAGCTCATATCCAGGATTTATGTATTTACAGCATTGCAAAGGATGTAAAGAAAAAAAGATGACATGTCATCAAAATCTGCGCCCTGATGATAACCATGAAATAATGACGAAATCTTTATACAGATCATTCATAAGTGTCCGATAAATTACACTTTTCATATGGTTGGTATTTATCAAAATAGTTGCCTGGATTCCATTCAGTACTGAAGTAAACTTTATTAAGGTTGATGTGGGACGAGTTGAGGTGTGGCTGCTGGATCCTGTTGGATTTTTTTTTTATTATTTAGTAATTGTTGTGGATTCTAGCTTGCGTAACGTGTAGCAAAGTATTTGAATGTTTCGTTTTGTCCATTATATTTTATGGTATATTTAAAATTCTATTAGCACTAAGTCATGGCAATATTGAATATTATTTCAGGTTTTCTGCATTTGGAAGATAAGATATTTATTATATAAATAATAAATACAATAACTTGAGCTTTCACTGTAATGTGCTTTATTTTTTTTTCTCAAGGTATTTTAACGACATATATGACATTTGAATCAAAGATTTACTTAAATATTTGCTTTGATTATTTGCAGACATTCCTTATATTATAATAAGCAATTCTTTGTAACTTCTCATTGAGAATATTTGATAATTCGTGTAGTGAACTAATGCACTTCTTTTCCTGTAAGTGTCTCCTATCTCAATGAAAATTTTCTTAACAATCATAATAGTTGAATCTCATTCATTTAAGCTATTGTCTGGTTGAATTGAAGTGAGTCGTTACGTATTAATTCACATCACAATGGCATTTTCTTCTTTATTTTATTATCTTTTTTCTTTCTTTTCTTGTTCATTTTTTGTTGAAAATAAAGCACTTTCGAGAGACGTGTTTCTCTCATCTTCAGCTCTGGCCAACTGAAGTCACGTTTACTCCCCTGACCCCCAAGAAGTAATTCAGTAGCTGATTCGTCTGCCCTCTGCTGGGAAAAGTTTAGAACTTGTGGTCTTGGATTTACTGCCATCTGTAGTGAAGGTTGGGAACTCATCTGTCTTCTTTCTTCTCTCTTGTAATTTGATTGGACCTGATGCAGCTGGTAGTCTGTAGGCGGTATTTCAAAATTCAAAATATTCTTAATGTTGAGATGGATGAAAATCTTTTCCCAAATTTCCAGGTGTGAAGGAATCTGTATAGGTTTTAATAATTTCATCTCTTGTCCTATTTCATGGTTACTGTTCCAAAAATGGTTGGCAACTGCTGATTTATCTATTTGTTTTAGTTTTATATTTATCTGATGTTCACTTAGTCTTATTGTGAAGTGGATTGTTATGAGAATTAATACCTAACGACTCACTTCAATTCATTATATGATGATAATACCATTGTGATGTGAATTAATACGTAACGACTCACTTCAATTCGTTATATGATAACATCACAATCAATAATACTTCTGTTTATTATAATCTATTGTCTGGTTACTATCAATTGTAAAACAAATTCATATATTTTAAAAATTCCTCCATGGAATAAATAACACACATATATATATATATATATATAAGAATAACATAGTTACAATATATAAAACATATTACTATTTAACTTCTTATTTTGTTACATGTTTTGTATTATCAGAATATTTTTTTATTGTGAAGTTAATGCTTTTTAATCACTTTAACCATTTTCAATGTTATTCAATTTTTTTTTCTCTCGTTATAGTAATAAATATGATTCTAACATTATAAATGTTCAAGGCAAAGCTCATGACACAAATGGTGTTTTAAAACAACAGTATACCAATAATTGCGATACACAAAAATACAATACATGAAACTCCTATCCATTTTCCATTGCATTTCCGATCGTTCCTTAGCAAGTTTTGCAAATGATTTTCGATCCTTTTACTAATATCTGCTTCAGTACATATATAATTTGGTTTGCAACAGTATTTGATAATTACTTTCAGAAACATTTACAACTGGCATATCGTGTCTAATTTCACTCTTGGCAATCGTAACCATTATATAAGAAGCGCCCAACATCTAGAACTCTCAGCGACTATCATAATACATCCCTGATTATTTATGATGATTAAATGAGCACAGCAATGTTAAGATAGATTCGACGAGTTACTGCTAAATGTCACATTGCCCACAAATGCCCCCCTACCACAAAAAAAGAAGCTAAAACCGATCACTTGGATTAGTTAACTCAGCCCAAAATGACCTGGCACTGCCAGGAGAGAGGCCTGAACTGTCTCCGGTATTGCTTAGAAGTCTCTCCTACAAATTCTCCCCACACCCATCTGTAGGCAGCAGTCAACCCAAGCGCCATCATTATGAACCACTTCCATGGCGCACTAGCACCTCCATGGCATAAATTATATGAATGAAAATATAATTGAAAATATAATGAAATCTTTTGCCAAGCAATAAAATGTGTATAGTAAGAAATGTTAACACTAGTTTGTTTATATGATCATCACAAACATGTGACTACACTTACATGTCTGAAACTTTATAGTGTATCATCTAAAGGATGATAATTAACTATCATAGTAATGACATCCCTTAGTCAAGCTGAGAACTTTTAAAATGTCTGTAATAGTGCAAAGTAGGAGGAGCTGTATAACTGGACCTATGGTTTATTTTTTTCGTACTTCTAGCGGATAGAATGTCTGTTGTTATTTTACAGTGCTGCCGTTTTAAGGAAGTGTTGCTAAGTGAACTATTTTGAGCATTTAAATAGAATTATAAGCTGTTAAGTTTCCTGAATCAATAGAGAAATACGGTAAAATTGTCTAAAATTATTTTTTTTATTACTCTATTTATTTTAAGTCATTTTAATTACATGGTCATATTGCAATAATGGTTAGTGGATAACTCTTAGATCGATGTATGGCAGACAGATAATCTTCTAGGTCTCATCCCTGTAACCACTTGCTTCATTACATGTCCACAGAGACCTTAGTGCATAGCAACTGGATCTTCTGCTTTGTGCCGTGCAGATGGCATTAGGGTGCTGTCCAGTGTACTTGCGGCTTTCATATAGAAAGGCGGACATATAGCCTTCTAGGTCTCATTCCTGTAACTACGCCATCTTGCTCTGTCATGTGTCCACAAAGACCTTAGTGAATAGCAATCGCATCTTCTGCTTCATGTCATGGATAGATGTCACAGCATTCACTATTACCACCTATTTTTCATTTTTACTATTGTTTTAGACTTAAGGTGGAACTTTGGGTCGTGGTATTAAATATCCAATCTGGTATTTACCTTAGCATCCGAGGGAAACCACAAATAAACCTCAGTCAGATTGGTTGGCCCATGGTATTTGAATCCGGGACGTTACCGCCTGAGCCATCCTGCTCGGTGTCTTAAAATTAGCTTAAATGTTACATGGTTTTTGTGAGTTGTGAAATTTGAGTGTGCCTATAATGTTTGTGAAGCACTTCTACATTCAGAGCACCCTCATTCTTGAATACAGCATTCTCAACATATGTTACATACTCCTAGAAATTTTTTGTCATAAAAAATAAATTATGCTAGGTGAAGCAGGCATCCTTAGTTGTTTGTTTCAATGCAACAGGCAGATTACATCCTAATGTAAAACTGCACCTTTGGCAGACAATAACCTTTGTCCATGGTGGTGGCTTGGTCAAATATTTGTATACAAGTTTTTCAAAAACACATATGTAAATATACCTAAAGTAAAATTTTACCTAATAAATTATAAATCATTGATACATATTATAGGAAGTATTATAGACACATATACTAAGCAGCATAAATGTACACATAAAGTACATAAAGATTTAAAGCATATACAGCATTTCATAACACATGAAACATAGTATACAGAATGAACTTGCATAAATTCAGAAACACAAACATCTGGTTCCATATATTTGTTTACAGAGTAACACTTTTTGTTTAAACAATTTCTTTACCCTTTAACTAAACTTGTTTTTTAGTAGTTCCGTCTAAAGGAGGTTTAAGCCTTCATTTATATTTCTAGTTATGGAATGAGTTGTTAGAAGAAGTGAAACTCATCAGATGCAATACTTTTAATATCTGTGTTGCTTATTCAGCATTTTACTACCACTTATGCAGGAAAATTGCTAATGTTATAGTATTACCTTAAATGGTATTTTACTAATTTAAACAGAAAAATCTAAGTTTACTAGTACTACAAAAACATAAAAAGGTTTTAAAATTGCCAGTTATGTTTCTGCAGTGATTATATTATACTTTTTCCCCAACAAAAATATTATTGTGTAAATGTTGAAAATATAATGTTTTCACACAGATCTATTTAGAAGGCAGTGACATAGTGAAGCAGGATAATGATACAGCATACAAATATTTCAAGAAGGCTGCAGATCTTGGGAATCCTGTGGGACAGAGTGGTCTAGGTCTCATGTACCTGTATGGTAAGGGTGTGGAGAAGGATTATGGTAAAGCTCTGAAGTACTTCTCCCAAGCTGCAGACCAGGGCTGGGTTGATGGACAGCTGCAGCTTGGAAACATGTATTTCAGTAAGTAAATATTTGTTTCAAATTAGGAATGTAGAATATTGGGAGTGCCTTATCCTGACTATCTGTGTTTAATGTTGTGTCATTTGGAGTTGTAAATGCAAATTTAACTTATGTAGACTCTTTATCAGAGAAAAAACATCCTAAAATAAACAGTGGAAAGTAGTTGACTCAATTCTCATTTATTTCAAATTTACATATACAGAGTGAATACTAAAGGCCGTCTTAAAAAATCAGGACTTGATAGAGTATATTACGGTAATGAAATTATGCACTGGTTAGTTATGTGGATAGCTAAGTAATAGTTACTTTGATGTATAGCATTGTAGTAATTTGAGTTAAATGTCAAGAATATACCAATGGTTTGATGTGTATGACATGTACTCTTCCCTGAAAAAGTCAAAATTCTTGCCTGTAGTCATTTGAACACTTGAAGATTGGCAATGCTGTATATAATATTCCATGTATGTGCAATCTAGTGGGGACAACAGGATGATTTTTACTTCCTCCAACATCAAGTGATGTTGCAATGTTAAGCTGTATTATAAGCCAAAGCTGGTTTGTTTTCAAATGCTGTACTGTAAATTCTCTATGCAATATCATAGTTCAAATTGATGTTTGAGTAGAATTGTGAAGCAATGTAAGCTAGCCCGCCTGAACTTTAGTTGTCCTGTAAAACACATAGCTTATAACATACTTGCCAACTTTCACGATTTGCCTGTAAAATGGGTGGGAGTGGAGGCATTTTTATGACTTTACAGCATGGAAGCAGTTTTACAACCTTGTAGGCAGATTTAAAGTGTTACAGATTTTCGCCATGTGCATGACAAAGTGTTAAATTCCATTGCATTTTATAGTAATTTGTTGATGATAATGTAAGACTTCTTGCTAACTAAAGAATGTACTTTGCTGACTGGTATACAGTGCTATGATAGACCGGATCTTATCTGTATGTCTATCCATCATGGTCCCCCCTTCACTGGGCTGCAACAAAATGCATAGCTTGTGAACTTCGTCTTGTGAGGATTTCAAATTTGATTGCACAATTAGTGGCCTCTAATAACAGCAGTAATTGATGAGCAGCAAATGTGCACGAACATTCAATAATGGACGACATTAATTGTGAATTACCATCTCGCATACATAAATTATTTATCTTATTCACGTACTATGATTATGGCATATAAGGTAATGCTTTTACAAGTTAATATTATGGAACATGAATTATGAACTTGAAACCTGTGTATAGCCCAGAAAGTGGTGGTGTTTGCTGTCATATTATCTGTAGCACCAGGAAGAATTTCAACATGTGTAGGCAGAAAGAAGCATCTACCAGGTCTTCAAGGATTCTTATAAAATGGAATTCTATTTTGTTTTAAAATCAGATAAGGGGTAAGATTTGCATTCTGATCATTTCATTGGAAGTGGGGGAAGATATAAGGGCTGCGAAAACCTTTGGGAGGAAGAGTTTAGGCAAGAGTATGACGGGTGGCGTAGCGAGGTCCCTATTTTTTCCAGATAGAACATCCCCAGACACCCCACAATGGACAGACAGGATCAGGAAAGGGTTTTTGTTGGGAGAGAAACATATGCACCATATGTGCCACATACCACTGACCATTGTGCCAGGCCCTGCAACCTCTGAAAGGAAATGAAATGAGAAGAAATGAGGGACAGGAAAATATTTGGTAGTACAAAATACATCCCAGTATTCACCTTCCAACCTGGAAAGGCATGAAAAACCCCAAAGTCAGGGTGGCCAGTTTAATGAAAATCAAACCTAGGGCCTCCTGAATGCCAGCAACTAATGCTACTGGTTGAGCCATCTTTACATACATACAGTTAACTTTTATATGTGATTCAGAAGTTAAATATAATAAAACAGCATCAATTATGTTGGCAATTTGAACAATTCCTCATGGTAATGCTGAATGTGAACGTAACATGTTTTCAGTTTTGTGGGAAAGAATAGAACTCATTGTAGGTTGCCGATATCTAATGAGACATTGGAATAATTTTTCAATTGAAATATGTTAGCATTGCTGTATGCTATGAGAAGACAAGACATAACATAAGTATTTAATGCAGAATGCCTAAAAGTTTCTGTATTTACTACCACAACCTTAAACGCAATGTAACTCTATGTGCCATGATGGAGGATAATATTAGCTCCAAATTTTTAGTTAGTTTTGTGAATAGTGTGCTCTCTTAACAAACTTGATGTCCACAATCCTATGGTCTGCAGTATGTGTATGTTCTAATTGTTTTTCTGCTTAAAAGAAAAAGGTCAGTGAAAATGTTTCGTTCTTACTTCAGTGTTGTGGCTAATATTACATATTTTTGTACATGTTGTAACTGCGTGCACTAAGCTACCTTCAGGCTGCCAGTAAGTGCCTCTTGGTCTGACACCTAAGCAGGGCCTTTGACTAGCCATCAGAAAAATAGGCAGCATGGAACATTATAATGCGGAACAATAGTCATTTTGTGCCACTTACCTATTCAAAAACATTCCTAGTTTGCAGATTCAAACCCGGCGGAGGTTGATGGATTTTCTTGGGCGTAAAAATCCTTAGCATGGTTTCCTTCAGAAGGGAAGTAAAGCTGGTGGTCCAGTGTCGTAGATTTACGGCACGTAAAAGAACCTCAAGCCTGATAAAGAGGCAAAATTACTGGTCTTTCACGCCAAGTTTAGAATGGGACGCTAAGGACCACAGCAGTTAAAGAGTGTCTCCATAAATAAAACTCAAACAAAAAAAACCTTTCCTTTCGGCATGTTCTAGTAGCCTCTCTTTCCAGAACTTTCCACTTTGTATTATGCAAGGGAAAGTATAAGGAGCTTTCCACTATGTATAAGGGGCTGCTGCCGCTTAGAGTTCAGTCAGTCATTCAAGAAGTTACAAAGTGAAAAGTGGACAACGATGACGATAACTGAGTGGCCTCCTAAAGAAGCCATGCACACAGGCTCAAGAGCCCATTGTGCCTCATATTTTGGCATTACTCTAGCTCGATCCATATGAAATGGGCATGATATCTGTCCACCTTATCTCCCTCAGGTTCCAAAAAGAAAGACCCCAAGCATACATACCTATGTACAGTGAAACCTTTGCATTTGCATAGTACCTATAATGCTGTGAGGTTCTCAAAGTCCCTTGCACATTTCCTACATAAAGAGTCTTGTGCAAGATCCATTATGCATAGATGTCTGCGCAGAGTTTCGTAACCCATAAGATAGCCCACAACCCCTCTGAGCTTAACTCTAGTCAAATTCAGGAGAAACTCACTCTGTGGTCAGGCCCTGGCAGTGGTTTTCTTACTCCAGATCTCAAGATGAGCCCTCACCATAAGCTGGGTTATCTCATACTTGGCATTACTAACACTCCGCAAAAGGTCTTGGGTCCAATAAAATTGAGCCCAATCCCCTCCTTGCAAGAGTGTCTGCCATGTATTACCTCTAATACCAGTATGCCCTGGTACCCAAAGAAGTGTAACCGAGCAGCTGGTGCATAGCCTATCCAATATCCTCTGGCATTGTCACACCAGTCTGGATGTGGTTTTAACTGCCCTAAGGGCTTTCAAAGCTACCATACTATCTCAGTGGATATACACCTGCTCACCCTCATGTCATAGTATAAATATGCATAGCACAGGCTAAGATCGCGTACACCTCAGCCTGGAAAACCGTGGAAAATCGTCCAAGCGGAATGACAAGACTGGTTCTAGGGCCATAGGGCGCAGCCCCCGTTCTGCCCCCGAGGCGGGAACCGTCTGTGAACCATGTCCTGCCCCCTGCCTTCAGGAGAGATCCGGTCTCTGGGTCCCACTTCTCCCTGGAAGGTATTATAACAGAGTAGGATGGACTTAGGTTATACCAGTCCCCATCAAATCCCCGATCATTTGGGTTATAGGACACTTCTCCTGTAATCCAGAAAGGATCAGTGAGTGCCCTTTGTGGGGCAGCCCCCCAGTTCAGAGGCAGTGCACCCTCATCCTGGCTACCTCCTCCACAAACAAGCACAGAGGAGGAAGGTCCACCAAAATCTCTAAGGCAGACTAAGGAGACGTGCTGCACACCACCCCTGTTATCATCATACATGCCAATCTTTGCAGTCAATTCAGCCCAGCAGCCACTACCTTCACCTGAGAGGCAAGCCAACTGCTGTGGCAAGTTCTCCACAGTCCAGTACCCTCTCCAGCCTCACCACAAAGTGTGTCCGTGGATTTACCCGGCCAATAGGCATACATGGGTCTGTCCACCGAGACCCCATCCCTCAAAAATCTTATCAATCAGACTTTCCAGAGCCTTTAACAGTAGAAGGATGTTAGACTCATTGGACAAAAATCTATAGGCCCATCGTAGGATTGCCTACCTGGCTTAGGTATAAACATCACTTTGGCCTGTCTCCAGAGGTGAAAAACATGTCTCGTAGACAGACAGACCCTGAATATTCTTACTAATAGGATGAAACAATCTCACCCTCCGACTGTGTCAGCATAGGTGATAATTTTACTGTTTACAGGATCACTAATATCATACTGTTAATAATATTCCACATTGTTTTGGCAATATTGTCTGATTTATTTATGTGCTCCGAGTATTCATTTGATTTTAGTTCCCTTAGTTTGTTTTGTTAGAGAGTTTTGTATTGTTTGTAGTGGATTTTATAATGCTCATATCCAGTGTATTTATACCAGAAGTGCATATCTTCAACTTTTTCCTTCAATTTGAAGGCTTCACTTGTTAGTTGTGTACGCTTTCTGCCATTTAAAGACACTGTTTTCGTAATAAGGGGACAGCAGTCATTAAAATGTATATTAAATATTTTATAAAATTTGTCCCATTTTCGATTAATTTCATCAGAGTTATATACTGATTCCCATGTTTCATTTTGTAAGGTTTCAACAAGTTTGTTTACCCTATCTTGATCTAAATGATTTGGTTTCAAATAGCTGTATCATACTGCAGGTATTATGTATATCAATGCACTGAGCATAATGGTCTGATATATGCCCATCTACAATAAAAGTGGATATAAATCTATCCTCCATATTAGTTATTATGTGGTCACGTAGAAGACATTGATGTTACTCTTGTTGATGCAAAAATAGTATCCCTTAAACCATACCCATTCAGCAAGTCATTAAGCTTATTGTAGCTTTTATCTTCAGTTTTTAGATTTACTTTTAGGTCACACAATATTACCATATTGGAATTATTGTTAATAAATACTTTTAACATACCATCTAATTCCTCGATGAATTTGTCTACATTTGTGTTTGGTGACCTATATATTCCTAATATATGTAAGTCACAGTTGAGAAATTTAACTCTGACAGCTGCTACCTCAAGTACCATTTCCTGCTTAAATTTGCTATGTATATTTATTTGTTTACATTTAATATTATCCCTTGCATAAATGACCACACCACCCCCCTTATGTGCCTTTCTAGAGTATGAGTCTGCTATATGGAAATTACTAATTTTGCACAGTTTTAGCTGATCCTCATTTATACCCCCGCCGCTATAACGTTGCACTTGACAGTTCGCATGGCTTCGCGTAAGGTTGGCTACATCGTGGTTGTGACGTTGCCAGAGTGGCTAGTAAACAACAACAGCTGATTGTTCTCATTTCTATCGTGTCTAAGCCGCATACAAAAAGTGTACGTAAGTAGCGAACGTCACTGAATAATAACTATTTCGTATTATTATTGTTAATTGAAAATAAGCGATATAAGCAGCTTTGGTATGGTCGGATACTCCTTTCTATGATAATAGGCATAAATGTGTCTACGTATGGCGTCTAATTGGAAAGCATCAATATTTGTGACTGGATGAGGCTTCTTTTTTTTCTTCCCTGGAGTTGATAGAAATACCTGTTGTGTTCCAGATGGTTCAGGAATTTTGTCCTCTTTCTCTTGTAGTTTCACTCCTTTGTGAACAACAGTTCTCGTGCTTAAACCAAGAGCTGCTGCAGTTCGTTGTACGGCTTTATCAGCAGGAATAGAGGGATTTCCGTGAAGCTTCACGTACTCCTTTTCCTGTTCAAAGAACTCCCGGGTTCTCCTTAATAGTTCCAATGCCTGACTATTAAATGGCACACCTCGGCGCAAAGGATTTTCACTTCGTGAATCTTCACTCGGCGATCGGCGTCGTTTTTCCGACATTGTCGCACCTAAGTTTTGTTTAAATAAATAATATGAATGAAATATATATAAAATAGATAAATATAAATAAATAAATGTATAAACGAACAATAACAAAACTATCAAACAATAACCACAAATCTAAATAACAAATAACAATGAACAATATGTAGCTTGCAAAGAACAACTCGATGCTCTGCTAGAGATTCACAAACTGAAGCACGTGGTTGGAAATAGTTACATCCGGCAACAGAGCCGATTCTAGATCCGGTTCCGCTTTGTCATCGACCATTCGGAATGCTGCCTTGTGATTGGCTTAGGAAGTCAAACGGTTGAAGCTTTTCATCTGTTTTTTCGCGAGTGTACCAACTTAAACGCTAGCTGTCAAGTGCAACGTTATAGCGGCGGGGGTATAGTCCATGTTTAGTCACAACAATTATGTCTGTATCCAAATCATTAGTAAATTGTACTACAGTTTCTAGCTTATTGCTAATGTACTGCACATTTTGATGTGTAATTCTGAAAGTACCCTTGAACTTATTATTTAAATTAGACACTGTGTTACCTATTATTTCATGCCCCAAATCATTCTGGGACTGTGTAGCAACCGAATACGATTGGATGAAGTTTATTTGACACTGAGTTTGTTCTTCAACTGTAACCCTGTTTTCACTTGAACACACACTTTGAGCATCACTGATTTCCAGCATGCCGATTCCATCAACTGGTTTTAATGTTTTAACACTGGCTGATACACTTCTACCACTTACCCTTCTTTTTAACCCCACGATGTTACACTGATTGCTGTCCATTTCACCCCTAGATTGTTTACACTCAGATGCACTAAAAAACCTAGTTTCCCTATTTTCCAAGACTAGTTTTGTGAGCTCATCTTGTTTATCACTTGATTTAATAATCTTCCAAATTTGTCAGCTCCCCTCCTATTCAGATGTAGCCCATCTCTTCCTAAGTCTGGATCCCTTATCCAGGCATTTCCGTCGAGGAAGATCAGTGGTACAACCTGCATACTGACTCAAATGTTGAGTACACTACATTCGTGTACCTCAAATCTACGTCTCTTCTTCTCAGAATGCCACTAATGCAAATCTTCGTGTGAGGGTATTGTTGTTTAGCCATTCTAACTACACATTCCATTTCATTTACCAGTTCCCTTAGATTTCTAGAAGAATGGAGGTTGTTTGTTCCCAAATGCAAAATTATAATGTCCGGGTCATCCATATTTTCTAGCAGCTTCTTTTCTAGGTGATGCACCCGAGATCCTGGATAACAGTATATTGTCAAAACCTCGTCAATGTACCTGTGTATATTACGAATGGTGGCATCCCCCAATATTATGCCAGTCTTTTTCTCATATAAGCTTTCTAATGAGTGATAGTCTAGATCTTGAGTTTGTTTATTCAATTCCACACCTGGTAGGGGTTCTTCTTGTGGTTTAGTTTGGTCACATGTTGACACCGCGTCAATTTGGAGGTTATGTTCCGATACAGTTTGCAGTGCTTGATACTTATTGCTTGTTGAGAGTCAATACAAAACAGTAAAACAAACACAACACAAAAGGAAAGGAAAGAACACAACACAAAATACAGAAAACAAAGAGAGGAGAGTATGCAGGCCAATGAAGAGAAACAAAATCCAAGCTCATGTGTAAGGAAGCAAATATGAAAACACGAGCATGGTTCAAAAACAAGAATTTGTCTGTGAACTGTCAGCGAGAAGCCAAGCTAAAAAGAAACAATTAAGAAACTGGTGTAGCTTTTAATTGTGAGGCATGGGCCATAGATAGCATACCTGTGACACAGTCCTGTAACTGAAATGACAGTGATGCAGTCCTGTAACTGAAATGACACAAAATTAATGACTTTCAAAATGCGAAAGGGCCCACATAACATGGAGCCAACTTCTGCGCAAAAGCTCCAGAAGCATCACTATGGGGATGGGAGCAAAGGAGTACCAAATCTCCCAGCTGGAAATGAGCTGAACGGCGATGTTTATTATACCTCTGAGAACGGTGGTGATGGTCGTGATGTAAACTTTCCAGAGCCGTCTTCCGTTGCTGGCGAAGAACAGCAGGATTGAGCTCGTCTGAAAGTAAATGTGAGAGCTTCCAATGATTGACAGTGGGCAGGCTGACATAAAGTTAAACATAAGTTGAAAGGGCATGTCTTGATAAGCCTCATGAACAGAGGTCTGAAAGCAAGGTACCCACGACTTGTGACTGTCGGACTGAAAGGTAATCAAAACACTCTTTAAGAGCATGACTCACGCATTCCGCCAATGGAGTCAGGGATAGTAAGCGATGTCCACACAAATCTATTACCGCTATTAAAGAGAACCGTGCAGAAAGCCCGAGCACAAAAATATGAGGCATTGTCAGATACAACCGCATCGGGTATGCCAAAGGATGTGAAAATAGACGACAGAATGGACACAGATGTAAGAGCCATGACAGCATGAATGGCACTAGCCAAGTAAATTTAGTGAAGGTGTCTTATCCCAACGCACAAATAACTATATCCTTGTGAAGAATGTGGTAACAGGCCAATATAATCAAGGAACAACTGCTCCATGGGATACCTAGAAATTTTGGAGCCCAACTGGGTATTTTGTGGAGGCTTAAAATGGGGACAACAAATGTCACGGTTCTAATGAATTGTGCAGTGCCATGATGCTTGTGGCGCCAAACAAAGAATTGGTGAACCTTGGTCTTAGTTTTAAAAACACCTGTTGCAGCTATTTCCAGAAAGATTTATCTGGATTAAAATGAAATAGATAGCAGAGTACACTTTCATAAGAATATATCTACCAATAAGCAACAGAGGATAGAAAAAGTCATGTGAATGTAACACCAGATTTTTATTTGTTTCCAAATTCACATAACAGATTTATGCTATTTTTGTAGTGTAGCTTCTTCAAATGTTCCAGATGTATGTTGTTATTCCTGCAAGCCATTAATTAGAAAATAACTGAAATTAATGTTTTTTAAGTTTCTTTCAGGAACATACAGCTTTGTAAGTCTTTTTTTCACTTGCTTTATATATGTTTTTTTTTAGATTTATACCTAATCCAATCATTTATTTTCTAGGTGGTTTGGGTGTGCGGAGGGACTACAAGCTAGCAAACAAATACTTCAGCTTAGCATCACAGTCAGGTCATGTGTTGGCATTCTACAATCTGGCACAAATGCATGCCACTGGCACAGGAATGATGAGATCGTGTCCAACTGCTGTAGAGGTTAGTGAAATAATCACACAAAAGGAAGTTCCTACTCATTTTCAGGTATGACTAGAATTGCTATGTTACCAAATCTTCCTTCGTATCAGTTTTTAGATTATTAACAGGCCATGACTACCTAAATAAACATCTGCATACACAGGATTGGCATAGCAGAATCTCCTATATGCCCCTTCTATGAACTTCTAGAAGAAATGGAGAAAAACCACCTACTCCACTGCCCAGTTTTCTATCAACCTATCATTAAAATACTGGAGTGCTAGAGAGCAAATGACTTCATTGCCAACTATGCATCCTTAGATACCAACCACCATTTAGTTAATTGCTTTTAAAGAAGCAGTCTACAATAACATCCAAAACTTTTAGTTATACAAGTTGGAAGGGATATAGAGGTTCATAGCTTAACTGGGGTGATTTTGCATGTTACACGGAAAGAAATGTTGCAGTAACTTGTATTCCTATGAGCATTAGGTTCACCATAAAAATTTCGTTTTATGAGACAATTATCACAGCATTACTCAGTAAGGCATTTTAATACAAAAGAAAGCTTAAACATAGAGATAGTTCAAAAGAAATTGAATTCATTTTACCTCCACAATTTTAATATAGAACCAACATATTTCACACAATTTGCCATTGAAGCTTCCTTAAAATAGTAATTTTCATAGTGTTATTTTCAATAACAATTCTTATTGGCTATTGGACACATTACCACTTATTGCAATAGAAATTAGTTCTGTGTTTGAAACAGTAGTTTGTCTTCATATATTTGAATAATCGTAAGAAAATTGTATTTATTGCAAACACATGCATGAAATAAGTAGATGGAGGCACTGACTCATTTGTATATTAATGCCACAGTATTGTGAAATGGTGAAATGTATGGAGGTTAATTCTCATGTTCAAATTTGACTTATGTAACAAGACACGTCCACTTTGATTAGATTACTGCAGGTTTAAAATAGAGAGTTGAGGGTTGTTACACTACATCACTATGATATTCTTACTTGAACGCGTTTCGGGAGACGGCTTGTTCCCATCATCAGCATTTTCTCTCAACTGCTCTCTTAGTTGAGAGAAAATGCTGACGATGGGAACAAGCCGTCTCCCGAAACGCGTTCAAGTAAGAATATCATAGTGATGTAGTGTAACAACCCTCAACTCTCTATTTTAAATTATGACACATCACTGTTACCAGCTTCTAAATCTTCAAAATTAGTCAATTACTGCAGGTTGTTTACTCATTGGTGCCTGATTTACAGATTAATACCTCAGTTGAGTGTAAAGCTGCAGTACATTGACATTTTCACTCAAGGAAACATTCACTCTTTCTTAGGGGTTTTGTTCTATATTTCGTTCACACTTTGTTGAAATTGCATTATTCTGATTAAATATGGAATACATGTTGAATAGCTGCTGAAATAAAAATGTCTATAAAATGTCTGTTTTACACAGTTGATATTTAAAAACATAAAATATTCAAGCATAAAATTTGGGATAGGTATGTAACTGGCTCATCTCAATAAGTTTAATGGCACATAAAATACCTCTGGCGAGACAAAATTCCAGCACACAAGTGACACTGATGTTAACCAAAAATTGTTAGCCATTAAGGGTCTGTACTATGATTGACACATAAATGCAACATTTAAAATTATCCAGTAGATTGCACACTTATCTGAAAGTTATATTCTAAATGGATACTATGATTTCCACATATTCATAATCTGGAAGAATATCCTTTAGATTATCTAATCAAAAGTTTGAGCACCATTTAACTGGCAATTTGGCAGATAGAGTTCAAAGAAAAACAAAGATGACTGTACACTGATTTGGATTTGTGACCAGATATTTTCATGAGGAAATGCTCTAGGAAACAGATATTTTCACGAGTGTAAATACTGTCTTTCAAGAAAGTAAATACACACCTTTTGTGGATCATCATTGTTCAGGCTTGCTTCTATCAGGGCTATACAATTTAAATCAATCATGGTGAAGCCAATGTATACTGAATAAAATAGAGCAAACGAAGTGGTGTTTTAAAGTCAGTAGAACAAAGTTGTTAGTGTATGAAAAATTAACCTTGAACTGGTAGGTTAGCTGAATTGTTAAAATCACTGGTGTCAGTACTGGTGTTTAAAGAAATTGGTTGTTTGGGGTTCTTTTACCAATGTACACAATTTGTTTTATTTCAGACAATGTTTGCTACTTTTTCATGCACATACATAAAATGTCATTATTTTTGTTATTTACTCTGTCACTCATTCAAAAGTATCATCCTGACAGTTGTGTGAAATTAAGAGTACTTAGTGATGAGAAATAGATGATCTTTATTGAAACTCTTCATTACACAGAACAGAATTTTTTTTTCATATTTATATTTTACACTTCATTGCATTTTACAATACCATATATTTACATCACACAGCTTTGTAGGAAAGTGAGGAGCTGTGACAGGCAGTGATCCTGACCACAGAAGCCAACATTCTGCCTGGGGGATTCGTGATGCTGGCCACATTACCTCGGTTGGAGGATTGTCCAACTCTACCACGCGTACGTGGGCGTGACACAGGCCCTTCATGGTGCTGTAGTGCTATGGGATTATTCTATATACAGTGGAATCTCGTTAGCACGTTCCTCATTAACACGTTTTCCCGTGTATTGCGTTGAATTATAAAAGTCCCGGCACAAAATGCATCAAATGCATTAATAACGTTCGTTTAGTACGTTTTCTCGCTCCCGCTTACTACGTTCGAAGTTTGATGCCCTCATTCGCTATTTTGGCCAATGCCAATGCTTGGTCGGTCGGTATTAATAGTCATTTTTGAGAACATAAAAGTAACGGTCCAGCGGGAGTAGATTTACTACATTCAAAGTTAGATGTTCTCATTCGCTACTTTGGTCAAACCAGGCGGGGTGGAACCGGCAGCCAATACCATGCATGTATGTATTTGTGGGACGCGTTTTGTGTGTGTGTGTGTGGGGGGGGATGCTTTAGTGACGCTCTTTGGTGTTCTGCGGTGATGCTTTAGTTTAACAGTGGCTTGGTGTGGTTAGTTTATGCTGTTGAGTGTTGACGAAACGTAAAAGTATTTTAACTTTTTGTTCGCAATGGAGAAAAAGAAAGTGCGGCAAATAACCAACAGTGAAAAACTGAAAATCTTTGAGGAAGTAGATCGCAATCCAAATATGAAACGTGTGGATATAGCGCGGAAGTTAAACATTCCTCCGTCAACCTTAAACACAATTGTTAGCAAACGTAAACTAATTGAAACTGCTTTTGAAGAAGGAAAAAATGCTAAAAGAAAACGTAATCGCCCTGGCCAGTTTCCAGAATTAGAAGATGTTCTGCTAAAGTGGTTTACACAAGCTAGAGCTTCAAATGTGCCAATAGACGGTACTCTGGTTCGAGCTCAGGCAACACATTTAGCACAGAAGATGGGACTGGATGATTTCAAAGCGTCCAATGGCTGGATTGAAAGGTTCAAGAATCGACATGGCTTAGTCTACAAATGTTTGCAAGGTGAGGCTGCTGCCGTAGATATTGACGCTACACTGTGTGAAAACATAGAAATGTGGAAAAATAAAACGCTCCCGTCAATTTTGAAAGACCATAGCCCCAATGATGTGTATAATGCAGATGAAACAGGACTATTTTTCCATCTTTTGCCAGACAAAACCCTGGATTTTAAGGGTACTAAGTGCCACGGTGGGAAACTTAACAAGGAGAGGATTACAGTTTTGTTGTGCTGTAACGAAAGCGGAACGGAGAAATTGGTACCACTGGTTATTGGAAAAGCACGCAATCCGCGATGTTTTAAGAATGTGAGATCTTTTCCATGTAAGTACA
Organism: Deroplatys truncata; assembly: GCA_030765065.1. Classification (NCBI taxonomy): domain Eukaryota; kingdom Metazoa; phylum Arthropoda; class Insecta; order Mantodea; family Mantidae; genus Deroplatys; species Deroplatys truncata. The sequence continues at coordinate 75,040,674 of CM060975.1, read as the reverse complement.
CTTCCAACACAAAAGCCTGGATAACTTCTGCCGTCTTTGAAAATTTCTTACGAGCATGGGACGCAAGACTGGGCATAAGAAGCAGGAAAATTGCACTGTTTATTGATCAGTGTGCTGCTCATCCACCAACTGTTTCAAATTTAAGAAACATAAAGATGATTTTCTTCCCAGCAAACTGCATGAGTAAGCTACAACCTTTAGATCAAGGCATAATTCGGTGCATGAAACATGCGTATCGTAAGAGGCTGGTACAGAGAAGGTTGGCTGCACTGAAATCGACAAGAAAAATCACCGTCTTAGATGCCATGCATTTTATTAGAACTGCTTGGGATTGTGTGACGCAAGATACCATTAGGAACTGCGTTAATAAAGCCGGTTTTTGCCGAGTTCTTGGTGATGAAATTACGCAGGAAGACGAGTTTTCCGAGAGTGAAGAATGGCGCCAAATAGCAGACGATTCCGGCGTGTCTTTCGAAAACTATGTAAACATTGACAATGAAATTCCAGTGTGTGAAACAGCGACGATAGATGAAATACTTGAAGAACAAGTGAAAGATGAAGCATTAGTGGGAGACGAAAGTGACGATGAATCAGATCCTGAGCCAGTACCTACAGTGTCAGAAGCCATGCAGGCAATGGACATAGTGAAGCGATATGTGTGCAGTTTCGAAGTTGATGATGTAATGACTTTACTAAACAAGATGTACAGTAAAATTTTGGCATTAAAACCAACAAAGCAATCAACTATCGATATGTATTTCAAACCAATGTAAATAGTGTCTATATTTCACATCCGTTTTTGAGGTAAGATGTATTATTAGATTTTATTACATAAATATGTTCTTAAGTTGCAGATTATGTATTTTCGTTAACACGTTTTCCCGTCTATGACGTCCAAATCCTTGGGTCCCCGCAAAAACGTACTAACGAGATTTTACTGTATATCTGAAAACTAATTTTAGTATTTTTTTCTAATGAAATGAGAGTATTCAGTGACTGGCTTACATAGATTAAAGATCTTGTGTTCCTTGGTTGTTTTAATGATTGGAGTCCTGAATTTAAGCTCTTAACATATTAACAAACATATTTCAATGAATATTCTTTGGCTATTTTCTTAGAAATAAGTGGAATGATTTAATGCTTCAGTCTCTAATAACCTATTTATAGTATCCATTTAATATGGAAATAAAATAAAAAAAAAACAAAAAACAGATGAATTGTATCTACATTACAAGCCCAAAATTTCTATATTTGTTGTGAATTATTGCCAATGTAATAAAAGTAATACCAGATTTTGCAGATACTAAGGCGTTAGTTAAAATACATTGGCTGTACAATGTTTATCTGGCAATCATTTTGTGCTGTGTTTTTGGTTTGGAAAATAAATAAAATTCAACATGGTATAAAATAAATGTTACCTCTATTTTTAGATCTCTTAATATTTTTAATTCCTCCTCTTCTCCTTGTGTTCAGTTACTTTGTTCTGATGCTATTGAGGTGCTTTGAAGGTCATGAAAAACTAAGGAAATTGAGAAATAAACGTGCAATGGCATTAGCAAGTGGTCCTGAAAGACATGAAAATTTAGTTTATATCCTTTTAGGTGCATTGGTTATTGTGAAGCATCTTTTGTATTTTATACATCTTTCTATCTGTGTGAATTGCTGCATGTATAAGATTGAAATTTTATACTATGAGTTGTGAATGTGTTTTGTGTCTTAAATTCCCTCGCCATAGCTCCAGTTCAGTTCAATTTATTCATTCATTTTATATTTTTGGAGATATTGGACAGGTCAAGATTTAAAGTATAAAGGATTCATTTTAGCAGCAGTGATAACCTGAGTCTCAATTCAGTGGAGCTTTGAATTTGGAATGGTTGTTAGTACATAATACACATTGCCAAAAAGTCATAAACTTAAGTGAAGAGGTCATGAAAAGCAAAGCAAAAGGTTCATTAAGAATTAGTAGACTTCAGAGGGTCTCTCCTTTGCCCCACCCCCTCCCAATGGAATCTGTATCCCTCCCTCTTCCTCTCTCTGTCCCTACAAATGTATCCACTGGTTAAAGAATTTGAGTTAGGTTTTTGAATCATAATGATATAACCCCATTTAAAATTGAGTGTAAAGGATAAAACAATTTGAGATGATCACAGTTGTGCAGGACCAATACAATTAGTATTGGTCAGTAATGCATGATGCATTTGTTTTTTATATTAATTTTATTCATACATTGCAGTTATTCAAGAACGTGGCTGAACGAGGAAAATGGGGAGAGAAACTTATGGAGGCTCACATTCATTATCGAGAAGGCCGTCTGGATGAAGCATTTGTTACTTATGCTCTCTTAGCAGAATTAGGCTATGAAGTAGCCCAGAGCAATGCTGCATTCCTCCTTGATAAAGGTTAGTAATCTATTGATATTACAGAACAGTGTAGAGTGTAAATTGAGAATTAGCACACTTATTCTACAATAATTGATAAGTTATACTTAATTTGTGGCTTAAGTAATATAAGGCATTTGGATTAGGATTAAGAACAGACAAAGCTGATAAAACTATAAATATGCCTACTTCAAAATCACCAAGTTACCATATTTGATATTGGCTCAGATGTTAACAGCACAATATTTTTTTACCTTAAAATGTACTTTCAAAACCCATGCTTGTCTAAGATCAACTTCACATGCTTTGTAATACGAAAAGGTGCATTCCACATCAATGTTAGCTTTACATATTTAAACAAATCCAGTTGTTTCGCTGTGAACTAGAAGTGATGCTGAAGGTCATCATTTAAAGCAGCAGCAACAGTACACATCATTTGGAAACAAAGGTTTCCTTCAAATGGGACCAAGCTTTGTGTACAGTAGTGTCGACAGTCTACCTGCCTACCTTTCCAACTACTGCAAGGATATTATCAACTTCGTGTACTGCATCAGTTAAAAACAAATCGGAGGTTTCTAAAGAGTTGATTACTGTCACCAGAAATGTAACATTTGATTTTATATATAGCAAATCAAATTTTAAACTTATATTGGAATGCAAATCCCACAAAATTGCTATTGAAGCAGCATCCTTTGTAACTGCTGTACAACGCTAAAAAAATAGCTCAAAATTGTCAGTATATTATTCAGCTGCACTTAACCATGTGCCAAACATTGTGATAACGGAATGAAGGTAGAGCTACTCCTGGAGCTACATTATGAAAATGTTCAATTGTGAGAGGTACATTAACAAAAAGTTTTAATGTGTTGGTGAACAGAATATCAACATTGGAAAATACAGCTCTTATTGTCTCACAAACAAGTACATATACCAGTTAAAAGCAGATCATCATCATAGTGAGTACCATTTGCTCACAGTAATCCTTTAACATCAATTCAGTACATAGTACATTGATACAGGATATGTCAATAGTTAAATTTATATATTTACATTACAATAAAGTTATATATAATTTGAGTTCAACTATGATATACAATAGATATATTTATAAATTAAATGACATACTACTAGATAACTTAACGGATTAGTACAATGTCTTATGCAAACAAAGATTTATTAAACTGTAAATATTCCTTTACGGTGTAGAAGCAGTGTTCCTGCAAGAAAGCCTTTGTTCTAGTTTTAAACACATTATAATTATTTATATCTTTAATGGCATTAGGTAGGGAATTATAATTCCTTATACTGGAGTGCAGTACTGCATTCTTACATATTGTAGTTCTGACAGAGGTTAAGTGTATATCCTTATTATGTCTAGTGTAATGACTATGGACATTGTCATTATTTTGAACATTAAATTTATTTCTTTTTACAAATAAGACTGTTTCCAATATATAAGAACATGCCAAAGTAAGTATGCCAAGCTTTCTGAATAGTGGTTTACATGAGCATAACATTTTTTCACCACATATAATTCGTATGGCTTGTTTTTGTTTGATAAATACATCCTTAGTTTCTGGTGAGTTTCCCCAAAATATGATACCATATTTAATTATTGAATGTATATGTGCATAATAAGTTGTTAACAGCACATGGAGACTGACAGTTTGACTTAAAATTCTTAAGGCATATATATTCCTGCTTAATTTGGTTATTAAATGTTTTATATGAGTTTTCCATTTCAAGTTATTCTGTATCCACAAGCCCAAAAAGTTTGTCTCGTTTTTATATGAGATTAATTTATTATTTAATTTTACTTCAGGGATGTTATAATTATTGTTTGCACTATCAGTAATATGAAATTTAAGACAAACAGTTTTGACCGTATTTAAAATCAGGTTGTTATTATCTAACCAATATACCAGATCTTTACTGGCCTGGTTTAGTGAATTATTTAACAATTCATTACTCTTTTCTGTTATTAGTAAATTAGTATCATCTGCAAATAGAACAACGTTATGAGCTTGTATGTTATTTGTTAAGTCGTTTATATACAAGATAAATAAAAATGGTCCAAGTATAGAGCCTTGTGGTACTCCATAAGTTATATCAAGTGCATTAGATCTAACTGCCAAAAGTGCATTAGTGTTAGCATTATAATCTGTAATCTCTGTTATTTGCTTACGGTTTGTAAGGTAAGATTCAAACCAAGAATATGCTAATCCTCTTATACCAAAGTCAAATAATTTTGTTAGCAAAATTTTATGGTTAATAGTATCGAAAGCTTTAGTTAAATCTAGAAATATGCCAATTGCTTTATCTTTATTATCTAAAGCAGTTATGACACTATTTAAGAAAGAATATATCGCAGTCTCTGTTGATTTTTCTTGTCGGAATCCATGCAAGTAATTCCATGTAATCATTTAAAAGTCGAGCAATGTAGCAATGGTTAACAATTTTCAACTCTTGGCAGTTAAATAGGAATAATGGAGCGATCGCCATCTGCCAGTATACCAATAATGACATTCCTAATTTTCTAGCTGGTCAAATTAAATAGTCTTGTCAATTCCCACCCATATATCCACACTATCACATTATGAATTCTGTTATGGCTTCTTCGAAACATTATGGCAGATAAGAGTTTTTACAGCTCATTCATCGGGCAGGATTAATCCTGTGTATTTGGACAGAAATGCATTCAGCCGTGGGATCTTTAACTTAGTGAAAAGTACAATATTGGCTGCAACTGAAGTTGTGTACAAATGCTTAAAATACACTCCTTATGCGCTACTGCCCAATGTGCCAGCAAATGCTTCTGCAATGTGCTGTGCTATGACAAACTCTTTGCTATTTGAAGCTTTTTCTTTTGCAAGTGATGAGTCACTTGTGACAGCACACTGATTTACCACACAGCACACAAAATAAGATTGTTCCATCACCACTGAACACATTTGGAAATGTGTTCACATATTCAATTTCAGTGACAATTTTGTTTGTTTTAAATGTACTGTATGTTAAAAGCATCCTTTTACAAATATTTGAAGCTAAAAGCTAAGCAACAAAATGTGCTTCAGAAGTGATATATACAAATCAATACTGGGACACACGTTACCATTTGAACATGAGGAATCAACTGGACCTCATGTCGCAGATATGGGTGAATCCCAGTGCACTGTGAACATCAAGTTGTGCTAAAAGGAAAATCACCAAATTATGTAGCCTATGTCATGTATAATTGAAATCCAGTCAACAGAAATTTCTCAAATAAGTGAATTATGGTGTGTATGTTATATAAAAATCGAAAATATGCATTAAGCATGCCTATTGTTGAAATGTCTGATTTATTATTTGTGAAAATAATGAAATTGAATTTTATGTGCCAAACACATCATGTACATACCAATATCTACTAATATGTTGAGTATTAAAAAGAATATTTAAAAATATGAAAATCTGTGCCCTAGCAATGTAATCATATAAAATGTCTGCCTGTAAGAGTTACAGGAATACATGTGACAGCAGGAAAATTCGTCTGTATTGCTCTAAGCTACTGTATGCTGTTTTCTGATGAAGTTTTCAAAATTCCATAGCTAGAATAAGGCAAGAAAGACATCTGAAATATATGCTATATCACTATTTTATGTTTTCCTTATAGTACCCATTAACTCTCCGTTAAGCGTGCAGGCAATTGTAAAGCTGTTGGTTGTGCAGTGCCTCAATATTAGCATTCCCCACCACCCCAGGAAATTTGATCAGAATATTATGGGGCCGTGTCTGTGTTGTTTTCCAAGATGCCTTTCTCCATTTTGTTCCATCCTTACCTGCAAATAAACTAAGTGAATCAATAATAATAATAATAATAATAATAATAATAATAATAATAATAATAATAATATAGTAGTCATACTAAAAGCTTCAAAGTAAAATCATAATGGTAATTTCCTAATATAATAATTATTTCCATAATTACATTGTCTGTATCCACAGACAACATGATAATTGAATATTTAAACCAATTATTCAAACCAATATAATTTTCATCAGTTTCCTCTTCAACTTTATGATCTGTATCTGAGTCTACAGATCTTCTTTTAGTTATATCTTAGGAACAAGAATCACTTTCTACAACATGATCTTCAATTGTTAATTCATTACCGTCGAAAATTAGACAAATTACTTCCTTCAAATCCTCAGGATTTTGCAAATCAAATACTCATTTTCAAAATTAGGATCTGTAACAATAGTGAAATGTGGCTGCGTTTACCAGACAATAACAATTGATGTGAGCAAGCTGAAAACAAAGCAAATATTGTAATACGTGATAGCATGTCTGGCAGACACACATGATACATGTGCTGACACTGCGTTGTTTGCGAAGTCATTGTATGTATGATCAAATTGAAACTTCTGTGAAGCAATTATTATAAAGGTATGATGCAAGATGTCCTGGGACAGCAAGCACTTATCTCTGTTTGTTGGAAATATATCAAAGCAAGCTGAAACCATATGTCCCAAAATACATGTGCGACTAATGAATGGTTAAAAACTGAGTGACCTCAGTACTTCAGGTCAACACATATACTTAAATAGGGTTAAACTCAAGTATAAGCAACGTCACCCATTACCTTAAGTATTATGCTTGTTCTGATACAAATTAAAATTTTCTTTTAGCCTCAGTAATCGGAATGGGAAAAGTGAGTCAGTAATTATGGAAAATATTATAACTGTATGCACAAAGCTATCTGCAGGTTGCCGATAAGCATATCCCAGCCCATGCGTGGTGCCCTCGACCGGCCTTCAGAACAATAGATGTGCAAGAAACCCATTATGTGCCGCTTCCCCATAATTTTTACTGCTTTAGAAGATTCCTTTCTGCTGTTTCCAGTAGCTTCCCCTTTTAAAACATTCCACTTTGTATGTGGGGTTTATATAAGGGGGCTTCTCATGCCCAGTAGCTAGTTATGAAGTTAAGTGCAGTTGAAAGTGGACAGTGCCAAGTGTAGTTCAGTTGTAGTTGTCACTCAGCAGTTCAGTTGTGATTCGATGGATCAGTTCTGTTCTCTTCTGAGTGTGTGTCTCAACTGTAAAGTTTGTTCTACGCTGAGCACCTAAGTGGAAAATAAAGTGTGTTTAGCAAGCAACTGGTGTTCTCAACTGTTACAATATCAATATAGACAAGACTACATTATGAAGTTGGTTACATAAAATATCACAGCATTTTCATACAGTTCTGTTCAAAGGAAATAAACAACACAACAGACCATAGTAAGTCTTATGCCAGTGGAGATCTTTATAAAGAAAACAGCCTATACACCTAGTTGTCATAGTTTGTCTCAAATATGGTGTTTAGTAAAAATTATATTTATTGTGCAATGGGTTTTTTCCATGTCAAATCAACACAGGCCACAACCTGACTTCTTTCAATTTTCATAAAACTTTGCAATATTGAAGCTAGTATGAAAATAATTAAATATATAAAATATTGAATCTCTGTACTGAGTATTTCTTTTGTAATAGCAATATCAATTTTGCAAAAGAATTGACAATATCAGTAAACCAGCTTATTCTGTCAATTGAAATAGCTCATGGTGTGCTGAAGGTGAAGTGCTCAGTTTGGTCTCATTTGAAAGCTCAGGAAAGGCACATTATTTTTAAATAAATTACAAATATTGTGATCATTCATTGTTATATTTAATCTTCAATTTTTCAAAAAAGAACAATTTTTAAATTTTACAAAAATTGCATGTTAACCGAACATATTTTCTCATTATATACGGGAAATTTCAGGTTGGAACTCTCAACAACTTCTGAATGATAAAATATTTTGTTCATGTCTAGTACATTAGTAAACATAACATTACATAGGAATAGCTACATTTATGTTAGCTGTCTCTTTATATATTAATTACACAATGTTAGATCTGTTTATACAAAGGCTGGCTATCCTTTTATCCCAAACTCTCTGATTTTCTAGCCACATATGGCAGTAGTAGCAGCAGCATAAGTTTCAAATTGTTAAGGTGGTGGATTATAGGTTATTGCCTTTATTATCTGCATTTTGTGTATATGAAGCCAGTAACAAGCCACAGTTTATATAATGTCTTAAGTATGAAGTACTAAAAATTGCAGGAATTCTATGTACTCCTAATCCAGAGCCTGGTTAGATGCTCAGCCTGGCAGATAATACTGTGAAACTTGTGAACATTTTTTCCTCAAAATGATGAAATTAAGTAGATGTATGCCAGGGAAAAAAGCTTACATTTCTGTAAAAGAAGACGAGAGAAAAGTGCAAAAGCAAAAACAGCTGCTTTTATGCAACTTGGGCAGTTTATTATAAAAAATAATTCCCTTTAATAGAGGATGTTGTTCTGCCGACTTGTTCCTTACAGTATTTCTATGAAAGTTATTGCAGTCTGTAGTATTATATTCAAAATATTTGTTGTTTCTGTTTATACTATCATTAGTCATCTTCATTCACCATAATATTCTTTTACAGAATTAGGTTTCGTCAAGTAGTATTGGTTATAATAATAGAATACATATATTTACATAGCTTGAACACATAAGAAAAAGTACTATTTACATTGCACTGAACATAATTTACAAATACATGGTTTGCACTTTTGACAGTTATTGCTGGAGTTGTTGAGGTGTTCAAGGAACTTTGTGCTGTAGAAGCAGTGGGATATTAAGAATTGCTTTACTACATATCAATGTTATATTCACTTTTATGTACAAGTAATATCAGTTTTTACATACATACATATATATATATATATATATATATATATATATATATATATATATACACAATGAAACTACAGTGAAAATCTTTTCCTTTATAAAGGTTGGTTTACATGAAGTTCTATTTTCAAGTTTGAATATAGGTCTTAGACACATCTTTTGTAGTTTTAATACTCTGCTTATATTTGTAATTTCAGTATTGCCCCATATCTCAATTCCATAGCTAAGATGGCTATAATTATAGCATAGTATACTAATTTCAGCACTTCAGTATTCATGTATTTAGATAAATTTCTTAACAGATTTAGCCACTACTAATTTTGTTACACATATATTCAATCTGTTTGTAAAATTTTAAGTTTTTATCTTCTTCAATACCCAGAAATTTTGTAGATTCTTCTTGTACTGTGTCTTAACCATTAATTACTACATTATCTAATTTTAAACTTGTTTGGCATTCAAACAAAATTAATTTACTCTTTTTTTATATTAACATTTAGATTATTATTTTTTATATAATTCAGTATTGTTGAAGTTTGATTTATTGGGTTTTATTTTAGTTGATCCTCTAATTTATTCCAAAATAGTACAGATGTGTCATCAGCATATGTGATTATTCTATCGAGTCAAGTAGGTCATTTACATAAATCAAATATAATAAAGAACCAAGGACAGATCCTTGCGGCACACCTAACTTAACCGTATCATACTTTGATGAGATCTTATTAATTACATTTCCATTTTTGAAGTTTAGTACAGTACATTGCTTACGATTCGTAAGGTATGATTTTATTATTTCAAGCAATTTTCCCTTAACACAGCAATATTCTAGTTTACTAATTAATAGAGAGTGTTCAACAGAATCAAAGGCCTTTGATAAATCTAGAATCAATCCTGCCACTTTTTCGCCGTTTTCAAGATGTGTGATTATTACATGAAAAAGTTCTATCATAGCCATCGTAGTTGATAAGTTCTTACCAAAGCCATGCTGTGTTGGTACTAATATGTTATTTTTATTAAAAAATTTCACCATGTGAATAGCTATTATTTTTTCAAACAATTTTACAAAAATGGAGGTAAGCATTATTGGTCTATAATTGCTTTTATCATATTTATCACCTTTTTTGTAGATTTGTCTTACTATACTATTCTTCAAGCAGTCAGGAAAAACACGCATAAACAATGGATAACAACTGGCAGGTCAACATGGAAACAATTACTCATTTCTGGATATTCTGTTTGAAAAATTGAAGCTCTTACTACCCATTCTTTCATAGTAATACAACAAATACATTTCCAAAATGAACTAAAGTTAGTGATTAATGCAATTGAATATCTTGTTATGTGCAATTTGGCTGAGAATTCTTCTTTCATTCTGTGAGGTGAAGTCCAGTCTTTTCACTGGAATAATTCTCAGGTGACAATAAACTCTTTTGTGATTTATTCTAAAAATGCTGACAACATATTAAATCATGTTACGTCATCATTTCAGACTTTTTACCTCATGACACTACAGTTGTGCTTCTTTATCAGAAACATTTAATGCAAGATATGAAGAGAGAATTCCATATCAAACCAAAGCACATTTATTACTTCTCTGTTGGCTCTGCAGCTCAGTTTAAAAACAGAATAAATTTCATTAATCTTTGCTTTTGTGAAGTAGATTTTTTTTTGTCTGCTGAATGGCATTTTTATGCTACATCACATGAAAAAGGCCCATGTGATGGTGTAGGCGGAACGGTGAAACGTTAAGCAGCATCTACGAAATCGATTTTGACAGTGTCACTTGATCTGCGAATTTCAACAGGAAGAACTGCGCTCTTCCACATGAGGAGAGCATCGAAACCAACAAAAATCATATATCAATATGTAAATAGTCTTTGCAGGTACACTGGGATTAAAAGTGAGTCAATTAAAACAAAAGTCATTTCTGATGAATACTTACAAACATAAAAAATACAGGTAGATCTGTGTATGTGAAAACTGCAGAAGTTTCTGCAGTTCCAAAAGGAAACTTATAGGGCATTTAAAGTTCATATAGACCAACAACATATATTTTTTTTCAAAATTGTAAAATTGTTCAGTTTTCAATTTTTCAGGGTTTAATATTACATGCTATGACCTTGAACAGCATTAAAGGTCATAACATGGTGTTATATAAAATTCAAAGGTCCTTTCTTATGCTTTAAGGTAACACAAAGTTATTTCTTTTAACTTTATTTGTTAAATAGGTATAAAAAAGTTTCTTATACCTTGCGTGCAAAATTTTACTGTTTTTTCATATTTTTAATGACTCATAACTCCAAAAATGTTTACATTATACTTTTGATATTTTGCATTTTTACATTCCTTTTCATGTACATCTCGCAAAATGTTCGTTAAAATTGAAGAGGGTCAGGTTGAAAATGATGCAAAGGTGTGTTGATTTGACGTGGAATGACCCGAATACACAAGAGCATTAATGTAGACTTCAAGGAGATTTCTAAAATATAGTGTTTGTTTTCATGATATGTGAAAATAATATGAAAAATGTTTGTATAGAAGCTGGCTGTGCACAGTTCTTTGGCTGCTATGTTCAAAAACCTATCAAAAGAATTACAGATTAAATCAGGTTATGAGCATAAAAGTTGCAAATCTACCACAGGTTTCAAGTTTAGATCTTGATGTCTGCATTCTGCAAATTTATCTATAGGAAAACAAAGTGTATTCATGTGAGTTTAAGCTGTATCATGATTTTGTGATGACTAGAACCTGGATCTTAAGTTAACTTTCCTAACTTCGACATCAGTTCTAATCATGAACTGCTAATTGTAAAATCCAATGACCATAGAATTTGTTTGCACCTTCTCTAGCACCATATTCTAGGTAGAGGAGATATTGTATTCCACCCAAAAATTAGATGCATAGATTTCACTAGAAATTTAGGTTTATAATTCCTGAATTCAAGAAAAAGAAAAAAAAAACATTCTAAGAAAAGATGTGTACTTGTGTGCATTTAGATGAGTTCACCTTTAGGGTTGGCCACCATGACTTTTCCAAAGGGATACTAAGTAAAGTGATACTGCAGTGATTTGCCATTGTCTTCACGGTATGGGAATGACATAACATCTCAATCTTGAACCTAGAGAAGAAGCTTTTCTTTACTGAAAAATATGCCATGCCAAGGAAATCCAATCAAGTCCCTCTGCATATTAACTAGGAACTCTGGCCACTGTACCACAGGAACAGTGTTACTTTGAAAGGTGCGTGAAATTAAAGCAAGTACAGAGAACAGATTCATGGTTAAGGAGTACATCAGATGACAACACATTCTTCTTCCTCTCTAGGTGGTTGTCATCACTAGTTATTACTCGGGTCATTTAGCAATAGCGCTGTTATTGTGCTTACATTCAAGTAGCCTGGACTTGCTATGCACAACAGGGATAGTTGCTGTGTTGGCCACAATGCATAAGATATATATCCCAAATAGTACTCTTAGCTAGAGCCTCAATTCATAATAAATCACCAAAATGTTTCAAAGATTTATGTGACAGATTTCAGTTAATATTCTTTATGACTGATACATGCTGAAAAATGTTATACAGTGCCATACTGACCAAAATCTTATTGAGTAACACTGAAGAGAAATCATATTCCATTCTGCTAAGAGGACACCACACAGGTTTGCTCAATTTATACTTATTTTTAGGCCTTGACCTGACCAAACATGAAGTAGGGACATAGGTGAGGGGAGAATGCAGGAATGCCGGCAGATTGAGTATCAATGCAGCTATATTCTGCTTGTTTTTGCATCATTTACAATATTATATGCAGCTACAGCGTCATAAACTAATTATCTTCAATTAATCTTATAGGTTTTATGACAACACTTAATAGATTAATTTGAAAAGAACAAAACCATTTGGATTTTTCTGCTGCAAAACATAATCTGCTGGTTAAACTGTGGCAACACACCAGTAGCAGCAGAGTTGTAGGATCTATGCTTCTGCCACTTGCTGTTTGGCTAACAGCCTGTTTAAATATTTATGATTATGGGAACATGCAGATTCTGAGTTTTGTTAACCATTCTGGATTCTGAATAGGTAGTTTCAGTGTTATAATTGCATTATATTCAAATTACTATTAATAGATTTCTTTACAGTAAATTCTAATGAAATTCTTGACTTGAGATGTTCTGCACAACTTGTTTCTTTGAGCTGAAGTTTCCAAAGTTTCCACTGCACAAGTGGTAACAGAGCACCCCTGTAATGGTTTCACATAACTTTCAGTTTGGTGAGTTCATAGCCCGAAAATCAGTATAGATCAGTGTTTATATGTTTTTCGGATAATTGTTTATAATTCATGAATTATTTTATAGATAAGGCATGTTAAAAAGGCTCTCCCAGAGAGGCAAAACTTCTACTGGTAGAACATCAGTGACTACATTATAAGATAGAGAGCAGGTGGACATCATGCCCAAGGAATGCCAACTTAAGCACACCTGCTTGTGGCATTGTTTAAATAGTTTTAGATCATCGGCTTTTGGGTTCTGGTGATGAGAATAACATACACTGTTGCACTGAAATGCAAAGAAGATTGAAGTTCGCTGGCTCTTGGGCAAACCTTGATGAGTATTCACACAGGCTTAATTTTTAGGCAAATGAAAGGTTTAAAGGGGATTCAAGCCTGGAAAATAAAGTGGCTACAGTAACAATCTGGTACTTCTTTGCTCAAAAGATTCACTGTTCTTGCAGCAATATGGGCAAAAGAATCATGGTCCAACTTGGGATACCCTATCTTTGAGCAGGTGCTTCAGATGCTGTACCTTCCATTGGTTGAAGATATCTGGAAAGCAGTTCTAGAACTATTTCCTGGTAATGGTATGTTTGCTTTTTAGGTTAACCACTGCATTATTATGCTTTTTACTGTAGAAAGCAGCAGTTTCCACTGTCTCTTACACCAGGCATTGGGAAAAATGGCTCTTAGGAGCTCCAGCTCTTAAAGTCAGTCTTATCTGACTCAAACAGCTATTCTGTCTAGCATTTTGTAAACATATGCTTCATCAATGTGATTATGTCATTCACCTTGGGACCTCAGTTCAATACAATGAGCAGAAAGGTTTTGTTTAAATTATAAACCTAATAAAGCTTACTGTTTAATATGTGGGGTTAAAATAATCTGCAGTAATATGAGACTACTAGAATTTATCTTGATAGAAGCTGAAGCTAGAGTTGTGTATTTTGAATGCTTTAGAAATAACATAATGGAATCAAATAATAATATGTCCATAAAATGTGTTTTATCGCTAATTTACCCTATTATACCCTAATTTACACTTAACATGGGACCTCTTCTCAACTGTTTCTGTCGGCAAAATTCCCTCATTGCAGCTTTGCTGTTGCTATCATTCTGGTAAAACAACTTCCTAGCAGTGCAGGTTTCTTTACTCAATAGCCGTTGTATTTCACACAGACAAGTTCAACCTTCTTAGTTTTCAACTAGCACTCATTTCACAAAAGCAATCATCAACACACATCACCAAGCAACCAGGAAATGGCACAACACAATGCCACCAGAAGAATATACTGATGTGGGGTCACAGAAAATTGCATGATCTGACTGCCTACAGTGCTGATTTTCACATGGTGGCAAAACTTTGAATTAATTATATTTTGGCACAGTTTGTGAGCCTAACGCTTAACTAGCATATCTACAAAGTGTCAGACTCCTTCGATCTTTACAGTCCAAGCTGTGCCTTGCTGAACACTGTCTCTTAATTATAACCACGTGGTATATAAATAATTTTGCCCATAGTGCTGGACGTTTCATACACCTTGTAGATGTCAAGTATGATGCTTGACGTTACTTATATTTATCCTAAGATTAGAATCCTCTTCTTCAGTAAAATAAATAATAGGTTTTCATACTCTTCTGTTTATGCTGATTGTGCCTAGGTTAAAGCTTGTGTTCTCAGAATTCTATAATAGCACTTCTCAACGATGCCAGAGTTTTATGGCATTTTAAACAAAAACGTTTTAAGTAGAACACTTACTGCTCCACTAACTAGTTACTTAGAATGTGTGTTTTATGGGCTATTTGTACAATCATCAACTGCAGTCCAGCTTTAGACATTGGTATCAAGTTCATTAGTGGCTGCATAAGGACCACTCACAGCTTCTTTAATTTATATAACAAAACTTAACATGTTTCAAGGACACTTGCTTTATAAAATTTTCTATTCTTACTCCATACATTTGAAGATGTCAGCATATGAGAGCATGACTGGATAACTTCCTGCAAATCACAATATACACTTAATCCTCCATATTAGTTTGAAACTTTCCAAATGTTTTGATTTCATTTGAATTAACCAGTGTGATAACTGAGCAATTGTTTTTCATTCAATATCAGGATAAATTTTATTTAGCAAAATATGCACATTTTATTAGTGATAATTTTGCCAGATGTAGTAATTGCGTTCCATAAAGCTGATTTTGCAGTGCTTAGAAATATGTGTTTATTTCTCCAGCTGTATCTACGTTAATACTCATCATATCATCTGAATAATCAAATAGTGCTTCTGCAGGTATCATTGGCAGTTGCAACTCTCATTCCAACACGCGTTTTTGTTTTCTTTTCTTGTAATCTGCTCTAACAACTCAAACCTGCAGTGATGATGAATGGAATTGAATTGATGAGCCCAGGCTGCATTCCGCCAAAAGCTACCTGACAATTTGTCTTATAAAACGAGGAAAAATCCAACAAACCTTAGCCATCAACTTACCCCAACCAAGATCAAATTTGAGTTCTCCAGTTTTGTTTGCAGATATCCTATTCCCATGGAGGTAGGCAATTCTAAAATGAGAGAATAACCATATAAGAGGACATTGTAATATTGACGTGCAGGTTAAAGCAAAGAGAAAAGGAGATTAGGCAAAATCTAAAACTATTCAAGCAGTAAGAGTGTTCTCTGACTTGAAATTACATTTTTATGTTTTAATTTTGTGCTTTGGTTTAGAAAGTGCAAGACACTGCTAGTATTCCATGATTCAGTTTGTTTCATTGTAGAAATTTACCTCAAAGATCATACCTAAAACATATCCATTGCACCATGAGTTCCCGAGGTTACGGGTTCAAACCCGGTGGAGGGTGGTGGATTTTTTCAGGCAAAACAATCCTTAGAATGGCTTCCTTCAGAAGGGAAGTAAAGCCGGTGGTACCATGTCATAGATTTGAGAATATAAAACAACCTCAAGCCTGATAAAGAGACCTCTAGCAATATACCGGTCTTTCATGCCCAGTATAGAATGGGATGTTAAAGACCACAGCAGTTAGAGCATCCATAAAAACAAAATCACACCATGTTTTCAGCAAAGCAGTGAAAGACATGCTATGAAGTATTTCCCTTCCCATTACACCAAAGTATCCCCTCAAATGTCTTAAGAAATGGTTAAAACTTTTCAGTACTTTTCCTTTCTTGGTAGTTTAGTGTCCTTTAGCTGGTTAGGTTCATATTGGACAATGAATGAAATGGATAAAATGATGCTCAAATGAGCTCAGAATCCATAGAGCTTAAAACTGCCCGACATTAATCTTTTCAGGATAAGGGAAAACCCCAGAAAAAACCTTAACTGGATAACTTGCTGAGATTTGAACTTGGGACCTCTTGAATGTGAGGCAGACTCCAGATTCTTCTCTGATATTGCTTTCACATTACTAAAGATTTCTAAAAAGCTTAGGTGTGCTAAGGGTGTACAAACAAAGATAGGAGTTATGTGATTAAAGTGTGAAGTATTGTATAAATAGTTTAATTTATATACTCTGCAGATTAGCCATATTGCTTTTTGAGGTATTTAATTGCACAAAGATATTACGAAAGCCTTACATAATGTGCTCTGCTTGTGGTCCATGCTTGACCTTCAGGATTGTGTAGATAGTACATAGAGTAGTATTCTGGACTGTTTGTTCATAATCTGCAACCAAGAGCTTTTGGAGTAGTAACAGTTTTGCATTACATAGTGCTGATATTGCAAGTGTGCAAAAACCTGGGAGCTTTTAATTTACATCTATTGGATTTTAGCACTAGCTTTATTAAATTATTATACAAGGCGATCAAATTTATTCAGTCATTCCCTAAAGCCAGTTTGAATTGATGATGTACCTTTTGCTGCAACTTGAATTAAAAGTGTAGTATGGGAGAGTAACCTAGTGAATTAACAGAACTGTATTTGAACTTGCAAGTGATACATGATTATGTATTCACCCTAATTATTTATTGGTAGCAATTTGGAAATTTTAAAACATGTCGTATTTGCTATATTTTTTGTGCCCACTGTACAAAATGGGCAGTATACTTCTCCCCCCCCCCCTCCCGTGTTTTTCTTCAGTATGCACTGTCCAGAATGATAAATGTCATGTATTACTATAAGAGTATAAGCATGAAGTGCAACTACATCGGTGCCCCGGATCTAGCTGGCAGCCTATTATAATGATAGAAATTAAGACTTACATGACATCAATTCATATTGACTCAGTGGAAAGTCTGAATGTGCTTGGTAGGCTTGTACATACAGGGTGTCAAAGAAAAACATAGTACAAAACAGGAAATTAGAAACTTAGTAATTTATTTTCTGACAGCTTGAATGTTGAGGAAGAGACAATCAAAAAGTTTTCATAGCTATACTGGTAACAATTTTGGGTACTCATATTCCTCTATTTTTGTGTATTGTGGTAGTGTATCAACATTTTGCATGAATCTAGTTTCTTTGTACCCATGTTTTCATCATAGTTTTACCCTTTCAGACCTAATTTATAACTAAAACCAGTTTTTGAAGTTTGACAGAAAACTAAAATTACTGCTGCCCTTAAAAGCTATTACTACCTGCTTTCAAGTAATAATAGTGGCTCATCATTGAGTTGTGTTTGTAACTCAGTTGACTAAAGTATTGAATATCACTACTAGAATTTTAATGTCAGAGATTAGCCAAGTTTGTTTCCAAGTCTGTGGTAAAGGACCTGTTGGTGCTATATAAAATAAATGTAGATGATAATGGGACTTTAGTTGCAAGTGGTGAAACACCTGCTTTACATTTAAATTAAAAAAAAAAAGATTAAATGTAAAACATTTTTATAACCAAGCTAATTTTTACATAAAGGAAATAGAGGGGGACTGTCCAAAGTTAAAAGTTAGTTATATCAAATCTATGTGTAAGCAAATGCCCATTAAAGTGGCCATACAGACTGAAAGGGTTATTTATATCAGAGGATGAAGACTATGTGGAATGGGGCAAAAAACTCGGTCTACTTTGAGTCAGTCTTAAATCAGGACAAGCAATTCAAGAAATTTTTCAAAGATTGTACTTATATCAAGATGTACTAGAGTGTAGACAAAATGTTTGAAATTCATTTTCTGGGCATGCACACCATGAGATAACAAATTTATTAGTTTCTGAAATATAATTTACCAGATTTCTTCTGTACACCCTGTATTTTAAGCTACCTGCCCTATCGAGAATTTGTAATAATTCTGTATTGAAAAGTGTGCAAAAATATGACAAACTGAAGAACTGTGATGAGTTTGTTCAGTGAGGGTGCTTCTGATTAAAACGGCAACAGAGAATTAAAGACTGGTGAAACTGATTTCCTGTACTCTTTGTAGGGGATGTATCCATGTTTGCCGGCCAGGAAGTTTATGTACGAGCACTTATGTACTGGGGAAGAGCAGCAGCTCAAGGATACTCAGCAGCACAAGTAAAACTGGGAGATTATCATTACTATGGTCTTGGGACTCCTGTTGATTATGAGATGGCTGCAACACACTATCGACTTGCTTCAGAGCAGCAGCATAATGCCCAAGCAATGTTTAACCTTGGTTATATGCATGAACAGGGTCTGGGCATGCAACAGGTAAGTTAACCTGCAGTATTTGCCAAAACCCATTAAAATCTTTAAAGAAATGATTTTCTGTACAAACATTCTTGTTGTATTTTAATTTCTGTTTCAATAATCTGGTTATACAGTTGAAGGACTTGGGGATAGTAAATAAAGCAACTTTTACCCAAATTGAGATATTATCATCTCTTCTTTTTCTTCTTTATTTTTTCCAGTTTTATTTGTTTTCTGTGATTTATTTATTTCAGTTATATTTAATTCCTGTGTGTTGTTTCATTCCTCAAGTGCATTTCAATGACTTGTAACTTTTATCTTTGTCTTTTTCATTTGTCCTTTGGAACATGTACATGTTATTGGACATGCCAGTTGTTAAATATAATACATGGTATACTAGTAGAATATATGAATTTATACAATGCAATACAATATAAAAAAGAATTTTTAAAATACAATTGAGTGAAAGAATTCTTACTTGAAAATACAATAACACTTCATGAAATTAAAATGAAGTCATTATTAACAGTGGAGTTATATGATAAGTATTAACACAATTTATTAAATACACATGAACTCCACATACATCAAGTAGTTAAAAACGTGTTTCAAGAAGCATGCTCCTCATCAGTTTGTCGACTGGAGCTTGCAGCTGGAAAATCCTCAGCCAAGTCATTGTGTCCTGTGGCTACTCGGACGATATTGTTAACTGGCGGGGTATCAAAATTCATAAGACGAGGCTCGTTCTTGGTGATTAAAATTCTTTCCCATGTATCAAGTGCTAAGGGTGTCTTGATGTGTTTGAGCAATGTGATTTCCCACTTTTATTTCATGTTAAATTTCCAAAAATGGGATGAAATTGCAGACTTGTCCACTTATTTAAATTTTATCTTCCTTAAATGTTCATTCATTCTAATTTCCAGGCTCCGTTTTGTTTTTCCAATATAAATTTTATCACACTAAACATATCATTTTATATATTCCAGCATCTTATTTTTAGGTAAATGTTTTTTAAAGGATGATTCAATAGATTTCTTAAATTATGTCTATTTTGTGGTGCCAACTTTATATTTAATTCTTTAAATATCTTTTCAAATTTGTAAAACAATTTAGGATAAAAGGTAAATTTACTATAGCTAGGAGATTTCTTAAGAGTGGACGGAGTAGTAGTTTCTTTCAATAGTTTTTGTTGGTTATGTTTTGCAATCATCTTATCTATGAAATTGGTTATGAATCCATTCTGTATAGCTATTTCATATTCATTTTGATATTCAATTTTTTTTTTAGAGGTTTATGGATGAGCCTGTGAATTAGGCTGTGAAAAATGGCGTATTGATGAGGTTTTGGATTGTGTCAATTAAATTTAATATAATTATCAACATGTGTGAGTTTCCTATAAATTTCAAAGGACAGCCCATTGTTATTTCTGATAATCTTCAGATCTAGAAAAGGCAGCCACCCAACTTTTTCTACCTCTTAAGTAAATTTTATAGGAGGAGGTATACTTTGGAGGTAGAAAAAGATGGGTGGCTGCCTTTTCTGGATCTGAAGATTAACAGAAATAACAATGGGCTGTCCTTTGGAATTTATAGGAAACTCACACATGTTGATAATTATATTAAATTTAATTGACGCAATCCAAAACCTCATCAATACGCCATTTTTCACAACTTAATTCGTAGGCTCACCCATATGCCTCTAACAAAAGTTGAATATCAAAATGAATATGACCACATACATGAAATAGCTATACAGAATGGATTCAAAATATTGTAAAACATAACCAACAAAAACTATTGAAAGAAACTATACTCTGTCCACTCTTAAGAAATCTCCTAGCTATAGTAAATTTACCTTTTATCCTAAATTGTTTTGCAAATTTGAAAAGATATTTAAATAATTAAATATGAAGTTGACACCACAAAACAGACATAATTTAAGAAATACATTGAATCATCCTTTAAAAAACAGTTTACCTAAAAATAAGATGGCTGGAATATATAAAATGGTATGTTTAGGGTGTGATGAAATTTACATTGGAAAAACAAAACAGAGGCTGGAAATTAGAATGAAGGAACATTTAAGGAAGATAAAATTTAAACAAGTGGACAAGTCTACAGTTTCATCCCATTTTTGGAACTTTAACCATGAAATAAAGCGGGAAATCACATTGCTCAAATACATCAAGACACCCTGCACTTGATATATGGGAAAGAATTTTAATCAGCAAGAACGAGCCTCATCTTATGAGTTTTGGTACCCCACCAGTTGATGATATCGTCTGAGCAGCCATAGGACACACAGGTCAGCACAGACATGACTTGGCCAAGGATTTTCCGGCTACAAGCTCCAGTCGACAAACTGATGTTGAGCATGCTTCTTGAAACAGGTTTTTAACTACTTGACGTATGTGGAGTTCATGTGTTTTTAATAAATTGTGTTAATACTTACAATAACACTTATTTGCAGTGTTGACTTTTTGCAATGGTCAAAATTTATTTACAAAAGTTACATGAATATTTCACCTTTTATATAATCTTCAATAGGTTAAAAACAACCCTGTACACAATATTTTCTTAGTTCTTTTTTTTAAAGCTTTGTCGCTTTGAATGGGGTTTTTATGTAGGGTGGGAGTTTATTGTATACTTCACATGCGGATGCTGTAGGTTTTATTTTGAAAAACTCCAATGACTGCATTTGGGCAGGATTATTATTATTATTATTATTATTATTATTATTATTATTATTATTATTATTATTATTATTATTATTTATTATTATTATTATTTATTTCTAGTGTTATGGTTATGTATGCTTTTTCTTAGTTCATTGTTATTTTCTTTTGTTCTTAGGTACAAAATTCTCTCTATACAGCAAGTATAGTGTGAGGATGTTTAGTTGCTTGAATCCCTCTTTGCATGATTCCCTGCACTTTTTTCCTAGAATGTTGTAGCACAAAAATTCTGTTTGTATTTTTCTTTGAACTCCACCCACATACTATGATACCGTAAGTCAGATGTGGAAAAAGTTTTCCATAATAAACTGTTTTTAATAATTCCCTATCTCCCAAATATGCAAACCTTTCAATGATGAATATCCCAGAGCAAATTTTATTACAGATTTTGTCAATATGTTTATCCCACTTTAAGTGTTTATCAGTGGTAACTCCTAGAAAATTTATGTCCTCCACGTCTTTTATTTGTTCATTTTCAATACTAATTGTTTTATTTATCCTGTTCTTATTTTGGGTCGTTTGGAAATGAATATATTTTGTTTCGTTTATATTTACATGAAGATTGTTCTGTTTCATATAGTGAAACATATAGTGAAGCACTTGTTTCATATTTTTTGCTGTTAGTAATTCTAAATTTGACGCATGTTACTTGTATTCAAAATTGATGTATAGTCGGTGTACATTGTTATTTTACTTCTTGCGAGGTTGGGTATGTCATTTACATACATGATGAATAGTAAACATCCAAGAATGGATCCTTGAGGTACCCCATGCTTTATTACTTTCTCTTTTGAGAAGCGGTCTTTTACATAATTATGTGATTTTTCTGCTGGATTCTATTTGTTGCATACGATTTTATTAGGTTGAGTGGCTTTCCCCATACTCCAAATGTTTAATATACAATATTCCTGCCGTATAAAAAATTAGAGGGGCTGTTGTTTTATAAAGCTTTAATTTTGTATCTTTTCACATCATGTTCTGCAATATCAGCTAATTGTTCAACAAATCTGTTGTAATTTATTAATCTTTATGATGATGCCTATATCACAGCATAAGTCAAATGGGACCTTTTGTAAACATTTTCCTATAATCTATATAGCTTTGTGAGGGCAGGATATTTGTCATAGTAAGCCATTATTTATTGTTTTATCTGTGGAGATTTTTAAATTGTAATATTTGCTTGCAGTATGAATGAATGAATTTGTTGTACCACTTGATTGCATAGCTTGTTTACATGTTGTTTATTAAAAATCCTGACCTACCTTTGTACAATTGTCTGGTTGTCTGCTACTCTTAATGCTGCTTAGTTTGCTTGGTACCCAGACATTGTAGCTCACTGAGCAGCATCTTCCACATGTTACTCTATCCCTTCTACCTTTCCTTATTTCTCCTTTCCTCCACCATTTTTCTTTTACCTTACCTAGAAATTCTCCCATGGCCCTAGCTTTCTTTTCTTCTTTTTGCTTGCAGTTATAATTCATATATTGCTTGTTGCAGATATTCTTAATGTGTGCATGCTGGTCTCCATAGCTTGTTGCCAGTTTTCGTCTAGTAAATGACTAGACAAAAACTGGCAATTGGTAGTTCTTTCACACCTCAGTGTCTCAACCCTGTTCTTCCTACCCTGCTTACTTTCACTCTCCCCTTGCCCATTGAACAGCTTCAAATTTAGCCTCTTCACATGCTGAAACCAAGTATACTGGTATCCAAAATTATTACACAGCCTTCCCAACAAAAGTTCTAACTTCAAGAGCTTAACATAAGTGAAACCAAATAGTAAATGCAACCAACTTAAAGATTACTTCAGGTGTATTACATTACTCTTAAGCTCATTAAAAGTTTACCCACCACCTCACACTTTGAAAAGTAAATTCATGACACAAGGTACAAAATGGCAATTAATTTTTGCTCTCTTTCTGGATTCTTCAGAAATAGCTGATAGTTGATTGTTTGCTGATTGAAACTTCAGATAAACCTGAATAAATTTGGTCAAATTGGTAGTAGTAGCGTACCTTGGAAGCCTTTCATTTTCCCCATTTACATTTCAGGACATCCATTTGGCAAAGAGATGCTACGACATGGCTGCAGAAACAAGTGTAGATGCTAAGGTTCCAGTTGCCTTGGCTCTAATGAAACTTTCTCTTCTCTTTAGTATGAAGTATCTTCAGGAGGTAAGTACTATCTACATACATGATTTGTACTAACAACAAAACTATAAGCAAATCGTAATATGATTATTGTGATAAAAAGCACTTATCCACTGAGACGAGAAAAAATAATGATTTTTAGAAAAAGTTGTTCATAGAAAATTATAAAGCAAATGCTAAATTTAATCACTTATTTCAAAAACAGCTAGCATGATATGTTTTATGCTTTAAAGTTATATTTATGTTGATAGGTAGTACACTAGAATGCATTATTTGCTGCAGAAGTCCCATGAGGTAGTTATAAGAGATTTTAATTTCATGGTTGCTGCAAAGTAGTACTTGGAGAAGTAATATTATTAATAGCATGTAATGGCAACATGCCATCAAAAATATGTTCAATTTTCAAACATGATGCTTATATTCTTTCTTACAGCCAAATTTTAATTGCTTAAACAATTTTGGTATAAACAAGATTTGTTACAAACCTAGTTTTTGGGGAATAAAATGCATATTGATCTTTAATGTGCTCATTATTATGAAGAAAGATTTAGGGGAGAAATGAAAGAAATGAAGTTGATTTGTGCATTTTTCTTACCTTTGTAGATTTAAATGGTGACATCCTCAGTAAATTCTTTGTATTGATGTTCAAGTGTGACGACTGGAAAAACAATTTAAAAATAATGCAGTTATGAGTTCAAGTTGCCACCGAGAAAATTTTTTTTAAGAAGTAACGTATAGAATAGAACTATTTGGCATTAGCAAATCTCAAATCAAAAAGTGGTAAACACATCAATTTTTTTTTAAAATAAAGAGAGTTGGAGGTTGTTACACTACATCACTAAACGGTTCTTACTTTGAACGTGTTTCGGGAGAATGGTTTGCTTCCACCATCAGCATGTTTCCAACTGATTTTGCCGATTATGTCTGGGGAATGTGCGTGGTTAGTGGTGTTCTCTGGTGCTGGGTTGACGAACCTCCAAAGGCTGCTGGGTGGCGGTAGTTCGAAATTCATTAAGTGATTCCTGTGTTTTACGATGTGTATTTTTTCCCAGGTGTTCAATTCATAAAAAAATACATATGGTCAAACACAGGAATCACCTAATGAATTTCGAACTACTGCCACCCAGCATCCTTTGAAGGTTCATCAACCCAGCACCAGAGAACACCACTAACCACACATATTCCCCAGACAATAACTGGCAAAATCAGTTAGAAACAAGCTGATGATGGGAGCAAACCGTTCTGTGGAAACGTGTTCAAAGTGGTGTAGTGTAACAACCTCCAGCTCTCTTTATTTTAAATTATGACGCATCACTGTTACTAGCTTCTCAATCTTCAAAATTAATTAACATCACTTTTATTATGAGGGACATTCTAAAAATTCTTGGTCTGACTCAGGGATGTCGCCAAGATGATCAAATTATTACAATAGTGCTTATCTATCATCCTTTAGATGGTTGGTAAAGTTTCAGAGGCGTAAGTGTAGTCACTGTTTGTGAACATGTAAAACTAGTATTGGTGTTTTCTACAAAAGCAATAAAACTTAAATACGAGCTGTAATAAATAACTTCATTTTGAAGGGATAACCCCAACAGAAATACAAATGGAGTTAGGTTCAACATTAAAGATTCTTCCCTTTTGTTTTTTATATTTAAAAAGCAGAATTTAAGAGTGGTTGTACATCTATTCAAGATGATGAACTCTCAGTGTATGCCAAAGCTATTATGACCAATGGGATTGTGACAAAAGTTCAGAATGCGTGCTTGGTGATGGCAAATTGATGGTACACAAGTTGGCTGAATTTGCGTTAAGCATTCAATATTGGGTATTTTTATAAACAGGGAATTTGTTTAAGAATTAAATGTATATAGATGTACTTTGTAAAGGAGAATTGTCTTGTGTTGTTTCTGAAATAACCAATTTAGCTCAGATGCGTTTCATGAGGAAATCGCCATATATTGTTTTCCTTAAGTTAACATTGCCCTTAAAGTTGTGTTGAAGTGCATGTATACCTACAATCATATATGACAAAATCATAGTAGTAGCAGCTTATAATCACAATACTGTAAATACTTTCATTAAAATGTATACAAGAATGTTAGCACGAATAGTTTTACAAATGAAACATTCTTTTATTGTCTTTCTAAGCAAGCTAAGATATTTTCAAATTAAAAGATGAGAGCATTTCAATTCATGCACCACAATAGCGGTATATTGTCTACAACTGCATGCAATCAAAACTCTGAAAGATTCTTGTCTCTATCAATGTTGGGGCTGGATTTAATCCTAGATAGGCTAAGGATTTTATTTGGACTTTTGATTCAGTCCTCAGCATAAATTTCAGGAGCTTTAATGCTTAGGTCAAGTTCATTTAAACACTCATTTCATTCATTTGCTCTTGTAAGACCTCTCCACTACATTGAGGGATGCCTAGGAAAATATAAAAGTTATAATTTCATTGCTTTCCTACCATTAATAGTAGTAATATGTAATGATACAATGTAATATGTAATATTTATTTCATCATTATTACAATAATACAAATAAAGCTTACATCTAAAACTTATGTCTAGTGCACCAGTTTTCTAGCTCCCCCATATTTAGCCCCTAGGCTGTATGTATGGGATAAAGCTACTATACCATCTCTCCACTTTACAAACTATGCCCGTTCAGCTGTACCTTTCTTAAGCTCCTTATCCACTTATCCCTTGTGTTGCCTAAAAATGTCCCCATCATTTTAATTGTTTCTACTTTTGTGCTTCCCAACATTCTTAATGCTACTGCTTCTTTGTTTAGCTTGTCCCATTTTTTATTCCATAATAATAGTAGTATTACTCCATAGATATGGCCTTATTGCTTCAATATTTGAGGACACATAGATGAATATGTTCTACATTTACAATCTTCCTCCTTATATTCAACTTAATTTGACAGATTTTACAGCTGCAAATAGAAAGTAATTCATTTCTGAACCCAAACTACAAATATATACAGATCATCTTTGTGTGTATGTGTGTGCAATCTACTCGATTATCTATTTTGTGATGTCATGTTTCTCAAACAGATACTTTGTGGCATAAAAGCATAGTTTTCATACATGTACAAAACTTTTAAATCTAAAAACAGGTCTTAAACGCACTTCACCTTAAAGACTTGATATGTTTTTTAGTTTCTGGCTGGGTTTCTAAGTAGAATGATCCTTTATTCATTACGAATCAAATATACCAGCATTGTATATGAGCTTCAAAGTCTAACAGTTTCTAACCCCCAATACTTCCATTTATTTCATCCACAAACTCTCACTTTCATTGCATTGAGAGATCCAATGAACTATGAACCAGCTGCATGGTGTTTTGCCACTGGGCATGTGGACATGTGTTTTGCGCCATTGCTGCAATCAGTCACACTACTGACACTGGCTTTGCTCTGCTCTGCTCTGCAGTATTGCATTGACTGTGATGCAGTGTAGTGCAGTTGTTACGAATGACCATGGGCATGGAATGCACGAGTTCCTCTACTTAAAATTCCCACCTCTTAGATAGAAGTAAAGAAAGTGAATTGCTTCAGAGTGAATTGCTTCAGAGTGAATGCTAAGTATGGCACACAAGGCTGTTCGTCGTGCTCACTTAGATGTAAATCCAGATTTATCTGAGCATGACACTGTTGATATTTCTGTGTCATATGACGGAACGTGGCAAAAAAGAGGACATTCATCAATTTATGGGATAGGGATTGTAATAATGTTCTCACAGGTTTGGTGATAGATTTTGAAATTAAATCAAAGTATTGTGGCACATGTGTAGCTAAAGGTAAAGAGTTAGGTGAAGACAGTGATGAGTATAAAGCATGGATTAAGAATCACAAAGAAAATGGTACATGTGAAGCAAATTACACAGGATTCTTCCGGATCTATGGAAGCAGCTGCTGCCAAAGACATCTGGCAAAGATCCATTGTACTATATAATATGCGTTACACTACCATTGTTTCTGATGGCGACTCAAAGAGCCACCTGCTTCTTCAATCCTTATCAGTTTATGGGCCAGATATTCAGATTACTAAAGATGAATGCTTGAACCACTTTGCTAAGCGTTTGGGAACAGGCCTTAGACATGCAATGAAAGAATCAAAGTTGAAAGGTACAGTTCTCGGAGGCAAGAAACCAAGCAGTTTGAAAGCTGAAACCACTGTAAAGCTTCAAAATTATTACAGAAGTGCAATTAAAAATAATGTTCCAAATGTAGATCAGATGAAATCTGCAATATTTCCAACTCTCTATCACTGAATGTCAACTGATGAGAAGCCACAGCACTTCAAATGTCCTGGATGACCAAATTTTGGTGCTTTTATAATTGCGCTATTGCTAAAAGTGAGGAATCCCTAAACATGAAGGGAACAGGAGAACATTTCTTTCATCCAGTGTAGTCAATGCAATTATGCCAGTATATCAGAGATTAACCAGTACTAATTTATTAGAGAGGTGTACAAAAGGAAAAAACCCAAAATGCAAATGAGAGTTTACATAGTTTAATATGGAGTAAATGTCCCAAAGAAGTTTTTGTTTCTAGGAAGAAATTACAAATTGCTGTGACTTCAGCTATCAGTGAATTCATTATGTGTTGTGAGGCTACTCTGTATGCAAAGGAAAGGGTCAACAGCTAGTAAAATAAGTCCAGTAAGCAAGAGAATTAGTAGTGTCAGTGATAGGCGAACATTAAAGTAAAGTGCACTAAGTACATTAAGTACATTCAAATCAGCAAAGAAACAGTTAAGAGTAGTAAAACTTAAAAGATGAGTAGGCTAAATAGTTATTTGAAGGACCTTCATATGGTTCAGGAGAATTCTAAAGCCATACTTATATGTTGTTATACATTTAAAACTTTAAAGTCATTTTTCTTCGTTTTCTGTTTTTCTACATTTTTTAATATTCAAAATGCTCCTTGCAATGCAGTTTTTAATAGATTTCTTTGAAATTTTGTACGCATATTCTTAGATATCTGCTTCATAAAACTTGCTATTTTAAATGATATAGATGGAGTAGTTTAATTGTTATTGAATTTTTATTTTGAAAATTATTAATAATTTGGAAAGAAAGGTCATCTATGTATTCAATAATTTTTTTCTCCTAAACTATTTGACATAGCTAAAAAGGAATACCTAGTTTTGTAGACATAATTAAAAGAAACATACAGCCAAAGTTTAGTTTATTTACAACTAAAAATGTTTTGCATGGAGCATTTCTTATACTACACTAAAACTACACCAAAAAAACCAATAAATATTTTTTGGGGGACAAAACTATCTTGGGTAGAAAAGTGAAATTTAGTAGACTTACTAGATACCCTTTGGCACAAATGCATACAAAATTGCACATCATTGTGATGAAACTATGGATTTTAGCAATTTTCACAGATGCCTCCCCTGTAACTAATATTGGAAGAAACTTTTTGATTTGTCATTACTGGTATCAATGGATATAAACTTACAAAGTTTAGATGGTCAAGATCTTCTTTAAGAAACTGTTTGCACCAAGGAGTTAATACATTATTAACAATAGCTTCAGCTTTGGTTCGTTTACAACTAAACTTGACGTCATAAAGTGTTTTAATGACATTTGTTTTGCATTCCATGGAGCTATAGCTATGATTATGATACCCAGTATGGTATGCAAACGTTTCTTCAGCTGCAGCCAATCTAGCGTCTTCATTTCCTGGAATTTCTCAAATTACTCTTATACTATTTACCCATTCAATCTTGATGAAAACATAGGTAGTTCTCGCTATATAGAGCAGACTTTAATGAAATGACTTTTTACAGTGAATTACCTAGTCAACCCTCAACGATAATATTATATCTTACGTTATTATGATTAATGTAAAAGCATTCTCTGATTCTGGATATTAAGAATTTGATTTCTTGATAGCCCTTTAATAAAGCGTGTTTATGCTGCCAATGTCTTACAGTTTAAATGCATATTTAATAGAAATAATGTAAGCAGAATTTCTTAGGATGTGTGAAAGAAACTTACCCATTTTTGTTTGGTGAAGTCATTGATTTTAGAAGTTTTTGCAACAGCAGCAGAAGAAGCCAGCTTATGTTTGTTTGATTTCTCATACTGAACAATATTTAAGTTTCCACCATGTGCAGTTGAAAATGTGGAATTGCAAATTTTACATTGAATTTCATAACTAAGCTTTGTCTCTTCAAGGAAAGTATATTTTTGCTTTTAAGTTGGAAGAAAAGGTACATTTGTGTTTAGGCATAATAGTTTAGTTCATGCAAATAACGACACAAGCACATCAACTGCCAACACTAGACTAGGCAAAGCAAACTTTGTGTCTTCATTGTTCACAGGACATGCTAAACAATGACAACAATAAGTGAAATAAATGCAGATTCAGCATTTCTCACAACAAGAAATGGCAAAAATATTTTCTTTTTAAATAAGAAGATAGTGTGAAGAAAATTTGGTGTCTATTCGCATCCCAAAAAAATTCTGGGGATGCAGGACATACAAGTAAAGAAAAGCAGACTGACCCATTTTTTTATGGGATGAATGGCAGGTTTATTTTAATTCTTAGCAAAATCAGTATTTGCTGTTAAAACTCTGTTGCAAAGCACTCTTTCTTATTTAGGTCAATAATTTGTTGAAAACATGGCTAATTAACTTTGAATAGTGAACCCACCAGAATGCTGCTGTCATTGTTGAAAGAGAGTATATATGTGAACCACATTTTTTTTTTTTTTTTTTTTTTTTAAAGAACATCCAAAATCAATATTAAAATCAAGCTTGAGTGAAGAACCTCTTTAAGACATGCTAATCCTGAGCATCTTTGAGAAAAACCATACATAGCAATACATACAAAAACACAAGTTCTACACATGCATTGACTTTTGCATAGCATAAAGTTTAGAAAAGTTGCTAAAGCACATGACATTCATTTACTTAAGCATGTTATGATATTTTCTTTTCCTAAAATGTAATAAAATGTTATAGTAATATTTTTTGTGAAACTGAATATGAGAAGCATTGTTTCAAACAGTATTATGTCCAAAAACTAAAATTCTACAGCAGAAGAAAAAATGTGACATTTCTGAATAATATAAAGTGCTATATGAAAGTGGATTAATTAAAAATGTATAAATATCTTAAATAGGGCAATTTATTATTTTATTAATAAATCTGACTTTACAAATAAAGGTTTGCCATTTGACATAGAATAACACATTTTTGCTCTTAAAATACACTTCAAATTTTAATGTGTAAGGTGGTGTTATAGACCTATATGGTCTAATACAACCATATAATTATACCCATATAACAATGCATGACACAGTTTTATCATATATACTACCTAGGGTGCATTGTAGGAAAAACTGCAAACAACTGCCTCTGTAGTTGATTTGGTCTGTGTGCTATCCCCAATGTTTTGGTTTAATTCCCAGCTAAGGCTTAGGAACTTTTATGTGTTTAGTCATTCCATATCTTTTGCAGAGTATGGATGTGTTTCTGAATAATAAAAAACTAAAACCTAATCTTGAAAACCCAGTCAATAAGTCAGTGACACAAGGGATATGTTTCTAAAAGCAAAACCACTAATATGACCAAAGTAGCCAAACACACAGTACAAACTAAATAATTCAAAAATAAATCAAATAAAGATTGGCAGACATCATCTATCTCGAGTATAAATACAGCAGAATTACTGAATAAACAGCTTGCTCTCATATTTATTTCTCAACACTCACAATTATATAATTAAATTACATTTTATATTACGCTGTACCTATCTTGAAGAGGATTCCTATTGTTATATAAGATCCTTAGGGATGCTGCTGATCTGGTGGCCTCTGGAAGATGATGTGCAGATTACCATTGGTGGATGTAGATGTAGAATTGTTTCCAGATGTGTATGTACTTAAGTGTTGCTACGCTTTGGCATGTTATGTCTGTCTGGCCTAGGCTAGCTATAATTTTGTGGTAGGCATTTTGCTCTTAGCAAGCTTAGGATTATGTAAATAATAAGCTCTCACAGCTCTTATTAATTATTAGTGTTATTAGCACAATTATTATATTACCATTCTTGTTATTAATCTGAGGTAATAACTACTTCTGTATGATTATGGCACTTCTTTAACGTTATTTTACATAGCATCATGCGTAGCTTCTACCAGTGCGGCGTTACAAAGAAACTGAAGAATTTGTAACGGATTCAGTAGCGTTGCTTCTATCTATGCCTAAGAGTATAATATCTTGGATTCCATTGGCTACTATGGCGATGTATCATACATACAAACCTATGAAATGGTCTGTACCATGGACATCTTATAGAAACATTTGCTGACTTTAAAACTGCTATCGAATGTTCTAGATGCTTACTCATTGTTATGTCCTTACCAGATTGTTAAAGCAGAATATGTTTTGTTGCTTGCTTTCATATTGAATTAAATTAAATTGAGTTTTATTTATGGACACTCTTTAACTACTATGGTCCTTAGCGTCCCATTCTATATTGGGCGTTAAACACCGGTAATTTTGCTCAGAGGCCTC
Organism: Deroplatys truncata; assembly: GCA_030765065.1. Classification (NCBI taxonomy): domain Eukaryota; kingdom Metazoa; phylum Arthropoda; class Insecta; order Mantodea; family Mantidae; genus Deroplatys; species Deroplatys truncata. The sequence goes on along the minus strand of CM060975.1, from coordinate 75,008,258 downwards.
CTTATCAGACTTGAGGTTCTTTTATGTGCCGTAAATCTACGATACGGGACCGCCGGCTTTACTTCCCTTCTGAAGGAAGCCGTGCTAAGGATTTTTACGCCCGAAAAAATCCATCGCCCTCCGCCGGGTTTGAACCTGCGACCTTGGGAACTAGAGGCTAGCACGGTATCACTAGTCCACAGAGGACGACATATTGAATTCACATTGTTACAATCTTTATAAGAACTTAGGTCTTCTAGCTGCAAATATGAAATAGTTCTGGCTTTGCTTTTAAATATTATTAGCGTACATATATTGTCATAACATATAACTCTTTAAAATTGTTACATTTATGTTGTAGGATGATGATATAATTGTATTCGTTGTGAATAATTAATTAACAATATTTAAAATATTTAAACTTTTTTAGTAGGGGTGTTTTTGGATTAGTAGTGGATACCGTTTCATGTGCCCCTACTATAAGTATGCTTAGGAAGTATTTATAGTACTCCTTTTGGTTGCAACCACCTCACTGCACTTAGCTTTTGTGAATGCCATTGTACTACTTGGCTTTGCTTTCACTTTCACACATGCTAAATGGTTTGTCTTTGAATACATTGACCTGAGTCATGCCAACAGTTTTTTAGTAACAGCTGATGATTGTATGCATTGTTATTCTATGTGCTACAAGGATTTGTTTAATTTCTAACATGTCACATACATAAATATTTTATTTTATATTGTAGTAATAATATGCTCCTCATTTTTTTTTAAACAAGAATGGTATATAATGATAAAATATTTACAATGTTTTATGCACATGTTACTTTACTTATGCAAGTTTTCCTTTTCTCTACCCTACTTGGTAAATTAAACAATGACATCTATATGTTTTAACTGTTTATATGAGTATTTTATTACCTTACTAATATAATAGTTCAACATTTTATTTACGTTTCTAGTACTGCTAGTACACAGAAGTCCTACTTATGAGTGTGCATTGTTCTCTATTTTATTATTCTGTTTTGGAGTTTCCATTCTCATGGTTTTCCTGTTTGTATGGCTGCATACGTCACAATATTGATGTGATAGTTGCCAACAAAGTGTTTTGCACCGTCGTCGTATAACTCGTACATATTCATACTTAGTATTTTTATAACTTTGTATGGTCCTTTGTATTTCATGCATAGTTTATGCATTAACTTGTTATCTTTATTGGATAATTGTTTATTTATTAGTAATACCATCTCACCTATTTCAGGTTCCATTTCTTCTTATTGTTTTTCTTCCCATGCTTTTCTTTCCTCTTAGCTGCTTTCTTCTTCATTCTCTCCATTGCATTTTTATACATGTCTTCTGTAGTAATTCTTACTTCATTATCTACTGAAATTGATGGAGGTATACTGGGGATTACTGTTTGTTTTAATAGCTGTCCTTTTGTAGTTCGATTGGTCAATATCCTGTTACATTGTTTGCTAGGTAGTTTATTAGTTCTTGTATGTTATTGACATGGCTGTACCATCCACTATGTTGGTTATGGCATAGAATACATAAAACTGTTGTTAATTCCTTGATTTGTCTTTCTACCGGATTACCTGTGCATGATACTTGGAGATAAAGTATGTTTAATCTCATTGTTTAATGCATGCCTTCTATGAATTTTCTTCCAGTAAAGGTGGTTATCACTGAAAATGGCCTTGGGCCATAGATGTTAATTATCTTGCCTAACCATGCTGCACTGTTTGCTTTTCGTATGGGAAATAATCTGACATATTTACTAAAAACATCTAAGGTGACAAATATAAATTGGTATCCAAATGTATTGCCGGGAAGAGGTCTTTTGATGTCAATACTTACTAAACAGTTCTGCTTATCTCTTATGACTGAATAGTTTTGTAAGTGTTTGCAACATTGACCTGATCGTAAATAATTAATTAACAATATTTAAAATATTTAAACTTTGTTAGTAGGGACTAAGTGTTTTTGGATTAGTAGTGGATACCATTTCAATTTTAAACTATAATAACATTTGGAAATATTAGGCTATTTATGCTATAAATTCACTTCTTGGTTGCTTGCCTATGCTAATTTATGGTCTCAATACAGACAACTCCTGGTTTTCCATGTATTGATGACCCACTGTCCACTTCCTAATTTGAGTCTGCCTTTAGCCCCATCTTCTTTGTAGTCATCCCCAACCATTTCTCTTTGTCCTTACCCAAAAATAGTTTCCCTTACTTTTATATTTTTATCCCCTTTTACAGTCAGAATCTTTCTTATTAATACTTCCCCATCCAAGTTTGTCTATTTCAGTTTCCAAACTGGTTCTCTCCATGTTTTTGTTTGATTATACAATGTACAGTGGAAATCCGTGTTCACTTCGCTATACGTTGGACACTTTCCTAAATCTTCGTCATGCCTTATGCCTTTCAAGTTTCTAACTCCTGTTCTTGCCCATGCAAATCCTTCTTGCCCTAGTTTATTGCATCTCTCTATGTACTTTTCCCTCTCCATACTGTTTTTATTTCCCTATATATCCTCAAGGATCTTTTCTCTCTTGTACTGCCAAAAACATCTTGTCTGCCAATATCTTCTAGCCTTAATTCTACTTCTTTCCAAAAGCCTATAATGTGATATTCCACATTTATCCATGCATCTCCCATACCTAGCTGTTTCATAACCATGACCCTTTGCACTTTTCTCTTGTATATGCTCTTGTATATGAAAGCATTCTTTGATAATATCGCTGTCTTCCAGATTGGAAATTCTCTATAAATATTTCATAGTTCTTGATAAAATTTTGATCTTGGTGGAGTACCCACCAAGTTCTAGCTCAGTGCAGTGTAAGCAATTGCCCTCATTCATTGCTGCCAACAAAGTATTTAAAACTCCAGGCAAAATTTACAAAATGAAACAGTACTACAATAGACAAACTACTCTGCATTGATCTCAGATAAAATATAATATTTGAAGCATTACCATGGGACAAAAAGCTATTTGACATGATAAAATGCAAAACGATATGAAATTGTAACAAATCAGTTTTATCCTCAGGTAGACGTAATATAGTTGAAACAGTGCTTCTCATTTGTGACCCACAATCATACTGGCCCTAAATATTACAGTCTGGAGAATTGCTGTAAAATGTTAGTCATCTGTTGGTCTGTCACACACCAGACCTTTTTGCATACCCAAAACATTTGTAAAATACTTTTTTATTGCAGCCAGTAACCTAAACATAATATTAATATCTACTTGCAGAGCCGGTGGCAGGAGTGGCTGTTACTTTTTAACCTGGATCAGTCCCTGGGCCCGAATTGGGACTTATATCTCATCACGACTTTAGTTGGACTTTTGGGCATTGTTGTCTACTTCCGGAGGCCTCAGCCACATTGAAGCAATGATTTTATGATTTACATCTCCAGGGACACACATCACATTTTAGCTGTTTCCATATGTAAATGGAAATAAAAAGGAAAATTATATGTGAATGGCACATCTTTGTGTTCCATGAATGAAATTATTTATGCAAGGAACAAATGTTTGCTAAATGAATAGTGTATCTATTTCTGAGAGGAGTCTTCATCATTGTGAGAGGAAGGATTTAAATGCAAATAAATGCAGGATGTAACCTCTAATTCTGGCATTTGGTGATTCTATTTTAATGTTTCAAAAATTGTTACATAAGACTTTTTAAAAACCAAGGTGCATTAGAGTATGCATTGTTTGTCATTTATTTTTAGTTCCCCTCCTTCATCTGCCATGGAGTAGTGAGTGTTGAATTCAGGATCCATTTCATTAATGTTGGAGCACACATGTATGGGGATATTTTTGCTTTATTTTTAGGTTTAACTTTTATGGGGGCTGTTCACATTGCTTTTATACATTCTGTTTGTACATAGGTCACATTGCACTGTGCTTCTGTTGTGGTTGTTGTACACATTGATAGAGGAGTTGTTAGTTTCCTAATACCAAATAAAAAATAACATAAACCTCTTTAGTATAGGAAGAGACAACAGATATTATTGAGGATTACAGCTGTGGTAACAGTGAGGGAGAGAAAACCATTGTCTGTTGCTTCTAGAAAAAAAAGGAAGTGTGATTACAGAGAAGGCATAAAGAAAGCATGTCTGCTATCTTTCTTATTCTTCTACCTATAAATAGTTCAAGGCAAATAACATTTTATTTCAGATGAATTTGTGTAAGAAGTGTGTAAGAAACTTGATGAAATACATGTTTAATATTTGCTTCAAGGAATAACTATTAATTTCAGTTTTGGGAGAGAAATACTATTCTGTGTATAATTTTTTGTATCTCTAGTGGGTAATTAATCCCAGTTTTGCAAGGAGAAAATAATTTAAATGTTTAAAAGTTATTTGTGTAAATTTTATTCTTAAAGCCAGTAATAGATTTATTTTTGTTGCACTTCAGACTGTCCTGCTTGTGTGCACAAGCAAGCATTTTTTTCCCCAACATGAAAGGAAAATGTTGGTATAGGTTAATGATTTGGAGGTACAATTAACAGAGAATTATACAGAAGTGGAAAAATATTTATGCATCATGTCTTTTAATTGAAAACTGGTCTACTTGCTCTTGACAAACATGTTCTAAACTGTCTACTATTTGAAATAAAACGATGCAGTTATAAATTCTACCCTGCATCCATTCGTTTTGTAGACCTCTGCATTTGTAGGTTTGAATGTAACAAAAACCATCACTAGGAAACAGTTTAACAGACCTTGTAATTTCAAAAGTATTGCTAACAGTACCACTATAGCAAATTTTGAAACATGTTAGGATTCCTGTTTGAGTTCCCGCAGTTACACAAATGCTCAGTTGTAAACCACCTACAAGTAACATGCTTCAGAGTTTGCAATGCTTGACATGAGAGTGATGAAACAGAAAAGTGCACTGGGGAGGAGGAACTTTATCACTGCCTTGGTTTAATAATTTCTTGGTATTACATAGAAGCATTTCATTTGACTGTTTAAAATTATGCATATATAGATATAATTTAAAAAATGAACTTATGAAATAAAAGCTTACATATGAAAGAAAATAAGAGAGAATACTGTAGTTTTTGGAAAAAGGTTGCTACTAAAAGAAAGGAAAAAAAGAATTGATCTGCATGTCTATCATTTATTTCTAAACATTTATCTGTTTAATCCTATGATAATATGTACTTTTCAGCATTGCTGGTGTACTAGTAGTCTTCTGTTGAAGATGAATAGTTTTAAATGTTAACATGAAATGGTATCACCTATCTTCACAAGTTTAAATTCCACTAGATTACCATAGATTTTCTTTAGTAACTATTCTAGCTAGAGAGATTAGATTTTCAGAGAAGATGTATGCATGCATGCTTGGTGTTGCTGAAACAACAGGTATTCTGAAATGCAATTTATTTTGGAGAGATGTTCTTTTTGTGCCTAATATTTTTTTCAGACTTTATCACAACCATTTTAATCAGACTACAAAATAAGAACTGTTGTTTCAGTACATGCTGAACACCTGGTAAACAAGTCCTAAAAGTTTCAGAACTGTAGATTCAGTAGAAGCTGAGGAAATTGTACCTTTGATATGAAAAAAACAGATTTACTGAAAATGGACCTAAAAGTTAGGACATCCTTAGTAAGATATTCTCTGGTTTCGTTTTTGCCTTCCTTTTAGCTAGTTTTGCATACTTTGCCAGGCCTTTAATGGCATTATGCAAATTTATCACCCTGATGTGATTAATGCCAATATTTTGTTTATTATTTTCAGTGGAGATGGACTGCTGATTTAGGTTAGGTGACTTCGTTGAGCACATGAGTATTTAACATTTTCTATTACATCTTCCTTTAATTTCCTGTTCTCTTGCCATCCCACGCACTTTTTAAATGTTTTACAGCACCCTTAGGTATCTTTACTACATAACAAAGCCATAACAATGAGAGCATCTGGGGAAAAACAAGTCACCAAAGCATGCACTTGAAAATAGTACTAAAAATGGAGGGAAAACTAGTCAAAAGGTTATAAACAGGCTCCCTCATGCATAAACCTACCTTGAATGTCACAAGCAAGCAGAAGCTTCAAATTATACTTTTCTGACTGAACTATCATTGCCTTTAATGAGGTGACAGCTAAAAGCTAGAAATGCCTTTACTAAGATGAATGGACATTTATCACTGTTGTAATTTTAATAATGTCATGTGTTGTATACCAAATTAAAGAGGAAAATCCTTAAAACAAATCTCTAAAATAAATAAAGAATGTAGCTTTTCGACCAAAATTCAATTCTGTTTTGCTTTTGCCTTTATTTTTTTATTGGAATTAATGCTGTAATGAATCCTGTATCTCTAAAACTTAGCTGACATTTGTCTTAGGAAATGGCAGCACTGGAAAAAAAACCTTATTTGAGCAAACTTGGACCTTCAGGATTATGAGGCAAATGCACTGCCACACATCAAGGAGATGGCTTTGTTTCTTATTTATAAGACAAATATGGAAAGTTTTAAAGGCACATCAACAAATGGCACTCCTATCAATAAAATGAATGCGTACCAGCTGCCTATGTTAGCACGATATACTAAAACAGTGCTGAAAGTCCGAAAAATAATTGAACAGCAGTTAAAACAGCTTGCTGTTGACTAGTGCATAAGAAAGTTGGTTTTGTAGTACATTAATTGCTATGTTATACCTAAAGTTCTCTGTAAAAAATACTACTACCAGAAGAACTATTCAGCAGGCAGTTAAGGGGGACATGGGATGTACTAACTGTTAGCATCATACATTTTTACGGCGAAATTAAGTTTAAATGCAGTAAATTTGGATAGAAATATATGTGTGCTAAGCTTTGTACTTATAAAGAACTGTGAATTATTGTGAAGAAGAATGAATAATTCATTTGAATTAAGCTAGAGCCAGAAATTTTGAGAAACATGATTAATGCATACTGGGTATTCTATCCCGAAATTCCTTACTCAGAGAACTGAATAATAAAAGTTGGTTAGACCGCCTGTTGAAGACCAGCAAAAAGGGAAAGGAATGAAAGACAACATTTTTGCATAGTTTAATTTGCTCATTTTTTTTGTAACTTCTCTGGCCAAATTGGAAAACTTTCAGAAAATTTCTTCACATGTTTGTGGTAAGTCATTTATGTTAGATGGTCTTAGAATTGCCTTCTTTACCATATGCTTCTGTTGATGATCCTTCTTAGAGTTTCCTTCTGCACTGTTGTTTTCATGGCCATGTAGACCTGATGTAAATGGAAAGTGTATACCAACCAAACTAGCTGTATAGCTAGAAGAATCATTTAGATAGCTGATCTGTGGATTTAAATACAGTGATAAATGCCTAATGATTTGTTACAAAATTACAGTGTTGGAACATCTTTAACTTTTCTTTAATTCTGGTATTATTAATGTAACTGTTATTTGCAAATTATACGAAATAAAACAGAAACCTGTTCAGCAGCTCTTTGAAAACAAACAGGATATTCTTTCAAATCATAAACTAACATCGTTTAGTGACACTACTTCACTTGTTAAAATAAGGTCATGTTTCAATGATCCATTGTTCTTATCGTCAGCTATAGATTGACTGCCAGGAACACTGGCATCATCTACTTCATGGATATGCTGGGAGACATTTATCGGTGTGACGAATTTGAGTTCTTTTAACATAGGTATCTTGAAATTCATGAATCATAAACTAACATTATTTAGTGACTCAACTTCACTTGATAAAATAACAGAATATTCATTGCTAATAAATGTAGATAAATGTTGATTGACTGTAGTTATCCCTTTGAATTATACAGAAATTAAAATATAAGGCTCATATTCAATGACTTTCTGCTGTTTGTCTTGGGGGGTCAACTTTGTAAAGCCTTTCTTCCTGCTTGTGTGTACATCATTGTTAAGAAGAGGAATTGCCACACCATCTCCTGGTCATCCTATTGACTTAGATGTTACAGCATTTTAATGTATTGCTCACAGTAGATCGTGCCAAGATCAACATGCTTCTCAGGAGGACTATGAACAGGGTCATCCATGGGCAGGGAGGGAGTAGGGGTGACACGTGCTAGGGATCCAAAGAGAACTAGGGAATAAAGTATTAAAAGAGTACCTAATACTGTTTGCTGTTATACCTAATACCTCAATATATAATTTTATATTACTGTTCGTTACTTCTCCATAATTTTACAGATTATGGAAGCATGTAATCTTAATTTTCATCCCATCATAGTAATTTGCAATAAAGAAGGCTGAAAGAAAGAAAAGAAAAGAAAAAAAAAAAAAATACATCTGCTAATTTTGAGAAATTGATCTCCAGTTCTAAATCTTTAGTGAACAACGAGAAGAACTTGTATCCTTAAATAATGATAAACACAATAAAATGCTTAGTCATTGTGATTTTTAATGTCTGTGTGGCATGCACTCACATTAAATTCAAAAGCATTAAAATGTGCTTTAGCTTTATCTGAAAGGCAAGTGTTTGTCTGTTGTCTCATTCTGTGCTTATATTGAGCTATTATTGTACTTGTTTCTAAAACCATCATTTAAAGAATTGTGTTAGGCTAATGAACTGGAACAATTGATATGTTTACATAATTTTTGTTTCCATTTTTAACAGCACATGAGTAAAGCCTCAAGTTTTATGTAACAGAGAAACAGGACTGAAGTGTGGAATTGGAATGTAAATTGGAATTGCTTTTGTGTGTCCTTTAAACCTGTTCTTTGCTTAGTATTTGTTTTTAATTATGTTCAAGTCTGACTGGTGTATCAGCACAAAAACTTTTGCTAAAGTTTTGAAATGCATGTAAGGTATTAGCTCTTATTCTGTCATTTTTTATGACTAAAGTAATGGCGGTTCTAGCAAGGGAAGTATGAAACCATTCATGCCCAATTCTACTTCAAAATTTCAGTCACAGAAGTTATTTATTATAGAAAGACTGCAGGCAAAAAGTTAGCTATCAGATTATATGTTTTCAATAAAGATTTGTCAACAATTTGTCACCATTTCATTTCATCTTCCTCTGAAAATTGTTCATCAATATTGGACTTGAATTGCTTTCTTACAGCATAAATTTGAATAGTTTTTTTTTTTTTTTTTTTTTTTTTTTTTTTTTTTTTTTTTTTTTGAGTTGTATACAATTAAATATCAAGTCAGATAAGTTTATACAGTTCATTCATGCTACCCTTTCCTCTTTTCCAAACAAGAGCAGTGTTGTTTACTTCATTCTTAGCTGAACTCATCTATAATAGTCCATTACAACAGGTAATCAGCAATTCATATGTGCTCTGTTGACAAATATTACATTGTAAATCATTTAGTTTTTGTGAATGCTTCAAGAAAGGGCCAAAGTTTCTCCTTTCGATGACTTCAGTTCATAGTTTGAAGATGGACCAGTGGCAGCCCATGCCTTAAATAGTAGGTGAAGGGCTGCAGACTTTAATAAACAGTGATAGCCAAATTTAAACATAATAATTTAGCTAAATAATAATTATCATGCAAGATTAACCTATTTTATTTCTTGTATATTAAGTCAATCCTCTGGTCTTTGAGAGCAGAAAACTTATCCGTGATATCTTCATAAAATTTCTTTCCTTATAAGTTACACAAAAGTTCCTTCTGAATAAGAGATGTTCGCTAATGATGTGAGTGTGCCTTGTGATATAGTATTTCTAGTGACAGATTTAATTCTTTTCAAATACGAAAAACAGCTTTCCACTGATGCACTTGTGGATGGAGTTATTAAAGCTAAAGCAAATTACTTGCGTGATTCCTCAAATGCACCTCATCAGCATACAAAAGATGCAGTTCCTTCTTTAAATGATCAATTGTTTGAAATATATGTGAATAACATCGTTATAAATTTTAAAGAGCTGAAGAAGGAAAATCTTTAGTATAATTTTCAATTGAAATGCAATAAGCAATGTCCAGTGATCTCTTTTGCAAAACTTCAAAATGAATGTTTGTCAAAGAAAAAATGTCATTGAACACTACAACCAGAATAAGAGTAAATTTGAAACTCATTTCATTCAAAAATCCCTTACTGAGCTGAATTGATCTTTTATCAAATTGCTTGCCTTTCTTAATATTCCCAACACTTGTTTCAGTTTTTCCTAATCTTCTACAATCACAGTGAGTAGTTTTTAGTTAAAACACCACAGAGTTTTTGCTAAGGTTGGAATGTATCTAGCTGAAAATAAATCTAGTACCATGTTCTTTTTTATGAATGGTGGAAAAATAAAGGAATCCCACTGATACTTGCAAAAAATATGCGACATTTAGAAATGCAATCTAAACTTTGTTGAAGCACCAAGTTTAGTCAGTGAGCTGAGCAATGCACAAAAACAGATTGAGGTGCTTTGTCTTTTTCTTCTGAAGATCATTTAACTGACCTGCCATTACACTTTCCTTATCATAACATTGAGCCACTAATTTGTTCTCGCATGAAAACTCGGACAAAATCTCACCCAGAAGATTAAACAAAGCCTCAGATGTTCTGTCAGCATTGACATCATAGAACCCCAGAAAATGCCCAAAAACATTTCCTTCAAAATTCACACAGCTTATTATAATAGAACACTGTAATGTTTGAGTTATATCTGTGTTATCAACTTCAATAGCAAAAACGTTTCCGTTATGAATTTTAGTTTTTACATGATCTTATATGTACCTATTCAGATATACAGTTTATGACTTAGTTTTGAATTGTCTTGGAGTCCCCAGAGAATACACTATTAATTTTCAAATAGTGATTTTGAATTTCCAATGAACTCGATATTAATAAAGCAAGCAGTTCCTTGAAATTTCCACAGTTTATTGAACTTACATGTTCATCGTGGCCCCTAAATCCAAGTTCTTGCTTACCAAAATATAGCACAGCATCTATAACCAGGCGGAAGAATAGCCTATTCATACAAACATTTTCATTGAATTGAAATAGCTTAGCATTTTCCTGTGGGGCGTTAGAAATTGTATTTCTATTCTTTAAACAAGTGTTCAATTGTAGTTTGCATTTCAGGTATATTGAGCAGAATCTTTATGCTTATTTACAGCTTGTGTAATGTTCTTAAAATCTGAAAATCCTTCCTTATTCCAGACATTATGATTATTATTAAAAAGTAAACAGGGCTAAGAAAGTAGTCTTTCTAAATTGGGGCTACTGCACAGCCATTGAAATTTGAAAAACAAAGATGTTTTAAAATTAACATTATAGCATTTACCGTTATTTTCCTTTTTTATACAAGATTTAATGGCAAGGTAGGTCTTTCAACTGTTAACATGTCTTTCTTATCGTCTTTCCACCTGGAGAATGGTGTCTCAAGTATAGTACAAACTGTGTCATTAATTGGATTCATTTTGCAAATACAAATGATAACATCCACAAGCCATTGCAAAAATAATGAAAGCATGACTTCTGAGTGTGATGTTGGTATATTCCTCCCCTAGGCCCCTATGCAAGCATGATTCACAGTTGGGAAGGACGTGAAAGGATTCTTATCTGTTGAGACCATCCCAGCACTTACAGGTTTAAAATCGCAAGCAGACAAAATGTTTGTCATCACGTCATAACCATCTAAACTAGAGGCAGTCTCTCTTCACATACTAGCAAACAGGTGATTAGAGATTGAGCATACACTTCCTTTCTGCCAAGTGCCGTTTGCCAGCCTGTCGCCTGAGAATGCTTAATCTTGTGAAGCAGTGCATACTGCAGAGAGAAAACTTTGGAAAATTCTGGAAACAACTAGGCTGAGAATTTTCAAATAAATATTGGTTGCATGATTCTTTAATTTCTGAGTGCAAAGAAGGTGAAGGGCACCACTCTCTTTACCCCAAAAACTGCCACGAGATGGACATCTATATAACTTCCACCCCATATTAAAATTACACATTTAAAAATATAAGAAGATCACAGCAAAGTAGCAATAAGACTATTAACATATTTGTGCTATATTACTTTAAGTTCCCTGTAATTACATGTTACATAATTGCATGTAAAAACGTTAACTCTCATTAAAGGATGCCAGCTGTGAGAATTCAGCAATGGTGATTTCTGCTTTCATTTCAGGCAAGTGTGATACTTGGAGAAACACTTTTTGTTCTTTCAGTATAATGATGATACTGCATTCTACCTGGTAATGTAGGTTAATGTATCAAACTAACAGTTGGTGCTAAAAGAAACGTGTTAATATTGATCTGACTTGCAACTTCCACTGTTCAGAAAGTTTTCTCCGGGCAGGATGTGGCAGATTTTAGAGGATACTTCAAACTTGCAGAATATGCATTCAGCAGATTATTTTTGTGCTGATATCCTGTTTTCACAATTATCTGCCAGGTCATTACAATAATTTTGTATGTGAAATGCTTTGGACTATAAATAGGTTCTTTCAGATTCTTTACTGTTGTTGCACAAAAGGGTAGTAGTTTCAAAATTTGTCCATCCATTTACATGTAATTTAAAAGGGCAGATTTTTTTTATTTATTATAATTTTTGAAAACAAGTAATTATTGTGTTTCTTGAGTGTCTTGTTTATTACTACAGGTTCTGTAACTTGAGAGTTAAAGGAATGATGATGTGTACAGATTATCAAAATTTTGAGATATGGCATGCCTTTGTCATGGAAGTGAATATTCAGTAAATAAATAAAATATCCATATTTATTTGTGTAACCACATTCTATTGTATATAGGTTAATTCATCTTCAATCAGTCATGAAGTTGATTGTGATATATTGTTGTACAATAAAGTAAGTCATATAGGCTTTGTTCCAGTATTTTATTTTGTTTGTTTTTGGTTTTCTCCTCCTTTCTGAAAAGTTACATGCTGTTGACAATTATTCTGTAAAGAGGAATATAAATAATATAAATATATTCACAGAAGTATTTGTTAATTTTTTTGTATTTTAAATTTATGCCTGATGTGTCTAGGATCAGTATTGTGTTTTTTCTTCTCTCAACCATTCATGTGCATTGAGTATTCATAATTTTGAAATGAGATAGTCATTTGTGTTTCTGCTTTCATAATAATTTTCTTCATTTATTATGACTAATTTTATGTTTTTGCCTACTTTTATTAATTTTCAGAATTAAGCAACAAAACTTTTAATGGAAAAATATGAATGTAAATGTGAAGACTTTAGTTTAATGTTGAAGTTTTCCCCCCCCCCCCCCTTTCTTTTCTTTCTTTATGGATACTTTCCTACACTAGTCATATCCCTTTCAATCCCTGTGTCCATTCAGATTTGGCTGCACAAGAAACTTTTAACTTTGTACAAGTCTCTACCTTAACTGCTAAGCAAATCGGTTGTTTGATTAAATTTATCAACATTAACGTGGCTTGCACTAAATAAAAAAATATAATTTAAGCATACTTTGTTTTTATATAATACAAAGCAGGTGTTTTACCACAGTACTAACAAGGCCTTGTCAACATATATGCATCCAATTAGAGGTATGATAAACTGTTATTTTCATTTAACAGTTATAACTGTTGTGGTTAGTTTGTATTAATGGTACCTAACAAGTAATGGTTATACATAAAAAATAAACCTACTAACCACATTAATTTGCAGCTGTCTTCTACCAGATTCTACCACCACCTACAAGTAACTGCTGCAGTGTGTCTGTTAGTGCATCTGTTAATCGACTACAGCTGGATCACAATTGCAAGAATTGTGCACAATTATTGTATATTTACAATTGAAATAGTTTCATATTCAGAATTTTATCCACTCAGTATTTTTGTAATTATTTCTTAATGCAATATATAAATTACATTTTGCTTGTGTTTATATTTGTGAAATAACAAGGTTGCAGGTTCAAACCCAGCAGACGGCAATGGATTCTTTTCAGGTATAAAAATCCTTAGCATGACTTTCTTCGGAAGGGAAGTAAAACCGGTGGTTTTGTGTCATACTTTTACGGCACATATGAGAACCTCAAGCCTGATAAAGAGACCTCTGAGCAAAATTTCCAGTCTTCACGCCCAATATAGAATGGGACACTAAGAACCATAGTAGTTAAAGAGCGTCCTTAAATAAAACTCAATTTTTTTTTGTAAGCAACTACTTTTTAGGTAGACTGAACTGTTAGAATGGAAGGAAGGTGGGAGTAAACTATGTAATGATATTCTAAAAGCTGCTAGAAGAAAACTAGTTAATCCCAAAAATGTGTGTGCGCTCTCCCTTTTCCCCTCTCTCCCCTCCCTCTTTCTTGCTAGCACCTATTTATATAACAGTAGGTAGAGGACGTTTTATATTCCATCAAAAAGTTGAGAGTTTACCAGAAATGCATGTTTTGATGTCCCCTGAACTTAAAAAAAAATATTTGTGTGTATGAGTATAGAGGAAAAATGCAAAAATATGGGTAAATACCAAACCCGTTTTTGAGTTCAACATTTTTTAAGGATGTGACATGAAGATTTTCAAGAAGAGTCTTCCACTCTTTGCATGGAAATGTTCTTGTTATTTTTTTTATTTCTCCAAAATGGATTTAGGGATTGTGATTAAAATACCATGTGTTTGAGATACATCACTAATGACATTTTGTGTAATTTTGGATAACTTGTAAACCATAAGGGATAGACAAAAGCTTACTTCAGAAAAGGGGGGAAAGTAGATGTCATAAAAATACACAATTTATGCCAATATTTTTTTTGGGGGAGGGTCCATTTACTATTTCCAACATATTCTTATTGCTTTGAATTTTCAAATATTTTATATTTTTTTCAAGTGCTAAGTTACTATTTTCCTTCTGTCTATCTGTCTGTCTTGTAGTGATGCAAAAAGTGGAATTCCAAAAAATTTGCATAGAAAACCTTTTTTTAAAGATTTGACTCACTTAAAGCTTCTTTTACTCCCTTGTACTTACAGTAAAATATATAATGAAACTGTTTCTACATATGTTTAACTCAATTAAAATAAAGTAGACAGAAAAATAAGCTTTTGCAAGATTTGTTTGTAGAAACTATATAAGAATAGATTGTAGTAGTTAGAGAAAGTCATGTGAATGTAACACCAGATATTTTTAATAATGCTTAATGCCTGTTCCTACATTATACAGCCTAACAGGCAGTGTATATTGATGATGTATGAATTGAAATGGTAAATAGGAAGGAAGAGTTCCAGGTTTAAGTTTATGCTACCTCCCAGCATTTGCCATTTATGAGTACTGTAGAAAACATTGATTAGGCAGGATGGTTCTAGTTTTCAAACCATAGACCTTTTCAGGAGTCCATACCTTATGATCTTTTGTGCTTAATGTTATAAAAGATGCAGTGTAGCCTTATAATGCAAAGCACCTAGTTTATATTTCTATAAGGAGATTGTATAATGGAACATTAGTAACCATGCTATGTTGCAAAGCAATACATCTTGCTGCGTAAAAAACCATGTGTAACATTTCCTGTACCCAGTATTTTGTGTTATGGGTACTGAGCTGACTGTAAAATTTCAGAGAAGTGAACCAAGAGCTCAGAAATGGTAAAATTACACTTTTCTCTGTCTGATCTACTTGAACAAGATTTTCTAAAGCCACAGACATTTTCCTGGCTCCTTTATTATGAATGTTACTACTGCATCCTACTCAGAAGTTTCCTGCACCCCTGCCACACTTTATTGTACATGATATTCTTAGCATAGAAATCGCTCATTCTGCAATGAAGTTCCACTGCATTACATCCTTTGGCTTGCACAAGTTGAATTACAGTGCTTGGCAGACAATGTAATCATGCTGGTCATGTTGACAAGCCCACTGTTTGCCAAGAACTGAGGAAGTGGGATTACCAAGTGGAGGGCTATAGGCTACTAAACATAGAATATATTTGTCGAATCATAGGACCTTGATAAAAATAGCCCTGTATTTTTTTTTTTTCTCCCTCATGCATATATGCGTAAAAACAAAAACACCAAATACGCCCATTTTTCTAAGATAAATTTGAATAAGCTGCAGTATTTTGCCTCCATTGTAATTCATAGATTAAAAAATAATGTTTAATATAAATTGTGATAGTCATGACAAAGATACTTATCTGGTAACTATTCTTCCATGCTGGCCATGTGTAAGCCAATTTTGAAAAGTTAAATCCTGTCCAGGTCAGGATTTTGGCTTGCTAGACCAGTGCTCTACTATTTAGCCACTGTGATCATCTCTGAACACAAATTGAACTTCCCTCTTCTGATTCATACATGCATTTATCTTCTTCATAGTTACTTGTCATGAAACACACTTTATCATGTCTTGTTTATTAGTGCAAAGAGGATCTAAAAACTGAACTTGTAATAACATAAACACTAGACTTTTAGGTTGGAAAGTAATGAGAGTGGCATGGTGCATCAGCTACCATCTCCTGTTGTTCATTATAGAATAGTGCATCATACAAGAAGTGGTGGTTTTTATTGTAGTGCCTGTCTCATTTTCTGCATGCAAACCTAGCAAGCCAGTTTTAATAAGAGGTCAGAGAATTTATTTTGACCCTGTAGGGGATGGGATGGAAACTAATAATGGATTGAGAAAGTTATATGGCTGTTGCAGATTAGAGTTTTAGTTTTTATGTTTGGAACACTTGAACAAGTAACATTCTTATGCAAATAAGCTGTACAAAATGTTTGTTTGTTGTACTATAAAATGCACCAAAAATTGGAACCTCTTTAATACAACACACAGTCGAGTTAAGCACACAATACTGATAGTAATTGACTTCTGTTATTAGCTTGTTTTGAATTGAAACCCAAGGAATTAGAAACTAATGTCATAAGGAGACAATTGAAACACACACCTCATCAAAGTTTTATGTAAGTCTTGCATCTGGGCCACTGTCTTAAATCAGGGTTTATGGGAAAGAAAACCTAGGCGCACACTTAATTATTTTCAGTTAACTAATGTTCTGTGTATGCCATTAAGTCATTAATTGTCTTGCTCTACCAGAAACAGATTGAGCTAAATACTGAAGAGTCATTTTTTATATTAAGTTCACTTGAAAAAAGTGTAGAGTATATTGTAACAAATATTTAAAAATGCATACCGTTTTTAAAAATTATTGTATGGCATGAAATGGGATTGTTCAAGAGAAGTACCACCACATACAATGTTTATATAAAACACTAATTATATATTGTAGTGAAGTATTAATAATAACCAACCACAAAAATATAAAACAACTAGAAAATCAAAGTCTCCAAAGAATTAAGGAGCACTGAAATCCATTCCAATATCTGCAATGTAATATATTGTTTTGTTAGTCACCTATTGGTTTTGATACTGAAGAGACTGTTATTATTCAATATGAAAAATTAGGCTTTCTTTCACAATTGGCAGAAAAAAAACCTATGTATTAACTTGAAAACTCAAGAAAGTTTCTCTCTAAAATTTAAGTTATTAAGAAAAAAATTAACCTTCCACCAGGTAAACAAAATCTAATTTATCGAATGAATTTTACAGAAACCATAGAAATTGATTATTATTTGGACCTGGTTGAGGAGATAAAGAAAAATGATACTCCAAAAGATAAACTGAAACTAGAAACTATTACATAATAAGACTGCCTTTATATTTTAACTGATAGTTAACAATATCCAACCAAACTGGAATGGGTTGTGGTGCTACATGTCAACTGTATTCATTTTATAAATATTTAAGTAAGAAGAAAATGAAATACTTTATTCGGCAATTCAAAATTTTAATGTATCTCCCAATTTCAACAAATGGATATATTCTGTGATTTCATAGGCTTGTTTCTGCTGTAACAAATAATCTACACCTTGAAAAGAAAAAAAGTAAAATAAAATAAATTCACAAAACGGTTAAATGATATATGATTTGATTAAACTGAATAAGACAGTATCCTTTCAATGGGTGCCATCACTTTGTAGAATGCATAGTAACAAAGCAGTTTTGCATCTTGCAGGGGAGTAATATTGTGCAAACGCCCAGCTCCAGTTTATCATTGTTTACAGTTATAAGGTTAATCACTTAAATTGCATTATAGGTTTTTTTTTAAAAAATTATTTTCAAGAGAAAATAAAATATGGGAGTGCCTCAATGCAAAACCATCAGTAATCCTAAGCATCTATAGAAGAGTGCAATTATATGTGTTCAACTAATCAAACATCTGCACAGGTTCAGAATTTTTACCTCTTCAGTTTAACCATTCGCAGTCCTCAAGAACAGATCATCTTCAGTAATGCACAGCTCTTTCTTCAAAGTCTACTCTATGTGAAAAATAATTTCCAATTATTTTCACTCAAAAATAGTTTAACTTCAGACATTGGTGGCAAGATCTCCTTGCTAATTTTGCTTAAATCTACTCAAATATTTATTGCATGGCATGGAGAATGAAATTATGAATAAGGGTATAACCTTTCTAATTGAGAATACAAGAGCACTTTGAAATAAAATAAGAAGTTTAATAATATAGAGCTTTATTTCAACTATTATGAATTTTTAAGCACAAAATATAATTTATTAGAATACAATATGTTCATGCTGTCTCTCTCACTCACTCATTGACTGAATCTTTGTATATGATATGTGAAAAGGCTACAAAACTTGTTCAACCTAGTCTTTCTTTTTATTTTACAAAATGGCATTCATTTTTAGATGTTTTTTCCTGCAGTGTTCATGTGAAAATATTTTGAAGTTTAGAAAGTTTTCCATAAATTTAGTCATACTCAAAAGCATTATTTTTACAAAATAAATTGGATTGTATCAGATTTTACAAAACATTTAATGTTGTACACATGACGAGGTTGCTTGTATGATCTGTCTCCTTATAGCAACCAGGTGTTGCATATATGCCTTAGGGCTGTTACGGAATGTCTTTTGTGGCACAACAAATTGGCAGTGGCAATGCCAATAATGATTAATTTCCTCTGACACCTGATATCTATTATCCAGGCAGTCATATTCCTGCAGATTTAAATTACAATTTCCAGTGTGATGTGGGGTTTTCCATTGGCTACCTTTATGACTACAATATTTCTGATAAACTCTACATGGAAATAAGTTGCGACTGTCTTTGTTAAAATGCTCCTTACTTGCCTTTGAAATAGAATGATTGTCAGTTGAGCACCTGTTTAACAAAACAGGATTACTCTCATGATCACATCTTGGTGGAGATATAAGGGACCTAAAAGAAGTGTTAATGTTATTATTGATGGAGTTAATGTTTGCTTCATTATGATTTATGGTAGCTTGACTCAAATTTTGTATAAGAGTTGTGGCTTCATGGAGAAATGCAGATAGCTGTTGTTCACCCTTAATCTGCCTTCTCAAAACATCTTTCATGTCCAGCATACTCCAACTCCTGCGAGGCATGTCACACAGCTTTTTGATTTGTCTTCTTTTTGGTATAGGCCTAAGCAATCCATCAACTTCATTTGGCTGCACCCTAAAAAATAAAGGCTAATCATAATTGCTGCTATATGTGAACAGTTACGCAGCCAAAAGAAATTGTCACAATTTGTGCTGGCAAATGTAGAAATAAAAATTAAAAAACAAAAAAGGTAAAATCAGATTTTACTAGACATGCCAGATATTTTTACTAGTTGGCAAGCATGTAAATTTAATACTACCATTTACAAATGTTAATACTTAGATTCAGTTGTACAAATGTTGTACAACTGAATCTAAGTAAATGATACTAAATTACAATACAAAAACACAAACATCACTTAGCATTTTGTTGAAGAGAAGGTATTTTGAGGAAATTTGTTCTCAGCCTAAGGACATCTCAAATTTTATTTACCACTTAATTCCCTTGAAAATTCACTCGCTATCATTCTCAGCTTTAGAACATGGTGCCAGGTAGGGCACAAAGCATAGGAAAAACTAAATTAAACCAAGGCATCCATTTCAAAGAACATAAAATACAAACAAGGAAATAAATATGCAATGGAACCCATTTCTTAAAAGAGAATCATGATATTAGGACAGAATTAAATACTTAAAACTGTACAAAAGCAGCAATAATTTGAGGAAAAATCTACATTGAGAAAAATGAGCCATATTCAATGAATTTCAACATTCTGTAGGCAGGTAACACTCTACAAGTTCATCAAAAAACGTTAGAGACCTCCAACTCCAATAGGAATGGTCCTCAAGCCTTTGACATTCAAATACCTAGCTGATGATGCAAAACATGGCTTGGGTAAAAAAGCTGATAAATAAATCAGAGTATGTAAGAAGCTGAAATAAACACGCTTATAGCTTTACTAATCTATTTATTAATGTGCACTTTGGTTCTTAGACACACTTCTTGTGTTGAAGACCACCATTAACAAGGAGGTATCCTTTGACAGAATGAAGAGGAGTAGATAGGTACCTATTTATTATATTCCTATTGAAGAGTGCTGAAGCAAAATATTTTTAAATATAAAGTGTGGTATATTTTAAAAGGCAAATAAAAGCTATGAAAAAGTATGTATGTAGTGAATTCTATGCTGAGAAAAATAGTACGCCATCAAAATTGCCTAAGGTGCACAGTATTCAAAGCCTGGCATTATCAGATTTTCTTCTACCATTTTTAACTGTTCCAGGTGCTATCAGCATTTTATTACAATTTAATCTATGAGGGTAATCCACAAAGTAACAACCATTTGGCTTTAATAAATAAAAAAAAGAAAAGAAAAGCGTGCTTAGAGAAACATGTCACAAAATTGAAGCTTACTTTATTTCTCCACATAATCACATCCAATATTTAAGCACTTGACACATCTATCCATGAGACATAGAATTCCCATGTTGTAGTTGGCTACCACCAGTCCATTAAGCCAATATGCATGGACACAATTTCACCAAGCAAAGAAGAGAAATGTTTGTAACTCATCTAGGGTTACAATTCACCTTGCAAGAGTTGCTCACTTGATTCTTCAAATCTGTGATGAGTGATAGGCACCCAGTTTGAGTTTCATCATGCAAAGTTGTTTGTTCATTGTTGAACATTTCACACTACTGTCTCAAATTTTTTCATTCATTACTGTGTTACCATACACTTCCTTTAGTTGACAGTAAATTTCTGCTGGTTTTAACTTCCAAGGATTAAAAAATTTAATACCTCACACCTCAAGTCGGTGGGACTTTTATCACACGGTTAATTTTTGAACAATCACAGAATGCACAAGAACAACTTGTTTTGACTGGCATTCACACAACACCGAGAACAGGTGTTGAGGAAACCATATGACCTTGGACAGAAGCCTGATAGTGATCTGTGAGCAGGAATGTGCAAAGGGTCATTACTTCCTGGATCACCCTTGTATAAGTATACCTCTAGCTATTTATGCTTTCAGTAACTAATGGATTTTCAGACTACCTGGTTTTGTAGTTTATTTTAAACTAAATTTTAAAAAAAAGTTTTGGCTGTTATGGTATCTAGTGCCTAAACAACTCTAAATCATGCATTTTTTCATTATGATTGTTTGAATGTACAAAATATTGGTTTCACAAATGTATTGTGCCTTAGGAAAAATATGCTTTAGCATTCAGGCTGTTAATAATTATAAACAAATATTCTCTTTATTTAAAGGTGAGTCGGAATTGTTACACTAACATCACATAAGTTTACTCACTTAACATGTTAACTTAACTTAATATTCTCTTTTTGAAAATGTTTACCACAGCTTAATGTGAATCAGATAGTGAGAATATCAGTGCTGCTATTCAAGAAAAACTGACATGCTTTTATTTTTCATCATACTGATTAAAGCAGAAAAATAATGACCACATACCTTTTAAGTTCAGGCACATCTACCTCTTGAATTGATCTTTGCTCTGAATTATAGGTCATAGGTAGAGAAGATTCAAAAAGGCATTCATCAAAAACCATCTCGGTATGCAATGCACCACAGCCACTGAGATCCGACCAAGATACTGATTTCTTCTTCTGAGATCTTTGACACAAATTATCATCTTGCTCAATGCTTAGTTCATAGAATGGAAATAAGTTTTTGTTTCTACCAAGTATAAGATTTTTCATTTCAGACCAGTTTTGAGAATCAGCTTCTGGGGGCAAAATGGTGGTTCTTGGAAGGCTAGGCATGTCATCTTCATCAGAAAAGTCATCCAAAGAATTATCATCCATAATATTATTTAAACAATTTTCAGTGTAGTTGGTTTCTAAGTTATCTTCCTCAGTGCAATGTATTTCCTCAGGTGGAAGTGGTAGGGTTGCCGCTGAGGTAGAAGGTTGGCTCCATTGATGTTCATTATCACTGGTGTTTGTTTTAGGAGTATAACATTCTGCACTTTCAACAACAGAGACAATTTGTGGTGGAGGAGAAGTGCAGTGGTAAATATTCTTGCTCTCCGTCTGTATTCCCACACTCTCTCTGGTTACCATTCTCACCATGGTGGGTTGGGAATTAGGACTGCCAAAGAACAATGCTATGGAATCTTCATACTGTAATGTGGACATTTTCATTACTTGAGGTACTCCAAAAAGAAGCTGGAGTTGATTTTGCAACTTTGGTAGCACTTGCAGATCTTTGGATGTGTTTGTACCTGCATCAGCTTTTAACACTGTATCAACATTTTTCTTTTCACTCAAACAGTCTACACACTTATTGCTGCAAAGACAACAGGAGTTGAAATGTTTTCCATTTTCATTCTCAGCTGACTTATCAGGTGGTAACCTTCTACTACATATTTCACAAAGTAGAGCATCTGTTTGTCTGTAACATATACTTGAGGTACATTGAGGTCCTGTCGATCCATGGCTGCAGCAGGATTTCTGAACATTGAAGTTAGTCTGAGTTGTTTTGTCCTTCAGATTTTCCTTATCCAAAGAACACTGAACTGCACAGGAGCATAAAGTAGGAACTAGTTTCTTGCCACAAGGACACACACATAAACAACAATTGGATACTGGAAGAATGTCTGAAGATGCAAATTTCTGAGATGAGCAGATGCACTTTTCTTTATAAAAGCAAAAGTCACAGTATCCTGACACTTGCACAATCTTGTCACAGGATGTGTTATTCAAGCATTCATTTAGTTTGATGCTGCATAATGTGGTTCCATTGTTTTGTAGCTTGCAGTAACATAGGCTAAAAACTTCTGGTGAAACTTGTACAACTTTATCACCTAACATTTTTGAACATGGTGTTTCCACAGGCGGTTTAGAAATATCAATATTCTCCATGGAAAGTATTTCATTGCAGTCACTATTTTGTTCACTGTTTTCCGTAATTGTGTACAACATTCTGTCTACATCAGGTATTTCTAGCATTGGAGAATCGTGGTTATTAACATTAGCTTCTTCATCCTCTTTATTGCTGGAGCTGTAACCATCATCCACAGAAGCCTGAGACTCTTCTGAACCTGTGAGTGGAAGTCCATTGAATAGAGTTACTTGTACTTCTGGTGTTGATTTTTTGCAACGACAGTGATTAGTTTCCATAGGAAGAGGGACATGATTTCCATTGCATATGTTACAACAGTCTGTCTGTGTGGAACAAGTTCTTGAATCTTCATAAGGAGCAAATCGATCTCCAGAGCCAAAGCGGATGATACCGCAAACCTTTGGTTGACTGTGTTCCTCTGGTTTCACTTGGACTTCTTCAAGGCTGTCATCTGAAAATGTGTCTTCTGAAGAGAGGGACTTTGGCTCTGTATGAAAGTTTCCCCAGATATTGTTTTGGCCCCTCATGCTTGGATAGCTGTAGAAGTCACGATAGGGATCAAACAGTCGTGTGAATGTTATCCATGCAGCCTGATCAGATAAGTATAGGTGCTGCTTTTGACTGTCATATACTTGATAGCCCAAAGGGAATTCCTGAAAGAAAATCAGATTTATTTGTAATTAATTATTTTGAACATTACTAAATCATCAACAACAGGATGTATTGAATCATTTATTGCTAAACACACATAAGCCAGAAACTTCCAAAGTTTTAGGAGGCGCAAAGCTGTCTGCTACATAGGTTAAAATATTTTCCACCAAGTTTAATGTTTGGCACATAGTACTACTGTAAGCAAGAACTTTTTAATTTTGGATCTCATCTGCTAGTTTTGATATTGATAGATTGAATTCATTGTGACTTTAATCAAGAGTATTTCATATCAACTGCTTCTTGAACAGTAAAATTCCAGTAATTATTGGTTCAGTGTTCAGTTTGATATTGCAGTAATATATATGGGTAGAAGCACTGCAGATATCATCTGCTTAGGAGTGATGCTTACACATTCATTGACAAATGAAAAATATATACATAATGCTGTTTAACTCTGTAAACACTTATTTTAGTGCCCCTCCCCTCCCTGCCCAAAGAAAATCCTTTCACACTTTTAGGGCATTATAATTCACCTTAAGATAGATTAGAGCAAGTCTACTTAAGTATGTGGTAGAACAGAAACTTATCCATCTATTTGGTTATCTTATATACTTTCACCGGCACCTTGTTTTGTATAAATCATAATTAATGCTGGAGTTGAGGTGTTCCAACAGTGATCTGAATAGCTGACTTCACACACCCCTCGGACAACTGTGACATTCCAGGATATCAGCATTCATATCTTCAGTGTGATGAGTATTGTCAATGTAGTACATAATTTTTATTTTTTTTAATTGGATATTGAAATAAAAATAAAGTAATTTATTTGTTGGGTTACATTTCCTTAAATTATTAAATAAAATATCAAGTTTCTCTTTATTTGTTTTCACTGAATGCTTTGATAAGCATATGAATATTTTTGTATCTGAGAGGCATAAACTACTGAGCATATTTGTTTCTTTGCTCAAGTAAATGCTTAACTTAATCCACATATTTTCTGTTGTTATGTAATGTTTACATTCACGTGACTTTCTCTACCTAGTAGTATTTAGTTTTGTATAGTTTCCACAAATTATTCTTACAAAAGCCTATTTGTCTATCTACATCACGTTAATCGAGATAAACCTTTGCGGAAATAATTTAATTATACATTTTGTTCCATGAACAAGTGGGGTAGAGGAAACAGAATAGTGTTTAAAAGCTAGTACCTATAGGCTAATCTAGAAATTCGAACTCTTTCCATGACATCACAAGAAACAGTTGAATAGCAACACCTTTTTGAAAAAATGTCAATGGTATTGAAAAATTCAATTCTATAACAACATATATCTCAGAAATGTCTAATGCCAAAAAAACCATCATTTTAAATCAGTTGTGTGTTTTAAAGAGGTCTACATTTTTTTTGTAGTATATTTTTGTCTGTCCTTTATGGTTTACAATTATACAAAATTATAGAAATTATATAAAAATTTTCACATGCTATTCCAAGAAAATTGAAGATATGCATTTTACTTGCATGTAAGTATCTTAAATATGTGGTATTTTAATCAAAATACTTAGAGCCAATTTTGAGAAAATTAAAAATTTTGAAAAATCTTCCTTGTAAAGGGTAGTCTGGGGAGGGGCGAGATTTTCTCAAAAATCTTTGTGTCACATCTTTGGAAGCTGAACCTAAATATCAAGTTTGGTATTTATTTGTGAGAGCTTTCATTTGGTGTTATGCTGTTCTCTGTCTCTCTCTCTCTCTCTCTCTCTCTGTCACACACACACATACACACACACACACACACACATATGCTCAAGACTTTTTTCTAAGAATTCTTCTATGGATTCAGGGGATTCAGTATGTTTTAGTTTTAGTTGTTTTTAATTAACATTTTGCTGCAAATGTGCAAAAGTGCCATCTGTTTTACATATTCTAAGCAACAGCAGTCATGTGTGTTGTGACATGATAGACTGTGAAGTATTTTATATTATCGTTATTTCATTTCACTACAAAATAAGGTTCTAGTTATGTTCTAAACTGGAGATGTTACACTAATTTGGAAATCATTCAAATTTAGCACCAGAATGAAAACATGCCCCTGATATCTTAATATGGTTCTACCAACACCATCTAAAGTGCAGTTTCTGTTGCTGTCACCTTTGGTCACATTGTCCAAGACATATCACGTAAGCAGCCCTGTATTTATGCATGAGCCTGGGCCTGAGCCCAGGCCAGCAAATTTCTAGGGGTGGCAACATTGAAAAAATAATGAATTATGTATATTTGCTGAATTATATACATATATATGCTGAAAATAAATTTTCAAATGTGCTAGAAAGAGCAGCGGTGGTTATTAGGGAGAAGAAAATTGTAGGTAGACAGATGGAGATCTTATGTGCATGGTGCAACTGGCAACACAGCCTTCCTGCATGCTGTCTGTGCTGTTTTTGAGCAATGGGGACCGGAAAAATTGTTAGGCCCATTAGTGTAACATTATCTAAATACGGAGCGGGGCGTAAGTATAGCACTACCAATAATACAATTAGGGGTTTTCAACACCCAAAACCTCTCCCTAGCCAGGCCTCTGGTCTCAACTATGATTATCTCTCCCATCTACAAGGGAAATCGCATTGTTTCCAAACATCTGTTCTTCAAAGCAATTTTCTACAAATACTTGAAGAATAGAAAAATTGTAAAATTGTTCAGTGTACCCATACAGATCTTTTTCTTATTAAAGAATAACATTTATATCCCATCCAACAGGTATATATTTATAAAACTGGAATATAGCACTCAATAAATTCAGTAAGCAACAAGATATCTGTAATTGATAGAAGTTTTATTGATTGTAAATGCTTATGATTTATTGAGCAGCTCTTCAGAATTATCTTACTTGTCTACTTCAGCATCTACCACTAATCATAGTTTGAAGACACTGTACCATGCTGAAAACTCTGAAACCAGGTACTGGGTAAGTTTGGAATATCTTAACACTGTTGTATTAATTTCTTATTTGGCATTGTTATTTCTAAGACATTTGATATTTATATATATGTGTGTGTGTGCGTGCATGCGTGTGTGTGTGTTGAAGTGATCACAGTAGCATATAACTGAAAGGCAAGTGTCTTCCCATATCTGTTGCAGTGAATTCAGAATACTAAATGCAGATGTTGTTAACCCTTCCATGAACTTTCTTTTTCCCAGGCTGAAAACTTGTAAATGTGATAACACTATACATGCGAATAAGAAACATAGAGACAGACTCACACAGCATATGCTGACACAAATGGCCAAGGTCATTAAGTTATGTACTCCTGAATGGGAGTTTCATAGTTCAAATCAACAAGTTTTTTTTTCAGGTTTCCCTTAGTCCTCATTACTGGCAAATGCTGAGAAGGTACTCTAAACTTAGGCCTGGAACGTTTTCTTCCTAATTTCCTTTCTCAATTATCATGTAATTTCATGTACCATCATGTCCACCACCTGTGGTACCATGTATATTAAAAATGGGTGTTAAGCACTGTTTTAAAAAAATCTAATGTGTTACACTCACATGACTTTCTCTACTCTTGTACAAACTATTTTTACAAATGCTTCATGTTAATCGAGATGTTAATCTTATTGCTAATTTTCTTGTAGGTGCAAGGGGAATATGGTAGGCTTTAAGCTATAGCCAAATCTTTTAAGCGCTGGTTGCTATGTGGTGCATTCCATTCTCTTTGCATGTCCAGGACATAAAAAAAATGAATAACGAATTTGAGAAAAAGTACAAGTATTGGAAAATTTAAGGGAATAACAAGCAATATCTCGAAAATGATTCGCTCAACAAAAAAATTGTATATGACATAAACTGTGTATTTTAACGCGATCTACATTTTTTGTGTAGTAAAATTTTGTCTATCTCTTATGGTTTACCAGCTATGCAAAAGTCGTTCACAATGAAGAATACTTTTGGAGACATTCCCAGAAAATTCGAGATATACACTTCATTTGCCATGAAAATATCTTAAACATATGATATTTTAATCAAAATCGTTAGAGCCATTTTCGAGAAAATTAAAATTTTCAAAAAATGTTCCATGTAAAGGGTAACCTGGGGTGGGGGGATTTTCTTGAAAACCTTTGTGTCGCATCTCTGGAAGATACTGAACCTAAATACCAAGTTTGATGTTTATCCGACTGTTCGTTTCTGAGTTATGCTGTTCACAGACACACACAGACACACACACATACACACGCATGGACATGTTTCCATAAATGCTTTTTTTGAATTCAGGGGGTCTCAAAACATGTATTTCCGGTGAAATCTCGGTATCAAATTTTTGGGTGGAATACAATACTTCCCCTACTTACTATATGTAGTAGAGAAAGTAACAAGAATAACTAGATAAAAACAACGCAACATTCCAAGTATGTTATTTATTTCCAGTGCAAGCTGCACATTTACACAAAGTTAAATGTAGGAGAACGTATTTTGCTTATTTTGGCAAATACAGATAGTAAAACTATGTTAATATATCCCCGATTGATTACATTGTTTTTATAAGTTAAGGGAGAGAGACCTATCCGAGTGGTTTGTACCAATTGAGGATCAAGCCCACAATTTTTGTCCAGTTGAATAACAACTTTCTCACACATCATTTTTAATAAAAAGATGACTCACCTCAGAGAAAATATCTCTTGTGCCTATAGCTACTTCCTTGACTCGCAGCACCTGCTGTTGAAAATCAGTTTGAGCTTCGACATCAGTGCCTTTTCTTCGTCCTCTATGAATATTCAGTGCTCTCTTACTCAAGGCTTGAAGTCTCGCTCGCATGCAAAGCTTTAGTTCTTCTGGCTCAACATCATCTTCCTCAGGTTGTGGTGGTTTTGGTGGTTCTATCACAGGCTCAGGTTTTGGCTCTGGCTATGTGGGAAGTACACAATGTTAAACATTTTCAGATGCATTAAACAGCTGCTAAATGTAAACTTTTGATTAAATTAAATCATAATTTATGCACAGATGGAATGAAAAACTTTCAAATTTCCAGACTAAGGTCCCTGTTATTCATTGTCAGGTTAATTGATTTGTGGATTATCCATGTATTGATTTCCAAACTCACAAAATGCCATGTTATTTCTTTTCTCTCATTTAAGAATCGTGTTACTGTGAAATACATGTGAAGGATGTATTTCCTGCATACATACTATATGTAATAACCATCATGTACTAAATCAGGGATAGAGAACCTCTATTAATTCTTTTCCTGAAATCATCGGTTCAAACCCAATTTTTTGAATGTAAAAATCCATGACTTTCTTTGGAAGGGAAGTAAAGCTGGTAGCCTGGTGTCATAGATTTACAGCATGTAAAAGAACCTCAAATCTGATAAATGAGCAAAATTTCTAGTCTTTCACACTCAATATAGAATGGGATGCTAAGAACCATAGTAGTTAAAGAGGATCCATAAATGAAACTCAACTTAATTTTAGTAATTCTTTATTGTTCTTGGCAAAGGCTGAAGTGTTATTTTAAAATGTTCTGCTTTTTGTTTCTTAGTTGTGAGCTACAGTAAATCTTAAAATGTATATAGAAATGTTGGCATCTCTTCGAAATGGTGCAGAAAAGGAACAAAATCATTTTAGCAATATTCAAATTAATTTCATCATCCAAAAAACTGAACAAATAAAAGTAAATGTGTATATACTATACACAATTCATAATCATATATACTCTATGTATACTTATATGTATATATAAAAATGCATTGGTTAGTAAAACATATTGGGCAGTTAAGAATGGCTTGAGGCTTTTAAATAGCTGAATATTACTGATAGTTCTTAAAGTCAACAGGCAACTTATATATTTTAGAGCCAATGTTTTACTATGTTGGTTCTAAAATAATGCATGAATCAATTACTTTTCTGCCTAATTTGGTGGTTATGATTATTTCTGTTTTCTACCATATTAGATTGCTAATGACCTCAGTAATTGTGTGCCCTAAAGCCCCACTACCATATTATATTTATTTAAATGTTATAACAACTTGTTTTTGTGATATAAGTGCAGGCTAAAGAAAGTGTCTGAATTTTTTTTAAAAAGTTCCCTACATGATGTGTGATCTACATCACCCATAATCTTCCTCCCTCTCCCTTCCACACTTTAAGAAAATAATAAGCTATAATTAATTTGGTAGGTATATGGATATGATATTTCCATTTTAATGTTCATCATTAAGTATTATTCCTAAGAAATTATCCTTTTTATATTGGATGTCTAACACATCTAGTGTAAAGGGCGAGTCAGAATAACATCGAATAATTTTAAGGTGCGATTCAGGGGTTATATTTGAGCATTTATTTTAGGGAATGTATGCCTATAAACATCTTATTATCAAGCTAGAGGGCATTAACGTTTTTGAAACACTGTATGGGTTAGATGAAATTTTGCCAAACAGGTTGCTGTACGTCTTTTGCTACAATGGGAGAGTTTTGAAATAAAACTAGCCAGTATCTCTAATTTTAAACAATGCAAACCTCTCTTAAATTGATTTAGAACTTGTGAATCTTTATTTAATTATATGGCACTAAATCCATGTGCTCTGAAGTATATCAAAGCTTTTTTTTAACTGATCTGCAGCTGCAAATACAGGTTATTGTCAATAACATATACAGATAATACTATTGTTGATCAAATTTTCTCCACCATTATACAGATTACTTGAGAAAAGTTAAAACATTGTTAAGTGATGCAAACATTTGTTTTTAAAAGGTTTCAAACATAGTTAAACTAAGAATTGAACAAGTGCATAAGTGTTTATAAAGGATGTTCAAAATGTCAACCTTTGACTTCGGAGCATAATTAATAGTGCCATAATGACCGCTAAGTTCTTCAAAAAATACCTGGCAGATCATGAATAGCATAAAATGCTACAAAGAACCTGTCCATCAGCTCCTCTTCACTATTAACCAGCGTTTCATGCACATGAGTCCGAACATGTCCCCAAAGTAAAAACAACCCAAAGGGATTAGATCTGGTGAATGTGCCATGATTTCAGTGCTCCTCTACCAATCCAGTGATCAGGATACATTACACTTAAGAAATCCCTTATGTCATCCAATAATGCACAGGTGCCCCATCACATTGGAACCATATTAACTGGCACATTCCTAAAGGAATATCTTCCAGAAGTTCTGACAATGTATGTTGTAAAAATTGTAGGGAAATGTGGCCTCTCAAACATGGAGCTAGTAAATAGTGTGCTATGAGTATGTCATTCACAATCGCAGACCAAATGTTCACTGCAAACCGGTGTTAGTAATTTGTAACTCATAGCTCTAGGGTTTTCCTGTGCCCAAATATGACTTGTTATATGTGTTAAATATGCCCTCTTGTGTAAAAACCTTGTCTATCCACAATATGGTTGTAGGAAATCTTGGTTGATCAGTGCATTTATGAAAAAACCACCGGACAAACTGTAATTGGGTGGAAAGTCATCTGGCTCCAGTGCTAGAACTTAGGTGAGACGATACAGACGTAATTGCTGTTTGCACAGAATTCTATTAACTGAAGACTGGCTTGTATGCATGGCACTTGTGCTTGTGGTTGGAGAATTGTGGACCCGGACATGAACCTCCTCTTCTAGAGTCACTGTTCTTACATTTTTTTGGACTCCCGAATGGTGCGCTTTTTTTTTTTTTTTTTTTTTGAAAGTTCTGTTTCTCACAGTCGTTGATGTATGGCAGTAAAGCAGCTGTGATGCGGCTAATGTCTCCTTGGATAAAGCTCAGCACACAAATCTCATACCCTTTCATTCCTATAAGCAGCACCATAAACATAATGCATGTCTGCAAGTTCTATGCAAGTAAAGTAGAACATTCTATAACAGGCTGTAAAAATGAAAGTGCTTTATCCTGATAGCTGAGATTGATAATGTACACCTCTTGTAGGAACAACAAAGTCACAAAGTGCTGTAGAATATGTGATGGAATCCCTTACTACTTAAATAACAAAAACACAGGATTTAGGTTAATGGTGATATAAACAATGCTAACAATGAACACAAGCGATATTCCAAAATGCAAAGAAAACAAAACATAAGTAATATTTCAATGCCATGGGGGAATAGAGATCTGTTTGACAGAATTTCATCTAACTCAATGCAGCATTTGAAAAATGTTAACGTCCTCTAACTCTATAACAAAACATTTACAGACATACATTCCCTATAAGAAAATATCCTGCATGGTCTAGGGGTATCATGCTAGCCTCTAGTTCCTGAGGTTGCAGGTTCAGAGGCTGTTGGAATTTTTTTTGGGCACATAAATCCTTAGCATGGCTTCCTTCAGAAGGAGTCCCCGTCAAAGATTTATGGTCATATAAAAGAGCCTCAAGCCTGGTTAAAAGGTCTCTGAGCAAAATTTCTGGTCTTTCATACCCAATATAGAATGAGAAACTAAGGAGCATAGCAGTTAAAGAGCATCCATAAATAAAACTCAATTTCATTATAAGAAAATATGCAAACATAACCCCTGAATCACGCCTTAAAATTATTTTGACTCATCCTGTATAACAAAAGAAAAATTGCAGTTAGTTGATAAATGATAGTCATATGGAGAGTTCATTGAAAATTTAATCACTGGAATGCAAACTATAGGTAATATAAAGAATGTCAGGCTACATGAACCAAATGTAATTTGAGTTCATATGGATTATTTCTGTGAGAAAACTTTATTTATGGTTAGAAAGTAAGCTAGTAATTCACAAAAGAAGAAACATATCACAAACTATTCTTATAAGAAAATATTTTTAATATAAAAATAATGTTTTGTACTTTTGTGGCTTAACGTAGTTATATTTGATTGTGTGTATGTGTTTTTTTTTTCCTTACAATTTTCCATGCAATTTTTATTTGCCTGGATCAACAGAAGTTTATTGTATTTCTCACATCCATTCATATTTTGTGTGACTATTGCATTCTGCCAGAAATTTCGGAAAATAAGTTTTATATTGAGACTAGCTAAAAAGCAACAGTTGGGAGGGAGTAGTAAAAAAATTGAATTTTTTAGTTTAGTGCACATATTTGTTTATGACTAAGCATGTGTGAACACTATAACTCAAAAATGAAAGGTCATATAAATATGAAATTTGCTGTTTAAGAGGAGCAGGTTTAAGATTTTCAGGAAACTTCCTTCATCTTATTTTTGTTTTTCTAAAGAATTTGAGTAAAATTTGGCAAATAAAATGTAAAACATGTAGAAATGTAAATCTCAGCAATCTGCATACACATAAAAGCCTGGTACCCTAGAGTGGGGGTTGTGCATTGAGCTGGTTACCCATTCACACAAAAATTACACTACTCATAAGCCTAATACAGGAACTGTATAGAGTAGTATCTAAGCCCATATTAAAATATGTATAAGAGAAGAGCACATGCACATGCAAGGATGGAACCTTAGAGATTGCCACGGCAAGCACTATTTTATAAACCTTTGGGACACAGGGAAATTGGACAACCCCATATGAGGTTGAGAGAGCAGCTTAATTAGCCTTGGAACAGGTCTAAAAGTCTAATCCATATAAAGGAAGAAGAAATGTAAATATTGAATTTTTCTGTAAAAGACCTGTCAAATTGTTTATCATGCACATAAAATTTCTGTAAATGGGAAGCATTAAGGTTTATTATAGGAAAGAAAGAGATCTCATTAAAGTATAGATAACTTTTATTGATGTGTGAATTTCAAAGATATTTTAAATTTTGCCATATTTTAAGTAGTATCTTTTGAAATATATTTGGCAGCAGCTAGTGATTGCTGCATAAAACAGCCTACCTTTTTTGTATTATACAGTCTTCTGGTGACATTTGCAACTATTTCAGCTCTACGGGCATCTTTCTTTTTCTTCTTGAGCAGCTCTGTGAGAGAGTCAATATCTCCCACACTAGATTTGCGATCTGTAGTAGAAACAGTTGAAGCAGTAGAGGAATTAAGGCTAGACTTCCTCTCGGTTGGTAATCCATTTACAATGCTGGATTTTCTGCTGCTACTTTCAATCTGCTGCTGTTGCCTTGCCTTGCTGGCATTTGATAGGCCAATAAAACGTTGCAACTTCGAATCTGCACTCTTGGAGGAGTGCAGCGAGTTCTCAGAATTGCTCTGGCTTAGACCTGCAAAAACAAATATTTATTCACTAACTGCAGGAATTATGTAAACACTTTTGATAACTGTGAGTAATGGTTGCCATAATACAAATTACAATTCTCATTTAGAAGTTTGATTTATGGAGAAATTATATTGCAATTCCTTATATCTATAAACAACTGCAGTTACAGATTATTTGTTGTAATACAACATACCTGTTTTCTATATACTTTATTATTGCCCTTCATTATATTTCTCTTAATGATACTACTACAATTCATGGTATTAACTTGGTAGTCCAAAGAAGCATACTACTCTGACATATTAAGAATGTTTAACTGAAAATTAAAGCAAAAATAAGAAAAAGGCTAATGCATAAAATAAATATAAAAGCTTATACAAACATCAATGGAAAAAACATATGAACATACAGACACCCACACAATCATATTGCCTAAATAAAAAGGGAAACAATTATAAAATTTTAAATTTCGGCATTTTTTATGCTGGAGTTCATGGCTGGAACAGAGGAACTTTTTTTAATGATTAGAATAATTTCTTACCCTCTGAGTATGTGTCATAGCAGAAGTTATAAAATCAATGCTAAACTTCTAAGTTTGGATTACAAACACCAGAAAAAAAGTCCAGTTTCGTGAGTAAAAGGACAACAATGTTACTACCAACAGTCTTAAGCATTTAAAGAGCAAGTATCATTGTGCTATAAACTTCTAGAGGGAAATTCACAACCATCACCAACATTAGCCATGAGTGAGATAATTTTTTTCATGTTTAATTCGTGAACTGAAACATTTCTCTGCTGTTGATATTCCACTGAAAGGAATATTGTATGCAGCAATAGCAGTAGGGGAGTAATCTAATTCCCAAATGTTTATGATATATTCCACATGCTTTCTTGCTTCCCACTAAACACCAGTCAATGTTGTTGTAGGAGACATTTTGATAGCCAAACAATTAGAGAGATGATCTTTATTCATTTTAGAGTTTTTATTTTCACACAGGATACATTTGGAGTCTTGAATATTCCAATTTTGTAAAGAGATTCAGCCAAATGATCATGGCCTGTTAGTATGTTAATAATTTAAATGTTGCTACAGCTTCATGTTTTGAATATTTGAGTATTAAGTTTTTATTTTGCAATGTAGTTGCCCAAGATTTATTGTTACTGTGAGTTTTGGAGTATTCCATCAGTATAAATTTATTTTCACAGAATAATAGGGTAAAGTTTGGTTTGGTTTGTGTAAAATTTTGATTTCCCTTTTACTAAAGGATCAACAGGTTTATTACTGTGGATTCAGCAATTAGAGGATATCCATTGGAGACAATTAGTTTTATTTTGTGTGATTAATATCTGATAATTGCTTTTATTTCCAGGACTTTACTGGAGATTGGAGGTTTGTTTGTTGCTATTGCTTGTATAGCTAAAGTGGAATAATTTAATTTAACTGCACACTGAAATGAATTTATTCTATAGAGGAGATGAGTTAGTGCTATTGCCCAAATTTCTCCATCAAAGAGGACGGAGTTTTTCTGCTACTGCAACACAGAAGTTAAACAATTTTGAGTAAATTCCAGCTCCTCCTTTTATTTTCATTCTGAATCCATCAGTATATATGGTATGTAGCCATTCAGATTCAGTATTTCTATTTACACCCTGCGTTTAGTTACATTGGTCTTTCCTTTGGAACTTATTGCCTATTGGCAATGGTGTTTCTTGTCATTGGGTTTCTTGCATAATTTTGGGTTTTAATCATTAGATCACATGCACATTCACACTCTCATTCATACTTCCAGACTTTGGAGAGGATAAAGATAATCTTGGCTAGAGAAAAATTCCCACCTCCCCAGCTGGGAATTGAACCTGGGACCCCTCTCACAGCAGGCAGGTGCTCTACCAACTGAACTACAGGGTTAGCTTAGACTGAATTGTTTCTAATATGATTTGTTTTAGCTAAATAGGAGTCTTATTGTTTTTTATGTGTTCAATTAAATTTGTGTTGTAAACTATCTATATCATCCAGGGGAGATATTGGTAAGAGAAGTTTTTCTGGTTTTTTATTTAGGTTGCATTGTTCTTGTACATAGTTTGATTACTATCTATATAAAGCTGTGTTGTGTTTTAGGGTTTCTTTCATTATCTTGATAATTTAAACAGAAATTTATCATGTGATAATCTTATTAACTTTTTATGTTGTAATAAGGCTTGTTTATTGATCTGATGAGTTATCGATTTATTTTCAGTAAGGGTCTGCATTGCTGTTACTGGAGTGCATTGACTGCACTGTTATCAGTCGTAGAGAGTTATTCCATGTTTGTTAGTTTGTTTTTTTTTGGGGGGGTATTTAGGCTATTATTATTATTAGTGGTAATCAACACTTCACTTCCATATAATAGTATACGTTTAATATATGTCTTACAGATATTATTTAATACCCATCTTGGGCATTCCCATTTTGTTCTTGTTAGTCTCTTTAGAATATTATATCTACTATTTACATACTTTCTTGATTGCAGTATTGACATGATATGCCCAAATTCTACACATAGATATTTAACATAATCATGTTATTGAATGTTTTGACCATTAATTTTGAGATGGAACTCAGATAATGTGTGTTAGACAAAAATGACTTTCAACAGAGGTAAGGTGCTACAATTGCCTCATTAAATTGATGGATTGTGGGAACCAACATGGACATAAGTCAAAGAATGCTATCCCTCCGCTTCATATGCTATAGCTGTAAGTAGTCATGTATAATCACGCTGAACAAAAGGAAAGCACCACTCAGCAGATACACTGGCCAGCATGGTTAAATTAAAATTAAATTGACTTTTATTTATGGACGCTCTTTAACTACTATGGTCCTTAGCGTCCCATTCCATATTGGGCGTGAAAGATCGGTAATTTTGCTCAGAGGCCTCTTTATCAGACTTGAGGTTCTTTTACGTGCTGTAAATCTACAACACGGGACCACCAGCTTTACTTCCCTTCCGAAGGAAGCCATGCTAAGGATTTTTATGCCCGAAAAGATCCATCACCCTCTGCTGGGTTTGAACCCGCGACCTTGGGAACTAGAGGCTAGCACGGTACCACTTGATTGACTGAATTGGTATTTCTTTTCCTTCCAGTTCCTTTTTTCAACGTCTTATCTAGTCTCTCTTGACTACACCCTGTCTCTTCTGACCCTTCTAGCATTAGAGTGCTTGAAGCCTTGGGGATCTTTTTCTATTCTTTCATCTCTATTTTATTCTAATAAATCTAAGGTAAAGCTCTTCACATCTGTAAAATTCCTTAATCTACACATGCCTTTGAGTGATGCAAAATGAACAACACATTAGCCCAATAAACATAATAAGTATGCTGCAATAGTGCATGAACAACATTTTTCTTCTTCTTCTTCTTCTTCTTCTTCTTCTTCTTCTTCTTCTTCTTCTTCTTCTTCTTCTTCTTCTTCTTCTTCTTCTTCTTCTTCTTCTTCTTCTTCTTTCAGAAACATACCTCTAAGATGCTTATACTAAGCAAGCAGCAATGAAGCCAGTTATGATTTATGTATAATTTGCTTCAGATGAAAGCTTTTATACTCTTATTTCTGTTGGGAATTATTTACATCCAGGACTGGGTATTTTAGGAGATCACGATAATCATGGTATATTCTATATGCAACTTATTTTTGCTAACATTCATAAATTAGGGCGTTATGACTTATGATGGGTATTATTATTATTATTATTATTATTATTATTATTATTATTATTATTATTATTATTATTAACCAGTTTGAATAAGTTGCATTTATCAACTTGTTCAGTAAATGTTTATTTTATATAATATACTTACAATGTTTCATTTAACTTAAATGTTACTACTGACCTATAACTTCCTACTTTTGTATTACCTGACTTCAATTCTTTCTAAACAACCCCAGACTGGAGCATTGTACATGTTTCAGTTTTTCTTTTGAGCATTCCAAGGTGCCGATCTGTTACAATTAAATTATACCTTGTAAAAAGATCCTTCCCTGTATGTATTAGACAATAACAACAAAACAAATATTTTATATGTATATCACAATTTTATTTAGAAAAAGGAAAACAAAATTTAATCCACTACTGGATCTAAAATATTTCATAAATCAATTAAATTGTATTAACACAACATTATAAAAAAAGATAACATTGGAAACACTACTTGTGTTGTAGCTTAATGTGTAATGCCAAATGTGTCACTGTATTGAAAGATTTACAGTAGAATTACTTTTGTTTTTGTGTTCCATATTGCACCTTTACAAAATTCAAAAACCTTGTAATGTTAATCCTGTTAGAGAAAATTAAGTGTTTATATTGGGATCTACATATTGGAATAATATACATAATATATATTTCAGTAATTTACATTAATCTCACTGACAATATTAAACAGCTTCCAAAAATCTCCAATCATACCAAAATTAAAAAACACAAAGGGCAAAATTAATCTCCATAAAACTTGCCCCTGGTCATGTTCTAATAGAAGAAAATCTTGAGGCTTATCTAATACTTCCAATTAACAAATATGCTCAGGGTGCTGCAGATAGAGATGCTAAGAGAGAAATAGAGTGACTAAGACTTTTGTTCCTAAGCAATGATTTGTATTATTTATTCATCTTTAAACCATTTTTATAGGAAACCATTTATAGGATTTTGTCAACCTCAACTAATTAAATTGTTTCTAATACAATTAGAACTAATTTTAATTACTAGCACAATCTACTGATTGATTTGCTTTGCAGCTTCAAAGTATTCTTCAACTGAATACAGAGCCTTGTTTTTTAGCCATTTATCTAAGAAACATTTAAATTTATTTATTGGAAGTGAGCTGATGCAGACTGGCAATTTGTTGTATAAGTTTAATCCTGGTTGCTTGTAACTGTGATGTGTTTTGGAAAGCCAGGAATATGGTACATCTTATATAAATGGTAAACCATTTTGTTTCAGTCCACCATGTTGATAAAGCATTTGATTTTAATTATTGAGATGGAAGAAATGCTTCTATATAACATAAACACATTGATTAAGCTATTTGGAATATTATGTGCCTTAAAAGCAAATGAAAAATTAAACAATTTACAGAAAGATTAAGCATAACTAACAAAAATTAAACATAATACAAGTTGCTTAAATGATTATCTTCTAAATGTTTTAAAAGTGCTGTAACAAGCTAAGTGTGTTTTGATACATAAAATATTTTAAGTGTTGTCACCGACAGGTATAATGCAACATTTAAGCTCATTTGTGTAAAACTATGAAAGTTTGCATTCATTAGAATTTAACAGAATCCTGAAATGACATAAATAGGAAAAGAAAAGCTTTAGATTTCATAGAGTGCAATATTTGTAATGATTGCAGGTGTGAGGTGGTTCAGAGAGGATTAAAACATGAAGTTAAAACATCAATAATTGTGTCACATTCACATGTTAGTGCAACCCATAACATAAATTTGTGGAAGTTGGGTGAGCAGTAAAATAAAATAAAATATTGAAGGTTATATGATGACATCTTTCAAAGAAATTCATGTTTCCAGATTGCCATAGAATATTAATGAAATCCATGCACAAATTGACTTTAAAAAGTATTGCCCAAAATTTTACAATATAAATATTTTTAGACACCAAACGAGTATAGATGACTTACAGGGTGGTTTCCAATTGCTTTGTTTCAGCATTTTGCAGTGACGATGTGAGGGTTCAGTATCTTTGGCAGCAACAAGGGAAAAATTGACAAAATAGCTCAGAACTTGAACACACTAATAAATACACATTAGACTTTCACTTATTTGGCTTATCATGCTTACATTTTTAACTGCAAATGTGTATTAAAATCATGCTTTATTTGTTCATTAAGTTAACCAGATCATCTTAACTTTGTAAATTCTTCGTTTGAAATGCACGTGAATGTAGCTGATTTGGTTTGCTGCAATATCTGGTTGCTTTCATTACATTTTTACAAAATTATTGTATTTCTTCTGTTCAGCTTGATAGATATGAAAAGCAAAGCTGGAAGGCCTTTTAAAGGCCTTGGAGTTTAGCTAATGTTATTCTTGTTGTTTAACAGGTTCCTAATTAGGAACCATTTTTTTCACTCAGTCTCAGGAGAAGGGTTGAAAGCAATAAAACAATTCTATAGAAAATAATTTTATGCCTTCCTCTGCATGTGTTAGCTACATTAGAAAACTGTGTACATATATACTGTAGTATGGAAGGGAAATGAGTGCACAAATAAAGCAGTTCAAAGTGTTTAATAAGTATATGCAACTTTTTCGCTGCTGTTATAGCTTTCAAGAAAGCCAAAAAATATCTTATCTTGAAATATATCATAGAGAAGGGGAAGAATGTATTCCTTGTAAAGGAAGTACCCTAGCCTCCATGTCAAAACCTATCACTGAACTTTGATGTATGAAAGTACCTTGTCATAAAAAGGTTTGATGCAAACAATTAGTGCCAGCTTTTAACTTATGGTTCTAAAATCTAAGTATCTAATCACCCATCCATGTGCATTGTGTGTACAAAAAATCTGATATGTTACATTCATTCATATGACTTTCTCTACCCACCATTGTTTATTTTTATATAGCTTCTACAAACTATTTTTATAAAAGGTTCCAGGACATTTTGTCCAATTCATTACACCCATGGACAACATGAAAACTGATATTAGGGCAATAGATAGCTTACCCATACACAATTTGTCAATAAGACATTTCACCAAATGACATTTCGCCCATGAATCATTTTGTCCATGGAACATTTAAACAAGTGAGATTTGGTATATTAAAACTTCAATGTTTCCTGGCAACTGTTTACATTACATTTTCTGTTCACGTTACTAAATTTGACAGGCTATTCTTCGCATTATGACATTATAAAATGACCACTAGGTTCATAAATTCCACTAGGGAAAAACCTCTTTTGGAGTATCAAAATTACAGGTACTACTTTCACTCATGCAACAAAACTAGGAACTAAAAGGTACTAGCATTGTG
Source organism: Deroplatys truncata (assembly GCA_030765065.1). NCBI lineage: Eukaryota > Metazoa > Arthropoda > Insecta > Mantodea > Mantidae > Deroplatys > Deroplatys truncata. Next base: position 74,967,379 of record CM060975.1, on the reverse strand, counting down.
AGCAGTGCGAAGTTGTACAGCATCTAGTATAACAAATTTTGGACAGAGAAATAACTGTCATCCCTACAATCATCAGTGGCATCCTGACAGACATCAGTGAATGTCCTTGAAGAGGTCGGATGTGCATTACAGCCCCAATATCCACCTCAGATCTGGAATGTTGTGAATGGTTCACAAAGAACCAACAATGTTGTAGATGGGTGGCATTCATGCTTTCAGAAATTATACTGATGCATTATGCATCTCTTTGGAAACTTATTGAACGCATACAAAAGGACCAACATGACAACGAAATGATGATAACACAGTAAAGAGCATGACATAGGAATGTGCAAGTACTGATTAAAAAAAAAAATTGAATCAAGAATGGATTGAAAAAATTGTCATATTTAATATCGTATGGGTAAAATTTCTGCTTGAACGAAATGTGGTATGGACATGTTTGCTTAATGCATGAAATGTCTCTGTACAAAATGTCCGTGCACCTTATAAAAGCTCATTTTTTTATCTACTTAAGTTATGTAAATTGAGATAAACATTTGCAGAAATGGTTTCATGACACATTTTGTTATATGTGCAAGGGGGATACAGGAAATCAAAGCAATAGTCAGAAGTTTAAAAGCTGCTGCCTTGAAATTTGTTAACTGTTTCCACGAAATTGTGAGAAACAATTACATGGCGACAGCCTTCAAAAAATGGAGAATATCTTGAAATTGGCTGATACCACAAAAAGTTATTTGAAATGAATTTTGTGTTTTAAAGGAATCTACATCTTTGTGTAGTAAGTTTTTCTCTATCTCTTATGGTTTACAGTTATCCAAAATTCATTCCGAATGAAGAGGACTGCACAGGCTATTCTCAGAACATTCAAGATATACATTTTATTTGTCATGTAAGTATCTTAAGTAGATGAAATTTTAATCAACATCGTTAGAGCCATCAAAAGCAATGAAAAATTTTCCATGTAAAAGTTAATTTGGGGTTGGGGGATTTTCTTGAAAATCTTTGTGTCGTATTTTTGGAAGATACTAAAGTTAAATACCTAGTATAATATTTACTAGACATTTCACTTTTGAGTTATGCTTTCTCTCTCTCTCTCTCTCTCTCTCTCTCTCTCTCTCTCTCTCTCTCTCTCTCTCTCTCTCTCTCTCTCTCTCTCACACACACACACAAACACAAACACACGTGTGCTTGGACATTTTCTAAAAATGCTTCTTTTGGATTCAGCGGGCTATAAAACATGTATTTTTTATAAATCTCGACATCAAATCATTGAATGGAATCCAATACTTCCTCTACCTACTAGGCACATAGTAGAGAAAGCAATAAAATACAGCAGAAGAGCAATTATTATAAGTTATTTGCTTATAGAACTTTAATTCATTATCTGAATTTACACTCCAACAGTATTTATCAATTTAGGCTCATATCATAAGAAAAGTAGTATATTTTCCATACCACCATGCTTCAGTGAATAAGAAATGATTGGAGGAATGTTTTGTACTTCTCTAGGCAGAGAGGAATTTTGTACAGAGTTTATTATTCTGTTCAACTTGATTCTTTTTCATGCTGCAACCAACAATTTATTTTAGTGGGTTTTTGTGACTGGTGAGCAGAGCCTTATGGACACAATGATTTTGGAACTTAGGGCTTCTTGTTACAGTGTTGACTGTGAAAGTAACTACCATTAGCAGTCATAGAAAGTGGTTACTGCAATATCCACCAGCTTTTGTCAGTAGCATAAATATATGCATCAAAATAAATATTTGGAAATGGTTGTAATATGAATATACTATTAAACATGAAAAAGCTAAACTACAGTGAAGCAATATTTCTGCTAAATGACTGGAATGAATGGCCGTCTGTGCCATTGCCTGCAGTAAGTATGCATTGGGAGTAAAGCCTATGGCAGTACTAATACATTTCTGCTCCACCTCAAGCAGGAATATCCATTTGAGGCATTTGCTGTACTGTTACAGGATTCTGATTTCATTTTGATATTGTGCAGTTGAAACTGGCAGCTAATGTTTTGGACATGACCTGCAAAACTTCATAGGAATTTTAAAGTAGGTTTTGGCATGAAGGTTTTCATACTTTCATTTGGCATTACCACCCTGATGCTGTATCTAATTTTATGAACCCAAGTGAATTACGTAAAACATTTCATGTGAATTTTTATCAAAACACTTTCTTTCCATTTTTATGTAATACAGGGTGAATTCAGATGCATTTTCATGCTACAGTTCATGAACCACACAGAAATCTTTTCTTTTTCAGTACAACATATAGGATGGCTTTAAAGTCAGTTCCCAATTTCATATGTTAATAAATACAGCAAAATGCTCTTATTCTACATAACTAAAAACACCAATTTTAGTAAACAAATTGGATTTTAATACAACAAGAAAAATTTAAACAGAATCATCACCTTGTTCAATTAGAAACAGTTTTTCTTCATACTATGAAAGGCATCAGTAAGTGCATTCCTAGGAGTGTTAACAATGACATTCGATTTCAATTGTTTTAGTTCTTCACATGTAATAGGTCTAAGTCTACCAAGAAATATTCTTATATTAACCTGCAGCCCAAAATTTAGGGTGACCAGATCCCCCCCCCCCCAATTAAAAGAATGGAATCCTAGAATAGCACCTAAAATATGACAAAACAGAGCACTTCTGAAAAACCTTGCATAAAATTTGAACAACATATTACAACATATTACATATAACAACCCTCAACTCTCTTTATTTTAAAATAAAACATATTACTATTTTGAACTTAATTTAAATGGAGAACTGAAGTATTCAGTTGTGCAACTGCACAGTAGTAGTGTGTTTATCTAAAGAAAATATGTTCTCCAAAAAATGTTCTTTCAGTATTCTCTCATAATACACAAACTATCAAAGTGTATGTTGATCATAATACTACTTTCACAGTCTTTATGTTTAAAGGTTTCTTTAAAATTCTTTCCACGACAGCATTTGTTCCTGGGATTGTCATAAATTCAATAACTGATTGTTTTTGGTGGTGAAGGGTTTTTTTTCTTTCCCCTTTCTTTCTTTCTTTTTATAGCTGGGGAAGCACCTTAAATGTGTCACACAATTTTTTCCCTTCCATTCTTCTATCATGGATCATCAGAGAGATGAATAATATTTGTAGTATGCAATTTTCAACCTCAAAATATAACAAATTCACACATTTGAAAATAGAATGATGAAGTACTGCTATGGAATTTAAGAAGAAAAGAACAAAATGGGACCTAAGTCTATAAAAAAGGGAAAATAAGCATTTCATTAAGGTTTTGTCAGAACAACAGCACCAAACTGTCAAAAAAGGAATATATGGTCTATCCTACCATACTCAGCATAGCTTTCGTCCCATTGACCTAGAAGGCCAGCTGTTTGGAAGATGCATACTAATTACTTAATAACAAAATGTGTTATGTGATGGTATTTTTACAGTATTGTGTATAGGAGGTGGAACACCATCTTGCATGAAAGATTTCGAATTCATGATTCTTAAATGTGAGCATTACAAAGTCTTGCATCATTTGAACACATCACTGCCTCCATTTCTTCAAAGAAATAAGATGCTATTATGAAATGTGAAACCAGACATGGTTACATTGCAAGATGTCATAATCCTTGCTGTACAATTGTGTTCAGATTATTTTTTTAATATATCCTGCAATTATGAGTGTTAATGTCTCAATTTAATTTGGAATATGCCCCATCTGTCCTGTGCACAACTGCATTTAGTATTTTAAACCACAGTTGTTATATGATGTGGCAGAGTTACCACAGCAATGAAACACACACCAAAAATCCAAATTTTGTAAAACTAAATCACTGTATGGAATATCTGTTATTCTATATGAGTATAAAAGATGCAGCTATTTTAATCTGGGAATTTATCTACATCAGTGATGTAAATTATATTATAAATATTTTTCCATTAATAGAAACAATTGTGTCATACAATTATAGCACTGATTTCCCTTCCACAGCGTATAAATTTCAGTTATATAACTCATATGATATAATGCTTCCTGCAAGAAAATACAATAACGATAAAATGTTGGTACCTACATAATAAATAGCAAGATTATGGATGTATGAATGGTTTTAAATTTCAGTTACTTTATTTTTGTCAAAAGTAATATTTTGGGAAATAATCACGAAAGCTGTTGATTTTAGTATCTCTTTGCATAAACCACTGCACTGCTTTCAACCTAATTTAATGTATATCAACATATATTATTTAAGCAGTAGAATTTCAACTTTGTATATTTAATGGTTCATCTAAAAATAAATTTTAGGAAACTAGACGTATAAACCACCTCTAATTTTGTATCAACTTTGGCCAAACCTGAAATATAATTATATGCATTAAGATGAACTGTTGGACAAAGCTAATTGGTACTTGGTACTTGTAAGCTTTATGAAGTAAACGAAATTAATATAGGCTTTCGTCTTTAAACTAGTTTATGGATCCATCATGGACTTTTTAACTATATTTTGTTATATTGAACACACAAATTGCATTTCTTTTAATATTGCTAACATTAGTCACAATGATTTATTTCTTTATTAAAAATCTTCTTTCAGAATGCAGAGATATAAAGTAACAAAAATAATAATCAAGTATAAGTTACCTGAGGATTCTGTTGTATTTGCAGCAGAGCTGTTGGATGACAACACTTCATGAGAACGGTATTGTTTGGGAACCTGAGTGGTAGGTGTCCGCTTAGTTGAGGCATTGGATGGTCGTGGCTGTGCAAGTTCATATGAACTAAATGTTCTTCTCATTCCTGTTGATGAGCCCTTCTTGTTCATTGCTGGTCCTTTGCCTGTGTCAAGCATTAGAGCAATGGATGTAAAACTTTGACTTGTAATTTTTGTTTGTAAAATGTTTTGAAAACAAACTATCCTATATTTAACATAAAAATCAGTATTTGGAGATATGAGATAAGGATTAGAGTCAGGGAACTGGAGGAAACCCAACACTGTGAGTATAACCAAAGCTGCTGTTTCTACAAGCCACAGGGAGTGAAGGGTAAAAAGAATCAAACAGGGTTGTGATCTGCAGTCAGCAGAGGAGGTAAGTGTAGTAGAGGCCCCTAACATTGCACCACCTGTGGTTGTTTGAGTGACTTTATAGCCCAAGACATTGCACACTGCTATCGCTCTGTATATTGGATTAGGATAACTTTTCCAAAGTGTAATATCCGGTTATGCCATCTTTCGGTGCCTCATCTCAAATTACTAAACCATCAAATGAAATGGGAAAAGTGAAATACACATTTTTGTATGATTTCCACTCTTACATTTTTGATAATTTGTATCCCTTTGCAAATGTTATCAAAATCATTGTATAAGTTAAAGCTGTGAAAAGATTTTCCTAATTGAACTCTCACAGGAGGTCTAGAATCCCATGTTTTATGGGCAAGTAAAAGTGTGACAACTTTTCATATTGCATGCGTTTCCCAAAAGATACCATAATACAACATGTAAAATTTGCAATGTTGAAAACCCCTTGTGCATGCTGATGGTAACCAGTAAAAAGTTTAAGTTTTTTACTTGCACAGTTGAGCTGCAAGTTGGAAATACTTTTGCCAGTTGCAGGGAGTACATGAAAGGGGCATTTGGCATCCCAAGTTAAATTACTGCACTATAAGTGAAAAATGTCATAAGCTAATGTTATAACTCTTGCATCTGTATTGTTTCTATACACTTCTAACCCAATTTTGATGCAATATAAGAGTACCTGAAGTCTGTTTTTATTAGTTTCCAAGTTGTTTATGATTTGAGTTCACTTTTCTTTATGATTTAATAATTGTATTGTCAAGTCAAAATGAGTGATTCTCCTTCAGTGAAAATATATAGTATGTGTATTATCTGTCTCGCTACTGAAAGTTGACATGGATCCTCATGGCTTACACTACCGAACATACAGTCCGTTTGTCGCTCTCTGTATTCACAGAAAGCCAATAAGAGCTATGTCAGCATTCAACGGAGCTAGCAGGCTTATCAATAAACATAAAAAGAGAAATAATAGAAACAGCGGTGGTGTTGATACATTTTAGAGGCTTACTCCCATAAAAACCTTTCTGCTACCTCAATTAGATAATTTTATGTGCAAACTACAAATACTTGCGAAAAACGAGAAATGTGCATTTATCAAACTACAGTGGCTCTGACTTAGGGAAAGTGGATATTTCTCTTAGATGTCCAGAGGGAATGATCGCGTAGCATCATCTTTAGAAGTTAGTGTTCATTGTGAGCAATACTGATAAATAAAACAATGACTTTAAATGGATATCCTCGTGGATTTTCTCACACATAATAAACATTCCACTCTTTGTTTGCTGTCTCAAAATATATAACGCCAGCAGTTTAGAGGGTTGTACAGGAGTTTGCTTATCTAGAACTGGGCTGCAAATGGACGCACCTGTCTCGTCCTGCATTTCGTCATCAATGATGGGCATCAGAGTCTCTCTACGGACTGCAGCAGCACGAGTGGGCACAGATCGCCTCACACCTTGGTGCTTATTTGGAGAAGACTCCTGCTGGTCTTCCTGAGGAATCTCTTGGTATGTTGCCGAAATGTTGAACTTACCGTCCTCGCATGTGCACGTCCAGTTCAGACGAGAACTGCCTTGCCCCATCGCTGCTTCTCCTGAAATACACAATCGTATTGCTTACTATATGTACTACATACACTGCAATATGTGACATGCAAGAGCAGCAGCTTATGTGGAATGATCAAATACGAGGGGATATTGGCAATTTCTTAAATATTGAGTTTTATTTCAAAACAAGTTTTTATTTATTCATCATAAACACATTTTAATTCCTGACGCCAGGGAAAACGTTTATGAAATATTTCTAAACTTTTAATGAATCGGTTTTCTTGCTTGCAAACTACTCCTCCACAGTACTTTTCACTGCTTCAGTGGATTAAAACTTCTTCCATTTTAGCTTTGGAAGCAGGCAATAGTCTGTTGAGACTAAATTGTCTCGAGTAGAAAGGGTAATCAACCAATTCAAAGTCAGTTTCATTAATTTTCTCATTGCCGTCAGAGGCGGGCGGGTGCATTGTCCCGGCTTTTTTCCAATGTTTCACCGTATATTGGTCAGTAACGAAAAATAATACTCCGTGGTCATCATTTTATCCATTTATAAATAATCTGTCGGCAATTCTTCTTTACCCCATCCTCCAAAATGGAAGAATCTTCCTTGCGTGCTTTGGACACCAAATTTCTTCGGATGGGACGAACTGCCAGGCTTCCTTTCCTTTTGATTGCTCTTTAGTCCCTTCTTCGTCTTAATGGAAACATGTTTCGTTGGAAGAATCGTCTTCAAAATGAGGACAAAACGACTTGAATTTTTTTTATCAGCATTCGTGGACTGTGGAATTAATTTAGGAGTGATTTTTCTCATATCCAAATTATGATGTAGACGTTAAAAAGCCGTTCATAGGAGCTGTTCAAAGTATCTGCTGTGAGTTTTAGTCCAGTTCATGAATCCTCCAAAAATCCCATCATTCAAGGCATCAACGTTTTCGGTAGTGGGCACAATGGTCACCGTTAATACCTATTTTACCCTCTCTTTGAACTCCACCTTATTTTGTATAGCGACATAGAGAGGACGATAATGCTTTATTACATTCTACTGTATCCACATAAATGCCCGTACCGAATAAGCCTTTCAGAAATAAATACATCACTGAACTATACTCAATTGTCTCAAAATTCAAATTTTTCTCCTACACATTTATGCTAAAATTTTGCAATATAAAATGGGCTAGACTTATAATCCCAAAATTAAAGATAATTCACAAAACATGCAAATTATCATGATAACATTTTTGTTCTGTTGATAGGAAGGCCTTCGCATAGACTTAAATTTATCCAACCAAAGTACTAATACAAAAGAAATGAATTAATTTCCTATATTGTTCTGAGCTACAGAAGTGTATTTTTTTTCCAGCAGACAGGAAGTTCTGCTAGCCCATTCTCCCAGAAATTACTTGCCTGCAATTACTTAGAATAAACTTCTCTACCAGGGGATAGTCCTCAAAATGCTAACCACGATCCTTATTTCATCGGTTGAAACATAATGAAAGGTAGTCGTAGAGAAATAGTTTAGATTGAATAGAATATTCTGAAGAAGCGTATAGCGAATTTCCCCAAATGTTTCTGCTCATTGATAAGGATTTGCGAATCCCAAACTGATAAAGTTTTTAATTCCAGATTGTCACAAATAACACCACTGCTTATGTTCACTGATGAGAATTAATTCACCAAATGCCATTCTTTGTTGTTCGCTCTTGGCTGCTGCTCATGCCTATTTACACAGAATAAGTCATTTTGTGAGTGTGTATGGGGGGTGGCTTTTTTAGACCCTTCAACTGATTTTTTGTACACAAGAAGTGTATATTACAGAAATTATGCAATTTTCCTACATTATATCCAATTTCGTAACAGTTACACGTGAGACAACTTGAAATCCTGCAATATGCGTAAATGATAAAAAAATAAAATGAGCTACGTAATATTTCCAAAAAGAGCACATTAGGTACTGCTGTATATTTTTTCCACACGACAGGAGTTTGGTGTATGTACTACATAAATTATAAACACGAAACTTAGGCAGATGCTTCAAAGAGAAAAAAATACCATGAAAATTGAGCATGAATTTGTTCACAGAGTGCAGTTTTGATATTTTTAGAGTTTGTGGTTATCCACGTGGTTAAGATTTTTAAACAGTGTCTTGAAATTCACTATGTTTGTGGAAAAGCTGCATTGGGCCTGTGCAACAAAGGCAAATACTATACAAACGCTAAGCACTTCAGAATTTCGCTGTTATTAATGAATGTATTATTTAAAAACTGCAGCTCCGTACATGAAGTACTTCACCTAAAGTCGTGCATTTTTAGGAATCTTTTCATATAAACTACCCATACTTTTGCACTGGTTCCAACTAAATTCAAACGTGCTGACAACTTTTATTCCAGTTCTTATGCATTAAAGTCCATCTCATAATAATGAACGCATCTAAACAGCGAAATAAAAACCATACATGGAATTAATTATTCTTTCACACAAGCCGTGTGTTGGACAGGGTTGGAAAGGTAGAATCAGATGACTGAAAAATTCAATGCCATAGCCGGGATTTGAACCACGGATCTCCCTCTCCCCTGTCCAACACACGGCTTGTGTGAAAGAACAATTAATTCCATTAATTGACCTAATAGTGGTTGCAACTATAAAGCCCGGAACTTAAAGTACTTACAATAAATGTAAGTCGCCATTGGGGTATGGCATCTCAATACAATTTGAGATCTCCTTGTGGTTTACCGGGAAAAATGCGAATCAGCTGGAGAATTTAATGTCGTGTCGGCATGTTGCCATGGTAGCTCAGTGGTTAGAGCAACCGGACGGAGACCGGGAGATCCGTGGTTCAAATCCCGGCTATGGCATTGAATTTTTCAGTCATCTGATTCTACCTTTCCAAAAACCATACAGTTTATTACTACTCTATATTGCTAAATGCCCGAACATGGGCTTCCAGCTCAGACCATTACGTTTTTGTCATTCATTAGAAAACGAGGTTTTCATTAACCGAGCAGGACGCCTTAGGTGGTAACCGGTTCAAATCCCGTGGATCGACCAATCTGATTGGGGTTTTATCGTGGTTTCTCTCAGTCGCCAAGGGAAATACCGGATTGGACATTTAATACCACGACCCAAATTTGCCCTTAAGTATAAAAGCATAGTAAAAATGAAAATAGATGGTAATAGGGAATGCTTTACCATTTATCCACAGATCATGAAAGAAGGTAGACTGGACGGCACCCTAATGCCATCTGCCTGGCATGTGTAGAAGCAGAAATACAGTCCTTGGCACTACGGTCCCTCTGGACACGTGTCGAAGCTGCCATCTGCCCTTCACGTATAGAAGTAGAGGTACATGTTGTTGAGCGAAGGTCTAGGAGCCTAAGCCCAGGGCCATCCGAGTGGCTCTCCAACCGTGCGGGTTTCCCATGAGGCCAATACCTAGAGTCTAAAAAGGCACCCCGCTTGCGCGAGGATGCAAGTGGATACGCCACTTACGCGCGTCATCCCGAAAGGGCGACTACCGAAAAGCTCGGTAGGGCCGACAGCAATCTAGCATGCCGTCTACCGGCTATCCAGGGTGGTACCGGAGCTGAGGTACAGTTGTCTAGCACAAAGGCCTCTGTGGACACGTGACGAAGCAAGATGGTATAATACAGGGAGAGCCTTAGAACGCTAATGTCCGCCACACACCGATCCACGAGCTATCTCCTAACAGATCCGTCGCGATATGAGTATGATCACGTAATTGAAGCGACGTAAAATGAGTAGGGAGGAAAAAACGTTTTCATATTATATTTATAAACTAATTGGAATTACTTAATTTAAATTATTTCTCTGTAGATGTTCGTTATTAATATTAAGCGTCTTACAGGTTTGTACATGGATAGTCTATAGAATGTGAAATGGCGATGAGCAGAGAAATTGAGAAACCTACGTGAAAGTACATTTCTTTGAAATCTTAATGTGCTACAATCTCGTTTGCTATAGGCATCTATTAATATACTGATCTACATTCTAAAAGCAATTTAAATAAAAATGTTAACTCTGTTATTAAAGGAGAAGAAAAAAGAAAAATGTTGTTTTAATAGAGTACATACGACGTCTTATTCTCTCTTTCTTTGCAGAGATTGTATCCAAGCATATTCTGTGGCATAAGCAGGTCGGTTGCTTGCCTTTCCAGCCAAAAGAGGAAAGCGAAAATGGACCCTGTGAGCAATCAATCATTTTACTTGTCAGTTCTCGGCACTTGACGGAAAATTCTTTATATCGTGAGCCTAGAACATACGACTGCGTTGGAAAACAGTGGGTTAAAATCTCTTAACCACGAAAATGACGAGAAAACTTGGCCAACACAACGAAAGAAGGCTAACAGATTCCGTTTCTCTTAGTTAGTATTAAAACTAGATATTTGTTTTGGCTTAAGCCAAGTTGCTCAAAAATTAAAAAAAGGATTGCTTTTAGTTTCTCATACGTGCTTATTCCCTTTACATTTAGCTTTCTAATATACCTGCAATTATGCAATATGACGGATTTAAATATAATCATTTAAATACGTAAAATGTCATGCCTTAAGTACTTAGTATAGCTTAAAGCTTGCTTCTCCACTTCGTTATTTTCTGCATTTCCTGATACATAAAATGCTCCTTGCAAGAGCATTCTGTTTGATTTTGAAAACATTTTATGAAATATGCTCAAAAGTTTTATTTCAAATTTTGTATATATTTCATTTTCTTTATACAATAGAGCCGTATATTAATTAACTGTTAAAAACTTTCCGTCTTTGTTACTTTCCTTATCGCCTCCCTATAAATAGGCAGAGAGTGTATTGTATTCCTCCTAAAATTTAAATATCGAGATTTCATCAGAAACACACGTTTTGAGGTCCCCTGAAACCAAAAAGATTATTAGGAGCGAGGGGGAGCAATAGCTTAAAAACAATAGATAGGATGAATACCAAACGGTATTTAAGTCCGGCATCTTTCAAGAATGCGACACGAAGATATTCACGAAATTCTTCAAACCTCAAACTACCCTTTACATGGAAAACTGTTTGTTAGTTTATGTTTTCTCAAAAACAGCCTTAACGGTTTAGATTAAAATATTCCCCTGATTGGCATATTGACATGGCGAATGAAATGTTTATCTTCAATTTTCTCTGAACTTTGTGCAATTCTGTATAACTACAAAACCGTAAGAGATAAATATTCATTTCAGAAAAAAAGGTGAGTTCAATAAAATATACAAATGCCTCTCTCCCTCTCTCTCTCTCTCTCTTTGTAGTGTTAGCTGCTTTTTTAAGTATCCAGTGTCGTATGATAACATTTACCTGAGTATAAGTGCGTCATATGACGGAAGAATTCTTTATTCTTTTCCTTTTCCTTCCCAACAATCGTTACTACGACCACGGAGGAATAATATTCTATGAATTTATTCCTCCATGCTTCCAATGAACATTTGAGCATTTTTTCTACATGTTGTATGTAACTAAGCACTAGTTAAGCTGAAGTAGTTTCTAGGCAGTAAAGTGAATATTATAACGCGGACAGAATAATCACTTTTTAATGAATGTTTCATCTATAAGGTATGCGAGTTTGTAATGGCTGAGAAAGTTGTACGACTGTACCACATCGGATGTTTTTCTTTCCAGAATTGGTGCTTTTTAGAGTGAAACAAGTAATAGAAGGCTCAGTGATATTGCTGATACTAGTCCGACTCCGATCAACCCCATTGCACTTATGCTAATTTTTTTTCCAGCCGCACAGGCAAATGGATGATTAGCAAAGATTTAAAGGAACCCAAGCAATAAAACTCGGACGAAGGTAAATATTGTGTTCTGTAAATCTTCCATCAGCAAGTTAATAAGATGGTGCAGTAGCTCTATCGAGCTTTGAGAATACTTTGTACTAATGGTTTAACTTTGAAAATTACGAGTAGTTTTAACCGCCTCTCTTAAGCGTTTGTGAAATAACAGGTCTGCGAAATGTTTTGGTAGTTAAAGCGCACTTCCCTAGAAGTCTGTGCTGCAGTTTCAGATAATTCAAGGACTCGTAAAACTCAATTACTTTGTCAATGGGTAAAAATTCCTTCTTATGTTTCGAAGAAAGAAAACATTAGGTTTGTTTGTTTTTTAACATAAAAAAGAGCTTGCATGTTCAGAAGTGTTGGATGAGAGCACCACCATGCTTCAATAGCTACTTTTCCATAGTACATATTTAACAACATGCGGAAGGACAAATGTAACATGGAGCACTTCAGATTATAATAGGATAGCACTTCACAATAAAATGCATATTAGAGAACTGTGTGTTATACTACGTGGCACTTCCCGAGGTCGCGAGTTCAAACCCGGCGGAGGGCGATGGATTTTATCGGGCGCAAAAATCCTTAGCATGGCTTCCTTCGGAAGGGAAGTAAAGCCGGTGGTTCCGTGTCTTAGATTTACGGTACGTAAAAGAACCTTAAGCCTGATAAAGAGGCCTCTGAGCAAAATTTCCGGTCTTTCACGTCCAATATAGAATGGGACGCTAAGAACCATAGTGGTGGTGATGGTGGTGGTGGTGGCGGCGGCGGTGGCGGCGGCGGCGGCGGCGGTGGTGGTGGTGGTGGTAGTGGTAGTAGTAGTAGGTACTTTGCGTCATTTGGATCATTGCGGAATAAATTTGCGATAAACAATTTCGCTTAGTTTACTTAACTTTACTTAGCAAAGACTTCTAAATCTAGAAAACATAAGCTTGGAGGAATATATTCTCCTACGGTGAAACAGCCTGACATTCGGGTGTTTATACTATCGTGTGATGAATAAAATGTCATCATAAATGTAAATTGAAATTGTAATCAAAACAATGTAATTTCTACATAGTACGAAAACAAATATATTACGCAATACTAGGAAAATCATTTTATCTATTCTAATCGATACTTCGACCTTGTCTATAGCTGGAGTATAAGCATCTCATTCGCCTTTTGTTTAGTATTTGCAAGCATAAGTATTTGTTGCGAGTAAATCATTTCTTTTGTATAGTTTATCGCTTCACTTAACTTATACTTAATTAATGACAGTACAATGGGTAGTATTACTGGGAATAATACCAGTCCTCATCTCATTTTCATGTCACAATATTTAGTTATTAATACTGAATTCTCTGTCGTATATGAAAACTATGGAAGTGGCCATATCCCCGTATTTTTCAATCTAATGGAGGTAAAAGAAACACTTATATAGAATGGTATTTGCGTAAAAGTTATCTGAATAATAAATTAGAGAATTCAGAATCCATAACAAGTATTAAGTGTTTGATTTTATACATGAAAGTATAAAGCAATACTTGAAATGTTTAATCTTATTAAACCTACTGATATTGGGAGAAAATCTTGATGGATTTAATTGCAATAAAGTCATTACAATCCGCAAAAGATCTATGAAAATATTTATTCATTCACAAACTGGAAAACTATTTGAATTACAAACATGCTGCTACTTTTACTACAAAAGATATAAAAATGCAAAAGAACAGGATGTGAACATTTTTGTAACAATTTAACAATAGAAAATAGTAATATACCTCAAAATTGGAAATTAATCCGTTTTTACAAAAGCAACAAAAAGCAGTTTACTCTTATACAGATCAATCCTAAAGAACAAGAAGAATGTTTAGTTTCGGTTACTCCAGATTATGCCCCGCAAGGTATACTACAGCCATTAGATGATTATATTATAATTCTTTCAAATTCCCTGCAAAAATTGAGAAATTATCTAAATTATTCATAATCATAGAAATTCAACGCCTGGACCTGACTGCATTTAAAATGGTGTAAACCTTACAAGAAAGAACATCTTTATTAACAACTGGATATTCTAACACAATTTCTAATGCATCCATTTTAGAGATTTGGAATTTCTTTATTTTAATACCAATGAAAAAGCTTATGGGAATAACAGAAAAACATCTGGATGCAGACCAATAGTAGTGTCTTTAGAAAATATTTAGAAAAAAATTATTGGCACCAGAATATGTTTATTTTGAAAGGTTTGGTATCTGGGCAGAACGTCAGTACGGATTTAGAAAATGTATTAGAACCCAATATAAGCCTACAATCTTAATTACAGATATATTAGCAGCCTTTAATAACAACAAAGTACTTTTATTATTTATTTTATTTATGGACGCTCTTTAACTGTTATGGTCCTTACCGTCCCGTTCTATATTGGGCGTGAAAGACCGCTAATTTTGCTCAGAGACCTCTTTATCAGGCTTGAGGTTCTTTTACATGCCGTAAATCTAAGACATGGGACCACCGGCTGTACTTCCCTTCCGAAGGAAGCCATTCTAAGGATTTTTACGCCGGAAAAATCCGTTACCCTCCGCCGGGTTTGAACCTGCGACCTCGGGAACTAGAGGCTAGCATGGTAACCACTACACCACGGAGGGCGACAACGAAGTACTTCAGGCTATAGGTCTGGATATATTGGAATCATGTGATAATGCACAGGTTTCTCAATTGGTTTACCACAAGGTTCAGCCATTAGTCCTTTATTGTACAACTTATATACATTTTTAAACTAAAAGAATTATATGCTATATGATGACGACCTCCTTATATATAAAATCATAAATTTAAAACAACTAATACAAGGCATTTCCAATTTCGAAAAAACACCAACAAAGTGCGCTACGTTTTTATGAATTTAGGTCTGAAATTCAATGTCTCCAAATCTAAATGGATTGTATTTAAAATTGGGAAAACAATCAATAATTTAAAATTAAAAATTAGCAACTACGTAATGGATCTTCCTCATGAACTAAATTTTTGAGAATAATTGTTGATTACAGATTAAGTTGGATTACCTACCCATTTTAATTATTCAATTTCCAAGATAAAAGGAATAGTTAACATATTCAGATGTTTAACAGGACAATGCTGAGGAGCAAAATCTAAACGTATATTGTACAATGGATTAGCAACTTCAATTTTCAATTATGGAAATATTTTCCTTAAATTATCCAAATCCTTAGAAAATAAGTTAACATCTTTTAATGATTTGAAGCTTTCTCGCATTTACTATAGCTTCACGAGATTGCAGCCGAGTGATGCATGGTTCCATGACCAAGCTTTCGGCTCTCTACACCAAGAGGCCTTCTTCAGGGTAAGCTGTATAATAAAGTTAACATTTATATTATATAGTATAGCTAAATTTGTACTGGTCATAAACGTAAAACCAAGACTTCTCTCGCCTTGGAAGATATAGGAGAACATTCGTATCTAGAGATATCAAATCAGTTAACTCTGTTGGAAAAATATGGCAAAATGAACCGAAGAAATCTTCTTTAAAATAAAAAGTTTTATGAAAAAAGTAATTATAAAACGATACCGTCCTGAGTAAGTTTCCAATATTGGTAGTGTTTGGAAGGAATTTAAAAATCTCAGTGAAATACAGTAGATACCTACAGTGTGTAGTGAAACGCTAAATTTTATTTTATACTCACGAAATAGCTTTATCTTCCTTCAATAAACAAGAAATTAGCTTGTGCATAAATTCCGCAAGCTTATTAAAATTATCCACAAAAAATGTAGATCTCTTTAAAACCACAATTTATTTCAAATAAGTTTTATTGTTCATAAATCATTTCTGATATATCCGTTATTAAAGATTCGAATTGTTCATTTCTTGGCCATTCTCAAGTCCTGTCAACATTCAGTTGTTTCTCCGATTGCATGGAAACAGTATACAATATTAAGGCCAGCATATAGCGTCCAGTTCTTAAACATTTATCTATCGCTGTTCCCTTTGTATCTAAAACGAAATGTGTAATGTAGCCATTTCTGCAAAAGTTTATTTGGATTAACATGTAGTAGAAAAATAAGCTTTAGTAAAAATAGTTTGTATACCCACTAATAAACGATAGAGGGTAAAAAAAGTCAAGTGAATGTATCACATAAGATTTTTTTTGTGTAGTACGTTTTCGTCTATCGCTTAACATTTACCTGTTATACAAAATTCCTTCCGAATGAAAGGACTTCACAGGCTATCCTCAGACAATTCAAGATATACATTTTATTTGTCACGTAAATATCTTTCATATATGGCATTTTAATCAAAATCGTTAGAGCTATTTTTTAGAAAATAAAAAATTTCGAAAAATGTTCCATGTGAAGGGTAGTTTGGGGTGGGGAGATTTTATTGAAAGTCTTCGTGTTGCATCTTGGAAGGTACTGAACATAAATACCAAGTTTGATATTTACCCGACTTTTCGTTTTTGATTTAAGCTGTTCACAGACACACACATCTTTTCTAAAAATGGTTGTTTTTGGATTCAGGGGACCTCAAAGCATGTATCAAATTTTTGGGTGGATTGCAATACCTTCTCTACCTACTATGTACCTACGGGTAGAGAAAGTAAAAATGAAAAATTGACGCTCTCTTGCTTAAATCAGACAACTCGTAAAACTTCCAGCGAAGATTTTAAGGGTTTCTCCCAACCCCAACACTCTCTTTACATGCAAAACGTCTCGCTATTGTTTATTTTCTCAAAAGCTGCTTTCGAGTTTGATTAATAAACTCATATTTGAAATATGGCATTGCGAAGTAAAAAGACGTATATCCTGAATTTCTGTAAAAGCCTGTGAATTGCTGTTCATTCTTATTGAATTGTATATCATTGGGAACTTATAATAGACAAAACCTTATCACAGGAAAAATGTAGAGCTCTCGAAATGCGCAATTTAATTGACATAACATTTTTTTCATCAACAATTGCGAAATATTTGCTTTGTTTAAAAGTTCCAATATCGTAAGTAGTACATTTTGAAATGTTATTTGATCGCTACTTCTCATAAGCCAATGCAAATATGTAATGCCGTGGTTAGGATATATCTATTAAGGCATCATCAACAGTTAATGTACCAAATGGATCACTAGAAGTGAAAGTTTAAATAGAGAGATTTATTAACATGGTTTTAGCTTCAGAGTTAAAATATAACCATTATAATACGAAGTCTCATACCCACACCAGAGCACAGCACAGTAACCGTGTGATGCAAAGAAACAGATGTCCCATACACAGAAAACAAAACACTCGAGATTTTTATGTGACATACTTCAATAATATCGATTTGCTTTTAAAGTTGGCTGTTGTCTGCCTCCTTTATTTTCTATATGGTTACAAAAGAAAAAATGAGTTTGGATACCATTTATTCCGGATACTTATCTTAACAGGAAGAAGTTGGAAAAATTAGTTTATTTTAATCTAACGTCCTTTAACCAGATATGTCATATTGGAACGCGAATGAACAAAATGGTTGAAATGAGGTTCAAATGGGCCCGGGGTGCCTAGTTACCCGACATTGGTCTTTTCAGGATAAAACCTTATCCAGGTAACACACACTAACCAAGATTCAAGCTCGGGACCTCTTGCATTGAGGCAGACAGGCTACCGTCACTTCGGGGGTCGGCAAAAATTACGTTTTGTATGAATAATTACAACAGATATTAAAATACATCGTAATGTGCAGAGAAAATAATGTGGTTGTCACACATTGAACTTTTTGGAGCTATGTTGGTTTTGCATTAGATGTGCAGTATGCTCTTAAGAGTCGAACCACAAGTATATAACAAAAGCATTAAAACAGGTAGAAAATGCATATTTAGTTTCAGCCAAATATGGAAATGTGGGTTATTGGAATTGTTTACGCAGAAGGTAATACACAATTGATGTGTTTTTGCTTTAAGAATAATTTTTTTTGAGAAATCTAGTGAATATAACTATGTGGATGTGTTACGCTGACTTCAAGCATGTACTAAAATGAACAGAAAACCTACGATTTTACCAGCAGTAAAAATTTAAAAACCAGAGCAACGCTTATTTCTTGTGATTTTAACGACAAAGCTAATTAAGTAATCTGCGTATGACCTAATTTGTTTTAGATTTTAGCCAGCAATATTTTACTTATTGCTTTGTTTGCTATGTCGATATGTGCATCTTTTGATATGTAACTCACACAAGGTTTCTGCACATGTATTACACCATTAACCATTTCACGTCATCCCTACTGACACTGCGTTGAACGGACTGAATGTGTGTCCTCCACTCAAGGCGACGTGTGAAGCCGTGCTTTATTCGAGTAGCTGAGAACTTAAATCTCACTGACGAGCAACCGCTACCGTTCTGTGGTTGTGACCTTCGGTTAAAACTCAGGTTGGACCGAAATGAAGTGTATTTCAGTTTCTGCAAATCCATAAGCGTTAGAGAAAAAGTTAAATTTGGTTTTGAAACAGATTAGGTTCATAAAATATGCACATATATAAAATATAGTTATTTTAAATATGTAGCTACTTACTATTTTAAATACAATTTTTAATCATGAACTACCATAATATAATTGGCACTAAAGTTTTTATTACAGCTACTTGTATTGCTTACATTATGTCCCATTGCTCTAGGATAGCAGTTTTCAAAGCCATTTCCAAAACCAGACAATCTTCAAACCTTAAAAAACCCTAAACTTTTCTGTCGTGTTGCTAGCATATGCCTTTGTTTATAAGCGGAAAAATACCATAACCGTCCCTTAAACGATGGTGTGTTTGCGGGAGGGGGAGAGAAGAGGGGTGCGCCTGTTGGTGCCGGGAACATCCACATTGATAACAACAAAATACAACTCGATATTCCTGCAACACGCAGACTCTCTGTCATTCTCGACGCACGTCAATCAAAGTCATGTGTGCGATAAACCAGCACAACTTCTCCCAGCATCTGTAACCGCAACCTCCTCAACAAAATCTCTGAATTTCAAAAGACGCTATAACACTTTGTTCTTTACATCGGGGCTACTTTCTTCCAAGTAACAACAGCTTTTATACCTGCTAACTCCCCTACAAATTATCTCTTTTATAGCATTATGTTTCCATAACAACCACTTAATTGCAACATATACATACAGTAGCATTTCGCTAGTCCGATTTTACTTTTTCTATCGCCTTCCTAAGGTAGGTAGAAGAAGTATTGTATTCCTTCAGAAACTAGATCGATATTTTATTGGAAATATACTCTTTGAGGTCCACTGAATAATAAAAAAACATGTTTAGAAAAATGTCTGTCGTCTGTGAACAACGTTAGTCAAAATCGAGGTGTCGGATACGTAACTAATTTCATACTGTTTAAGCATGCCAGGCAACCACTCTTTACATACCTATCCACCATAGGTATGTTGTAGAGAAAGTAAAAATTGAAATATTACCAAGTTTTTTAAAGTAGTACGCCACAAAATATTATAACCATAATGTTTATGGCTAGTCTTGTTATTTGCAAAATTTCGATAGAATGAACGTTTAAGAAATTACACCAGTTTTTCGTTACTATTATTCGTGTACGTAAACCGGTTACCATAGGAAACAGTATAGTTCCGATCTCATAAAAAGTGAAAGAACAGGGACAAGTTTGTTTACTGTAAAGCCGTTTACTTATGCTTTAATTTTTGTTAATATCTTAGAACAGTCATGCCGTTTTGTGACACTTGGTGTCATTCTCCTCCCTTCTACTTCCAACTTCTTGTGTTGGGTATTAGATTAGATTGGATTGCATTCGGTGAGTTCACTAGCAGCCACAAAGGCTTGTAAACATAGAACTTGTCAACGAAATGTACAAAAATTACATATAAACATAAATATTACACAGAATATAGAACATTTGAAATAAAATAGACATACTACATGCGTGTCAAGGAAATGTACAATAGAGTTACATATAGGTATACATAAATATTACATAGAATACAAAAACATTTAAAATAAAATAGATATATTATATACAAAATGAAACAAATCAACAGGTGTAATTTTGTACAAAATCGAATACCTCCCTACGTTATAAGGCTAACATTACATTTATAGACAAGAACAGTTATTTTTAACTTTCACTTGGCTGATAGTTTTTGTTTGTCTCATCATTTTGTTCTATTTGATTTGTAATGCATAGCATTTACTGTCAGTTCTTAATATACATACATTTAAATAGCTTCATTAATTCTACAGCAGGCATCAAATGTAACTGGCAATTGTCATTAATATTTATTAATACTACTTACAGAGCTATATATGTATTATTATCAGGATAATTTGTCGATAAAGGTATGGTCGAACTTTACGGTGACGCAATGCTGGTAGTAAGATAGAAGCTCCTTGGACAATTGGCAAACCGAAGTACATAACGAGGGGGGGCGGTTAAACCTCGTTCCCCCTCCAGCGGCATCCCAGATTTAGAAGCAGTAGTTTTACTATCGGTTCTCCAAACATCACATATCTACGTTGCACAGAGAGCACAAATGGGAGAGAGCGAAAAGGGAAAAAGAGGTGAAAGGAGGAGAAGAGAAGAAGAGGGAGAGAAACACTAAAATGAAAGGAGAAGGAGGGACAGAAAAGGAAACAGAAGCGAAGAATATCTGGATTCTAATGCAGAAACGCGAGTAAAGCTGCGAATTACAAATGCATTTCATCTTTTGAAATATAAATAAAACATTGTCTCCTTATTGCACATAGGATTTCTATCTGCATGGTCCCCATATATCGTTGGGCTAATGAGACCTAAGGAAATTGAATATTAAAACAATTTAAGACATAAATGTCCCAACATTGCACGCTATTTTCTCTTCATTACCTTTTGAAATAATTGCATTCGCTGAATTATAGGTGGATAATTGATGAGAATTTCAGCACGAAAGCATTCATGACACAGAAACAAATGACAAAAGAATCAGTTAAGATACATGCTGTTGTTCACCTCGGTAAACACGAGTTTTATGTTCCTTCCCCATTCCGTAAATCAGACGCGGTCACGAAAGTTTGGCTTTCCACGAGAGAAAACTTCTTCCATAGCATGTAAAAAAATATTTACTCTCTTAAGTTTTCAGCTTCCTTTCCCAAAGAACCTTATTTATTATGACACACTTCTATTGTGTATCCTAGATGAATTAGCATAATTTGGTGCTTTTCTTTAAAAGTGGTTCACTTAAAGCTCGTTAAAATACTCTTTCATCTTCCTCTTGTTTTACTCCTTTTTAAATATTTTTATTATTCTCTTTAAATTCCCTTTTATGTTCTTCATGCCATCCCCTCCTGCGCCGTAGTTTTAACTGTTCTTTTTCATTCTCTTTTTCCCCAGTTTCTGTTTATTTTCTTCCAAACATTATACTTCGTGTTTATTTAAGAGCGCTTCCCTTTCCTCTGTAAAACCACCATGAAGACAAACATGCATAGTGATAATGAATTATGTAAATAGTTGCTTATAATAGCAAAAAGGAAGGGAAAAAACAATTCTGAGATGCCTACTAATGTGGTAAACGAAAAATTAAAATAATCTTGTAAATGAATAACCACATTACAATATCAGTAAAATTAGCAATAACAAAGAACATTCTACTTTCTCTGCCGCTTATTATAACGGGTAGAGTTTGAATTGTATTCCATCCAGAAATTCTATTAAAGATTTCATTGAAAGTACAAGTTTTGAGATCCCTAATCCTAAAAACGGAACTTTTGGAAACGGTCCTTGTGTGTGTGTGTGTGTGTGTGTGTGTGTGCGCGCGCGCGCGCGCGCGCGCGTATCTGTCTGTCCGCCTGTCCATGAACAACACAATAAATAAACGAAGAATCGGATAAAGACAAAACCTCAAGAACGCCAATCAACCATGTTTACAATATTTCAGCCGTACAGACAGGCCTTTGCGTATACAATTTTCGTTCTTTTTTTTTCCCTCCCTCTCAAAAATGGCTCAAATAATTTTGATTAAAATTTTGTATATGACATTTTGGCACGAGGAATAAGTTGTTTGTATACATTGAATTTTCGACATAAAAAACTTGTGAGGTTCCCTTCATTCTCATTTAAATTGTTGATGGAGACCAAAAGAGGCACAAACATTTAGCACAGACAAAAGCCCTTAAAAATAAAAGCAGTGTCAGCCAACTAAATGTACTGTGACGCCAGAGATTAAGAGTGTTCTTGCTCGCAGCTCAAAGAAGGGAGCTCAGAAGTTTTGGGCAGATTCACGGAAAGGGGAAAGAATAAGTAAGTTACTGTTTTTGAATGATTAATGGTTCAAGAGGGTTGTATGTTTTACTTTGCATCTATGTGGTTGTCAGACACAAAGCTTGTCCATTCTTACCAACGAATTCGCGAAACGGTACTATATCACATGACTGGGTTACTTCACTCATGTTTCAGTTGGCTGACTCTGCATTACAATATGCAGTTGTATTAAATAACCTTTTTTCACAGCATTAGCCGTTTTCGAGTACTCCTTGTTGAACGTTTAAGTTGGGTTGAAGGGTGGTATGTTGCAACCTGTTTGAAAAGGCCCGATACGCTTTTACATTCTCTGTCACGTACCTGGTAGGTAGATGAAGTATTATATTCCACCCGAAAATTCGATGTCTAAATTTCACTGGAAATACATGTTTCGAAGCCCTGGAATTTAAAAAATTAGGAAAAGTTTCGCGTGTGGGTCCTTGAACAGCCTAACTCAAAAACGAAATGCTTGATAAATACCAAACTTAAATTTAAGTTCAGCATCTTCTGAAGATGCAACACGAATATTTTCAAAAAAATTCCCACACCAAACTATCCTTTATATGGAAAAAATGTTTCATATATTTTTATTTTCTCAAAAATGGCTCTAACGATTATGATTGAAATACCATATGCTTAAGATATTTCCATACAAATAAAATGTATATCTTGAATTTTCTGGGAATAACCTATGAAGTCCTCTTCATTCGTAAGGAATGGTGCGCATACAAAGCATGTTACGCGATTCTTCTTTTTTCCCGCACGACCTCGTTACCAACAAAAACCGGCTTGTGGTGTAAACAACGGAGCTATGTTTCGGTATGTTGCATTTAATTAAATCTATGTTTCTTAATTTGAAACAATTTCTAGACAAACATGTCGTGAGTAACATCACATAGATACATGGGGTGGTGTGAATCTGTAAGCTATAGACCAAGTCTTGGTGAGTTACGTATCAGATTTCTGAAATATTCTTTGCACCTTTTTTTTGCCCACCCCCTTTTCTTTCTTTTGTGTTGAGAAGAAGATAAAGAGTAGCACAAGCAATGACACCAGGTTACGGCGTTTTGATCTATACGCAAAATTGACTCTCATAAATCTAAGAAGTGGCGACATCGTCGGAGCCATATTGGAGTGTTACACGAAAGCTTCCAACCCGATGTGTCATGCTGGATGACTCCGAAACCTCTAAATGTTGCTTTCACATCGAGATTAATGAATCTATGCTCCATACTCATAGTCCGATGTGTAGGATGTAGCAAGAATCGGACTGGTGTAAATGCAGCTGTTGCTTCTCTTTAGTTTAAATAAACCTTTATTTCACTCAAATAATTTAAATGATTTCCATAACACTTTATAGAGGAGGGATAGATAACTCAGTGCATAAGTGTTTTACGGGACAATTGAATTTAAGTCGTCAGCCAACAAAGGTTCGTTGTACAGCCTTGTCAACAAAAATGCTAAGCATTAGGTAGATAATTTCTCTTCTGTCACGAACTATGGCATATTTCAGTTCATACAGTAATTGAAATGGCTGATGCAGTTTGTTTATTTGAGTTAAAGTTGCCAAAATGACCTCCAAATGCTGTATGAAGTTGCAAAAAACATGTAAAGATTTGAAGTGGGGTTGAGTTATGCTATTATTAATTTGTATAGGGACCCCAGCTCGCAACATAGTATTGGCCGAATGGTATTATGTATTATCATAGTTGCTTTACCACTGTGCCACTTTAGTGCGGGTTCAAATTCGTTTAAGTTAAAAAATTTTATTACCTTTTGTTTTATCTCTTTTGGCCTATAATTTGATATTATGATACAAAGAACATTTTTATAACATTATAAGTGTGTAAAAAATAGAATAATCACCATGTTTTTTCTACCGTAAAGAAGAAGAACCGCAAAGCCCAAATCATTTCCGGGCACTCATACGTGAAGAATGCAGGCAGATTACACCGCGCATGTTACAACATGCAAGAAGGTCTTTCTGGCAACATACATAAATGTGCATTGATGAAGGGGGTCTTCATTTTGAACATTTACTTTGTTGATGAAATCCACGCTCTTTAACAATTTATTGTTCTGTTTACCATGAACTTAGCACATTTACAAATCCTTTGTCAGTAGAAGAAATGAAACATAAGATTTAAACATGAAACAAAAGCTGTTAGATTTAATATAGTCAATATGTGCCCAAAAGAATAAAAGCTAACTACGTGACACGGTTTACAACACCAGATAGGTACAGATTATTATCGTAAGCATGATACACAATTATCTGATTGTAATTCTTGTGTCTTTGGCTCACAGGAGGGCCAATAACAAAAATAAATAGATTAGTATACTAAAATACAGAAAATAAACGCAAGGAGAAAGAAAAAAAATAACCAAAACAATTTGATGTTTGTATTAGATTCAAACTTCCGAAGCTAACCGTTGTTTTACCACATCCCGGCAGCTAATCCACTCGGCTAGAACGCACGTGTTATCTCCCGCTCTTCGGGAAAACATTCCTCTATCTCCTCGCAAGCATTTATATTCATGAAAAACCGTCTTTATAAAGCTTTCGCGGCTCCTTGGCTCATTCACACCTCTAATCCTTAATGGTGATTGTGTATAGTATCGAATAGAAGGACAGAGCTACAATAACAGTTTCTTTGATAAAAGGGTCAATGTTTTCACATTAGCCTATAAAATGCGGGTTGCATAGATACGAATACCTAGGGGCAGCTGACTCATTTTGTGTGTGTATATAATAATAATAATAATAATAATAATAATGGTAAAGAAGCAAATAAAGTATGAACAAGTAAGTAAACGCCAGCCTGTAATCGTTCAGAACCCTATCCAGAAATTAAAAGTAAAGTAGGAATTAAACTTCCTTCAAAGAAAGCATATAATTAAATCATAGTCAAAGCATCCGCTTTCCCCTAATAAATTTAAAATTGGAGGAGCTCCAAAATTGCAGTATGATATTAAAAATCTCCATAGTGCTATTCTTGGTATTAAAACTTTGACACGGCGATTAAGTTCGTTTTTTGAGATCTCCTGAAGTCCCCTAAAAATTAAGAAGGAAAGAAAGACAGAAAAAAGGAACGTGTTTGTATCTGTACACAACATAAGTGAAAAATATGTGTTACATTCACATGACTTTCTCATTCTTACGAAAGCTTATTTTTTCTCTACTCCATTTTAATCGAGATAAATCTTTGCAGAAGTAGCTACACTCCACATTTTGTTATAAATGTAAATTATATAGTGAAAGTCAAATGTTTGAGAACTGGCTTTAAAATTCCATGCTTTTTCCATGCAATCACGAGAAACAACTGAGTATCAACAGGACTTTAAAAATGACAAAGAATTGAACAATTCGAACCATTAATAACAGCTACCTCGGAAAGGCTCTTGTCACAAAAGAGTGTTATTTGAAATAAATTATTGGTATGTGTAGTGCATTTTCGTCTGTCGCTTAACGTTTATCAGTTATACAAGATTATACAAAATTATTTCCGAATGAAGAGGACCTCAAAGGCTATTCCCAGAAAATTCAAGATATACATTTTGTTTGTCATGTAAATATCTTTAATATATGCTATTTTAATCAAAATCGTTAAAGTAATTTTTGAGAAAAAGAAACTTTAGAAAAATATTACAATAAAATGTAGTTTGGCGTAAGGATATTTTCTTGGAAGTCTTCGTTTCGCATCTTTGGAAGATACTCAACTTAAACACCTTGGTATTTAACCCACTTTTCGTTTTTGAGTTAGCTGCTCACATACACACACATAGATAGACACGCTCGCGCGGATCTTTTTCTAAAAATGCTTTTTTATTATTCAGAGTGTCTCAAAACACGTATTTCCGTTGAAATATCGGTATCGAATTTCAGGATGGAATGCCATAGTTCTACTTGCTATAATAAGCAGCAGTAGATAAAGTAAAAATCTGATGTGTTACACTCACATAACTTTCTCTACTCTTGTACAAACTATTTTTACAAACGCTTATTCTCCATATGCTTCATGTTAATCGAGATATCCATATGTCAATATTATTGCTAATTTTCATGTAGATGCAAGGGGAATATGGCAGGTTTTAAGCGATAGTCAAATCCTTTAAGCGCTGGTTGCTATGTGGCGCATTCCATTCTCTTTGCATGTCTAGAACATAAAAAAATGAATAACGAATTTGAGAAAAAGTATAAGTATTGGAAAATTTAAGGGAATAACAAGCAATATCTCGAAAACGGTTAACTCAACAAAAAAAATGTATATGACATAAATTGTGTATTTTAACGCGATCTACATTTTTTGTGTAGTAAAATTTTGTCTATCTCTTATGGTTTACCAGTTATGCAAAAGTCGTTCACAATGAAGAATACTTTTGGAGACATTCCCAGAAAATTCGAGATATACATTTCATTTGTCATGAAAATATCTTGAACATATGATATTTTAATCAAAATCGTAGAGCCATTTTTGAGAAAATTAAAATTTTCGAAAAATGTTCCATGTAAAGGGTAATGTGGGGTGGGGGATTTTCTTGGAAACCTTCGTGTCGCATCTCTGGAAAATATTGAACCTAAATACCAAGTTTGGTGTTTATCCGACTGTTGGTTTCTGAGTTATGCTGTTCACAGACACACAGACACACGCACACACACACACGGACATGTTTCCAAAAATGCTTTTTTTGGATTCAAGGGGTCTCAAAACATGTATTTCCGGTGAAACCTCGGTATCGAATTTTTGGGTGGAATACAATACTTCCCCTACTTACTGTACGTAGCAGAGAAAGTAAAAATGCGTTTATTATTAAGGGTCCTCAAAACACGTATTTCCGGTTAAATCCATCTATTACATTTTTGGGTGAAATGCAATTGGAATGTAATATCTTAGCTACCTGCTATGTACGATTAGATGAAGTAAAAATTAAAATTGTATAAATACGAAATTTGATATTTATGTCAACGTCAAAGAATTTTTAAAGATTCTACTCAATTCAAACAATCCTTTAATTGAAACATTTTCGCTATTTTTACTTTCTCTGTCGGTTATCTATGGTAAGTAGAGGAAGAGTTGCATTCCACCCAAAAATTTTATACAGAGATTTCACTGGAAATCACGTTTTTTAAGTCCCTGAATCCGAATAAAGCATTTTAGATAAAGGTCCACGCGAGCGTGTGTGTATGTGTGGTGTCTGTCTGTGAACAGCATAGAAAAAGAAAAATCGGTTGAATATCAAACTTGGTATTTGAGTTCAGTTCCTTACAAGGAAGTAGCACGAAGATTTTCAAGAAAATCCTTCCACTCGAAAATCTACTCTAGATGTTCTCGAACTTGCAACCATGGGAGAGATGCACCTTCCAAAAACGTTGTGTTCCACCAACAACATTTGGCTTGAAGACCGAGTTTATTGACTGGACTACACAAGTCGCCATGAAAGCTTCTGCTCTTGCATTTGCATGGCAGATAAGCTGTATATCGTGAATTTTCAGGGACTAGCCCGTGAAGTCCTCTTCATTCGAAATAAACTTTCTTTAATTGGTAAACGTTAGAGATAGGCAGAATCCTACGGCACAAAAAACTGTAGATCTCCTGTAAGCACACAATTTAGGTCAAATCATTTTTACTTTCTCTACTACGTATAGTAAGTAGGGGAAGTATTGTATTCCACCCAAAAATTCGATACCGAGATTTCACCGGAAATACATGTTTTGAGATCCCCTGAATCCAATAAAAGCATTTTTGGAAACATGTCCGTGTGTGTGTGTGTCTGTCTGTGTGTGTGTGTGTGTGTGTGTGTGTGTGTGTGTGTGTGTGTGTCTGTGAACAGCATAACTCAGAAACGAACAGTCGGATAAACACCAAACTTGGTATTTAGGTTCAGTATCTTCCAAGGATGCGACACGAAGGTTTCCAAGAAAATCCCCCAACCCAAATTACCCTTTACATGGAAGATTTTTCGAGAATTTTAATTTTCTCAAAAACGGCTCTAACAATTTTGATTAAAATATCATATGTTTAAGATATTTTCATGGCAAATAAAATGTATATCTTGAATTTTCTGGGAATATCTCCAAAAGTATTCTTCATTGTGAACGACTTTTGCATAACTGGTAAACCATAAGAGATAGACAAACTTTTACTACAGAAAAAATGTAAATCGCGTTAAAATACACAATTTATGTCATATACATTTTTTGTTGAGTGAACCATTTTCGAGATATTGCTTGTTATTCCCTTAAATTTTTCAATAGTTATTTTCTCAAATGGGAATTCGTTATTCATTTTTTTGTCTTGGATATGCAGAGAGTATTAATCTGTGGTAAAGAGAATGGTGCTGCACCTAGCAACCAACTATTAAGAGATATACAGTAGCCTTTAAGCATATACATTTCTATATTGTCCTTACAAATACAAAACAAGGGGAACATAGTAGGCCTTAAGCGATAGTCAAATATTTTTAGAACTGGTCGCTATGTGTAAAATGTAATTCTCTTTGCATGTCCAAAGATCGTTTCTGCAAATGTTTATCTCGATTAATATGAAATAGATGGAGAATAAGAGTTTATAAAAATAGTTTGTACAAGAGTAGAGAAAGTCATGCGAGTGTAACACATCAGATTTTTTTGTGACGTTAACCATTTACAAGATATTCTTGTTATTGGTTTGAATTTTCAAATACTTATACTTTTCTCTAATGTGAATCCTTTATTGTTTGTTTATTTTCGTCGTGGTCATGTAAAGAGCATGGAATTTCAAAGCCACCTGCTTTTTAAAATTCTGGCTATCGCTATACCTACAACGAAATCTGTAAATATGCAATAAAGGTTTATCTCCCTCGATTAACAAGAAATGAAAGAGTAAGCCTTTGTAAGAATAGTTTGCGGAAGTGTGAGTAGAGAAAGTCATGTGAATACAACACTTCAGATCTTTCATTCCTTCAAAAATATGCATTGCAATTTTGTTTAAAGTATTGTATGTTTGAGATAATATTGGCACGACAAATAAAATCTACATCTTTAGTTTTTTGTGAATAGCCTGCGAAGACCTCTCGATGGACCCTATGCGTATAACTGAAAAACTATACAATAACATACTCCAACGTAAATGTAGCACTCATTAAACTATGCACCTGTGCCGAATGACATTTCTATAGTATAGCTATTTCCGATATATTCGCTCTTTTATGCTGAATTTTTCTCCAGGCTGGAGCATTCTAATGCACGATTTTCCTTTTTTCATATCAGCTCATCTGAAACATAAACCTGCTTCTGATATAAACATCTGACTACCATTTCCGCGCGGAGGAAATAAAATACAGGCTGTATTCCTAATATGAAATCATTTCTAAGTTATCATGTCTATCTTGATTGAAATAAACTGGATAGAATTATGGCCATTTATATGAATTGTGTAGCAAACGAAATTGAGTAAAGAAAGTCGTTTGAGTGTGTCACAACAGATTTTCCTCTAGTATTAATAGTTTTATAAGAACTCGCCAGCCTTGTATGCAAAATAATGATGTGTCTCAAAAGCCCTATTTCTTCAGGAGGGCAGAATGAAAGTTTGCAGGGTAAAATGATTTCAAAGTAACATAGCAAGCGATAGTAATGAGGCATTTCTCTATGTGTTGGTAATAACCGCTCTATAATTTTATTATTTCAATAGTCTTCTATTATTATAAAACTTAATTATTTGTTTCTAGTGGGACTTGCATCAAATGCATTCCGATTTACTTTTGTTCACTCCTCGCTTTATTAGGTTAGTAATTTAGGTAACTAATTGGAGTGAATCTATTTTTAACGCAGTAATTCAATAATTTAATAATTAACGTGATTGTGTTGTTTCATTTCTCAAAATTCAATTCCCTTGGATACTTTTTACACGGCAAATGTTTTCATTAAATGTAGATATGTAACAAGCATATAGGTAATCCATTAGGTTTTGGTTTTGGCACAAATTATTATTCAGTGTAAGAGGGATAGTGAATGTGTTCAATTTTGCTGGTGGTAAGATACATAAGATTTATGCATTGCATATAATAACTTTATATAAAAATTTACTTTCGAATGCGAATAGTAGATATGCTAACTGTAATGTTGGCATATCAAGATGAATGAACATTTTGACTGACATTCTACTCCTCTTGGTTCCAGGTTAAAACGAAATTAGAATGGGATCGAGTATGAATGTACTGTAACAAATGAAAACACCAGTTACTGCGAAAACACATTTTACTTAGCGCAAGGCACTAAATGTAACACAAACATTACACTTGAGTCACTTTCGCACAGACTCAAATACAACACAACTGATCTGTCGAATCAAATCACAAGTGAACTGGTCGAGTTGATGACCACAGTAGTTTTACGCCGCCCAAAAAGCTATTACTATTACAACTGAACTGCTGAACTGCACGACTCACAACTGACTGCTGAGTTACAACTCACAATTAAACTGCACTGTCACTTCTAACAGAACTCAATATTTGACTCAATTTTCAACACTACTCGTCCTGCCGACAGCAGTCCCTTATATAGGCCTCACATACAAAGCGTAACTTTCGAGAATAAGATCTTTCTAGAACATGCCGAAACGAAGATGCCGGAACAAGTAAGCAGCACATTAAGATACTTTAATTTCACGCTGCCATTGTTCCGACGGCCCGTCGCAGGCCTCGCCCAGGTATCGGGCCGGGAGGCACTACTGGCCGGCCGCAGGTAGCACCGCCCGCGCGGTCACAGTACCTATTAATTTCATTAGATTTATTATGTCCTTGTTTCTACGTTACGCAAGTACCATAAGGGACATTTACGCACGACTTTGACCATTACAACCGCCTGTTCATACTCGTTGAACTAACATAAAATATGCAATACTTAACAAGGAACTGTAGGTTCGAAATTGGGGTTGCTTACGGGTTGTGCTAAGTTAGCTGGCTGAGGTCGTGTACTTCGGAGAAATATTAACTTTTTACTTGCAAAGTAATATTTGAGGGTCGTTTTCCAGCATTCAATTTTAAGCGGTCGGCCTACATAGAAGAAATGTAAGAACAGGAAAGATCAACGTCTTCCGAGAGACCGAAATCTCTCGGTCCTGGTGAAAGGCTCAACGCGCCGAGCACAAACCGATCGCTCAAAAACGGCTCTAAATATGATTTTGGGCATAAACCGTTAATATTCCTGAGGACCATACCATCTCAGTCAGCTATCCTTGGTACCCGAACGAAATCCCAGTTTCGAACGAGTGGGTTCCTTGTTAGTCACAACGATGAAATCCATTTTCTTTCTTTTCTTATAAATAGTTCGGTTTATTTTCGGAAGGGTTTATCTCTCCCTCTCCTCTCCTCTCTCTCAATTTTTACAATATCAGCTGAAATGTTTCTAAGATTCTACCTTAATTGGAAATATCTCAGTGACAATTTCACTGATACGTTACTCATCTTAAACAGAATAATCATGTGCTAGAGTATGTAAAATATCAACAAATTGACTCTATATCTATAATTGAAGATCATTATTATTGCTGGGCGATTATCCATGTATATTTAAGATCAGGCATCAGTAGCTTCTGCGCAGTATAAACAAGCGCTAATATGAACGACAACATGGCGTTTGAAATATATCACCAAATTACGAAACAGGAATTAAATCGAACGAAAGATTATTAACTTAAAAAGAACGTTTAATAGACTGGAAAACTAACATGAAAAAGATAAACGAAATATTATAAGAATTTATTACAATATTCAACTCCATCTTTATGTTCAGCAAGTATGTTGACATGTATAAAATCATAGCTGTAGTAACCTGATTTTCAAATTTTCTAAATAAATTCTCGAGTCACGAATGACAATTACTACTGGTATTACAATAATTCCTTTTTGTATGGTACTTTGTGAAATACATTCTGCCAATCGTAGATGGTTAGCTGTAGGATCTTCATATTATTCCATACTCTTATCATTAAAGACTTCAATAATGAAATGGGCAGAATATCCTTGAATTATTCAGAAACGTTCATTGTTGCTGTTCTAAAAGATAAATCTTAAGAACAAATTACAGCTATTTTATGAAGAAGAATGAGTAAACAATAAAAAGCATAACTTACATATGAAAATGGTCTTTTTCAACGTTTCTGACAATGCTGTTAGCTGAATTACACAATGTACTTGGCTCCTAATCATTTATTTTATTAGCGGATGTGGAACAAGTGCAATGCTCAGGGGACAATACTTTATAGACGTTATATTTATTGAAAATGACGACGGTAATCGATTCCTTGCGATCAATAATTGCACAATACAACTTAACCAAGCACATAATTAGTATTTTCATTCTCAACTAGCAAACTTATTCATATATTAGCATATATAATTACAAATTGCTGTTGTTATGAACTGTTCCTCCGGGTGACCGACTTGAATTCATTGGACGTTGCTTAGATCCTCTTTGAACAGAACATGCCTCAGACTTCTGATGTGTGATACACGCTTGGTGCCGAGCTCTATTACAATTTCAATAGGGATGATTTTACCTTGACGTCCATCTTATTTTGCAAATGGCTGTAAGGTGTAGCTTGAGGGAAGCAGATCTAATTCGCAGTTTGTGTCTATAAGTGTAAGTGAAAGAGTTATCGAGAATTAACTTTGCAAGGGAAAACGTATATTTGTGTTTGGACAGGTCGATATCATTTATCGCGCTCTTCCGCCTGCCCGTGCCTCCCACCCCCCAAATTCAGTTTAGAAATGGTCATCATTTGCGTGTTAGCTGCACATTTCTCTCGCAGACTCGCTGGAGACCATTATTATATTTTAAGGGCAACATAAACATATTCTTCGGGCCAGGGAAACAAACGGTTAAGTTCTCAGAAACAAATCATTGGACTGACTTCACAATTGCAGTGGGTTTGCCAAATAGTGAGGGAGGGGTTGGAAACCCTGTGGGTTATTACGCAATGCCAACAGAAAATAGGGAAGGAACGGAGGGCAAGTGCTTTACACGATAACGTATGATCACCCTCGTTTAAATCACTGCAGCATATGTAGTATTATTTTTAATGGGTTTTAATACTTTTTATTCATATATTCAGCATCTCAAATTCACAGTAAATTCTGTTGGGTGGCACTCAGCAAGCAACTTATTCTTTTTTTTTTTTTACCCTCTTCTTTGCAGGTATGTCTTTCTACTTCTCTTGAAGCTATTCCCATTCTTGGAAAATATTTTAAATTGCTTATCTTAACAAATTTTCAAAATAGAATTTTATACCTTATACAAAATCTTAATGGATTGACCCCATAGCTCAGTCGGTAGAGCACCTGCGTGCTGTGCGAGGGGTCCCAGTTCGATTCCCGGCTGGGAGGGTGGAAATGTTTGTTCCTTATCTTCCCCAGTGTCAAGAAGTATGAATGAAAGTGTGAATGTGCGTGCGATCTAAAAGCATAAAACCCAAAGAAAACCAGAAATACAATGACAACGGTATACGGCTTAAAAATCATTGCCGATAGGTAATACGTTCAAACGGTAAAAATGCCGTTGCAGTTAAAGGTGGGGTATAAATAGAATAACAACAAAAAAGGTTAATAAAGCCAAAATTGCACTTTATGTAAACGGCCTTTCTACTAGTAATTCGAGATAGGGCAGCTAGGATCAAGGGTTTCAAACTTATTGGTTAGGACCTGACGTAGGGGTCTATATGTCTTGCAAAGCTCGCAATACAGGGATCAAATTAATCTGAATGACCAACGCAAATTAATCGCACTAAATTGATAAACAAGGAAAGACTATGACTGATTCCTCACTCATGTTTAAGTATTAAACTCATCTGGAAATATTGCCGGTAGTATAGAAAATATTTATATTAATAACATTTTAATATTTATTGCAATGAAGATATTTTACTCTACAATTTGGAGCCATATTGAAGTTGTTTTAATAGTTCAACTAGGTGGATTGTATTGATCGATGAAGAAATGAACATAAAGATGAACTCAGGAACATAAAGCATTAAAGCTAACTGATATTCATCTTAATGATTGAGGATTATAAAGCTCACCCAGAATTGATCCAACGGGAGTTCGAACCTAGGATTGCTGCACAACAGACAAAAACCATACAGCTATATTTCCGCAAAAAAGATATGCTTTAAAACGCTATTTAATGCCACAGAGGCCAACCACATTAACTAATATGCTTTACTCGCGTTTTGTTTTTTCCTTCCTTTCTAAGTTTATCCTTTTTAGATTCGAGAGTGTACGCAACGCGGAAATGAGATCGGAGCCCTAAAGTACCAAAACTATGTGACAAACATCCCACAAAATTGAGGGAATACCCTAAGTAAAAAGCTCAGCTAGGCAGCTGGACCCAGTCGTGATTCTAACCCCTGTCCTCTGCGTTTTAAAATCAATTTTGTAGCTCTTATGTAAACATACATAAGCAATTGCTAGACAGATGGCGAAGTCGCTGTACTAAAACTATTAATATATTTATGCGTTTTCGAGATATTCTTCGCAGATTTTAACAATATATCTAATCAGACATTTTGAATACAGATTTACTACATATTATTAGCGGATTCTACTCTGGTTTATTTTAGACCTCAAAGTTTCAAAGCCTTTTAGCCTCTAGCCTCGATTCAGATAGGTACATTTGGTTATGATTTCAATAAATAATTATGTACTCCACAGTCGAAGCGTTTAATTATAATTAAATATCTTAAACACAATTATTTATATGTTCGGAATTAGCTTAACCAACCAGAAGACAAACGCTATAGAAATAAGTAAAATGTTCTCTCAATATTATGTTATGAATAGCAGTTTATAGAATCTTTACTTAGAATACGGTTCACAAATGCGATTTTGACAACTGAATTCCTGTTAGTACACCAATACAATGAGAGGCAACCATAGTATTTTGCAGATTATAACGCTAGATTATGAAAACTGCTTACTGAAAACTACGTTTATTTGGATTATTAGAAGGCGTGAAGTCGTTCCAGTAATCTTTAACCCTATTTTATTAGTAGCCTGTTCGGATGAAGAAAAGATTAGATTACATTTACTTCAATTGCCCAAAACTTCTACACTTGTGATCCTGTGTTTCCTATCTCAAAATTCTTGTCTAAGATCCTTCTGTATGCAGTGAAAATATTTCGGCGTTATTCTTTAACACCCTCTGTCACGATTGTAAGCTAATATGAATTATTTAGCCCGTTAATTACGTTTTAACAAAAGAGAGAAGAAAATGCACTAGGATTTAGTTTTCCTATCTTTTGTATTTTTAATGGTGTTTAATGCCCGTTCTTACTGCATACAGTACCCAAGCGGTGGACAATGAAGATACATGAAATTAAATGATAACTGAGAAAGGCAATTTGGGAAGGGACGGTTCCAGGCCTAAGTTTAGGGTACCTACACGGCATTTGTCAGTTATGAAGACTGAGGAAAACCTGAAAGAAGCTTAGTCAAGGAAGACCGTCCTAGCGGAACGGAAGACGTGTTCAGAGTACGTGTCGCAACAACCTCGGCTACCCATGTCGATAATTTTGTAAAGTCTGTTGGAGCAAACACATAAGACAAATTCACAAAAACCTCATACGTGGTTGAGGTGTTTATTGTCGTTATATCGTCGTCAGTGTACTTATTACTGTAAGGACTTATAGGTTCATGTGTTCACATAGGTTAGCATTAAAGTTGATAGAATAATTACGAATAGGAGGGTAGTTGACAGTTCGTTTTACTAATTTAAAGTAATTAGAAATTCGTTCAAGTTCCTGAGTTATTCCAACGTTATCGTCTTGTTTCTATAGGGTTGTCTCACAAGTTCGTTCGTTCGTTTTTCGTTACGTTTCAATCACTAAGAACGCCTGGGAACACACCTCACCCACACCACAGGTACGACAGCGTAGTTGCCGAACTTCTTGTTTACAAACTTTAAACACAAGGTCGTTCAAAAGATAAATAACTACGGCAGTTAGGTTTTGTAACAAACTATTTATTTCCTGCAGTATACACTATTATTGTCGACAATATATTGCCATTTCTCTGGAAGCTTATAAATTCAATTCCTCCAAAATGTGAGGGTTTTATGGTTGATGAACTCTTCGAGGTTCAGTTTGCAGTCCTCCAAGGAAGTGAGGCGTTTGCCATTCAGGAAATTCTGCAGGGAACGGAATAGATGGAAGTCGAATGGAGCAATGTCTGGAGAATACGGCGGTTGGAGTAACACATCGTATTCAAAATTACGCAACTTTTGAGGATCATCATAGAGGTATGTGGTCTGGCGTTGTCGTGGTGAAGGACGACATCGTTTCCCAATTCCGTTCTTTTCTCTTCAATGGCTGCCTTGAGACGATCCAAGTGAAAACAGTATTTCTCGGAATTGATACTCATTATTCGGAAGAAGTTCGTAATACAGGATTCCTTTGCAATCCCACCAAATGCATAGCATAACCTTTCTTGGATGCAGCCCTGTTTTAGGAACCGATAGTGGTGGCTGCCCTTTCTTGCGCCATGATTTACTCTTTCGGGCGCTGTTGTACACAATCCAATTCTCATCTCCAGTTACCAGCCGTTCCAGAAAAGAATCATTCTGATTGTGTCTCAATAAGGAGTCATAGATGAAAACGCACTGAATCAAATTCGCTTCACTCAGTTCGTGAGGAACCCATACATCGCGAGTATTTACGTAACCCAATTTTTTCAAGTTCCTGGCTACAGTAACACGAAATAAATTGAGCTCCAGTGCTAACACCCGAATTGTCATTCGTGGATTGTTGACTATCATTTCATGAATTCTTTTCACGTCCGTAACCCTTGGCCGTCCAGATAGAAGTTTGTCTTTTAGAGAGAAATTCCCAGCTGAAATCGACTAAACCACTTTTGACATGCTCGATTCGTTACTGCATCTTTCCCGTAGACAGCACAAATTTTCTGCCGGCACTGTGAGGCGGTTTTACCCTTACGATAGTAAAACAGCATAGGATGTTGGAAATGTTCCTTTTTGATTCAATAGTTTGTAAACACAAGTTTACGCTGTTCCTCCAACGTTAGTCACAAACACACACTGGCATATCCAACAGTGAGTGTGGTTGTTGATCTCTTAAGTCGTAGGGGTGGTTAGGAAACTATGATAACTTGAGTGTACACAGGGTTCAGGGTTTTCAAGTGCTATAGATGGAACTTGTGAGCAAAATGAACGAACTTATGAGACAACCCAATAGATATCTTTAGTTACTCTCGACGTCAACATGAGACTTTTGAATGGGATGCTCGAAGCACAACGCTGCGGAGCAATGAGACAAATCTCTGAATAGAATTGGATAGTTTGCCTCTTTTAATTTGGGTGTAAATCCGCAATTCTGTGTGGATTATAGGCGATTTTTGTAGCATATTTAAACAAGTGTGTATATTGTGCATATATACGTATACTAAAAGTATGTACCAATCTGCAGGTTGTTGATTACTCTATGCATAAACCTTATTCCGGAACTTTACACGTCCACAGACCAATATAAACTGACAAGAGACGTTGTTCGAGATCATTTTGCTAACTCCTAAGCGAAAATGCGCTGAAAATCAAACAGGTGTCTGGACATTCTTTCTAATGAACTCTGATTCAGAAAAAAAAATATGTGTAATTGTTACGCAGCATTCTATGTCCCATCATCCCTCTATGCAAATATTAATACAACAGCTTACTTTTCTTTCCTTCTTCCCTCTTTTAATCATTATATACTGATAGAAATGGTTTATTATACATATTGAACGCTGAGACAGCAATCGGGTATTTAAAAAGCAGGTCGATAAATGTTCTTTACTTGAACTTATGACCTACAAAAACGACACGTAACATTTAAAAATGTACTGTTCATTTCTTAATTCTACGATTGTGTGCATTCCATTAAAACCTATGTATTAAATTGGATTGTACCAATACTAATATTCAAACAACATAACAGAAAAGAATTTCGAGTTACTCATGCCGGATGGAAACAAATATCCAGGTTATGACATGCTTGTTAAATGGTATGGGATATTTACTTCGAAAATATACGCCGATTGCTTTCATGTAAATCAACTTGATCATTCTATGTAATTA
The DNA here is from genome assembly GCA_030765065.1 of Deroplatys truncata. Taxonomy (NCBI): domain Eukaryota; kingdom Metazoa; phylum Arthropoda; class Insecta; order Mantodea; family Mantidae; genus Deroplatys; species Deroplatys truncata. Next base: position 74,928,597 of record CM060975.1, on the reverse strand, counting down.
TTCTGCGCCATCCGATTGGAAGAGCTGAAACAACATTCAACTGATGAGCGCCGTGCAGTTTAGGCAAAATGCCTAGCTCTTATCTTACGCGTGTGGAATGGAAGGTGGAATGTTAGAATGTTAACAAAGAGGTACAGGAGTTTAATTCTAAGAAGGATATCAATTAACTTGGCTTCAGTTTTATGTTGTACGCTGCTTATTATATTTTGTATGTAAACACTTTAAACTTTATCCGTTACTTTTTCTGTTACTTATAGTAGATAGAAGAGGTATTGTATTCCACCTAAAATTTGATACCCAGGTTTGCCCGGAAGTACTACTTTTGAAATTCCCTGAACCTCAAAAAAACATTTTTAGAAAAAGGTCCATGTGTATTTATGGAGAGGGGTTAGGAGGGTGAAGGTCTGAACAGCATAGCAAAACTGAAAATTCGGAGGAACAGCAAACTTAGAATTAAAATTCAGCATCTTTCAGGGATGTAACAAATATTTTCACGAAATTCATCACCCTAAACTACCCTTTACATGGAACATTTTTCGTTATTTATTCTCTCAAAATACCCCTCTGACAATGTTGATTCAAATGCCTTGAATTGAGATTTTGAATCCTCTGTCAATAAGCTGTGAAATATTCCGATTGAAATATGTGTAATTTAGTAAAGTTGGAAAACCTTAGAGAGATGGACAAAAATCACTGCAGGATAAATTCAGATAACATTAAAATATACTGTTTATGCATATAAACATTTTTTGCATTAACCATTTCCGAGATATTTGCAATTATTAGTTTGGATTTTCCAGTACTTTTAAGTCATTAATTTTTTGCACTAAGCCATCTTTCTAATGCTTATCATCAACCCATGCACAGAATATGTAATATTTATGCCATCATATAGCTACCTCTCTTAGTCTCCACCATACAACTGTAGTTACTACAGAAGTTTGCTGAAAACATTGCGGACAACATTTATCACGTTTGAGTGGATTAAAGCAGAAAAACAATAATTTTATGAATAATGTGTAGACGACTATGAAAAATAATTGAAAGTGCGTAGAGAAAATCTTGAGATTGTAGCAGATTAGACTCTTTGGTATAAATATCCATGTTTAGTATTTATTCTTTCGTTATTGTTTGATTATAAATTATTTACGCGTTAATATTATTGTAACTCCTACATTTGGATAATACAAAGCACGGAAGTGCACTAAGTCCACACTCATACTCGTAATGCCACGTAAACGCTTGCGCAATTACTAATTAATGCATAAGTAGCTTTTTGAAGTTCAAATTTTGGTTGCGCTCTGGCCGGTCGAATGTAAAGATTGCGTATCCAATTCTGCTGCTCTATGTTGCCATTATCTTCTCCCTCACCCCCTCTCTCTCTCTCTCTCTCTCTCTCTCTCAAACCTTATATTAAATTCTGAGTTTTTGATCCTTTATACTTTTCTTTTATATATGAGGCATAGCAGTGCTGAAGGTGTTGGATTGGTTGCAGCTCTAATTATCAGATTAAAGCACAGTGGAAGATAGAGTTTTGTCTAAAATCAAAATGTGAAAGAAGAACAACATCAGAAGAGGATGACGTGCATAGAAAGTAAGCACAGGATGGAAAGTATAACTCACCTCCATGACCGAATCGTATCCAATTTAAGTTGTGGCGAAGTTATGATAGATGAAGGAAGCACTTCGTGCACAAGTTATTCCTCTTGGTGTGAATGCCAGCAAGGTCTGAAGTGGTGTGTTTTGCCATATCGCGGTGCAGGTCTCTCCAAGATTGCGAGGGAAGGGGGTATCCACTAATTCAATTAAGGTAATGGGTAGGTCTCGTGGTCACAAATTGCGCCAAAGCACGTGATCACTTGGATTATGAAGGAAACCCTTGAAAGGCCAGGAGCACATGAATAGAACATTGTACTCACGTGCTCCGACACGCAGTTTCAGCGTTTTAGATGAATATTGATTAAAAACATATACACTTAGAGCTAGCTTCCTTGTTATACTTCTACAACTCGTTGACAGAAACCTTTTTGGAATTCCCTCGTGTAAAATGCCAAAATGAAGTAGCCTAATGATTCATATTTTATAACAGGTGTTGTTGCGAAAGGTCAGTGAACCCCGCACACTTCCAGAGGAAATCTGACAAGCTACGTTTGAGCACCTCCATCTATGGAATTTCCACGGACGATAAAATGATAAATTAAAAGCCAAGTTACAGCAGGATTTGAAACAAAAGTAGCCAATAAATTAAATGTTACCAAGGAATATAGACAGCAGTTTTGTATTTCACTTAAACTTTTGAATGCACTTCTAAACGATGCCATCAAAAAAAATCTGATGTGTTACACTCACATGACTTTCCCTACTCTTGTACAAACTATTTTTACAAACGCTTATTCTCCATCTACTTCATGTTAATCGAGATAAACATTTGCAGACTCTTATCTTATTCTAATTTTCTTGTGGATGTAAGGGGAATATATATTTACAAGGGCAATATAGAAATACAGTAGCCTTTAAGCATATACATATTTCTTAATAGCTGGTTGCTATGTGCAGCACCATTCCCTTTCCCACAGATTAATACGCTTTGCATATCCAAGACAAAAGAATGAATAACAAATTCCCATTTGAGAAAATAACTATTGAAAAATTTAAGGGAATAACAAGCAATATCTCGAAAATGGTTCACTCAACAAAAAAATGTATATGACATAAATTGTGTATTTTAACGCGATTTACATTTTTTCTGTAGTAAAAGTTTGTTTATCTCTTATGGTTTACCAGTTATGCAAAAGTCGTTCACAATGAAGAGTACTTTTGGAGACATTCCCAGAAAATTCAAGATATACATTTTATTTGCCATAAAAATATCTTAAACATATGATATTTTAATCATCATCGTTAGAGCCGTTTTTGAGAAAATTAAAATTCTCGAAAAATCTTCCATGTAAAGGGTAATTTGGGCTGGGGGATTTTCTTGGAAACCTCCGTGTCGCATCCTTGGAAGATACTGAACCTAAATACCAAGTTTGGTGTTTATCCGACTGTTCGTTTCTGAGTTATGCTGTTCACAGACACACACACACACACAGACAGACACACACACACGGACATGTTTCCAAAAATGCTTTTATTGGATTCAGGGGATCTCAAAACATGTATTTCCGGTGAAATCTCGGTATCGAATTTTTGGGTGGAATACAATACTTCCCCTACTTACTATACGTAGTAGAGAAAGTAATAAGGAATATTGTATAGCATATCAAGATTAGAATGCACTGCCCATAAACTAAACTGCTATTTATTAAACGGAGTTGCTGCCGATATTAATCTAAGGTAAAGAATTATGATAAATTGCTTAATATTTTCACTCTGCTATATAGCACATTGAAATAGAATTTTCCCATGATTTTATTTAATTTTTCAACAAGATGCATTAACATAATAATGGACAAGGAGTCTGAACCATGTTTTATAACTTCTCAAAACATTATAATTGGAAATGAAAGTTACATCGGACTTGAAAAGCTCAATATCACAGCTGGGAGTCGAACCATGCTCTCCGTGCCGAACGTCTTGACGCTGAACTATTATGGCGAGATGCCCATGGACGCATTAAATCTTCCCATTAGGTCAAGCATCCTAAACCTTCAAGGCGATCTCAAATATTCGAGATATCGTATCTCAAAAGCGACATGCAATGTTGCAAATGCTTTTAATTTCCGGGCGCTGTAGCTAACCATTGTCGGTTAATTGTCAAAACATAACATAACCCTAATAATGGTTAACTATAAAGCCCGGAAATTAAAGTCTCTCATAGCATTGCATGTCGGCTTTGACGTATGATATCTTGAGTATTTGAGACATCTTGAAGGTTCAGCGGGATACTTGAATCGGATGAGAAGTTAATGTGCGAATAGGTTTCATCCCATGCTACGAGTAGCTCAAGTGGTAAGAGCGTTGGCATGGGGAGTCGAAGATCCGTGGTTCGAGTCCATCGAATTTTTGATCGAATGCAATACGCTCACTATCTTAGTAACCGAAATGGTAGAGAAAGTAATAGCTTTATGCTCTAAACTATTACTTTCTTGCATTGCTAAATGGCTCGCTTGCTATATAAGGGGCGTTCTAAACGTTATCGGCCTAACAAAAAACAAGATTTAAGAGAAATTTCTGTTTTCAAAATAGTCACCTTGTAAATCAATACATTTAGTCCGAGTTACCATCTTTTTAGTAAAATAAGAATTGTCAATAGTACAAAATAAGCGTCTATTTCAGCTTCCACCTCAACATTTCATGAGAGTCTTCATCCACCCAGCCATTTCTTCAGATTTGGGAACAAAAAGTAATCCTAAAAGCCAAGTGTGGCAAATATGGTGGATGTGGAATAACTTGGAAGCGAAGATCGTGCAGGTTTGTAGCAGTAATCCCAAACGTGTGTGAAGGCGCATTATCGTGATGAAAGAGAACTATCTTTCTCGGCAGGTGCGGACGTTTAGTCTGAATAGTATCCTTCAATTGCTCCTGTAGTGAAGTGTAATACTCCCCGGTGATGGTTCTGCCCTTTTGGAGACAGTCTACACACCATAAGAATCCTACAAAACGTGGCCATGACTTTTCCTGCTGGTTCAATTGTTTTTGCTTTCTTCGGTGCATTTTCATCCGTTGCCACCCACTGTTCCAACTCCTCCTTCGTCTCTAGCGTGTAATGATGAATATGTTCCATCTGCTGTTTTGAAATGTCGGAGAAACTCACCGAAATTGCATTTAGATCAGTCTAAAAACTCTTGATAAATGTTCAATCGAATGCGTTTTTGGTTCACTGTTAGTAATCGCGGCAACCATAAAGCGGAAAGTTCTCTCATATCCAAATCTTGGTGTAAACTGTAGAGCACACGGTCTCTTGAGGTCTTTACAATTTTAGCCAACTCGCATACCTTCAATCGATTACAATCGAGTACAGTATTGTGAATTTCTGTCACAATGCCGTTGTTATAGCGGTTTTGATACGCGTTCATCATGTTGAATGAATGAACAACCATGCTTAAATTCAGCAGCCAACTTTTTAACCCTCGAAAACAAAGGGGAAAAATCCTTTAGCATATAATCTTACTCTTTTTATATTTCTGTCGACGTTAAACACTTTAAAATGAAGTACTTTATCACAGCTCGCATTTTAGTTTTATCCATTTTGTAGAAAATGTTAACACTAGTTTGTTTACTCGATCGTCACAAACTCACAAACACGTAACTACATTAATGCGTCTGAAACTTTACAGTGAGCCATGTAATGGATGTCGTTTAATAGCTAAAACAGTAATCTGATCATCTTCACATCTCTGAGCCGGGCCGAATCATCACTAGGGTAAAACTAATCTGTCTCACGATGGTCTAAACCAGCCCAAGTAGTCTCACGAGCTCCTTTCCAGATTTTATGTTTGAAGAAGCAATGTTTCAGTAATATTTGTTTTGCAACAAAAACACACACTAGTAACATTGGATAAACAACCTAACTAGTCAACCAGCTACTAAATGTTAATTGTAAGCTATTAAATAAGCACACAAAAAGATTTTAAATCATATTCAAGTTTTATATGTTAGATTGTAAAGTAATTCTATGGACTACTGGAATATTCTACAAAATATTATAGTCGTTGATATATAATCATAAAATTCATTCTAGCAAGTTAAGAAAGCAAAGTAATTAAGTAAAACTCAAGAGAACTGTAGAGGTAGGTGTTCTATGAAAAATTCGTTTAACACATAGCATTACCATTTTAAATTAAAGCGTGAAATATTGTCTATATTTACCTAAGCATGTAACAGTCATTTAAATACAGATGTTGAATGGAAATGTCTCTCCACGCAGAGGTACTAATGCTCCTGAAGTATGTTATTGTTGTCGCTTAGCGTTTTTTCTTGTCTTGTCTGAGTTTACTGATTTTAAGTTTCTGAAAATAGCACAGTACTAGAAGCTACAGTGACTCCAGAAAGTATCTGTCTTCAATTTGAAAAAAATTTAGTGCTCAAATTAAAGGAGGGAAATATCTAATTTTTATACGCATAATAACAAACGACATTACAGTTCATATGTTCTGGCGTTTTTACACATTTTCATTTCACATTTTTTAGCTTTATATATTTTTACTTTCTCTACTACGTATAATAAGTAGGGGAAGTATTGCATTCCACCCAAAAATTCGATACCGAGATTTCACCGGAAATACATGTTTTGAGACCTCCTGAATCCAAAAAAAGCATTTTTGGAAACATGTCCGTGTGTGTGTGTGTGTGTGTGTCTGTGTGTGTGTGTGTCTGTGAACAGCATAACTCAAAAACGAACAGTCGGATAAACACCAAACTTGATATTTAGGTTCAGTATCTTCCAGAGATGCGACACGAAGGTTTTCAAGAAAATCCCCCCAACCCAGACTACCCTTTACATGGAACATTTTTCGAAAATTTTAATTTTCTCAAAAATGGCTCTAACGATTTTGATGAAAATATCATATGTTTAAGATAAAGTCATGAGAAATGAAATGTATATCTATTTTCTGGGAATGTCTCCAAAAGTATTCTTCATTGTGAACGACTTTTGCATAACTGGTAAACCATAAGAGATAGACAAAATTTTACTACACGAAAAATGTAGATCGCGTTAAAATACACAACTTATATCATATACATTTTTTTTTGAGTGAACCGTTTTCGAGATATTGCTTGTTATTTCCTTAAATTTTCCAATACTTATACTTTTTCTCAAATTCGTTATTCACTTTTTTTATGTCCTGGACATGCAAAGAAAATTGAATGCGCCACATAGCAACCAGCGTTAAAATATTTGACTATCGCTTAAAACCTACCATATTCCCCTTGCATCTACAAGAAAATTAGCAATAAGATTGACAGCTCGATATCTCGATTAACATGAGGCATATGGAGAATAAGCGTTTGTAAAAATAGATTGTACAAGAGTAGAGAAAGTCATGTGAGTGTAACACATCAGATTTTACTTTCTCTACTACGTATAGTAAGTAGGGGAAGTATTGTATTCCACCCAAAAATTCGATACCGAGATTTCACCGGAAATACATGTTTTGAGACTCCCTGAATCCAAAAAAAGCATTTTTGGAAAAATGTCCGTGTGTGTGTCTGTGTGTGTGTGTGTGTGTGTCTGTGTGTGTGTGTCTGTGTGTCTGTGAACAGCATAACGCAGAAACGAACAGTTGGATAAACACCAAACTTGGTATTTAGGTTCAGTATCTTCCAGGGATGCGACACGAAGGTTTTCAAGAAAATCCCCCCATCCCAGGGTAACCTTTACATGGAACATTTTTTGAAAATTTTAATTTTCTCAAAAATGGCTCTAACGATTTTGATTAAAATATCATATGTTTAAGATGTTTTTATAACAAATGAAATGCATATCTCGAATTTTCTGGGAATGTCTCCAAAAGTGTTCTTCATTCTGAACGACTTTTGCATAACTGGTAAACTATAAGAGATAGACAAAATATTACTACACAAAAAATGTAGATCGCGTTAAAATATACAGTTTATGTTATATGCCTATTTTTTGTTGAGTGAACCGTTTTCGAGATATTGCTTGTTATTCCCTTAAATTTTCCAATACTTAAACTTTTTCTCAAATTCGTTATTCATTTTTTTATGTCCTGGACATGCAAAGAGAATGGAATGCGCCACATAGCAATCAGCGTTAAAATATTTGACTATCGCTTAAAACCTACCATATTCCCCTTGCATCTACAAGAAAATTAGCAATAAGATTGACATCCCGATAGCTCGATTAACATGAAGCATAAGGAGAATAAGCGTTTATAAAAATAGTTTGTACAAGAGTAGAGAAAGTCATGTGAGTGTAACACATCAGATTTTTACTTTCTCTACTACGTATAGTAAGTAGGGGAAGTATTGTATTCCACCCAAAAATTCGATACCGAGATTTCGCCGGAAATACATGTTTTGAGACCTCCTGAATCCAAAAAAAGCATTTTTGGAAACATGTCCGTGTGTGTGTCTGTGTGTGTGTGTGTGTGTGTGTGTGTGTGTGTGTGTGTCTGTGTGTGTGTCTGTGAACAGCATAGCTCAAAAACGAACAGTCGGATAAGCACCAAACTTGGTATTTAGGTTCAGTATCTTCCAGAGATGCGACACGAAGGTTTTCAAGAAAATCCCCCCACCCCAGACTACCCTTTACATGGAAGATTTTTCGAAAATTTTAATTTTCTCAAAAATGGCTCTAACGATTTTGATGAAAATATCATATGTTTAAGATAATGTCATGAGAAATGAAATGTATATCTCGAATTTTCTGGGAATGTCTCCAAAAGTATTCTTCATTGTGAACGACTTTTGCATAACTGGTAAACCATAAGAGATAGACAAAATTTTACTCCACAAAAAATGTAGATCGCGTTAAAATACATAACTTATGTCATATACATTTCTTTTGTTTGAGTGAACCGTTTTCGAGATATTGCTTGTTATTTCCTTAAATTTTCCAATGCTTATACTTTTTCTCAAATGCGTTATTCATTACTTTCTCTACTACGTATAGTAAGTAGGGGAAGTATTGCATTCCACCCAAAAATTCGATACTGAGATTTCACCGGAAATACATGTTTTGAGACCTCCTGAATCCAAAAAAAGCATTTTTGGAAACATGTCCGTGTGTGTGTCTGTGTGTGTGTGTGTGTGTCTGTCTGTGTGTGTGTCTGTGAACAGCATAACTCAAAAACAGTCGGATAAACACCAAACTTGGTATTTACGTTCAGTATCTCCCAGAGATGCGACACGAAGATTTTCAAGAAAATCCCCCCACCCCAGACTACCCTTTACATGGAACATTTTTCGAAAATTTTAATTTTCTCAAAAATGGCTCTAACGATTTTGATGAAAATATCATATGTTTAAGATAATCATGAGAATTGAAATGTATATCTCGAAATTTCTGGGAATGTCTCCAAAAGTATTCTTCATTGTGAACGACTTTTGCATAACTGGTAAACCATAAGAGATAGACAAAATTTTACTACACGAAAAATGTTGATCGCGTTAAAATACACAACTTATATCATATACATTTTTTTTGAGTGAACCGTTTTCGAGATATTGCTTGTTATTTCCTTAAATTTTCCAATACTTATACTTTTTCTCAAATTCGGTATTCATTTTTTTATGTCCTGGACATGCAAAGAGAATGGAATGCGCCACATAGCAACCAGCGTTAAAATATTTGACTATCGCTTAAAAGCTACCATATTTCCCTTGCATCTACAAGAAAATTACCAATAAGATTGACATCTCGATATCTCGATTAACATGAAGCATATGGAGAATGGGCGTTTGTAAAATTAGATTGTACAAGAGTAGAGAAAGTCATGTGAGTGTAACACATCAGATTTTTTAAACTGTCCTGGTTTTCCCAATTTTCTCATTCTGGTGTTTATAAAATTATTTTATATTAATTTAGTAAAACAGTTTCTTGTATAATACATGACGTACGATTTAAACTGATGGAAAAATAAATTTGTGAAGTCATAAAAAAGGAGGCGTTAGAGAGGTAGTTCAGTAAAAACGTTGATAATAATTCCTGACTTCTACACTTTTCCTTCATCAGATCAAGGTCCATTTCAGATATTATACCAAACAATTTTCTCTGCTAAACGTAAAAAATTCTGCAAAACCCATACACGAAAAAAAATTAAAAAATAGGTGCATTTAAAAAATATTACAAAACTAATAAGATGAAAAATATTGACAGCACACAAACTATATTACCTGTTCCTTCTTCATATTACAGGTTAGAAATCTGTCTCCCTTAACTAGAATTGCTAGTTAAGCTAGAACTGCTTAAAGTGGAGACGAATACTGTCTGCAGTTACTACCAGTATTTATCTAATAACAACTGGTTTGTTTAAAATTAATCTATCGATCTATATATATAGTTTACAACACCGTATTATCTCGAGAGATATAAGCATAAAACTAATGATGGGCTGCTGGCTACACAATATGCAGTACATAGCTACAGTTTGGAAACATTTCAGTCATATCCTTGTATCCTAAAGCATTTACTGCATTAGCCTGAAAGGGACCACTCCTTGTTTTTAGGAATCATTGTTGCATAAATTGAAACTTATTGTTGCTGATAATTGCAAATAAAAGCATTGTTAATTTATTATATTTTAATATATATATAACCGCTGTTTTGCTGTAAAATTAAACATATCGTCTTTTGTGCTTAATTTTATGAGTACCTAAACAGATGAGAAACATACTGCAAATTTTAATAAACTTTTATTCCAATTTTGCAAGCTGGTCAAAAATATTTTCGTAGGATATAAACTTGTTAAGATTGATAAAGTAGATAGTTTATTTAGTTGATATTTATATTTTGAACATATATATATATGTGTGTGTGTGTTAATTTTGAAAAATTCTCTCAAACACAAAAAATTCTCAGGGTTACAATTCCATCATTTATTTATATTTTGAATTATTGTGAAAATGTTAGGAGGCTTGTTTAAAACGCATACCTTCTGAAAAAAGTGCTCTTGCTTATTTTTGAAAATGTCAAAGCTAGAATCGCCCAGAACTTTTTGTTTAATTAACCCAACGTGTGCACGATTTTGACAGTGCAAAATAAAAAAGGATCCTACAAATTATTTGTAACAGCGTGTAAAATGTTTATGTCAATTTTCTAATAAATAAGAAGGAAATTTCCCCGCACGTGACATTTGACATGCTGAAAAATGTTATGCTGAGAAAGATTTTACTAAATAAGCATTGAAAGGTTATTCGAATCACGGCATAAGAGTCAATCTTTGCAAACAGTGGAAAATCGATGCTACTCCTGACTTTGGTTTAAACTGGTGTCCTAGGTAACTTTAAATAGCATTTGGTGATGGAGTTTTCTTAATTAGATAAACTGTTAAAATCCTAAATAGCAAACAATTTTATGCAAATATCTGCATTTAGTTTTGGTAAAATCAAGCTTACCTCCATGATTTGCACTTCGTATACATACTCCTTAGAAGTTTGAAGTAAGATAATACAGAGATAATTGAACGATCACTTCTTGAAGGCGCAATTAAACACTTGTCTTTAATCCAAAGAAGTATATTCTATATTTGATAGTTTCACTTCAACAGCTGCTAAATGTGTTTATTAATGTTAGAGAACGACTTGTTCTACCATTCGAGTAATCCACTTCACATTTCTACAATAAAATCACTTTCTTCAAGTTTCTGTCGACTTTGTGTAACAAGCTCCTTGGAACTATTCCACTTCTTGGAAAGCAATTTAATTACTTTGGGAAGTTTAAAAGCAGCACTTGGTGGAGCTGAGGTTTCACACGTGCTGTTGTTTCGGGGTCTGCGGCAACTCTGATATTTGTTTGCGTTTGGACTCGCTCCCTGCCATCGCGTGTACATTTCGTGCTTTCGCTGACATGGGCGCGAGGAAATTACTCGACCAGAAGCACCTAAAATGTTTCTTTCACACTTTTTCATAGGCAGCTAATTAAAATTCAGGAACCCAACTTAAGGTAACAACCTTTTGACTCAACAACCTTTTAGAAAGTCCGTCATTCTGAGAACAAAACGGCAGATTTTTAATTTAATACTCTTACAAGTGCATTAGTGAGAAGGAACGCAGAACACTTGATTTTTAAAGGTGTATGCATGACACACGAAACGAAAACTATGTTTTATTTCACACAATGGTGATATTTCCTTAATTCTGAACTGAAACACGGAAAATGTAAATTTACTCTTCAGTAGCTAATTTTCACACTAACATGTTTACCAATATACACCAAATTGAAATTAAATTGAGTTTTATTTATGGACGCTCTTTAACTACTATGGTTCTTAGCGTCCCATTCTATATTGGGGGTGAAAGACCGGAAATTTTGCTGAGGCCTCTTATCAGACTTGAGGTTCCTTTACGTGCCGTAAATCTACGACGCGGGACCACCGGCTTTACTTCCGAAGGAAGCCATGCTAAGGATTTTTACGCCCTCTGCCGGGTTTGAACCCGCGCTCTCGGGAACTAGAGGCTAGCACGGTACCACTAGTCCACGGAGGACGACACACCACCAAATTGAAAGAACTAAATATAAAAAGTACTTGGTATAGGAAGGCGAATACGCAACCAAGGGCGTACATAAAAGGATGTAAGCAACTGTGCAACTAATGCCATCTGTTAGATATTTGTGTTTACTGTGTGCAAAATAACAAAAGAACTCTCATAACCGCAATTTCACAAATCCGAAAATACATCTCTCGAAGAAATCAATGGTAGCTATGCCACAGAAGGCACAGGAAGACAATCTGAGGCCACCTATCAGCAAGTTACCTTAACTGAAGGTAGAAAAAGGTGACTGCGCAACTAAGACCATCTGTCCGGAAACCAAAAAGCAAATAAAATTACAGCAACAAAAATAAAATACGACAGAAGAAAACCCACTGCCATGTGTTATAAAAATAATGTTGTCTGATTTGTATTTTTATATTGCGAGGAATTATCTTGTTATAATGTGACATTCCATTATAATATTTGCCCTAGTGTTTATATTTATAGAGGTGGTTGAATCATAAGTGCGAATATTTGGCATCCTCTAATGAGATATGAATGCAACACGTATCTTATTTAGTTTTTACTTTGCTCTCCTAGTTAGATCTGATGGACCACACACTTCTGGTTCCAAGGTGTCGTGATTTATTGTAGGTAAAACCATATAGAAGATAAAACTACCCGCAAGTCTACCTTGAGCCAGTATTTTTATCACTTAAATAATATCAGTCCAATTATATAATATAAAATATAATAACAGTCCGCCTTAAAGCAATATGTGTAAAATAATATATGAAATGTATGTAACAGTCATTCTATTATGTTTATATTATTATGTACATGTATAGTAATGTTATATGAATATATTACGTAATTTAACAATATAGGAGCTGTGAGAATAGAATCCGAAAGTTGCTAACAATGAGGTAACAGTGAGGTAAGCTTGAGGTCACAATAAATTAGAAAGTTTAATAATGCTACTAATAATTATTGGAACGATAATGTAACATTTAAAACAGTGTATAAATAGCCAACCAAAAACTAGAAAAGCTTTAAGTTAAATAAAAGTATTCTATTGGAGTAAAATTAGCCAATCAGAGACTTGAAAGATAGTAAATGTACAAATTCAAGCGGCAGACGCTAAAAGACAGCGTTCCCAACCGGATGCTAGAAGGCAGCGTTCCCGAGAAGTTTGCTCGGTACGTATTCAGTGTGAGACATAACAAATTCATTACGGCGTGAATAATATAAAGTTTACGTGTTAAAAAGTACAAGTAACAAAAATCTCACAGCTCTACAGTAGGATACATCAGTGAAGTGTTATTTAATCGTGTGAAGGATTAATAAAACGAAGTTAAATACCATTATAATTTGTGTAAACCTTCATTCTTTAGCCGTACTACCCCTACTAAGAGATACGTGTTTCTGCAAATTACTACTGACGCAGCCGAGGCATACGTATATAACATTTAAATAAACATTAAAATACAACGTTGATTTTTTAATCGGGACGAAGACCACCGGAAAAGTGAACGTGGGGCGAAGGCCACGGAAAAGTGAACGCGGGGCGAAGGCCACCTGAAAGTTTGTATCATACGTGGGGCTGCAACTACCTTAAGTTTGGTGCCCAAAGCGTGGTGCTAATAACGTAAAGATAAATCTACTTCAACCTCATAGAGATGGAGTGAGGGAAGAGGAGAGTTATTACTAAGGCTAGAATTTTTATGATAGGGCATATATTTTTTGGTAGGACTGACATGCTCCTTAAATACATATAAATGCTTCTTATGAAACAGTGAAATGAATTATTCTAGTTTGTTAAGTCATATTTTTGCATATATGGCCATTTCTCTCTGATAGAGCATATTGTAGTAAGTAAATGGTCATATTCGCCATATTTTCACTCTTTCAAGAAGAAAAGAACTTTCTCATGCAATTTATTTATTCCGTGTTACATTTCCCAGAATTGCGCATCTCATTTTGTTTCCTGGAAAATGGCAAGTATCTACATTCCTTCCCTGTTTCCTTTGAATTCACAATATGGACTTCACCCTTACGCATCAATGAGTTTGTGTAAGCTATTGTTACTCTATGAACAGGTATCTGATTAAGTCATTCTGGACTGCAGACAAGTGTCTAATTTACTCATTGTGTTATTCAGTCTTATTGTAGTCGTAAGCGTGTGCAGTACAGTTCAGAAAAAATGCCTAAAGTGAAGCAAAATGTTCAAGTAAGACTAAAAAAGTTTGTGTCTCAATATGCTGAGAAAGTATTTTCAAGTGATGGTATAATACTCTATTGTAAACTGTGCGACGTAAGAGTAACTGCAGAAAAGTCATTTAATGTTCAGCAGCATGTGGCAACAGAAAAACACAAACGTGGAGTACAACGGATTGAAAATGAAAAAACCTACAGCAAATGCTCCTAGGGGAATCCCGCCAGTCTTATTCACCATTCTGCGAAGAACTTAGTACTTTCCTTTGTGCTGATATTCCCTTAAGTAAACTAAACCATCCAAAATTTCGTGAATTCTTAGAAAAATACACAGGCAAACCTCTTCCTGATTCTTCCACATTAAGAAATAACTTTGTCAGCCGAATCTACGAAAAAACAATACAACAAATCAGACAACAGCTCGTAAATAAAAAAATTGTATCAATTGATGAAACTACAGACTCTATGGAAAGATATATTGCAAATGTCATTGTGGGAACTTTGAAAGAAGATGGTCCAGGCGAAAAGTTTCTAATAAACTGTGAACATTTAGAAAAAGTAAATTTTTGCACCATTTCTAAGTTGTTCGACAAGATCTATGGGTGCCATATGGCCCGAAGGTGTTAAGCATGACAATGTACTTCTCTTCGTAACGGATGCTGCACCTTATATGGTGAAAGCTGCCGATTCTGTAAAAGCATTGTACAGTAAAATGGTGCATGTGACTTGTTTAGCTCACGCCTTGCACCGAGTTGCAGAGGAGATTTGTAGTAAATTCAGTGACGTTGACAAATTTATTGGATGTGTCAAAAATATATTTTTGAAAGCCCCTTCACGTGTTGTAGCATTTAAGTTGTTAGCTCCAGACATCCCCTTGCCACCATCTCCCGTTTTGACAAGATGGGTCCTGGGTTGATGTCTGCAACTATTACTGCCAGAACTTCAACCTTGTGAAAAGCATCATTGATTCATTCGATAGCAATGAAGCTACTTCAATTGGACTAGCTCAAGAATTAATGTCTAATGGTGAAATTTCAGGCAAACTTTCATACATAAAATCAAATTTTGGATTTATTCCAGCTGCCATAACTGCTTTGGAGGGATCAGAAGTGCCACTGATGAAGCAGATAGAACAAGTGAAAAAAGTTGTGAATAAATTAGAGGGTGTTTGTGGTAAAGTGGGAAAAGAAGTGTCAAAGAAAATGGAAAAGGTGTTAGAAAAAAAACGAAGGGTATCATACACTGTGTTCCATTTTAATGATTTTGTTGGGTGAAAAGTTCTCTCTTAATCATTCAGATTTAGATTCAAATGATATTGTTTATTTTAAATATGCTCCTCTTGTGTCAGCTGAAGTAGAAAGGAGCTTTTCGAAGTACAAGGCTTTGTTGGCTGACAATAGGAAATCTTTTTCATTTGAAAATTTGCACAACGTATTCATTGTGTATTGCAACGCAGAGCTTATATGAAATAGAATGAGGATGTAAAAAGCACATAGGTTCCTATAATGTTAATAAAAAGCATACTGGAATGTCAAATTGCATAGTTTAGCTTGCTTCTCATGTGCATTTTATTCTCAAATAATTAGTTCATTAACAAAATTGACTTACTAATTTATTTTACAGTAGAAATTTTGCCTCATTTTAATATTGTTAGGTCATATTTATTATGTTATTGTGCATATTTTGGTAAATGTTTGGTCATAACAGCATATTCCTTTGTGCATATTATGGTGATTTTTAGGTCATAAATATCCTAGCCCTAGTTATTACTCTACGTTGGGATGGTAGAATTGAGAACAAGAATTTGCAGTCTGTCAGTTGCAAAAACATGGTATACGAGGACAATACCAGAAGTACCCGAGCTGACGTATATATAGCAGTTGTTGTTTCAAACAAATGACTATGGTAGGAAGTACTACCCTTATAAAGCTTAAGTTTGATGTTTGACGACGCTACGTTGTTTAGTAATTGTTTGGCAGCCATTAATAGTGGACTCTCTCAGCCGATTTGTAAACATGGATAAAACTGGCCATCGTTATGTGATACAATACTTTCATTTGAAAGGTCTTAGTCCAACTAATATTAAAGCTGAACTAGATTCTACTCTGGGGGAGTTTGTTCCTTCGTTTACAACAGTAAAATATTGGGTGGCAGAGTTTAAGCAACACGAACATCGCAGTGGCCGACCAAATGAGGGGTCCACGCCAGAAATTGTGAAGAAAATTCACAAAATGGTATTGGATGACCGTCGACTGAAAGTGCGCCAGCTAGCAGACATCGTAGGAATTTCAAGAAGTGCTGTACATCGTACACTAACTTAAAATTTAGATATGAGAAATCTGTGCGCAACATGGGTGCCACGTTTACTCACAATGGAACAAAAGCAGCGTCGTGAGGATGTTGCAGTCGAGTGTTTGGCGAGGTTTCGCTGCAATAAAGCCGAGGTTTTGCGTCGATTCATAACCATGGATGAAACATGGGGTCCATCACTTCACGCCTGAGACGAAGGAACAGTCAAAACAGTGGATTGAAAGGGGCGAATCGGCTCCAAAGAAAGCGAAGACAGTTCTATCTGCAGCAAGGTCATGGAGTCAGGTTTTTGAGATGCACGTGGGATAATTTTCATTGATTATCCTCAAAAAGGAAAAGCAATCAATGGCGAATATTATGCAAACTTATTGCAGCGTTTGAATGATGAAATCAAGCACAAACGGTCGCATTTAGCGAAAAAGAAAGTTCTGTTTCATCAAGACAATCACCAGTTCACACATCTATTATCGCCATGGCCAAAATCAATGAGTTAAAGTTCGAATTGCTTCCTCATGCACCCTATTCGCCAGACTTAGCCCTCTGATTATTTTCTGTTTCCAAAGTTGAAGAAATGGCTTGGTGGTAAAAGATTTGCCCACAATGAAGAGGTGAGTTTGCAGTTGATGGCTATTTTGCAGAACTCGACGGTTCTCACTATAAACAGGGTATCGAAGCTATTGAACATCGCTGGAAAAGTGTATCGAGTTGAAAGGAGGCTATGTAGAGAAATAAAAATGTTTTTCCCAAAATTTTTGTGTTTTCTTTGTTAGGTCGGGTACTTCTGGGTCAGCCCTCGTATTTGTACATAAATTTTGAAGATTTAAGACTTGTATAGATACAGTACTTCATCAATTCTCGGTGACCGCCCACTCTGACCACGGGATTTTTCGTGGTTTTCCTCTGGCCGTCTAGTCGAATTCCGGGGTGGTGCATTCTACCACGATTTCTCCTTTCCCCCCATTTCCTCTCATTCCATCTCTTCCATTCATGTTTCAGGTATATTTTCAGGTCCTGCGATGCTGGCGGCGTCGGGAAGATGGCGCAAATGCTTACGAATTGGAAAAAGTTCTTCCCGTGAACGTCAGGGTGAGTTGTCCCGTCCGTTAGGGTCGTTTCATCTCTCTCTCTCTCGATTTTTTGCTTCTACTGGTGAGCAGGTGTTCGAACTGGAAATATTAGGGACTTCTACGCGTTTCTGTGGGCCTGTCTGCTTGCGGGCCTGAGGCCTCCTACGGCTCCTTCACCTCATCCCTGCCTTCCGGGAGGTGCAGTCATAATAGAGCTGATCGGTGTGGCAGGTGTTCCCCTCCGATAAGCTACATCCTACATCAGCTATGGGCATGCGTGTCACCGCGTGTCAAGCGACCTCCACCCCTCCCCTTCTCGTTGCTGTTTGCAACACATAAGCAGTCCTCTAACTCAGTGGTGGAACACTGCTTAACGCAATTACAAGATAGATTCTATAAGAATTGGTAGCAAGAATGGGCTCTTTCATATTTTGTACCATACAAAGATGCTGCAATGTACTGTTTGTGTGTGTGTGTGTGTGTGTGTGTGTGTGTACTCGTGTATGCGCATGTATGTATGTATGTATATATATATGTGTATATAATTGTATGTTTTAGAGATATGTGCATTTTTTATGCAGTAGTTTTTTTCTATTGCTTAAGGTTTACCAGTTACACAAGACTATACAAAATTCCTTTCGAATGAAGAGGACTTCACAAGGTATATCTAGAAAATTCAAGATAGACGCTTTATTTGTCATCTAAATATCTTTAATATATGGTATTTTAATCAAAATCGTTAAAAGTATGGTTTAGAAAATAAAAAGTTTCGAAAAGTGTTCCATATAAAGGGAACTTTGGGGTGGGGGATTTTCTTGAACATCTTCGTGTCGCATTTATGTAAGGTACTGAACTTAAATACCAAGGTTAGTAATTATCCAAGATTTCGTTTTTTATTATGTCGTTCACGCGCGCGGACATTTTTCTAAAAATGATTTTTCTTTATTCAGAGGGCCTCAAAACTAGTATTTGGCGTGAAATCTCGGTATCCAATTTTTGGATGGAATGCAATACCTTCTCTAACTGCTAGGTACGTGATAGAGAAAGTAAAAAGCACGAGATAGTACCCCTGGCTTTAATTAGTAAGTCAACAACTTCAATTAAGCAAGATATTTATTTATTGTAAAAGCTATGTTACGATTATAGTTTGTTCATTTTCTTGCAAGTTTATAAGCGATATTATATTTATTTGTTCAGTTTGAAAACAAGTATGAAATATTTTCAGATATTGTATGAATAATAATAATGAATAAAGCACCTGCTTTTGCTTTCTCATTTGATGCATAACTTGCATTTTAACAAATAGGCATTTCTAGCTTTTCAAAATTAAGAATCGCATTAACGCCACTGCTCGGATAGAGCTACATTACGTCACAGTACCCCTCTCTACTGGATGTGACACGCGCTCGCCCATACCTATCCCTCATCTTACAGGACTTCATAATATCATTCTCAGTTGATGCATGCATATCCCGCTCTCCCTATTGTTCAAAATATTATTTAAATAATTAGTTCTAAACACTATGAGTTCACCCTACAGTCTAGACTTGGCATCAAGAGTTTTGCATGGTGGCTAGAGTTTTGATAGCGATTTCGAAAAAGAACAGATATGTCTTTCACCATAGGTGTTATCGTTCTATAACGAAGAGATACACAGTTGGTATCCCGTTATAAGTGTTTCATTAAGTGTGGAACGATTTGATGAATTAGTTGAAGGTTATAATATATTTTGGAAATAATATCGCTTATATTAAAAGCTCGGAATTTAATTAGAAGCACAAGTTTCATACAAATGATATCAGCTTACAAATAATATGAAAATAATTTATTGAATATGCTATATTTTTACCATCAGTTAAGATTTAAGAAACGAGCTGAGCAAGAAAAAGTATAACATTACAAACGAGGAGCTTATTTCCAAAACGTCTCTTGTCCAAAATTTTTTTTAAACTGAGTTAACTGCATTTCCCATACAGAGCGTGAAGAGCGTTATGTGGGAAATACACAGTTTCAATCCATAACTTCATACAAAACCCACAAAAAATTCAATTTCGCCGTTTTTAAATGCCTCTTTTATTCAAAAGGACCCTTATCAATATATACTTCACATAAGAGATGAAGTGCAAATGACGAGGTCGCGGGTTCTAACCTGGCGGAGGGCGATGGATTTTTTCAGGCGTAAACATCCTTAGTATGGCTTCCTTCGGAAGGGAAGTAAAGTGGTCTCGTGTCGTAGATTTACGGCACGTAAAAGAACCTCAAATCGGATAAAGAGGCCTCTGAGTAAAACTTCCGGTCTTTCACATCCAATATAGAATGGGAGCTAAGAACCACAGTAGTTAAAGAGCGCCCATAAATAAAAAAATTAAACAAAGTGCAAATGAGATAAAGGGCCGGTGCCCACTCAGCTTCGCGAGGAAAGTGAGGAGCTGCGATATGTAGCGATCCGGAACATGAAAGCCACTTTTCGACTGGAGGAAGCGTGTGGTTGCCCCATCACCTCCCGGTTGGATGATCGTTTACCTCTTCCGTGCGTGATGTGAGGCTGGCAGTCGGGTTGGCGAGGGTCTGGTTTGACCCCGAACTGTTACGCCATAGTGGAAGTGGAAGTGGAGTCAAATTTCTTGGCATAAAATGTTATAATATATAAAAGAGCGTATTAATTAACTATAACACATATAAATGGTTTTATTGATTTGCCAGCATTTTGATAGGATGTGCTTTTGGATATATAATTGAGTTTCATTCCAGCATTATAATTATTGCCACTAAATGAATTTCTTTTAAAATTCATTCAATTGAGTGAAAATTAGATTACGGCTGAGTACAAAAGCTTGCTTCTATCTATTGATCTAATAGTGGCGTCACTGTATGAATGGAGACGGTTTTATTTAGTTTGTGTGTGCGCACACGCGTGATTTTTTTCTAACTAATAGAACATTTCCTTTACCAAATGAGAATTTAGAACAAGCAAGTAAAGTGAGATTGTCTTTAATTTTAAATAAATATTGTGTCATTTACGAAAGACAGCATGGCAAGTTTGTGAAACGGAGGAAAGTAAAAATATAAGTGAAACAGTGATTCTAGCGCGCAAATGGCGATTCTGCAATAAATAATGCATATAATTAGTTGTATTTTCTGTAACAGAAAAATTGTTGTATTTATTTGCGTAAAATCCAGATCAATGACCTGTATTCTGTATTATTCTGTACAAGATTATCTGAATGACAAATTATCCTGATGATAATACATATATAGCTCTGTAAGTAGTATTAGTAAAGATTAATGACAACTGCCAATTACATTTGATGCCTGCTCTAAAACTAATGAAGCTATTTAAATGTATGTATATTAAGAACTGACAGTAGATGCTATGCATTACAAATCAAATAGAATAAAATGATGAGACGAACAAAAGGTACAAGCCTAGTGAAAGTTAACTGTTCTTGTCTATAAATATAATGTTAGCCTTATAAGGGTGGGGGGGGGGGGGTATTCGATTTTGCACAAAATTACACCTGCTTTGTTTCATTTTGTATATAATATGTCTTTATTTTATTTTAAATGTTCTGCATTCTATGTAATATTTATGTATATATGTAACTATATTGTACATTTCCTTGACACGCTTATAGTATGTCTTTATTTTATTTTAAATGTTCTATATTCTGTGTAATATTTATGTTCGTATGTAATTTTTGTACATTTCCTTGACATGTTTTATGTTCACAAGCCTTTATGGCTGCTAGTGAACTCACAGAATGCAATGCAATCTAATCTATCGGGGGTGGGGGCATCGTTGTTATCAGTTAGCTATTTCTATGGTTACAGCTGTCGCAACGTACTATTTTATAAACGACTTCAAGCAACAAAAAGAACTATTCGTGGTATTAGTGTACAATAACTATTCGAACATATACATCGTTTCTGTAGCAATCTTACATAACGCATTAAAGTTGACAGTTAAAGTATACTAAGAGCAAGAGAGTATCTGTAGGTGCTTTATATTCATGAAATGAAACGTTTTTGTTTGCCTGGGCCGAGAAGAAAGTGGTTGGAAAGAGTTTTCAGGGATGTAGGAAGTGCGATCTGACGTATCGATCACATCATGTCTGTTGTAGCAGTGACAGGAATATTTCGTGTGATCGGCTTCATAATGTAACAGACAGACAGTTCCCATCACATACCCCTACCAGGTCAAAATAACGATTTCCCTGACCTCTTGCTAAAACTGGCTCGCCAGGTTCACGTGTGAACTAAGTGAGGTAGGCACTGCGACAAAAACACGGCTTCCTGGGTCATGCTCTATTTTACAATGGCTTCCTAGATAAACACATAACCAATTGATGAGGAAAAACCCATACTAGACTAGGTGAAATAATCCGTAAATTGTATTTAAACGCTTAAATATGCATTTTGTAAGCTTCGAACATGTAAAACCTAAAAGACCCTTAATTGTGCTGCAAATGACAGAAAAATGGCAGCTGTGAATCAGCTGATTTGGGATAAAACGTTAACAGAAAGCACAAGTTTAGCTGCATTGCCGTGGTATTTCTCGTATTTTTCCCGTTAATTGGCGAGATTCTCTTTCTCACTGGTTTAGCAATACTGCAAGATACTTAGACAGTAAAGATGTTAATTTTTAAACTAGAAAAGCAATTAGATTTATCTACAATGGCATTTAACCATGATACACTTTTAAAATGCACAAAACGTATTTTATTATTTTTTATTGTAGCACTTCCCTCAATAAAGGGCTGTCATATACACAAAGTATACCTATACAATTTACATAATTTCAAGTTGAATGTTAAATACACTCGAGAAAAGAATTGCATAAAACATCGACATAACGTTTATGGCCAAATGACTCTTGAAAACGCACTTGCCTTTAAACATGCGCATTGTCGTCTAATTACACAAGATTGTTGTGAAAACTGAAGAAATTGCATTGTGCAAAACTCAGCGGGAGGCTCAGGCGACAACGTCTGTGGGTGGTTCTCTTCTACCACGACTCTCCTCCCTTACATTTCCTGTACCCATCATTTTCCATGTCATCTGTTTCAGGTTTGAAGGACCAGGCGACGGTGTTCGGCGCGTTGCAGCTGGGCGGTGGCTTGCGCACTGTAGAGACTTCTTCCCTGGCGTCACTGTGGGGACTGCTCAGTTAGGTCTCTCCACCGTGGACTCCGCTCCGGGGACGCTGGAGGTTGGTTGCTTGTGAGCAGGACCGGGCGCCGTTGGATGCGTTCAATCTGGAAACATTAGAGACCCCGTCTGTGCTTGGGCCCGTTGGCATTCGGATCTGGTCGCCCTGTGGATTTCTCCCCTTATCCCCCCTCCCTCTCTCTCCCCCAAGGGTCATGATGGGAGTAAAAAGGGCCGTTTACGATCTGCTTAAGGGCTCTGCCCCGGTCACGGGGACCCCTATCTTTACCCCTATGTATCTTTCTTTGCCTTTACATTTTACATAGTGCAAAAATGCTTTGTCCTCTACCGATATGTGACTCATGAACCCTAGTTAAAATCCCTATCGCTAAAATTACTCACGTTGATAATCACATCAATTTTATGATTTATTCACATTTGTAAATGGAAACAAATCAAGGAGAAATTTCAACCATCCAAGCTGTTTCATCACATGTTCGTTTCCAGACCCTCTTGTCGCACCTGTTTTATTTTTCTGCATCAAGAATGTTTGCATAGCCTTTTTGTTGCCTCTAGTAGTACGAGTTGTCTCTCGTATAACGTAACCAGATAATCACACTTCCTGTGAGTGTGTTTCAGATAATGATCCGATGACTAAAACATCTTCCACTAGAAATATTAGGTTGCAAAGTTCTTGCTGCTTCCCTAACGCTGCGTCCAACTTCTACAAAGATCAAAACCATTTGCAAGTATTTCCAGTTTACAAACGTTTCCATGACTGGCATTTTTACTCGACGCTCTGCCAATAATTCGGTCTCTTTTAACTCAATACAAAGCTCAACTAAAGATACAGTACCACTACTCCAACAAACGAACATCCAAATCCCATACTCCGATGTCCTAAATCATTTCTCCAAAATACCAATAGAGAAATGAACCACCGGGAGAGCTACAAGTACGAAGAGGGTCCACTGCTCTCCACCCCACCAAGTCACTTACTAGGAAGGAACGTCATTCTCACACGGTTACGAATTGGTCACTTCAACCTCACTTAGTGATATCTTCTCTCAGGACAGATGCAGCCAGCAAGTGACCTATGCCACAGTAACATCATCATCTAACACCTCCTTAAAGAATGTGATAAATACAAAAACAAACGGAAACAACACGGAATGCCACAGGATATCTCTACAACGTTAAGCAACTTCCAAATACGCCGCAAAATGTTTGCTTACTTAAAGAACATTGGCATATGGGATTCAATATAAATGTGCTCTACCTTAATCAACTGTCATCCATATAATGTCGTACACAAAGATGTAAAACTAATGTAAACTTTTTCTAAAATATTGTTACGAATATGTATGTTTGTTTCATTTTATGCCTTTGTATTTAATGTGAACTACTTTCCAAAATACTGTTACTAATATGAATGTAAATGTTCGATCGTATGTCTTTGTATTAGTTAATATGTTTGTTAAGAATGTATTGTCGCGTTATGACCTCGAAGTTAAAGTGACCTTAAATAAATTATGTTTAAAAAAACTCAACTACAGTTATGTACTGGAAGCCCCAACCTCTCTATTACCAAGCTGCGTTAAGTCATATAGGGCTTATACAAATGTTGGGTGAACATCGCGTTATCAAATTACCATTTTGTTTCAATTTTAAAGTGCCGAATGTAAAAACATGGTAGAGGAATGCAGTTTCTTTTAAGCTTTTCAGCCTTATGCGTGCTTTGATACAATAATTATCACAGAATAATGACGCAAACTGTCCACCAAAAGCATTTTTGTGGCAAGGGTACTGGTGAAAAAAAAGGAAAATTGCTGTATTTCATGCAGTATATCATATAGAATTGCTACTTTAGTCATAGATCCCTCTACCCCTTCCATTTTGTACACTTTTAGTTCTGGTATGTAATCAAAGTGACGAAATGTGGGCTAAGCATTAAGGAGGTAATGCGGAAATAATATAAAAAAATCTGATGTGTTACACTCACATGACTTTCTCTACTCTTGTACAAACTATTGTTACAAACGCTTATTCTCCATATGATTCATGTTAATCGAGATATCGAGATGTTAATCTTATTGCTAATTTTCTGGTGCAAGGGGAATATGGTAGTATTTAAGCGATAGTCAAATCTTTTAAGCGCTGGTTGCTATGTGGCGCATTCCATTCTCTTTGCATGTCCAGGACATAAAAAAATGAATAACGAATTTGAGAAAATGTATTAAGTATTGGAAAATTTAAGGAAATAACAAGCAATATCTCGAAAATGGTTCACTCAACAAACAAAATATATACGACATAAATTATGTATTTTAACGCGATCTACATTTTTTGTGTAGTAAAATTTTGTCTATCTCTTATGGTTTACCAGTTATGCAAAAGTTGTTCACAATGAAGAATACTTTTGGAGACATTCCCAGAAAATTCGAGATATAAATTTCATTTGTCATAAAAATATCTTAAACATATGATATTTTAATCAAAATCGTTAGAGCCATTTTTGAAAAAAATAAAATTTTCGAAAAATGTTCCATGTAAAGGGTAATCTCGGGTGGGGGGATTTTCCTGAAAACTTTCTTGTCGCATCTCTGGAAGATACTGAACCTAAATACCAAGTTTGGTGTTTATCCGACTGTTCGTTTTTGAGTTATGCTGTTCACAGACACACAGACATACACACAGACACACACACACACACACACGGACATGTTTCTAAAAATGCTTTTTTTGGATTCAGGGGTCTCAAAACATGTATTTCCGGTGAAATCTCGGTATCGAATTTTTGGGTGGAATACAATACTTCCCCTACTTACTATACGTAGTAGAGAAAGTAATTAATAATTTCTTGAGAAACGTGCCTTCACATTCTTTATGAGAAATATTAGTATTATAAGGTAAACCCGTTTGATTGAATTCAACGTTGGTATGTATTTAAAAAACTACACTGAAATTATGAACATAAACAGCTTACTTCATAAGATCAAGCGTTCAAATTAGCGTGTTTAGACCAGTGAAGTCTTTGAGGTTATTGCAACAACAAAATCGCTATATGTTGGATTTGAGATCGCCGCTCATTGCCTGGCATGCGAGAAATAAATGAATGTAGACCTAACTTCAAAACATGTATGATAAAGTATTCAAAGTTTAAACCAATAGCACCAATATTTCCTAGGCAGCCTCTATGGTTCGGGTGATTAGCATGCTAAACCACAAATCCGGAAGTCCCGGCTCGATTCCTGGCTGGAGGATGGAAATTTTTCTTTAGCCAGAATTATTCATCATCCTCCCTAGAATCTGAAAGTATGAATGCCAACGAGTGTGTGAATTTATTGTAATAATCAAAGAAATACCAACCCAAAGGTTGACGCCACGGTAAACCAGGGAACATTTTTGCTGACGAGCAGTTGCTCCGAAGGCAAAAGCCGCCAATACGACCTCAGATGTTAAAGGTGGCATAAAATGGAACATTAAAAAAATTTCAGAAATTGTTAATGTCACAACATATTTGACACAAGTTATGTATTTTTGGGCACTCTTTTGTTTATCTCTTATGTTTTACAAGTTTACCAGGTGGCTCAACTGCGCCGTATTTCACATGTGTAGACACCCCTTCGTGCGTTAAAAGAGTTGTAGAACTTAACGGAGCAACTCCAAGGAGACGTAGGACAGTAAGGAACCGGAGCAATACCAAGAGCGATCTTCCTTCTACTCCTCTTGCTTAGCAGCGAAGATGATAAGAGGCAGTTCCCAAGTTTTCACTAGAGTGTAGACATGAACAGGGAAAACAGACCGATAACTTCTTAGAATGTCTTCCACTTCAGTTACAAGGCACTTATTTTCGAGGGAATAATTTCACTTTTTAGATTGACAAATAACTAAAATATCTTTGTCTGATCTGTCAGTATGCGCTCGTAGCTATTTTGAAATTGTGTTTACGCTGTTCTTGTCTAATATTACGGACTATACCCACTGCAGAGTTAAATCAAAACATGAAAGCGCCGTAACGAAAACCATGCAAATATGAGAGCACAAAATGTGTATCACTGACACTTGTTCGCTTGCTATTAGTATTATTATTATTATTAATTATTATTATTACGCACTATACGCATAATAATGTAAAACAAAACATTAAAACGCCGTAACGAAAATCATACAAACTGAGAGGACTTAATGTGTATCACCGGCCTTTGTTTCCCTTATTATTATTATTATTATTATTATTATTATTATTATTATTATTATTATTATTCTTCACTACACAC
Source organism: Deroplatys truncata (assembly GCA_030765065.1). Taxonomy (NCBI): domain Eukaryota; kingdom Metazoa; phylum Arthropoda; class Insecta; order Mantodea; family Mantidae; genus Deroplatys; species Deroplatys truncata. The sequence goes on along the minus strand of CM060975.1, from coordinate 74,901,479 downwards.
ATTGAGTGTAAATCAAAACATTAAACTGACGTAACGAAAACCATGCAAACATGAGAGCGTCCCATAAATAGGCATTTGACATTTTGACACAGCAGAATAGAGAGAGAGAGAGAGAGAGAGAGAGAGAGAGGGAGAGAACCTATCGTGCCATGCTTACGTAGCACTGTCTGATCAACCCAATGTCCATTCGTCTTCCTCTCACCACAGCCCCTGACGTTATTAAAGGTTGTTTTCCTTCAAATGAAGAAAAAGAATCGATCATTAAATTGAGAACACTGGTGATCAGATGGCCGGTGTTGCTAGTTCAGCAGCAGCAAATAATAATAATAATAATAATAATAATAATAATAATAGTAAGGGGAACAAATGCCAGAGATAGATACACATTACGTGCTATCATGTTGGCATAGTTTTCCTTACAGCGCTTCAATATTTTGATTTACTCTAAACAAATTCCAGTGATGAGCACAACTACAGCCACAGTTCAGTTCCTGGGCCATCTCTTAAGGTGAATCAACTGTTAGTCTGCCCTCAGGAAATTGTACAAGCATTGCCCCTGTATTGGAAAAAAAAGATCTATACTTAATGCAAACAAGAAACGAGTTGCTACCAGAAAAAGAAAAACAGAGAAAAGTGAAATCCTGACATTCACTTCTTACGAGTATAAGGAAAGAACAGTAAAATAACGAAAAGAACAACTAGGAAGAAACAAAACGTCGCAAATAATCAAAATATGACTGTAAATATATTATGAGCTCATACAACAAATCCTAGAAAACCAATAGCTGACATAGCTCAAATTTAAATTTGGAAAATGCTTCAACATCACCACACGGTTCTTTGAAATCGTCAGAAGTCTATGCTTCTAGGTACACTTTCTGCATTTTGTGTGGGGGAAGGTTTTGAAGAAGACTGGATTCAATTCCAAACATTTAAGGGCTGGGCGCATAAAAACTGTGTTAATTTGGAAAAGACTCTGTTATATTACGAGTGTGAGGACTGCATTTTAATTTAAGGAGACCTTAGGAACAGAAAAAGCAAAAAACTGCAAATGTGTTTGACTGTACGCCACTACCCGCCAGTTTTCAAGTAACCTGAAAAATGTCGGGTTTTTAACTTTGATTTTCATCATCAATTGCATTGCACTTTGCTGTTTTGTCTCATATATAGTGTTTTATTGTCTTAAATGAGTATTAATAAAGTTTTGTTAATTTCGTTAATAACTGTCATACATAAAAAAACGTGGAAAAACCTAAGTGTCTGGTCATACCCGACCTTCTCCTATACCAAGTGAGTCAGCTGCGCCTATTCATTTTTGAATTTATGCAACGTGCTAAGCGACATATGTGACTTATGCCTTTCTTGAATGCCTTCTAATGGCTGTTTTGCATAACGCTTTATAGAGGAGGGATATATAACTCAGTGCATAAGTATTTTACGGGGCAGAATGCAATGGTTATGTATGTCGATGCAAAAGCATCCCATCCTGACACTGAGAGCTGCAGTAGTACATTTAGCCAATTTTACAAACGTTTATTCTTTAGTATACATCCATGCATCCCTTTGAAAACGCCCCTGAAGTAACAACCTATCACATGGTTGACAAAACCATTTGAAAACAAAATGGCAGATCTACGCAGTGCGACCAATTGGATTTAAGCCGTTAGTCAATGTACAGCCTTGTCAAAAAATGCTAAGTATTAGGTAGATAATTTCTCTTATTTCACAAACTATGGCGTATTTCAGATCATACAGTAATTGTAATGACTGATGCAGTTTATTTGTTTGAATTAAAACTACCAAACCGAGCTCAAAACACTGTATGACGCTGCAAAAAGCGTGTAAATATTCAAGGAGAGGGTTTAGTTCTGCGATTACTAATTCGTATTGGAACCTCAGCTCGTAAGATAGGATTGGCCGAATGGTATTATCATGGTTGCTTAAACACTGTGCCACTTAAATTCGGGTTCAAATCCTTCGGATTAAGTTCAAACTTTTTATTGCCTTTTGTTTTATCTCTTTGTTCCCTTAATTTGATATTATGATATAAATAACATTTTAATAAGATTATAACTGTGTAAAAAGAATAATCGCCACATTTTCCACTGGCAGGTGGATAATTTGTACTTCGTAGTAGGTGTTTTATTGTGGTCAGTATTAGCTTGACCCATTCAAGCAAGTTTAAAACACTTCCCACATGCAAAGTGGTTTTAGCTATTTGCGCCTGCGTCAATGCTTGGCGTGAATAAGTAAGTCTCTCTCCATTGTCTACTCAGTATCTGAAACCTTTCTACGAGAAACGGCTGCTGTCATAATGTATAAAAACGACGAGTATGTTGACATGCTGTTAATGTATGGAGAAACAAGGTGTAATGCACTGTCAGCAAAGCGCCTGTATGAAGAACGGTCTCCAGGAAGGAGGGCACCTACTGCAGACACTTTTCGAAGGGTTGAAAGACGCCTTCATGAAACAGAATCATTTGAAAGAGCACCGCCTGCTCGCAATGCTCCAGTAACCTCTGGAGGCAATGAAGAAGTTGTGCGAAGCGCAATAGAAAACAATCCACATACCAGTTCAAGCGCCATAGCAGAAGTTCTGCACATATATAAGTCCTCATAGATGCGCATATTGCATCGTAATAAATATCCGTACCATCTACAACTACACCAGGCTCTCCACGGACGCGACTTTCAAGCGCGAGTGATATATGCATAATGGCTACAGCAGCGAGCGCAAATGGATGCAGAGTTTTTAGGAAGTGTTCTCTTCAGTGATGAAGCCACATTCCACAATAACGGAACTGTTAACCATCATAATATGCACTACTGGAGTATAGAAAATCCTCACTGGATGTGAGAAGCTGCATTCCAGGTACAGTGGAGCATCAATGTCTGGTGCGGAATATTAGGAGACCAGCTAATTGGACCGTACGTTTTTGAAGGCAACCTCACAGGACCACGGTACCTTGCATTTCTGCAAGAAGAATTGTCATTGCTCCTAGAAGATGTACAACTAGTGAAACAGACAGGAACGTGGTTCCAGCAGGATGGAGCTCCACCACACTGGTCACTGATTGTAAGAATTACTTACATAGAACAAATCCGCAAAAATGGATTGGCCGAGGGAGCCCAATCGCATGGGCACCTAGATCACCTGATCTCACCCCACTGGATTTCTTTCTGTGGGGTCATTTAAAGGAACGGGTCTATGCTCAAGAGCCGCAAGACACAAATCATCTACGGGAAGTCATACGTGAAGAATGCAGGCAGATTACACCGCTCATGTTACAGTATATAAGAAGGTCTCTCCGGCAACGTACACAGATGTGCATTGATGAAGGGGGTCGTCATTTTAAACATTTACTTCTTTGATAAAATCCATACTCTTTAACAATTTATTATTCTGTTTACCCGTGAACTTAGCACTTTTACAACTACTTTGTTAATAGAAGAAGTGAAACATAGGGTTTAAACAAGAAACAAAAGCTGTTAGATTTAATATCGTCGATATGCGCCCAAAAGAATGAACGTTAACCACGTAACACGGTTTACAACACCAGATACGGTACAGATTATTAGGGTAAACATGATACACAATTATCTGATTGTAATTCTTATATATTTGGCTCACGGGAGAGCCAGTAACAAAAATAAATAAATTAGTACACTAAAATACAGAAAATAAACACAAGGAGAGAGGAAAAAAACAACGTTATCTTTGTATCAGATTTGAACCTCCAAAGCTAACCTTTACTTCACCACATTCCGGCAGCTAAACCACTCGGCCAGAACCCACTTAGTCTAACCCGTTCTTCGGTAAAACATTCCTTTATCTCCCTGCAAGCATTATATCCATGAACCGCCGTCCTTTTTAACAATAACGGTTTGTTTGCTAAGAGGTTCAATGTTTTAACATTAGACTATAAACTGCGGGTTTCATAGATACGAATACCTAGGGGCAGCTGACTCACCTGGTATATCTCCGGTTTTACAATGTACAAACATTTTCCGCATCCAAGATGATGATAGGAATAATAGTAATAATAATAATAATAATAATAAGTGAACAAAAGCCAGTGATATACATTACGTCCTCTCATGTTTGCATTGTTTTCGTTACGGCGTTTTAATGTTTTGATTTATGTACTACATATACTACATACACTATGCGCATTATGTATAATAATAATAATAATAATAATAATAATAATAATAATAAAAAAATAAAACAAAGGTCAGTGATACACAATACTGCTCTCAGTCTGCATGGTTTTCGTTACGGCACTTTAATGTTTTGATTTAACTCTGCAATGCGTATAGACGGTAATATAAGACAAGAACAGCGTAAATACAATATACAAAATAGCTATGAGCGGATAGTGATAGGTCAAACAAAGACATTTTAGTTATTTGTCAATCTAAAAAGTGAAACTATTCTCTCGAAAATAAAATCTTTGTAACTGAAGTGGAAAACATTCTAAGAATTTTTGGTATGTTTACACTGATCTTGCCTATAATCACTAATTGTACACTCCAGTGCAAGCCTGGACCTGTCTCTCAATGAGCGCGACCCGGTAATCGTCTTCGCTGATAAACAAGAGGAATAGAAGGAAGGTCACTCTCGGTATTGTGCCAGTTGCTGCGTTTGCTTGGAATGCCCCTTGAGTTCTGCAACACTTTTAACGCACGAAGGTATATCTACATGCGTGAAATGCGGCGCAGTTGGGCCACCTGTACAAATTCATTCAGAATGAATAGAAATTCACAGTTTATTGGCAAAAGATTCAAGATATACAATATATCAGTCTTGCAAATATCTTAAACACGTGATATTTCAATAAAATGGTTAGAGTTATTTTTGAGTTAAAAATAAATAGGAAAATCTATCCATGTAAAAGGCAGTTTGGGGTGGGAGGATTTTCTTGGAAATCTTCACGTCTCTATTTGGAAGATGCTGAATTTATATCTCAATGTTTGCGTTTATTCCGCTTTCTGTTTCTTGAGTTATGCTGTCCATAGATACACACGCGAGCAAGCACATGTTCACACAAGCAGACACATACTATACACACATATGCGATCGCACGCACGCGAACCTTTTTTAAAATTCTTTCTCTGTACTCAGGGACCTCAAAATATGACCTCTAGTAGAATTACGATATCGAAGTTTTGGGTGGAGTATAATACTTCCTCTGTCTAATATAAGTAGCTGCTAGGAAATGAAAAATATTAACTTATGTATTTTTAAACGTAATCTTTTGTAACAAGTTATACTATTATGATTTTTAGACAGCATGGTCTAAAAATAGAGCTTCTAACACAGAGCACGTGAGCTAAAAGCTTTAGAAGTGCGATAATCTTCAGTTTGATCAACTTTGGTTTCAAGTCCAATCACATGTTTAATAACTCAACTTGGTTTGATTAGGGTTTACTTTTCATTATGTCTTTTTACATGATTAATTTCTCATGACGCTCGCATTATCTGTTCACAATACAAATCGTCATACTTCAATTTATCGCAATTCGTTGTAGAGTTAACCTATACGTTATACAGTATATAACATTCTTATTAGTACACTTCAATTTTCTGAGAAAATACTTTAATATTTGTTAGAGGACACAGTTTAATTAATATTTTTTCCATACATGTTGAACAATATAACAAACACTGTAATATGAATTAACTAAATGCTAACTTATGAACTTACAAACTAAATTAAGTAAAATTTGTTAAGAAACACGACCATGTTTGTACAACTTTTCTATTCGTACATTAGAAGTAATAGTTAAATAACAAAGACACCACTGATAATTTAATAACTTGTTGGGTACTCCTTGGCTTTAATAACTGCCTCACACCGTCTCTTCATAGAAGTAATCAGGTTTTTGCATTCTTCTGGCCTGATTTTATTTCATTCTTCCTCCGCAACACTTTTAAGCCCTCGTTTATGTTACTCAGCTTTTACGGATTCGTTTCTTCAGAATTGTCCATAGATGCTGGATTGGATTTAAGTCTGGACTCTTAGGAGGTGTTTGTAGTAGTTTGGGTAAATTCCATATCAACCAATTCATGTTCAGCCTTGCCTAGTGTTTACATCATTATCCTGCTGAAACCTATAACCAGTGCCATGCCCATTTTCTGGGCACTCTGCTTTACATTGTTCTCTAAAATGTCAAAATACATGTGTTTGTCCACCAATAAATTGTATATTACCAACACCGTTGGATGACATGCAGGCCCAGAGCATAATGGAGCCATCACCGTGTTTAACTGTGGGAATAGTGTTTCTGGGTCATTGTCTAAATTTGCTTTTCTCCAGACTCTGTTTATCCCATCTGAGAGAAAGAGATTTATCTTAGTCTCGTCTGACCATATCACTCTGTTCCAAAAGTTCTGATTCTTATGGATGGGATCTTTAGAAAATGTAACTAGTTTCTTCCTGTTTGCTGCACTTACATAAGGCTTCTTTCTTAGTGTTTGCCATCGTATCCATACTTCCATAAGGCACGAGGAACAGTTTAGTCAGACATCTTCTTTCCAGACACATTTTCTACTAATGGTTGTAACTGAGGGACGCCTAATTTTGGATTTTCTCGGATTGGGCTTTCAATGAAACGTTCCTCTCGTGCATTCAGCCTACTTTCTTTAGGTTTTCTTAGTCAATTCTTTGTAGAACCTTGCTACCTACATTTTGTGACTACGTATTGAATGGTACAATGATTCAGATAAGAATTAAGCTCCTTTTGCTTACCCATTTCGATCACTACTGACAGAACGTATACAACTGCGACCACAGTAGCCTAAACGACCTTTGAAACACGTGCATGTTGAAGCTGTTTATGACGCAGTGGTCATTATTAACAACTGTACGAATACGAATATTGTATAAAATTGGGAGCTGCTTCTTTAACATTGCTGTCTCGTGCAATAGTGTAGGTTTTTAAATGCGTTTTTCATTGGAATTTGTTTGGACTAGATTAATAAAGAACATATAAATGACTCACAGAAAAACACAAGTTTTTAAGCAAGTAGAGAATGACTTTTTATTGAAAATCTGATGTGTACGAATAAGAATGTTACATACTCTATCAGCAGCTACCTTTGATCTAAAACGCTATTCTTTTATCTAACTTACATAAAGATTAAATGGCTGAAATTATGAATTCAGAAGAAAGAAATGGAAGTGGAATTACAGAAGCAGCAGAAAGAATAACACTGGAAGTACTTACCCAAAAAATCCAGAAAATAATGCGATATAGCATTTAATCGCTTCATTTCCTTGTGTAAGGCAAACCATGGTGAAAATAATTTCACTGAAAATGACTATTAGTGAATCAACAAATCATCTGACATCTCAACTTAATTTCTCTTGTTTCAAGAACGCCTTCTAAACACGATCTCTGTTAATTTCAGGAATCAGTATTAATATTATTATTGATATTTTACAAATTCGAACACTGTCTAAAAATAGTATATGTCATATATGTTAAAAAGGTTGTACCCTTTGTATCATAATCTACTATTATAGCAGTAAAGCATATTTTTCTGATGTGTCAGTTGCAAGTAAGGCATATTTCTTACTTTAAAAGAAAAGAATTCGAGGCATTAGAAACGAGCTCAAAAGCCCTGTAAGCTGCCTATCAAGTAATAAGACATTCTTTCTTTCCTTTGTAGCTATAAATATTATATTCATTGTGTTTATTTTTTGAAAATATATTCTTAGGGTATAGGATATGCAGTGGAGGGGTACACCTCGCGCTGCTACCTACGGGAGAACTATTGCGGCTACGATCCCCCAGAAAGAAGGGATGAAGTTAAGGAATTACAAGAGGCTACGCAGGCAGACAGGCCACAGAGATGCGCGGAAGTTCTTTACAGTTCCTGGCTCGAGTACCCGTCCCACTGCTGGAGCTGCCCCCAGGGAGGGCGATGAACGGCCCCTCCAAATAAGCAGCCCTTTTGTGTCCAGGAGGGATACTCTTTCCTTGGAGTGAGCATCCGCGCCATCTATCCAGCAACGCCACACATCATGAAACCTAGAAACATACCTCAAATATGAGAAGGAAACGGAATGAAAGGGCAATGAGGGAAAGGAAATCGTGGTAAATGAGAAACTTCATCATTCGCTATCGATCAGGGAAACCTACAAATAACCCAAGGTCAGAGTGGGCTGTCGACGGTAATTGAACCCAGGACCTTCCGAATGCGAGCCTCACGCATTATCACAGAGCTAACTTGCTCGGTTGAAATATATCTCACTTTTACCCAAATCTTTGCGCGTTATTCTAAGCTGCAGAGGAAATAACCACTTTACGGTCAGACTTGCAAGTTTACACGCGCAACATCAGCCGATCTTAGTCCGTGCTATTGCCAAAGCAAACTTGTGTTCTCTAGGTTCTACGTGCTTCCGTTTTCATTGCATTTCATAAAATAACTTACACTAGAATCATAGAATCTTTACATTAGCGCGTAAGCGTTACAAAGGCTTTAAGTACGGAGGGGAACTCTCGAAAATTCCTGACTTTATGTATCTTTAGAATAAACATCAAGTGTCCAAGGATATGTTTATGTTTCCACTAGGAAGTTCACCTCAAATACTTTCGTCATCGGTCGGCTTGGCGATGGTAGCTTTGGTTTACGCACAGAAACTGAAGCTTTTAAACACGATATTGAGAAGTGTCCAGACATCTCTCATTACTGTCATCCAAAACTGCTTTGAAAACATCTCTGTAGTCGGTAAGGAAGAGTGGCTGGTCTTGTACACGATAAATTATTTTTTTTGTTTTCTTTTTTATCTAATTTCAGAACAAATTTGGACTTAAAAATCTATAATAATACATGTTTCTACAGAATGTATACCAAAATCGAAACAAGATGGACCACATCTCATTATTTTGTCTGCACATCACTTTTTCGAACAGCTGGATTAGTTGCCGTGCTTCAACAGGACGGCCTCCTTTTTCATCCCACGTTGCACCATTGTGTATTTCTCTTTGGAGCTATGTCAATAATATTGAGTATTCCACGAGGGTACACGAGAGCAACACGTTCGGTAATCGCAATGTGTAATTAGCAACAATAAGATATGCAACTGAAGACGTGGCCTGAAATTCATTATTTATTTTTCTCCCGAAAGATGGTTAAAGTCAGGGAACTCGAGGGATCGTGATATCGTCTACCCAGTTTTAAATTTAAAATAAATCGATGAATTATTTATCCATTTTATCGGAACAGCTTATTTCAGGACCTCTCTACGTTATAACACTCAGCTTTTATTAAGGACAAACATCTTTTCTATGCTGCCTTGAAACATTCTACGTGATCAATGTTGCTATATTTTCCATTCTAATATCTGAAAGTTTGCAATTCACCACTTAATATGCCAACAATAAATCAGTTATATCCTCTATCCTGTAGTTTCGATCATGCGGGTTCATCCTGCAGCATAGGCAACTACTTGCACTTACGTGATATGCAGGTCTCCGAACCATTCCAAGGAGTAAATTCAGCGCTTTCTAGTGTTATTACGGATGGTGAATTTTCGCAAATATGAAAGATGGCGAAATGCTCATAAACACCTGTAGTTTGAATTTTCATTTTCGACCTATAAACCACTGTTTTGTGTGTTTTTAAAATGTGATAAAATGCAAAATTGGCTCAAAATGCGAAAATTATACTAAAATACTATATAAATGCGAAATACGTTGCAGTTCATGGGCTCTTTCAAATTAAAACACAAAAAGCAAAATGAAAACATTTTAATAGGATGTTTGATTAAATGTAACAAAAGGTTGAGCGGTCGTATGGAAAAACATTCGAAAAACATCATTTATCCCATGAAGTTGGTGAACGTTTTAATCCTGTCACCGCTGACCGAGTATTGTCAATAGATTTTAATATTTAAGTGAAATTAAAAGAAAGATCCTGTTTTTATTTAGTTATTTCTTTTAGGTACATGAATTCATTCCCAACTAGTACTACAAACTATGCAGAAGAAAAGTTCTGACATGATACATTCACATGACTTTTCTACTCTATCGTTTATTACTCGTAGTGGGTATACAAACTATTCTTAATAAAGCTATTTTTATCTACTTAATTAAATCCAAAATAAACCATTGCAGAAATACTACATTAAAGATTTCGTTATATATACAAATGGACAGCGACACTCAAAGGTTTAACTAGAAGCTATACGCTGGCCTTAAAATTCCATATTGTTTCAACGGAATCGCGAGAAACAACTGAATGTTGACACGACTTAAAAACAATGACAAACTATTCAAAAATTCGAACAATTAATAACGGATATCTCAGAAATGGTTTATGTCACAAAAGGTTATATGAAATAAATTGTTTGTTTTAAAGAGATCTACATTTTTGTGGAGTAAGTTTTCGTCTATCATTTATCGTTTACCAGCTATATAAGATTATACAAAATTGCTTCCGAAAGTGGAGCACTTCATAGGCTATTCCCAGAAAATTCGAGATATACATTTTATATGCCATATAAATATTTTTAATATATGACATTTTAATGAAAATCGTTACAGCCGTTCCACTTTTTCGAAAAAAATGTTCCATGTAAAGGGTAGTTGAGATGGGGGATTTTCTTGGAAATCTTCATATCGTATCCTTGGAAGATACTAAACTTAAATATCAAGTTTGGCACTTATCCGAATTTTCATTTTTGAGTTATGTTATTCACAGACACACAACGTACATTTACAGAGACACAGACACATACACACATGGACCTTTTTCTAAAAAATGCTTTTCTTGGTTCAGGGGGGCCTTAAAACATATATTTATGGTGAAATTTCGACAATGAATGTTTGGGTGGAATACAATACTTCCCCTACTTACAATACGTAGCAGGTAAGATCATAAACATGTAGACTGTCTGCAATTTATTTAGGATTCTACCTGAAGGCGCAGATGCTGAGAATATTCCACTAAGTATACTTAATTATAATGACAGGAGTAATTATGGGTTTACTTGTTCCCTAATTAAAACAAAATCGTGTAAACCTCTTGTACCTTAAGGGCATATCAGAAATGCTCGTGTCCTCTCCAGGACCGCCCATTTTTGGGTAAAATATAAATATTTTACTGACATAACCTAAATGCTATACCGTTGCCTTCTTAATTTATTATTTAGCGTTAATAACTATGTTTTTGTGTAAGCAATTGTGAGCGTCCTATACGGAATCTGGAATATACATTGTGACACAGCTATGGCTCGAGCTATCTATTGGATGGCCGCTCGTTCGAAGAGATATGGCGATATAACGTGTAGTGCTCTAGCCCAGCGTAAACACCAGAGGCGGTATCGAGATATAATCAGAATCTTCTGGAATTTTCCCTTCTCCCCACCTCCCGAATATTCTAGAGTTCTCTGGAAACTTCCAGCTGCTATATAAGCGAGCGCGCTCGGGAGTAAGTAAGTTAGCGAGCGTTTCTGGTGTGACATAAAGTACTGGTAATTCAGTGCGTTCTCCGAGTGGGGTTGCGACTATAGCTGTGACGTACAGTGAAGGCTGCAACCGAGAGAGCTTAGAGAGTTCTTGTGTTCGACTCTCCAGCGAGTGAAGGAGTAAGATACTGCTTCCGCGTATTTCATTACGTCAAGAACAAAAGTGAAGTGACAGTGAAAACTGAACTAGACCACATTAGTGAAGTGACTGTGAGAACCGGACAAAGTCACAATATACAGAAGACAGTTTCAGCAAAGAACCAAAATATGAGAGACAATGAAAAAGCATGGCTACCCAACTCATTTAATAGAATGTACAGTAATATAAAGATACTTTGGCACGCATAATCGGCCCGTATCATCTCTCTTGGTTTAAAGCCAAAAGTGTGTTTGTTCACTTGCTTTGACTATTCTTTCTTCCTCTTTTAGTTACTTTTTTGTTAACTGCGTTTAATTACCAATTGCTTATTTATTTAGTTATAATGCTGTTTGTTCAATGTTTCAAATCAAATGTTTTAAGTTCAGTTATCCAAGCTGAATAAATACTTGATGCTAACATTGTATAATGGGCTATCTTAAGCCCAAAAATATAGTTTTAAATGTTTTATGCGCAGTGCGCGCGCGCGCGTGTGTGTGTGTGTCTTTTCACTCAACAGACAAACCAAATTTTACGAAATTTGGTATATAATATACCTTAGATCGCACCTACGAAATATATTGTGTGGTATCTTATTTTTCTCACATCTTTCGAGTTTATTAATGTTTATTTAATAAAACGTTATAACATAATGCTTCGGGAAAATTATTTTTATACACAACATTTGAATATGATGAATATTTTAGAAGTAGTACCAATTTTTCATTACTGTTATTCGTGTACGTAAACCAGTTACTACGGTAAATAGTACAGTTCCGTTCACAAAGAACAAGGGCCAGACAGAAGTTTGTGTTCTGTAAATCTTTAATTCGGTTTTAATTTTTATTTAACACTACAGAAGACGTAGTTTTATTACCGGTTTTCAAAAGTTACATGGCATGTACATTGCACGGGGAGAGAGAAGGGAAGTGGAATGGACGAAAAGACAGTGGGAAAATGGGAAAGGGGGGAGAGAGTGTGAAGTGAGAGCGAGAAAGGGGAAAAAGAGGGAGCGCGACAGAGAAGAATTTGCGCGTTATAACGCGAGCAGAGCGGTGATTTCTGCTAGCCACCTAATAAATGTGTAAGACAATGTTATTTGTCCGCCACATTTCTATATTTATTTGCACTGCATCTTAAGATGAAACAAGGCACATCCTCAGGATAAAAATATATTTTATTATACCAGGCGAGTCCGCCGTCCCTACTTTTGCGGTTTGTAATCCGCAATTTACAGCCCAACATGAAAACATCGGCGCCTATGGTAGGATCTAACCAAAGGTGTAACAAGGATGTTTTTGGTTGTACACTTAACGAAATTAGTAATAATACAAATGATGTTATAACATCGCCTTTGAATACACTCGTAATTAGGCAACTGACGTTTGCACAACTGAAAATGTGTACTGGGACAAGTAAATACTACATATTATGTTAGGCTTTCTCATGCTTCTGGATAACTCAGTTGGAACAAGTGTGTGGTTTATAAATAATCCATCTGCAGTGAAGGTGGATCGAATCACCGGCGTGTACTAATTTTTTTACTGTGTTGTAATATTGATAAATAATCTTGGTTTAAACTAGTATTATTTTAACGTTGTTATTATCATCTTAGTTTGCAATTCTTATTTTTATTCGCATTTAATATCATTATTATTATTATTATTATTATTATTATTATTATTATTATTAGTGTTTCTTTATTGGTAAACTAGATGTAGGTATCTGTTTAAATGCGACTTAGATATATTTGATGTAGACGAAATGAGGATTATACGCATTTGATTTAAGACAATAAGAGATTAAATATATCGAGTTTAGCACGGAAGTTCTAATAGTGTCACAATTTTGGTTCTTTGGTCCAGCGCATTGAAATGTAGTTTGTTATGTCATCATCTCGTGTTGACTTTAATGAGAATACAATTAAAAGAAACATGTACAATGCCTAGACTGTAATACCGCTGATTAGCGCATAGCATACAGTCAGAAATTATTCCACTCAGCTACTTGGACGCTTGGTTGAGAGCATATTTTGGGTTTAATTTTAGAACTTGTTTGTCGGTGCCACGCCAGTATCACCTGCGACTTTCCGTGCATATTATAGGCTTTTAAGGCAGCTTTAATCCTTTGTTGAACGTTCTAACATTATTGTTTAAATAACATAAGCTATTATGTGTGTTATTTGAGATATACAAGACGTAGTTTACGCCAAAATTCAAATAAACTGTTATTTAATAATTTGTGTGCCTTTATTGTACAACGTTCATTGTGGAGATAGGCGTATTTCTAATTTTTCGTAGCCTATCCCGTCTCTAATTACAAAATTCCGCCATTTTCTTTTTAGCAGATTTCGATACTGGACTGATATGATAGGTCCATTTTATCAGATGCATTTACTGAATTATGTGGCTATGTATACTGTAATGTAAAAGTTTGTAAAATGGGTCAGAAACCCGAAATACACTCTCAATCAACGAGTCGTATGGTTTTGAGTTGTACCTACTTTAGTACGGAGTATCGTGTGTCGCTTAAATCTTTTTCTTCTGAATTTTGAGCTTTCGTCTACCTAAAAACGCCAAATAATAGCTGTTAGTAAGCGAAGAAAATGGACAAAGCGCAACAGTAGCTTGAAGGGTGGGCTCTTTTCCAAAAAAAAAAAAAACAAGGGGCGACTGACTCTCCTGGTATAATACTCGAAAGTTAATTTTTACAAATCAGTTTAAAGACCTTCTCCTTAAAACAGTATAACAACCCACCCATATTACTACTTCAGGAAAAACAGCTTACATGGCTGCCGCCAGAAACACCAGTTAAATATCTAGGAGTAATGATAGACACAAAAGTAACCTGGAATTATCACATCTCCTACATTTCAACACTAGCTACTTCCAGAATAAAAAAGCCATACCCTCTTCTACACAAGAGATCACCGCTTGGGCTGGAGTGCTCAATATTACTATACAAGTTACTCATACGTCCTATAATCCCAAACGCCGCTCCTGTGTGAGGTGCAGCAAGCAAAGCTCACATTCATCGACTTCAGGTTATACAAAACAAATTTCTCAGCACTATTACAAAGGCTTCATGGTTCATAAGAAATAACCAGTTTCATCAGAAATTTGGAATTCTTCCTATACAACAGTACTTCAAATTGCTCTCAAAGAAACTCTTTCTCAGATTAGCCGGAGTACCAGGCGCTGTAACGTATCACATTGGACTTAGAAATCCACAGAAGAGAAGACTACCTCAAGACTTCCTGCTCACTGATCCGAAGATAGTAATTTCCCAGACTAATAATTAACCTCACTCATCCAAACCCCGTTCTTATTCATTCATTGTAATCAATTGCATATACTTGTTAACTTTGTTCAATACCTTGTTATGTTATGTAGCCAAATCTAATTGTTAATATCATATACTTGTAATCACTATCCATTTGTTAATGATATCTTCTTGTTATCTATTGGACAGGTTAATATCCTCAGCATGTCATATGTAAAGCAATTGTTAAACTAATTTATCACTGGCTTGTATAGCAATCTTGCTGATCGGTTAAATAAAATAAATAAAAAGAAGAAATAAGTATACTTGCTTCTTTACAGAAAAAATGTACTTTGAGTGTTTTAACCTCTAAAATGAAAATGATATTTGAGCGTAAATATCCACAGAGAGCAACAATGTTACTGGAAGAGAAGAGCTTGGAATATGTTCAGCATTGAGAGTTACTTGAGAGTTATATAATTATATCCTGACCGTGAGCGAAATATTATTAATATTTTAAAATCAGCGCGTATAATAAATGTACTAACCCCCACTCATTATTTATTCTACTTTTCTTTCAACAGGCCGAAAAAAATACTGTAAATAGAATTTTCCGAAAAAATTGTTATGATTCCTGGAAATCCATTTTAAATGTTATATTTGTATTCTAAAGTTAATTGATGTGGTCAGTACAGAGGGCAATGGATTTTTTCCGGCGTAAAAATCCTTAGCTTGGGCTTCCTTCGGAAGGGAAGTAAAGCCGGGGGCCCTGTGTCATAGATTTACGGCATGTAAAAGAACCTGAAGCCTGATAATGAGGTCTCTAAGCAAAATTGTCGGTCTTTCACGCCCAATATAGAATGGGACGCTAAGGACCACAGCAGCTAAAGTGCGTCCATAAATAAAAACTTTTTTATTTCCTCAGCAACCATTTACACACGAGTCAGCTATAGCCTCTAAACTCTCGCCATGTAATCCAGAACATGAATTATGACTGAATTTAAGGGGTACCTATACCTCTAATTTTTAAAAATTTAGATATTTTTCATGTTTCTTTCCCTCAACGGTTACATGTAGCTTTCGTGCGCTTAACTTTTAAATGCAGCTCTTTAATATTAAATGTATATCCTGTATTATAAAATCTGCGTATTATAAATTATTAAAATATCCATGTTAAGTTTGCATTAGGAAGGCATTTATAACATTATTCTCAAAACTTTGAAATGTTATATCTCATCTTTTACTTTCTGTACCGCTTAGCTAAAGCACATAGAAAGCTAAAGTACTGATTTCATAAAAAAAAAATCAATATTAAGATTTCAACAAAAATAAACTTTTTGAGATCTATCGAACCCAAAAATACATTTTTTAAAAACGTTCCTGTGTCTGTGAACAGTATAACTCAAAATGAAAATTCGAATAAACGCAATTCATACTTCATGATGATGATGATGATGATGATGATGAAATGGGGCTTAAGGGCGCTCAACTGCTAAGGTTATTAGCGCCCTTACTATGTGTAAAATATAAAATGTAAAAGTCAAAAAATGAAAAAACCACACACAAACCGCTTGGTCAAAAACACTAAAATACACAACAGACCAAATACTAAGTTCTACACACTAAAATCATGGTCAACAAGAGAATAAAACAACGTGTCAAGAACTGTAGAATGCGAGGGACACGAGCGCCAGATGTCCACTGGGGAGGAGTGCCCCCATTAAAAGATAATGTAAAATCAAACAGCTAAAAGGCGCTCAGCGCATCAAATGCGACAGCTAAAACCAATGTCAGTGATAAAACGTAAAAGACATTCTACAGCATGCGCGTCGTCTGCCAAAACGTTGGCTAGGCCAACAGGCAGACCAACACGAACGCGCAACGGAGCTAAAACTTGACACTCTGCTAAAATGTGATGCACCGTTAAGGGCGCATCACACTGCTCACAGAGTGGTGCATTTCATACTTGAGTCAGACTAAAACACAAAGTGTCAAATATATTTGCACGACTACTAAAATGTATAATTTTAATTTTCTATGAGTATCCTGCGACTTCCTCATCATTTTGAACGAATGTATAATTTTAGTAACTGTTAAATAGTAAGAGATAGATTAAAATTAACAACACGTAAAATGTAGAGCTCATTCAAACATAACATGTATGTGAATAACGGCATCCGTTTTCAAATTATTGGTTGTTACGGCTTTAAGATTTCCCAAATTAAACCGTTCTTACTGCATCTAGAAAGCATCTTATACTATTCTTCTTCTTATTTTCCCTGCAAGCATTCACTCTAACAAAAACTTACAATATGCTAAAGACTGTATTTTGTTTTCCGTATCATGCATACAAACAAGTCCATATTGCTTAATTTGAGATTCTTTTTGGTAAAAAATGTATCTTGAGTAACGCGACATGAATGGAAGATTGCCTTTTATTTACATCTATAATATACATATAAGTGATTACATGAAGTTGAAATGGGTAGAAAAGTCATGTAAGCGTGACGCAGCAAAATGTTTTTAATAATAGCACCATATGAATCTAAAAATGGAACTTCAATAGTTAAACTGTGTGAATAAAATCATAGAGACGTTTTTGGTGTGCGAATTTTAAACCTCAGAAAATACTATACAAGCAGTTTAGAGAAATATAATTTCAAGAAACAAACTTGAGGATTGATAGCCTTATGTGAATAGCGTTAAGCTTCTTTAGCGCATAGTTAGTCCAGTTGTAGATATTAAAATGTTTTCTCAGGTGTTTGTTCAAACTAACACGCAAAATACCAAAAGACTAATATTTGAGGCTTGAAGAGTATTGGACTCTTTCTTAACTGTCATGGTTTCTTTAAAGCGCCTGTAAACTCATACCACAAACGCCGCTGTGACTTATAGACATTTTCTATTTTTTGTTGACATCCCTAGAATCTGCGAAACCGTTTACTGGTGATATACAAGCGAAACTCCCCTTATCGAGTTGTCTCTTTTTATTTATGAGGCAATATGGAAGAAGCAACAAGCAGAAATTGCGAAACATATTCAATGTCGGAGGCTATGATTTAGTAAAAAGAGAAACTTCTGATATAGATCCATGTAAACAATGTGCAATACCTCTTCCGTAAACAGTTTGTTGTCGTTTTCCTTTGACCTTGGAGTTAAAAGCAAATGCCTCCTTTCACATAATAGATGTTCATGTTTATTGTTTAAGAAAAAGGAAATGAAACTCGAGGCAGGTACAAGCAAAAGGAAGGAACACATCTCAAATATTGAAGAATGGAAATAAAAGACAACTGTTTCTGATAGTTATTTAAAGAAATATGAACAAGCTGAAAGGGACCAATAAAACATAATCCAGGCTATCTTTTAGAGACGAGAAAACAAGGCTCTTTGCCCGCTCCTAGCCCTCATTCCTATCCATGTTGAGTTCGAGCTCGAACAAGCGACTCAGTTCGTCTCAAGCTTTATATTAGGATGCTAGAGGCATCGCGTGATTTTTGGAAGTGAACTCCTATACGCTAAACTGACCTTGCAGTTAAACAAAGAATACAAATAGGACGATATTAAATACTACTGCAACTACCTTTACATTTATAACAAAGACATTTCTCTTTTTTAAATCAAATATATCCTTCATATAAGATTACATGGCACCGAAATAGTTCCTGCGTTAAATATTCAGTAATTTGTAATGAAAACTGCAAATAATAGTATAAAAAGAAACTAGTGTTAATTTTTATGTGCGGTAGTTAAATCCTTCTACTTTGAAACTATTTAAACGAATAAAAAACTGTGTTACTTAAAACAAATAACGCACTAAACAGTTCATTATTGTAAAGAAGGCTAACATTTCACAGAAAGATTTCAACTTAGAATTTTAGTTTAGGTGCTGCAGAACATGAAGTTCGTTTACATCAGCTATTGCTTCGAGGACTCTTTTCTTTAAAAACAGAACTATGTCCAGATTCTGGTGTTTAAATGTAAGTGTCCTTGTGTGTTACTAATTCGCCCATAAACAAGATTTCAGGATTACGGCCAGGCAAAACCCGAGCATGAAAGTTAATTTAGTCAGCGCAACTATATGGCACTAATATGTGTCGCAAAGTTAACAAGATTAAAAATAACAAATAAAATAAGCTATTAGTTATAGCATAACAATATTTGCACGAAAAATATTACATTTTGCGGAAACAACATACTAAATATTTCGTTTTTATGAGACACTTAAAACATTCAGTTTTTTAAAGATATGTCTAATTTAATGACCACTGAATAATATTTGTCATATTTCAAACCAGAACAGAATTTAGATTACACAAATAAATGTTTGGCAACTCCGTTGTGTGGATTTAGCGTGTGTGCCTCACATTGAAGAGGTCTCGAGTTCGAATCTCGGTTAGTTATGGTAAGTTACCTGATAAGGTTTTCTCCGGGGGTTTTCCCTTATCGTAAGAAGACGATGTCCGGTAAGTAGGTTATTTAGGAGAGAGCTGGCGCAGTTTTTTGGGCATATATGGGAAAGGATAGGGAAAACGAGGCTAGATGGGGCGGTTCAAGGAGGAAAATGGGTTTATATGGGAGAGATAGGGAATACCAGGGCTGATGCTAGGCTAGACAAGGTTGAAGGAGGGAAATACGTTTATATGGAAGAGATAGTAGAGAGGTGTTAGACTAGACAGAGGTCGAGGAGTAGAGTAGGGTTTATATGAAAGGTATAGGAAAACGAGGAGGGGTGTTAGGTTAGACAGAGTTGAAGGGTAGAGCATGTCTTTTATATGAGAGAGGTAGGGAACAGGAGCAGGGGTGTTAGGCTAGACAGAGTTCGAGAAGTAGAGTATGGTTTATATGAAAGGTATAGGAAAACGAGGAGGGGTGTTAGGCTAGACAGAGTTGAAGGCTAGAGCATGTCTTGTATATGAGAGAGGTAGGGGAACAGGAGCAGGGGTGTTAGGCTAGACAGGGGTCAAGAAGTAGAGTATGGTTTATATGAAAGGTAGGGTAGAGCATGTCTTGTATATGAGAGAGGTAGGGAACAGGAGCAGGGGTGTTAGGCTAGACAGAGGTCAAGAAGTAGAGTATGGTTTTATATGAATGGTATAGGAAAACGAGGTGGACTGTTAGGCTAGTCAGAGTTGAAGGGTAGAGTATGTCCTTTATATGAGAGAGGTTGGGAACAGGAGGAGGGGTGTTAGGTTAGGAGAATTGAGTATGTGTTTATAAGGAGAGACGAGAAAACGGAGAGAGATCCTATGCTAGGATAGACAGGTGTTAAAGCTAGGTTAGATAGGAAACCAAGGAGTGATACTCAGCTAGAGGAGGGCAGGAGGAATGCGCTTTATGAGAGGTAGGGGATACGGGGAGTGGTGTTAGGCTAGACAGAGGTTGAGAGTAGAGTAGGCGTTTATATGTATGAGAAGTATAGAAGAGGAGGAGGGGTGTTAGGCTAGACAGAGGTCGAGGAGTAGAGTATGGTTTATATGAGAGGTGCAGGGAAACGAGGAGAGGAGTTAGGCTAGGCTAGGCAGAGGTAGAGGAGTAGAGTATGGTTTATATGAGAGGTATAGGGACACGCGGAGAGTCGGTAGGCTAGACAGATAGTGAAGCAGTAGGAATATTGTGGCATGTGCACAGATTGTAGTAATAGCCGTGCCCTCTGGTTACTCAAGCTGAAGGTTGGCAGCTTATCCGAGGAGGGGCGTTTGAGGGGAAATAGTCTCATTGGAGGGGATATGGCGTTAGGACGCCAAGCTTAACGAGTTTTTTCAAGAGTCAGTGTCTAGTCTTCGCGGTGTTGAGATGTACGGATAGTTGTGCAATGATAGGGCGTCCTCGTCCCGGCAGACACATGGGTAAGCATATTTAATAAATCTTCTACTTAAGCTTCTTCCTTGACTTTTTAATTATGGTAGTATAGAATCCTTGCCTTTCCCTTCAGCCAGGAATTATGTGAGTGTAAGAATATTTGTGAGTTTAACTTTAGCCGCGTCCCTTTGTGTCGGTGCCTCTTAAAGTAAAGTTTCCTTAGTTTGAATAACGATCCCTCTCGTAGCGAGTAGCTCTCCTCTGAAAGTTAAATAATTTAATTACAAATTATTGAGGTACGCGACAAATTGGTGGAGTCGCTGGGAAATTGGCGGAGGTGCCGAGCAATTAGTTTGATTTGTTTTGAGATTTTAAGTGCAAAATTTTTTTTCCCTCCAAATTTAACGGTTTGTCCTCCACGTGGTCGTGAAAAATGTAAAGTTCTTTCTGGCTAAAGGGTAAGGATTTTTATACTTTTATTTGTGGTTCTCTTCTTCTAAATTTTGTTTCCATCATTTCTGAAAGTTTGGTGTCGAAATTTCAATTTTGAGTTCATTTTTGCATATTTTCCCATTGTCTGCCGGGTGACGCTAAAACTTCTGACTCCATTTTCCCCTTGTTTTGGCTTCATTTCCTTTAAATTATATCACTGTGTTCCGTTCTTTGTGCTGGTTATTTTCAAGAAAAAGTGTTTTTGTGCAATTTGAGAAGAAACGAGCGAGATAGTTGTTTCAAAATGTGCTCGTCACGTGTTGGCTATCCGTTTGCAAATCTTCTTTTCTGTGCTTATTAGCAGTGGTTTGGAAATGTATAACTTTATATTCCAGTGATTGTGATTTCTAGCTATTTACTGCACTTGTCTGAGTTATTTTTCGTGTAACTTTTATGTACGCACGTGTGTTGTGTAATTCCCGCGTGGTCGTGCATTTCAGCAACAATTTTTAGCTTGTGAAACCAGTCTTCCTCAGCACGTGTTTTGGCGCGTTTCTTTGCGTGTGCATATCAGATTATATACATTTGATTTTAGAAAAAAAATGAGAAGTTTTGTGTGCTAGTTTAGAATTATAAGTCTGTATTCTGCTCCTTTTGAGAATCTTCGCGGTGGTCACAGTAAGTGTGACGTAGTTTTTTTTAAGTTCCAGTTCGAGGTTTCTCACTGCAGCTATCATTTTGTTATCTTCCATATGTCCATTCTGCTTAAAAATCTTGGTATTGTGTCCAAGTGGCTTGTGTAGCCGTGTGTTAGTATAATTTTCTGATATTTCGCCGCGGGCGCTTAATTGTGTTCTTTCTGCAACTGTTTTATTTGGCTATGTTCTGATCTTGCTACTTACATTCATGTGATGCTATAAGTGTTTAGGTTGGTGTAATCTGAATTGCTTGGTCCTACGGTTTGTTTATTGGTTGTGTTATCTTTTGTGCTGCAATCATGCATAAGCGACGTCCTGCACAGAAAGTTGATATAGTAATTGCTCCAGTTGGCGAGCACAGTGTGGTGGAATCTGTCCAGTGTTGGTACGACTGTTACTCAGTTATCAGCTGGCTGCCGCCGGTCATTGACCCCTCTCACATGGAGCATTCCAACGAGTTGTCGCCGTATGAGTTATTTTAGAATGTTGCAATGTTGGCTACTACTGCTATTGGCCGCTCTGAGAATGATGATAATTTTGCTTTACCGTTGCCAAGTTTGGTTTAATTCCGTAATGTATATTTTTAAGGGAAGATCTTTCGCAGTTACTCATGTAAGTAAAAGTTTCAGGGGCTACCAACCTTGCCAGTATCTACACCTAATTAGGTTTGATGTGCTTCTAATATGGACCAGTACGATGTGGATGTTGATGAACCAGCTGTACGTGTGTTACCAGATTTTGGACAATTTGCACGGGAATTTTGTGGTAAACGAGTAAGAGAAAAGAAAAGAATCACCTGTAAGTATGTAATCATTGTGAGTGCTAAAGTTTGGACGAATGAAACAGTTTTACGACTCACACAGGTATGCTAAATTTATTGTTTCAGTGACTGATGCTTAATTAAGCTTTGTTTTTCAGGAATATGTGATATGAATGTCTCTGCTAAATTATAAGTATATTGTTATTTTGGGTGTAATTTAAATTTTGAATTATGTTTTGGGAACTGCAAATCATTTGTTGTTGTATTATACTGCAGGAATGTGTTTCAGGTGTACTATATGCTTAATTGAGCTTTCATTTTCAGGAATGTTATGTGACAATATTGTTTTGAATAATGATGTGATGTTGTTTTGTTGCATTTGATTTGATTTGATATGATTTGATTTTGGGTTCCATAATGATGCTGTGATCTTTATTTGCAGAAAATTTGTTGCATGAATAGTGTTTGTATGTATGTGTGTATTTGAGGTTATGTGATATAGGTGAGATTTGCCTCGGTGGATGTGCGTAAGAGTAACCCCGACGGTGTTGATGAGGAGAGATGAGAAGAGATGAGATGTCAGCTTCGGTGGAGGTGCCACAGTGTAACCCCGATAGTTGAAGTGTATGAATGTGTTGATTTTTCAGGAGGGCTACATGTACCTGGAAAGTTGATGTGATGATTGTACTGATTTTGCTTATTGGTGTTGCTGTAACGTGCCCAGTATAGCGTGTGTGATGAATTCACACGAGAGATTATATAGATGGAAGTGAATGTAATGAAAATAATTTTTTTTCTCTGTTTATGCAACAAATTTATTACCATCTTAGATACCAAATTTTAATACCACCTGTTTTCCAGCTTATTTCTTGATTTTGAGGATGTAGATGCAACATTATAATGTCATGTTATTTGTGTAATTCCTGAATTAATGTGATTTCTTGAAGGTTATGCCCATGTCAAATGTTTTGAATTTACAGCATGTTAAATGAGACACGTAAGTGCAGATGTTTTGTTTTGGAGAGAAAATTGAAAGATGATGATGATTGAAGTAATGATCGAGATTGCACTATTACTGCTACTGCTAATGATTATGAAAGATGATGGTTAAACTGCGACGAGAAAGATAGTGATGTGAATAAGAAGTTATATTGATGACAAGAGTAGGACACTAGTAGTTGAAAGCATGTCACGTGGCGTAGTTTAGAAATGTATTGTGGATGTAGCTTGTAGTGATGTATACACTAGTTTGAGTAGATAGTTAAGTTAGTGTTGTGTGTAATTTGGGGCCATGGTCAGTGTGAATGAGTTCATTTCATCGTCATGTGTGACTGTCTTGTAAGTGCACTTACTTTCTTTTGTTAGTGATACCAGCTGGTTATTGAGATGTAATATTGGGATCCCAAGATAAGGTTATGTTTCATTTCTGTCATGTTTATGTACTTTGAGTCTGTTTTACTGTTTTTTTGGATTATGAAGCATTGTAAGTTCAATTTTGGATGGCAACTCTGTAAAATTTCTTTTTATGCCAATTTGTTCTAATTTTCTTTTCTCTTTACTTGCCCATGTCAAAAGAATTTTTTTTGTGTACACTTTTCATACTTTAAAATCTTTATTTGTAAAGGACATACCCTTCTTTTCTGTGTGATTCTTTGTGGGAGCATCCTGTTTATTGTGTCGTGGTTTTGTTTTAGAATTATGCTGTGGTAGAGAGCGAGAAAATCCAAGAGCATCCCCGGGGCACACCAGAAGTCAAGAAACACCACAGGGAAGCTGTCGGGCAGCCACTACACTGCCGTGGCATAAGGAGCCACCATGTCGGGGGGCAGTCCAAGCCAGCGACTGCCCACCCTGTTGTCATCACCAGAGACCTGCGGTGCTAATCCTACACCAGGACAAATCGTCGTTGTGGGCACTGTCTCATCCACCCACAAACAGTTACGGCAGTTCATCACCCTATTGCGCAGTGTAGTGTGCCTGTGAACTAAGGCAGCGTGGTGTGTGCGTGTGCGGGATGCCAAAGCTAGTGCATTAACAATATTACGTCGACTGCACTTACATCGCTCTCGCTTCTCGTTATCGCCCAGCACCATTGTCGTCGGCTGGGTGCAACCACAAATATGTATTGCTCTTTTATTTTACATCACACATTTCTATGTCATTTTTTTTTGGTATGTCTTTCTTTTGTTTTTTCCTGTATTTTGTACTTATGTTCTTTCTGTCGACGAGGACGTCGACTTGGGTGGCCAGGGGGAGATGTGGCATGTGCACAGATTGTAGTAATAGCCGTGCCCTCTGGTTACTCAAGCTGAAGGTTGGCAGCTTATCCGAGGAGGGGCGTTTGAGGGGAAATAGTCTCATTGGAGGGGATATGGCGTTAGGACGCCAAGCTTAACGAGTTTTTTCAAGAGTCAGTGTCTAGTCTTCGCGGTGTTGAGATGTACGGATAGTTGTGCAATGATAGGGCGTCCTCGTCCCGGCAGACACATGGGTAAGCATATTTAATAAATCTTCTACTTAAGCTTCTTCCTTGACTTTTTAATTATGGTAGTATAGAATCCTTGCCTTTCCCTTCAGCCAGGAATTATGTGAGTGTAAGAATATTTGTGAGTTTAACTTTAGCCGCGTCCCTTTGTGTCGGTGCCTCTTAAAGTAAAGTTTCCTTAGCTTGAATAACGACCCCTCTCACAGCGAGTAGCTCTCCTCTGAAAGTTAAATAATAAAATAATAAATTACAGATTATTGAGGTACGCGACAATATGGACTTATATACAGGAGAGATAGGGAATAGGAGGGAGGGGCGAAACTTTGAAAGCGACTTTAGACGTGAACTTAGTGGAAAGCTGTTTCATGTCAAAGTTCTTGACGTACCCATCACGTAACCCATTCAGGGAAAAGGTGGCCAGCAAAGGGAAAAAGGTGACTGCTCATGGAAAAAGGTGACCAGCAAAGGGAAAAAGGTAACCAGTAAAGGGAAAAATGTGAACAGCAAAGGGAAAAAGGTGACAGCATAGGGAAAAATCTGACCAGCAAAGGGAAAAAAGGTGACCAGCAAAGGGAAAAAAGGTGACCAGCAAAGGGAAAAAAGGTGACCAGCAAAGGGAAAAAGGTGACCAGCAAAGGGAAAAACGTGACCAGCAAAGGGAAAAAGGTGACCAGTAAAGGGAAAAAATGTGACCAGCAAAGGGAAAAAGGTGACCAGCAAAGGGAAAAAGGTGACCAGCAAAGGGAAAAACGTGACCAGCAAAGGGAAAAAGGTGACCAGCATAGGGAAAAACGTGACCAGCATAGGGAAAAACGTGACCAGGAAAGGGAAAAAGGTGACCAGCAAAGGGAAAAACGTGACCAGCAAAGGGAAAAAGGTGACCAGCAAAGGGAAAAAGGTGACCAGCGAAGGGAAAAACGTGACCAGCAAAGGGAAAAATGTAGCCAGCAAAGGGAAAAATGTGACCAGCAAAGGGAAAAAGGTGACCAGGAAAGGGAAAAAGGTGGCCAGCAAAGGGAAAAAGGTGACCAGTAAAGGGTAAAAGGTGAGCAGTAAAGGGAAAAAAGATGACTAGTAAAGGGAAATAGGCGAGCAGCAAAGGGAAAAAGGTGACCAGCAAAGGGAAAAAGGTGACCAGCAAAGGGAAAAAGGCGACCAGCAAAGGGAAAAAGGGTAGGGAAAAGGTGACCCTCTCACGGGAAAAGCTAACCCACTCACACTAACAGGTAAGTAATTCAGCTAGTATTGCAAGAGGCTGACTGCATCATAGCAGTGTATGATTTCACAGGTAATTCAGTTAGTATCGTAGGTATTTAGGCTAATTCATCTAGTATCACAGGAGGATAGATTCCAGGGGTAGTTTCGTATTTCACAGGTAACTCAGCTAGTATCGTAGGTATTTAGCATAATTCAAGCGTCATAGGTGTTTAGAGTAATTAAGCTAGCATTACAGGAGGGTAGGTTCCAGGGTTGGTTATAACGTAGTTTCGTATTTTACAGATAGTTCAGGTAAGTATTTGGGTAATCAGCATAGTTTCACAGATACTCGCGATAATTTCGATCAGAGATTTGTATCACAGCTATTTAAGGTAAATGCAGGTGATTCAGGTTGTATCAATGGTATTTGAGTCATTTTAACAGGTAATTCATCTAGTATCATTAATATTTGGGGCAAACCAGATAGTATCACAGGTGATCGTGCTAATTTAGAACAGGAATTCGTATCAGAGCTAGTTAAGGTAATTTCACATGATTCGGGTAGTATCACAGGTATTTAAGTCATTTTAACAAGTAATTCAACTAGTATCACAGCTACTCATGGTAATATAGAGAGTAATTAGATTATAAACATTTCTCATCCAACGTTACATCAATTTATATACTTTTTTCTAAATCTTACAAACTTATTATATGTTAAACAGTTATTGTACGATGCGGAGAGGGATAAACTGCATATTGGTTCACAAATTGAAAATCTTTACGTCAACATACCTTTATTTTTTAGTTCATTGTAGATGTCTCTCCCCTTTTATCTAGGCTTGAGACTAGCACTAGGATTGCTCCTAATGGCAGGGTTACCACCTTCCCTTCCATCTTCTTCTTTCTTCATCAGGCGTCTGCTAGTTGCATACACAGCACACGGATAAACTTCATTTTTAAGATTGTAGACTCACCAGAAAATCTTCATCTTCGACTTACATTCCTTTAAGCACTGTTTGTAATACTGTAATGTCCATATGCATAGGTAGTTATTCCATCCTCAGCAATAATTCTTTTATCATCAAAGGGATTCAATGCAATTTTATTCACTTGCACTGTGGTAACAGCATGCTTTCGCGATAGGATTAGATTCATAGGTGTTCTGATGATTTCACAGGTTTTAAGACAGTCTGTATAGCTGTCAAACGAAATGTACTGCTTAATAGCGCTACGTTTTATGCCTTTAATCTTTTTTATCATTGAGCCTTGAATATCTAAGGCATACATCTTAGGACGTAGTCCAACAAAGCGTAGGATGATTTTGCTGTTAGCCTCATCTTTAAATTTTCCCAATACCTTCTTGTTCTGAGTAGAGTGGCATATATGATTGGCAGGGTAATCAGCTGTATCGAGATGCTCAAGAAAACGTAGCTTGTCCTGGTACACATCTTCAGTTGTAACACGATGAATGAATGAATCAGTGTCCATATACATAAGCTTCAGGTTTTCAGCTCCATAATAAGGCAACAACACGTCGTAATGGTAGTTATACATTAATGTCTTGGAGATGTCCAACACACTCATTCCAATGTATATAGGCTTGTTGAACACAATCTGACGAGAGGCCATATGTACAGCAGCTAGATTAGCAGCATATATCGTCCTGTCAATAAACGTAGGCTTGGCGATCAGCTTCTCTAGAGTTTTTTCATTGGTCACCAGTCCTATGTCCACACGACTACGCAGGTTCTCCATAGTTTTTCCAAACATGGCGTTGTTAAAGAGCTTGTAGAGATCCTTCTCGAAGTCATTTGCAGCTTGTTGTCGTAGCCTGTTGTTAAATTCCACATAAGGTTTCAACCATCGAGACTGTCGGAATTGTAGTACACGATGGATTTTTGTTAGTCGTAGTCCATGACTAAGAGCCTGCTTCAAAGCCATGTAATGCACTACATACTTCTTTCGAGGTCCAAGATGAGGTATCAGTTTCTTTGTAGATGCTTCCAATGGTTTCATACACTCAGGCAGGAAAGGTAAATCGTTGTGTAGATCGTGAAGTTCTGCAGGATATTCGATATCAACTTCTAATATGTACCCATGAGAATCATCTTCTTGTAGTCTTTCTAAGCTGATTTCTTCAGGCGAAACCCACTGAAATCCACCAAAAGGAAGGGCGTGACACATTGCCCAGCCATATTGGTTATTAGCGTCCTCGTATGTGATAAATTGGGTTGGTCTCGAAGGATCAAACTTCTCCATATAAGTGTTATTAGCCTCTGCATACCGATGGGAAACTTGACATAAACCTCCTCTTATACCTGATTCCACATGAGTAGTTGATCATAATCTTGTAACAGCTCCAGCTTAATTCCTGTATACAACAACATGGCGTCCCATGTAAGTCCTGGAGAGGTAAAATAATGCGCGGGATCAACTTTGTGTGTTTTGAGGGTTTGCTCTCTGAACGTCTCAAAGACATCGGCTAGGAGTAGTACATCTGAGGTTAAGTAGAGATCGCTGTACTCTCCCAGGTTTCTCACATTAAACAGCTCCCATACATTTCTAGCATGATCGTAGTCAGTATCAGTAATTTCTTCTTCATTTAATCTATTGTAGAAGGAGTCCTTAGGAGGCAAGCAGGTCTCGTTCAGGGCATCCCACGACGTAACAAAATCATATGGAAATACGCCCTTACGGGTCATCAACTTCAATTTGTCTTCTCCAAAGTACTTTAGTGTTTCAGGATATGAGGTCAGATTTTTTACCAACTTATCCAAGCTTGTACTGAGGAATCGGAAGCTGTCCACAAATCGAAGCTTTATATCTCCTACATACTTGGTGAATGAGATATAGCTTTCTTCAGAGTTAGGAATTACCTCCACACGTTCACTTGTACAACCCAGCTCCTTAACAATGAAATGAGAGTCATATCCGCTAAGGTTATGCATGAAGACTGGTATATATTTAGGTGTTTTACAGGCTAAATTACATTCATTATGAAGACTTCCACGATATTCACCGCTGATGTGATCATGGTCGCGTACTTTATAGTTCTCTTCTGTAAAGGGTTTTCCACACAAGTAGCATGTCGTAGAAGACTCAAAATCCTTTTGCTCTTGATCCGTAAGTTTCAGAGGCTTAGCAGATTTGTATACGGCATCAATCATTTTTGCAAGAGATGTCAGGTACAGCATAAACTTCTGAGCAGCATCAGCACCGCGATACACATAGGGTTGCTTAGGAAGATCAGTTTCGAGATGTTCAACACTGGATGTAGGCTTCACGTAAACACAGAAGCTCATTGGTGTGTGCTCTTGATAAGGGCTTGTATATGAAGTTTCAGGATTGGGTATACACGTATGGCATGGAGTGAGAATACTCTCAAAATCCGCATAGATGACATAAGGTACTTTCAGCATCCTCTCAACATTTTTAAACTGTACAATCGATTTCTCCTTGGTAGGCATAACAATCCTCGCAACACCATGTTGATTACAGATTGATGTATGATCTTGTAGTTTTTCCAGTCCACTTCGCCCATATCGATCATCAAAATGTGTAAAGCAGCGCTTACAAGTATAAACCCGTCCATTATGGTTAGTTTTCTGACGTCGAACGAGTTTCTCAAAATTCTTTATATGCACATAGTGATGTTTTCCACTGCTGTCATTCAATAGTAGCAGGTCGCGATGTTCAGGTAGTTCAATATCAGCAACCTTTATCGGATACACTTCATGCTTCTCATCCAGCCCGTAAACGTTAATAGATATCTTGTTAAGCTTCTCAAATTTAGGTATTTGAGAAAGTGGAGTAGGATAGGAAACACAGCTGAAGTCGTACTTGTCTTGAAGCTGCTTGTATTTGCTCACACGTTGCGCATCCTTCTCAACGAATTTAGCTAGTACAGAATACATGAAACATTTCTCGTCGCTAAAGTTCTGGATGTTTATACAGGCTTTCCTTGCTTCAACAGCTGACGGTAGTGGTATGTAGCTACTTCCTCGTAACGGGTTGTACTTGTTGATACGAAGTCGAACTCCTTCCACAGCAAGCAAAGCCCAGCTGCTACCCTTAAGCTGAGACTCCTCCACTTCAGTCACCAATTTCTTGAATTTCACTTCCATCGTTGGGTCCAGATCAGTTTCCAGGAAAACAGCTTGATTCCGTGTTTTAAATGTTTTGTCACAGGTTTCTCCAATACTGTTAACAAATCGACACTCAACCAGCAGATTAATTTTAACACTCTTGTGAATACCAAGCTCTTTATGCACAGCCTGGATTATGCGTTGTTTTGCTTCATGCAGATACATATTTAGGTCCTTAGCTGATTCGCATCGTATAAAATACGATTTCAATCGTCCTTCGAATGAAGTTTCGTATTCTTTCATATCACAGTCTTCCATTGCAGATATTAGCTGATGTTTAGTTGGCTCCAACCTTCTTTTCTTCTGAGGGCTACTCATTTCACATATATCTTCGTGTCGCTGCCCCTTATAACCATCATTGAAGGTCAAGCTACAATGTTTACATTTGAAGAGCTTCTTACAGGTCATCTCGTGTCTTCTCTTGTGATAACCTCGGAGGAACTTCTTCCCACATTTTCCGCATGCATATCCAGTAGCGCTTGGAATAATATCCTTGTACGCTGAGTTATTCATCTTTATTCTTGATGTAATAACGTATTAATCCTTCTTCAAGGGAAATGTAGACCTCTTCACCTTGATATCACTTAGAAAGCTGATTATTCTTGGAGAGAACACAATGTTAGCACCTCAAGACTAATTAGCGCAATGAACTCCAATGCCCTGGATCATCGTATTTATAGAGGGAGCACGAGCCTTTTAGATTAATCATAAACTCGCTCCATAGCTACCTGTATATGTTTGCTCCACGCGTTTTAACCTCACGCCCAGAGTCAGGATGTTTATGACGTCACACCCAGAGACAGGATGTCTGGCAGTATCAAACACGTTTAAACTCGTCTAGCAACTACCCGTATATGTTGTCACACCAACAAGAGAAGTATTCCCACACGCTCATTCAGTCAGATGTTCTATTCAAAGCCTACCACCACCCATTACACCAAAGCTAGTACAATCTCTATTATCAAAATACTTAAAAGTAAAGGTTTAAAAGGTAACGTAGAAGATTCCCCTCCTTATTTACTTAAATGTGTGTATATACTACATTATTTCATGTTTTCATTCCCTTTTCAATTCTTCCTTTCCATCTTCTTCCAGAAAGACCATTACATTTCACTACAATCACGAGAAAAGCAATTTTTCCAGAGTTTCACAGATTCTAAGCTTCTAGAATCGAACCCGCTAATAGTTTTAATAAATGTATTTTTAGTAGTTTAGCTCCCTCGCATCAGCATCCCTCATTTAATCTTTACTCGAACCTGATAGGATTCATAGGCTTGAAGATATATGAAATCACCCCTTCGGGATTCGATCTGAGTACTTTAAAGTACTTTTTGTCATGATAACGATATTTAGGAACTAGGTACTCTGTTTACGGTTTACTTGACGTGTCTATATAAATTAGATTACGAGTTATTAAATTTATAATTAAATTACATTTTATCGGTATTCGAACCCAGAACACCAGGAACAAAATAATTTATAATATTAGCTTGACATGTTAAACAAAGCTGTATGCAGTTACGCTATCAATCCAAGTGATATATTCTAGTGTACAGAGGAAAATTAAGGAACTCATTAAAAGATGGGAATCGAACCAAGCACAACTGATTGACAATTATATACAGCATTAATTACCCAGTACAGAACCTATCAAAAATGCTTTGACCCACTCCTCTACCTCATTTAGTTCCAGAGATAATGAAGATTTAAAATTAAGAATCGAACTCAGGACATCAGATCCCCAAATATAGATCCGCAAGAAACTACCTATTGATATAAATGTAATAAAGTTTATTTGATGTCTTTATCTTAAGTAGTTTAGGAGTTATTAAATTTATAATTAAATTACATTTTATCGGTATTCGAACCCAGAACACCAGAAACAAAATTATTTATAAAATTAGTTTGCTATGTTAAAAAGAGTTGTATACAGTTACGCAATCAATCTAAGTGATATACTCTAGTATACAGAGAAAAATTAAGGAAATCATTTAAAAATCGGGATTCGAACTAGGGACAACTGATTAAAAATTATATACAGTATTAATTACACATTATAACAGCTATCAAACATGCTTTGGTTGATCCCTCTACCTCTCTTAGTTTCCGAGATAATGAAGATTTAAAATTAAGGATCGAACCTAGGACACCAGGTATCCTAATGTACATTCAGAAGAAACTACCTAATGATATAAATGTAATAAAATTTATTTGGCGTCTTTATCTTAATTAGTCTCTGAGTTATTAGCAGTTGAATTTGTAATTACTCGTGGGATTCGAACCCAGGCATCCCGGACAACTCGGATTAATATCTCAAGGACGCGGCGCATTCCAAAGAATTGATTAGTTTTTATCCCATTGTTCTATCTCTTTTCATTCAGGAGATATAAGCGATTAATCAGTAGGGGGGAAATGAGGGGTGGGCTAATTAGTGGGGGTGGGGGATAATTATCATATTAATTGCATTCCATGCATATTAAGTGAGCCAGAAACCCCATTCGAATCCCGATTTTTAAATGATTTCCTTAATTTTTCTCTGTATACTAGAGTATATCACTTAGATTGATTGCGTAACTGTATACAACTCTTTTTAACATAGCAAACTAATTTTATAAATAATTTTGTTTCTGGTGTTCTGGGTTCGAATACCGATAAAATGTAATTTAATTATAAATTTAATAACTCCTAAACTACTTAAGATAAAGACATCAAATAAACTTTATTACATTTATATCAATAGGTAGTTTCTTGCGGATCTATATTTGGGGATCAGGTGTCCTGAGTTCGATTCTTAATTTTAAATCTTCATTATCTCTGGAACTAAATGAGGTAGAGGAGTGGGTCAAAGCATTTTTGATAGGTTCTGTACTGGGTAATTAATGCTGTATATAATTGTCAATCAGTTGTGCTTGGTTCGATTCCCATCTTTTAATGAGTTCCTTAATTTTCCTCTGTACACTAGAATATATCACTTGGATTGATAGCGTAACTGCATACAGCTTTGTTTAACATGTCAAGCTAATATTATAAATTATTTTGTTCCTGGTGTTCTGGGTTCGAATACCGATAAAATGTAATTTAATTATAAATTTAATAACTCGTAATCTAATTTATATAGACACGTCAAGTAAACCGTAAACAGAGTACCTAGTTCCTAAATATCGTTATCATGACAAAAAGTACTTTAAAGTACTCAGATCGAATCCCGAAGGGGTGATTTCATATATCTTCAAGCCTATGAATCCTATCAGGTTCGAGTAAAGATTAAATGAGGGATGCTGATGCGAGGGAGCTAAACTACTAAAAATACATTTATTAAAACTATTAGCGGGTTCGATTCTAGAAGCTTAGAATCTGTGAAACTCTGGAAAAATTGCTTTTCTCGTGATTGTAGTGAAATGTAATGGTCTTTCTGGAAGAAGATGGAAAGGAAGAATTGAAAAGGGAATGAAAACATGAAATAATGTAGTATATACACACATTTAAGTAAATAAGGAGGGGAATCTTCTACGTTACCTTTTAAGCCTTTACTTTTAAGTATTTTGATAATAGAGATTGTACTAGCTTTGGTGTAATGGGTGGTGGTAGGCTTTGAATAGAACATCTGACTGAATGAGCGTGTGGGAATACTGCTCTTGTTGGTGTGACAACATATACAGGTAGTTGCTAGACGAGTTTAAACGTGTTTGATACTGCCAGACATCCTGTCTCTGGGTGTGACGTCATAAACATCCTGACTCTGGGCGTGAGGTTAAAACGCGTGGAGCAAACATATACAGGTAGCTATGGAGCGAGTTTATGATTAATCTAAAAGGCTCGTGCTCCCTCTATAAATACGATGATCCAGGGCATTGGAGTTCATTGCGCTAATTAGTCTTGAGGTGCTAACATTGTGTTCTCTCCAAGAATAATCAGCTTTCTAAGTGATATCAAGGTGAAGAGGTCTACATTTCCCTTGAAGAAGGATTAATACGTTATTACATCAAGAATAAAGATGAATAACTCAGCGTACAAGGATATTATTCCAAGCGCTACTGGATATGCATGCGGAAAATGTGGGAAGAAGTTCCTCCGAGGTTATCACAAGAGAAGACACGAGATGACCTGTAAGAAGCTCTTCAAATGTAAACATTGTAGCTTGACCTTCAATGATGGTTATAAGGGGCAGCGACACGAAGATATATGTGAAATGAGTAGCCCTCAGAAGAAAAGAAGGTTGGAGCCAACTAAACATCAGCTAATATCTGCAATGGAAGACTGTGATATGAAAGAATACGAAACTTCATTCGAAGGACGATTGAAATCGTATTTTATACGATGCGAATCAGCTAAGGACCTAAATATGTATCTGCATGAAGCAAAACAACGCATAATCCAGGCTGTGCATAAAGAGCTTGGTATTCACAAGAGTGTTAAAATTAATCTGCTGGTTGAGTGTCGATTTGTTAACAGTATTGGAGAAACCTGTGACAAAACATTTAAAACACGGAATCAAGCTGTTTTCCTGGAAACTGATCTGGACCCAACGATGGAAGTGAAATTCAAGAAATTGGTGACTGAAATGGAGGAGTCTCAGCTTAAGGGTAGCAGCTGGGCTTTGCTTGCTGTGGAAGGAGTTCGACTTCGTATCAACAAGTACAACCCGTTACGAGGAAGTAGCTACATACCACTACCGTCAGCTGTTGAAGCAAGGAAAGCCTGTATAAACATCCAGAACTTTAGCGACGAGAAATGTTTCATGTATTCTGTACTAGCTAAATTCGTTGAGAAGGATGCGCAACGTGTGAGCAAATACAAGCAGCTTCAAGACAAGTACGACTTCAGCTGTGTTTCCTATCCTACTCCACTTTCTCAAATACCTAAATTTGAGAAGCTTAACAAGATATCTATTAACGTTTTCGGGCTGGATGAGAAGCATGAAGTGTATCCGATAAAGGTTGCTGATATTGAACTACCTGAACATCGCGACCTGCTACTATTGAATGACAGCAGTGGAAAACATCACTATGTGCATATAAAGAATTTTGAGAAACTCGTTCGACGTCAGAAAACTAACCATAATGGACGGGTTTATACTTGTAAGCGCTGCTTTACACATTTTGATGATCGATATGGGCGAAGTGGACTGGAAAAACTACAAGATCATACATCAATCTGTAATCAACATGGTGTTGCGAGGATTGTTATGCCTACCAAGGAGAAATCGATTGTACAGTTTAAAAATGTTGAGAGGATGCTGAAAGTACCTTATGTCATCTATGCGGATTTTGAGAGTATTCTCACTCCATGCCATACGTGTATACCCAATCCTGAAACTTCATATACAAGCCCTTATCAAGAGCACACACCAATGAGCTTCTGTGTTTACGTGAAGCCTACATCCAGTGTTGAACATCTCGAAACTGATCTTCCTAAGCAACCCTATGTGTATCGCGGTGCTGATGCTGCTCAGAAGTTTATGCTGTACCTGACATCTCTTGCAAAAATGATTGATGCCGTATACAAATCTGCTAAGCCTCTGAAACTTACGGATCAAGAGCAAAAGGATTTTGAGTCTTCTACGACATGCTACTTGTGTGGAAAACCCTTTACAGAAGAGAACTATAAAGTACGCGACCATGATCACATCAGCGGTGAATATCGTGGAAGTCTTCATAATGAATGTAATTTAGCCTGTAAAACACCTAAATATATACCAGTCTTCATGCATAACCTTAGCGGATATG
Source organism: Deroplatys truncata (assembly GCA_030765065.1). Classification (NCBI taxonomy): domain Eukaryota; kingdom Metazoa; phylum Arthropoda; class Insecta; order Mantodea; family Mantidae; genus Deroplatys; species Deroplatys truncata. The sequence goes on along the minus strand of CM060975.1, from coordinate 74,865,360 downwards.
ACTCTCATTTCATTGTTAAGGAGCTGGGTTGTACAAGTGAACGTGTGGAGGTAATTCCTAACTCTGAAGAAAGCTATATCTCATTCACCAAGTATGTAGGAGATATAAAGCTTCGATTTGTAGACAGCTTCCGATTCCTCAGTACAAGCTTGGATAAGTTGGTAAAAAATCTGACCTCATATCCTGAAACACTAAAGTACTTTGGAGAAGACAAATTGAAGTTGATGACCCGTAAGGGCGTATTTCCATATGATTTTGTTACGTCGTGGGATGCCCTGAACGAGACCTGCTTGCCTCCTAAGGACTCCTTCTACAATAGATTAAATGAAGAAGAAATTACTGATACTGACTACGATCATGCTAGAAATGTATGGGAGCTGTTTAATGTGAGAAACCTGGGAGAGTACAGCGATCTCTACTTAACCTCAGATGTACTACTCCTAGCCGATGTCTTTGAGACGTTCAGAGAGCAAACCCTCAAAACACACAAAGTTGATCCCGCGCATTATTTTACCTCTCCAGGACTTACATGGGACGCCATGTTGTTGTATACAGGAATTAAGCTGGAGCTGTTACAAGATTATGATCAACTACTCATGGTGGAATCAGGTATAAGAGGAGGTTTATGTCAAGTTTCCCATCGGTATGCAGAGGCTAATAACACTTATATGGAGAAGTTTGATCCTTCGAGACCAACCCAATTTATCACATACGAGGACGCTAATAACCAATATGGCTGGGCAATGTTTCACGCCCTTCCTTTTGGTGGATTTCAGTGGGTTTCGCCTGAAGAAATCAGCTTAGAAAGACTACAAGAAGATGATTCTCATGGGTACATATTAGAAGTTGATATCGAATATCCTGCAGAACTTCACGATCTACACAACGATTTACCTTTCCTGCCTGAGTGTATGAAACCATTGGAAGCATCTACAAAGAAACTGATACCTCATCTTGGACCTCGAAAGAAGTATGTAGTGCATTACATGGCTTTGAAGCAGGCTCTTAGTCATGGACTACGACTAACAAAAATCCATCGTGTACTACAATTCCGACAGTCTCGATGGTTGAAACCTTATGTGGAATTTAACAACAGGCTACGACAACAAGCTGCAAATGACTTCGAGAAGGATCTCTACAAGCTCTTTAACAACGCCATGTTTGGAAAAACTATGGAGAACCTGCGTAGTCGTGTGGACATAGGACTGGTGACCAATGAAAAAACTCTAGAGAAGCTGATCGCCAAGCCTACGTTTATTGACAGGACGATATATGCTGCTAATCTAGCTGCTGTACATATGGCCTCTCGTCAGATTGTGTTCAACAAGCCTATATACATTGGAATGAGTGTGTTGGACATCTCCAAGACATTAATGTATAACTACCATTACGACGTGTTGTTGCCTTATTATGGAGCTGAAAACCTGAAGCTTATGTATATGGACACTGATTCATTCATTCATCGTGTTACAACTGAAGATGTGTACCAGGACAAGCTACGTTTTCTTGAGCATCTCGATACAGCTGATTACCCTGCCAATCATATATGCCACTCTACTCAGAACAAGAAGGTATTGGGAAAATTTAAAGATGAGGCTAACAGCAAAATCATCCTACGCTTTGTTGGACTACGTCCTAAGATGTATGCCTTAGATATTCAAGGCTCAATGATAAAAAAGATTAAAGGCATAAAACGTAGCGCTATTAAGCAGTACATTTCGTTTGACAGCTATACAGACTGTCTTAAAACCTGTGAAATCATCAGAACACCTATGAATCTAATCCTATCGCGAAAGCATGCTGTTACCACAGTGCAAGTGAATAAAATTGCATTGAATCCCTTTGATGATAAAAGAATTATTGCTGAGGATGGAATAACTACCTATGCATATGGACATTACAGTATTACAAACAGTGCTTAAAGGAATGTAAGTCGAAGATGAAGATTTTCTGGTGAGTCTACAATCTTAAAAATGAAGTTTATCCGTGTGCTGTGTATGCAACTAGCAGACGCCTGATGAAGAAAGAAGAAGATGGAAGGGAAGGTGGTAACCCTGCCATTAGGAGCAATCCTAGTGCTAGTCTCAAGCCTAGATAAAAGGGGAGAGACATCTACAATGAACTAAAAAATAAAGGTATGTTGACGTAAAGATTTTCAATTTGTGAACCAATATGCAGTTTATCCCTCTCCGCATCGTACAATAACTGTTTAACATATAATAAGTTTGTAAGATTTAGAAAAAAGTATATAAATTGATGTAACGTTGGATGAGAAATGTTTATAATCTAATTACTCTCTATATTACCATGAGTAGCTGTGATACTAGTTGAATTACTTGTTAAAATGACTTAAATACCTGTGATACTACCCGAATCATGTGAAATTACCTTAACTAGCTCTGATACGAATTCCTGTTCTAAATTAGCACGATCACCTGTGATACTATCTGGTTTGCCCCAAATATTAATGATACAAGATGAATTACCTGTTAAAATGACTCAAATACCATTGATACAACCTGAATCACCTGCATTTACCTTAAATAGCTGTGATACAAATCTCTGATCGAAATTATCGCGAGTATCTGTGAAACTATGCTGATTACCCAAATACTTACCTGAACTATCTGTAAAATACGAAACTACGTTATAACCAACCCTGGAACCTACCCTCCTGTAATGCTAGCTTAATTACTCTAAACACCTATGACGCTTGAATTATGCTAAATACCTACGATACTAGCTGAGTTACCTGTGAAATACGAAACTACCCCTGGAATCTATCCTCCTGTGATACTAGATGAATTAGCCTAAATACCTACGATACTAACTGAATTACCTGTGAAATCATACACTGCTATGATGCAGTCAGCCTCTTGCAATACTAGCTGAATTACTTACCTGTTAGTGTGAGTGGGTTAGCTTTTCCCGTGAGAGGGTCACCTTTTCCCTACCCTTTTTCCCTTTGCTGGTCGCCTTTTTCCCTTTGCTGGTCACCTTTTTCCCTTTGCTGGTCACCTTTTTCCCTTTGCTGCTCGCCTATTTCCCTTTACTAGTCATCTTTTTTCCCTTTACTGCTCACCTTTTACCCTTTACTGGTCACCTTCTTCCCTTTGCTGGCCACCTTTTTCCCTTTCCTGGTCACCTTTTTCCCTTTGCTGGTCACATTTTTCCCTTTGCTGGCTACATTTTTCCCTTTGCTGGTCACGTTTTTCCCTTTGCTGGTCACCTTTTTCCCTTTGCTGGTCACCTTTTTCCCTTTGCTGGTCACGTTTTTCCCTTTGCTGGTCACCTTTTTCCCTTTCCTGGTCACGTTTTTCCCTATGCTGGTCACGTTTTTCCCTATGCTGGTCACCTTTTTCCCTTTGCTGGTCACGTTTTTCCCTTTGCTGGTCACCTTTTTCCCTTTGCTGGTCACCTTTTTCCCTTTGCTGGTCACATTTTTTCCCTTTACTGGTCACCTTTTTCCCTTTGCTGGTCACGTTTTTCCCTTTGCTGGTCACCTTTTTCCCTTTGCTGGTCACCTTTTTTCCCTTTGCTGGTCACCTTTTTTCCCTTTGCTGGTCACCTTTTTTCCCTTTGCTGGTCAGATTTTTCCCTATGCTGTCACCTTTTTCCCTTTGCTGGTCACCTTTTTCCATGAGCAGTCACCTTTTTCCCTTTGCTGGCCACCTTTTCCCTGAATGGGTTACGTGATGGGTACGTCAAGAACATTGACATGAAACAGCTTTCCACTAAGTTCACGTCTAAAGTCGCTTTCAAAGTTTCGCCCCTCCCTCCTATTCCCTATCTCTCCTGTATATAAGTCCATATTCCTACTGCTTCACTATCTGTCTAGCCTACCGACGCTCCGCGTGTCCCTATACCTCTCATATAAACCATACTCTACTCCTCTACCTCTGCCTAGCCTAGCCTAACTCCTCTCCTCGTTTCCCTGCACCTCTCATATAAACCATACTCTACTCCTCGACCTCTGTCTAGCCTAACACCCCTCCTCCTCTTCTATACTTCTCATACATATAAACGCCTACTCTACTCTCAACCTCTGTCTAGCCTAACACCACTCCCCGTATCCCCTACCTCTCATAAAGCGCATTCCTCCTGCCCTCCTCTAGCTGAGTATCACTCCTTGGTTTCCTATCTAACCTAGCTTTAACACCTGTCTATCCTAGCATAGGATCTCTCTCCGTTTTCTCGTCTCTCCTTATAAACACATACTCAATTCTCCTAACCTAACACCCCTCCTCCTGTTCCCAACCTCTCTCATATAAAGGACATACTCTACCCTTCAACTCTGACTAGCCTAACAGTCCACCTCGTTTTCCTATACCATTCATATAAAACCATACTCTACTTCTTGACCTCTGTCTAGCCTAACACCCCTGCTCCTGTTCCCTACCTCTCTCATATACAAGACATGCTCTACCCTACCTTTCATATAAACCATACTCTACTTCTTGACCCCTGTCTAGCCTAACACCCCTGCTCCTGTTCCCCTACCTCTCTCATATACAAGACATGCTCTAGCCTTCAACTCTGTCTAGCCTAACACCCCTCCTCGTTTTCCTATACCTTTCATATAAACCATACTCTACTTCTCGAACTCTGTCTAGCCTAACACCCCTGCTCCTGTTCCCTACCTCTCTCATATAAAAGACATGCTCTACCCTTCAACTCTGTCTAACCTAACACCCCTCCTCGTTTTCCTATACCTTTCATATAAACCCTACTCTACTCCTCGACCTCTGTCTAGTCTAACACCTCTCTACTATCTCTTCCATATAAACGTATTTCCCTCCTTCAACCTTGTCTAGCCTAGCATCAGCCCTGGTATTCCCTATCTCTCCCATATAAACCCATTTTCCTCCTTGAACCGCCCCATCTAGCCTCGTTTTCCCTATCCTTTCCCATATATGCCCAAAAAACTGCGCCAGCTCTCTCCTAAATAACCTACTCCGGTAACTAAGCTCTGGGGACCCCAGGCCCATCTGAGTGCCATTTCCATCATTTCGTTCATTCACCGTCCAATATGGGCTACGCGGTTAAAGGACTAAAACTTCAAGGAAAAGTAAATAAATACATAAAAAGTTTGACTTTCGTATAAAGCGGAAACAGGCGCTTGCTAACTGTTTAATTATTACAAAAGAATTTACTTATAACAATAAATTAACCTAGATACATAACTAGCGTAAGATTTGTCGTTTCCCGAAGGAAAGTTACTGCTAAGGAAAACTAAAAATACTTCACATGATGTGCATGCTCTCAACGAGGGTAAACTTTTATATACTGAAGACTCTCCGCTTTATGGAATTTTCTTTCTCCATAAGGTACTCTTGCTAATGATTAGCTTTCTAATGTTGGTTTTAATTATATAAAACTGAAGCTGCAAACAAATCTTACATTTTGTATTTAATCATTATACTTAGCTGGTTTTCTACTTATATGGATTCGCTATTTTATATTTTAATTTAAAAATTAAGATGATTTTATATTAATCTTTTATAATTTATGTATAAGTATAAAGTATAACAGCATGTGACACCGCGTTAAATTATAATATTAAACATTTTCTATCATTAATTATCGAAGTCCTTATACTTAAGAAACAGTTCCATGAAAATAAATCGAGTTCCTCCTTAGGAATGGAAAAACGCAATTATGAAAGAATCATGGTATCCATATGAGTACGAAATTAAATTACAATTTACTCATTTTGCTCTTTAGGATCGGTTGGATTGAATGGCTAATATTTAAATGTCTTATAAATGGGTAAATTACGTTTCTTTGCTGTAGTACCGAATATATTATCGGTGCATATCTTCTAGATCTGAATCCATGTTGTAATTTGCTTTAATCTACTACTCAAAATTCTAAAAATAGAAGTGAAGGTCGCTAGTAAACTTTTGGAGAAGGCCACGCACTATTTGTAGGTTACGACCTTGAGTTTTGTAATTTCTTCCAAATAGCCACACGCGTGCCGTACCGCACGTTCCTATCGAAGTTGAATTTGACGATTGTGGCAATATAATCAATAGTAACCCCCCAGTCTCACCTAGAGCGGAAGAGTCGAACTCTTTTCTCTTAGGGGTTTGCTGCAGATACTACTTTCTTTTTGTTATGTTTTGTTTTTAACCACTGAATCCCTATGTAAGTACTAGTTTCACGAATCTTCCAACATCTTTAAGATATTTCAGACATCAGGGGACAAACTAGAGATTTTAATTAAAATGTTGCATATATATATAATGCAGTTTAAAGTATTAAGTCCCATTTGCTATGGTTAACTTTAATTCAGGGTAAAATTAAGTTTCTTTCCTGTTTCCTAGGAAGTTTAAGTGTTCCTGTAGAAACAATGAATAGTCGAAAGAGTAGGCTTACCACTTGAAGCTTGATGATGGGAGAGGCATATCTTCTGTTAGTGACCGCCGTGAAACTGGAGGGCTGGTAAAGGCTCTGGCGAAGGGAATGAGACTAAAATAATTTGTCCGTTGTGTACATCTCAACATCATACAAATGCTTCACACCTTGCGAACTATCGCTTCTCGATATGAATCAGGCCCTCCATATCCAACGATTTTGTCAAAAAGTTAATAGCATGTGAAATTTCGTCATGTGAAAGACACTGTAATACTCAACACAAATTGATTTGAAAAATTTTGCAGCTGATGCACCCCTTTATAAGCTCTGCACAGAATGTACAGCTGCAATGGCAGCTCTACAATAGATTTTCGCCGTGCAGACCATGCTATGCAGTTGTCAAATTTAAAGGTGTAATACGTTCTCTTTACTGATTTTTCCTGATATAGCAGTATCTCATTGACATTGCCCCTTCAGCATAGAAAACCGTTTGTTTTTTGTCCTGTTTCATTGGTTGTCTACATTTGCTTTGCAGCCGGTGCTAATGAGCCACCTGGTATATACATGTGTATCAATGTCAATCTGTTCTTCAAAACTTGATGATCTGAAGACAAGTTCAAATAATTATGTTCCCAAATTCGTAAACGATTTCAATTCACATCAGTCGTCGGTTTAAATTCACAGGAATCCACAGGAACCATTCTTCTTAATTCCAGTAGCCTTTTTTGGGGGGGCTTTTAATCTGTCTTATAAAAGCAAGAAGCATTACAATACAGACTTTCTCTGCTCAATATAATTTATATAATATATATTCCTCAAAATATTCACACAAGAGCATGTTTTTCTATTTACTTCCTCTTAGTCATTATAAATGTGTGCAGAAATGGCTTCAGTACATGTTTTGTAGCAGTTAAAAAAAAGCATACAGGAGAGTGATACTGCAATCAACAGCTTTATATTTGTCTGCTTGGGATTAGATACTCAGTCCTTGAGTTTGGAAGAAACAGAAGTAGGATAGGTACTTGAAAGCGTACTGCTTAAAATGCTTGAAAATTAAAGCGAAAAATGGGCGAATATCTCAGAAATTCCTTGTGGTACGAAAAAACTTGACATAAATAGTAAAATTTAATAAAATATACATTTTGTTTAAGTAAGCCTTTGTTTATTTCTTATGATTTTTCAATTACATAAAATTATGTAAAGGCTGAACAGGGTTTTAAAGGCTATTCACAGAAAACGCAAGATATACGTTTCTTTTATCATGTTAATGTGATATTTCAACGAAAGTCATTATAGACATTTGTAAAAAAAATAATGAACACTTTCCCATACACAGAGTAGTTCATGATAGAGGATTTTCTTGTGAATACTGCGCCTGGCCTTCTTACACTTGCTAATAAAGAGTAAAGTTTGTGTTCATCCAAATTTTCGTTTTTGAATTATGCTATTCACAGAAATACATACCATTAACACACGGAGTAATTTCTAAAGATTTTTATTTATTATGATTTATTTACTTATTTATTTGGATTCATGAAACCTCAAAGCGCTTATGTCCGATGAAATTTCCATATTGAAGTTTGGTTGAAATGCAATACTCCTACCATAGGCAAGCGGTAGAGAACGTAAAAGCAATGTGGTAAACAAAATCAACAATGAAATTAATTCTTGTAATACCAGGAATAAACATAATATTTATTGGTATATTGAATATCAAGCATTAATTGGGATCGTGTTATTGGGGCACATCTGTTCACTCTTATAAACAAGAAATACCTATATATTGAACGTATATTTAAATTTCCTAGGCGTAATAAGAATTTGGGTGCATTCTCGATGTGATTTAAAGTGAAGTAGTTTATTGACAGAAAATGTATCTCATAGTTTTTCTTCATTAACCGTCACTTTGCAGATCACATTTTCTTTCTGAGTAAGTTGTTTATGCCCCATCCTTTGTAAAATTCTCATGCCTTGTGATTTGGAAACCACTATACAATGTATTTTCACTACCTGTGAAATCCCTATGATTACGATATTTCTGTTATTTTCATATATATATATATATATATATATATATATATATATATATAAGACTGAAGGGAACAATAAACACACATTGACTGCAGTTTCAAATTTATACTAGATAAAACAGGAAGAGAGCACGTGCTGAGGTAACTCTATTACATATATTATAACGTGGTCAATGAATTTTTGAGCTTATAATATTGAAACAAAGTGTGTAATGTCGCACAGTTATCATGTCTAACAAGAGTCCACATCTAAACTTGCTTGTCACCAAGCGAGCTGGCGCCGCAGTAGCGCGTGCGACTCGCATTCGGGAGGTCTCGGGATCGATACCCAACGGCCGTCCATTCTGACTCATGGGTTTTTTCGGGGCTTTCCCGGTTCGTCAGGCGAATGCTAGAGTGGTTTCTTTCAGCCCCCGAATTTACTGTCCCTCCATTTCGTTCTATTCATCATTTCATTCATCCAGCACCCCTTTAGATCTGCTTCAGGGTTGGAAGTGTCGGAGATGGTGTTTCAGTGTGGCGTGACAGGGGAAAAGGATTCTCTCTTTGGAACTTTCTCCGTCCCTCGGCTTTCGGCTGGTTGCCGGGGGTAAACGGACCGCCCCTTCGGCCCCTTGGACCCTTTGTGTGGGGCAGGGATCCCCGGTCTGCCTATCCGACTGTCGAAGAGTCTCACTCTGGAAAGTGTAGGGAACCTATCACTTCTGGTTCCACCACGCGCTGTCTCTTCTCACCTCTTCCTTCCTCCCGGGGTACAATATCTTCACTGGAGCAGTGCCGAATCCCCTCCGATAATCAGGGGAAAACCAGCTTGTTGAGTGCTGTTGCCAAATTTCGTCCTTCTCTCAGTGTAAGGAAACTGAGTGGATTGTTAACAAGTTAGAAAAAACAAAATGTGGAAACACTTCATTCCGACTCCACGTGGAATTGACATACAACTATCAACCACGGCGTGCAGCTTTATTTTAAGTAAAGAGATTTATTGAAGAAAAGTGTTCTAAGCAATCTGCGATAACCAGCCCGGAAACAAATAAATACCTCCTGTTAACTCATGAGCGCGGCGATAATACCGTTAGACATCGTTTCATTCATAAGAATCTACAATTTAGTGATTTAATGTGAAATATCGGGTTAAGGCTCACTGAATCACTTTTTTTTTAAGAAACCCCAAATGCTAACCATTTTCAAGGATGTTGTAGATCACCAGACCATTTTGAAGCCTCGTAGCACAACAATAATGAATGCATGGCGCACATCATTAACTTCTTCAAGATCCATGTTGTTCCTAAAAGTTTGTAACCATACGTCAAATGATTATTTTCTCGGGAATTATCTTGAGGAAGGAGTTACAAAAATAGACTACTTACCATCTGCAACCTCCAAACAAATATAACAGCAATAATAAACAATAGCGACATAGATATGTGAGGTATGTGTCCGCCATGATAAAACGGGCGAGAACATGCTTCAGGGATAACAAAGAACACTTTCGGCACATAAAATGACTTATTATTACGAAGATACGAAAGCAATCCCAGAAGTACCAGAACTGATGTATATATAGCGGTTGTTGTTTCAAACAAATGACTATGGTAGAAAGTACCATCCTTATAAAGCTTAAGTTTGAAGTTTGACGATGTTACGCTGTTTAGTAATTGTTTGGCAGCCATTAATAGTGAACTCTCTCAGCTAATTTGTAAACATAGATAAAACTAACCATCGTTATGTGATACAATACTTTCATATGAAAGGTTTTAGTCCAACTAATATTAAGGCTGAGCTAGATTCTACTTTGGGGGAGTCTGCTCCTTCGTTTACAACAGTAAAATATTGAGTGGCAGACTTTAAGCGAGGCCGTACAAGCTACCAAGACGAACATCGCAGTGGCCGACCAAATGAGGTGACCACACCAGAAATTGTGAGGAAAATCTACAAAATGGTATTGGATGACCGTCGACTGAAAGTGCGCGAACTTCCAGACATCGCAGGCATTTCAAAAAGCGCTGTACATCGCATACTAACTGAAAATTTAGACATGAGAAAGCTATGTGCAAGATGGATGCCGCGTTTACTCGCAATGGAACAAAAGCAGAGTCGTGAGGATGTTTCAGTCGAGTGTTTGACGATGTTTCGCTGCAATAAAGCGGAGTTTTTGCGTCGATTCATAACCATGGATGAAACATGGGTCCATCACTTCACACCCAAGGCGAAGGAGCAGTCAAAACAGTGGATTGAAAGGGGAGAATCGGTTCCAAAGAAGACGAAGACAGTTCCATCTGCAGGCAAGGTCATGGCGTCAGTTTGCTGAGATGCGCGTGGGATAATTTTCATTGATTATTTTCAAAAAGGAAAAGCAATCAATGGCAAGTATTATGCAAACTTATTGCAGCGTTTGAATGATGAAATCAAGCAAAAAAAACGGCCGCATTTAGCGAAAAAGAAAGTTCTGTTTCATCAAGACAATGCACCAGTTCACACATTCATTATCGCCATGACCAAAATCAATGAGTTAAAGTTCGAATTGCTTCCTCATGCACCCTATTCGCCAGACTTAGCCCCCTCTGATTATTGTCTGTTTTCAAAGTTGAAGAAATGGTTGGTGATAAAAGATTTGCCAACAATGAAGAGGTAGAGTTTGCAGTTGATGATTATTTTGCAGAACTCAGGTTCTCACTATAAACAGGATATCGAAACTATTGAACACCGCTGGGAAAAGTGTATCGAGCTGAAAGGAGACTATGCAGAAAAATAAAGATGTTTTTTCCTAAAATATTTGTGTTTTCTTTGTTAGATCGGGTATTTCTGACTGCCCTCATAAATTCTCATTTATAATTGATTATTCTGGCATTTTATTATTTAGTCTTTTAAAAAATGCGTATTTAAATGACATATCCCGCGACCAGTCAGTAGGTGAATCTTAGGAAACTAAGTACTAAAAATGTATTTTAAACATAATTTTGCCTTGCAGATTGCATTATTTCAATTTTATTACTTTTATGATCATTGGAGATTATTTCAACCTGCAGCATATGACAAAATATATGTTATCGTGGAGCACCTGTGGGGTATTTCTATGTAAATATTCTCATTGTTAACATGAAGTACATGGAAAAAAAATATCTAATGTGTTAATTCACTCGAGTTATTCTACAAGTGATAAATTATATATTACGCTATTCATATAAAAGTATTCTTATATCCTACTTGCTTACTCACAATATATTTTACCGAGGAGTGGTTTCAAATTAAACAATAAGGTTTCAACAAATAACAACAGCATTCAAATGTTTATTGTTGGTATCTGATATGTCATTTTCACATTACTTTCTCTACCCACTGGCGTTATATCTTTTCTACAAGTTTCTCTTTAGAAAACTTATTGTTCCGTTTCTGTTAATCCAGATAAACGTTTGCAGGAGGCTGAAGCGATATTCAACTCTTTAAAAAGCGGCACGCAATATGCTGACTTTGAAATTCCGTACTCTCTGCATTGACATCGGAGAAACATAGGAACGGTGACTTAGCGCTTAAAAATGTATTATAAAGTATTGGGAAATTCAACAGTTGGCAAAATATATCTCGGAAGTGTTTAATGCCAAAAACAATTGTTTGACATAAGTTGTGTGTGTGTGTTTTTTAGAAATCTACATTTTTATGTACTAAGCTTTCGTGTTTATCTTATAGTCTACCATTTAAACAAAATTTTACATAACTCATTCAGAATGAAGAGTACTTCACAGACTTCGCCGAAATTTTAAGATATACGTTTTATTACTCATCCGAATATCTTAAACATATGGAGTTTCAATCAAAATCGTTAGAGCCATTTTTGAAAAAATTAAGCTTAACGAAAGTTTGTCCAAGTAAAGTCTAGTTTTGGGGCGGGATTTTCTTGAAAATCCTTGTGTCAATCCTTGCAAAATAATAAACTTTAATACGAAGTTAGTATTCGCCCGACTTTTCAGGTTTTAGTTATGCTGTACATACCCGCGCACGTGGAATATTTTTTATCTAAAAATGCCTTCTTATTCTTTTATTCCTCAAAAGGTGTATTTCCGGTGCAATCTCGACTCCTATCAAATTGTTGGGGTGGAATGATAAACCATATTTCACTTACTTATAGGTCAGTGTGTAGCAGTTGAAAATGAATGCATGAAAAGATTGCTGGCTTGGCCTTTTACTGTCTGTCCCTCTATCTCTCTCTTCCTCTGCCTCCTCTCTCTCTCTCTCTACCTCTTATTATCAAAGAAAGAGGAAATATGATTGAAACCTAAGATTCAGTATAGAGGTTTCACTGGAAATGTGCGTTTTGAGGTTCCTGGATCCCTTCCCAAAAACCGCGCGCGCGTGTGTGTGAGTAGTACATGTGGTGTTTGCGAAGGGTATAACAGAATTCTCGGACATAAAAAAACAAACTCGACTATTCTGTTACAATACACAATATCGCAATGTGCTATTAGTTTTACACATTAAGTTACACGCGCTTTAATAATATATTCCTTCTTTCACACTCTGTGGTTTTTGCACGTAATTATGCCTGAAGAAAGAACTCCAAAATATTGCTTTACAACGCAGTCATTTTTAGAGAAGCACATAAAATAATTAAATGTGATTACAATGTACCAAAGCTATTTCGGAAACATTCTTTGTCTTTTACTGTGTACTTAATCTAATTGTGTAGAGACTGCAAGTTATGCGAAGGTGGTGTTTAGTTCCTTCTTACATAATTATACCCAATTAAAGAAAAATTTCCCTCTCAGGAGGTTCCGACTCGGGACCTCCGGATATAGGTAGAGGCTAGTATTCTAACCACTAAACTGCGGAGACAGTGTATTGTCCCAGACTGCAAAATGTGTATACCATTCCCGGCGAATACTTATACTGTACAAAAGGTAGTATATAAAAAAATAATTGCTTTATGAGTAATTCGTTGAATAACTGTAAATAATAATGCAGAGGTTTTTGTAAGAGTTATACATATGGTTGTTTAAAAATGTTATGTATTAAAACATTCAGGAGAAAGTTTCCATTGGAATGATAAGTGTTAGGAAAGCAAAAAATTATTTAGTGTTGTAAGATGAATTAAACCAAATACATGCATATTTTTTACTTTCCCTGCCGTTTAACTATTACACATAGATATTATATTCCACCCAAAGATTCGATAACAAAATCTCGCTAGAAGTGCACTTTTTAAGGTCCCCAGAATTAAAAAGATGCATATTAATTAGGAAAATGCCGTCTGTCACGTGTATGTTGTTTTGTTTTAACCTTTTAACTTTCTTTCTAACAACTCGTCTGTAGAGACGGATCGAGTGAAATGATGCTCAGATGAGCCCGGAGTCAATAGAGTTGGGAGTTACCAGACATTTTACTTGTGAGGATAAGGGAAAAGCACGGAGAAAGCTTATCCAGGCAACTAACTTGCGTGTGTGAACAGCAGAGCCCAAAAATGAAAAGTCGTGTAAACAATTACTTTCATACTTGAGTATGAAACTGGTTCCAAGGATTTAAGACCAAAAATTCTGCGCACTTGTCTCCACTTCAAAGAACCCTTTATATGAAAAACATTCGTTCCTTTTTATTTTCTCAAATATAGCTTCAATAATTTTCATTAAATATCGTATGTTTGAGACATCCCATGACAAATTGCAACATAATTTTGTGTGAATAGGCTATAAAGCCCTCCTTATTTTCATTGAATTTAATATTACTGGGAAACCATAAAAAACTAATAGAAGGTAGTACAGAAAAATTATATAATTTAATTAAAATGTAGTTTGTGTCGAATTACCTTTTTTTGTATTATTAGCGTTTACGACCTATTTTCCGTTGCTTGTATTCTCCAGTATTTAAGCAGTACACTTTGAAATATTCAATGGTCTGTATCTCACAGGCTGTAAAGAGTGTGTAATAAACACCCGAATTACTTTCATAAAAGCCTACGTTGTTCCAGCCTCCTACATGTGCCTATGTATCTGTAACAACATTTGAATTGAAACCATTTCTGGCGAATATTTATCCTAATTAACAAGAGATTAGTTTTGTATCAATAATATGATGAGCAGATTAAGGAGTGTACGTCATGATAATGGACAGAGAAAGTGACGTTATTATTATTATTATTATTATTATTATTATTATTATTACACATCAAAATAATACTCCGTTGACAGTAAAGAGAGCCCATTTTAAACTTCCATTTTTTGCTTTCTCTAACGTGCAATAAGTAGGGAAAGCATTGTATTCCACCCAAAAGTTCGAGGTCGAGATTTCATCGGAAATCATGTTTTGAGGTCCTTGAACCCTAAAAAGTATTTTTAGAAAAAGATCTGTTTGTTTGGGTGCGTGTGTTGTGCGTGAGTAAACAGCATTAACTCAAAAAGAAAAGTCGGTTAAAAACCAAACTTGGTATTTAAGTTCAGCATCTTCAAAGGATGCGGCATGAAAATTTTCAAGAAAATCCCCCGCCCCAAACTACCTTTACATTGAAAACGTTTGAAAATTTGATTTTCCCAAAAATTGCTGTAACGATTTTGATTAGAATACCATATGTTTAAGATATTTTCATGAGAAATGAAATGCATATCTTGAATTTTCCTGGTATAGCCTCTGAGGTCCTCTTCATTCTGAATGACTTTTGCATAACTGTAAACCGTAAGAGATAGTCTTACCCACTATACAAAGAATGTAGATCTCATTTAAGTATCCAATTTATGTCAAATATATATATATATATATATATTGTTTTGCAGTTTAAGATACACTTTTCTCAAATGGGAAGTCGTTATTCGTTTTCTCTCCCTCTCCCCCCCTCTCTCTCTCTCTCGGCAATGCAAAGAGAGCAGAATTGCAAACCTTAAAGCCTACTGTATTCCCCTACTCTCGTTATACCTACAAGGAAATATGCAATAGGACAATATCTGCAAATGTTTATCTTGATTAATATGACGTAGATAGAAGAATAAGCGTTTGGAAGAATAGTTTGTAAAAGAGTGAATAGAGAAAGTCATGTGAGTGTAACATCAGATTTTTTAAAGATATAATTCAATGTAAAAATTTAATGCTATTCACAAAAACATTTCAAAATCAAGTCTTAATCTTTATAAAAGCATTCACAAAAAACAACTTAATAATGAATTGATGATCTTGCTTTTGTCTCGGTGAATGGATATCCGAAACACGATTTTTGACATCCGAATAGTATATGTACACCCTAACCAGTGATTTGGCAAACTTCGAAATTTAGTAGAAAAAGTTTAGTAGAAAAGTTTAGTATTGTTATTAGCGTGTATACAGCCTTGGCGTTAGTGTAACACGCAGTTACCCATTTCTGTTAGCTAGGCGGAAGGGTAGGTTACGCGCCTTCGGTGGCGCTGACGCATAGTTCCAAAACGTCAACAAGGATGTTACTTACCAGGTCGTTGTATGAGGTTCAACACGGTGGGCGGCCCGATGGGAACTAGAAAGAGCTGAATGACGGGCAATTACGTGAAAGCTTGGCAGTGACGACGCCGCTCCCGGTCGAACTTCCGATGTGATTTACACTCAGCCAATCACAGGTATCACACTTTTCTTCTGTTTGGCGTATTGCACGTTTTGTTTACACGTGGATTTATTTCTTTCACTCGTACCTACATCAGCTACTCCGGCAGAAACAA
The DNA here is from genome assembly GCA_030765065.1 of Deroplatys truncata. Taxonomy (NCBI): domain Eukaryota; kingdom Metazoa; phylum Arthropoda; class Insecta; order Mantodea; family Mantidae; genus Deroplatys; species Deroplatys truncata. Next base: position 74,849,312 of record CM060975.1, on the reverse strand, counting down.
GCATCTTATACAGAGCGTTGAATTCAAGTATTCTTTCAGCTTATAAAGGATGCACCAATGAAGAGGTTTAATCAAATAAAAAACAGAGCTAGTGTACGGAATCAAAGTATAAGTATAAAAAGAAAGATGATTTCCGACAGTCCCGGGACGTTCTTTAGCCATTATCATCCCACACAAATGAATTTCCTATACACTAAACGTCAATCGCGATAAACGTATGATTAGCAATGGTTTCAGATTGGGGAATATGGGCATGGGCATGTTAACATGAAAGATGAGAAAACAACACTGAATTGTTTAATCACAAATACAGTTTTGTCACTAATGGGCTCAAATAAGAAAAAAGAATCGCATGTTTTCAAATGTGTAGTATAGATGCTACGCCAAAGTAAACTTCAACCTGGGAAACATTAAACATACCAAAAAAAAAAAAAAAAAATTAGAAACGACTCAGGCTACTAAGACCGTTTTAAGTAGATGTATGTTTTAAAGATCTCTACATTCGGGCGCCGAGGTAGCTCAGTGATTTCGTTTGCGGCCCTCGTGCTGACAGTTCGTGGTTGTATTCCCGGGCTCTGGGATGGCGATTTTAAGTCGCCCTTATCCAAGCATTTACCTCTGACTAGCTCATGTCAGACCTAACGCGGTTCGGAGTCCATGGTAAAAGCTGTAGATTATCTTGTTCTACAGCCAACCTCATTATCACCCTACCATCGGAGGTAATGGCCACCGCACACTGGTTGCCTCCAGCTAGGAACACTCGAGAATGTTCTAGAAGGATGTCATATCTGACGTAGTCGTCCTCCGTGATGTAGGTGTACCATGCTAGTCTCTAGTTCCCGATGGAGGGCGATGGATTTTTTCGGGCATAAAAATTCTTAGCATGGCTTCCTTCGGAAGGAAAATAAAGCCGGTGGTCCCCTGTCGTAGATTTACGGCACGTAAAAGGACCTCAAGCCTGATAAAGAGGCCTCTGAACAAAATTTCTGGTCTTTCATGTCCAATATAGAATGGGACGCTAAGAACCATAATAGTTAAAAGGCGTCCATAAATAAAACTCAATTTTTACTTTCTCTACTACGTATAGTAAGTAGGGGAAGTATTGCATTCGACCCAAAAATTCGATACCGATATTTCACCGGAAATACATGTTTTGAGACTCCCTGAATCCAAAAAAAGCATTTTTGGAAACATGTCCGTGTGTGTGTCTGTGTGTGTGTGTGTCTGTGTGTGTGTGTGTGTCTGTGTGTGTGTCTGTGAACAGCATAGCTCAGAAACGAACAGTCGGATAAACACCAAACTTGGTATTTAGGTTTAGTATCTTCCAGAGATGCGACACGAAGGTTTTCAAGAAAATCCCCCCACCCCAGACTACCCTTTACATGGAACATTTTTCGAAAATTTTAATTTTCTCAAAAATGGCTCTAACGATTTTGATTAAAATATCATATGTTTAAGGTATTTTCATGACAAATGAAATGTATATCTCGAATTTTCTGGGAATGTCTCCAAAAGTGTTCTTCATTCTGAACGACTTTTGCGTAACTGGTAAACCATAAGAGATAGACAAAATTTTACTGCACAAAAAATGTAGATCGCGTTACAATACACAATTTATGTCATATACATTTTTGTTGTTGAGTGAACCGTTTTCGAGATATTGCTTGTTATTCCCTTAAATTTTCCAATACTTATACTTTTTCTCAAATTCGTTACTCATTTTTTTATGTCCTGGACATGCAAAGAGAATGGAATGCGCCACATAGCAACCAGCGTTAAAATATTTGACTATCGCTTAAAAGCTACTATATTCCCGTTGCATCTACAAGAAAATTACCAATAAGATTGACATCTCGATATCTCGATTAACATGAAGCATATGGAGAATGGGCGTTTGTAAAATTAGGTTGTACAAGAGTAGAGAAAGTTATGTGAGTGTAACACATCAGATTTTTTTTATATCTGACGTAGCGTTGGTAGAATGGCGAGATGGTCATCCAGTGCTATCATTGGCTGGCTTTTGTCTACGTCACTGATCGCAGCGCTCTCCTAGACGCGAGGAAGAACGGGAAACTTCCGAGTAAGAAGCAGTGATGCCAGTCGTAGAAGAATTCCGCTACGCGTAGCGAAATTTGAGACTTCGGGAGACATTGCGGCGGAAAACGAAAAAGTAGGCAAGTGTGGCGACGTTTGTCAATTTTTATTTTAAAAATCAGCCAAGTTAAATTATCGCAAACGCCAATCCCGTATATTAGGAAATTTTCTGAGGGAAGCAGGCACGAAGGATCTCTCATTTTATTGCTTATACTTTATCGCAAACGGCCGGTCTAGCAAGAGAAGTCAGTCATCCACGAGGAACAGAGCGAGCAGACCATCGGAGCACTTAGCTCTGCTTTGGCTTCAGCGAGGTTCCGGCATAAGGTTACCAAGGGCAACCTTTCTAAATTCTACTATATCACTTGGTAAGCGATTCAAAATTTACCTTCAAAATTTAAACTCGCGGGGCGGGGGAGCATTCTTTAATTGTGATTTGTATTTATATTGCATTTTGCAATGGCAGCAAATAAAATACTTGTAACATTCTAAAACAGATTAAATGGTGCACAGAATGGTGAAAGAGAATAGACGATAATATTGTACTTGAAAGGTATTTAACCTTGGAGTTAAATGCTTAAAGATACTGCAAACTTTACTGAAACTTTACAGAATTCTTAAACATATAAGAGGTTTTATATAATAAACCGTTATTATATTTGGCGTGAATAATTTAAATCCTAGCTCCAACCATAACCCACATAATCCACGTTATGTAACTAAAGCGACTTAATGTCGCAAATGGGTAAGCGTACTACACAAAAAAAATGTAGATCTCTTTAAAACACAATTTATTTCAAATAAGTTTGTTTGTGGCAAAAGCCATTTCTGAGATATCGGTTATTAAAGGTCGAATTGTTCATTACTTGGTAATTCTCTTAAATCCTTTCAACACAGTTGTTTTACGTGATTGAATGGAAACAGTATGGAATTTTAAAACCAGCATATAATGTGAGGTTCTTAAATATTTTAATCGCTGTTCCCTGTGTTTCTATAGCGAAATATATAATGCAGCTATTTCTGCAAAGGTTTATTTGGATTAAAATGTAATAGGTAGAAATATAAGCTTTAGAAAGAATAGTTTGCATACCCACTAATAAACGATAAAGGGTAGAGAGTCACGTGAATGCATCACATCAGATTTTTTTAGGTTTCCAGACATTTAATTTTGTTACTAGTGTGATTGTCATAATGCTTTTAACATTCTGTGTATCGTATCGCGCTTAAAACGGTTAAATATGGGAATAATATTGTGACTGTCCAGTTTTGAACTGTCCTTTCACTAGTTTTCACTGTCACCGTTTTAATCTACTTCAATTTCATCGAAACTCAAATTAGTTCACACTGACACTTCACTAATGTGAACGAGTCCAATTTCCCCTGACACTTCACTTCACTTCGAGACGTAGCGACGTAATGAAATACGCAAGACGCAGCCTCTTCTTCGGATGTTTCACTTCACTCGCGGGGGAATCCAGCACACGACGTTTGCAATATCTCCTGCAGTCGCAGTACTCACTGCACGTCACGGTAGTCTCACAAACTTAGGAGATTAACACTTTTTGTCGCACCAGAAACGCACTCGCTATCTCGCTCCTCACTGACTTACTCGCTTATATAGCAAATGGCATCTCTCACAGAACATACTAGAACTTTCTGGAGACACGTTCTGAAAGAGGGGGCGGGGGAGAGGAAACTTCCAGAAGATTCTAGTCATCTGCCGATAGCGCTTGTGATGTTTACGCCGGACAAGAATGCGACTTATCTTTATCTCCAACTGCCTGGCGCTGACCTCCCGATAACCTTGGGTCATGGCCGCTGCGTCACAATATGATATTTCTATACCTATTATATGGCACTGTTTTGGTCTAACCTAATATATATATATATATATATATATATATATATTTGTTATTATTCAATGATGGATCATGTGACTAAATTCTGGAAGCCAGGAACCTATTGGAAAATCCCTGTTCCTTCCCTTTTAATGCACGCAAACTGCTCTAACGATCGCTATTGCTGCTGCCACTACTAATAATAATGGTGTCGATCACTTTTATTTACAGACGACCTTGTACTACTCAGGCCATAATATTAAGCATTGTTTACTTGCGGCCAACTAACCTGTTGTGTATAGCGAGTACAGGCTACTTGAACGCAAACTCGATAACAGCGCCATCAAAATAGGACTATTCCTAAATATCCCAAGTAGTACATTGGGCATTGGAAGTTTGTTACTTGTAAAACAAGTTCACTCGGCGATCCTTCTTCCCAAAATCTCATAATGTGTACCTTGGCTCTCAAGTATTCTCATTGTTGGTTTACACTACAGAACCGGGCCCTACGAATAAAAGCGACGCCCCATGCATGGTACGTTCGCAATGCCACCCTTAGTTCGAATCTCGCCACACCAACTGTACCTATATACAATGCTTCGCTCCTGCTACACTCGACTTTAAATATCCCTCCCTTATCATCCTAACTACCTTCTAAACCAGATTCCTCTGCACTCACCACCACAATGATAACATCGAAGATTAAAAAGAAAACGCCATACCGACCTTGTCGAAGATGCTGAATAAAATAAATCTGAGGACAATTAATGAGTTTTAACTTCAACAAATGTCTTCTGTATGCACATGATATACAATATACTATTGTAGCCCAACTGTAATACACAATTGCGTAACAAAGTTAACAAGAAATTAAAACAAAACTAAGCACAAGCAAGAGCTGATAAGCAATTTTGTGTCATACAAAATGTACTCAAATGTACTTTTACGCGTTTAAGATAAAAAAAACTCTCTTCAACTGAAGCATTGGTTACAGGGGTGGTAGCAATTAGGCAGAATAGTTTGAAAGCTTCTAAAAGAATTTGATCCTTTCATCTTTAGTTATTTTTTATTTTAGTCTGCCAAACTGACACAGTGAAATGTATATTTATACTAAGAAGAAAATACAGTCACCAGTTCTACATGCAATAAAATTTGAGCGGTTGAAGAACACACCACACGTTTCTAATAACGAATTGCCTAATTAACGAAAGAGCAGTTTATAAGAAATATGAAAATCTTGTTTCCAGTTGTATTATATAGTATTATCCAATATATCGCAGTATATTTGTATTTTGAAGTCAATGGATTGCCAATGTACTCATCAGTCAGATCTATTCATGGAAACTTCAGGTTACGAATTAGTCGAGCTTTTCGTGGGCTTCAAATAATCAATTTATCCCCACTTAAGTTTATCGTATATGTAATGCGTTATGAGACAGCATTCCTACACAACTGTGAGTCATTGTTGTTTTTTATTTGTTTCTGAAGAATGTTGAAAACCAATTGAGTCTTCAAGAATAGCCTATGAAAACAGAGAGAAGAAAAACAAAATCAAAATCTAGGAGACTACCTTTTGAAACCATAGGCCTCTCTTGTAGTTGTTGCACTAGAGTCTGTACATTCAATTATTTCATTCAGAACTTCAATTAAATCCAAGTTTCATGAATGGCATGTATTAAACGGCTTTCACTGTTTGAAGGGATACATTTACCAACAATACTGTCAATAAATTCGATCCGTTTAGAAGACCGGTGGAAGAAAGCAGGAATGCCTTGAAGCGTGGAGAAAAACATCCTTACTGGTTTTATACAAGAATAGCTCTGCTGCAAAACTAAACTTAAACGATGTGCAGTGGGTGAAAAGAGTCTGAAAGGCAATTTCACGAACCTTAGCTTGCATCTATTTGATTCTCCTGCCAAAACGGAAGCACCGTCATGGTTTGAGCCTCCGTAGGTTTTAAACACACCACTCACTACAGCGAATAAAGCAGCAGCGGTTCTAGCTTGGCTAACATCATAGAAGCTAAGAAAATGTTCTGAATCTCACCTTTGCAGTTTTCTGGACATATGCAGCTACTACCGCCGGTTAGTCGTAGGTTTGTCCAACATTGGGAAGCCTCTTACTCATCTGACGGAAGAACACGTGGACAGAAGAGGTCGAGGACACGTTCCAGGTGCTTAAGTGAGCAGTCTGCAGTGCGCTTGTTTTAGTTTTTCCACAACCAGGCAGCAATTTTGTCGTGGATATCGACACTAGCCACAGCGGTATTAGAGGCGTACTATCCCAGGTCCAAAATAAGTATATGGATATTTATTTATGAATGCTCTTTAACTACATTGGTTCTTAGCGTCCTATTCTATATTGGGCGTGAAAGACAGGAAATTTTGCTCAGAGATCTCTTTATCAGCATTGAGGTTCTTTTACGTGCCGTAAATCTACAACATGGGACCACCAACTTTACTTCCCTTCCGATAAGGATTTTTACGCCCGAAAACATTCATTGACCTCCGCCAGGTTTGAACCCGCGAATTTGGGAGCTAGAGGCTAGCATGGTACCCCTAGACCACGTAGGATGACATCCCAGGTCCAGGACGGACAGCTTACAGCAGGGTAACAGCTTACTATAGCAAGACGCTCTTCAGGTGGAAAAGAGCTACCGCGTTACCCGTAGGGAGTTCCTGGCAATAGTAAAGGCGCTGGAACACTTCTCTATGAGCCTGTACGGTCAGCCATTCCACCTGAGGACTGATCACTCCACCCTCACTTGACTATTGAGCTAAAGGGCTAGACAGCAAGTTGGGTCCAGAAGCCCCAAGGGTAAAACTTCACATCGGAGCTTCGGAGAGGAAGGAGCCACCCCAAAGCGGATGCCATGTCAAGAAGGTCCTGCCACTAGACCATAGAGGAGTGCGGCCACTGGACTAAAGTTGAGGAGAAGGAGCATGCCGCAGCTGTCTTGGTGATTTCAACGGTGCCTGCGGATGGATGAGACAATGAAGGCCTGAGGAGTGAACAGCTGGCGGACCTCGACCTGAGGGCTCCTGAGAGAAGTGGAGGCAGAAGCTAGGTCAAGCTGGGATGACATTGTATTCAAGAGTAGTGTGTATAATCCCCATGGGGCCCAATGGGACTCACTGAAGACCAAGGAAGATGCGTTGTTCAGAGTTTGGGAGTTGCCTGGGGAAGGCCTAGAGAAAAAGAGAGAGAGAGAGAGCAGTTGATCCTTCCTCGGAGTGAGGTGATGGAAGTCCTGGAGGAAGTATGTGCGGGGACTTCGGGAGGACAAATTGAACCCAACCGAACAATGATAAGCTCCAACAAAGATACTACTGACTGAGGCAATGGGCAGACGCTGAGAGGTGGTGCCGCCGCCAATGACATCTGTGTGCGGCGAGTCACTGCCCACGGACGAGTAACCGGGGTCACATTCAGCAGTATAACGTGGCAGCACCCTGCGAACGCTTCACCATCGACATAGCTAGACCGCTCCCTATGTCTGACAAGGGTAACAAGACTGTTGGTGGCCATGGTTTACTTCAACAAGTTGCCGGAGGTGTACGCCATTCCTAACTAGGAGGCCAAAACAATCACAGACTGAATCGTGGAAGAACTGTTCTGCCGCTTTGGGATACCATTAGAGTTACATAACGATCAGGGCACCATCTTCGAGTCGAACCTAAAGAGGGAAGCACTGGAGCGTCTTAGAGTGCACAAGACGCGCACAACGCCTCTTCACCTGCAGTCAGAGGCATGGTCGATCGTATATTAAGACTCTTGAAGAACACCTAAGAAAGGTCATGGCCAATCACCAGAGGAACTGCGGTGTCAGGGTGCTGCTTTTCTTTCTGGCCTACCGCTTGTCAACGCACGGCACCACCGGGTTGACGCCCGCCAGCTTGGTCTTCGACAGGGAATTGTGTCCTGCATGAGACCCGATGTTTCGGAGCCTCCCCCTGGGGCAGAACAGCTAACAGTCCACTACGTGGAGAACCTCGTGTACCGTCTTCACGATTGACACGAGATGGCCCGTCAACACATCCATGTAGCGAGCGAACAGATGAAGACCCGTTACGACCGGCAAGCCAAAAGTCTAGGTTTCCAGCAGCGTGACCTAATGTGCTTGTATCAGCCTACATGGACTAAGGGGGGTTGCTCCAAGTTTAAACAATCATGGCAAGGACCGTAGCGCGCCCTGCCGCGTGGTGAAGAGGATCAATGACGTAGTTTACCGCATCCATAAGCTGCCTCGAGGGAAAATGTTAGTGGTACGCCTAAATCGTCTAGCCCGCTATGGCAGTGCTAGCAGGAACGACCAGCCCCGAGGAGGGAGCAATGTCACCGCGCGCGCGAAGTTACCAGGGGGCTTCCGGTGAGGGCATTCCGGCCTGGTGCCTGGGTGGGGCTTTCGGCCGGCCCTTCAGAACAATAGCCTGCACAACAAAACCATTATGTGTTGCTTCCCTGCAGATTGGGTAATTACTGCCCCAGAAGATTATTTTCGGCAGGTTCTAGTAGCCTCACCTTCAAGAACATTCCGCTTTGTATGTGGGTCTATATATGGAGTTGACTAGCGCCCGGTCAGACAGTTCAGTCAATTAAGAAGTTACAAACTTAAAAAAAAAAAAAAATAGACAGCTCAAAAGTGGACAGTGCCGAGTGCAGTTAAGTTGTGAGTTGTGACTCAGCAGTTCCGTTTTGAATCAATTTGACGGATCAGTTGTGTTGTGTTCTGTTCTGAATGTGTGTCAACAATGTCTCAAGTGTAACGTACGTGCTATGCTGAGTGCTAAATGATAAATAAGGTGTATTTAGCATCAATTGGTGTTCTCATTTGTTATAATATGGAGAAGATGTCATTATTTTCGATTATCTGCCTGTTCACTTCCTCTCTATTACTTGTTTAGCTTTTGGTGAAGACAATATTTCATGGAGACACTGTTGTTTCGGCTGCATTCTCATTTCCCAGGGATGGAGATTTTCTTCCTGGGTCACCATTGAAAGTGCTGTTATATTCTGTCTCTTTGGGTAGAAGTTCTTCTATTTTGTTAGAATTCTGGCTTAGATGTGCCTGTTGATCAATGACACTAGATGAGAGAAAATCCTCTTCCAAGAATACATCAGGGTCTGGCCTCATTTAGTAATTATTCAGAAGAGATGAGTTTTCCAACACATTTGCTAACATAATTTGAAGTAATTTGTAATAAAACCTACACTTTACACTTTGAAACACACACAAGATAATACAATCTTGCGCACACTCTTTGGGAAGGAATACATATATGTGCACTCTTTAGTACTCAATCATTCCAAACATCATTAAATGATAGCACATGTTGGACATAAAACTCATGTTTTTGCAATATGGTAGATTGAAAGCCAGTAACTTTCCTAATGTAGTCAGCATTTAAAGGCTAATGTATTGTGCACATAGCTTATATAACAGAACAAGAGAATTACATCAACAAAGCCAAAAGTGATTTTTCATACTTCACCACCTAAATACAAGATTTCTTCACGAAAATTCTAACAGACATCTCTACCAAGAATCTGAACACAACTGCAACAATTGCAATCAATCAAATCAGCCAACTGACAGGAAAACGAATTGCACTCTCTTTGGAACTATGTGGACAATGTGTATTTATTCTAAGAGTCATTCAACATTAATCTTTTGAGAATAAGGAAAAGAAATCTCAGGCAACTTACTGCAACCGAGATTCAAACTCAATACCTCTTGAATGAGAGGCACTCACACTACTCCCAAACCATGGAGGCTTATTTTTTTTGAATAAAACTCATTTTAAGCTGCAAACCAAAGCTTTATCACTGAATGTTCAAATACAGTTGGTGCAAAGCTATTTAAGAGCATTTTTCATTTGGCAGTTGTGTCAGCAGAAGGCACTTTCCAACAATGTGGCCTCTGCAATCTCCTTATTATGAGGATAATGTTTCCCTGGCACATTCGATAGAACTGCATCTTCAACATGCTGCACATCATGTCTCAGAAAGAATGATGAAGGATGTTATATTAATGATAACCACCTTTTTGACAGGGCTTGTAAGTTATGTAAGTACATAATAATTCCTGTGGTGTATGCAATGGTTTATGGAGAACTAGTCTGTTATTGAATAAATAAGGGAAAAATATAAATTACGAATTTGATTCAGGAGTTTCATTCTTCCTAGGAAAGGGTGTCTAGAGACACTGTACTTAATAAGCTAAACTTTTTCTTAAAATAAAATGGAAGAAATCAGGTGAAATTCCTGCAGAAATAACTGAAGCTAAAGAAGCTGCAAATAAGCTACTGCCAGTAAAATCTAGGCATTTGAGTAGGAACACACTAGTTTTGAAAGTTAGTTAAGAGGAAATTCAGTGGATGTGTAAATGAAAGAGTAGGTACTTCTGGCTTGTTGTGAGATCTAGCTAAAATGTTCCCTCCTAACTCACTGTGGGCGAAGTGTCCAATGTTATAGAAGATGCTGGTGGTTAGCAGAAATATGAGCATTGGAAAATACAATAAGTTGCGTGAGTGACCAAAGGAAGCTTCAAAAGGATATGAAGTGAAATAAGCTGACGTTTTAAGCCAGAGAGATGATGTTGAAGTTACTTTTTAAAGCTGTAAATGAAAAACATTTTATGATCAAATTGCTCTACTCTTTGTCATTTTTTGTAGATCATAATGACAAGCATGTGAATGTACTTCTCAGTCACATATAAAATAGAGGTTGGGTTGTTGTAAATGTATTTGAAATCAACAATGGCAAGTGGCAAGTTTTCACTACTGTAGAGGAGAAAGAAATGGACATTGTGCAGCTTATTATAAAATAAGCTTCATTATGACCACAGGGATGCTCTGAGGGAAGATTCTTTAAGAATTACAAGGAAGATTATCATATTGCACTATCTACTGAAAGGAATACATTCAGTAAAACTCCATACGTAATAGCAAAGTACTGGAATTAGCTAATGCAGACAAAGACATAGCTCACTGCTTACAATGAACTTCAATCCTGCTACTCAATGCAGGAGCAAGGACAATAATTTTATAACATCAGGAGGATGAAAGAATACATCCACTGCTGAAAGATAATTACAGGACAGCACGATGCTGAAAAATGGCATTTCAAGTATGTTGGAATTCATTCTACGTCTGCTTTGATTAATGATATACAGGGATCATTTGTGTCAAGGAAACATATGTATTAGGATTTATTACAGGCAACTTCACCACCAGAGATTTATTTAATCATTAAAATTTCTCTCAGCTATGTTAATAGTTTAATGAAGATGTTTATGTCAAGGGTAATGGTGTTAACGTTTGATATATTTAAACATGTTTAGTTTATGCAACATAACGTTTTAATGTTTTATAAAATGAATACATTCAAAATAGTTTTTGTTTTGTTATGAACAACATAAAAAAATTCTAAATGCAGGAGGATATTATCAATTCTGTAACATATATCAATCTAAGCAATAATATTCAATAGTAAATTAGTGCACCATAAAAATAAATAAACATGGTAATGTTTACGGAATTTAAGTATAGCATTAAATTACTGTCATTTTCACTCAATAGGAAAGTCTACTTATTGGTCGACAGATGAAAATAAAACACCGGATCTAATTGATTTTTTCATAACAAAGGGTATTTCCAGTAGTTTGTGTATGTAAAGGAAAATTATGATATATTTTCACATCATTCTCAGATCATATTAACAGTAAGTGAAAATTTAATAAACAATGACTAACCAACAATAAAACAAACTGGGAAAGTTTTAAAAATGAATTGCAGAGTATTATTGGACTTAATGTTCCTCTCAAAACACTACGCAGCTAGAAGAAGAAATAAGTTCCTTTGTTACTATTATTCAACAAGTTGCATGGACTCATACCTTGGAATGTAAGATTAGCAGTAAGAATGATATCTCTTATCCTATGAAAATGGGGGAGTTGATTAGTGAAAAAAAAACTACATAAAAAGTGGCAGAAGATATGGACACCAGAAGATAAAATGTGACTAAATCAACTTAGTAAGAAATTAGGAATTTGATCAATACCATAAAAAACGAGTTGTTCACTATCTACATAAAAGGAATAATAAAGCAGATATAGATACCGATCATTCTTTATGGAAGGCAACAAAGGATATTAAAAGACCTATAAACCAAAAACCACTCATAAGAAAAGATGATGGACTGTGGGCTAGAAGTGATAAGGAGGAAGCAGAGTTGTTTGCCAATTACCCAGAAGAGATCTTTCAATCATTACCCAGACAAACAGCATATGAAGCCACAAGAGAATTAAAGGAAGGTAAGAGAAGGAAAGGAAAAAAGCTAAGATATGTGATGCTCAAAGAACTAAAATGTATAATTATACAGAATGTAAATGCAAAAAAAGCTCCAGGATATGATTTAATCATATGACATATACTTAAAGAACTACCAGATAAAGCTTTTGTTAAGCTATTACACTTGATCAATGTAGCACTAAGACTTAAGCATGTTCCAAGTCAGTGAAAGGCAGCAGAGGTGATAATGATCCTCAAGCCTGGCAAGAATCCTAATGAAAAGGAATCATATAGACCAATTATGCTTTTACCACAACTCTTTAAGTTATTTGAAAAATTATTGTTAAAGCAGTTAAAACTGTAATAGAGGAGTGCAAACTAATCCAGAACACCAATTTGGTTTTAGAAATAAACATTCAACAACTAATAAAGTATATTGTATTGTTGATGTCATAGAGAGAGCATTAGAGGAAAATAAAATCTGTTCTGGTGTATTCTTAGACATAGCCAAAATGTTTGATAAAGTCTGGCAGAAATCTTTAATATTTAAGCTCCAATGTCATCTGCCTAGTCACTTTTGTCAAATATTAAAATCATACATAGAAGGAAGATACTTCAGAGTTAAACATGGAAATAAAAATTCTGGTCTAAAGAACATAGCTGTTGGAGTACATCTATAAAGTATACTGAATCCAATTTTGCACCTTTTATTCACTAGGGATATCCAACAAGATGATATAACTTTGGTTGATTTTATCAATGATACAGGAATAATGGCAGTAGAAGATCAATAGAGGAATCTAGAAACAAACTCCAAAAAGCTGTGAATAAAGTCAACAAGTGGACAAAGAAATGGCCTGTTAAACTAAATGAATCTAAATCTGTACATATTAGTTTTACAAATAAGAAAATAAAGATACTCTCAATAAAAATAAATGATCAAATAATTCCAAAAGCAGTAAAGTATTTAGGTGTAACTTTAGACTCAGAGCTAAATTGGAAAAAAACATGTATGAGGTCATTCGCAATGACCGCATACATAGAGACCTGAAGATTAACATAGTCAGAGAGGAAATAAAAAAACACTGCAAAGAAATATTGGAAAAGAGTCCCACATCATGAAAACAAAAATGTTGAAAGTGCTCAATAAGTGTGAAGTCCGACGATTGAAAAGAACTAAGCCCTTAGATTTGAGTTAACATGTGAAATAGTATGTAAAGATTTGGGGGTCTTCATTGGAAGACTCGCCTATAACAGTGAATTTAATTGAGAAAGAAATATTACTAGATAAGTCAATGCTTAGTTGTAATTCAATTAAAAAGAAAAACAAAAAACAAAAAATTATATTACTGTATATTTTATTCTTTCATTCAGCAGAAGGAAATTGCAACTCTTAGTCTAAAAAATTGTACTTTGCTCTCAACCACTTGAACAAATTAAAATGTAGTTGAATGATATTAAATGTAAATAACATTTAAATAGGAAATAAATAATAAAGCTTTAACAAATAGATACTAACATGTAATTGTGTTAATACATAGGTGTTGATCACGTTATTTTCAATCTTAAACATTGTAAACAGTGCTTTGTTTATTATTTTATTTTATACAAGGGAGGGCAATAAATGCCCCAAGTACTGCAATCAGTTGTGATCTATTGTGCTTCCCTTCAGTTTATCTCCTAAGATCTTTGCCTCCCTCACAAAGTCTGCAATCTCTTAGTAGGCACTTCTTGAAATCCTTGCAATTGCATGATTTCCAGATTAAAGTGAGAGCTTCACAATAAATAGAAAATGAGATACTGTTTCATTTGTTCTCCTACATCTTCTACATATTGTAAGTGGGCCAATATATACATTGAACTTTTGAGCTTACTAAAATTTTAGGCTTGCTTACAGTGGCAGTAGGAAATAATTAAATTAGTCAACTTTACATTCGTTCCTTAAAAATATTGCTATTGAATTTGTCCATGTAAATCGGTACAAATCTAAGAAAGCACACAGACAAATTAGTGCACTGAAATGACTAACAAACAATCCGTGACAGGAAGTTTAAATTTAGAACTGCTGTGGAAAAATAAGGATACATGTTCACCTTATCTTTATAGATTTCAATTTTATAACAATGTTATAAAGTTTTAAATTCCTCCAGTAAAGCAACTTAAAATAAATTGTAGCCATTTGTGTTTTCATCATATAGTCATGAGTTAATTTATAGTGACTACCCCAAAATACATGCTTTTTTAATGGAGGAAGGAGAAATTTAAGATGTGAAGTTTTCAGTTTTACCCAAGAATACAATGAAAAACTTTTTGTAAAGTACTTACCTGTTGATATACAGTCTTGACCTTCCTAAAATTACAAATAAAGGCATATTAACATAATATTCCAATAATCTACATGAATATGATACAGAAAAAAACCACTTAACGATTTTGATAAATTCTTTCACCATTGAAATGTTCTGTTCTTTCCAATGGACATGGCATGTAAGACGAACTTTTAAATTCTGATTCCTAAACTACTAAGAGATTAAGAAGGAATTTATTAAGCCTGGATATTAGAATACAAAAGTGTTACAGTTATAATAGAAAATACTTACTAGTTTGGGTTGACCTTTCAATTTATTTCTTCACAGAGAATGCATGCAAAAACAAATGGCAATAGTATTTTATTCCATGCAATATACATAAATGGCCATAATCTAACAGCTTAAGCCTTGGAGGAATGCTAAGCAAACAGAAGACAGAGCAAAACAAAGCAATTGGATTATGATTATAATGTATGATATATATTTATTTATATTTATATATCATTTTATCATATACTGCAGATATGTTAATGAAGCATTATCAAATTTCCTTTACTCTTCATTCTGTAGAAGTATGTATTCAAGTTTCTGGATATGAAAACCTTTTAATAACCCTTATATAATATATATAATAAAGCTTTTCTGTAATTCCTATGAATGCTGCAAATGAGTTTATTAACAAGGTATACTAAACATGTAAGGTTCATTCCAATGCAGTCTATGATCGCTTCATTCATGGTTTCATGATTGCATAATACACATACTTTGTTTTCAAA
Organism: Deroplatys truncata; assembly: GCA_030765065.1. Taxonomy (NCBI): domain Eukaryota; kingdom Metazoa; phylum Arthropoda; class Insecta; order Mantodea; family Mantidae; genus Deroplatys; species Deroplatys truncata. Next base: position 74,834,004 of record CM060975.1, on the reverse strand, counting down.
CTGGTTGCCGGTCAAAATCCTAACATACACTTTGCATCAGATTCTGTCAGAATCAGCAATTAGAAGTTTGTTGGAACAGCTGAATACTGCATGTCAGTTACTGTTGAAACAAACTTATAAAGAAAGAAAAAGAATTGTAATTATATAGAGAATTTGAGTCAGAGTTGAAACACTTAACAAAACTTACATGTTTTACAACTTGACCGGTTTGGGCAGCTAATTGCTCCCATCATCGGAAGTGGCCGACTGGTTCCACATGGTGTTGTCACCGTATGCGTCTGTGTGTGGTGGAATCTGGTGTAGTGATGAAACTCCATAGTGGGTTCAGTGGTGGCAATTCAAAATTCATCACATGGTGATTATGTTTTGTGATTAATAACTTTTCCCGAGTATCCAGTTCGCAGTGTGTTTTGTCGGTTTTAAGATGTTATATTTGGTTTAATGTTGTGATTTGTTGTCCAAAAGTGATGTGCAACTGCAGATTTGTCCATCTGTTTGTATTTATTGTGTTTCATATGTTCCTTTAATCTGGTTTCAAAATTTCTTTTTGTTTTACCTATGCATATTTAGTCACATTCTGAGCAATTAATTTGATAGGTTCCTGCTTTTTTGTTCTGAGGTATTTGGTCCTTTGATTTGTTGCAGAATAATTTTGCTATACTTAACCTGTTTTGTGGAGCTAGGCAAATGATGTCTTTTTTGAAGATGTGGAATTTGTAGTGAGTCCTTGGGTGGAAAGTGAACTTCTGGAAAATCATTTTGCTGTTTTATTGGGTGAGAGTTGTGTAGTCCTTAATGTATTTCTGTTTCTTGAAATGTGCCATTTTTTTTGTCAATGATTTGTTTGGTGAAGCCATTCTTCATGGCTGTGTTAACTATGTGTTTGTATTCTTGTTTGTTTTCTGTTTCCGTTAGTGGTGTATAAACCAATCTATGGGTCAAACTGTTTAGGATTGTAGGTTTGTGTGGTACCAAGTTGAAACTACTGCTTTTTTATGTAGTTTTCAGAATGTGTAGGTTTCCTGTAGATTCCAAAATGGATCTTGTTCTGGTTTCTAATTACTTTAAAATCTAGGAAAGGTAGAGTACCTTCATTTTCTGTTTCCATAGTAAATTGTATAGATCTGTTCTATAAATTTAGTAGTTTTAGGTCATCCTGGATGAGCTTGTTGGGTACTATTGCAAATATATCGTTGACAATCTGTGCCAGACTTTGTAAATTTGTGGAAAGGAGGTGGTTAAGTGTGATTCAAAATTACTCATGAAAAAGTCAGTGAGGAATGGTGATAGAGGGTTGCTCAAGGCTAAACCTGAAGTCTGCTGATAGTATCTATTGTTGAAAGGGAAATTGTTCTGAGTGATGCAAAGTTCTGCGGTATTCAAAAGGCTATCTACTTCATCTTGTGTTATATTGTTTTGGGTAAGCCATTTTTTTAGTTGTTGCAGTTCATCAATGAGGTCAAAAGATACTAATTTATCTTCCGGTTTCAGTTCTATATGTTACATTTTTGTGATCAAGTCTTGGGAGTTCTTGATACTTAAGCTGTTAATGTAGTGAAGTGAATCACTTTCAACAATAGGTACTATCAGCAGGCTTTCCTAGACTTGAAAGCAATTAGAAACCAGAACAAGATCCATTTTGGAATCTACAGGAAACCTACACATTCTGAAAACTACATAAAAAACAATAGTTTTAACCCGGTAACACACAAATATGCAGTCCTTAACAGTTTGACCCATAGATTGGTTTACACACCACTAACAGAAACATAATACAAACAAGAATATAAACACATAGTTAACACAGTTATGAACAATGGCTTCACCAAACAAATCGACAAAAAATGGCACATTTCAAGAAACAGAAACACATTAAGGACTACACAGCTCCCACCCAACAAAACAGCAAAATGATTTTCAAGAAGTTCACTTTCCACCCAAGGACTCACTACAAATTCCATATCATCTTCAAAAAAACACAACATTTGCCTAGCTCCACAAAACAGATTAAGTATAGAGAAATTACTCTGCAGCAAACCAAAGGACCAAATACCTCAGAACAAAAAAGCAGGAATGTATCATATTAATTGCCCAGAATGTGACCAAATATACATAGGTAAAACAAAAAGAAATTCAGAAACCAGACTAAAAGAACACATGAGACACATCAAATACAAACAGATGGACAAATCTGCAGTTGCACATCTTCGGACAACATATCACAACATCACACCAAATATAACACTCTTAAAACTGACAAAACACACTACAGAGTTGGATACTTGGGAAAAGTCATTAATCACAAAATATAAACACCATGTGATGCATTTTGAATTGCTGCCACTGAACCCACTATGGAGTTTCATTACTACACCAGATTCCACCACACACAGATGCATACGAGACAATACCACAAGGAACCAGTCGGCAATTAGCTCCCGAAACCAGTCAAGTTGTAAAACATGTAAATGATGTTAAGCGTTTCAACTCCGACTCAAATATTCTATATAATTTCAAATTCACATCATGCTACTAGTTTATCCATATTTTATACTAAAAAGAATTGTGTCTAGCATAATAATGGAAAATGTTTTTATCCATGGTTAAAGGCAAACATTTTTAGATTGCTAACTTAGGGATGATAGATTCCTCATTTCTGTCACTTTGGTCCCTCTTTCATTGGACATTTATATCAGGGAATTACGGTTTTCCATTAATGTGCAGTCTTAGATGATTAAATAATTACGGAACCAAAGAAGTGATACCAAAGTTAAAAATTGCATGTATTGTGCTTATCTAAATTTCTTTCAACCATTCTAATGATTTTTTTCTAAGCTGAAAGATACCCATAGGGTGTACATTTCCAGAATTTTAAAGATTGTTGGGGGAGGTGAAATAATAAGACTTGCCATTTCCGTGAATAATAGAGGATTTTGGTCCATTTTTGTGAGCATCTTGGGGTTTACAAGATTATAGTTATAAGGGTAAAGTATAATAATTCAGCATAATAATTATTAAATCATTATTTCATAAAAAATACATGGGGGAGGTGTTCATGAAAGTAATTAAATCCTTCAAGATTTAAAAAGTAGCCCCCTCCTGTTAGGTAATACTAGATAAGGCAGTTCATAAGAGAGGCAACAGAAAGCAATCATGGTCAAGTAACTCTCCAGGAAACCAAAATCTAGTGCTCTGTTCCAACAGCACTTCATACTGCTCTGGGGATTCAAGCATTTTGTTGCAGCCTGAGCAATTGTAGTTCCCTCGTTTCCACAATCTCAGCTGCAGCTAAAATCCTAGTTAGAGCTGTCATTATAACCCTACAGTTACACAGTAATTACAATTAACATGCATAGCAAACCTTCATGCTCCAAACACAATCTTTTACACCTCTATATCCTGTCTGAATAGAAATGTTATTGTTCAAGGAATATTCAAGGTATGCATTTTATCTTGCATACCAACAACTAAGAATCTTATGTGTTCATTCACATTGCCTTCTCTACCCACCATTATTATTACTTTTTTTTTTATTGTGCTAAGAGTTTTACAATTTGATATCTCCGTTCTACAAACTATTCTTCCAGTAGCTTACTTTCTATCTTTTTATGGTGATTAAGGTAAACATTTATAGAAATGGTTTCATTACATATTTTGTTATAGGTACAAGGAGCATATAGGCGGCTGAAACCACAATTAAATCTTTAAGATGCAGTCATTATATGCTGGTTTTGAAATTCTACTCTCTTTGAATGATATCACAAAAAAAAAAAATGGTGATCGTGACTTTAAAAAAAAAGTATGATTAAAATGTTGAAAAATTCAAACCAATAGCAATGAATATCTCAGTAATTCCATATGTCTTATGTACGTGAATGACTGGAATTATATCTTTTATTGTATCTTTTTAAACCTATATTTAATTATCTATAATTTACCTGGAGGAAATAACTACACATTTTATTTTGAATTCACTGCATGAATTGAGTCTTTAAACATCTCAGAACTATCAGTACCTATACACTCAAAAATGTGTATCTCTAGATGTTTTCACAAATTAAAATGATACTAAAGATACAATTACAAGTAAGCAAAACCTTGGGGAATCTCGTTGATTTATAAAACATCCTATCATACAATGTAAAGCTAAACTCATATCTAGCAAAATGTAAAGTGCTCATTATTATATATGATGAAATGACATTAACTATTTTATTATTTTTAAAATGCAAAAACAACTAAAGCTACCACTTGTAAATAAATAATAAATGCTACGCAAATGTTCATTAATGTAATTTGTTTGAAATCTATTCAAATATAACAACAGGTAGGTACTTTATATGGGAAGTTTGCCAAAAATTAGAACTTTTGAGATAGGTATCTCAAAATATCAAATAATCACCAGAATACAAGACCATGAATATTGCAAACCCACCTGAAATGCAATGCTATGAATTTATGATCTTCTTGAGTTTATGCTGAAAAAAAAATCAGAAAACTGGCTAAAAACAATAGTATAATGTATCTCATGTACAGCAAAGCAAATAGCAAAGACTGCAACGTTTGCAGCTCTTAAGATCACGGATAAGATCAGAAGCAGAAACTATTTTAACTTAAAGACCAGAGTCGATTTAGACCTGGACAATCACAATAGTCAACATTTTCACATTAAGAGTATGGATAAAAGTATTTAATAAAGAGATACACATAGTATTCTGTAGATTAGGTCGTTATCAAAACAATAAATGCAATGAAACTCTGGTTTATATTATAAGAAAATGGAATTCCTAAGTACTTACTACGTGCTATAACACATTCAGAAAACTAGCAAATAAAATAATTAAAATCATACTGAAATAAATCAAGGAGTAAGACAAGACTGTAGTCCATTCTCAATTTTGTTTATTCTACATAGCATTGAAATAATTCAATAAATCTGATGTGTTACATTCAAATGACTCTTTCTACCCACTCTTCTCACTAAAGCTTATTTTTAAGGTACTCCATGTTAAACTTAAGCAGAAATGCTTTTATTACACATTTTGTTGTAAGAAGGGGTGATCACAATGTGATGACTTTGAAATACCATGTTCCTTGCATGATCACAATAAAAAAAAAACTGATGTGTTACACTCACATGACTTTCTCTACTCTTGTACAAACTATTTTTACAAATTTTTATTCTCCATCTATTTCATATTAATCGAGATAAACATTTGCAGAAACGATCTTTTGACATGCAAAGAGAATTACATTTTACACATAGCGTCCAGTTCTAAAAATATTTGACTATCGCTTAAGGCGTACTATGTTCCCCTTGTTTTCTATTTGCAAGGGCAATATAGAAATACAGTAGCCTTTAAGCATAGACATATCTCTTAATAGCTGGTTGCTAGGTGCAGCACCATTCTCTTTGCCACAGATTAATACTCTTTGCATATCCAAGACAAAAAAATGAATAACGAATTCCAATTTGAGCAAATAAGTATTGAAAAATTTAAGGGAATAACAAGAATATCTCGAAAATGGTTCACTCAACAAAAAAATGTATATGACATAAATTGTGTATTTTAACGCGATATACATTTTTTGTGTAGTAAAATTTTGTCTATCTCTTATGGTTTACCAGTTATGCAAAAGTCCTTCACAATGACGAATACTTTTGGAGGCATTCCCAGAAAATTCAAGATATACATTTTATTTGTCATGAAAATATCTTAAACATATGATATTTTAATCAAAATTGTTAAGAGTCATTTTTGAGAAAATTAAAATTTTCGAAAAATGTTCCATGTAAAGGGTAAACTGGGGTAGGGGGATTTTCTTGAAAACCTTCATGTCGCATCTCTGGAAGATGCTGAACCTAAATACCAAGTTTGGTGTTTATCCGACTGTTCATTTCTGAGTTATGCTGTTCACAGACACACACAAACAGAGACACACACACGGACATGTTTCCAAAAACGCTTTTTTTTGATTGAGCGGGCCTCAAAACATATATTTCTGGTGTAATCTCGGTATTGAATTTTTGGGTGGAATGCAATACTTCTCCTACTTAGGGTGGTGCGTGACTGTATCTATTTAGGAGTAAAAATAGATGGAGGTAATAAATGGGAGAAACAAAAGAAGTTTGCATTGGCTAAAGGTAAAGGGGCGATGGCAGCAGTTAGAAGCTGCAAATATAAAGTACCTAATATAAATGTTAAATGGCTGGAAAAAGTTTATGAGATGGTTGTGGAGGCAAAAACGATGTATGGTATAGAAATATGGGGATTAGATAGAGGATGGGAAAGTATAGATGTGGTGCACAGGATGTTTTGTAGAGAAATACTAGGGCTACCGAAGTCAATTGTAAGACAGGTAGCACAATTAGAGATGGGCAGGGTGGCAACTAAGGGGAAGATAATGGAAAGAGCTTTGAAATTTTGGTTCCGAACTTTGAATCTAGGAAAAAGTAATGTGTTAAGACAATGTATTGAATACCAAGAGAATGGCTTAATGAATGATGGATGGGTAAGTAAATTACGGAACATTTTGGAGAAAAATGGGTTAGGTGATATGTAGAGAAGGAGAGAAAATAACGTGAAAAGGTTTTGGAAAAAGGTGAGGAAAAGACTGGAAGATATAGAAATACAAATCATATTCAGTGAGATTGCCGAAAAGAGCTCATTAGTTTGTTATAGGCCAATGAAAAATACATGGGGTAGGGAAAAATATATAGACATAGTAAATAAAGAAGAGAGAGAATCTATTGCATGGGTAACAACCAGAGCATGGAGGCTAAAAGGGCTAAGACAAGGTATTCCTCAGAACCAATGTCTGATATGTGGTGGTAATGAAGACATTGAACACATAGTATTTAAGTGCCAAGGAACAGAAAATTGGAGAAAAGAATTTTTTAATAAGAAGTGGTTGAAGGGGGATAGAAATACACTTATGATTGAAATGATATGCAAGGACGCTAGAAGCATTGGACAGTTTTTGTGTAAAGTAAAAAGTAAATGGCTTTGGACAGTGAAAAGAGAAATGTAAGAGTTAGCGCATCTTACTTTGAATGGAAAACTATAGTGAATATGTGATGGTTAAGTAACCAATAAGTGAAAAGTGAAAAACGAGTGGAAATGGCACATGAAAAAAACTGGAAAAAAAAAACCAAGATAATTTATTGACAAGAAATTGTAAAATGTAAATAAACTGTAGTGATTGTCTACTGAATGAGTGACCAGGGTCAAAGTGCAGTAGACAATCAAATTTGTAAAACTCTTATTACAATAAAGCATGACTACATGACTATACGTAGTAGGGAAAGTAAAACTGATATGTTACTTAGCATCTGAAAAAGGTATAAAGTATTTGAAAAAATCAACAACAAAAATATCTCTGAAACAGTTAATACAGCAGAGCATTGATTTTCTGAATACCAATCCACGAAACATTGGTTAACCAAAAGTGTTCCAATTGGTAATTTCAAATTTGCATGCACACCATGTAGTTCTGATCAAGGAAAAAGCAGTTCAGTAATGTATAAAGAAATTGATATGGAGGATGCAATGTACACCAGTAGAAGCTTGGACTACTATCAAGGGCACTACACTAGCAAAAGCTTGGAATAAGCTCCTTCCATCAGACAAGTCTGTCACTGGACCTGAAGAGCCAGCTTGTATCAGAACTGGCTGGGCTGATTAAAGAATCTTTAGGATTTGAAGAATGCACCCAGAAAAACATTCAAAACTGGCTCAAATGTGATGGTGATGACTATCAAATATTGACGGACGATTAAATCATTGTTAGTGTCACTGATGACCAAGACACCTGTGAGGAAGAGTCTAGCAACAACGACCATGCCGTAAAAGTACCATCCTGTGAGGAAGCTTTCCTCTGCCTTGATATGGATATGAAAGGGTTAGAACAAGAATGCAACACTATCAAATTGCTGTCTTTAAACTGTTTGTAAGATTTAGCTGCTCCCCAAAATAAAGTCTCAGCTCTGAAGCCCCCAAAAATTAACAAACATGGACTTCTTTCCCTTTACTATAGGCCTATTTTAATTGCCATTTTGAACTTTTCAAACTAGGCTAGACAGTTCTCGGTGTTATTCGTAAGACATGTGATACAAAATATACATGCACAGTTGTGTTTAATGTCAGTGTTTCTTTGTTTCATATTGTTCCTATGACACATGGTACAATTTGTTTTCATACATGATTGGTTATCTAAAAATCAGTTATATAAACACCCCCTCCCAATTGTTATGGATAATTACTCTGCTGTACCACAAAACATTTGACATAAATTTTGCATTTTAATGAGATCCATATTTTTTGTGTACCAAGTTATTGTCCATCATTTATGGTGTACTACTAATAAGAATTACATATAATTCATTCAAATGAAGAGTTTTTTCAGGGCTATTTGCAGAAAATTCAAGATAACATTTTATTTGTCATGCAAATATCTCAAAACGTATGGTATTTTAATCAAAACCATTACAATCTTTTTTAGAAAATAAAAAATAAACATTTTACCATTGAAAGCATAGCTTGGGATAGGGGGACTTTCTTGAAAAGCTTCAGTGTTGATATTTAACAGTCATGCTGTTCACAGACACACACATGAACATTTTTATAAAAATATTTTTTTTCTTTCTTTTTTGATTCAGGGGACTCAAAATGTGTATTACCAAGGAAATCTCCATGTCAAACTTTTGGGTGGAATGCGCTACATACTTCCTCTGGTTACTGTAAGTAAGCAGTAGAGAAAGTAAAAGTGGAAAGAAGTAAAAAGAGAAAGAATAAAACTAAATAATCTTTGGTTTGTTTATGGTTTGAACTTCATACCTATGTTGAAAAAACTTGGTCAAGAGAAACAGCTCAAGATACGAAATGTCTTGTAGTTTTCAGGAATAAAGATTGCATACAAATGTTCTTTCAATGTTCCCCTTTTGGTCAATGACCTTTGGGTAAATCTCACTTCACCAAATAATGGCTTGGCCCATTTATTAGCTGGAGGCACCTAGCAGTCTATCTTATATGTAGAGGTACTAATATTTTGTTTTGAGAGAAACGACATTCTTACAAATTTCAAGAAATGTTTTAAAAGTTGTGCATTTTGGAGAATTTTGAAAACTGAAAAATGGTAGAAATAAAACTAATAAACTTTTTTGTATTTTTGCACTATATTCAGGCAAAACTGCTATCAGGGGTTAAGTGGGGCAGTACACAGTTACTCAGTACCAGTAGTTATGGAATTGTCTGAAGAGAGTGAAACGTTCACAGGTTCTTACGAGACCAACACTGATTTACTTGTTTGTTTGGATAGAATTCTTGTAATTTACTGAATGAAAAAACTCATAATACTTAATGATGTGGAGATGATAATATTGAAGACATATACTTGTTTTTGTTACATGCTAAAATTTTTCAAAATTCAGTGGGTTTCAGCAACTAAAAGAACTCTGCAAGCTGTGTGGGAAAACTTTGAGAGTTTATATTCCCATTTTCAAAAGGCTCAGAATGATGTTACAAGAGTGGGAAAGAGAACTAAATATTATGGTTTACAGAAATATCTGGAAAGTGTAGAATTTGTAGAAAATTTAGGAGTAATCCTTGATGCATTGACAGATTTAGCTGATCTTTCATCGATCTTCAAATGAGGGAAATTACGCTGGCAACAGCATATAAAAGTAAAAGAACTATTCGAGTGGTTCATTCATTGCAGCAAAATCCAAGCTATTACACTAAGGTAGCCAATAGTATGACCAAGTTAAGTAAACTCAAAGCTGTGCTTCTGTCAAAATGTAATAAAATACAAAATATCAATACAAGGCGGTTATATAGGAGTCTTGCAGCCAATTTAGAATCAAAGATTATTAACTACTCCATCATCTCGCAGAAGAATAAATGAAGATTTGTAACATAGTCATAAGTATAATGATCTTCTCTGTCATTTAACTGTGTTAATTTCATCTGAATGGCCTGAGGAGCTAGTTATAGCATATGGAGAAGAAAGTATAGTGCACCTCTCAATGTAGAGTCTTCAGATAATAGGAAAACTATTAGAGCTTTCAGAGTTACACAGAATATAGAAATTATGAAAGAAAGCCAGATAATCTACCACCACTTCTTTGCACTTAAGACACTATGCTATACCAACAGCAGAGTGTGAACAGTCATTTAGCTCCAAGAATGAGATTATAACCCCAAATAAAACATTCTCATTTTAATGGAGCATGTAGATGATTTGATGTTCATCAGTACAACGGGAGCTCCTCTCCCTGAATTTCACCTACTGTCATATGTGAAATAAATCAAATATCCCAACTGGGAGATGATCAGTAGAAAAAATCTCCTATCATAAAAGAAAAATGATTGCATAACAACATCCCTCGAAGCCAGTCTGGAAAGTTTTAGAGTTAGATGAGTACTGGTAATTTTGATTTTCCAACTAAAGCCCTGAATGCAATAGGAGATTCTAACCATTTATATCATTAAGAAACTCTTACCAAGTATTAATATCGCCTTTAAGATATAAATAAATCAACTGTAAACAGTGATACGGTAATTTGTATCACAAATTACTTAAATGTAAATAATGATTGTAATATGAATATGTATTTTTATGTAACATTGATTTCAGAGGTTTATTAATTGTAATTATTATTGGTAAATAATAATAATATACGGCTTTACTGAAACTGTCAATAATAACGCAATAATGCAGCGATGGGGTGAGCTGTTTATCATTACCGGGAACAAGGAAGTTACGTAATGTTCGCGCGTTTTTTCCGTTGAGAACCTTCTAGAATAGTTCCTAAAGCAATATGTATTCGTGTTTTTCATTGGATATTAAAATAGACGCTAATGTTGGCGCGTTTTATTAGCCAATAGCAGTTCATTTATAATCTTTAGGCATGTCGAGGAGTGGAAGTATATAAGCCAGGTCCGAGGTAGATCGCCCCGCAGTTCAACAAAATTCTCAATACCTTACACATCGGTCGCCTAGTTCATCAAAATTTCTAGCACGCTGTCTTCAGTTCGTCATAAGTTACGCGCAGCAGAATTACGAGAATCTAAAGTATTATACAGTTAAATATACACAAAGTTGAAGTACGTGAGTTAAAAGTGATAAGTAAGAAGTTATTACAAACAGTTTCAGTTTGGCGAGTATTTACATCCATATGTAAAAGTGTTAGTGTACGTGTTCGACAATAAAAGATTATAAAACAAATTTCGTCATTAAGTGTAATTTCTGGATAAAAAAATTCCTTTCCGCTTCACAACTTGAATAGAGATACATGTTCGATCCAAACAGCTAGCCGGAGGACATTTAAAATAAATTATTTCAAAACTGATACAAATTGCTACGCCAGATGGAGCTACAAACCAAACAAACGAATGACGTCACAAGATGGCAACGCGTGAAGTAAAGCAGCACAACATATGATCTACAAGTTCTAATAACTTACGCTACAAACATTACGTAAACAAGCAACATCCGTTGCAAATTGGCGCCCAACGTGGGGCTTAAAACATATACAATTTGTTCCGTTACATATTGGCACCAACGTGGGGCTACAAATACACACAAAAACAACATTACGTAAAGCAATTTCTCTCGCAAATTGGTTCCCAAATGTGGGGCTAACAAAAACAAAAACACATATTACGTAAACACGCATCGTCCGTTGCATATTGGCTCCCAAACGTGGGGCTACAATAATGTTAAACACATTAACATTAAGACCGTCGCATATTGGCGCCCAACGTGGGGCAAGATGACCAGGAAAGGAACAAGAATAACCAGGAAGTAGCAGAATTAACCAGGAAAGTAGAATGAATGGAGCAGTGAAATGATCTACAAGACGCAGATGGGACATCGTAATCCCGAGATTACAAGGCAACAGGGTAATTCAACTACAAAAACATCGAGACAACGTAGATTCATCATAATACAACGCAGAAGCGACGTACAAACCTAGGAGAATGGGGCAGGAAGCTGGACATCAAAGTAACAGCAACAGACAGCATCACAAAAGGTCAGAGTATAGTAATTTTTTTTTTAGAAAACGAAAACAATGGCTACTAGTAATATTGAAGAAACAATGATGGAAGGAGATAGTGTAACAGTTAGCTGTAAGTCAATACAGGTTACAAAAAAAAGCTTAAACAATGTAATATTTGAGGGAGGAAATGTTAGTGCAGAAAGTAAGAATAGAATAGTAGGAAATATTACTATTGATGCTAGTATGATGATGGAAATGCTGAGAAATATACATAAGGTATTAAGGGAAGATCTTAGTAAGAGTATTACAGAACAAAACAGGGAAGATAGTAGTAAGAATATTGAGAAATTAGAAAAAAAATTAACTCAAAGTATAAGGGAAGAAATTTGTAAGAATAATGAGAAATTAGAAAAGAAAATAGATCAAAATAGGGGAGATATTAGTAAGAGTATTACAGATCAATTAAGGGAAGATATGCAAAAGAATAATAGGGAATTGAGGGAAGATATTGGTAAGAGCTTAGAACAAAACAGGAAATCAATTGAAAATATTGGTAGGAGTAATGAGATATTAGAGCAAAAAGTAGATCAAAGCAGTGAAGAAATTGAAAAGAAAGTTATGAAGCTAGATATTAGTATGCCAAAAATGAGAGATAAAAATGAGGAAGTAATAGCAAGTGAGACAGGAGAAATTTCAAAGAAAATGCTAGACATGAGCAAGGAAATAGGTAACAAAGAAAGTGAGGTTAATACTAAAAGTGAGGTTAATGTAGAATGTATAGAGTTAGGAAGTCAAGTGAGTAATATTTCAAGTGAGCTAAGAAAGATAAAAGAGGTTAGGAATGTAGATGTAAATCAGGCGCAAGTTAATTTCAGAAGGGAAATATCAGAAATACAGAATGAGTCAGTAATGCAAAGAAATAGATTGTACCACGATGTTCAAAATGAAAACTCCAGTCCAGTACAGTTTAGTACAGATTTGTCAAAGTATTCTCAAAGTAAAGAGATAGCAGAAGAATTGAAAATGAAAGTTGTCAAAAGATGTACTGTTCAGGAAACTTTAGATTGTTTTCAAATATTATCAGGGAACGAAATATCAGATGAATACAAGAGGTTATTCATGAACAAAAATTTGAAGCTTAGGCTACGGCTACGAGTAATGTTTAGCCACACACAATTTGATCCAGGAGGGTAAATAGCAATGAAATGTAAAGTAAATGCTGGATAGTTAAAGATGACTTGCAGAGAAATGTATTGGAACGTAAGAGGGTTAATTATTTATATGTCATTTGAAAAGAGAAATATATATATATATATATATATATATATATATATATATAAAATTGAATTTTTAGTAACTGTAACAACATTTGAAAATTAAGAATGCAAAGATTGAAACTTAATATGATATTAAAGTAAAAGTACATAAATATAATTCCAAAGAGTATTGTTAAAATAAAGTACAAAATAACAAAAATTGGTAAAAATAAATAAAACAAATACTTATGTAGCAAACAGAAAAGGTGAAACATTGTCAAGATTTAAGAGATGTAAATATATTTGTAAAGTACAAAATAACAAAAATGGGTAAAAATAACTAAAAAACAAATACTTATGTAGCAAACAGAAAAGGTGAAACATTGCCTAGATTTAAGAGATGTAAATATATGTAAAGGGTGAATATTTTGGTAAATATGTATAATAATTACAAAAATCTTAAATGTATAAATTTTTGTCAACAACTTAAGAAAGTAAACAATTTGGTAACAGTGATTAAATAATTTAGGGTAAAGTATTTGCTATAAAAAAAATTTGTGATGTCAGATTAATATCTAAATTAATTAAACCAGAGCCAGTAAGTAGTGGCGAGATAAAACATATGTCGTGTGTTAAATGCGTGTGAAGTGTTAAGTGAAAGTGATAGCGTGTGTTCCAAGATTTAGGAGACTAAAAACACAATTATAAAATTTCCAAACAAGTTATAAATATTTATAATTATGTTTCTAGTGGGGCATATGATACGGTAATTTGTATCACAAATTACTTAAATGTAAATAATGATTGTAATATGAATATGTATTTTTATGTAACATTGATTTCAGAGGTTTATTAATTGTAATTATTATTGGTAAATAATAATATACGGCTTTACTGAAACTGTCAATAATAACGCAATAATGCAGCGATGGGGTGAGCTGTTTATCATTACCGGGAACAAGGAAGTTACGTAATGTTCGCGCGTTTTTTCCGTTGAGAACCTTCTAGAATAGTTCCTAAAGCAATATGTATTCGTGTTTTTCATTGGATATTAAAATAGACGCTAATGTTGGCGCGTTTTATTAGCCAATAGCAGTTCATTTATAATCTTTAGGCATGTCGAGGAGTGGGAGTATATAAGCCAGGTCCGAGGTAGATCGCCCCGCAGTTCAACAAAATTCTCAATACCTTACACATCGGTCGCCCAGTTCATCAAAATTTCTAGCACGCTGTCTTCAGTTCGTCATAAGTTACGCGCAGCAGAATTACGAGAATCTAAAGTATTATACAGTTAAATATACACAAAGTTGAAGTACGTGAGTTAAAAGTGATAAGTAAGAAGTTATTACAAACAGTTTCAGTTTGGCGAGTATTTACATCCATATGTAAAAGTGTTGGTGCACGTGTTCGACAATAAAAGATTATAAAACAAATTTCGTCATTAAGTGTAATTTCTGGATAAAAAAATTCCTTTCCGCTTCACAACTTGAATAGAGATACATGTTCGATCCAAACAGCTAGCCGGAGGACATTTAAAATAAATTATTTCAAAACTGATACAAATTGCTACGCCAGATGGAGCTACAAACCAAACAAACGAATGACGTCACAAGATGGCAACGCGTGAAGTAAAGCAGCACAACATATGATCCACAAGTTCTAATAACTTACGCTACAAACATTACGTAAACAAGCAACATCCGTTGCAACAGCAGCTTTTTTTAGTGACTTCATAAACAGTGTAGCCCAATTTATTAGCTAAAACTAACATTTAATGCTTGTGTTATTGTTCGTGTTAAGTATCAATATAATTATTTCTGCTGCAGGTTTCCTACTGAAGATCATTAAAAGATTGGCCACTTAATTGAAGCTGATTTGAGTTATTCCACATAAAACTAAACAGTGTGATAGTCCAAAATTGAATTGTATGTGTATTAATGTATGCTTTCAATATTCTACAAATCTTATCATAAGGAACCATTTGATTTAACTGACAGCTCTGTAGCACTAAATTTATATTAGAGGACGTGCAGCTAAATTCTAGATTTAATCGGTATTTTGCAAAGTTACCCAACCTGTATTCTTTGGAAGGCTTTTCTAAAAGTCAGGAAAAATATTGTATTTGCAGCTAATGTTTAACATTTATATTTACAAGAATATTTGTTTTTATGTACTAAAACTTTCATGCTTGGTGATTCAACTGTGATGATATTAAAATTTTTCTATGCTTATGGTTTGAAAGGCCTTAACACATAATTTTTATATATATTTATAATGCTTCGAAGAAGTTTATAAAAAGATACTGTGGATAACTGCTGTCAGAAAAAAGAGCATTAAGGCAAGCTGGCAGATTAGGTTAGTGTATTGTACCACTTTTGATCTAGGTGGACCCTGGGCAAGCATTATGGCTTTGTGTCACATTTATTGGCATATAAGAGAACAAGATTAACACCAATATGGATCTGGCAATTGCTTTTGCCATTTGACTACTATCACTTTAGGACTACCAGATAACTGCAATATGCTTACCTTCATTTGTTTTCAACAGTCCGAAGCAACTCCAACTGGCATCAGTTTTAATTCATTCAACATGATATTGGAACATGTCATCAGCTGGCCTTCCCAAACTACTTAAAAGAGTGGTATGGTCCAGCAAAATAAGTGTGTTTCTGTTCATAAAGTAGTAGAATCTAACATACATAGTATATTGGAAGAAATAAATTAATAAGCACGAATTTGGAGGTCAAATGTATATCTCTTGTATTACACACACTTAATGGAGATTGGCTTTCAGAGTCATGATTTATGTATATATTTAAATAAACCAGCTTACCTTCACACAGGTGTAAGCCACAGCAATAGAGTGCAGTTCTATGGACATTAAAGCATGAATGTTGTGGCTTTCTCTTCAAATCCGCCAATATGCAGTCCTTGCTTTGGACTTATCAAATTATAATTTCTGGGTCTTGCACCTTCACCTTACTGAAGTCCACTTGGACCATTCATCTTGCCATCCCTTGCCTCTTGGTGAATGTTGACTGCACTTGCAACATTAATGTAGAAGACATTTCTTTTTTCCTATTTAATTGCTTTATTCAGAATCATCTAACTACAAGGTCTTTTAGCAACTTCCTAAATAATGTTAAATTCAATTAATAATAATTAAGAAGTGTAACAATATAACAAATTCTACACTAACTTAACAAATTAGCAATTGAGAATTGAATTTTATGAAACAGTAAAATGTAATAATGTAACAAATAATGTATCAACTTAACAAATTAAGGGTTAAATTGTGTGTTACAATGAAAGTAACAATATAACAAATGAAGTACTAGTTTAATAGATTACTGATTATTAAATTAAATTAATTAAATTGAGTTTTATTTATGGATGCTCTTTAACTGCTGTGGTCCTTAGCATCACATTCTATATTGGGCATGAAAGACCGGTAATTTTGCTCAGAGGCCTCTTTATCAGGCTTGAGGTTCTTTTACATGTCGTAAATGTATGACACGGGACCACCGGCTTTACTTCCCTTTTGAAGGAAGCCATGCTAAGGATTTTTATTCCCAAAAAAATCCATTGCCCCCTGCCAAGTTTGAACCCACGACCTCGGGAACTAGAGGCTAGCATGGTAACCACTACACCACGGAGAACAACATTACTGATTATGATACAGTGCAGTGTAACAGCATAATAAAAGATTTGTTAGTTTAACAAATTGAGGATTAAAGGGTATGATACAGTACAACGTAACAATTAGATAGTAACATCTAATACATAACCTATTTTGGTTCAATTAATGTTTAGTTTATTTATCAATTTGAATACTAACATTAAATAAATCAGATTTATATTGAATTAAGCGTTATAACAAATGATATAAAGATGAATCTTTGAAAAGCCCTAGTATTTTTGGTATCATTTTACCTTCATTGACCAGTGTAGGATTGTTGTTTGGAATGTTGTTCTTTGTCTCTATCTATAGAACAGGGGGCAACTTAATATGATGTGACTAGTAGTTAGATTGAGTTTAACATGTTTTACAGTTCAGTGCCAATTCTTTGGAGAACAGATAGGCATGTGTAACCCTACTGTGGCCTATTCTTGCTCTGGTGATGACATCTAATTTTGACATTTTAAGTGTTGAAGGAAAACTCTTCTTTCAGGATTGGAAATAATGGTGTGGAGTTTACAAGCAGGATTGTTGAACCAATTGCTGAGCCATTTCATTTTAACATTTTATTTATGTGTATGATATAATGTTGATGTATTGTATGTAGCTGTTGCTGTGTTACTCTGCGGATATTTTGTTGCTTCGTGGTCATTAGTAACTGCTTCCTCATTACCTTCATTGAGTTTATCTAATGGTATGTATGTAAAATTATTTGTTTTCCTTTGCTGTTGGCTTCTGCATGTGTTGGTTATACTTACTTCTTGTACTAGAGGATTTGTATTAGAATTTCCTTGAATGGCTACAGTATGTTCAAGGAGTTGGAAATAATTATAAATTTGTTTGCTTTAGCATATTTGTGTTGTAATGAAGACTTTCTGTAGTGGTGAACAGTTTGCATAAGAAAACAGAGAAGTATTTAGGGAGTTTATACAACATTGAGTATTCCAGAAAAACAGTTACACATCCGCATTATTTTCTATTGTATAGCCATCAGGTGTATAAGTGTGTGTGTAACTGGCATATTTTCCTTTGGAATCCTTGGGAATTTGCTGGAAAATTGCATTGCTGGTTTGATTTTTACTGTATGAAGTCATCTCCATGTTGATGTTTAGTAAGGGGAGCTTCCAGGAGGCAACATCTAGTACTTATTTACAACAGTCCTTAATATTCACACCAATTACATCTGAAATCTCTGCATGATTAAAGATAAGAGTATAGTGTGCTGTCTGTCTGTCTGTCTGTCTATATAAGAGATTTACAATTTGATTGTCTACTGAAATTTGACCCTGGCACTCAATCTGTAGACAATCACTACAGTTTATCTACATTTTACAATTTCCTGCCAATAAGTTATCTTGCTTCAGTTTTTCATGTCCCATTTCCACTTGTTTTTCACTTTTCACTTATTGATTACTTAGCCATCACACATTCACCATAGTTTTCCATTCAAAGTAAGATACACTACCTCTTACTTTTTTCTATCCATTGTCCAAAGCCATTTATTTTTGACTTTACACAAAAACTGTCCAATGCTCCCCCTTCAACCACTTCTGTTTAATAAATTCTCTTCTCCAATTTTCTGTTCCTTGGCACTTAAATACTATGTGTTCAATTTCTTCATTACCACCACATATCGGACATTGGATTTGAGGAATACCCTGTCTTAACCCTCTTAGCCTCCATACTCCAGTTCTTACCCATGCAATAGATTCTCTCCCTTCTTTATTTACTATGTCCATATATTTTTCCCTACCCCATGTGTTTTTCATTGGCCTATAACAAAATGAGCGCTTTTCAGCAAACTCACTGAACATGTTTTGTATTTCTATATCTTCCAATGTTTTTCTTGCCTTTTTCCAAAAAAAATTCACGTTATTTTCTCTCCTTCTCCACATGTCTCCTACCCATTTTTCTCCAAAATGTTCCATAATTTACTTACCCATCCATCATTCATTAAGCTATTCTTTGGTATTCTATACATTGTCTTAACGCATTACTTTTTCCTAGATTTAAAGTTCTACACCAAAATTTCAAAGCTCTTTCCATTATCTTCCCCTTAGTCGCCACCCGGCCTCTTGCAAATATTTGTAGAGAGCCCAGTTCATATTCCCATAAGTATCTTGATATTCTTATGAAGAAGGGAGAGCAAGTTGTATTTCTTGGTTAGCTTCCTTTAATCCAGGAAAGATGCACTTGTACATGTGTGATTGTGGATTAGCAGTATTTTCATTACATAGGATAAGCAAAGGTACATTCTCTTTTCTATTGGTATTTCATTTGCTTCTATCTGTAGGCTAGCTGAAGGACTTGTGTGTAATGCCCCTAGGGTAATTCTTAAATTTGTTGTTTGCATTAGGTATGTTTAACATTTTAAGGTTTGAAGAAGATGCTGGATAGTATGAATCATAATATAGTTTGGATCATATGATTGTCCTGTAAGTAGTGAGTAAAGCTTTCAGATCAGCTCTCCAATTTTTACCAACCAATGATTTTAGTATAGCTAATTCCATGCTGCATTCATATTTGATCTTGTTGAACAGGGGAAACTCTAATTTAGTTTGTTATCAAACATCATATCTAGCAGTTTGACTGAGTGTACCACTTGTATTTTAAAATTTTGTTGAATCTTATATCTCTGCATTTGTAATTATTTATGTATCATCATATATTTTATTTGTATCTTAAACTAATGTATCCTAGAAAATATGTATTATGTTTTTATGAATGAAATAAACTTAATACCTTTATATTTATTATTATTATTATTATTATTATTATTATTATTATTATTATTATTATTATTATTATTATTATTATAAAGTTGTGGATCTTTGTGGATTTTTCTTTTTAGAAAACGTTATACATTTTGTTTTATTTGACGAAAATTTTAATTCAGTGTGTTTGGTCCATTTTTGAAGCAATTCTAAGAGTTTCTGTAGTCTCTCTTGATTGATAATTTCATTGTTGCCTTTGCAGAACATACTTAGTTTGGCTGGAAATAAAAATTTGACATAGGATATTATGTCATTTATTGTGATTAGGAAAAGGAAACACTTAAGGAAGGACCTTGAAGTATTTCATTTTTCACTTATAAACTCTAAGATAGTTTTGTTGTATGACTTGGATATGTCTTTCAGTGAAGGAGTTGTTTATAAAGGCCAGTAATGTTACTTTCTAAGTGGATCTGTATTATCCTTTCTGCCCATACTGTGTCGTAAGCTTTTTCTATGTCAAGACTTAATAAGGTACAGTGCTAAGATTTATTGAAAGCATGTATTATTTACATTTCTAATTTTATCAAGCAGTCTAGTGTAGAGCATTACTGTCGAAAATTGTGTTGCATATACCTGAAAAAATTTATGTTTTCTAATGACCATCACAGTCTCCTGTCTATAATTTTTTCTAGCAGTTTACTCGTGGTGCAACTGAGGGTGCACTTATAGGTCAATACCTATCAGACTTGGAGAGGTCACCATTTGGTTTAGATACAGGGATAAAAATAACTTTTTTCCATTTTACAGGAAATGTTTTATGTGTCCATACATAATAAGCCACTGTTAGGATTTGTTTCAATAAAATATAAGGTATAGAATCTGGTCCAAGAGTTGCATTTCTGTAGTTTTTATATGGTTCTGCTTTTGTGATTTCTTCATAATATCCCTAGTTATTTATTGACTTCACCTTCTCTACTTCCGTTTAATTTGTATATAGATGTCTAAATGCTATATAATTGACCATTTGTGAACATCGATAGATATTTCAGCAAAAGCATTATGATATATTATAATATCAAACATTTGCTTAAGACCAGTGGCCATTTTATTGATAGTTTTATCCCATAAATAAGCGACATTAGATGTTTTCCTACAATTGCCATTTACCTTCCTTATTTTGTTCCACATATTAGGTGGGAGGATTCGATATTCATTAAAGACAAGGAATTTATCCAGAAATGTTGTTTGCTTTCTTTAAGTATTAACATGCTGAAACTTGAGTTTCTGAAAGTTTAGTTTATTTTCTAGAGTTCTTGTTGGTTTTTTTTAAACTTAAAGTGTGCTTTTTTCAGCAAATTACTGATTTACAATCTTCATTCCACCAAGAAACTACTTGACCTTGTGTAACGCACCTGTAGTTTTCGGAATGCTAACATTGGCACAATTAATAATTGCATTAGTGAACTTTACAACAATACTTCCTACACTTGTTATTTTCATTCAATTAAGGCAGTGAGGTTAAAGCCTCATTCATTGCTGCTTTATACTTAGGCCGGTTAGCTTTACTTATTATAGGTACATATCAATTTTGGTGACGTTGTGCATCACACGGAATTATTTCTGTTTTATACGAGTATTTATCATAATAGGGAACTGGGAAATGGTCGCTTCTGTTAGTAATGAATTAGCAGATCAAGTTAGCATGTGTGCTATATACCTAGCAGTTGCCAGTCCTATAGGTACTACCAAAAGTTTCCCGAGCCAGATTAAAATGTGTGGGTTGAGTTGAATTATGATTAGATAATTTTCAGGTAATAACATCTCTATTTGTTTTCCTCTATGATTAGTACTTTCATTTCTCCCAAAGAATGTCATGACTGTTAAAATCACCTTGCAGAATGAATGGTTTCAGTAATTGGTTTAAAATTAACTGAAGATCTGTTAATGTGAAGATTAACTGTACAGCTTATTACTTGGTAAATATATATTGCACATACAAATAGGGCTTGGGAGCAACACAGTTACTACTACAGCTTCAATGGTTGTGTTCAGCAGAGCTTCTTTAAGAATTAAGTTATCTTTGATTGAAGTAGCCACACCTCCGCCTTCAAGTCCTCTGACATCGCGATTTTTAATGCCTCTTATTTATAGATCGAAATTGCCTTTAAAATTAGTTTCTTGCAACCATATTACTTTAGGGCATTGTTTAATTTACAGATTATTAAAGTACGTATTCGATTTTAGCATAATAAACTTGAATACTCCACTGAACTATTGTGGTCTCCATTATATATTAACTATGAAAGAGGGAGAGAGGAAGGGAGGGAGAGAGGGTGGGAGGGAGAGAAATGGACCTTGGTAAAGTTTCTGAGGCTGCTTAATTTGCCAATTTCTGAAAGAAACTTCTTTTCTATCTTAGTGAAGCTGTGTATGATTGTTTGTTGGTTAATAGAGAGTAAAGTTTCTTGATGGTGTCTAAGAGACCCCTTAATAGGTTTGTATAGTTGAGTGCCACTGATGCCACGTCAGCTTTCCTAATGTGTTTTCCATGAAGCTTCTTAGCTGTTGTAAATCAGGATATAATAAAATTGTCGGATTTGTTTTCGATTTCGGTTTGTATTGTTATCAGTTGGTCACTCATTAGCACAGAATACCAAATTCATTAGCATTAAAGGGTGTTTTTTTAAATAAAAAAAATCTGATGTGTTACACTCACATGACTTTCTCTACTCTTGTACAAACTATTTTTACAAACGCTTATTCTCCATATGTTTCATGTTAATGGAGATATCGAGATGTCAATCTTATTGATAATTTTCTTGTAGATGCAAGGGGAATATGGTAGGTTTTAAGCGATAGTCAAATATTTTAACGCTGGTTGCTATGTGGCGCATTCCATTCTCTTTGCATGTCCAGAACATAAAAAATCTGATGTGTTACACTCACATGACTTTCTCTACTCTTGTACAATCTATTTTTACAAACGCCTATTCTCCATATGCTTCATGTTAATCGAGATATCGAGATGTCAATCTTATTGGTAATTTTCATGTAGATGAAAGGGGAATATGGTAGCTTTTAAGCGATAGTCAAATATTTTATCGCTGGTTGCTATGTGGCGCATTCCATTCTCTTTGCATGTCCAGGACATAAAAAAATGAATAACGAATTTGAGAAAAAGTATAAGTATTGGAAAATTTAAGTAAATGACAAGCAATATCTCGAAAACGGTTCACTCAAAAAAAATGTATATGATATAAGTTGTGTATTTTAACGCGATCTACATTTTTCGTGTAGTAAAATTTTGTCTATCTCTTATGGTTTACCAGTTATGCAAAAGTCGTTCACAATGAAGAATACTTTTGGAGACATTCCCAGAAATTTCGAGATATACATTTCATTTCTCATGACATTATCTTAAACATATGATATTTTCATCAAAATCGTTAGAGCCATTTTTGAGAAAATTAAAATTTTCGAAAAATGTTCCATGTAAAGGGTAGTCTGGGGTGGGGGGATTTTCTTGAAAACCTTCGTGTCGCATCTCTGGAAGACACTGAACCTAAATATCAAGTTTGGTGTTTATCCGACTGTTCGTTTTTGAGTTATGCTGTTCACACACACACAGACACACACACAGACACACACACACACAGACACACAGACACACACACGGACATGTTTCCAAAAATGCTTTTTTTGGATTCAGGAGGTCTCAAAACATGTATTTCCGGTGAAATCTCGGTATCGAATTTTTGGGTGGAATGCAATACTTCCCCTACTTACTATACGTAGTAGAGAAAGTAAAAAATCTGATGTGTTACACTCACATGACTTTCTCTACTCTTGTACACACTATTTTTAAAAAACGCCTATTCTCCATATGCTTCATGTTAATCGAGATATCGATATGTCAATCTTATTGGTAATTTTCTTGTAGATGCAAGGGGAATATGGTAGCTTTTAAGCGATAGTCAAATATTTTAACGCTGGTTGCTATGTGGTGCATTCCATTCTCTTTGCATGTCCAGGACATAAAAAAAATCTGATGTGTTACACTCACATGACTTTCTCTACTCTTGTACAATCTATTTTTACAAACGCCTATTCTCCATATGCTTCATATTAATCGAGATATCGAGATGTCAATCTTATTTGTAATTTTCTTGTAGATGCAAGGGGAATATGGTAGCTTTTAAGCGATAGTCAAATATTTTAAGCGCTGGTTGCTATGCGGCGCATTCCATTCTCTTTGCAAGTTCAGGACATAAAAAAATGAATAACGAATTTGAGAAAAAGTATAAGTATTGGAAAATTTAAGGGAATAACAAGCAATATCTCGAAAACGGTTCACTCAACAAAAGAAATGTATATGACATAAGTTGTGTATTTTAACGAGATCTACATTTTTTGAGTAGTAAAATTTTGTCTATCTCTTATGGTTTACCAGTTATGCAAAAGTCGTTCACAATGAAGAATACTTTTGGAGACATTCCCAGAAAATTCGAGATATACATTTCATTTCTCATGACATTATCTTAAACATATGATATTTTAATCAAAATCGTTAGAGCCATTTTTGAGAAAATTAAAATTTTCGAAAAATGTTCCATGTAAAGGGTAGTCTGGGGTGGAGGGATTTTCTTGAAAACCTTCGTGTCGCATCTCTGGAAGACACTGAACCTAAATACCAAGTTTGGTGTTTATCCGACTGTTCGTTTTTGAGTTATGCTGTTCACAGACACACACACAGACACACACACAGACACACAGACACACACACAGACACACACACGGACATGTTTCCAAAAATGCTTTTTTTGAATTCAGGAGGTCTCAAAACATGTATTTCCGGTGAAATCTCGGTATCGAATTTTTGGGTGGAATGCAATACTTCCCCTACTTACTATACGTAGTAGAGAAAGTAAAAATGAATAACGAATTTGAGAAAAAGTATAAGTATTGGAAAATTTAAGGAAATAACAAGCAATATCTCCAAAACGGTTCACTCAACAAAAGAAATGTATATGACATAAGTTGTGTATTTTAACGCGATCTACACTTTTTGTGTAGTAACATTTTGTGTATCTCTTATGGTTTACCAGTTATGCAAAAGTTGTTCACAATAAAGAATACTTTTGGAGACATTCCCAGAAAATTCGAGATATACATTTTATTTCCCATGACATTATCTTAAACATATGATATTTTCATCAAAATCGTTAGAGCCATTTTTGAGAAAATTAAAATTTTCGAAAAATCTTCCATGTAAAGGGTAGTTTGGGGTGGGGGGATTTTCTTGAAAACCTTCGTGTCGCATCTCTGGAAGATACTGAACCTAAATACCAAGTTTGGTGCTTATCCGACTGTTCGTTTTTGAGTTATGCTGTTCACACACACACAGACACACACACACACACACACACACACACACACACACAGACACACAGACACACACACGGACATGTTTCCAAAAATTCTTTTTTTGGATTCAGGAGGTCTCAAAACATGTATTTCCGGTGAAATCTCGGTATCGAATTTTTGGGTGGAATGCAATACTTCCCCTACTTACTATACGTAGTAGAGAAAGTAATAATGTGTGCTTGATTTTCGTGTTAGCCTCTTGTTACGCGTCGTCTTCATTGCTCTTTAATGAAGAGTCAGATCGGACTTGTTCATCGTCACGCTTGTATTCTGCGAGTTTGCTAGACGTTGTCGTCCTCGTGAACTAGTGGTACCGTGCTAGGCTCTAGTTTCCAAGGTCGCGGGTTCAAACCCGGCGGAGGGCGATGGATTTTTTCGGGCGTAAATATCCTTAGCATGGCTTCCTTCGGAAGGGAAGTAAAGCCGGTGGTCCCGTGTCGTAGATTTACTGCACGTAAAAGAATCTCAATCCTGATAAGGGACTCTGAGCAAAATTTCCGATCTTTCACGCCCAATATAGAATGGGACGTTAAGGACCACAGTAGTTAAAGAGCGTTCGTAAATAAAACTCAATTTAATTTAATTTTTGCTAGACATTGATATTGGGTGTTTTAGGTTGCCACTTTTGTGATCCGTTGAAATTCTGTGTTGTTCTAGGGTAGGGAAGTTCCATTTTGAATTTAGGTTTTGCAAAAAAGAATATACGTACTTATCTGAGGTTCCCAGAGAGTGTGTCTATTATATGATCCTCCAATGAGTTTTCGCTTTATTCGGTTACCTATTTTGTATTTACAATCCTGTAAGTTGAGTTTATTCCTGATTTTTCGGTGGATGGTTTCGATTCGATTTTTGAGTCTGCTTTTCATGTATGTTTAGGTTTTTTTGGAAGGTCTTTCCGGGTTTACCTTTCTGGGTTGACATCCTGAATAGATTTGTAATGTTTGGCCAAGTGCCCTTCCATTTTACAGGGAAAAAAAACACAGCATTATCAAAGAAAGGTACATTCAGGCAGTACTACCACAATCTACTGATACTGTCTGATGTTATGTACATCTGGCGACGGAAGCTCACAATATGAGTATAATCAGGAACTGAGATTTTCGACCCGATTTGTGATATTGAGGATATTAGCTCAATGTCATCTGTCATTCATTAAGAATAGGTTATATAAGCCAGATGGAACACACCAAAATGCGTTTATATGAGAACATATAGGGAAAACGAGGAGAGATGCAAGGTTTGGCCGGGGTTGAAGGGTAGAGAATGCATTTATATGGGAGAGATAGGGAAAACAACGAGAGGTGCTAGGGAGGGTAGGGGTTGAAAGTGTTTGAGGGGCGCTTCTGGGAACAATTTAGCGTTCATTGGAGATGGAGGGGTAGGGTTAGGCGCATATACACGTTCGTTGAGAGAGTATGTTGTTCAATATATCTGCTGTACGAAGTATACAGCGTGAATCACCTAAACCTTGCACCGTAAATATTTCGGAAATGGAAAGTGCTATTGATGTGCAATTTCCACAGCATTGATTGGTAGTCAGGGGCTCGTACATTTAGCCTATAAACAAATTTTAATAATACTGAGAAAATGTATTTTTTTAGCAAACATACAATTTTTAAATGAAACAATGCCTAGTTACACCAACAGAATAAAGGTAGGGTAAATTAGAACCGGCCAAGGTACAGGTCCTCTTCGTCCAATCCAACAATTTGGAAACAATCCGTTAAGACAAGCTGTAGTACTTCGTGCACGATGGGCTGGACAGTCATCATGTTGGTACCACAGGTTCCTCCTAGTCTGCAAAGGAAAGTCTTCTAGCATCTGTGGCAGATGGTCTGTCAGGAGGCTGCGATACTTGTGCGAATTCATTGTTTCTTCTATGAACAAAGGGCCTATGAGCTGATGGTTCACTATCCCACATCGCACGTTTAAACTCCATGGACGCTGACGTTCTACCTGACGAAGACAACGGGGATTGTCAACAGACCAATAGTGCATGTTTCTGCGGTTTACCTGGCCATGATTAGTAAAAGTTGCCTCATCACTAAACAAGATACGTGATGAATCTGGAGTATAATGTCTTAATGCCCATGTAGAAAAGTTAACACGATTTTCAAAATCGTTTCCATGTAGCTCTTGATGGAGAGAGATGTGATAGGGATGGAACCTATGCCGATGGAGAATGCACAGTAGACTTGCCTGACTTATGTCACTTCCACGTGCGATTGTGCGGGAACTAATTTGCGGATCTACTGCAACGGCAGCCAAAACATTAATTTCTGCCTCTTCTCCAGTCACTTGCTTGTTTCTGTTACGTTTTCTAGGTGTTACAGTACCACTTTCACGTAATTGGTTGAAGAGGTTGATAAATAATTGCCGAAATGGTTTACGTCTATTGGGATACGTTTCCGCATACACCGTAAAGGTACGAACTGCATTCTTCCTACACTCTCCATACACCATGAGCATGTCGGCTTTTTCTGCATTAGTAAACCCCATCTTCCACTCACGACTTACTGCTTGAACTGTCACAAACTAACTGACCAGAAAGTCGCAATGCAATCAATGAACAGAAAACACAATGCAAACAAACATAAAAACATCGTACCTAGCAATTAAGCAGGTTGAATGGGACAATTGTCGGGGTGGAAACATTTCAAAATACGACTTCTCGTAAACCACCTGCACTAGAATCCTGCAACAAAGTCCATTGACATTCTAATTTACCCTACCTTTATTCTGTTGATATAACTAGGCATTGTTCCATTTAAAAAATTGTATGCTTACTCAAAAAAATACACTTCTCAGTATTATTAAAATCTGTTTATAGGCTAAATGTACGAACCCCTGACTACCAATCAATGCTGTAAAAACTGCACATTAATAGCACTTTCCATTTCCGAAATATTTGCGGTGCAAGTTTTAGGTGATTCATCCTGTATACGGATACACTCTAAGACATTCACCAACACATGCACAAGCACACACGAATACATGCACAAGCACACTCGAACATATACACAAAGACATACACCCGTTACACGACATACACAGCTATATACAGACACACTAACACATTCACAAACACATATGAATACACACACAATATTCATATAAACACACCCTATACATGACATACATGGCTATATACAGACACACTCTACCACATACACACATACATACATACACAAATACATACGCACATACACACAAATGTATATGCCTGTATACATACATAGGTATATACAGACACTCTCTATCACATGCATAAACACAAACTCATACGAACACCTCTCCCAAACATATGAACTACACAGAAACACACATACGAGCATGTACACAAACACATAGACCCGTATACTGGACATACACGGCTATATACAGACACACTCTAATACGTGCATAACACACACACGCAGACACACATACACACACGAGCACACAAACACACACGAACATGTACACAATGTCTGTGATGTGTTTACTTACACAATCAGTTGGATAGGTAACCGTCTTAGCATTTATTGCCTCTGATGACTTGCACTGTTTAGTTAGATGTTCCAGTTTACATAAAAAGCAAGTGGGGGCATCGGAAGAAAGGTACATCCAATAGGATGTGTCCTCATAGTTTATCCGTATGCTGTCAGGTCGCCTTGACAAAGTATCAAGTTTTACATACATCTGTCGACGAAAGCTCATGGTGTATAACCAGGTATGGCTATTCCTGCTCTAATATATATGGACGATACTGGTTTGATTCCATAGGTGATAAGATGTTCTGGCTTTTCCACATTACTTTGGTAAGCTAACGGAAAGTGAATAAATTACCTTAGGAGTGGGTTTTAGAAGTAGATGTCGTTCTATAGCTGGTGTCCACCTGCCTGGCCGTTTAGGATGTTTTACTTTTATAGCAAAATTACGGTGTGAAAATAACAAAAGTGCCAATCTTGTCACTATTGAACATGCTCAATGGGAACTGCCAACCTAAACGAGAAGTGAAATCCGCGGAATAAGCGATGTGTTCTTACTTCTTCTTCTTCATTTTCTTTTGTCGTTAATATAAACGCAATGGTTGTTATTGACAGTGCATTACAAGAAATAAAATGGCTTGCGGAGGATGCGAAAATATGGTAGTGAGAGAGCAGTCAGGTATGGAGAACTTGCAGCTACATTAGTAACCTAAGCTTATACATAAAAAAACTAAACCTAACCTAACCTCCCGTGAATCAGAAACCTAAGCTTATATAAAAAAAACTAAACCTAACCTAACCTCCCGTAAATCAGAAATCTAAGCTTATATAAAAAATCTAAACCAAACCTAACCTCTTGTAAATCTGAAACCTAAGCTTATATAAAACAAAACTAAACCTAACCTAGCGTAACCTCTCATGAATCAGAAATCTAAGCTTTGAAACGCACGCCCGCTTCGCTCGCGTACTTTGGTGTAACCACTGGTAACTAATTAAAACAATCGTATATGAAAAGAAACTAATCCTAACCTAACCTCCCGTGAATCAGGAACCTAAGCTTACATAAAAAAACTAGCCCTAATCTAACCTCCCGTGAATCAGGAACCTAAGCTTATATAAGAAAAACTAACCCTAACCTAGCCTCCCTAAATCAGAAACGCAAAAATTTAGTAAACATAAAATAAAAAGTAATTAGGAACGCACGCTGCGAGTGTTGGCGACATTTCACTGGCTTTGAAGATATTTGTTATTCATATGTTGCCAGTATTGTGTTGGAGTTAGAGGATGACATAGGGTGGCATGTGCAGGAAATTTAGGACATCGCTTTTGAAGACCAATGTAATGTAATTTACCCGATGTTCTTCAATCACGTGGTTAGGAATAACAGGATACACATTAGAGAGTATTACTTTCTTATTTTTAGTGAGGAGTGGCCTACCTTCCAAGAGTAAGTTTTTTATCCTCACTCAGCTCCGAGAAGGCGAAGAAGAAGCAACGTAGAGTCGCCGAGCCTGCTAAGGCAGGTCTTCTCTTCCGGCACCCGCCGAGAACTCGCCGCAGCCCGGGGCAATCATGTCTCGACCGCCGCTTCGCTGCCATCCAGCGCAGCTTCGCCGCGACTGCCTCCGCAGTTGCCGTCCCCTTCACCGCACCCACGCTGCCAATCCTGGGAAGTACCCAGCCTGCGCAGATCCAGCCTGTACTTCATGGGAGGTACAGCGCTGTTATTCGAGGAGTCCCGAGGGACCTGCCAGTCAGGTTCATCATCAGTACAGTTCACCAGAAGGCCACTCGGATCTTTGGAGCTCAAGGATCCACTTCGCTCGTGAGGATGGAGTTCGCAGACCCTGGCGACTACGAAGCTGCCTTGAGGGCGGGCCTGCCCTTGTTAGGGCGGTGCTTACGCATCGAGGTTAGCCGAGTAGAACGCCAGGTCCCCTGCAGGCGCTGCTGTGCTTACGGGCACGAGGAGACGACCTGCTCAGCACAACCTAGGTGCCACTACTGTGGTTCCGCCAGTACAACAGCATCGTGTAAGCAGCACGACCTTTGCCGCTGCCCGCCGCTACTGTGCAACCTGTGGAGGGTCAACGCACTTCACCGGCCAGGCGCTCTGCCCCCTGCATCCCCGCAGGAAGGCATCGCCGAAGCCGCCAGCACCCACATCGCAGCCAACGACCGCTCCACAGCCGCCGATACCAGCACCATCACCAGCGCCGATCAGCGCAGTCTCCGAGGAAATCCAGGGCCTACGCGACGTCGTTCAGGAGCTTCACGCGGAGTTCCTGAACATTCGGCGAAGCTGACAGCCCTGGAGGAACTCATCAGGGATCTTCAAACCACATCAGCTGCTCAACAGGTTTTTCTGGCTGGGCAGTTCGACAGCACTTCATCCAGACTGAAAGCCATCACGGAAGCCATCCGGGTCTCATCTCTTGGTCCCAAACTGAAGAGTAACCCGGAGAGAGTCGCGAACTTCTTGCAGCAATGCAAGGAGTTCAACCAGCAACAGCCCCAGCATCATCAGTACTATACTCATTCCTAACGTCCATTCTCTTCCAACACCTCGCCATTCCCACTAGTGTTGCAGTCAGGTTTCATGGCTGCAACCTAGTAACTACCTTTACCCGCTCCCACCCATAGGGTGGCAGCCAACAGCCTTCAATTACTAACGCGGGTACTATGCGGAACCGCACAAAGCCACGTTTTATTCCACTTTTCCTTCTTCCTTTTTCCATCCGGTGGAGGAGTTTTTAGTGACTATGCCGACTATTGGTGAGACCCACACTCTCAGTCCCGACTCCCATCGGTGCTGGGGTCAGTGATGAAATCATTTTCTCCTCCACTCGAAAAAAAAATCCTTTATTTTCAGATGTTTGGAGATCAGTTCATTTACTAATTTTTTTGCAGATCCTGGAGTTCGATATTCGAGATACAAATCAAATGTTGGTGGGGTTGGTTAGGTTACCTATTGTTGTTACATGTTCTTTGAGGTTATGCCGTCATGGGCTTCAATTATTATGGCTGTTCTTTGCTGAGTCCCGTTTGGGTTATAGCGGAATATTTAGGAGCCGAGTTATACATTACGCGGTTATTTACTTTGGTTTGTTGAATATCTTGTTGTGGTAAGCCTGTGGCCGCCATAGAAAGTGAAACTATTGGCTTTATTATGAGGAACCTGGCCGTTGCACAGTTGTTTAATCAACAGTTGGCATTTGTTTCCTCTAACCTCAGCCCTAAAGCTGATAAAACTTTATTAACTAGTGTAATGTAGCTTTAAAAATTTTACCTTTACTTATGTAACACCAACAGTAGACGATCTTGTGTATTTAAGAGGATTACTACCGTATATCAGTATTTTTCTTGAAATACAACTCTTAGAACAGGAGCTGCGTAATTTCTTACTAATCAAGAAATCGGCATTTACTTGTTCACACAAAAAGTAATTTGAAATAAATTATGTTTTCTAAAGAGATCTACATTTTTTATGTGGTACATTTTCGTCTATCGCTTAACGTTTACCAGTTATACAAGATTATACAAAATTCCTTCCGAATAAAGGGGACCTCACAGGCTATTCCCAGAAAATTCAAAATGTACAGTTTATTTGTCATGTAAGCGTCTTTAATATAAAGCATTTTAATCAAAATCGTTAGAGCCAATTTTTAGAAAGTCAAAATTTTCTAAACATGTTCCATGTAAAGGGTAGTTTGGGGTGTGGGGATTTTCTTGAAAATCTTCATGTCGCATCCTGCTGATGCTGATTTTAAATACCAAGTTTAGTACTCATCCAACTTTTCGTTTTTGAGTTACGATATTGCAGACACACAGACATACACAAGGACCTTTTTTCTGAAAATTCTTTTTGATTTCGGGCCTCAAAACATGTATTTCGGTGAAATCTCGGTATCGAATTTTTGGGTGGAATGCAATACCTTCTCTGCCTACTATGTACGTGGTAAAGGAAGTAAATGAGTCCAATTATTGTTTGCATGTTTAACTACAAATTTCTCTCTCTCTCTCTCTCTCTCTCTCTCTCTCTCTCTGTATGTGAAGCTTTATATTTAAGACCAGCATCTTTCAAAGATGCAACACAAGATTTTCACAAAATTATTTTCATTATAGTGTTCAAATAGTGATGTGAACAATAATATATATATATATATATATATATATGTTTTGAACTTTCAGTAAATAGCACGTAAAGTCATTCTGAATGAATTTTGAGGAGTTTTTATGGCAAGTCATAAGAAATAAGTAAAAAATTGCAACAGAAAAGTTGTAGAGTTCACTGAAATACGCAATTAGTGTGAAGTAACATTTTACTTAACTTTTCGAAATATTCCATGTTGTTTAGCTTTCCCAAGAGTAAGCGTCTCATCTGAAGCAACAGTTTGAAAGTTATAGATTCTTATTTTCCTCCTTTCTTCGCAAGAATTCGTTACTACGACTTTTCTATGTATTTCTCCATGCTTCTGATATAACATTTAAATGTTGCTTCTGCCTGCTGTATGCAACAAGCCACTTATTGCTTAATTTCAAATATAATTTCTAGACAAAAATACATCATAAACCACTTATATGGATAGAAGAGTCGCTTTTATATTAGAATACTATAGGGATATACATGAATTTGTAATGGACAAAGAAATCTTATGGATGTACCAGATCAGATTTTAAAGTTTGTTGCATTAATTGTTTTAAAAATGACAAATTTTCTGTTTGCAGTTGTCTTACTTTCATATTCATTAAGATAATGTGGTGTGTTAGGTCGCTTTTGTGGTGTGGTGGTAGCGTGTCTGCCTCACATTCAGGAGGTCCCGAGTTGGAATCCCGGTCGGGTGAGTTACACGGGTAAGGTTGTCCCAGGTTTTTCTCTTATCCTAAAAAGACGAATGTCGGATAACTTTAAGCTCTATGGACCCGGGTTTATTTGAACATCATTTCATTTATCGTAACCGGTTAAAGGACGTTAAAATGTATATATATACATACATATACATACGATGTGTTCTAAATGAAGAAAGTGCAATGCAAATAAACATTTGAACACAATTTAAACTGTATAACCTCCGCTGTCTAGTTTTTAAAGAACACAGTGCACAGTGACCGTGTCATTCTCGTAATAAATAAGTGCTGTGCTGTCATCTATTCCTATTGTGCATGTTTTAAAAGAATGTGTAAGTAATCTGGCAGAAGTAAGAGCATTTTCGTTTTAGTAGGTAATGTGTACTTGCTAATTATAAGTTCATTCTTTGAAAACCATGGCCAGCTATTTTAAGATTCGTTGCTTTTCTCTCCTAAACGAGTTTTATCCCAGTTGGCTATGTGGAAAATAAATAAAAGTAAAACAAACACAGTAACACAGTGAACTGTGTTTTGTTTTCGAAACAATTTTTTTTTCATTTAAACGTTTGAATTATTTTGTGTTCTTGTTTCAAGTATTTTTGTACCTAAGGTCACAAATTAAGCCCTACACAAATGCTACCTTTATTGTGATTTGTTTTGATTCTGAACCAATTTATTTCTTATGCACCATCATCGCGATAAACATGCATCGACTTTTAACTACTTACCAAAAATGCAGTGCTGTCAGTAAAACAGTTTTCAGGTAAGCTGTGATTATAATGTTTTCGAAAAATGATTTATAATACAGTAAACATACATTCTACAAGTATAATTTGATTATGTTTTCACAGTAAAGTGTTTATAATGCCAAACGTAACTAAATTGACATTTTCTAGGGTACTGTGTCCCGAGATAAACAGTCTGAGACAGGCCTCTTCGAAGAAGCAGTCATGGTAATGTATACCCATCATAATTTAGACGCGAGATACAAGAATTCTATAAAACTGTTAGCAGATAATTGTCAAGTTTATTCCTCGATCCAGAGAACTCGTCGCTGGATACATCTTCGTTATAAAATGACTGGAACATTCCGATGCACTTGTATCTTGCTTGTTCGATATATTAGAACAAGAAGATTCAGTAAAGGTGACAAACCAGGAAAAGTTTAATAATTATTTGCATTCCCGAATAAAAATAAAACTCTTAATTTAGGTCCGATGTTTAATATCCAGGAATTTAGGTTATCCAAATGTTTCTCTGAAAGATAAACACTTTCCTTCACAATTATTACAGATTTAGTAGTGACATTACCGCAGACGAGGTATATTGCTGAAGTTTTAGTTGTTTGTGGTTATATTTGTATATTTTAACAAGTTCTTAAATTTAAACTCTGTTTTAAAACCAACGGTTCTTTTAACGTCGCTACAATTCATTGTATGCGAATAGATGGCCTTAAGTTGTGTAGTCACCTTTCTGTACCACCCACCTGTATAACTTGTCGACAGATAGCCTCACTTGCGTAATCGCCTTTATGTACCATCTCTCTTATTCTAGAGGTTCCGGGTTCGATCCCCGGCGACCGCCCTCTCTGGCCCATGAGTATTTCGTGATTTCCCAGGGTCGACAGTCGAATGCTGGGATAGCTCACCTTCTACCACGATTCTCCTCCCTTTCCATTTCCTGTACCCATTATCTTGTCATCTGCTTCAGGGTTGTAGGATCAGGCGATGGTGTTCGGCGTGCTGAGGCTGGACGGTGGCTGGCGCACTGTAGAGGCTTCTTCCTGCGTGCGTGGGCTGCTCAGTTAGGTCTCTCCTCCGAGTGGGCTCCGCCCCGGGAACGCTGGAGATTGGTTGCTTGTGGTCAGGACCGGGTGGCGTCGGATGCGTTCAATCTGGAAACGTTAGGGACCCCATCCATGTTTGCGCCTGTCGGCAGCCGGATCTGGTCGCCGTTCGGGTCTCCCCCTCATCCCTCCCTCCCTTGCTTCCTTTCTTCCATGGGTCCCGTTGGAAGCAAAAATACCCGTTACGACCTACTTTCGGTGCACTACCCCGGTTCCGGGGGCCCCTCCTGATACGTACCTTACGCTTTACCAACTCTTACTTATATTGCATAATTTGTGGTTGTTACTTTGGGGAAACTCACAACTGAGGGGAAACACGAAACCAGTTAGATTGATCTGCACGCGGGATTTGAACTCACAACCGCCTGATTGCGAGTAGCAGAGCTACCTCCTGAGTCATTTAGCTCAGTGATCGAGTGTTACAATATAAATAGGCTTCGTTTGGATCATAAACGTAGACGCTTAAACCTAACATATTCTACAAGCTGGGGTTCTGAGTACGCAGTTTATATAAATGAAGTTAATTATAGCTCTTGTTTCCTTAAATCTCTTACTAATACATAAGGCCCGCAAAGCTTATACCATAAACTGGCCTCGGAAACACACCATGTCATGACGTAAATATCGAATCTTCGGAATTGACATTATAGAAAAACGTTAACTCAATCTGCTGCATTTAATGGATTCTAATGATTTTAATACAGCAGCAGGGGATGGCGGGCTGTTATATTCTTTGCACTTTTCTGCAGAGTTATTTTGTAGTAATGTTTAACCTAGGTCTTTGTGTATCATATTGCAATAAATACCAGGATTAAACCGAAATTACCGACGATCACGCAGATGTTCGATTATATTTTGACGATATGGGTAGAAGGAAAAGTTTAAATATATGCTTACACAAAAGACATGTTTACTCTGGCTGTGTTTTAGGTGCAATGGTATTACTAGAGAGAATATTGTGCCTGGTAGCATAATATTATCGATGAACAAGAGCACCGATATCGCACAGATGAAAATACGGAATGAGAACTTCGTGAATGTATAAATACACACTTATCAGTTTGAATACGCGAGTCACAGACACAATGAAATGTTTAGCGACTTTGCTAATGAAACACTGGCAGTGCTATCCACCTAAAGAGGAATATAATTATATTCAACCTTAATGTGTAAAAAACTTTGTAACCGTTTCGTTTTGCTATTCTTCTCTTATGTTGGCGATAACAGGCCTAGGTAGGTTGTGTACATACCAGGAGTTTTTTCTTCACGGGGGGGGGGACGGTAGATCTTTCACTAGATCCTGAAATTCACTTGATTAGTAGATTTTCATTTTATAGCATTTTAGAAACGGCCGTATACAAAGAATTTTCGAAGTAGGAAACATATAGTTTTATTCAGGGAAGGAAAACATACGTTCAACGTGCTCGTTTGCTCTCGTAAGGGTCTATGGTACGATCGCCAAATAAACGAAAAGTTTAAAATTAACCAACAGTTTGCACATGCATCTGAAAGTTGCTACGACTTCCATATATTCACAATATGGAAGCATATCCTCTGGATTAGTTAGTCAAGCAGCGTATTACGGGCAATCTGGAAGATAGAGATAAAGGAAAAACAAAGATGGTTCTACGCTCTATTGGATGTATAACCTATAAACTCTATCCATAATGAACTTTTTATGAGTGCATGTGCTATCTTTCAGGAAAGTAAATGCATACGTTTTGTGGATGAGTATATTATTATACACGTACGTCTACTCCATACAGTGGATATGAAAATTAAATCGATCGTGGTGGTAGCCACTGTAGGAAGTTCCTCACTTCAAAGATTTCAAATGGTTTTATTTTCCCTTTTATGTCGAAATATACTTTAAATATGATAAACTATTTAAAAGTGACCTGCAGCTGAACTCTTGACTCCTCAATTTAGGTGAATACTGAATAAAACAGAGCGCATGTGATGCCGTTCCTGCTTCTCTGCAACCAAGTTGTAATAACTGTACAAGATTTCAGGCTTCAAACAGCAGGTTAGCTTAGTGGCTTTTTTTAAAAAAAATCTGATGTGTTACACTCGCATGACTTTCTCTACTCTTGTACAAACTATTTTTACAAACGCTTATTCTCCATCTACTTCATGTTAATCGAAATAAACATTTGCAGACTCTATCTTATTGCTAATTTTCTTGTAGATGTAAGGGGAATGTATATTTACAAGGGCAATTTTGAAATACAGTAGCCTTTAAGCACATACATATCTCTTAATAGCTGGTTGCTAGGTGCAGCACCATTCTCTTTCCCACAGATTAATACTCTTTGCATATCCAAGACAAAAAAAGGAAAAATCTGATGTGTTACACTCACATGACTTTCTCTACTCTTGTACAAAGTATTTATAGAAACGCTTATTCTCCATCTACTTCATGTTAACCGAGATAAACATTTGCAGACTCTATCTTATTGCTAATTTTCTTGTAGATGTAAGGGGAATATATATTTACAAGGGCAATTTGGAAATACAGTAGCCTTTAAGCACATACATATCTCTTAATAGCTGGTTGCTATGTGCAGCACCATTCCTTTTGCCACAGATTAATACTGTTTGCATATCAAAGACAAAATAAAATGTATATTTTGAATTTTATGGGGATGTCCCCAAAAGTCCTCTTCATTCTGAACGACTTTTGCATAACTGGTAAACCGCAAGAGATAGACAAAAGTTTACTACATAAAAATTTATATCTCGTTAAAACACACAATATATGTCATAAACATTGTTTTTGTAAAGTGAACCATTTTCGAGATATTCCTTGTTATTTCTTTGAATTTTCCAATAATTACACTTTCGTTGTTCTTTTTTTATGTTCTTGACATGCAAACAGAATTACATTTTACACATAGCGACCAGTTCTAAAAGTATTTGACTATCGCTTAAGGCGTACTATGTCCCCCTAGTTTTGTATTTGCAAGGGCAATATAGAATTACGGTAGCCTTTAAGAATTTACATATCTCTTAATAGCTGGTTGCTATATAGAGCACCATTCTCTTTGCCAAAGATTAATACTCTTTGCATATCCAAGACAAAAAAAATGAATAACGAATTCCCATTTGAGAAAATAAGTATTGAAAAATTTAAGGGAATAACAAGTAATATCTCGAAAATGGTTCACTCAACAAAAAAATGTATATGACATAAATTGTGTATTTTAACGCGATCTACATTTTTTGTGTAGTAAAATTTTGTCTATCTCTTATGGTTTACCAGTTATGCAAAAGTCGTTCACAATAAAGAATACTTTTGGAGACATTCCCAGGAAATTCAAGATATACATTTTATTTGTCATAAAATATCTTAAACATATGATATTTTAATCAAAATCGTTAGAGCCATTTTTGAGAAAATTAAAATTTTCGAAAAATCTTCCATGTAAAGGGTACTCTGGGGTGGGGGGATTTTCTTGAAAACCTTCGTATCGCATCCTTGGAAGATACTGAACCCAAATACCAAGTTTGTATTTATCCGACTGTTTGTTTCTGAGTTATGCAGTTCACAGACACACACACACAGACACACACACACACACACACACGGACATGTTTCCAAAAATGCTTTTTTTGGATTCAGGGGGTCTCAAAACATGTATTTCCGGTGAAATCTCGGTATCGAAATTTTGGGTGGAATACAATACTTCCCCTACTTACTATACGTAGTAGAGAAAGTAATAACGAATTCCCATTTGAGAAAATAAATATTGAAAAATTTAAGAGAATAACAAGTAATATCTCGAAAATGGTTCACTCAACAAAAAAATCTGATGTGTTACACTCACATGACTTTCTCTACTCTTGTACAAAGTATTTTTACAAACTCTTATTCTCCATCTAGTTCATGTTAATCGAGATAAACATTTGCAAACTCTATCTTATTGCTAATTTTCTTGTAGATGTAGGGGAAAATATATTTACAAGGGCAATATAGAAAAACAGTAGCCTTTAAGCATATACATATCTCTTAATAGCTGGTTGCTAGGTGCAGCACCATTCCCTTTGCCACAGATTATAACTCTTTGCATATCCAAGACAAAAAAAATGAATAAGGAATTCCCATTTGAGAAAATTATTGAAAAATTTAAGGGAATAACAAGCAATATCTCGAAAATGGTTCACTCAACAAAAAAAATGTATATGACATAAATTGTGTATTTTAACGCGATCTACATTTTTGTGTAGTAAAAGTTTGACTATCTCTTATGGTTTACCAGTTATGCAAAAGTCGTTCACAATGATGAATACTTTAGGAGACATTTCCAGGAAATTCTAGATATACATTTTATTTGTCATAAAAATATCTTAAACATATGATATTTTAATCAAAATCGTTAGAGCCATTTTTGAGAAAATTAAAATTTTCGAAAAATCTTCCATGTAAAGGGTACTCTGGGGTGGGGGAATTTTCTTGAAAACCTTCGTGTCGCATCCTTGGAAGATACTGAACCCAAATACCAAGTTTGGTGTTTATCCGACTGTTCGTTTCTGAGTTATGCTGTTCACAGACACACACACAGAAAGACAGACAGACAGACACACAGACAGACACACACGCGGACATGTTTCCAAAAATGCTTTTTTTGGATTCAGGGGGTCTCAAAACATATATTTCCGGTGAAATCTCGGTATCGAAATTTTGGGTGGAATAAAATACTTCCCCTACTTACTATACGTAGTAGAGAAAGTAAAAAATGTATATGACATAAATTATGTATTTTAACGCGGTCTACATTTTTTTTGTAGTAAAATTTTGTCTATCTCTTATGGTTTACCAGTTATGCAAAAGTCGTTCACAATAAAGAATACTTTTGGAGACATTCCCAGGAAATTCAAGATATACATTTTATTTGTCATAAAATATCTTAAACATATGATATTTTAATCAAAATCGTTAGAGCCATTTTTGAGAAAATTAAAATTTTCGAAAAATCTTCCATGTAAAGGGTAATCTGGGGTGGGGGGATTTTCTAGAAAACCTTCGTGTCGCATCTCTGGAAGATACTGAACCTAAATACCAAGTTTGGTGTTTATCGGACTGTTCGTTTCTGAGTTATGCTGTTCACAGACACACAGGCAGACACACACACGGACATGTTTCCAAAAATGCTTTTTTTTGATTCAGGGGGTCTCAAAACATGTATTTACGGTGAAATCTCGGTATCGAATTTTTGGGTGGAATGCAATACTTCCCCTACTTACTATATGTAGTAGAGAAAGTAAAAAACTGACTTACAATAAGGGAACAGTTGTTTTGTTTTCCGTATGGTGCATGTAACCTAATTCATACATATTGGTTAATTTGAAATTATTTCCACTGAAAAATGTATCGTGAGTAACGTAATGAAAATAGAAGATTCGCTTTTTGTATGAATGCTCGAATACACAGCGAGACCCAAAAATAGATATACACTACACATGGGATAATATTTTCTTCACGATATTGGGAATGTTTAGTTACGGAGTCACTAATAATTGTAAAATCTTGAGTGGTTATTATGAAAATGGCTTTTAAAAAATGTGTTAACTTTATCTTGGGATTTTAACACAAAAAAACGAATTAGAGTCAACAGAAAGAAAAGTGGATTCTAGTTGTACCGGAAGAGTAGCTGACAAGAAAAGTTGGCACTTCCACCTCATCGCAATTTATAATCAGAGATAAATTTAATGCAGCATTGACTGGCCGTCCAGTTCACCTGCCTGACACGAAATGACTTCTTTCGAGGTATTCGAGAAGATACCCTGCACAGCGAACGCATAAGAAGTTGTAAGACATGTTTAATATCATTAAAGTTGATTGGAATTCCTCTATTGACATATGCCAGTGTATTTTAATAAGCTGCAATTCTGATGAAGGGCATTTGAAATAGTTCATAAATTAAAAGTATATATGTGAGGAAATTAATATAATTACTGACCAATACTACGTATCTCTCTTGGGCCACTCTGTATAGGGATTATATGAAGTTATAATTGGTAGAGAAAGCCACTTGAGTGCGTCACGTAGATGCTTTATTTTTATGTATGGTCGCTACTTCGAGGAATGTATGCATAAAACCATTCACGCTACACATGAGCAGTTGACTTTTTTTTACACAAGAATAAAAAAGAAAAGGTTTGAGTCTGTAATAATATATTCATATTTAAGGCAGTTCATAAAGAAGGCCTCTTAAAATGTTCCGGTATTGTGAACCGTTGCACACATGGAGCTGAAATGTTAACGTAAGAGTTTGAAGAAAATTTCTCAAAAAACTACATATTAGCTTGAAAACGGTGCAGAACTAAGGGTGGTTCATATGGAGAATCTTATAATAATTTTAGATTTGTAGAATGATATGCAAAACATCCATAATAATAAATTTTGACAAAACTATCGCATTGCTCCTCTTCCCCTTCTCTTTCCTCTTCCCCTTCCTCTTCCTCTTTCTCTCTCTCTCTCTTTCTCTCTCTCACACAGAGACAAACGCACTTGAAATTTAATACTATGCGTGCATTCACTATCTTACCCTCACTTTGCAGACGTTGCATCAGATCGCCAGTGAAAGTATCGGCTATATTTTCGAGATATGATAAGGGAGACCCACCTCAAAAATATCTATAAGTTGGTAAGGGTTCACGGATTCGTAACATAACAAACCATGTAGCATATGAAAGATATATTCACTATATTCAGTTAACTTCTTCACTTAGGTACACTACTTTTTGGACGCAACATAAGTACCCCGAAACTATAACGTTCAATCATAAACACGAAATTAAGATCCAAAATAGAATGCAGTTTACCTGACCGGGTGACCGGAATGTAGTAAGTTCCCAATCCAATGCATCAGTTCTGTTAGTCACGTATCCTGAAAACATAAAATTGCTGCATTTTTATAATATTCCTTGTACATTTCAGTGAAAAACCAAAAGAGAAGAAGAAGCCAATCATGGACATCCAAGGAAAGGTTGCCATTGTAACAGGAGGCTCTAGCGGCATCGGACTGGCAGCAGCTGAACAACTTCTGACTTGTGGAGCAGAGGTAGTTTAATCATTCATTCCAGTAATGTTGTAGTGTCCACTACTGTCTAAATAATAATAGGTATAAGACTTCATAGTCTAATTAGCGACATGCAAACAAGGTTCCTCACGAATAAAAAATGCACGGATCTTTGTCATCGAGTGGTTAGCGTTCTGGCTTCTCATCCCAGAGGTCTCGGGAGATTGTCTTTACTCAGAACCATTCCATGTGGGAAGTATAAACGTGGGAGTGAATGTGAGAACAAACGAGCCTAAAATCAACGTTTAAAATAATCCATGCTTCAACGAGTTACAATCACTACCAATTGTTTCTAAAGTCAAAGGTCCCGATACGACTATGCAAGTTAAAAGAAACTATGCAAATAATATATGGAATCTAATTTGACAAAATGTTTTCATTTCACTAAATAACTTTATATTTATTAGCTTCCATAATATTCATGTCATTTTAAACTATATTTTGTACGTTTATTTTTACTTTCTCTACTACGTATAGTAAGTAGGGGAAGTATTGTATTCCACCCAAAAATTCGATACCGAGATTTCACCGGAAATACATGTTTTGAGACCCCCTGAATCCAAAAAAAGCATTTTTGGAAACATGTCCGTGTGTGTGTCTGTGTGTGTGTGTGTGTCTGTGAACAGCATAACTCAGAAACGAACAG
Organism: Deroplatys truncata; assembly: GCA_030765065.1. Classification (NCBI taxonomy): domain Eukaryota; kingdom Metazoa; phylum Arthropoda; class Insecta; order Mantodea; family Mantidae; genus Deroplatys; species Deroplatys truncata. Next base: position 74,791,038 of record CM060975.1, on the reverse strand, counting down.
TCGGATAAACACCAAACTTGGTATTTAGGTTCAGTATCTTCCAGAGATGCGACACGAAGGTTTTCAAGAAAATCCCCCCACCCCAGACTACCCTTTACATGGAACATTTTTCGAAAATTTTAATTTTCTCAAAAATGACTTAACGATTTTGATTAAAATATCATATGTTTAAGATACTTTCATGTCAAATAAAATGTATATCTTGAATTTTCTGGGAATGTCTTCAAAAGTATTCTTCATTGTGAACGACTTTTGCATAACTGGTAAACCATAAGAGATAGACAAAATTTTACTACACAAAAAATGTAGACCGCGTTAAAATACACAATTTATATCATATACATTTTTTTTGTTGAGTGAACCATTTTCGAGATATTGCTTGTTATTCCCTTAAAGTTTTCAATACTTATTTTCTCAAATGGGAATTCGTTATTCATTTTTTTGTCTTGGATATGCAAAGAGTATTAATCTGTGGCAAAGAGAATGGTGCTGCACCTAGCAACCAGCTATTAAGAGATATGTATGTGCTTAAAGGCTACTGTATTTCTATATTGCCCTTCCAAATACAAAACAAGGAGAACTTAGTAGGCGTTAAGCCATAGTCAAATATTTTTAGAACTGGTCACCATGTTTAAAATATAATTCTCTTTGCATGTCAAAAGATCGTTTCTGCAAATGTTTATCTCGATTAATACGAAATAGATGGAGTATAGGAGTTTGTAAAAATAGTTTGTACAAGTGTAGAGAAAGTCATGTGAGTGTAACACATAAGATTTTTTTATTTTACTTTGATACCACCCATAGTAGACAAGGTAAGTATCGCATTCTACCCAAAAATTTGATATCGAGATTTCACCGAAAATACATGTTTTGAGGTTTCCCGAATAATGCAATCTGTATGTTGCACTCACATGACTTTCTGTACTCAGTCTTCTACAAACTCTTATTACAAAAATGTGTTCTTCCATCTACTTGTTATTAATCGAGGTAAACATTCATCACACATAAATCTATATATCTCGTTGTAGGTATAGGAATACAGCATAGGCCACTTCTGAGGCGTGGAGGCTGCCTCACATTCAAGAGATCCCGAGTTCAAATCTCGGCAAGGGCGAATTACCCGGATACGGTTTTTTCCGGAGTTTTCCCTCATCCTGAACTTTAAGCTCTATGGACCCCGGGTAATTCGAGCATCATTTCAGCTATACCATTCATTCATCTTCCGATATGACCTAACTGTTTAAAGGACGTTAAACTAAATTTAAAAAGAGGCTAAAGCGATAGTCAGATTTATAAAAAATAGAACGCTATGTGATGACTTTGAAATCCTATGTTCTTTGCACGACCACGAGAAAAAAGAATGACGATTAACCACTTGAAAAAAGTAAAAGTGTGTAAAAATTGAAACCAACAGCATAGAATATCTCGGAAATCGTTAAAAAAAGCGTACTATAGCGAGATCTACATTTTTGTGTAGTAATGTTATACAAAAGTCATTCAGAATGAATAAGCCTTCGCAATCTATTCCCAGAAAATGCAAGATTCACATTTTGTCTTGTAAATTTATTAAACAATGTATTTTAACCACAATCGTTAGAGCCATTTTTGAGAAAGTAGAAAATAGAAAAAAAAATGTCTATGTAAAGGACATTTAGAAATCGTATCGCATCCTTGGAAGATGCTGAACTTAAATCAAAGTTTCGTATTTAACCGACATTTCGTCTTTGAATTATACCGTTCACAGAAAAACAACACACACACACACACACACCTTTTTCTAAAAATGCCTTTTTTGGTTCAGGGAACAGCCTCAAAACGTGTATTTCCAGTGAAATCTTATATAGAATTTTTGGGTGTGCAATACTTCTTACTATAGGAAAATTAAAATGAAATTAAGTTTTATTTATGGACGCTCTTTAACTACTATGGTTCTTAGCGTCCCATTCTATATTGGGCGTGAAAGACCGGTAATTTTGCTCAGAGGTCTCTTTACCAAGCTTGAGGTTCTTTTACGTGCCGTAAATCTACGACACGGGACCACCGGTTTTACTCCCCTTCCGAAAGAAGCCATGCTAAGAGTTTTTACGTCCGAAAAAATCCACCGCCCTCCGCCGGGTTTGTATCCGCGACCTCGGGAGCTAGAGGCTAGCATGGTAACCACTACACCACGGAGGACGACTTTACCATAGGTAAACAGTAGAACAAGTAGAGAATGTTTTTAAGGATGGTTCACAAAAACAGGGAACGGGAACCAGAACAGGGACGACAAAGTTAAAAAACATGTATTACAATGTGAGTGTTCACAAATAACGGGAAGCTTACTGGTGACCTGGAACCGAAACGGAAGATTTACTCATATTTTAACTTTGCAGTGCCCATTTCCAGAAACAGCGTATTGGATTATATTGTAAGTCTTCATGGTACAAATTGTTCAAGGAGGCCATAAACTAAAACTACAGTTATTGGTTAACCTTCATTATGTTCGACGAATTGCAGCATATGAAGAAATGACATTGGTCAGTTACAAACAAATGCTATCCCAATGCGCATTATTGACTTTCCAGGTTGCTATCGATAAGTATTCCCGTTTACGTTCCCGCTGTATTGTGAACCTAGCTTACGATTCTTTGCTTTCCGTTTCTGTTGCGATTCTCGTTCCCAGTTTACTGTGAACCAGTCTTTAGACAATGGTCCACGCGAGCGGGTATGTGTGTGTCAACAGTATAACTAAAAAAGGGAAAACTGGATGAATAATAAACCTAGTACTTAAGTTCAGTATTTTCAAAGGATGCGACAATTTCCAAGAAAATCTCTCGATCCTAAATTACCCTTTGTATGGAACAATTTTAGTTATTTTTGATTTCCTCAAAAATGGCTCTTAAAGATTTTAAACAAAATACGAAATTTGTAAGTAATTTGGATGAATAATGAAAGATATGTCTTGAACTTTATGAAATAGGCTGTGATGCCCACTTTATTTAATTAAATGTTGTGTAAGTATGAATTGATAAGAAATGAACAAGAACCTATTGCAGGAATATTGCAGAACATCTTTTTATATTGAAGTTAACAAATTCTGTTTCATCGAACAATGTTAGCTGTAAAACTGTGTTAAACTCTGTGTTGACATAACATCGCTTTGTCCTTGTGTTAAGTGTTTAATAAAATGTTAAATGTAAGACAACTATTGACGCGGAGTTGCTGTATTTAGATTTTTTGAATGCCGTTCCTAAGCGAAGAGGAGTTCGCTCCTGTTAATGATTTTGAAAACCTGCAAGATGAGAAAATTTTAAAGTGATACAGACTGTCCAGAGCGGCCGTGAACAGATTGTACGAGATAGGAAACATGAGAGAGGTTAGAATATTACCAATAGAAACATGCCTCTCTCTTATGCTACAAAACTTAATTATGCCGGGATTACGATGAACTTCACTAATATGTGACTGAACGTGACGGGAAGTAACATGAAGTTAAAAAATCTGATGTGTTACACTCACATGACTTTCTCTACTCTTGTACAATCTATTTTTACAAACGCTTATTCTCCATATGCTTCATGTTAATCGAGATATCGAGATGTCGATCTTATTGGTAATTTTCTTGTAGATGCAAGGGGAATATGGTAGCTTTTAAGCGATAGTCAAATATTTTATCGCTGGTTGCTATGTGGGGCATTCCATTCTCTTTGCATGTCCAGGACATAAAAAAATGAATAACGAATTTGAGAAAAAGTATAAGTATTGGAAAATTTAAGGAAATAACAAGCAATATCTCGAAAACGGTTCACTCAACAAAAGAAATGTATATGATATAAGTTGTGTATTTTAACGCGATCTACATTTTTTGTGTAGTAAAATTTTGTCTATCTCTTATGGTTTACCAGTTATGCAAAAGTCGTTCACAATGAAGAATACTTTTGGAGACATTCCCAGAAATTTCGAGATATACGTTTCATTTCTCATGACATTATCTTAAACATATGATATTTTCATCAAAATCGTTAGAGCCATTTTTGAGAAAATTAAAATTTTCGAAAAATCTTCCATGTAAAGGGTAGTCTGGGGTGGGGGGATTTTCTTGAAAACCTTCGTGTCGCATCTCTGGAAGATACTGAACCTAAATACCAAGTTTGGTGCTTATCCGACTGTTCGTTTTTGAGTTATGCTGTTCACAGACACACAGACACACACACAGACACACACACACAGACACACACACACACACAGACACACACACGGACATGTTTCCAAAAATGCTTTTTTTGGATTCAGGAGGTCTCAAAACATGTATTTCCGGTGAAATCTCGGTATCGAATTTTTGGGTGGAATGCAATGCTTCCCCTACTTACTATACGTAGTAGAGAAAGTAAAAATGCTGCTAAACTAAAGATCTAATTAGGATGGACTTAACGTAACAGGAATGACTCTTGATTGGTAGCGGTTTTTATTACTTCACGCCGATTTGTTCTAATTACCATGTTACATCAAACTTAATGTAACGGGAAGGAAAACTTTGACATTGCGAAAGTCTTAAGTTATGTCGTGTAAAGTTAGGTCACATTAAGTCAATTCTAAATAGCTTCATTTAATATAATGTATTAGACTTTCACGTTAAATTAAGTTAAGTTCATCTTAATCCCAGCATTACTGTGATATTTTATGCTGCTGGAACATTTCATGTGATGATAGGTGATAGTACTGGAATTTCCTAGCAACCATTGGCGGGTTTATGCGGAAGGTTTCCGAAGAATTACTTCAATAAGTGAACAGTAATTTTTGGGGGATGTGCTTGATCCTTCCTCAGGGATAACACACTTTTGTCCACTTTAGTTTACATGTACCATTAGTTTTAAACCGTTCTAAACGATCTTTGCACCTGGTGCTTTTGGTGCTGCGTTAATGTGTTAGCACAAAATTGCCGCCGTTGCTTACATGACCTGGGAGAAATGTGTGCATTCTAATTAAATTCCTCGTAGATTTTTTCCCAAGTTGTATTCTTCCCCTTTAATTCAAGTCCGTCCGTTTAATTTTTAAGGAAGGTTGCGCTCGCTAATTCTTCCATATTTAATACCATTTGTATAATTAACGCCTTTTAGAATGGCGAAAAAGTTACTCTGCATCTAGATTTTTCAGTTGACATCGCTATTCTAACCTCCAACAATCGAGAAAATCATATTACAATTTTTGTCTATGAACGTTAATGATTGTCATTTTCTGAAACAGAGAGAGTTGCGGTGCATAAACAATAGCGCATCAGAGCCGTGTAGTTCGGTCACTGCCTTCTCGAAAGATGCTATTCTCAGTTTTTTTTTACGGTAACAGGATGTTAGCAGCTAATAATTCCTGTTAAAGCTTGCTGAAACGCAAGACAACCAACCGAGATGGCTCAGGCGACGACGCCTGTGGCCCGCATTCTGGAGATCCCGGGGCCGACCAATCCGACTTAAGGTTTTTTTTGTTTGTTTTGTTTTTTCTCGGTCACCAGGCGAGTTTTGGGTTGATAATTTTTCCGAAAATTTTTCTATCATGCCTTTCATCATTATATTGCATTTCTTTCTTCTTCACCGTCCTACCAGGCATTGGACTGATCGCCCATCCTGCATATGCTATGATCCAGAGGTTGTTTGTTTGCTTGCTCCTCGACAGGCTACTGACTCAAGACACTGACTTCTAAGTCCTTGGAGTGTAGGTCCTACAAAAGGAGGGTAATCAGTTCAAGAAAAATCTGATGTGTTACACTCACATGACTTTCTCTACTCTTGTACAAACTATTTCTACAAACGCTTATTCTCCATATGCTTCATGTTAATCGAGATATCGAGATATCAATCTTATTGCTAATTTTCTTGTAGATGCAAGGGGAATATGGTAGATTATAAGCGATAGTCAAATCTTTTAAGCGCTGGTTGCTATGTGGCGCATTCCATTCTCTTTGCATGTCCAGGACATAAAAAAATGAATAACGAATTTGAGAAAAAGTGTAAGTATTGGAAAATTTAATGGAATAACAAGCAATATCTCAAAAATGGTTCACTCAACAACAAAAATGTATATGACATAAATTGTGTATATTAACGCGATCTACATTTTTTGTGTAGTAAAAGTTTGTTTATCTCTTATGGTTTACCAGTTATGCAAAAGTCGTTCACAATGAAGAATACTTTTGGAGACATTCCCAGAAAATTCGAGATATACATTTCATTTCTCATGAAAATATCTTCAACATATAATATTTTAATCAAAATCGTTAAGAGCTATTTTTGAGAAAATTCAAATTTTCAAAAAATGTTCCATGAAAAGGGTAATCTGGAGTGGGGGGATTTTCTTGAACTTTTGTGTCGCATATCTGGAAGATACTGAACTTAAATACCATGTTTGGTGTTAATCCGACTGTTCGTTTCTGAGTTATGCTGTTCACAGACACACACACAGACAGACACAGACACACACACGGGCATGTTTCTAAAAAAAAAAATCTTTTTGATTCTGTGGGTCTCATAACAGTTATTTCCGGTGAAATCTCGGTATCGAATTTTTGGGTGGAATACAACACTTCCCCTACTTACTATACGTAGTAGAAAAAGTAAAAATGAATAACGAATTCCCATTTGAGAAAATAAGTATTGAAAAATTTAAGGGAATAACAAGCAATATCTCGAAAATGGTTCACTCAACAAAACAAATGTATATGACAAATTGTGTATTTTAACGCGATCTACATTTTTTGTGTAGTAAAGTTTTGTATGTCTATTATAGTTTACCAGTTATGCAAAAGTCGTTCACAATAAGAATACTTTTGGAGACATTCCCAGAAAATTCAAGATATACATTTTATTTGTCATAAAAATATCTTAAACATATGATATTTTAATCAAAATCGTTAGAGCCATTTTTGAGAAAATTAAAAGTTTCGAAAAATCTTCCATGTAAAGGGTAGTCTAGGGTGGGGGGATTTTCTTGAAAACCTTCATGTCGCATCTCTGGAAGATACTGAACCTAAATACCGAGTTTGGTGTTTATCCGACTGTTCGTTTCTGAGTTATGCTGTTCACAGACACACACACACGCACGCACGCGCGCGCGGACTTACTTCTAAAAATGCTTTTTTTTAGATTCAGGGGGTCTCAAAACATGTATTTCCGGTGAAATCTCGGTTTCGAATTTTTGGGTGGAATACAATGCTTCCCCTACTTACTATACGTAGTAGAGAAACTAAAAAGAAACGCAAGAGTTTTAGTATTATATTAAACTTTTAACATAATGTTATCAAACAAGATGTTAGAGTATGTTTAATATGGTTTGGTGAAACCGCCCGTCTGGGAGCAAAACCTTTGTTTTGGCCCCCAAATTGGATCACATCTATTAAGCCTTATAATCACACTAATAAACCTAAATGTTCCCACCAATACATACCTTTTAAGGCAGAGCACCTTATGCTATCCATTTTACATTTCAGCATGTTTTCCTATGCAGCGTGGATTCCGTGCTAGGAAAATGCGCGGAAAAAGAACTAAATGAAAAACATGGAGACTGTAAGGCAACATTCATATATGGTAACGTCATGGACGATGATTGCTACAAAGGTAATGTTACGTAAATTGAAAGTATTAAATAAGTTAAAAAGCAAAAAGCGTAGAAAACTTTTCACGATCAAAATTTATCTACGATAGACTTTAATATTTAAAGGTTGCAATTTTACAAAGGGTACAAGGCACAAAGGCATAGTTTCGAGCACCTAATTACAACGTTTAAATGCTCTTAAATTAAGTCATAAACAGCATAAATTATTGGGCATTGGGATGTCAATTTCTTTTTCAGTGATTTGATAGTTTATGACAAAATCCTTCAATTTTGGTAATAAAGGCGCAAAATGCAAAAAAAAAAAAAAAAAAAAAAAAACCGTTCCGATGCAGATACCTTCCATTTAGATACTTTCGTTGAATACGATTCCTAAGTACTTGCGTAGTCAGCTTATCCTCCTGTTATGTAGAGCTTAGACACCGAGGACTAGGACTTACAACCGCGCCCAGGATCAGAGGCCCGTGGAGGAGTAGACGGAAATTGAATCGGAGAATGAAGAACCCGGAACGGTTGATCGTCCCGTAGTCAGGTATGAAATTGAGGAAGATGATGATATGAAATGAAAGCAAAATGAATGAAAGGAAAGGTGATGATAGTACATTTGGTGGAATTAATGGCGGGAGAAAGCGGAGAACCCGGAGAAAACCTACCCAGACGCCGCTTCGTCCACCACAAATCCCACATGTTGGCTCCTGGGATTGAACCCGGCCCGCCTTGTTGGGAGGCGAGTGTTCTAACCCCTCGGCCACAGTGCCACGTATACAGGGTGATTTATGAAGAACTGACACATTTATTTCTTTAATTGTTTCAAAACGAGTTATGCTAGCGACAACTTATACCTGAAATGCAGAGGAATTTTGGGAGATTATTTACCTCTATAGCAAAATTTGAAAATGTCCTCCATCCTGCATAAGGCACAATTCAACACGTCGTTCCATGTTACTGGCCACTCGTTGGAGGACTCTGTTGTCAATAGCTTGAATCTTCTGTGTAATGTACTTCAGATAGTCCAATGTCTGGGAACGTGTGGCATAAACCGTCTTTTAAGTAACCTCATAGAATGAAGACCGGCGATGTGAAATCCGGAGATCTCTTGGCCATAGGTTCTTGGAAATTATCCGGTCGTCAAACAAACTTGCAATTAGTGTCGTGGATTCATTTGATAAATGGCATGTAGCGCCGTCCTGCTGAAAATATCCTTGACTCAGCTCTACCTCGTCTAGTTGCTCAGCAAACTTCATGAAAATTCGTCGGTGTTCACATTGTTTTTAAAAAAAAATGGTCCCACTATTCTCTGTGCGGATATTGCGCACCAAACTCCGATTTTAACCGGGTGCATAGGTGCTTCATGGGTAACGTGGATTTTCGCTGGTCCAATAGCGTGAGTTATTTGAGTTCACATAGCCGGATAAATGGAGCCATGCTTCATCTGTGAGCCATATGATGGACAATGTGGCAGGATTTTGCACAATGAACGCTTGGAACCAACAACAATGATTCAGTCGTCTATCCATATCTGGTTCCTGTAACTGATGGACAACCTTAATCCTATACGGCTTTAGGCCTGCACTTTTCACAGCTCTCTGACACATTGAGTAGCTGTACCCTGTCTCCTGCAACAAACGTCTTAATGATTTTTTGGGTGACTGATCCACTTGTGCTCTTACGTCAACAACCGTGGGAAGCCTAGATGAAAGAGTTTTGCCTTTGTCACTCACCACAGATCCAGTTGTTTCCAATTTGTTTACCGATCCCAGTATTGTGTTTCTTTGGGGAGGATTCCGAACACCAGATTCTCTCTGGTATGTCCTTTGAGCAGTTGTAATTGAATTCCTAATCCAGTATTGCTTTACAAGGAAGAGTCGTTCATTTAATGTGTACTCCATTCTCACGTTGACTAGAACAAAATCTCAAAAACAGTTGCCGACAATAAAACTAACAATTACGAATAAAACATGAATATCTGCGCATCTAGGACAGCCAATCGAAACTCCAGAAGATTCTCTTAATTTGGTGCTAAAATTGAGACATTGAGTGAATTCTTCATATATCATTCTATACCTAAGCAACTAGATTTAAATTTGTTTCTCCAAGACATTTAAATCTTTTCTCCCTCCCTCCCTCCTCCCTCTCTCTCGCTCTTTCTCTCTCTCTTTATATATATATATATATGTGTATGTGTGTGTGTGTGTGTGTGTGTGTGTGTGTGTGTGTGGATCGGTGTGTGGCGGACAGTTAACATTCTAGGTTTTATTTCTGTACCACCCATCTTGCTTCACGTGTCTACAGAGGCCTTAATGCTAGGCAACTGTACCTCTGATCAGGCCGATGAAAGCTTCGACACGTATCCACAGAGACCTTAGTGCTTGGCAGGTGTATCTCTGCTTCTACACGTGCCTGCAGATGCAGTTAGGGTGCGTCCAATCTACCTGCCTTCATTATCTGTAGATAGATGGCATCCGTTTTCATTTTACTATTGTTTCAGACTATGCGTCGCAGTATTAAATACAAACCCCTATTTACCTTAGCGACTGAACGAAACTACGGAAAAAAGCAATAAGATTGGTCGGTCCACGGGATTTGAATCCGGGGCCTCCCTAATGTGGGCTGCGACGTTACCACCAGAACCATCCCGCTGAGTATTTGAATCTTCTCCAGAGGTATTGTGATCTATTAATAGTGAGTGCAGCGTATATTCTCAATAACTAAGTCACTCGTGCAAACAATGCAGCCTTGGGTCCGACATTATTGAAATTACTGAAGAAACATGGGTGTATATAGATAAGATGAGCTGTCTGCCTCTCTACCTCCTAGAAGAAGCTTGCATGCTTAAACACAACGTATAAATTAACGCCAAAATGGCAAAATCACACTACAAACTGCAGCGGAGCAGTGTTAGCGATGAAACCACCTTCGTCGTGCAATGGGTGGATAGCAAGTTTGTGCAGTTGGTTACCCATAGGGATGAGTTCGAACTTCGGTTGGATTGAATTGCCTGGATAAGCGAGTTTTTCCCCGAGTGTTTCTCTTATCTCAACACCTGTTGGGTAATTCTGGTCTTTAAACTCCAGGCTTATTTGAGAATTGGTCACTATCAATTCATCCCTTGTCTCTTTAAACTTAAAATGCCATAAGTAATACTGAACTATTAAAAAAATGCAATGTATTACTCGGTACATCTAGGAATAGCGCTGGGTTGTTATCGTGTTTACATTTAAGTAGTCTATACTCACTGTACACAACAGGGAAAGTTGCTGCGTTAGCCGCAAGCAAACAACGCTAGAGATATAATATGTACTGAGTAGTACAACTTTATTGTTTATATTCTAAAGATATTTTGTGTAACGAGATGTACAATAAGCCGATAAGGTATTGTAAAGCACCGTTCCTGCTTCATCTCCTCCAAAATAATCATCTCTAACGGTTACAGAACTGTTTGAGACGGCTATCGAGAAATACGAGAAGGTAGATATCCTGTTCAACAATGCAGGCATCCTGAGGGATAAATTTTGGAAAGATACCATAGATATCAACTTGGTAAGTAAAATTTTTGCTTTGTTTTATTTATTTTCTCTGATATTTTTTTACTTATTTAAATTTACCCACCTGATTTTATATTATTTTTCCAAGAATTCCGAAATTAAAGGAGATCTACGCATATATTCCATACAGTTCTTTCGTTATATTCATAAAGTGATAACTGATGTAGGGGACTTTTAGGTGATGAGTATCAATGAACGTGCAACACCAAATCCTGCCAACCTTGAAGTGCAAGCATTATTACCTTTTTGCAGGCAGAGGGTATCAAATACAGTGAAATCCATCGGAAGGTTTTGCAATCGATGTTTGTAAATGATGCGATTAGCTTTTTCCTTCATCGTGTCCGTGTTGCATATCTCCCGTCGTCATTAATTCACATTCACAAACATCGTATTGCACCTAACAGTCGACCGGATTTGATTTTGGCGCATTCACTCTCAGAGTACGTTACGTTATAACGTAAACAGATTCGTTGCATCAGTTGATTGCCTACACGACACAGCAAAACATGGTCTCTAGGAGCGCCCCAAAACAATCAAGTGTAACTATGGCACCACAACACGGGCTTTCCTTCAAAACCACTTATTGGCCCACCTTACTCAAGACCACGGTTGTTAGAATGTAATTATAAAGGATAATTGGATCGAGCTTTAACGTGGTAGATTGCAATCCGTTGCCCTTAAATATCAACAAGGCATCTTTATATGTTGTGACAGAACGGCTATATTGATGTTTTGTGAATGGTGATATACATCTTCCTGAACATAATGAACAAATGGTAGCCGCGATGAGAAGCTGCGTGAGATGTATGCATAAAGATTCTTTACTTTCTCATCGACCTTGCATGTTTGAAAATAGTACTCTAATTTCCTCCATTAAATAAGCTAAACCATATCTTTTTTATGTGTGCCGACAGAGTGGTTCCATCAGAGGTTGTTTTTTCGGCTTCAAGTATATGGGCAAGAACGAGTGTGGTAAAGGAGGAATAATCATCAACTGTTCCTCCATTGTAGGGCTTCAGCCCCTCCCAGGAGCACCAGTATATTCCTCAACCAAGTACGGAATAATAGGAGTGACTAAGAACTTCGGCGTAAGTAAAACCGCTTGCCTGCGATTCACAAATTTATTTAATAATAAATCCTTTACCTCTTGCTCACGGTAAGATACTGTACAAATTAACATTTTCTCTTTCTTACTAAACAGGGTGTAGGAAATATATATCCACTCAAAATTTTTATGTAGAGATTTCATTGAAAATACACGTTTTGAAGTTCTTTGAAAATTCCCTTTAGAAAAATCTTAGTATGATTCGTGATGTAGGAAAATATATTTATTGGTAAATAGAATAAGATAATAGCATTATACATATCTTGTCTCAGCGTTAGATTCCACGCAAAAATTGGGTTTTATCTAACATAGTCATTATATTGTTATTTTAGTACAAAACAGTTTTTAGACTCTTAGGCAGAGTACGAGAAAACTAAATAAATGTTCCTCTGCAAATTGTTTGTAAAAACAATTTTTTTCTCGCACGATTCGCCCCTTAAGTTTCCTTCGGAAGGGAAGTAAAGCCGGTGGCCCCGTATCTAGATTTACGGCACGTAAAAGAACCTCAAGCCTGATAGAGGCCTCTGAGCAAAATTACCGATGTATAGAATGGGACGTTAAGGACCACAGCAGTTAAAGAGCGTCCATAAATAAAACTCAGTTTAATTTTAACTTATGTTTCCACAAAATCGTAGCTTTCGTGCTGTACTACATATCATTACCGGCCGCAGTGTGAAACTGTTATTCGTGACCTCCGATCATAACTTGACTTACATTACTCGGTCGTGACGGTATTCGGAATTCCAGTAGATAACAGCAGTTGCACTTTCCACATTATGTGCAACTATTTGAGAGAGCACAGGATAAAAATGTCAGCTGTGAGGCATTTTGTAAATCGGTAATACGTAGTAATATTTTAATGCAATCAGAAGTGGGATACGTTTTTAGACAAGTAGCTAGAATTAATTAAGTTAAATTTTCTACCCATCACAATTTCGTGGTACAACCTCATGTTTTCAACGCAGACATGAGAAGTGTGTTAGGTTTTACTAGAAGAGAAGATGCAGACACCATCCAGATATCCAATGTAAAAAAAAAATTGACAGAAAGATCTAGAAATGAATAACGGAGAAATGACCTGTATGCTTAAAGTTTCTTCCTGAATTGTTTTAAGAACACATCATAACTCTGATACAAACAAATGTAATTTAACATTACGAGCACGTGCGTCTTCCAAATGATAGGGATAGTGTTGCGATTTGTCAACACCTACTATCATGTGATGTTACACAATAGTGGCAGACGAGGAGTTGTATTTTGCAAAGCGTAGCGTCTTCACCTTTCACAAGAGTTTTATGTAACCAATGAGACATCCATGCAAAAGAATGATTTCAAGAATGACATACTAACAAATCATGTAAATGTTTCACTTCATTTTTTCCACATAAAGGGCTCATTAACATCAAACCCCAACATTTTTGTTTTATCTTAGCAGATGTTTCCCGTCATTCCTAATTAAACACATATTAGCGTAATTAGGTTTTAAATGTAAAACCTTAATTACGTTGCTCCTTTCGCTTTTCCGATTAAAGAGCGGTGCTGTTTCCTTCATTCATAGTTTACTTCAAATATATACAGCGAGTCATAATAACACCGAATAATTTTAAGGCATGATTCAGGTGTTCAATTTGAGCATTTTCTTCTCGGGAATGTATATCCGTAAATGTCTTGTTATCGAGCTAGAGGGCATTAACGTTTTATAAACGCCACGTCGGGTTAGTTGAAATTCAGCAGAACAAGCCATTTCTCCTCTTTTGCTGCAAGGCATTGGGAGAGTTTGGAAATAAAAGTAGCCACGTACCTTTAAGTTTAAACTATTCAAAACTCTCTTAAACTGAAGTAACTTGTTAATCTATATTTAATTATATGACACTAACTTCATGTGTTCTGAAGTAAATTAAACCCTTTTTAACCGATCTGCAGCTGCGAATATAGGTTATTGTCAATAGCATACGCAAATAATACCCACAATTTTATAGTTAAATTTTCCCCACCATTATACAAATTGCTTGAAAACAGCTAAAACAATGTTAAATGTAGCAAAATATGTTTTTAAAAGGGTTCAAACAAAGTTAAGCTAAGAATAAGACAAGAATTGAACAAGTGCATACATTTTTATAAGAGATGTTCAAAACGAGACCATTGACCTCAGAGCATAGTGATAAGGTCATTGTAATGATTGCCGAGTTCTTTAAAAAAGTATATCTGCATATCAGAATAGCATCAAATGCTACAAACATGCTGGCCATCAGCTCCTCAACGGGCATCTCGTACGCAAGAGTCTCAACATGTCCTTAAAGGAAAAAATCCAAAGGTGTTAGGTCTGTTGAACGCCTTGACCACGATTTTTCGGTGTTCCTCTGCCGATCCAGCGATCAGGATACGTCACACTTAGGAAAACCCTTACGCCACCGAATAATGCGCAGGTGCCCCATCGCCTTGAAACCACATTAACTGGTGTCAAGAACCTCCTCTTCTAGGGCCACTGTTCATACATTTCTTTGGACTCCCGAACGATGCGCTTGTATTCGGAAAGTTCCTGTTTCTCGCAGTCGTTGATGTACGGCAGGAAAGGTGCCGTGAATGAAGCAAATGCCTCCTTGGTTAAAGGTCTCGTACCCTTTTCGCATTTCCCCAAGCAGCACCATAAACGTAATGTATGCGTGCCGTTTTGCGTACGTAAAGTGGAACATTTTTACAATAGGCTGTGAAACCTATTCCTTCTAGTAACCAGAGTACTTTAGTGTCCTGATAACTGAGATGCCTACCTACACCACATATAGGAACCATAAATTCACAAAGTACTGTGTAATATGCGACGGAATCTCTTACCTCTTAAATAACAAAACGCAGGTTTTAGGTTAATGGTGATATGAACTGTGTTAAAAATAGAACAAAAGTGATGTTCTAAAACGCAAAGAAAAAAATACAAGCGATATTCCAATGCCGTAGGAGAACAGAGATCTATTTGACAGAATACATCTAACTCTTGCTTAGGGATTCGGATAAAACTAAATTAAAAGTGCCTTAGATTGACACTGATACAATTGCGTAGATCTGCAGATAAATCCGTAAAGTTGACAACGCTGCTGCACGGGGACAATGTAGCGTAGCTCTTCATTGCTTTGTGCAGCGCCTATTGCATTCGCGCCGCCCTAATCTCACGAAGTTTACCCGCTGTAGCTTCAGAATCTAAACCAATCTGCAGGCCTTGGGGAAGGGAAGAGGTGTGAGTTTAGAGCTTTGGTATTTAGGAAAAAATTCTGGATATTATAATACTTTTTTACGAGTCTCTGCAAGCCAGGCTTCTTGAAAGGAGAGAAGTACGTAAATGACAAGGCAGGTACCTGCCCAATGCAGCACCAACAAAAGAATTGTACTTGACGATGTCACTGATGTGCCAACAGGGTAAATAGGAAAGTTTCCTAAATATTTTGCTGTGAGCAAGAGGCCTAATGTAGATGCTTATTTACTACATTCACTTACTGGTAAATCTAGGCATGTATATATTTGCTTGCAGGATCCCTTCCACTGTGAGGAAACAGGTATTCGCGTCACAGCAGTGTGTCCTGGTGTAACGGAGACAGCCCTTGTGACTGAAGTTAGGGATCTGCAGTACAAGAAAGAGTGGGGGAAAGAAGTTGAAAAACTTCTTAAATGCTTACCGAGACAATCGTAATTCCATTCTGCTTTCTTTCACTGAAAACTAATAGTATATGTAATAGTGATTGCAATAATAATGACAATACCACTCACAAAGTAGACTGGTACCGCTTCTAGGGGGTTACCAGATCAACAACCTAACTCGTATCCTAACCTTCACACCGAAACATCGCTCTATAAATGTCTATCATATTTTATCTTGATTTTTGAAGAATGAAGGAACAAAACTTAGCCATGAAAAAGCAAAGCAACTGAGGATAAAAGGTATTATATTGCATTGAAGCGTCCCTACATCTAAGCAGGCTACTGTGACTGTCATTTGCAACACTGACTGTTCTTTTTTAGCATTTTAAGATCTAAGCATTTTATTTCCTTAATTTTGTGAATTATATGGTCAGCCATTGTAAAACCGAACGCCAAGTGCAAAAGCTGAATGGCAATGACTAAACCTTACATAAAGTGAAAGAGATAGTAAATGCCTCCCTGCTTAAGGTCTAAGACGTGCTGATAAAACCGTTATATTATGTCTTGCAAAGTCAGTCGTTCATTGATGAGGCTAGACTTCAATGGGAAAATATCTCCCAAACCTCTGCAATCTGTCGCGGAAAAACTATTCGTACGCTGTTGTAAGCAAAAGATTTCTTCTGAGAAGTCCAAAGCTCATCATTTTCTACCAGTTCAACATATCTATTGGTTCATTCACAATTGAATTGATACTCGCAAAAACGGGCTAGCCATCAATGTTTTAAAAAATAAGTTGTTTCTTCCTCCAGAGACGCCATAACAAACCAAGGCATCCTGGTGATAATTCCCATTGAGTATCAGCTAAATGAGATTCCACTAATCACGATTTGTTCACTACTAAACGAGTGTTTCAGCTGTGTAGATTGATGAAACCACCAATTTTGAAGGGACGCTATGAGCACGGCAACAGTATCTTACCTTCTAAGGTTTGAAGCGTAATACCTCGGGTTCAATTATCTTCCTTGTACATCCTCAGGTTAGGGAAGGGTCACGCATATTGATTATATCTGATGTTGCTGCAGAACCTGTGTGATGTGATACTACAGCAAAGTAGGGGTTCCTTAGAACCGTTGGTAAAGGAAAGTCAAATTGAACTATGTTTTACAATCGAAGTACATTCCCCTTGCCCTGCAAGTCCTTTTGTTCCCAGAAGGTCCTCGCCCTTACCGTTGCTTCACCTACACAACAATTGCCAGCAAGTTTTTCTCCTTACGCCGTGAGTATGAGTACTGGCTGTTCAGTGAGTTTTAGCTACTGTGCGGTCCAAATCTCTTGACGTTTCGTGACAACCAATACGGAGTAACCGCGTGGTTGCCGAACTTCGCTTCGTCAGAACGTAACGCGTTTGTTATAAGTGCCATCGCAATGTTCCATTAAAAACTAAAAGAAAACAAGAAGTGACACAAAAATGGAAATATAATACACAAATAGAGAAATAAAAACCATACCTTTCTATGCGTCCTCTGTTATTCAAGTGGCACAGTTATCGGAATATCCTTTTTCGCCTCCCTACACACACGTGAAACAGTTTATGATCTTAATGAGCAAACCTTAACCATAAGTTCTGGATATTTCGTGAATTTAAGATTGTTGCGCTTTTCTTCGTTGGCATACCTTTTAAAGAAATTATACACATCGAAGACAACATTCATTCATTCCCAAAAATAGCCGATGTACAAAGAAAATTGCAAATGAGTAGGAACTGACTTCTATATCCCGAAGACAACAGTCCTAACCTTACTGCTATATCCAGTGGTGTTACTGTAAAATGTGGCTTACTAGGGAACATTTTCATGAAAGAGTTGACTTTATGAACGCTAGGATAAAACTGTAAGAACTGAGTAGCTAGCCACACCGCAGCTGAATTTACAACTGAGCCGCTTAACCTTCCATTAAGCGCGCTGTAATAAGTACACCAGCAGTATTTTTACTTTGTCAATGTTTTAACCTTGAGATATCGCGTCAGTGGTACAATGAATTCCATTGTTGATGTGAGGACAGTTGGTGATTCTTTGTTTAAAGTTCTCAGTTGGCTCATTCTTTATGCGGATTTTGTTGTTGTTGCTGCTGTTGAGTATTCCAAGTAACGAGGTGTTTGCATTTAAAGCAAGTATTTTAGTCTGGAAGGAATAAAGTCTTACTGATATGTCCTTTGGTGCTGTTTATCCAATATCTGTTCCAATTGTCTGTTAAAAGATTCCAATATCCCATCTTGACATGTGCTGCTTGATATTTTGAAAAACTGAATTCTCTGTGACTGTCTGCAGCTGCCTTTGCTAGTTCATCTGCTCTTTTATTGCCTAGTAATCCTTCATGTTCCTTAATACATGGCAGGGATATAAGTTTATTATAATTCGTTATGTTTTTGTGATAGCTATGGCATAAAGATTGAATTTATCTATAATAGCATTGATAGCAGACTGAGAGTCGATGTATATGAGGAGTAACTTTTCAAAACGCGATAAGTCCACAAATACAAGTTGTAACGAGGTGTTGAGTGTTGTAAAAACCACAACGCACTCTTCTCAGGTAACGGATACGAGTTTGGTTCCAACACTCGGCATTATGCACTTTGGTTTTCCAATGGTATTATTCTGTGAAACAAAACCATACATGACGTTGCTTATTAAAAAGACAAGTTCGTGTATGGTTCTGTAGAGCTGCGTCAGAGGGCTTTAAAGGTGTTTTCATGACGAGTTTGTAACTGTATTAGAAAACCCCGGAGGATAACTATTTCCAAATTTATTTAGGACATGGACAATTGCATATTATTAAGTGATAATTATGACATAACAATATATAAAATAACTACGACAGCAATGGGTTCATTACTATTACAAGCATAACTATAACTAAAAGTCTTGTTTAAGCATCACAAAAGATAGCTATAAATTAATGGCGAACCATTGGGTGTAAAAATATTATTCTTTTTTGTATAGGGTCTTTCAACAAGAGTGTCCTATCTTTGAACTTAAATAAAACACGTTCTATAATTGATAGAGGTTTATTTCTTTTTTTATTTTGGAACATAATTAATGTCATTACATCAGTTAAGTGACCACCGTGACTTCATTGGGTTGCGCGTGTACGGTTGATCCAATTTTCAATGACAGAAGAACGTAAATTAGGTCCAACTTCACGAATAACACGCGTGATGTTATTCATAACATCATTTACTGTTTCTGGCTTGTTGACAAACTCGAGATTTAACGTAACCCCACAAGAAGTAATCCAACGGCGTTAAATCACATGACCTCGGGTGCCAGTTAACGTCACCACCACGGGAAATGATGAAACCTCTGAACTTCTCCTTCAAAAGATCGATTGTTTCGAGAGCAGTATGACATATGGCACCATCTTGCTGGAACCAGATGTTTCTGAGATCCATACTATCCAATTGAGGCCAAAAATAGTCCCGTATAAGAGTCTAGTAGCTTTCTCCATTGACAGAGCTTCTCCATCTTCATCTTAGAAAAAATATGAACCAATGATTCCACCATACCAAAATCCACACCACACAGTAACCTTTTGGGGATGAAGTGATCGTTCTTGAATCTGCATTGGATTGTGATTGCTCCAATAGCGGCAATTTTGTTTCTTAACACAACCATTCATCCAAAAGTGGCTTCGTCGCTGAAGATGATTTTTCGACAAAAATCCGGGTGAGTTTCCAATTTCTCCATAGCCCAGTCAGCGAATACACGCGTAACCTATGGTCGTTGGGCTTTAGTTCTTGAGTTAACTTCATTTTGTAAGCTGAAACTTCAAGTCAAGATGCAAAATTCGACAAGTTGTGGACGGCGAAAGCCCCAATTCTTGCGCTCGACGAGTAATTGATTTGTTTCCGTTCTCGCGTACACTCACGAATGTCGCCTATGTTTTCGTTGGAACGCTTACGTCGATTACATACAGGCGTTCTTTGATCGCTGACAGAACCACTTCTTTCAAATTTATCGATCAAACGCCGAATCGTTCTCTCGCAGGGACGATTATGCACAATGTAAACTTCACGCGATACATGGAAGGTTTGGCGAACAGATGATCCATTTTGATAATAAATTTTCACAATTTCTACTCGTTGCTGAATGCTGTAACGTTCCATGGCTATTTGTCAATAACAGCTATAACCACATGAAAAAAAATGACTGCTGTAATTCAATAACAACGGCAGCTATCACATGTTAAACATAGGACACTCTTGTTGAAAGACCCTTTACTCGTTCAGGAAAACGTCGCCTTTTATCCTAGCTAGTTGCTTTTCTGAAATATGAAATACGCATGCGGGCACATGATATTGCAATTAGGGTTTTACCAGCGGCGAGGTGTACTGTCTGTATGAGGCAACGCCGCACTGCTGCTATTCGCTAGTGCCGTGTTAGTGGACACGCCTCAAACGTCAAGAGATTTGGACCGCATAATAGTGGGGTGGTGTGACTCATCTCTCAAGCAAAGCTTTAGTTGGTGGGAGGGGTACAGTTAAATCGTGCCGTACGTAGCCCTGAAGTAGTTGTATTGTAGTTCCACTGTTGGGGAGCCAAAACTTGAAGTAGTTACAACCAAGTACGATACAAACTTTCCGGTGTCCTTCGCCCCAAGTTTAAAAAATTAACTTTGTAATTTTAATGTTTATTTAAATATTATATATGTATGTTTGCCTCGGCTGCGTCAGTAGTAATTTGCAGAAACACGTATCTCTTAGCAGGGCTTGGTGCGGCTAAAGAATGAAGGCTTACACAAATTATAATGGTATTTAACTTCGTTTTATTAATCTTTCACACGATTAAATAACACTTCAATGATATATCCTATTGTAGAGCTGTGAAGTTATTGTTACTTGTACTATTTAATACGTGAACTTTATAGTATTCACGCCGTAATGAATTTTTTATGTCTCACACTGAATATGTATCGTACCGATCGGGTCTGCTTGGGTACGGTATCTTGTAGCGTCTGGCTTCTACCGCCTAAATTTATAAATTTTACTATATTTCAAGTCTCTGATTGGCTAATTCTACTCCAATATAATACTTTTATTTAACTTTTAGCCTTTCTAGTTATTGATTAGCTATTTTTAACTGTTTTAAATATTACATTATTGTTCCAAGAATTATTAGTAGCATTATTAAACTTTCCAATTTATTGTTGTCTCAAAGTTACCTCATTGTTAGCAACTTTCGGCTTCTATTCTCACAGCACCTATATTGTTAAATTACATAATACATTCACATAACATTATTATACATGTACATAATATAAACATAATACAATGACTTACATACACTTTATATATGATTATACACATATTGCTTTAAGGCAGGCTGTTATTATATTTTATATTATATAATTAGACTGATATTATTTAAGTGTTAAAACTACTGCCTCAACCCGTACATCGTAAAACAGCCAATAGTTTTTCACTATCGCGCGTCTTTGGCCCTCGCTTACCTCATACCAAGTAAACAATGCATCCTTCCAGTAGCTAAACTCCTACCTGCTTGGAAGGGCTCCCCCACCCACTGGCTAAATTGTCGATGAATGGAGAGTAAATAATGTTCTCCGAGGTCACAGAGCTCGCAATTTGCTGATGCTGAACCACGGATTCCAGATCACTACTTCTGTGGCCTTTGTATATTGCAATGTGGATAGTAGCTAATACAAGGCTGGAAGAATATTGCTGGATCAAATTGCAATAATGTAAGATGCTACTTAATTTAGTGTGAAGAATTATCTCACTTTCATAGTCAACAATTGAAAAGTAATTATCGTTCAGTTATATTAAAATACTTCAGCGAGGAAAAACATTAGGATGCGGCATTCTACAGTAAAATATAAAACGAGGAAAAAAATCATTGAAAAGCAGACCTTGATGGATCTTCCTCAGGACCAACTACAGTCCGATCGTTCTTCTTAGAAAAACATTTTCGAGTATTAAAGTCCTTTTAACAAAGTTATAACAAACTCTTATTAATGCTTTCGATAAGATGCCACAATTAACCTCGTTCTCAAGTTTGAATGAACCTTGATCGGTTTTACCCGCATAGGTACCCTACGTACGTATCTAAACAATTTAAAAAATAAAAAATACTCCAAAATAGACGATGCATTTGGTTTCAGGCGTGAAATCAGAACTAAATGTAGAAATATGCCTGATTACAAGAACGCCTCAAACACCTTTTGATTGTTCAACACGGCACGTCATGATGTATATAACAGGATGACAATGGCGCTGATTATAGGGCTGTATTGCAAAAAAATAAGCGCCAGAGCTCAATATAAAAAGTTCAAGGGCATGCATCATTTATTCTCATTATTATTATTATTATTATTATTATTATTATTATTATTATTATTATTATTATTCACTGGCATACATTCTTCCAATCCGCATTTGTCATTAAGATTTTGTATTACCTAAATAAGCAGGTGAAGATAAAATAATTAACGTTTAGGCCTACAAAGCGAAAATACTTCCAAAGCTCGCTTTTTCTTTTCTCTACCATGTACAGAGAGAAGGTGTTACATTCCACCCAAAAATTCGATACCGAAATTTCACCGGAAATACATGTTTTGAGGCCCTGAATAAAAAAACAGCATTTTTACAAAAACGTCCGTGTGTGTGTGTCTTGAACAGCATAACTTATAAATGAAAAGTGGGATAAAACCAAACTTGGTATTTAGGTTCAGTACCTTCTAAAGATACGACTTGAAGATTTTCAAGAAAATCCCCACCCCAACTACCTCTCACATGGAAGATTTTTCGAAAATTTTAATTTTCTAAAAAAGACTAACGATTTTGATTGAAATACCATACATTAATTATATTTACATGACAAATAAAATGCATATCGTGAATTTTCTGGGAATAGTCAGTGAAGTCCTTTTTATTAGAAGGAGTAAGTTTCTTATTTTAAGGAATCTTGTATAATCTTGTATAACTAGTAAACGTTAAGCGACAGACGAAAACTTACTACACAAGAAATGTAGATCTCGTTGAAACACACAATTTATTTCAAATAATGTTTTGTGGGATAAGCCATTTCCGAGATATCCGTTATTAAGGGTTCGAATTGTTCAATATTTGGTAACTCTTTAAAATCTTTTCAACATTCAGTTGTTTCTCGCGATTTCATGGAAACAGTATAGAATTTTAAGACAGCGAATAGCGATCGGTTCTTAAACATTTGACTACCGCTGTCCCTTTATAGCGAAATGTGTAATGTAGCTTTCTCTAAAGGTTTATTTGGGTTAAAATGAAGTAGGTAGAAAAACAAGCTTTAGTAAGTATAGATTGCATATCCACTAATAAGCGATAGACGGTAGGGAAAGTCATGTTGAGTGTAACACAGATATTTTTATCTTGTGTATACTCCACCATATTTGCAACCTGCCATCGTCTCCCCTCACCCTGGCTGATTCCACATTGTTTCTCTGATTGGGATGGCTTTAGGCGCTGTCGTTGCTTTCTGTTTGCATGTTTTCAACTGGTTGTTAAGCTGTACTATTTCTCTTCAATATAAACACTAACTGATAGACCTCACTAATATCATTTTGAGTGCTGCGTTTCTTTCCCTCCTTAGTTGCTAATTAAGGATGCATTTAGTTAAAAAGAGTATTACCATTTTTACTTTCTCTGCCAAGTACATAGCAGGAAGAGAAGGTATTGCATTTCACCCAAAAATTCTATTCCGAGATTTCACCAAAACTACGTGTTTTGAGGCCCCCTGAATAGAAAAAACTATGTTTACTTTATTTACCACGTACACAGTAGCTAGAGAAGGTATTGTATTCCACCTAAAACTTCGATAACGAGATTTAGCTGAAAATACATGTTTTGATGCCCGGAATCCAAAAAAAGGCATTTTTAGAAAAAGGTCTGTGTGCGCGGTGTGTTGTCTATAAAAAGAATAACTAACAAACGAAAAGTGGCATAAATACCAAATTAGTATTTAGAGATTAAATACTTTTTAGCATCTTCCAAAGATGCGACAAAGATTTTTAAGAAAATTCCCTAACTCCAAACTACCCTTTACATGGAACATTTTTGGAAACTTTTTATTTTCTAAAAACGTGGCTCTAAAGATATTCATTAAAATGCCATATATTAAAGATATTTACATAACAAATAAAATGTATATCTTGAATTTTGTGAGAATAGCCTATAAAATCCTCTTCATTCGGAAGGAATTTTGTATAATCTTTATAACTGGTAAATGTTAAACGATAGACAAAAACATATTACACAAAAAATGTAAAGCTCTTTCAAACAGTTTATTTGAAATAAGTTATTTTTGTGTCATAAGTCATTTTTTAGATATCCGTTATTAAAGGCTTAAATTTCTCATTTCTTGGTCATCGCCTTAATGTCCTGTCAGCATCCAGTTGTTTCTCGCGATTGCATGGAAATAGTATGGAATTTTAAGGCCAGCGTATAGCTTCCAGTTCTTTAGCATTTGACTCGCTGTTCACTTTATTTGGATTAAAATGTAATAGATAGAAAAATAAGCTTTAGTAAGAATAGTTTGTATATCCATTAATGAACGATAGAAGGTAGAGAAAGCCATGTGAATGCATCATCAGATTTTTTTCTCATTTTTTTGTTTCACAATAGTGAAACACTGCAATATTGACATACATAGAAGCATAAATGAATATTTTTCGATTCCTTTGTTTTCACATTGTATCATATTAAACCAAAGGTAAAGCTCCTTCATTATCCTCGATGTTTGGTGGAAACGTGTTAATAACAGAATTCGCGACTGACCTTAGAAAGAGCAGTAAATTTCTTTCGTATGACTTTTCTTGAAAGGGAAATTATATGAACGGCCAGCTGCTTTTTGAATGGAGGTGCAATATTCCTCAAGAGTTTCATTACTATAAATCTTACAGTTATTTGTTGTGAATATAAATATTTTGGAAAGGTTGCAAACAGGGTACCAGGGCGGCACCCTGACTCTCTATACCCGTGACTAATAAATAAATAACAAATCCGATGTGATACATTCAGACGACTTTCCCTACCCTCTATCTTTATTAGTGGGTTTACAAACCATTCTTTCTAAAGCTTATTTTTGTATCTGCTACGTTTTAATCCAAATAAACCGTTGCAGAAATACCTACATTACACATTTCGTTACAGATACAAAAAGAACAGCGATAGTCACATGCTTAAGAACTGGACGCTATACGCTGTCCTTAAAATTCCATACTGTTTCCATGCAATCGCGAGAAACAACTGAATGTTGACAGGACTTTAAGAGAATGACCAAGTAATGAAAAATTCGAACCATTAATAATGGATATCTCAGAAATGGCTTAAACTGATTTTAGATAAATTGTGTGTTTTAAAAAGATCTACATTTTTTCTCTGGTACCTTTTCGTCTCTCGGTTAACGTTTACCGGTAATACAAAATCATACAAAATTCCTTCCGAATGAAGAGGACTTCGGCTATTATTCCCAGAAAATTCAAGATATACGCTTTATTTTTCATGCAGATATCTTTAATATATATTTTTTAACCAAAATCGTTTGGTTTTTTTTTAGTTATGCTGTTTACAGACACACACACACAATAACATACACGGCCCTTTTTCTAAAAATGCTTTTTTGGGATTCAAGGTGTCTCAAAACATGTATTTCCGTTGGAATCTCGCTATAGAATTCTCGGGTGAAATGGATTACCTTATCTACCTACTATGTACGTGGTAGAGAAAGTAAAACAAATTGAGATCGTATGTCGGTCATGGTGTTTTTGGTTAACATCACCTGCTGTGGTTACTTTGAGGAAGTCCGTGTACATTATGCCCCCCGTGATGGGCTTTTTGTGGCAGTTGAAGCTTCTGGTGATGGCGTTTGACAACTTATGTCACACAAGCTTAACTTTGGAACATTTACCGACGTCGCTCACTTTTAGTTCCCGATGTATATCTAACGTCGTGCCTTCAATCCTCTGCAGTTTATAGTTGTTTCCGCCGTCTGCACTCCAACTAGTTAACAGATTGTTGGTAGAGCTATGGACTTTTCTTTCGGCAAGAAAGTACGTTGATCTCAGGTCGTCGTGGCAAACCAAAGGCAAAAGGTTAACACCATGCAACACATGTTTATTTTACTCCCACTTACACAATATTTGAAATTAAGAACTGTCGTCACCTGGAAACAATTTTCTAAGCGAAACAATTCATCTGTCCATTCCGACACGCGTACTTTTACGCCAACTTCTTATGTGTTTTATGATGAGGCGAATTCATTTACGCGTACTTTTATTAATTGTCACGTATTTAACGACTCTTGGCCACTAATTCCTTGTATAGAATTTTATGTAGGCGTCCACAAAAGAAATGCGTTTCCGCACTTCGCGATCTTTTCTATTAGGTGGCAAATCAATACTTCCCATATTTTCATCCTTTGGAAGTTCTGAAGCTACTTTCGTATGCTGGCTGAAAGCATCACATTATAGTCCCTAACCTATGGATCTTAACCTTTCCTTATTGGCTTCCAGTTTCGCGCTCTCAGAAGCGTCTTATGCTTACGTATCTTCATTCTCTCACACTATTGGCTGAGTTTCATCCGCACAATTCTAATACCAAGATGGACACGGGCTTCTAATTCTCTCGTCCTAATCGTACTATCTCTCTTTTTTCGTCACGACGAATTTACAAACAAAAGAACAAAGCCCTTGCACCCCTCGCTGTTTCACAAAGTATGTAGTAAAACTAGACTATGAGTGAGTGACAACACTTTTTTAACTTGGAAAATCCTGACTTTGGACAGTTCTTATACATTGGGTTATAAGACCTACCTCAAGAATACTCTCTTGCATCATTATTTATTTACCCTCAGTATTAATCTTAACATAGTTACATCACCCTTTCTAAACTGATATGAAAGTTATACACATCTTTTCTTTGAACGGTTGTTAATTAATGCTAATAATGATTGTTTATTTACAAAATAATTGCGGCATAACGGCACAAAGTTCCGGCCTCAAACTCTGCACTCTTATTCACAAGGTTGACCATAATATTAGTGGAAAGCAATTAAAATGTTCGGACAATATAATAAGGATTCAGCGGAGCGATAACTTTATCACCGAATATTTATCGGTGTCGTGTTCCTAGTTCATGTTAATCGAAATAAACGTTTGTAGAAATTGTCTTATTGCATACTTCCTTGAGGCACAAGGGGGATTAGGGGAATACAGCATGCTTTAAGCAATAGTCAAATCTTTTAAGAGCGCGTCGCTATGTGATGTCTTTGACATTTCGTTCTCTTTGCATAGAACAAGAGAGAAAGGGAGAAAGAGGGAGAGAGAGAAAAAGCGATAATGGCTTCACATTTGAGAAAAGTATAAGGATTTCAAAATTCAAACCAATAACAAGGAGTACCTCAGAAATGGTTAACTCCATAAACAAATTATTTGAGAAACTGTGCGCTTTAACGAGATGTACATTTTTTGTGCAATAAGATTTTGTCTATCTCTTAAGATTTACCAATTATGCAAAAGTCATTCAAAATGGAAAGAATTTCAGAGGCTATTCACAGAAAATTCAAGATATAGATTTCATTTGTCATAAAAATATCTTAAACATGTCGTATTTTAATCAAAACCGTTAAAACTATTTTTGAGAAAATAAGAATTTTCGAAAAATTTCCAAATTAAGGGGCAATTAAGGATGAGAGAGTTTTCTTGAAAATCCTGTCGCATCCATGGAAGATGCTGAACTTAAATACCAAATTTGATTTTTAACCAACTTCGTGTGTAACGTGTTATGCTTTTACAGACACACATACGGAGCTTCTTCTAAAAATGCTTTTTGAGAGTTCAGGGGGGCTCAAAACGTACATTTCCGGTGAAATCTAGACATCGAATTTTTGGGTGGAATACAATACTTCCCTAACTATGCGTAATAGGGAAAGTAAAAATTGCTTTTGCTGCGCATAAAAAGCTTTTGAACTTAATATACAGCTAGCACTGAATAGCGTATCACTAAAGCTGAAATTTTTTTCCATTCTAGACCTCAAGTTCTCGGTAAAGCTGTTGTTTGTATAGTGAAATGGGCTCCCACTGCATCGGTCTGGGTAGTGGAAGATTGCAAGTTGTATCGCGCTGACATTCCAGAACACACTTGTTACAGCAAGCTCGTCATGGAGATCAAATAGACATATTTCCAGCTTATGGAGTAATCTGAATATGGTGCATTCTAGTTTAATTAATTACTATGTCTCCTCATAAATTGTTTATAGTAATCATCACTTTTATATTGTTTTAATGGGAAAATTGTTATAATGTAAATCCTTATATTATCCTGTGTAATCTGATAAAATAAAAGAACATCAACTATTCGTTTTTGTTTGATTTGATATTTATTGTGTTTAGCAAGTGGGATTGGCGTTCAGCCCAGGTTCATTTGCCTCTCCCACTCGTAAGAACTTATTCTTACTTCTAATTATTAACTATATTATTATCTAATTGTTTCTTTTCACTGCCCATAACCATTTGCTTTACTTTATTCTTATAGCCCTTCATAAATATTTCCTTCACTGCAATGTTTGGATCAACCTTTGTCCATTTGTCACTTATCTGTTCCTCCCTCCACTTGTTAGTGGCTCTACGTTTAAACAGTATATGTACTAGATCCTCCTGCTATCCAGATAAAGAGCATTGGTTTTGTGTTATTCTCATCCTCATTCCTGTTAACCTCCACACTCCTGATCTTACCCATGGTATACTTTCTCTTGCTTCCTTACCTGTTTTTTCTACATATTCATCCCTTCCCCATTTGACTTTAATATTTTATAATCTTTTAAAGAAGACTTTTCTGATATTTCAATAAACATTTTTTTTTATATTTCCATATCCTCTAACCTCTTTCTTACTTCTCCCTTTTCCACCAAATCTTCAAACAGTACACCGACTCTCTATGTTTTAAACTTCTTTCTTGTAAGTCTAAACACTGTCTTACTATATTATTTTCTTCTAAGTGTAGTTTTCTGTACCAATACTTTAATGTTTTCTCCATAATCTTACCCTTTGTGGCAGTAATTTGTATCACAATAATGTAAATGCCAGAGTGATTGTAGTGTAAATAAGCATTATTGTATGACATTGATTTGAGATGTTTGTTAATTATATGCATTGTTAGGAAATAAGTTTACACGACCTCACTGAAACTGACAATAGGAGCGGATAACAATGTGCAAGGTGGTGAGTTGAATATTAATTAGATGAGACAAACAAATGACGTCAGATTGGCGCGCTTTTCTTAGAAATAGCGGGAATATTTTCCCTAGAGCATATGTTTTCGTAATTTTTGATTGGATATAAAAATAGACGCTAATGTTGGCGCGTTTTATTAACCAATAGCAGCTCGGTTATAATCTTTAGGCATATTAGGGTGTGGGAGTATAAAAAGCTAAAGTCAGAGGCAGATTTCGACAGTCCAACAGAAACATTTGTGCATTACACGTCGCACAGTCCAACAGAAGCATTCGTGTGTAATACGTAGATCAGTTCAACATAAGTATTCGTGAGTTATACGTCGCGTAGTTCAACGGAAGCATACATAAAGTACACGTTACGCAATTCTACAGAATCTCTCGCGTCTTAAAGTTTGTTATAAATGTGAAACACACGAATTAATAATGTGAAGTAAATAAGTGATTATAGTGATATTAGAAAATATAACAGTTTCAGTTTGGCGTGTATCACGAGTCAATATGTGAACTTAATTGTGACGGTAATAAAAGTGTAAAAACAAATTCTTTTATCAGTGTTATCTGTGAGTAACAAATCCTTTCCGTTTACACACCCTGTTCAAGAGATTTGCTTGACCGAGAAATAATAGCTAGCCGGAGGACAATGAACCCAACATTCAAAGTAGTAATACAATAACAGGCGCCCAGCAAAAGATAACACGAAGTGACCGCGACAAATTGTCTTCCATACGTGGTGCATATAAACATGAAGTATCTTCCAACTACCTAAAAAATATTCCACTTCAAATTGGCGCACAAATGTGGGGCTAACAAACCATACTATTTCACCTTGCTTGATTTTCGGCCCACTTCTATCTGTACTACCTGTTTGACACTTACTATTGGTAAGCCTAGGGCTTCTTTACAAAATAACCTACGGACTTCATCAACTACTTCCCACCCCTCATCAAGTCCCCATGTCTCTACTCGTGTAAGATTATGGGCTGCACCACTGAGTTATATAGTCGTTCCAACCACTTGAGACTTATTTCGGGTACTCTGCATTTGCAACGTTTTATTATTGCTAACGCACGTTTTCCTTTAGCTACTGCTGTTTTTTTGTGTTTTTCCCATTCTCCGCCACCATCCATTTTGACTCCTAGATAATTACGTTCTCTAACCACCTTATATTCGTTTCCCCTTCCTTCCCATTTCCCATTTTTGCTCAATTTACTTCAATAACACCACAATCTGAGTTTTTCCTTGGTTAAGTCTCAATCCCTAGCCTTTACAATATTTTTTCTATCCCTTAAAGCGCTTGTCTTAATTTAATTTAATTACATTAAATTATCCCACAACCAAATCATTGTCAAAAAGCATCTCCGGTATCTGTACATTATTTATCACTGGCGAGTGCTTATTTTATATCCCTATTTCTTGTAATATATCGTCTATAAATGCTCGTATATTAAATAATACAGGACTTAATTTGCACGTTTGTCTGAGGCCTTTCTATTGTCGAATTTCTCCTGTTACTTCCCCTTCCTCCACTCTTATACAAAAGGTATTTTCTTTATACAATTCCCTTAATTTGATTGCTCATTCCTTTATTTAACAATTTATGCTACAGTAAATGTAGTTCAATACTAGAAGCTTTTTCTAGGACCACAAAGTTCATATACAATTTCCTTCTTTTCTCTTTTAAATACTTGTCCACCAATGTTTTTATTGTAAAGACGTTATCATTTAAATTCTGGTAATATTTTATATTTATCCGCCCATCTTTGCACCCTACTTGCTAAATCACTATCGTTAATAATCCTGCACAAGCTAGAAATTTGCAATGTATCCGAAAGTCCAGGCCAACTAGACTGGTATATTGAGAAGGATTACGTATTCCTTAATAACCTATACACTAGCATTAGCATTGGTACAGTGTTTTTCCTTTACACTGTGACCACAGCAGGTCCGCTCGCGCGCCGGCCTCTACAGCTTGGACTCCTGCAAAAACAGTTATAATTTACCCGCAACCGCCTCACGTTATCATGTTTACAGCTAAAATTACAATGATAATAAGCACATATCTTATCACAAGAGATGTTGGAAATGTTGATCTTCTCTATTTGCATATTTCTGGCATCTTTTCAGGAAATTTTCATTCACACTGAAGAGTTCAATATCCGAAAGTAGGTGAATTTCTCGCCTGTTTTCTTTTATTTCTTACAATGTATGGGGTTTGTTGCACATGTTTTATTTTTCAAGTTCCCCCATAGATAAAAAAAAATCACTTACAGCTAAATCAGTGTATCGTGAGGGCTATAATCCCTTATTATCATATCTTCAAAATTTTCCTGAATTTAATTTAATGTCTCATCAGCTCTATGCGTCATAGCTGAATTGTTGGGAAAATCCAGAGTAACATTCATTGTCGGTCAGCTTTTCAAAAAATAGTGTAAGTTATTCCTGTACTTCTCTTCATTTATTGATTGTTCAAAAAATATAGGTCCTATTACGGCACGCCAATTTTTGCGCCATCAAGAAATCTCGCGTGTAAAATCGGATTTCTTTGTACGCTACAGCTTTTATTTGACGACGAAACATAGTCATATAAATGGAACTATGCTTCGTTAGAGAAGAACATTTAGGCCCGCTTTTACAATGTGAGTAAGTAGAAGTAAACAACTGGCAGTTTTCTTTACAGTCGGAGTAAAGTTCCAGTAAAGATTTATTGGTTCTTATATCCAGATTGATGTACTGTTGGTTAACACAGTTATGCTAAATTTGTAGTAGTTGGTAGAAATGTTTCTCATATGTTTCAATCGCTGCTGTGTTAATGTTCCATGTAAAGCTGAGAATCAAGAATGTAGTTGTATTGTATGTGTTTTGTTCTCACTGTTATTATAAATTTATGTCTGAGAAAAAGAAACGAAATTTCTCACCAAATGAGCAAGAAATTCTCTGAAAATAGTAGAGAAAAACTTAACGTCATAGAAAATAAAAGACCAGATGCTGTTACATGGCAGGAAAAAGTAGATTGGGATGAAATCACTGAAAATTCTGAAACACTGAGTGGTGCGAAAATACCTGTAAAATAACCTTCGTATCGAGCGGATGGCTCCGGCGGTAACGTCTGTGGCCCGCATCCGGGAGGCGCCCCGTCGGGGGCATGGGTAAGAAAGATCTTGCTAGGTTCCCTCCGCGTTGAATCCTAATCCTAAAGAACCTTCATGAATATGTCAGGTGACTTTTCTGGGCTAGACTGCATTGGCTAGTACTTGCGGTGTATAGAAAAATAGCCCTTTGTGTTCCTAAACACTTCAGTATCATCACCTCCAGGCAATTTAATTCTCAAATAGGTACAATCTAATGCGCCTAAAATTTTAGGAAATTTTGCTACGCAAACAAAAACAAACATGAGTTATTCTTTTCAATTTATTCTTCAGTTTCTGGAAGCTTAATGTAATCTTTGGCTAATTTGCAATAGCCATGCTAACTTTTTTCTCTATTTGTGATGTTGTTGCTGTACTGATACCTATGAAATCACCAAGTGCAATTAACATACTTCCAAGAGCATGGAGTCGTAGAGTCAGAAGTAGTTGGTTCATTGGCGACACGACATTATTTCTGAAAATGAATTTTACTGTGAGTATCAGGTAAAATGATGGGTTAAATACGGGAGTAATATTACTAATAGCATAGTAATTAACCTGAAATGCGAACTAACCTAATGTGGAATGCGAAATCTGTTCATACATTAGACCAAGAATTAAAACAACTGATCATCCAAGACTCGTAATAGTTTCTCATTTTTACTGTTTACGCTTTCTTACACGTATCTCTAACTGTTCATTATTATTACGTTGTATCACTTTGGTAGAAATTAAAATAGTTACCCTCTTCCATTTCTTGCACTAGTATGTGAACTTAACCTCAAAACATCATCCAGCTAGGAGTTTCTGGAAGATAATGCTACGGTAAGGTAACTGTCAGGTAGAGCCTACTTTACTCTCACATAATGTCTTATCCGGATATTGTAAAATCGAACTGCTGGTAAAGTGACCGTAAATATTCTACTTGAGGTGGCCATATTGGGCCTAAGCGTGGGTCAATTACTCTTATCATTTCACAAAATCTAGTTACAGAAATTTACCCGACTGATGATCATATGAAAAATAAGGTGTATACATCAAACCCCATACATTGGAGGAACTAAAGGAAAATATCAGACGAAATATTCTCTCAATTTTGGATATTGAACTCTACACTGTGAAGAAAAAATTCCTAAAAAGATGCCAGAAATATGCGGATAGAGAAGGATATTTCCAACATCTCTAACAATAAGGTATATGCTTAGTATCATTGTAATTATAATTGTAACTATGAGAACGTCAGCAGTTGCGGGGTTATTGTAACATTTGTGGAAGTCCGAGCTGCGGCGACTGGCGCACAAGCAGCGTGCGGTAGCCACAGTGTGAAGGAAAAGCACTGCAGTATTCTGATAACATCTACCTGGTAAATTTCAGGGTGTTAGTGAAACGAAATGTTTAACAGCAACCATACTTATAATACAGAGAACCCTTTAACTAGCTCACTTTAGGATATATATGGTGTTCCCAAATCTCCGTCCACACTGTGCACGGCGCAATAGTAATGTTGATTTATGTTGCAGGAGCTTCAGGGGTGATAGAAATTTTAATCATTTAGAAGTTGTGGCTCCATGCGTATATACATAAGTAAGGCACAGTGTGTATTATAGGTATACAAGTCTGCAGGCGAGAGTGGGATTCGAATTCAGAATCACTTTGCGCCAACCTAACTACTCGTAAGCAAGCACAGCTGCGGATATACCTTGCAGGTTATATTCTGATGTCTGACTCGAGACGGATGGGACTTTAGCAGCAGCGACAGCGGCAGCAGCGGCATTGACATTGTTATTATTGTTATTCTTATTATTGCTATTGTCGTTATGCATTATTGACTATACGCATAGTAGAGTAAACCAAAACATTAAACCGCCAGACCAATTCGTACGCAGTTTATAGCTTTAGTAATGCCAACAACGTTATCGATGACTTGCTTAACTCTACTGACTACTGTTTTGTTTTACTCAACATGATTTCAAGGTCCTTATTTGAACTACAGACCTAATGTTTATTTGATAACTGATGAGCCTTGGTTTTGCACACATGTCGCACGCGTTCCATAAAGAGGCACTTCACATTTCGACAGAGTAGAGTGCAGAAAGGAATACTCCAGTGGCACGCTTACGTAGCACTGCCTGATCAGCCCACTGTCCAACCGTGTCTTCCTCACACCACAGTCCATAACGTCATTAGAGCTATTTTACTATTTTTGTTCTTATTTATCTTATTTATTTATCTTATTTATCCAATTTTTTCAAAAGTAGAGTAGCTCCATGGTGATTTGATTTTGCAACCCCTAACTCTCTAGCACTGAGCTAAGAGTGCTGCAACTTCAGACGATGCAAAAGGGTCTGTCATTAAGTTGCGAACACTAGTAATCAGATGGCTGGCGTTGTTGGATAATTAAAACACGACGAGTACACGGATATAGTTCTCCTCTATGGCGAAACGCGATGTAATGCTGTCGTAGCTCGGAGACTTCATAAAAAAACAAAGGTTCCCATACGTCACATACCATCAGTAAAAGTTTTTAATCGTGCCGTGATGCGAATGCGACACGAAGGAACTTTCGCTACGCAAGCACCAAGAGGGAGACTAGTAACTGAACTTGAGGTACAGAATATACTGTATTATTTTGAGGAACATGCTACAAGTAGTAAGAAAAGTAAGGGATCATCATCATTGTTGTTGTGAATATACTTAAAAACTTTTGTAAGTATGAACTCGATATCTAATTTTATACCCTGTAGATCAAAGAAGGGCGTCTTATGATTTAAGAGTTTCGAGATCACCTTTTCAAAGAATTTTGTAGGAAAGCCCATGGCATACGTATAAACTTCACCTCAACTAACAGCTCAACGGCAATGATTTTGCCCACAGGGTTGATTATTGTACGAGGGTTAAGCAAATAACTTTCGACACCCCTGACTTTCTTGAAAGCGCTTCCTGGAGCGATGAATGCTCTTTCACCAACGATGCCAGTGTGAATATACATAACGTGCACTACTGGGTCCCTCACAATCCTCCTGGTTTGGAGATGCTCGCACACAAACCCGTTGGGGCTTAAGCGTCTCGTGTGGTATTAGTGGGGACAATATTACCGTGCCTGTCTTTCTCCTACCAGACTTAGAGGACCACGGTATTCGGAGAGTTTTCTTAATGAGGTTCCAGTACAACTGGCGGTACAACACTGGTTCCAATACCATGGTGCACCACCTTACTATTACAAATCTGCCAGGATCCATTTGAATCAAGAGTATCCTGGACGTTGGATCGGCCGAGGTTGCCCCTTTGCTTGGCCACCAAAATCCCCTGACCTAACCCCATTCGATTTTTTTTCATTTGGGAGCACATAAATAATATTGTGTTTCAAACAGATCCCCTCAGTGGAGAGATCTGACGTCAAAGGATCGTTGAAGCATGAACATCTGTCACACCAGCGATTCTCAGAAACATCCATATGGATACACGGAGACAGTTGTAACATTGTATCAATCAACAGAAGCAAAATTTCGAACATCTATTCTATGAGCCAAGTCAGAATAACAATATCTAAGATTATGATGATAATGATAATAAAATAATAATAGAATAATAAAATAAGAATGATAATGTTGACGATTGTAATGACGGTAATAATAATAATAATAATAATAATAACAACACGCTAACAAATTGCAGTGAAACGCTACGCGCTATCATATTTACATGGTTTTCGTTACGGCGTTTTAATATTTGGTTTAGCTCTACAATAGTCGTTAATGTTAGATAAGAGCAGCGTGGGCGCTAATGACCCTGTAGTTGAGCGCCCTTTAACATAAATCGTCAAGAACAGCGCAAACATATTTTTAAAAAAGTAACTATAGGCGTATACTGATTGGTCAAATAAAGACATTTGGACATTATTCCGTATATTAATTATTTGTCAAGCTAAACAGTGAGTTTATTCCCTCGAAAATAAAGTCTCTGTAACTGAAGGGGAAAACATTCTAAAACCTTTTCGATCTGGTTACACTGTTCTTGTCTATCATCATGGACTGCAACAAGCCTGCAACTATCTCTCAATGAGCGCGATCCGTTCATCATCTTCGCTAATAAGCAAGAGGATAACGAAGGTCGCTCACGTTAATGCATTAGTTTCCCACTGATCCGTGTTTACTTGGAATTGCCCCGTTGAGGTCTGCAACTCTTTTAACACACGAAGGGATATCTGTGTACGTGAAATACGGCGCGTTTGGGGCCCCCAGTACAGTGCGAAAGTTTGAGTGTTGCAACTAAGTTGATAAAAATTAGGGATGGGACCTCGACACCGTCGATACCTCGATATTCTCGATACTCGGTGGTATCGAAGTATGTCTAATACTTTGAGTTAAATCTTCGATACTTTTAAATTTTAAGTTTTGTACTAATGAAAGTTAACTTTATGCTAGATAAGGAATGAAGAGAGTCGATACTTGACGTTATTGCCGCGCACGTGTCCCCGAAGAGTTGCTGGACTACATTTCTTGATATAACTTGACTGCGTTTCATATGAGTGGATCAATGTCACATTCCATACTCTTGTGTCTTAATTAAAACATGTAAACTAATGGGGAGAAGGAGTAAGGATACTCGTGTAACGTACAGCTAAATTGAGTTGTGAATGAAGGTGATTTAGCTGATGCATTAAATCACGTCTCTACCATAGCCTGGCTTGGTGACTCACTCTCAGGCAATACATTTACCTACTCCGGAGGAAATCTGTGAATCTAGCAAAACAAATCAGAACTTAAGGCGTCAGATAATACACCGCATGAACTATTTCTTTCCTTCCATCTGTTAATTTATGTTTACGCAAAATAAACCGGGTCGCGAGCGTAGCTTAGGTATACTGTACGACTAATTTACATAATATGGATAGAAAATCTATTATTATTATTATTATTATTATTATTATTATTATTATTATTATTATTATTATTATTATCATCATTATCATCATCATCATCATCTTCATCATCCTTCACTAGCAATAGGGGATATACAACCTGTGCGATTATCAAGATAAAAAATTGCTGCCAATTGAAGAATACTAATCAGGAACAATTTCGGAAATAGCACACAATACAAAATTGGTTACATATGTTTATACACAGAAAACTACTAATAAGGACATAATTTAGTGAACAGGCTTTATAGTTTTTTATCGAGTATCGAGAAATAGTAGTATAATACCATCACTAATAAGAATAATCTGAAACATTTGAAATGTAGATATTATGGAAAAGAATGATGCGTTTAACATCAAACAAAAATTAACATCTAGCAAAACTACTTCAACATAAAAGAAATAATACAAAAAATAAATAATATCCCAAGGAAAGAAGCCGTTGCTCACTTCAGATTAGCCACTAGACATGGCTGTCTGGCGGAACATCTACATAGTTTTGGTTTTATGAATGACAAAGCATGTAAAATTTGCAATGCTGACAAGATTTTAAATGGAGAACACCTACTAGAATGCCCAGAATTGAGGAAAGCTGTACCAGATGGGAAGATACATAATTTATATTGGCTAGCAAGGGAAAAATTGATGGATCAAAATCCTGCACATTAGATCAACAACATGATGCGTTTGAAGTGGACAGACAAAAAAATTATCAAACCTGTTTAGGAAAGAGTGGGCGGATTAGGTGCTCTGAGGAAACCGATCAAGAAAAGGGAGGGAAAAAATCTGGGGCATCGAATAAGAAGAAACCGCTTTCTAAGAGATGTACAGTTCGGGCGTTTTAAGGTGAGACCACAACCGGCTAGCTGTATTGCAGTGACCTCAGTGGTTTTCCAATGCGCAACTGACGGAGCATGACGCGTTTAATGTTAACTTTATCTGTGTTTCAATCACTAATATGTTCATGCTGTAAAGAGAGTTTACATTGTGTATCTCAAAGGTAAAAGTTTATTCAAGACATCTGTGTTATGTGCAATTTGCTTAAGAGTGTTAATGTCTTGTTATTAGTCCACTGCAATGCGTGCCGACAAATTCACGCTTGAACATTGAATTTTTATGTACGATACATACTAAAAACCGAATCACGTAGACAGGTGTGTAGACACAGGAGAAATTTCCTGGTATTCCAGTTCCAAGAAGACTGTTAGATGTCTGGTTAATAAATTTAGGACAACGGGATCCTCAAACACTAAACCTAAGAAGCGAAAACGAAATGTTCTAACGGAGGAAAAAAATTGACAAAATTGATGCATCTATTTGTGGAGATCCCTAAGAAAAACTTTATAGGAACAATCTCCACACCATAGACAAACTTAAGGACAATATAAAACAGAAGTTATGAACATTAGGCAAGAAGAACGTAGCGCGTGTGAATGGAAATTTCAATGGCAGGAATGTCTTAACGCAGATGGACACAACAACTTATAAGCAGGTTAGTACCCATTATAGTGTATGTTACTATTACTCCTAAGTAACGCGGGAGTTACGGAACGAAGAAACCCCAGTGTAATAGTATGCGGAGCACGCATACGTGCGATCCGTGGCCTCGCCATAAAACGATCGCACTGTATTAGAAGAAATGGTGAATGGGAAGAAGGTTCAAGGCAGTTGACTGACAATATTAAAATAAATCGTCTATATGCGGAGATGAAGAGAAAATCGGAAAACTGGTAAGGAAAGGGAAGACTGGTTTTGGAATGATGGACCCTACCCTTGAGCAGCAAACTATTATTTATGTATTAATTTATTTTTGTGGAGAAGCGTGCCCTTAATCAATCGCTCACGGCACGCGTAATCGTACTCCGTGCAATTTGCGTTACACAGTAGTCTTCTTTGCCTAGTAAACAATATGCTCGAACAAGTTAAGGAAAAAGCTTTAAAACCTGTTCTACAGAATTATTCTATTTGTTGCCGGGAGACATTTTATGAAACCGTTCCGCTTTAACTAGCAAATATTTGATTTCAAGAAGCTGTGCAGTGAAACCTGATTGCGGAAATACAGTGATATAAATTACGATCATCTTATCAGCTGTTAAGTAACCGGCGCCACGTTGTAAGAATTCACAGAATTGCCCTTTAACCTTGCTTAACTGGAAGTGTGATGGAGTGATATCTAAATAGAGAATGAAGGTCAGGGAGGCAAATTACTGGAAAATGATAAATTGCTAATAATGGTTGTTTAAATAGAATTGATTTATCCACAAGAGACCATTAGTTAGTGCAAAGGGAAGGCTGAAAAGGCAATCACGAAATGAATGCGTGCATAGCACAGGAAGAGTAAATTATATAGAAAAGACTGCTGTAGTGCATGAAATTTTATGCAGCTTCCGTATACCAGAATTAAACAGCATTATTACTGGTAATAAAATGGTTAATAATATATTATTAATACAGTTAATTCAATAAAATTAGTCCACTCTAATAACATAGTGCATTAATTGCTGTCATCATTTGAATCCCACCTCAGTGGTGTGGGGTTAGCTTGTCTATTAACTCGGAAGGCCGAGTTTGAATCTCGGTTGGCGTGAATTACCTGGTTAAATACAATGAGTAGGTACATTGGCCAATCAAACTATTACTATTTAACTGACCTATATGAAAATCAAATTACACTATTAATAAAATACTCTCTTATAACCAATAAGTGATAACTTTTTTGCGTATATGTTCATTTGTTTTCTCACCATCTTTGATTCGATTCGATTACGGAGCGAGGAAATATGCATTTGCCTACATTATCGGTACGTTTGTTTTTGTAACCTCAAATACTCAATTGTTATCAATGTACTTTAACTTAAAATGTCTACTCGGTTCTATTTTGAATAAAACTAATAAGATTGTATGTTTTTTGCTAAGAAAGATGGAATAATAAGTCACTGTCATAATGATCATGCTTATTAAATAAAAGTCTGGCACTTTCTTCCATTGTAAATACTTCACCGTAAACAAATTGTAAACGATCATAGTTTCCCCTTAGTAATTAAATTTCGCTTTTGAACTGATATTTTTGGTCCTCAGATAATTATTTCTCTGTTTTTCATTGTGTTAAACTCAATTAAATTATGATGAACATTCATTGTATTAATAAAGATAAGGTATCTTCAGGGTTTTTCCCTATCTTCTTAAGGGATGGTTGTATGAACTCGGAATAATTCTCTTTGCAATATCTTATCAAAATCAAGGATATAAATGTGGCGACGAATTGTGCGATGCACTTTTATTCCTATTTGACTGTTGGAAGATTTAAAACTAATGTTGACTGTTGAGAGTCATTCATGGCCAACTTGGTACGCAAACTGATTTGTTTTGCTGAAACTTGTGTAACAATTTGCATTGCTTTCACAATCAGCTGCTCCTAAACTTTTATTATTATTTTTGTGTATTTGAACTGTTTACGGTGCAATGAAATAACAATGAATGCTCACAAGCATGTTCGGATGCAAAATTATTTTACAACTACAGGTGCTTTATACAAAATACAAGCACAGACGCTTGACTTCTTGCAATAAGGTAAGAGTAATGGAACTGTATAACCTTACATTTTGTGCAAAGTTGTATCTTGTGCTGATATTATAGGGCTTTACCGTATCTTTCGTCTTTTATGCTCAAAGCGCTAACGCACTTAACCAGGCTTCTGTCATTGTATTCCTTAAAATACTTTTTAATTGAGTTTTGAAAAGTACATTTTTGTTGTGAACGTCACTGCCAACTTGGGATATAATTGAATCGCTT
This sequence comes from Deroplatys truncata, assembly GCA_030765065.1. Lineage (NCBI taxonomy): Eukaryota > Metazoa > Arthropoda > Insecta > Mantodea > Mantidae > Deroplatys > Deroplatys truncata. The sequence continues at coordinate 74,750,068 of CM060975.1, read as the reverse complement.
TTCCGAGATCAATTACCTAAACAACTTGCTAAACAAGTATTAACCAACATAAATATTAGAAAACTTCCTACGAATAGGATATTAGAAAATCATTCTCGTTACACATCGCACTTTGCTGATGGCAATATTTAATGTAACAGCTAGAAATGTCAAAGCAACGACATCAAGAGCATTATTTACTGACAGTGTTGTTTATTCGACCAAAACTTGTTTCTAATGTCATTCGCTGGTTTGTGTGGAACCGAAGCAAGTGACAGTGATAAAAGTGAGTTTATCTCCACATTCAAAAATGAAATTGAGTTTTATTTATGGACGTTCTTTAATTGCTGTGGTCCTTAGCGTCCCATTCTACATTGGACGTGAAAGACCAGTAATTTTGCTCAGATGTCTCTTTATCAGGCTTGAGGTTCTTTTACGTGTCGTAACCACCGGCTTTACTTCCCTTCCGAAGGAAGCCATGCTAAGGATTTTTACGCCCGAAGAAATCCATCGCACTCTGCCGGGTTTGCGACTTTGGGAATTAGAGGCTAGCATGGTAACCACTACACCACGGAGAGCGACAGCTCCACATTCGTTTGGAGTAAACCCAAATTGTAAACACGCGAAAATTATGAACTTGTTCAAATAATTTAAACTTAATCTAAAATTAGATATAGGAGCTCTGAATGCCTCTACTAAATCTCCTCGCTACACCGAGAAACTTGTGGTGTCATTAGCTTCACCGTTGTTAAACTTGCGCATAACCTCCAAATACTGAATATCGCACAGAACATTCACACCAACATTCACATTTGTGGTTATGATAAATTTGTAATGATGTTTTTGTACTTTATAAAATAACCGGTCGTTTGTATATCGTCGATAATAACTTAATCTCACTCTTTACATCGTTACGCGTCGTAGTAGTGAATTGCTGTACTGTATTTTGTGATTATCTTGGGTAGTATTTAAATTCACTGTTTCCATAAAACTAGATGTATTTTGTTGATCATTTTCTGGATTCGTTATACTATTTTAAATAGTAACTTTATTTTACCTATCTGCCTGTTGTATGTTCTGAATAACCCTCAAATTATTTCAGCGCGATATCCTTCCTCGACTTGAATTTCATTGCCGTCGTATTCATTTATCGAACCTCTACAACGTATTGTGTTAAGCTTTCGGGTTCTCAAAAACATGTTATAAAGAAATTAATCTTTTATACCGGACAAAATTGTGTCCAGTATCCAAGCAGCCATTTTCCTTCATATACTCTATTCTCGGAATAACGCCTTATCCCCGCAAGGAATCGCGGAATAAGTTATTTCCTGATTGTTTTCTTGATAGTTTCTATTCCGTTGTCGTACAACACGATTTAGCACCTAATCATGGAATAAGTCTAAAGTTCTAACTTCATAGTTCATACAATTGACCCTAAGACAAATGTCCGGTAACTTTCAACAGATGGACTCCAGACTCATTTGAGCATCATTCCACCGTCTTTGCCTATCTGAATTGTTCAAAGGGACTTTTAAAAATCATGTAATTACCAAACCACGTTAATATTAAGGAAACTATGAATTACTAAAAACAGTAATCATTATCTTCAGACAAAGAAAATTAACAATTATTAGTCATAGAATAATATTTTTATCTGATAAAATTGGATGCAATCCCTTTTGGCATGGACTTGTAGTAATACAGACAGACAGTTGGGGTTAAAACAATCTTATGCCGAAATGGGCTTTTTTCCCTCCTTTGTGTCTCTGTCATTTTCGAAGCGAAATTAATCTTACAACGCATATTATCTTAGCAGAGGGAAACATTTTATGCTCTAAACACATGCTTCACTGATTATGTCTAAGACATAACAACTTACAAATGTGAAAATAGTTTTGAAAGAGTATAATAAATGTAGAACTGTAGGTTTCGGAAACTGAAACTTGAACTATTTGCCCAAAAATACTTGATACCGTGCATATAAGACGTGACCCTTTGCGGTCTCTGCAAAGAAGACCAAATTTCATCTTAAACTATGTGATAGCAGGTAACTGTTACTGAGAACATTCACAAAAATGAGTTACACGTTTTTCTTAGGTGCGCTCATGTGTGTAAATTATTGAAATGGAATTTTTTTTTCACGTTGTCCACCTTTGAAATAATCTTCTACAATTTCAAAGATGTCTTCTGTCACACCAATCAGCTTTCGCTTCTCTTATCCTCTTTCTTCAAATTATTGTTTTATTCTGCTTCATAGCGTATATTCATCAATTTCTCATCATACCGCTCTTCACTTTTCGTTTTCTTTGCGCCTTTTCTTCTGTATCATTTTAATTTCCATTTTCTTTGCCGGATGACAATGAGGAAGAATACAAAGTGTGTGTGTTATATTCCAATAGGTGACGCATTGATCCCGGATAAGTGTGACTAAGTCCAAGGCACTGATTTTTTTTAACGAGATTCTCTAACTTAGCTCACCAAGTTGTTTACTGTGCTGGCTAGGCATCTCAGACGTTGGCCGCAAACAAGGAATGTATTTACTCTTTGATACTCACACGACGGTGATTTCATTTACCACAGGACCTAACGTATAACACCTTAGACTACATCAGGCTACTAGAATCTACGTTACTTTGAAGCGTAGTCAACTTGCACCTCAATCCAGTGGCAAAGCTGCTGCTCTGAGAGAGACGCTTTCAAGGCCAAGGCTAAAGGCAAGAACAAATATCCTAATCATTACTTCGGAATGGTTCTATTCTTGGAGCCAGGGGCGTTATTTCGGAGTACAGGGGAGTCAATTGCTCCACCAAGTTATGAGAAATAATCAGGCTACTGGTTATTATAGGTCTACCAAAAGCAAAATTAACGTGAACTGTACTTTTAATGTAAATAGTTAACATTTAAGAAATAAAACATGACTTTCTTTAGGCTAAATGTGTCGTTAAAATTCACATGAAAATTCGGACAACTGTTTCAGACAATCTTGCCCTCCCAAGTAGAAACCGAAATGACGCTCCTGCTCGGAGCCGTTAAAATACAGCTATATGTCTAATTATGCACTTCTAAAATAACAATCTTCCAACTTCTGTACACAAAAGCGACCATTTTGTATCTGCACCAAAACAACACTATGATCGTAGAAAATGCGTTGTTTTAGTATATAACAGCACAAGCCTTTGTTATGATACGGGTCCTTGGAATAAAGTCCTGCTTTAGTGCTTCGCAGCTGCAACAGAGGGACAGGAGACAACGCCCACTAGAAGTGTTCTGTCCAATCAAATTTAATTGTTTTATTGAGCCCTGCGATACACATGCGAAAAGCAAATACGGAGATGCAACGCATATGCAGTGTTATCAGTACGTTACAAATTCCCATGTAAAAGTCTAATAGGCGCGGGAGAAACGTAAAGGGAGGAGAGCATCCATTACTGTTATAGAGCGAAACGAAGAATCACGACTTGGAGCGAAAGAACCCTTATGCAAACTAACAGTAGACCAAAAATATCTTGCTGTTACGGTATATATAAGTAATAAACACTCGTGGACGCACTTAACTGTTATTTTGAAACGATTATTTGAAGCCTAATATAATCACATTTTCCCCGTTCTAGTTAGAACTACCTGGTAATGTCAGGGGACAAGTACGTCTTAACGGCATGGCTTTCCTCCGATTAACAGAAACAAATACTCTTACATTGCCTCACCTATTAAGAAGCAGCACTCTGCGAAAGGATCTCATCCATCATAAAGTTCTTCTCATATTTTAACAGTTGTTTTAAGAATGATGTTGATTACTGTTTGTTTTGTGACAACGAAGTGTAGCACTAATTCTTTTTTGTTTGACTAGCAATTAGAACGTGTAATAGGCTGCCCTTCAATCCAAAGTTCTCGACCTAAAACCTACTGAAGTAATTTCTGTGCCTAAGGTTTTAAGAGGTTGCAACAACTGTATATTTCGTTTCCTCTTGAACAGACCCTTGGATATCAGCGGCTGCCTTGTACTGCAAGTTTATTAATGTTTTATTTTCTCTAAAAAAAAAGCTCGATATTCAATAAATGGGGTGGAATACAATACTTCCTACTGTAGGTAGGAGGTAGAGAAAGTAAACATACATATCATTCCAAATTATCTATATACGCTTTATAGAACAGCGATCCCTAATATGGACTTAACTTCATTACAAAGCATTAAAACATAACGACTGACATTGGATTTTTCAAGTCTGATTCAGCTTTCAAATGCAAAGAGATGAAAAACTGGGGATAAGAATTGTTTGATTACTTTCTTAAAACAATGCGTCATACAACGTTTTGTAACAATGGAAATGATCAAAATGCTTAAGATGCTGAGATGCTGTTAAGAGCTAGAATTTACCGAGGATATAAAAGTTTCAAAATACAACTTACATGGCATAGTTTTCATTAGCTGGGACACTACTACTGAGACAGTAAATAAAGCTAAAGTAGCTTAATTACCCACAATAATCAATTAGCAGTGACAGTTGGTTACGGTTGAAACACATCATGATCGAGAGCTAGGCGTGGTTCTCAATATCATATATCACGTCCCTCATTTGACAAATAGGTGTGGCCACAATTTCGGTCAAAACCCAAAATTTCACAAATTATAAGCTCTGTGCAAATAAGAAACATCAATTTATGCACACTTAAACTACCCTTTTATTTTCTTAAAATGGCTCTAAAACTTTTTATTAAAATATCGTATGTTTAAAATCTTTGTAGAGAAAATGTATAAATGATTTTTACTTTCTCTACTACGTGTAGTAAGTAGGGGAAGTATTGTATTCCACTCAAAAATTCGATACCGAAATTTCACCGCAAATACATGTTTTGAGATCCCCTGAATCCAAAAAAACATTTTTGGAAACATGTCCGTGTGTGTGTCTGTGTGTCTGTGTGCCTGTCTGTCTGTGTGTCTGTCTGTGAACAGCATAACTCAGAAACGAACAGTCGGATAAACACCAAACTTGGTATTTAGGTTCAGTATCTTCCAGGGATGCGACACGAAGGTTTTCAAGAAAATCCCCCAACCCCAGGATACCCTTTACATCGAATATTTTTCGAAAATTTTCTCAAAAACGGCTCTAACGATTTTGATTAAAATATCATATGTTTAAGGTATTTTCATGACAAATAAAACGTATATCTTGAATTTTCTGGGAATGTCTCCAAAAGTGTTCTTCATTGTGAACGACTTATGCATAACCGGTAAACCATAAGAGATAGAGAAAATTTTACTGCACAAAAAATGTACATCGCGTTAAAATACACAATTTATGTCATATACATTTTTTTTGTTGAGTGAACTATTTTCGAGATATTGCTTGTTATTCTCTTAAATTTTTCAATACTTATTTTCTTAAAAGGGAATTCATTATTCATTTTTTTGTCTTTGATATGCAAAGAGTATTAATCTGTGGCAAAGGAAATGGTGCTGCACATAGCAACCAGCTATTAAGAGATATGTATGTGCTTATAGGCCACTGTATTTCTATATTGCCCTTGTAAATATATATTCCCCCTTACATCTACAAGAAAATTAGCAATAAGATAGAGTCTGCAAATGTTTATCTCGATTAACATGAAGTAGATGGAGAATAAGCGTTTGTAAAAATAGTTTGTACAAGAGTAGAGAAAGTCATGTGAGTGTAACACATCAGATTTTTTTTTTTTTTTTTTTTTTTTTACGATTAGCTTGTGAACTACTCTGCATTTGTAATGAATTTTGATACGTTTACACAACTGCCAAATATACGGAATAGACAAATACTTACTACACAAAACATGCAGACTTTGTTAAAACGCAATTTATGTCTAATAAATGTAGCACATCAGGTTTTTAATTATTCTGGCGTCTACCCATAGTAGTTACGAGGAAGTATCGTATTCCGCCCAAAATTCGATGTCGAGATTTCATCGAAAATACTTGTTCTGAGGCTTCTTGAATTTAGAAAAAAAAATCTGATGTGTTACACTCACATAACTTTCTCTACTCTTGTACAAAGTATTTTTACAAACGCTTATTCTCCATCTAGTTCATGTTAATCGAGATAAACATTTGCAAACTCTATCTTATTGCTAATTTTCTTGTAGATGTAGGGGAAAATATATTTACAAGGGCAATATAGAAAAACAGTAGCCTTAAAGCACATACATATCTCTTAATAGCTGGTTGCTAGGTGCAGCACCATTCCCTTTGCCACAGATTATAACCCTTTGCATATCCAAGACAAAAAAATGAATAACGAATTCCCATTTGAGAAAATAAGTATTGAAAAATTTAAGGGAATAACAAGCAATATCTCGAAAATGGCTCACTCAACAAAAAAAATGTATATGACATAAATTGTGTATGTTAACGCGATCTACATTTTTTGTGTAGTAAAATTTTGTCCATCTCTTATGGTTTACCAGTTATGCAAAAGTCGTTCACAATAAAGAATACTTTTGGAGACATTCCCAGAAAATTCAAGATATACATTTTATTTGTCATAAAATAACCCTTTTAAAGATAATATCCTGATATAAAAATAGGTTTCTCAAAATATGCCCAACTGAGACTTAAAAGGTGCATACTTCCAGGCTCGCAAGGTACACATTCCGTTTGTGTTAGCGCTCGCCATGAGAATGTGAATCTGATGCTGGATGGAATGAGCATTTCCCATCTTACTGCAGATTCAGGTATGTTCTCTGTAATTATAAGGACTGCCTCAAATAATTTGTAACCCCCATCACCAGATTGCTATTTAAGGAAATGTGTTAACTGTCCAGGCACCAAAAATTTGGTCAATAATATTCGGGATATTTTCGAAGAAAAAAGTATAGAGTAGGTGGGTAATTCTAGATCGCACAAATTTAGAAATAATACAATCACTGTTGAAGACTTTCTGGAAACATTGTCAGATCTTCTAGCTCGACCCTTAAAACTCAACAACAGTCTGCGTTTTTGTCAGAATGGAAAGAAAATTTGAAATCTAAAGAATGAATTGTAATTTGTAATTTTTCGGAAAACTATGCCTTTGTCATACAAGTTTCCGTTCAGGGGGTACATTGGAACAATAATCAGGCAACAATCCATGTATCTGTAATTTACTTTAAAGAGAGCTTTAAACAAAAATTTTATTCCATATCAGAAAGTTTAAATCATGATACAAATGTTTTCATCTGTTCCAACGTCAATTAGCAAACATCCTAAAGAAGGAAATAAGAGATCTGGAAATAATAATTTACTTTTCAATGGCGCTAGCGCTCAGTACAAGAACAAAAATGAATTTTAAACACATGTTTTTATGGAGAAGATTTTGGAGTTAGTGCAGAATGATTTCCTCACTACTTCACACGGTAAGGGGCCTTGTGATGAAACTGGGGGCATTACATCTAGCAATGAAAGCCAGTTTCTAGCCAGGACAGGATCCCATAAATTATTTACTCGGGTGCAGAATCACGTTACAAACATTAAATTTATTTTTTCTTTCATTAGCAACAGGAATAATACTGTAAATTATTATGTTAAAATGTTTAGTTACGTTTGTTTTATTATGTTAAGACAAAGAAGAAGAAAGAAAAAATAACAAATGAGAAATTGATAAAACAATGTAATTACCTTATATTTTATGAAAACACCCAAACAAATTTTTTATTATTTCTAATAATATAAATAACTTCAGAAAGTAACGTTAAAGCAATTTCACATGTAATTAATTATTTTATCAGATTCATTATAAAGGTAGGTATTTATTATAATAGAACATTGGTTAATAAGAAAAATATACATAATAAAAACTAATTACTACTGATTGCCAAGGAAAATCAACAGATATAAAAAAATTCTGATGTGTTACACTCACATGACTTTCCCTACTCTTGTACAGACTATTTTTACAAACGCTTATTCTCCATATGCTTTATGTTAATCAAGATATCTTATTGATCTTATTGCTAATTTTCTTGTAGATGCAAGAGGGATATGGTAGGCTTTAAGCGATAGTCAAATATTTTAAGAGCTGGTTGCTATGTAGAGTATTCTATTCTCTTTGTATGTCCAGGACATAAAACGTCTGATGTGTTACACTCACATGACTTTCTCTACTCTTGTACAAACTATTTTTACAAACGCTTATTCTCCATATGCTTCATTATAATCGAGATATCTAGATGTCAATCTTATTGCTAATTTTCTTGTAGATGCAAGGGGAATATGGTAGGTTATAATCGATAGTCAAATCTTTTAAGCGCTGGTTGCTATGTGGCGCATTCCATTCTCTTTGCATGTCCAGGACATAAAAAAATGAATAACGAACTTGAGAAAAAGTATATTATTGGAAAATTTAAGGGAATAACAAGCAATAACTCGAAAATGGTTCACTCAACAACAACAATGTATATGACATAAATTGTGTATTTTAACACGATCTACATTTTTGTGTAGTAAAATTTTGTTTATCTCTTATGGTTTACCAGTTATGCAAAAGTCGTTCACAATGAAGAATACTTTTGGAGACATTCCCAGAAAATTCGGGATATACATTTCATTTGTCATGAAAATATCTTAAACATATGATATTTTAATCAAAATCCTTAGAGCCATTTTTGAGAAAATTAAAATTTTCGAAAAATGTTCCATATAAAGCGTAATCTGGGGTGAGGGGATTTTCTTGAAAACCTTCGTGTCGCATCTCTGGAAGATACTGAATCTAAATACTAAGTTTGGTGTTTATCCGACTGTTCGTTTCTGAGTTATGCTGTTCACAGACACACACACACACACACACACACACACACACACACACACACAGACACACACACGGACATGTTTCCAAAAATGCTTTTTTTGAATTCAGGGGTCTCAAAACATGTATTTCCGGTGAAATCTCGGTATCGAATTTGTGGGTGGAATACAATACTTCCCCTACTTACTATACATAGTAGGGAAAGTAAAAAGTTCTCTTAAAACATGGCTGACTTGTGGAGAGACACTACGGAGTAAATAATGAACTATTAGTCAATTACATAACTAACGGCGCCAAAAAAGGGACAAGTAAGGTAATAAAATTAAGGTAAAGGTATTATTAAGACTTAATAATTGTAATAAGACTGAGAGTAATAAAAGAAGAGGTTGTTATACTCTCAGTACAACGACGCATACTAGGATAAATTGTTTGCTATAATAACGATTTTCAGATGTTTAAAAAGGGATTTAAAGAATTCTTTATATAGGACTGTTAATATAAACTTATGTCTGTAATAGTATTATCTATAAGAAAATTATTGAAAGTAAATACTACCTTGAGAAAAAACAAAACTTTCCTTTTTCGTCGTCAACTAAATACATTGCCAACCTAAGAGCAATACAGCATGCTAGTTCATCACACATAGACGTATGAATCTATCAAAACCGTAGGCAACTAAACCCTGGGAAAAGAGAACTCTACATATTAGTATATTAGAATATATATTAGAATCTTTGCCACATTCGAGAGGTACCATTCCATCCCACAGTAACCAGGTAACCATCCAGCAATATTCCCACTGCACGTGTTAACACAAACAAGAGAGTTATATTTTGGAGGCAAAATTTGTAAACCGAAAACCAATAATAGGCGCGTTAAAGCCACGTTGTTTTACACCATTATCAATATCTGAAGCTTTAGTGAAACTGTATTCATTTTAAAGTGAAGGAAAAAAGTTTTCGGTTTAATCGAATCGTGCTATGTGTAATTTATGCTTATAATTGTTTCCTGAGAGCGCTGTGCCTTCAACGCTTTGTATATCGCTCCTCCCATTAATTGTCAGCAACAGTGGATCCCAGTTCGACTTGACAGCGCGGCGGATGTCTACCAGTCCGGGTAGAGTTCACTGGACCATACGACTAGATGAATAATTTAATCCCGAATTAATCAGAAATAACACCCTCGTGATATTTTACAGTTGTTATAAAAATGTGGAGCAAGAAAAGTGTTTTTTTAAAGCTTTTTAGATAGTTAATGCATTTAAATTCCAAAATTAATGGTCTGTTTTATAACTAGATATGTTTCCTTTAAAATGATTGACATAATACATAGAGTGCATTCTCTGAGCTATGAAATGAGATATTCACAAAGTCTAATATAACAAGGACCGGAACTATCCGTATTTGAATAAATCGAGGTGGCTGATATTTCTGAAAATTCGTTTTCTAGTAACAGGCATACTACTACTTTAAATCGTATTTGTGTGTGTGTGTGTGTTTATCATAAGAAATGTATAGAGAAGCTTAAAAAAATTAAATAAATACATGACGGTCAATTTTTATTAAAAATCTTTAACCTCGACTGACTCATATAGCGACCAGTGTTCAAACATGTGACTATCGATATTCCCTATAACGAAATATTTAATGAAACTATTTATGTAAGCGTTTATAGCAATTAACTTTAAACAGGTAGAAGAATAAACTTTTTCAAGAATAGTTTGTAGAAGGTTGATAAAAATAAACGATAGTAGATAGAGAACACGTCCGAGTATTAAAGATTTGACTAACGCTTCAACTTCCTGTTATTCCGCTTGCAACTATTTCTGCAAACGTTTAGTAACTGCCACATTTAAACTGTAATGAGAAGCTCCGCGTCACTAAGAATATCGGATGAAGCAGTAGGATTTGCGAATAACGTGGTTATTTGCAGAGACCTCTGGGAGATAGCTTATGATAAATGAGTTCTACTGTCAATGAGTACAAAGTAACAAGCTGGGAGGACGTGTCTTTTGATTAAAAACAACATATCAGCACCAGTAATGTTTGCTCGCCCGTTATGACCCGTTATATTACGAGAGGTTATCACAAAATGCACATATGCCACTGATAATGTCAATGCACGTAGAGATGTTCTATTGAAGCAGTTTCCAAGATTAAGCAAAATGAATAACCGTTTAAGGCAAGCGAAAGGATACCAAAACCGATATTCTCAGAAATAACATTATTTCTAAATGTATATAGCATTAAAAATAACAGCGGGTGGCTCAAGCAGTAGCATCTGAGGCTAGTATTCGGGAGGTCTCGGGTTCGATTCCCCTGGACCGGCCATCCTGACCGTAGTTTTCCCAAGTTGATAGGTGAATGCTGGGTTGGAATACATGCTACCACGAATTTCATTTCATTTCATCTTTCGGGGTTGCTGGGCCTGGCACGTGTGAGGCGCACGCAGAATATATGGTTCCGGCACGGAACCTCTGTGCGAACCTCTCCGTCCACGCACCCAGATAAGAGATGAAGGAGCGAAGGAGCTGCTTGAATGCTCAGTCTGGAAACGACAGGGAGCCCGTTGCATTGCATCTGTCGCCATCAGATCTGCGTCAGCGTTCGTACTCACTCATCTCATCTTTTTCTCCCAGAGTTTTAGTTGGAACAATAGACCTAGCCCTAGTCGCGCTGCCGAAATCTTCCTCCGCTTCTTAACCCTAACCCCTAACATTAGAAATAAAATAATGTCGGCATTAACAAAATTAATAACAGGATGAATTTTTAAAAATTTCTTTGCTCAATGTCGCTTTAACATCTTGGTGAAATCACAACTTCATGCGAACGGTGTTCTTCATCCATTAGCAAAATACATATCTGTCTCTTTCCCAGTTTTATTTATCCTACTAAACATCTTCACCAAATAAGAAAACCAGATGTATTACATTCATATGACTTTCTCTATTCTCTATCTTTATTAGTGGGCATACAAACTATTCTTCCTAAAGCTTATTACTTTTTTCTTCTATCTACTACATTTTAATCCAAATAAACCTTTGCAGAAACAGCTACATTATATATTTCGTTTCAAATACAAAGAGAACAGCGATAGTCAAATGTTTAAGAACTGGACGCTATATGCTGACCTTAAAATTCCATAGTGCTTCTATGCAATCGCGAGAAACAACTGAAAATCGATGGGACTTAAAACGATTGACAAGTATTGAACAATTCGAGCCTTTAATAACGGATATCTCGGAAACGGCTTATGCCACCAAAAAGTATTTAAAATAAATTGTGTGTTTTAAAGAGCTCTACATTTTTTGAGTGGTACATTTTTGTCTATCGTTTAAACGTTTACCAGTTATACAAGATTATACAAAATTTCTCCCGAATGAACTTCTTATATACTAAAGCAGTAATTTTGGAGATATCGTGCGCTGACCAAACACCGCAAAAGTAACAGGAAATAGATAAGATAAGTTTTTGCGAGTAATCTGTAAAATAGACACGAAAGCAAATGATAATGAGTAGAGAAAGCTGTGTAACTAGATGTTCGTTTAACACACTTTAATCGAATATATTATATCGCGCCATGAATAAATGAAATAACTGCGCAAATGAATCCGTGGATCATAAGCACTGACAGAGATACCGAGGCCGTTGAGGCACGGAATAATGAATAGTAGCGAATTACTTATTCTCTAAAATTCCAAAATGTGTTACATTCAACACGTAAGTCCAAGATAGTTTTTATTTTGAAGCTCGTTTTGCGCGCCACTTTTACAAATGGTGATTACCATAACTCAGTAACAATATACACCAATGAAATTTTGCATGCTAACGTATCTTGTAAATATGAATAACACTCATCACATTCTTCCTTATGTTAGCTATAATTTATTTTAAATTATTAAATGGGGTTTTAAAAAAATAATGAAACAATAATAATTAAAAACAAAACATTTCTGTGAGAAATATCATAAAATTCCAAGTGTGTTATAGAGGGGATCCTTAGACGCAATTCAATGAAAGAAGCATGCACAAGATGTATTTAATACTTTGTATACTTCCTTTCTTATAAACCCTACACAATTTAAAAACAGCCTACTCGTAATGAAAAGTAACAATTCTAGTTAATGGTTAGCCTATTTTTTAAAAAATAGACATTTTTGTAATTTGTAAATAATGTATCTTATTCATAAACATTCCCTTTTCACTATCACATACGAATGATAAGTAATTAAAGATTAAATTTCTTGAATTTATATGAGCAAAAGGTGTTGTTTCTCCCTTAAACACTATTCAAATGGGGATCTAAAGCACTAAAGTTACCTGGTATTTTTAAATGGTCCGAAGGAAAATCCCGAGTAAAAACCTCAGCAGCAATAATTCTAACACGGGCATGAGGCAAGAACATCAACCCTGTAACATCAAGTGTGTAAATTTGCTTTTCCAGGACACTTGTATTTTACAAAAAATGCCGATTTAAATATTAAAAATGCACATTTATCGGAATACCATCCTATATAACCTTGTATTTTTACCCTCTAACACCTGCTTGTAGGTAGAGGAAGTATTGTATTCCAACTCGAAATTTTTATAACCAAATTTCACCGAAATACATGTTCTAAAGTCCCCTGAATAACAAAAAACACGTCAGAAAAATCTGATGTGTTGCACTCACATGCCTTTCTCTACTCTTGTACAGTGCGCTTCAAATGTTTTCCGATAGGCCAAGAGGTGTAGAGGAAGAGGAGGAAGAAATTTCTTCTCGACTAGTCATGCCTGGCTATAGCCAGCGTGCCGTTATCCTCTCAAAGGTCATGTTTACTTCTGTGTATGCATTCAGCGACCTGACTCTAAGAAGAAAGAAGACGAAACAAAATACTTTTCTCTTTACTAGAACTATTCAAGCAAAATAATTAACATATTATTTGCATAATATGTTGTTTAAAAATCAAATATTGCACTCTTTATGCGGGTGCTACACAAGTTAAAGATTCAGTAACTTTCTTGAGAAACAAGGTTTACATAATGTATATCTTGTTTTAACGCTTGTTGCTAGTAATAAATAATAATATTAATAACAATAGTTTCATAATTATCACCAATAGAACGTTCTACGCGTGCTCCGAGGGTGTTTATTACATTGAATATAAGTTCATTTTGCTTTTTAATTGTCATAGATATCGATCACAACGTTTAGCGTTAAGTGTGTAGTTCCATACAGTTGGCACATTCAGTTTTCTGATAATATTCAAGTAATGTTTTAAAAATATGGCAGCAAAAGTAATATTAATGTCAAACTGTTGAAGCAGTTTGGAAACAATTAAGTACAACATTAAATTTTCTTCAAAATGAGATATATTTTGCGTTTGTTACTGAAAAACGAATAAAGATTGTTTTATTTGAAACATAATTCCCCGTATATGCACACTCACAAGTGAAAACAAGAAAAACCATGCCAGTCGTATAGTGGACGTGGAATAAAAACACCTATTTAGGTATTGTATTCAAGATGTTAATAGATACGAAGGAACAACCTATAGCGCAAAATATTCAGTTTCTATATAGCTGTTTTATTCGTTTAGGATAAGCTAAACTTATTGTCCTACCACGAACATATAAGCTAAATTTTCAAAATAGTGACCCGAAGTGTTAATGCAGATAGATTGATTTGCTTTTGTTGCAATTGGTTCATTTGAAAGCACTCTATTCTGAAAACTAAATTGCTTTCGTTACAAATCTGAAGATGCCCCCCCCCCAAAAAGGCTTTATATTGCGATTCACGTTCCGAATTCTTATAATGCTTCTCTTCTCTGGTCTAGAATGGAATGAAACGTGTAACGGAGGGGACTCGACCCCGATCCAGTAAATGAGGATATTGTGCTTGTGACCCTCGAGGGTGCGCTCCCGGGAGGGAGGGACGAGGTGAGAGACACCGAGCGGCCGGAACCAGGATTGACGGCACAGCAATGACAAAGTTCCTAAAATTTCCAGATTGAGACACCCTGACAGTTGAGCAGGCAAACCGGGGACCCCACCCCAAACAGAGGGTCCAACGCCTCCCAAGAAGCGGCCCTTATACCCTGGCAACCAGCCGAAGACCGAGAGACGGATAATGTTCTGCAGAGAGAATCCTTTTTCTGTGCCACGCCGCATCGGAATACCATCGCCGACACTTGCAATCCTGAAACAGATCTAACGGGGTTAAGGATGAATGAAATGAGGAATGGAACGATATTCGGAGGCTGAGAGAAATCATATCAGCATTCGCCTGGCGACCCGGGAAAACTCTCGAAAAAAACTGTAGGTCAGATTGGGCGGTAGCCGGGTAGCGAACTAGGGATCTCTCGAATGCGAGTCGCACGCGTTACCGCGGCGCCACCTGGCCGTAAACTGGAAGATCCGTAGTTCAAATTTCGGCTATGACATTGAATTTTTCAATCTGATTCTATCTTACCAACCTTATCCTATACACGGCTTGAGTGAAAGAGTCTTCTTGTTAATTGAGATGAAACTGCAATTACAAACTTCGTTGTAAGTATAAGAAGAATGCAGTAGCTCAAACGATAGTCAGATTTTTATGTGGTGTCTTTGAGAATCCACGCTCTTTGCATTACCACGAGAATTATGATTAGGAAGAATTATATTTAAATATAGATTAAATTATTATTTTAAATTTAATAAACTAACGTGTTGCATTCACATAACTTTCTCTTCTCACCATTCTACAAATTCTTTTTTCTAAATCTCATTTTTCTGTCTACTTCTTATAATCCAGATAAACTTGCAAATCACATTTAACTTATCTGTGTGGTGTGGAGATCTGCCTCACATTCAAGAGGTCCCGAGTTAGAATCTCGGTTAAAGTGAAATACCTGGGTAAAGTTTTTTCCAAGGTTTCCTCTTATCCCGAGAAGATGAATGTTTGATTCTAATTTCTAGTGACCTCGGGCCCATTTGAAATTCAATTAAGAAAGTTATTGATTAAAGTTCTTTCAATTACAATAGGTATGAGTATCATTTTAACTATTTTGTTCATTCACCGTCCGTAATGGCCTACCCGGTTAAAGGACTTTAATTAAATACCAAAAGAAAAAGTTCACATTTACACGTTTCGTTGTAGTATATGTAGATAAAGCGATAGTCACATTTTCAAAAAGCATGTCACTACGTGATGCTTTGAAATTCCATGCTGTTTATATGACCGTGACAAAAACAAAACAAATAGCGACTTCTCAGTTACAAAAAATGCTCCAACCAATAACTCTCAAAATATAACAAACTGCGTGCTTTAACGTGGTCCGCATTTCTTGTGTATCAAAACTTTGTTCAATCTTTTAGAGTTTATTATACAAAAATTATTCAGAATGAAGAAGGCTTTAGAGGCTCTTCTCAGTCAGTTAAAAATATATATTTCGTTTGTCCTGAAAATATTTTAAACAGTGAGTATTTTAATCAAAATCATTAGAGCCATTTTTAAGAAAATAAATTTCGAAAATTATTCCATGTAAATGGGTTGTTCAGGATGGGGAAATTTTCTTGAAAATTCTTGTCCCATCTTTGAAAGATGCTGAACTTAAATATCAAGTTTGGTAGTTAACCGACTTTTCGCTTTGGATTTATGTTGTTCACAGAGACGCAGGCATATGGAGGTTTTGCCCTAAAATATGTGTTGCATTCGCATGATTTTCTCTACTCACTCTTCTAACAAAGCTTATTTTGCACCTATGTCATGTTAATACCCATAAACCTTCATCACTTATTTTCACAATTCGTTGTAGGTATAACCAGAACATATTAAGCTAAAGCGATAGCCAAATCCCTCAAAGCTGATCGCTACATGATAGGATTGGTTGGCTACGGAGGGGACTCGGCACTGATCCACATAGTGGATATTGTGCCTACGCCCCACAAGGGGGCGTCTCCGGAATGCAGGATGAGGCGAGACAAGACACCGGGCGACCGGAATCAGAAAAAACGGCACAGAAATGGCAGGGTCCCTAAGTTTTCAGATAGAGACTCCCCGTCAGACGGACAGGCAGACAGGGGACTCCACCCAGAACAGAGGGTGTCCAACGCTCCTCAAGGAAGTTAGGATACTCCCGACAGGCAGCCGAAAGCTGAGGGACGGAGAAAGTAACAAAAAGTATCCTTTTTCCCTGCCACACTGCACTGAAACACCATCGCCGACACTTTCAACCCTAAAACAGACCAACGGATGAAAGATGAAGGGAAATTAGAATGGAGATGAAATGGAGGTCCTGAAATTCGGGGAACTGAGAATCCTTCCCAGCACTCGCCCGGCGACCCGGTAAAACCACCCAAAAGAACCTAGGGTCAGGAAGGTCGGCCAGGGGAATCCAACCCACGACCTCCCGAATGTGAGCCAAAGACGTGATAGCTTTGAAATTCTGTTCTCTTTGTATGAACACGAGAAAGAAAGAAAGAAAGAAAGAAAGAAAGAGAAAAAGAAAGAAAAACAATAGCTATTTGCAGTTGAGGGAAGTATAAAGTATTTGAAAATTTAAACTAATAACAAAGAAACTTTAAAAATAGGTAAAATATAAAAGTTATTTGACATCTCTCACGATTTACTAATTATCAAAAGTAATTGACAATAAAGACTAATTTACAGACTATTCCTAGAAAATAAAAGATATACATTCTATTTATCATGAAAATAGCTTAAACATATGTATTTTAATCAAAATCCTTAGTCATTTTTGAAAGAATAAAAAATTTCGAAAAATGTCCAATGTAAGGGGTAGTTTGGAGTGGAGGATTTTCTTTAAAATCTCAGTGTCGCATTCTTGGAAGAAGTTGAACTTAAACACCAAGTTCGGGTTTTAACCAATCTTTTGCTTTTGAGTTATGCTATCCGTGGACACACACACACACACACACACACACACACACACACACATACACACACACACTTGGACTATTGTCTAAAAATAAATTCATTGGATTCAGGGGTCACAAACGTGATTTCTGGTGAAATTACGACATTGAATTTTCAGATGGAACACAATACTTTCTCTATTTACTGTAGCTACGTAGTAGAGAAAGTAAAAATGCTTACTTTGGATCCAGGGATTCTCAAAACGTGTATATCCGGTGAATCTCGTTATTCAGTTTTTGGGTGATATACAATACTTTCTCTACCTCCTGTAGGTACATAGTAGAGAAAGTAAAAATGCTTTGTTTGGATTCAGGGGTCTCAAAACGTATATCCGGTGAATCACATTCAATTTTTGGGCGGAACACAATATTTGCTCTACTTCCTGTAACTACGTAGTAGAGAAAGTAAAAACCTTTGTTTGGTTTTAGGGAGTCTGAAAACGAGTATTTCCGTTCCGAGTATTAATCTCGTTATTAAATTTTTGGGTGGAATACAATAATTCCTCTACTTACTGTATGTGCGTAGTAGGGAAAGTAAATTCAATGGGGCTCAAAACGTGTGTTTCCGGTGAATATTGTTATTGAATTTTTGGGTGGAATACAATACTTCCTCTGCTTACAGTACGTACGTAGTAGGAAAAGTAAAAATGCTTTCTTTGGATTCAGTGGGTCTCAAAAAGTGTATTTCCGGTGAATCTCGTTTTTTAATTTTTGGGTGAAATACAACACTTTCCCTACTTATTATAGGTAAATAATAGAGACAGTAAAAAGATGAGTTGTGGAATAGATAAGCGGCTGGTTGTCATTATGGCATCTTGCATGCAACCAAATAGGGAAAAGTGTAACTTAGATTGTAACTTTAAATAATTTCTGGCCTAAACTGTTGTCACGATGCACGGAAAAAATCATACTTCATAAGGACATTATGAAAATAAAGAACATATATTAGTTAATAATGGGTAGAGAAAGCAGTAAATATATAAAAAACCAACCCATTTTGTTTTAACACTTGCTTGTTATACAATAATATGATGCCTCTAATTCCTAAAAATTAGTTTGTATACTGCTTATGTCGCTGTATCGTAATGTTATTGCTGTTTTCTTTTCACAGTTATTGCATTCTTACAGCCAAGTCTAAGGGAAATGTCTTTGAATGATATTTTGTTTAGCCTGTTACATTTCTTAACCTTCCTTGTAGAGCGGGTATGAGCCAAGATACCTGGAATAACCTTTCGATAAGCTCCCGCTCCCGGTGCAACGGAAAACATTTTGAACCGTCTGTACAAACTATTTTTACAAACGCTTATTCTCCATCTACTTCATGTAAATCAAGATAAACATTTGCAGAAATTATCTTATTGCTAATTTTCTTGTAGGTGCAAGGGTAATATGGAAATACAGTACGTTTTAAGCGATAGTCAAATCTTTTAAGAGTTGGTTGCTATGTGGACCATTCCATTCTCTTTGCATGTCCAGGACAAAGAAAAATCGAATAACGAATTCCCATTTGAGAGAAAGTACAAGTATTGGAAAATTCGAAGAAATAAAAAGAAATAACTCAGAAATGGTTCACTCGACAAAAAAGATGTTATGACATAAATTGTGTGTTTTAACAAGATCTGCATTTTTGTGCAGTAAAATTTTGTCTCTTACGGTTTACCAGTTATGCGAAATTAATTCAGAATGAAAAGGACTTTTAGGGACATTCCCAGAAACTTCAAGATATACATTTCATTTTCCATGAATGCATCTTAAATATAATAATATATTTTTTATCAAAATCGTTAAAGCCATTTTTGAGAAAATAAAAAATTTCTAAAAATGTCCCATGTAAAGGATAGTCTGGGGTGGGGGGATTTTCTTGAAAATCTTTGTGTCGCATCCTTGGAAGATATTAAACTCAAATACCAAGTTTGGTATTTATACGACTTTTCGTTTTTGAGTTATGGTGTTTACAGAGAGACAGACAGACACACAGATTGATACACACACGGACATGTTTCCAAATATGCTTTATTCGGATTCAGGTTACCTCAAAACATGCATTTTCTGTGATCTCGGTATCGAATTTTTGGGTGGAATGCAATACTTTGCCTACTTACTCTACGTAGTAGAGAAAGTAAAAAATAAAACTCTGATAAATACAAACTTCGTATCTAATTCCTTCTAAGGATGCAAAGATTTTCAACGAAGATTGTCAATAAAATCCTCGTTTACATGGAAAAGTATCGTTAATTTGTATTTCATGAAAATGGCTCTAATAGTTCTGATTAAAATACCATATGTTTAAGACACTTTCATGACTAATACAGTGTATATTCTGCGAGTAGGCTGTGAGGAATGAACTTTGTAAATTTTGTATAATTATTAAATCCTAAAAGTTAGACAAAGCCTTGATGCACATAAAATGTAGATCTCTTTAAAACACACAATGTATTTCAAAAAACTTTTTGAGACAACGGAACAGCAAATTCAGAGA
Source organism: Deroplatys truncata (assembly GCA_030765065.1). NCBI lineage: Eukaryota > Metazoa > Arthropoda > Insecta > Mantodea > Mantidae > Deroplatys > Deroplatys truncata. The sequence goes on along the minus strand of CM060975.1, from coordinate 74,729,966 downwards.
TATTCGTTGTTATTGGTTTTAATTTTTCAATTCTTGAACTTTTAAGTGTTGTGACCATTCAGTTGTTTCTCCCGATGTTCATGAAAAGAGTTCGGAATTTCTAGGCCAGCATACAGAGACTCGCTTTTAAACATTTGACTGTCGCTTCGTTTTTCTGTATCCCCCTTATACCTACAATGAATTGTGTCATGAAACTCTTTCTGTAAACGCTTGTATGAAATAGAAAATTATGATTTTAGAGAATCGTTTATAGAACGATAGTGGCCAGAGAAGTTCATGTGTAGCTATGTAACGTCGGCTTTTTTACAATTCTTTTCAAATAAGAAGTTGCTTATTCTAACCATAATTATTCACTTAATCTGTGAAAATAACATTTAATTATAAGTGGTACCTCCAGGCATATCTTTTAAAAATATCTTAATCAGAAAGAATCTGTTAACAGCACCGTACTTGATCGTATCTGTTAATTTTCTGTCTGACATAATGAGATTATTTAGCTCCATTTAATGAGCTGTAAAGAAGAGGAACTGCGCAGGGCCAGAAGGTCACAGACAGCCACGCTGTTACCATGGTAATCATCAGTACTGCCTGATGTATAAAAGAGCGTGCATCCTCCACTGCTCTCACAACTGCTACTGCCTGCAGCCGCTTTTGTGGTAAGTTGGATCTAAGATATCGTAGCGTTCGTCAGAGCGCCTTCTTCATCTTTTCTTTGAGATATTTGTGTTTTACTTCTTTGTTTTCAACAATTCATTTTTACGTGGGCACATTTTTTTTCGTCCTTTAAATACAATATATTTGTTTTATCTTGTCTTTTGAGGAAACAGCGTTGGGTGTTGTTTTGAAATTGAAAATTTGGAAGAGTTTGAAATCGCATACCTAAACAACTTCACGATGCATTGAATTTTTCTTATAATATTCTCGTCCCCTCCCCTTTACATTTTTCTTAAATTTGTTGTGTTCTACATCACGAAATTAAACACTATTAGATTCGAACAACATAACTAAATATTTATAGTTGTTCACAAACTTACCAGAGCATTGTGTACTATTTACGACTTAAGGAGTAATTGTTAAAAAAATCTAACTTTACAAGGAGAAGCTTTTCAAGTTTTAAGATATATATTGAAATGGATAACAATTAACATTTTAGCATAATTTTTGTTTCTCACACAAATTATTTTTGCAGTTAATGACAAACAATAAAAGCTGGACAAATGTTTCTTATAACTTGTAAATAACGATCCGTCGACCAATGGAACGCTCAAAAGAAAGCAAAAGTACGAACAAATGAATGATCACTCGGCCCCTTTTTTTTAATTTGCAATATCACTAAGATTTCAAAAAAAATCTTATAAGATGCACTTCGCCCTATCGAAAGTACTCCGTTCCATCTCATAAAGCAACAAGATGAAATTAAAAATTTCTAAAGGATAAAATATAAGAAAGATCTGAAATACGGTAAATGTTTCTAAATATGGAAACAGGGAGAATGAAGACACAAGGGAGAAGAGAGATGTCATTTCTATGGATACTTTCAGCTTTGAACCTACACTTGAAAAACATTTATAAACGTAACCCTAATGTTAATTGTATGGAAGTGAAATTTGAATAACCAATGGCAAGAGTTCATCCACGGAATTAAAACTATAAATCCGAGCAAATAGCAGTTAAGATGTAAGATATTTTAAAGCATCAGTATATTTGTTCACAGTTGAATAACCCTTTTCTGTTTAAGCACTGATCCACTTTCATTGATTTCAAAGTTGCGTGATTTTGGGCTAAATCAGTTAAAATGTCTATATAACTACTTGAAAAACAAAAATACCAAGTGCCAAATACTTTGAATGGATCTGGGGTTCTAGAAAACGCAGGAATCGTGGATTATTATTATTATTATTATTATTATTATTATTATTATTATTATTATTATTATTATTACAGTGCTGCAATAAACATCAATACATATTTTGTAAACTTGTGGAGGAATGCAATTTTATTACCCGAATATGAACCACAGAACAAAACTTACTTAATGCTACCCTATAACTATGTACATCGTTCTTAATTTTATTTAGCGAACTATATGTGGAATGAACATATTTACTTCAGATTTAAGTAAACAATAATTTGTTATGGGTACTCGTATATGAATCAGTGAAAATGCCAACATAATTGTTTATCAAAGTTTAAACAACGGCTTGACAAAACTGACAAGGCTGTTTATACAGCTTTATAGTGGATATTTTTAAAAATATTTTAATGTACGAAGTATATAACTGTTTACTTTCGTTACCTCCAGATATCATAAATAATTTTAAATTAATTTTATTATTTAAAATGTGTCTTTTATTTCAGTGGGGTGATATCAAAGGGTAATCTAGACAGAAAGCTGTAATTCTGCATGCACATTTATAACCCAGACTTATAAAACATTGAATATTACTGTGAAGTAATCTTTATGACATTTATTTTCATAAAGTTAATAAATATTGTTTGGAAACATTGGATGGTAAAGAAAGTAAAAGCTATCAACAAAGTATGTCACAAAAACATAATAATAACGGATGTAGAATGTTTCAGCGTTATTCCTCCATTAAAAAAGTTATTCTTTCTAATTTATAATATTCTTGTGACAAACGTTTAACTATACTTAGTGGAACAATATACTCACTTTGAGTTTAAATCTATGAAATAGTCGGCAATGGAAGTCTCCAAGATTCTATACTTAAAGTAACCTCCTAAGTACACAAGTATATTTATTGTTGGAAACAATAGTAGTATACTCTATTTGCCGACAGCATCCAGGGATAACTTCAAAACAGACCAGTAAAATATTAATTGCAATGCTATTTCGTTGTATTCTTTCGTAATATGATTCTAAAAGAAGCTATGGGTATATTACACGTGATCGATTGCGGTCATCTATTGGCTAACTCTTGTAAGTAGAATTATTGTTTCGTTAATTATCAGAAAATGTCAGACTTAAGATGTACAGAAAATTAACCGATCTGTACTTCTGAAAATGTGTGACGATGTTATGAGCTTCCGGGATTGTTTTAATTCTTTTTTCTTATTATACATATTGTAATGCAGCATCAGTTATAATAATTTGTAATCATAGCATCCGCAGCAGTGAATGCTGCGTCAGCTATAGGTCTATTTAATATAGATTAGTATTTTATTGTATGTGTTTTAGAAGCAAAATGGAACTCCAAGGAAAGACTGCTCTTGTGACCGGAGCCGCCACTGGCATCGGCTTGGAATACGTTCGAGAGCTGCTTAAGAGTGGTGTTAAGGTAGGAGCAAGGAAGCACGTCTTATTTTACTGCCATCTTTTAATTGTTAACGGTGTTTAAAAATCACTCAAGAACAACAGCAAGCATTTTATATTCTTCAATAAATTACAACTTGCTCAAAACACAAGCATTACTTATGGCAATTCCTGGAAAACACTAAATGCACTTCACAACACTTATAATAAACCTGTACAAATGTACTGTGGGGAAATACTAATAACACCTCCACATCTAATAAAGAAAAATTAAAATTCCTTCAAAATTAATCACTTAGACCAATAATTTGAGAAGTAAGAACAATACCTATTAGCCACCATCTCAAATAAAGCTATCACTATGTAAGTTGAAATACAAGCTATTTTTAATTGTTATATTTTCAAATGTTAATAACTGGAACAATAGGTCATACTCTGTAAGTAACTTAAAGCACAGTTAGGATACATATGAGAAATCAAAAAAAATCAATAGTAACACTGAAAGAAAGCGTAATCATTTGGATGAACTTCACTGAGACTGTTGTGATAGAATACCATCTCAATCTAAATTACAATTTTAAAATGTAGTCCTAAGGTAGGCAAAGCCCTTATACTAGAAACCTTAAATCTAATTATCCAGCAAACACAAACACGATGGTTCCTTCTCTGCCAGTGGTGATGGGGACTAGAACAAGAGGTACATTTAAGTTCCTCTCATTTTACAAAAACGGAAGAAGCACCACAGACTCTGACGGAGAGGAGGTAAAGGCTGTTTATGTAGAATTATAAAATATATTTCCCTGGCTAGAAAATGCAAGCAAACAAACAAACAAAACACACTTATTGTATCAGATTCACAATAAATAGCATTACACCCCAAAACGGCAGTGGATAAAGAAATTAATAAGATGATCAAACAAATTGCTAAACTATGGGAAAACTTAACTGCAGTGAATTCCATACTACTGTGGGATGAATAATAAGGAAATGATATGTAAAGAAAGTAACTCTGATTAAACACTTTCTATATGAATCAAAGATATAACAAGTAAAATATATTGTAATTATGCCTATAAAACATTACAAAAACAAATACACTAAATGCTTACTGATTGTACAAAATCCTAAAATAATAATTGCCAGAATTACTAGCAAAAGCAGTCGTTGCAAGCTTTCGTTTCCTCACTAGTCATGGCTGTCCATGCAGCCATTTGCATAGAATTGGACGATTCACCAACATCAAACTGAGAACAGATCATGAATATAGAACACCTAAAGCATACCAAGATTTGAACATCTGCATATTGTCATCAAGTACTGCGAAGCTAGAAGGAAAATGACCTTTATTCTCAAACTCTGACCATTTAAAGAAATAAAACAAAACAAAAAACACATATATACACGCTTCGATAGGAGTTTATCGTATTACTTTGACAGTGCAACTTAGATTACCATATTGTAAATGTTTTTTATAGTTGTCATTACTAGCTGGCACAATAAAACTAATGATCGTTTTCAAAAAAAGCAATATCTTTGACTAAACATTGCATTTATAAAACTTGTGTTGATAAAATGTGACGAAATAAATATTTCAAACTAAAATCATATTGAGATAGGTAGAGCCAGCTGTAAAGCTCAACGTCATAGCTGGGATTTAAGTTTTTCAGCTGGCTCTATTTCACATTCCCTAGCCGGGCAGGTCATTAAAAGGGTATAATTAATTAATTTCATTGTCAATAATAATATAATACATAAAATCATATTTGTAAATTATTAGCAACAAGATTTTTAGATTTTATAGTTTTGTTCTACATTAAGAATACTTTAAAAATATCTTTTCTTATGAATACCAGCTTCTCTCAACGCATATTTACACAAAACTAACACAAACTGTAATTTTATAAGCTAAATGTTTCTTTTAATCAGCTGTATAAATAAATTATCTGCGGTTAGCGTATTCTTTATAATATAACTTTTCATTATTTTATGGGAGGAAATCAAATCTTTCAGAAAAACAGCATAAATTATGTGAAAATAAAAGCTGGGATTTTCTTTAACTAAATCTCTGAACACCTCGAACACGTGAGACTTAACAACAAGAACGATATACAAAATCAAACAATGTAGACTAAAATATCCAAACTATTTATATCTAAAGGAACCGCGGGTGTCATAAAAATACTGCTTTCTTACCTCCGTGCAGTATTTGAAACATTTAAAATGTCGATGGAAAGGGTAGCTTGAGTTTCGTGAACTGCAAGTACTTCCGTGCAAAGTTTGCTTTTGTTACTTATAATAGCAGCGAAGTCGTTTCGATGGTACGTCTTATTATTTACACATAAAAGAACGGAGCACACAAAATATAGCTTTTATGTTAAGCTAAAAACATGGAGATGTTCAATAATTAAAATATATGAAACAAAAGTCTGCATACCTACTTACATTAGAAAGATACTATTAAATAGTAAAGCCTAACCTCTTCTCTTAAGAGCTAACGTTCATAGTTTACCCCACCTACTATATTTGAAGAGATTGACAAGATAAACCAATGAAGTTTCAGTCCTTGGCAGCAGGAGTGGAAATAAGTGGGAAGGGAAACTCCCTTCATCCCCTCTCTCTGCAAGGTTAGGCATCCCTGTTATTAAATATAAGCATTTTCTGCGTTAATTGCATTCAGCACCAAAATGAAGTTGGTGAAAAACCTCTGTTTCCATGGAAAGGTAACTTCAAAATTAAATTTCACATTATTTGGCCTCTGTTCATAATTACGTTTTACATCAATGAACAAATTTTCCGTAATTAGTAATAACTAAGATTTAATCATTTCTACGTGCAGCTACCACGCCCTATAATTTAAACAATAAATATCAATGTGTTTCCCAAACTAAAAGGTTTCTGTAACTAATAAACTATTAACATTTCTTTTTCATAAATATTCCAAAATTTCTCTTTTTGTAGAATGTCTCTGTATGTGACATGGACGCCAGGAAAGGAGAAAACTCCGTCAAAGAACTCAACACAGAGTTTGGCAAGGGACGTGTCATCTTCATCAAAACTGATGTCACAAACGTAAAGGATCTTGAAGGTGAGTAACTGAGTACGCAGAGGAAAACTATTATCAGCATACATACAGGGTGGGATACATTTATAATCCGTATTTCTGGCACATTTATTAAATACTAAGTGTAACACATTACCAAAATATGGGAGTTTATTACTATATTCATTTTTTGAATATCACATCCCTTAGATGGTTGCCATCTTGACGAGAGCATTCTTGGGCTCTAATAATCATATTGTCCATAACGTGGCAGTTTCGGCTGGAATGGCTCATGTACACCTTTTCCTTTAGGCAACCCTACAGGGAGTAGTACGGTGGGGTTAGCTCCGGGGATTTCGATGGCCAATGAATATCGCTAATCTGGAAATGAGGTGTCCAGGGATGTGTTGTCGAAGGCTTCTCATCGACACCAATCCTGTATGACTAACCTTTTTAATTCCTGAAATGAGACAGCTCGGTCTTAGAGACATGTGGATACAACGTGATGATGCTGCCAGTCATACAGGATTAGTGCCGATGAGAACCCTTCGACAACAATTCCCTGGACACCTCATTTCCAGATTAGCGATATTCATTGGCCATCGAAATCCCCTGATTTAACTCCCCATACTACTTCCTGTGAAGTTACCTAAAGGAAAAGGGTACATGACAAGAACCCATACAATTGATGAACTGAACGAAAACATCCGAAATGCTGTGCCACATTATAGACAATATGACTATTTGAGCCCAAGAATGTTCTCGTCAAACTGACAACCATCTAAGGGATGTGAGATTCAGAAAGCTGATGTCTTGCACTCACATGACTTCCTCTAGTCTTATACAAACTATTTTTACAAACGCTTATTCTCCTCTACTTCATGTCAATCGAGATATCGAGGATAATCTTATTGCTAATTTTCTTATAGGTGCAATGGGAATATGGTAGGCTTTAAAGGATAGTCAAATCTTTTAAGAGCTGGTTGCTATGTGTAGCATTTCATTCTCTTTGCATGTCCAGGACAAAAAACGAATAACGAATTGTCATTTGAGAAAAAGTATAAGTATTGGACAATTCAAACAAATAACAAGTAATATCTCGGAAATGGTAACTCCACAAAAAATGTGTATGACATAAATTCTGTTATTTAACAAGATCTACATTTTTGTGTAGTAAAATTGTGTCTATCCCTTAAGGTTTACCAGTTATGCGTAAGTCATTCAGAATGAAGAGGACTTTTGGGGACATTCCCAGAAAATTCAAGATGTGCATTTCATTTGCCATAAAAATGTCTTAAAAATAAGATATTTTAATCAAAGTCGTTAGAGCCATTTATGAGAAAATCAAAATTTTCGAAAAGTGCTCCATATAAAGGCAGTATGGGGTGGGCGATTTTCTTTAAAATCTTCGTGTCGCATCCTTGGAAGATAGTAAACTCTAGTACCAAGCTTGGTACTTATCCGACTTTTCATTTTTGAGTTATGCTGTTCACAGCCTGACAGACACACAGAAACATGTTTCCAAAAATGCTTTATTTGGATTCAGGTAACCTCAAAATATGTACTTTCGATGAAATCTCGATATCGAACTTTTGGGTGGAATGCAATACTTCCCCTACTTACTATACATAGTAGGGAAAGTAAAAATGAACATAGTGACAAACTCCCACATTTTGGTAATGGTTACACTTCGTGTTTAATAAGTATATTTTCCTTGCCAACAAATACGCATTAGAAATGTGTCCCACCAATATAACCCACCCTGTATATTATAAGTTGAGATACATGGATTATTTTGCAATTTCAATTTTTACTTGCCAATCCTACTACAACGCTCTGAATGGAGCTAGGGATTGGACCTGACACCGTCGATACCTCGATATCCAAGAGGCACCAAAGCATATCTAATACTTCAAAATAAATTTTCGATACTATTTCTATATTTCTGCATTTCTATTCCAGACGCCATTATTAACTGTTGTGTTTCACTCTGCACTAGGCAAGGACGAAAAGAGTAGAATGTGGATGAACTTTCACATTCTTGGCTCCTGACTATATTCTTGTAGGAGAATCAAGCAATATTCCATCATTCTTTTATCTAAATGGAAACAGAAAATAACGCGGAAAAGACAATACTTATGTAGCCTGCAGCGCTAATGGAGTAGAAAATGAAGCTGATTTAGATTATGTACCACACTGCGGCATTTCTGCTTGGAAATTAACTCGCTCTTAGCCTTTAGTTTACTTATTCCAGTGACAAAAATAGGTGAATCCAGCAGAAACGAATCAGAACTTCAGACGTGAGATAATTCAGCGTTTGAAAATAGTCGCGTTTTCCTCGATCTGTTAAGTTTGTGACTATGCAATTACACTCAGGTCATCTCCATGTAAGCGTAGCCATCCTGTGTATCGCACTACCAGATAGATTGAACATTTTGTTTAATTCAATGTACTGGATTATGTACAGCAGAGTGAAATACGGAACTATTTTTAATTGAGAGCGAATAATAATAGGGCGTTTTGTAAAATATGCAGAAAATATTTTCCTGCTGTGGTAAAATTTAAAGAAAAAATTTAAAGAAAAACATATTACATCTACACGAGAAGTTTATAGAACTTCCATTAAGAACGCCGTTGTTGGAACTTGATGCCGTGACATCTAAAAATGAGAAAAGTGCGATAGTCTTGCCTACACACAGTCCTGTGACTTTCCAAACAGCAACTAAAGCTGGGCTGCTTTAAACTCAGAATTTACAAAAGTACGCCGTAAATAAGTATTTTTTTGGAAACACAAAGCACCAGCAGTGCAGAAGGGCCGTTGCATCCTGACCAGCAGCCATCGAGAAGCAATCTTGCTATCTCCATTCACTCCCTCAGCAATCCACTAATCGGCAGCAGGTCGCCCACTTTCACCTGGGCGGAATGAAAATATCCAGAGTACTTAGCCGCAAATGCGGCTTTATCTGTGCGATATAATAGGGAGAAGAGTTTTACACAAGCTTTTCGTTTTCTGTCTATGGGCGGAGTTTAGTTTTCTGCACTGCCAATTGGCTGGGTCTCGACGATCCCACCTGGGCGGACAAACGTCCATGTGGTGACCGAGCCCAATACTGCTTAACTTTGGCGACCGCTTGCGTGGCAGCAAAGCAGGATGGAATTTAGGTTATAGTGTAAGGGATATCCAAGGTAGCAGACGGGTGGGTCGCGGCTAGACGGTTACTCATGCAGCTAGTGACCAAGCCCGATACTGCTTAACTTGGGAGAAGTGGTGATGTGTAGGATTGGTAGCCTTTAACCTCGGGGGCCCAAGGCGTCCTTTGGTAACCGGTAACTCTTTCGTCGTCTTGGCGCCCTGTGGTCATAGCGACCTTAAGAGTGCACCAGCTGGTTGGTGTGGTAAGTAAGTTTCGTGTACATGGTGCGGGTTCTCTTCCGCACCACGTCCACGATGTATGGGAGACCGGAGTGGGTGTGTAGGATGTGTGACGGGAATCTACGCCCGGTATCATAGATCATCCGAAGCGCACTGTTCTGGAAGGTCTGCAGCCTGCCTCACCGGTCACCCTACAACCCCCATCGTTTCTACAAGCGATTAAACCCTTCCCGTGTCGATACGCTTAATAAAATTCCATCGGATTGCCCTCAGCCTGCCAACATGATCGCTGTAGCTTCAACGTCAACCACACGAGGTAAAATAGTGAAAGGCCTTAACATTCAGTCCAGAACATAATTGCATATGAAGGTAAACAAAGAAATTATTGATATTATTATTGATGATGATGATGATGGCAGAAAGGAGCATATAATCTGTAACTATTAAAAAGAAAAAAGTATTGCTGTCAAGGAGGATACAAAACCTCTATGGTTACGGGATCAGCATATAATACAAAATTGGTTAAACTGCTTATGTGCTGAAAACCAAAAATAATGTGACGGTAATTCATGAACTAGAATCTATTACCTTTTGACTTTTTTATAAACTGAGTGTCGAATATCGGTGCAAAATCAATAACGAGAAATAGTGGTATCATTCCATTCCTAGTTCCAGCATTTGAATGTTCTTTCCCTTAAGCAAGTCGGTGTATTAGGGCTTTCCTCGTATTGTTCATTCTAATTGGTAATGCATGGAAATTAATTTAAATTTCAAAGTTTCTTCAATGTTCAAAACATGTGTGTGCTCTTAAGGGTACTCGGTAGTTTCTACGAACTTCAACCCAGATTTTTGACATTTTTATTGCAAGTTCCTTCAATATAATTATAAAATAAAGTAAACGTTCATGATGCTACGTACTTACTTATCAAGAAAGTAATTTTCAAACAGTGAAAATGAAGTTAAGTGAAATGCACCCTGCAATTAGAATTTGACATTTTTAAACTTTTGCATTTTGATATTATTTTTCGAATATAGTTCTTTACAATCAAATTTGAAATGTTGTGTAACATTAACACTTCTAGAAAAAATATAATAAATATGCAACATTTTTAATTGTTTAAAAGTGAGTCATGTATTAAATTACTAAATACCCAAACACAAAACTATCCTTGATATCAAGAGAGGTTTCTTTGCTCTCCTTCAAAGAATGTATACTGAAAATCTGAAAGAAGCTGAGACAAAAATTGCATTAAGAGGAACATTTTGAAGTGGCAAAAGTGCAACAAAACAAGATAACGAGAAAATTAAATTTCATAATTCCACATGCTACTTGCACATACTTGTACAGGTCAATTTAAACATCACGTTTTGGGTATTTAAAATACTGGAAGGGTAAAACTCCAATTGGATCCTAATTCTTCAATGTTTGAGATTTTTCTATGAAAATTTTAAAAAGGTGTTTTTTCTCCAAATATTATGAAATGTTCAGTATCGAGTATCTTTAAGTTCAAAGAAGATGATTGATGTATGTTTCAGACGCCTTCAAGAAGACGGTGGAAACCTTCAAAGCCCTTGATATTGTCATCAACAATGCTGGCATCCTTGATGACAGTCGTTGGGAACTTGAAATTGCTATAAATGTGGTAAGTGAAACTGAAGATTACTTGCCTATTTAATTAGAAGTTTTAAATAATGATTTTTAAAAGTACTTGAATAAACGCAATACTTTGGTAGCGCATTAAAAATAATCCTTGAATAATGCATCATGGCGGATCATAAGTCTCTATTTTGATATGCTCTGTTGCAACAGATGATGTAGCAAAAAATCTAATTTCACCTCAATCGTCTTATTTGAGAATGAAGACTGAAACATCTACCTATATTATTACTCAGAATTTAATTGAATCTAAACCTTTCTATCGATATTCGAGATAACTATCAACTGATTTGAGAATGGGAGTGCGCAAGGGTAGTGCGAAGATGACTGGACAACTACACAAATTGAATAAAATAGCAGTGGAAGAAATAAATATATCATATGTAACGTATGGCTATAAACAGAACCCGACTTTCAGGTCCCATATCTTCTGTTTCTCTAACCATTTAAGGCTACGGAATCGAGACAGGAGGAATTTTCTGTTTTCAAATTTGAGCCAAGATGTTTGCAGAAGTTACTGCACTATTTACACGAAACTAATTCTGGAGAAAACTTAAAAGTATTTTAATCCAAATTTGAGGCTTAAAATGTTCCAAGACGCTTGAAACCCGAAAATGTATCAAAATGAATTTTTTTTGGTTATGTGAACATTTAGCAAATTATTCTCTTTCCAGTTTCTCCAAAAACATTTTAGATGAGGTGTTTTGAAGAATTCTTAATTCTAAGTTGGCATACTTTGTACCTTTGGCCGGGTATGAGACATTCGTCCCTTTGTTTGACCAGGGGCGATTAGAAACACACATACGTCAACCAACATACAGATTCTGTAAACTTAATGCGTTCCCATGTTCCTTATCTCTGTTATACGCATATACGTAATTATGAGATTACCATGGTAGCCTATGATCTAGATGTTATTACTTCCATACAACACATTGCAGGGAAGGTATTTTCAAGTATCTGAACTTTAAACTGTTACATTTAGTAGCTATGAGCTTAGCTATATTTCGCAAGTTTTCATTCGTCCACTTTAAGCACGTGACGGTCCCACCTGCAGAAACCAACTCAGTTTTAGGTATGTACTCGCAAAGACCGCAGCTCTCTCTCCCTCCCCTTCCATCGTTCTCAACATTTTTCTTTCTGTGCAACTCAGACGTCGTGTGACTTTTTGAAAACCGACAATAAAATTCTTTCCAAACAAATATAAGTACAAATTAAAGTTTTACAAAGTACTAGGCGTGTTTTAAAAGTAAGTACCGTTTGAATATTTGCCACTGCAGTCGCGATTTTGAGTATGCGCGATCACTTCCTCCATCCATTAGGAAGCCAGACGCAGCTGTGCGTGATCATCACGTTGTGTTTTCCTGTTGTTAGAGAGTTTCCAAATGTTCAAAACAATTGAACCACCCGCCGACTTTAAAGTCAGATGAATGATTCCTTTTTTGAATGCGGGAAATGTTACGCCAGCAAACATTTATCGCCAGTTATGCGAGGTTTATGGGGAAATAATAATGAGTGACAATGCCCGGCCACACACAACAAAACAAACCCAAGATCTGATCGCATCATTTGATTGGGAATAACCCGACCACCCTACCAACAGTCTGGATTTGGCACCAAGCGATTTGCATCTGTTTCTTCATCTGAAGAAATTCCTTGGTGGAAACAATTTCAACGACGATGATGATGCGAAAGAAGAAGTACAGACTTGGCTTTCATAATAGGCGGTATCATTCTTTGACAAAGACATACAAAAACCTGGTTTCCCGTTACGACAAATGCCTGAATAACGCCGGTGACTATGTTGAGAAGTAGTGTAAAATGCAAGGTAATAAATGATAATAAAGTATTTGAAGAATAAATTTTTCTGTCATCTTTTAAAAAATTATCGATACTATAAAAACACGCCTCTAAAATCGAATTAAAATTTAAGAGGTTTAACAGCACATGAACTTGTCTCTCTTCTTTATGCTTGCAATACAATAATCACTCGCTTGTACGCATATAAAAGTAGTGAAAACAAGGTTATGGCTGCTTCAAATATTATGCATATAGGCTTTGTTATGCAGCATTTAAATAACGGAATACTTATAATGTATACTTATAATGTTTGTGTATGTGCGTTTACTTCACGTGGTGAAGCCATTTTGTGATGTGATTCTTTGTTAGGTTTGTAGCTCCATCTGGTGTTAGCAATTTGCGGTAGTATTAGTGTTTGTTTGAAAGAATGCGACTGTTATTTTATTTAATTTTTGTTTACTGTCCTCCGGCTAGCTATGATCTTTTTGGTCGAGCATATCTCTTTATACAGGTTGTGTAAACGGAAAGGAGTCTTTTATCCAAAGATAACACTGATGAAAGAATTTGTTTTACACTTTTATTGTCGAACACATTCACTATCACATTTACACATTGATCTAGACACTCGCCAAACTGAAACTGTTATAACAACTTATTTACTGATCATTCTTAATTCGCGTACTTCAACTTTTTGTATAATTAACTTTACAACACTTGAGAATTTTCCTAACTCTGCTACGCGTAACTTGCGAATCGATAGCCGACGTATACTTTACAAATATTTCTGACGGACTGAAGGCGACGTGTAGCATACAAATATTTTCGACGAACTGACGGGGTCTATCTCTAACCTAGCCCTTTTTATACTCCTACACCCCGATATGCCTAAAGATTATAACTGAGTTGCTATTGGCTAATAAAACGCGCCAACATTAGCGTCTATTTTTATATCCAATGAAAATTATGAATACATATGCTCTAGGGAGAATGTTCCAGAAGATTCTAAAGAAAAAACGCGCCAACATTACGTAACTTCCTCGTCTCCAATAATGATAAACAGCTCACCCCCTCGCTGCATTATTGCATGCTATTATTGCCAGTTTCAGTAAGGCCGTATAAACTTACTTCTCAACAATAATTACAATCAACAAACATCTCAAATCAATGTCACATAAAAATGCATATTCATACTGTAATCATTCTTTACATTTAAATAATTTGTGATACAAATTACTGCATCAACCTGGAAATAAATATTGTTTTTTCTCCAATTACAACCCCCTCGTAATTGAGTTGTCATACAACCTTGGGACTAGGATAAGTTTTTTTGGGGAGGGGCTAGTGCAGATTAGGGAGGGGAAGTTAAGGAAGAATAGGGAAGAGGAGTGAGGTATGGACGCAGCTCCACATAGCATCTCCGCAGTGTGCAATTTGGCCGACAGTAGTGAAGGAAGTGGCCTTGCCAGGACCTTGGCTGCATACTAATCAGTACCAGATGTCACAGCAATGCCTTCGGTCATTCCTAGAAAAAACGTACACACATCAACAGCATTTTAATGACTGTTTCTGGCTTCAGCGTAGTCTATTGTACACGTTAGTACTAATTTTGCATAAAAATTCGAAAATATTCACATAGTTTCGGATACAGTTTTTATTATACGCAAAGATAGAAGGAAAAAAAGATGTAAAATTTTGGATCGGTACTACAATACGTCTTCGCACTCCCATATTTAATTGCGGCTGAAGGCATTTACATAACCCGTTGTGTTCGAAGTTGCATATGGTAATGGCGTTTTTAAAACTTTGCGATTACATACATATATTTTTGGAATTTGGAAGAGTTTTCTTAAAACCGTGTAATTTATAGTAGCGCTGTGTTACGAGAGATCTCGCCATCTAACATTGCAAATTCTAGTTGCATGTAACGTACTCTCAAGCTAATTGCCAAACATGTTGTAATCTGAAAAACTTCGACGTTTTGCAATTTAGAGGGAAACAAGAGTATGAATAAGGTGTTCAATTATATTGTTTTAAAGTTTGTACTTACTTTTGTAGTTAAAAGGGCATGATCATGGAAAAAATCTGCAGTCAGTAATGTTGCTAGTGAGATAAGTATTCCTTAAACTAAACAACAGCTTGGATTGCTTGTGAAGCGGAGAGGATTCAGTACTGACTCTGAATTCAAATATACCGACGTCCCACGAGAGGGGTGGGAGGGAGGTAGATGAAAGAAGACGCCGGGCGACCGGAATCTGGAGTGGGGCACAGCAATGGCAGGGTCCCTACCGTTTCACAGATATAGACACCCTGGCAATCGAACAGGCAGACCAGGAACCATACCCCAAATCGCGGTCCTTATACCCCGGCAACCAGCTGAAGGCCGAGGGACGGAGAAAATGCACAGAGAGCACCCTTTTTCTCTGCCACGATGCACCGAAACACCATCACCACTTTCACCCCTGAAATAGACCAGACGGGGTGAAGGATGAATGAAATGATTATTGGGACGAAGTGGAGGCACAGAAAATTCGAGGGATGAAAGGAACCACTCTAGCATTTGCCTGACGACCTGGGAAAAAAACCGAAAATACCCATGGGTCAGAGTGAGCGGTTGCCGGGATCGAACCTGAGACCTCACGAATGTTGGCCACAGACGTTACCGCCTGAACCAAAACAGCAGTTTAGGGTTAACAGGATTTATCATGCTTGGCAGGCTTCAACTAATTTCTATTACTATCTTGAAATTTGGATACTCTACGTCCCACAGTATGATACAGTGTCCGGAATTATTGCATTTCAGTTTCTAAACGATCATGGAATACTCTTATAGTCAGTGGATACTAACTAGCTTATACACTAGTTTTGTTTGAGACTAACCCTTCATCATTCTTAAATAGAGAGACTTGAGAGCGCAGTCCATTGGAACTTTACATGAATGGTAGTACAACACTTAGGGTTTGAGGCTTGCCAAATTTGGCCACTTAAAGAACAGAACTATGCACAGAGACGAGAGGAATGCGTAACGAGAACATATTTTATTACCATGATTAACCTCGAGGTCATCCAGTTGCGTCCTCGACCTTCAACTATAATTTTATCGTTCATGCTGGTGACCGTCTGATCTTGATAACACCTCATCTGCTCTTCTTATCATTACTAGTAGAATTCACAGAAGAGATTACGTCACGTGATAGATAAAGCACTGAAGTATGGCATACTAACTGCTATCTATTTTTTATCTATTTAGCTTTTTTTATTTTTTGCAATTTTTAGGAAAAGAAACTTGCTTAATAAGGTTAGAAAATGCAGCGGTGCAAGTCTGAGTCTATATTTACTTCTGTACTTAGAACTTCACTCGATGTTCTAACACTTCTTTACTTTTCCGCTGCAAGATTTTCAGGGGGGAAACAGCAGGAATTCCAGAATTCCACCAGCTGCTTGTTAATGCAGCTTTCTTTCTTATTCAATTTGCTTTAATGGCTAAATATTTCCTTCATAGTATTAAGACGCCCATACCATACACAAAAAATCTGATGTGTTACACTCACATGACTTTCTCTACTCTTGTACAAACTATTTTTACAAACTCTTATTCTCCATCTATTTCATATTAATCGAGATAAACATTTGCAGAAACGATCTTTTGACATGCAAAGAGAATTACATTTTACACATAGCGACCAGTTCTAAAAATATTTGACTATCGCTTAAGGCCTACTATGTTCCCCTTGTTTTGTATTTGCAAGGGCAATATAGGCACAGACATATCTCTTAATAGCTGGTTCCTATGTGCAGCACCATTCTCTTTGCCACAGATTAATACTCTTTGCATATATAAGACAAAAAAAATGAATAACGAATTCCCATTTAGAAAATAAGTATTGAAAAATTTAAGGGAATAACAAGCAGTATCTCGAAAATGGTTCACTCAACAACAAAATGTATATAACATAAATTGTGTATTTTAACGGGATCTACATTTTTGTATAGTAAAATTTTGTCTATCTCTTATGGTTTACCAGTTATGCAAAAGTCGTTCACAATGAAGAATACTTTTGGAGACATTCCCAGAAAATTCGAGATATACATTTCATTTGTCATGAAAATATATTAAACATATGATATTTTAGTCAAAATCGGTAGAGCCATTTTTGAAAAAACTAAACTTTTCGAAAAATCTTCCATGTGAAGGGTAATCTGGGGTGGGGAGATTTTCTTGAAAACCTTCGTGTCGCATCTCTGGAAGATACTGAACCTAAATACCAAGTTTGGTGTTTATCCGACTGTTCGCTTCCGAGTTATGCTGTTCACAGACGCACACACGGACATGTTTCCATAAATGCTTTTTTTTGGATTCAGGGGGTCTCAAAACATATATTTCCGGTGAAATCACGGTATCGAATTTTTGGGTGGAATACAATACTTCCCCTACTTACTATACGTAGTAGAGAAAGTAAAGATCCAAAACTTACGCTAAATCATCAATTTGTCAACGATTTCTAAGTTGATGATGGGGAACATAGAGCAAATTGATACAACTGATAATGTTTTCAACTAATTTCCTCGGTTTCCTCTCTTTTTTGTTGTTGTTTTTTTTTTTTTGTTTTTTTAGCTACTTTCACTGTTTTTATTGCGAGGGAGAGAAAGTAGAATCCTAAGTTTAAAATAAAACCTCTCTCAAATCAATGGCTTACAGAATTGGATTTATCAGGCTTATTTATAGGTTTGCTTGCTTGACCAATGTAACTGTTGTGCGAGTGTCAAGAATTTATTCGAACCATTCTGTCATTAGCACATTGTTAAGCAATTTTTAATATTTTACAGAATGCTGTAGTCAGAGGCACTCTCCTTGGATTCCAATACATGGGTAAGGACAAGGGAGGCAAGGGTGGCGTAGTGGCCAACATTGCTTCCATCTTGGGTCTTCAGGCAATGGCAGGATGTCCTGTCTACGTCGCCACTAAGCACGCCGTGGTCGGACTTAGCCGTTCCTTTGGGGTAAGTTTAAGTTTAAATATTTTGAAACACAATGCATTTTCAGTTTCACAGCAGATGGCGCGTGGTTTCTTCTACTGAAATACTGGATCAAGTTTGTGCAAATGCCCTTTCAGTTGGCAGTGCCCTTTATTACCTCAAATATCCAACTAAATTTTGCCCATTGCAAGCTGTTTAGCTCACGATTCTTAAAAATTCCTGAGTATTAATCTTTAGTGTCTATATTCTTTAATTGACCAGTACTCTTTTATTTTCTTTCCAACTGCTCCTCGTTAACTCTGTGGACGAATCTATAGCATAGTCAAAACCTCGACTAAGGTCCAATAACGAGATCATTGCTCCTTATTTAACTCAACCATCTGCCTTTCATACCCTTAAGCGTGGCACCCACGTCATTTCAGAAGCGTTTCACGGCAATCCCAGAACAGTACTTAATTTCGTTTATAAGCTTCAACAGCTTTACAGCTCCAGTTTTTTCTACCTCCTCCCTCTACCACAGATTTTACCAAGTAAGTAAATCTTAGGCAAACGTCTTTCAATTGACGTCTGGTTATAACTCAAAATGCACAACCAAGTTTGATTTATCCATTGCAAATTGTTCCAAAGTTATACTTTTTAAAAATATATTTTACCATTAACTTTGAATATCGATATTCTTTAATTGACCAATACTTTTATTTTCTTGCTATCTGCGACTCAATGATATTTAAAACGTATTCACATGATAGTCCAAATCTAAGTTAAAGTTCAATGAGTGCAGTAGCTGCTCCTTGTTTAGCAAAACCTTTGCTCTTTCATTGTCATGAATAATCAAATAATATAATTGCGCTCAATCAGTCTCATAAAAGATTGACGGCATTCCTATAACAGTTTGATGTGACTTCATATGCTTCAAGAGCTTTAACTACGAGGGGCACTATTTATATGTTGAGCCTAATAATTAAAACAAAGTAATTTCTGATTGAAAACTGCTTTATTGTTTTTCAAAATATTCTCTTTTATGATCAATACACTTTTGCAGCCGTTTGAACCATTTGTCAAAGCATTTATTCCAGTCTTCTTGAGACACCTCCAAAACATGGTTTTTGAAGGCATCAACGGCTTCTTCTGCCAACGAAAATCGTTGTCCACGCAATTTATTCTTGATGTTCGGGAACAAAAAGAAGTCATTGGGTGCCAAATCAGGACTGTATGGCGGATGACCCATCAATTCGATTTTTGAGCCTTCAAATACTCTGTTGTTAGACGAGATGTGTGTGCGCTCGAATTGTCTTGATGAAGAACGATCCTACGGTTCTTGTTGGTTTTCCTTACTTCATCGAAGACTTCCGGCAAACAAATGGTTGTATAACATTCGGCATTGACTGTTTTACGTCCCTCTAAAGGCACTGTTGCTACATGGTCAGTTTTGCTGAAAAAGCAAGCGACCATTTGCTTCGAAGTGCTTCGAGTGCGAACAACTTGTGTTGCAAATGCTTCATCTTGAAACACCCATACAATCGGCTGCTGTTCACGTTCTGGCTCATACGCATAGATCCATGATTCGTCACCTGTTACAATTTTATATACGTCTTTTGAGGCACCGTCATTGTATTTCTTGAGCATTTTTGTACTCCAATCGACACCAGCATCTTTTTGAGATTACGTCAAATTATGTGGGATCCAACGAGAGCAAACCTTTTTCACGGCTAAATAATCATGCAATATTTTATATATGCTGGTGGAACTAATGCCTAGGGTTGCCTCAATCTCACAATATGTCGCATGATGATCTTTCATTATTAGTTTTTGCACAGCATCAATGTTTTCTGGCACAACAACTGATTTCGGACGACCTTCACGAACTTCATCATTGAGCGAACGGCGCCCACGATTAAATTCGTTATACCAGCGTTTCACAGTGGCAAAGGATGGAGCCTCGTCGCCAAATGTGGAAATTAGTTTATCGATGCACTCTTGTCTTGATAATCCACGTCAAAAGTCGTAATAAATTATTGCACGAATATTTTCACGAGTTAATTCCATGTTTTTGTTGACGCACAATTTTCAAGTTAGTGTAAACAAAACAAATGACGCTCTATTGACAAAATGTTTGAAGTAGATTATGGTAAAAATGCCAAACTTTCAATTGGAAACGTCAACCATGGCACCTACAACATTCAGGGTTGCCAAGGCTCAAAATATAAATAGTGCCCCTCGTACTGTTTGCCTACATGGAAATTCCTCAAGAATAATATCCTCCAACTGGAATGTTACGGTTACTAACAACAAATATATACTATAATATAACGTTAACAAACTGAATCTATGCATAACACACTGGTAGATATGTAGATATTTCAGAATCGCACCCATTTTTTCCGGTGCAATCTAATTTTATATAGCAGTCTATTGAAAAAATAAAGAATTCGTAAGTTCGCATAATCTAAGAAGGTGGGAATTTCTTTCAGATGCCCTTTCACTATGACAAGACCGGTGTGCGAGTGTTGACAATGTGCCCAGGAGTCACTGACACGCCCCTCATCTCAGAGGCACACCATCGTCAATTGGGCGAATGGGGAGAGGAATGTGGTCGCGAGTTGGATTCCCTTCCTAAACAAAAGTAAGTTTCTATTTTCATCTCTTCAGTGAAAATGTCTATCTCCGATTACATTCTATATATGATTGGATGCATATTGTTTAAATATCTTTGAATTTCCATTTTTGCACTTAAGAGTGTAGGTAAATGCGAGGGGCGTCCAATAAGTAAACTTCTCTATTTTATAAAAAAACAGCTGGTTATGAGCACAGGACCCGACTTCTGGTTCACTTCCGATTCATCTTCGTCACGGTGTTAAAGTACTTGCCTCCAAGATGGCCTTTGAGTCAGGGGAACATGTGAAAATCACTTGGGAAAAGATCTGGTGAATATGAAGGATGCGAGAAAACTTCCCAGTTGATCTTCTGAGCTCCGCCTGGGTCAAGATTCAACTTGGAAGTTTTCTGGTATCCTCCGTATTCACTGGAGCTTGCCCCAAGTGATTTTCACATGTTCTTCCAACTCAAAGGTAAGTACTTTTAACACCGATGATGAAGTCAAATCAGTGAAGAGCTGGTTGCGAGCACAGAATCCGAGCTGGTTTAACACTGGCTTGGAAAAACTTGTGTCACATCCCCAAAAATGCTTGGAAAAACATGTTGACTATATAGAAAAGTAACAGAAGGACTGTACAATATAAATAAAATTAATTCAACATAGTAAATTGTATGTAATGTTTTTTTATAAAATAGGGAAACTTACTTATTGGACGCCCCTCGTAAAACACAATCACACGTAGTTAAATAAATGTACTTATTTTCTAAATTAATTTTAAGCAATAGCAGTTAATCATTTTACCAATAGAGTAACAACATTTGCAATCCCATTCTTCCAAAATACCGGTGTATTTGTGCACTATTCTACCATGGCAATGTCTTCAAAATCCTGATAACCAATCTTTATTTCGTTTGTCCAAATGCACGAGGAGGACAAATGTGGACGGAGTGAGTGTGTTCAGGAGGCGCGTATTGAATTTCCTCTAGCTTCTCGCTCAACGGCTTGAATGCGTGGAACACATTTAGTTTTTTCAGTAGCTCAGCTGACATGAATAATAAGAAAAACATAACCACGACTTATACACACAGCGGAGAAAATTTAATTTATACGGAATAACTTCAATAAGTCACGAATAGTCCAAAATGTGTGTTTCGGATACACTCATCGCTGATCGCTTTGTTTTCAACAGTTTCTCAAAATTATTCGGTGACGTCTTGCAAGCATTGACTCCATTTATACTTTATGCACAATTTCAGCCAGTTTTGATCCTTCTTTCGTAAGAAAATTTAGCATGTTACTCTGAGTGAAGAAAACGCGTATTTCGCGCTTATTCATCGCGATACTGTCGTTCAGGGCTGGCAAGGTCTTTGACTAACACACGCCACCATCATAATCTCAATTCCACAGGTCTGTACCACTCCTGTTCTGCCTGCCAGAAGGTAACATTTGTTTACATTTGATAGGCTCTCAAAAAAGAATAAACAGCCCTATTTAAGTAATATTTATTCAGGGAATAAAGCAACTTGTTTTCTTTTTTCAGGCCTGAGAATGTAGCCAAGGGAATGATGACCATCCTAAAGAAGGCGCCCAATGGTTCAGTATGGGTCAGTGAAGGTAGCAAACCTGTGTACCAAGTTGCCATTCCTAGCAGAGAAACCATGAGAATAGAGGGCTAACCAGGGTTGCCAAATCACACAAGTCAAGTCAAAGATTTCACATGAGAAGTATTTTTTCAAACGGCATACTTTAAGAAATACAATCAAACTATTTAACTCAACAGAAAAGAGAAAGGATAAGAACTAAATCAAATTTGAATAAGATTCAAATAGAATTACGAGCTACAACTTCTGATTCGCGACTTGCTACTAGTAACATTTCTCTCCCACCCGCACAAGTAATTCCTCGGTTTACAAGCCTATTAAAACGCACACGTTTTCTTGTTCTCTAAGCTCCCTGATTCTGTAATCGATATGGCGCGGTTGAATATCTGGCAGGGATCAAAATGACACATCCCCACCACCAGTGCTGTTTCCATGTTTATACCATACTCACGTGTTTGGTTTTCGATGCGTGTCTGTGTTACTACACTTATATTTTTAAAATATAAGAAATTTAAAAACAAATGAAAAAATTAAAAGTCTACCCTTCAAAATCTTACTAACAGAATTAATATATTGCCTTTATAGTCAGCCAGCAGTAAACACAAACAAATCACGTGCTGTGGTAACCACTTAGTTGCTATTTATGACCAACCGCAGGTAAACATGGTTTAAAAACTACAGACATTATGATAATATTGTGTTAAAGCTAATGACGCTCAAGCGATTATCCGTAGACGTTATGAAAACAATTTAAAAATTGGATGCACTCGGACGAACACGAAGGTGAAAAATCACGTTGACGTGGTACGGACGCTGTTACTGATCTACGGGATCACGAGCAACTGCATAATGAAATGTCATTTGTCAAACAAGCATCATTATAATAGGCATGAAGCTGGTTTTTCCTATTGTCTGTTGCTACTTTGCTTGCAGACAAAGCAGGAAAACAGACTTCAGAGCTTCCAGAATTATGAGACAAAGACAACTCAAAATAATGTTTAGCTTCTGTTTTTGTGAACTTCTGTAGTCGTGGATCTTAAAATTTCTAACTTTTTACTTATTAATATTACCTATAGTGATTCATTTAGCAAACCCGTTGAACAAATAAAACCACAAGTATTAACCTGAAAAAGGGTGTTAGCTCAGAAGACTGATGGTCAGCAATGAATAAAAAAAATTGACTATCAGGCCATACAAAACTATTTGTAGTTATGTTAGTTACATTTTACCTCGAGAGGAAACGTTTCTTGGAAATTCGTGCTTAACTGTCAGTTTTGTTAGCTTGTATACCGTATTATATGTCCATGGCTGAAGCTGCTGTTTTATTCGTGTACATTTTGTATCTATTTATTGCAACATCAACTCTGAAATGAAAACACTGACTATAAAAACTCTAAACATTTGAACTGAAACTTTAGTATAATAAACATCTGACACTTAGAGAAACTTTTACCAATGAATTCATCTTCCCAGGATACTGTTGCAGTTTCACAAGCGTAATAGATGATCAATGAGCAGTTGAACAGTAGGTAGACCCAGCTTTACCAGGATCTTCTCACTTTTGCCGTTTTCATAAACAATACAGAAACAACGCAATATCCTCAAAAAATAATCATTTTATTATATTTTATTCAATAACAAGCCTCTAGTACAACCGAAAAGCACTGCGCAGATTACAGCACTCGTCTCACATCCTGCTTCACGTCATGACGGAATCAGAGCCTCTTTTGTTTTTAGCAGCCTGACATAGACCATATTTTAACCTTTATGGCGGCTATTATCCCTATAAGAACCTCGTCTTGTAACCAGAGATTGCACAAGGCAATACACTTCGCCTATTCTTTCACTGATACCAAATGTGTACCGTGACAAGAAAATATGTTTCTTTTTTTACTTCCTTTCTTTTGAGCGGCTACTATAATCAATAGCCATTCTTGAATAACATTAAGAGTGGGTATATTTGAGATTTTAAGAGCATGTACAGGATATCCAGATGAGTTTGTAACAAGGTTTGAACTATGATAAATTATAGAACAATTTTTGCATATCTGCCGATGCTCCATTACATGGCTATGGAACCCTGAAAGTAGTTTTACTCATTACCGTTATTCAATATTCTTTCTTTCTTCACCATGGCTTTAGAACATTCAAGAATATGTGGACTGCTTCTAATGTCCTCAAATACACTAGTGGAAATTAGTATAAAGGCATAGATATTTGTAGTAAAATGAACACGTTCCGTTGGAATATTATTGTATATAGTATATCTACAATACTGTGAGATTCAGTACACTGACAAATGCATTCAAATGGTGTCTTAGTTGATATCAGTATACAGTATGACAAGGAATCAACGACTCAGATGGTAGAGGGCGGAAATCTGTATAAAGGCAGCCAGAGCTGTGTGGTGTTAGGGTTTGCATATGTATCTCTGTTGCAGTCAGAAAACAGACACCACTAGTGGCTGCTTGACGTGTATTGCATAAACCATTACTGTGTCAATGCCATGTGGGAAATGGTTATCATGTGATGAAAAAGGAAAAATCAGTGTGTACAAGAAAATGGGACTGTTTAGTCATCCGATGCCAAGAAGTTAAATCTTTATAGTTCAATGATTGATAGTTTTGTTACATTGGATGAACAATATGGAAAGAACATAAGCTATGAGCAAAGTAGGAAATTGTCTGAGGTTACTTTTTAACAAAACAAGGGTGAAAAATTGTTACTTATTCTCAACCTGATGCTGATTTACAGTTCTAGTAATTGCCAGATGTGTAAGACAAATTTTGTCAAATGAGAAAGATTTTCAATTCAAGAAACAATTGCATAATCCAGCTCTAACACTCACTCATAAGAAGACTTGACTGGATTTTGCGAAAAAGTATGTCATGGACTTTGGAATAGCAGGAAGTGATCTGCAGTGATGACAAGTGTAATTTGGATGGGACTAAATATATTTCAACATAATCAGCATGATCTTAGAACAGAGCAGCCAATACGAATGAGGAGAAATCTTGGTGGCAGAGGTGTTATGATTTGGTAATCCTTCTGCGCTAAAGGTACATCATGCATTGCTTGGCTGAACACTAGAATCAACTAACATGTACTCTAAAATGCTAGAGACAGAAATGATTCAACTGTGTGAAGACCTAGGCGAATAAAGTCTAACTTTCACCAAGATAATGCATCTGTGCATTCTTCTGTTACAGTCAAAATGTGGTTTGAAACAGATACTGTCTTGCCCTGACCAGCATGTAGCCCGGTTTTGAATCCCATGGAAAGCCATTGTGCAAATACTTGCAAGGCACTTTTTCGCAATGGAAGGCAACTTCAGGCCATATCTGAGCTGTAAAAAGCAATACCAGAAAAGTGGCCCAAAATTTCAAAGCAAAGAATAAAAACCTCTCGAAAAAAAAGCCTAAGATACTTCTTAATGTATATAAGAATGAAGGGGTTCGACAAAGTACTTACAATGCAATAACCAGTAGGACAGAGGGTGCCTTTACACTAATTTCTATCCAAATGCAAATGTCTTATTTTGTGACTCGTTTTATGATAGAAACTAATTTTGTCATGACTTTTATACTGCCCTCACCTACCACTTTCAAAATAAATTAGATACCTACATATGGCTAAGAAACTGTACCTACTACCTTTCAGTAGGAAACCCAGTGCCTTTATACTGATTTACACTACTTCATGACTGATTCTTGCTATTAGTGTCTCCGCAGTGTCCCCATAAACCCGATTTTCACATGACTCCAAAGAATGTGATCCAATGTTGTGAGGTCCGGAGAATGGGATGGGCAAGTAACCGGCTCTTCCCTTCCCATTTATCCATTATGATAATAACGATACAATTACAATTTACCGCAATAATGAAGTGAAGGGCAGATACATATGTCGGAACCGCATCCGTTCAGGTGCTGCAAGCGGAATTTCCTCTGAAAGTTCAAGCAATACAAGGGCACGCAGGTTTGTATAGGAGCATCGCCGGGTATGGATTTATAAGCATCGTTCCTATTGGAAGTACCTGCCGCATCTCTAAGTTAGTCACATACTGGGCACTCTGAATGACTGTATCTAAGATGCTGACCAATACTGGATGGGTGAAAAGTAGAAGTTTTAAGACAGGCTGTCACTTT
Source organism: Deroplatys truncata (assembly GCA_030765065.1). Classification (NCBI taxonomy): domain Eukaryota; kingdom Metazoa; phylum Arthropoda; class Insecta; order Mantodea; family Mantidae; genus Deroplatys; species Deroplatys truncata. Next base: position 74,703,506 of record CM060975.1, on the reverse strand, counting down.
TACAATATTCATTCTTTTTAAACACCGTGCACGTAAAGCCTAGTTAGAAAAATGTTGTAAAATGTAGTCAGTAAACAGGGAGTGCTTGCGCGTGGCGAGTGCAGAAATGTAGGTGAGCGTCTAAAACTGCTTATTGCTACAGCGTATACTACAATAGTTTAGGAGCAGCAGCAGAAAAAAGAAGAAGAATTAAGTTCGGAGTTAACTTTTTGATGTAACACTCAAGCTTGGGATATCAGAAAACGAAACAACTCAAATCTTTAAATTTATTAAAATCGTTTGAAATGTACTCCTCATGCTGATTTAACAAGTGCTTATATGTTTAAAGCTAATGTGACCACATACCCCATAAGATAACATTACACAGTATTCCTAGCATTCTACGAGACCTCTCTCAAGTACATAACTACGTTTATAAATTGAATGCGTTTGTATTTTAAGATTGAAACAACTTTTCACAAACAGCAACAACATGACTAAACCCTGAACAATTCATTTAAATTTTTATTGCTAGCTTTGCAGTGCATTAAAGAACAATTTTATAAATCATAACGAGATTCATCAGATTTCGTAGAAAGTTGTTTAACGATACTACGCGTATTCCCGAACACTTTTCCTGCAAAAAGTAATAGTAACTATTTTAAAGCATCTTATTGCCTGTTGTAATATTTCAATATCATCGCGAACTAGTGTAAAAAAGCTTATTTGATAGCAGTTCTTGTTGCACTTTCATGTCTCAGAAGATAAAGGTAATTTTCCTATTTATAGTTGTTCATTGTAGCGCAAACTATGTTTGTTGTTTCTAAGATTGTAACAAATAGACGACTGTAAAATGTAAGCTTCAACCAATAAAATTGCAGTAGACGTAACACGAGTCTGTTTATTTATTTGCATACTGACTATTCTTGTTCCACTATCCCCTGTCTCCCAAGTTCACTTGTGCATTGCAAAATGCAACTATTGGAATTTGGCCGTAATTACATTAGATTGCAACGTAAAACTTTATAACACAGCAGATTTTTCTTGAGATGCTATGGGTTCCCGCTGCACATCCCGATTTCCACGCCAGCTACATGATCTTCGCTACAAGCTCTATGTCTGTGTTTCCCAGTGTCTTGTAAAGTGTATTGAGCAAACGCCAAAACAGCCTTAGTTTTTCATATCCTATATTTATTCTTTCTATGCTTTTTTAATTGTTTCAGTTGTATAGCTTCCTTTAACTCCTATGGTCATATAGGAGTCTTTGACTTCTGAAACAACTCATTACTTGTAGATTCTTTTAACGTTAGGTTTTAATCACTTTAATATGAAAAACTCTCATTCACTCCCACACACATATGTACTTCCGGAGTCTGTGGAGAATAGGGAAAGATACTCAGTAATTCCCCTCCCGGCCGAGAACTAAACCCGGGACATTTGAATTGAGAACGCTTTCTAGGTTTGTTTTACACGTTTAATTGATATTAATTAAATGCCGTATTAAGCATATATTTCTGATTTCGATAACGGCATGTGAAGAGAAAGGAAAGAGAGAGAAATAAAAATAAAAAGTCTGATGTGATATATTCACATGACTTTCTCTACCCTCTATCATTTCTTAGTGGGTGTACAAACCATTTTACCAAAACTTATTTCTCTATCTACTACATTTTAACCCAAATAACCTTTGCAGATATAACTACAATACACATTTCGTTACAAATGCAAAGGGAACACCGATAGTCAAATGTTTAAAACCTGCACGCTATACGCTGACTTTAAAATGCCATACAGTTTTCATGCAATGCTGAATGCTGAAAGGACTTTAAAGAATGGCCAACTAATGAACAATTCGAATGTTTAATAACGGATATCTCATAAATGGTCTATGCCACAAAAAACTTGTGTAGTAAATTCTGTGTTTTAAAGAGATCTACATTTTTTATGTAGTACGTTTTCGGCCATCGCATAACGTTTAGCAGTTGTGCAAGATTATACAAAATTTCTTCCAACTGAAGTAGACTTCACAGGCTATTCCCAGAAAATTAAAGAAATAACTTTTATTTTTCATGTAAATATCTTTAATATATTGCATTTTAATCAAAATCGTTAAAGCCATTTTCTAGAAAAACCCAAAATTTCGAAAAAATTTCTATGTAATGGGTAATTAGGGGTAGGGGATTTTCTTGAACGTCTTCGCTGGAAGGTACTGAACCTAAATACCAAGTTTGGTACTTATCAGACTTTTCGTTTTTGAGTTATGCTCAATGCACGCACACACATACTTTTTTCTAAAAATGCTTTTTATGGATTCAAGGGGCTCAAAACATGTATTTCAGGTGAAATCTCGGTATCGAATGTTTGGGTGGAATACAATACTTAACCTACTTACTCTACATAGTAGAGAAAGTAAAAGGGGGATGGTATGAGGTGGAGAAAGGCGAAATAACACAACACCTTCAGCAAAGTCGCAGGTCTTGGTATTTCTTAATAAGCATTTTTGGCAGCTATACAGATTTAGCGAAAATATTGGTAATATTTTCCTTATTTGGGAGGATAGTTAACGTCCTTTAACCGCGTAGGTCATATCGGACGATGAATGAAATAAGTGAAATGATGCTCAAATGAAACCGGAGTCCATAGAGCTTAGAGCTATCCGACATTTATCTTTTCAGGATAAGGGAAAACCCGGGAAAAACCTTATCCGGGTAACTCCCAAACCAAGATTGGAACACGGGACCTCTTGAATATGAGGCGCACACGCTACGGAGGTGGGCAAGATATTATTTTTATGCACGCAAGAAACATTAAGTCTGCACATACACAATAAACACAACCAGGGCTGCCATTCACAAGTTTAAAATAACCTTGATGTCTTGATGAATGTGGCCCAGTTTCAGGGATAGAGAAATCTGAAATAGTTTATATTTATCCCTTGTTAATGAAGTTTTATATCTAAAGAATTTTAGGAGCTGTCTTAAATTTTGAGTATGGCTAACTTAAGATCAAACACCAAATTTACATTTAACAGTAAAAAGTACCTTATAATGCAACTAAGTAACTTATAGTGTGCATTTTAGGAGTCGTTTCCTTCTCATAATAAACAGTACTACGAATAGGTTTTTTTCCCTACTTGCTTGAAGTTTAAGGTCCTTTAACCGGGTAGGTCATATACCGGTTGTCACCTCGGAAAAAAACTTATCCAGATAACTCACCCTAACTGAGATTCGAACTCGGAACCTCTTGAATGTGAGCCAGACATCTACCCCCACACCACGAAGGTGGACAACTTTAATATTGTCGACATTTACCCGAGCGCAAATAATCTAACGATACCGAATCCACGAGCGTCATTTAAGATATAGACATGGACGAACGGAGGTGCCCTGAAACCGGAGCAGAGCACCGCAAGTAGGCCACAACGGCCCGTTTTGCTTCTGCCGTGACCCTTGAGAGGGAGTGAGGGATGAGAGGAAAGATCCGAAGGACGAGCAGATCAGGATGACGACGGGCGCAAGCATGAACGGGATCCCTAACGTTTCCAGATCGAATGCATTCGCCGCCCGGGCACACCCACAAGCCCCTAACCCTTGGAGGTTCCTCGAAGCGACGCTCACTCGAGAGCACCCGAAGGCGGATCCTAACTGAGCAGTACCGCAACGATGCCAGGGAAGAAACCTCTACAGAGCGCATCCACCGCCCAGCCGCAGCCCCCGAACACCGTCGCCTGGTCCTACAACCCTGAAACAGATGACAATGAAGATGATGGGTACAGCAAATTAGGGGTACGAAAGTCATAGTACAAGATCAGCCACGCCAGTAATCGCCTGCCGACCCAGGTAAATCACGAAAAACCTATGGGTTAGAGTGTGCGGTCGCTGGGGATCGAAACCGGGACCTCCCGAATGTGAGTCGCACACGTTTCCGCAGCGCCACCTCGCTCGATACGAGTGCTATTTCTAAAACTATTGCCTGAATGAAATGTTTAATAAGTAATGCTAATAAAATGAAAATAACATTGGTATTTTACATATTATTTCATTGAGTTTATTGTATACCAATATTATAACATAGGGCGGCCTTTTATGCACTTTAGGAAAGTTTCTTTCGTTTCTTTAGCTTACAAACCAGAAACAACCATTGTAATCAGTCGAAACAGTTGCAATAATTTCCAAAAACTGCGATTCACCTCTTATCTTGTTCGGTACAGGTTTTCATCATTGCTCCGGAAGCACTTCATTTGCGAATCAGGTGCGAAAATATTATTTCTAAAAGATTTCAGTAAAATCCAGTTCCATGATGGCGTGCCTACCTCATATTCGAGAGGTCCCGAGTTCGAATCTCAATGAGGGTGACTTATGAATATCCAGCGACTCTTAATTCATCCATTTCGTTTATTCACCGTCCGATATGACCTACGCGGCTTAAGGACGTTAAATTACCCCCAAAAAATCGGTGACAGTCTATTATATTTTGTTCAAACTGACACGGGTTTTGAATTGGATTGAATTGGTCAATACTGAATGCCTGGCCCATAAATTTGTGAAGGAAGAAACAAAATGTTTTCTCCGTAGCAAATTGAAGAATGGGGAAGTTCTACTGAATTTCATCGTGAATTGTGATTCTCATTTGTTTAAGTTCACTATAAAAACCGGATATAGGTGCAACATCTCTGGCCATAAAATCATGGGACACGGTCTAAGCGTAGATTTTTAGAACGTTAATCGTATTCTAAAAGTATACCTTCACTTGTTCTCATGCTTCAGAAAAAGAACAGCACTTTCTGCGCGTTTGTAGACGTTCTCAGATATCACAAAACTATTTTATCAGCTCTTTATAAGATTAGATAGACTAGGTATTATCGTGGAAATTTCATTGTTCTATTGCAAATGACTACTGCCTTATTGCACTGTGATCATATCAGATCAGCAACAGGTTAGTGGAAACAAATATGCAGGCTCATCATTGCGTCTGTTTTGGCTAATGACGTACCATTATTAGTCATAATAGGAATACGCCAGTAGATTGAATGATAAATGTTTTTGAACTTTGCTTTGTAGCGTGCCTTCGTTTTATGCCAAGACCGCAACCACCTTTATTGGTATTGGCCGAGACGGTAGTGACCTTGGTATTATGCCACTGCGCAGAAGCGGCGCAGGACGCGTCAAGGGTACGTTTATCAGCTGTAAGTTGTCTCGGTCGTTGCTTTGTCTTCGTGCTGTGAAGTGTTTCGACAATGCGCGTGTTGTGTGTTATTTCCTTAGGAATGTTATTCTCTTATTAGTCCACGCAAATGCCTGCCAACAAATTCGTGCTTGAACAGCGTATTTTTATGTACGATACATACGTGAAAACTGAATCCTGTAGACAAGTGTGTAGACAATTTCCGTTATCCAATTCCGGGTAGAGACAATGGAGATGTTTGGTCAATAAATTAGGAACAACGGGATCGCTAAACGCTAAACCAAAGAAGCGAAAACATGTTCTAACTGAGAAAAAGCTAGACGAAATTGGTGCTGCATTCGAACGCTCACCTAAGAAGTATCTCAACCGTGTTGCACAGCAAGTGTGTGTTTCACAAGCCTTTGTTCATAAGCTACTAAACTATTAAAACTGAAACACTACTGTGTGACTATAGTGCATGAATTACAACCTCGTGACGACGGAAAAGAGTCACTTTCTGTAATTGGATTTTGCAAAATATCTGTGACGATAGGTACTGTTGACCCCCATTTAATAATTTTTTCAGATGAGGCATGGTTTCATTTAAATGGTCATGTTGCCTCAAAGAACAATAGGTACTGGAGCACGGAGAATCCTCATTTAATACATGAAGTTCCGTTACATGATGTCAAAATCTGTGTATGGTGTGCTGTAACAGCACAAGGTAATGTGATCCATTTTTTCACGGATACCGTAAACTCCACTAGGTACAGCAGAGATATTTTTGCACCATTTTTTCAAATGTTGTTGGATAATGAGAGAGAATATAAACCCTTAAAGTAAAACTTTTAAACCTAAATAAAAAAGATTAAAAATCTAAAAGATAAAGGTAAAATACTTTATGGATATTTCCAACAAGATTCTGGCACAACTCATACTGCTCATAACTCCTTGGAAGACATAAAGGAGGTTTTTTTCGTAACAGGGTAATTTCTAAAAGATTTTGCCTCCCCCGCCCCGTTACCCGGATCTTACAGTGTGCGACTTCTATCTGTAGGGAACCTTAAAAAATAAAGTTTATAGGAGCAATCCCCACACCATAGACGAACTTAAGGATAATATAAAATCAGAAATTATGAACATTACACAAAATAACTTATGCGTGTGAATAGTAATTTCATCCGACGATGTCAAGAATATCTTCGTGCAGACTTTCAACAACACTTACAGCAAGGTTAGTACTTATTAGATATATGTTATTAACACTCTTAAGCAACACGGGAGTTACGGAACGATAACCCCCGCAGTGTAGTAGACTGTGTGCGGAACACGCGTTCGCGCGATCCGCGGCCTTAGCTTAAAACGAAGGCATTGTATAAACCACCACAAACGAAACTGTATTTTTACGTGATGATACTAATTGTTTTTACTTGTTCTACTACGTATAGTAAGTAGAAGTATTGCATTCCACCCAATAATTCGACACCGAAATTTCACCGGAAATACATGTTTTGAGACCCTCTGAACCCAAAAGGCGCTTTTATAAAAATGTCCGTGTGTGTATCTCTGTGTGTTGGCTCTGAACAGCATAATTAAAAACAAAAAGTCGGATTTTCTCAAAAATGGCTACAACGATTTTGATTAAAATATCATATATTTAAGATATTTTCATGACAAATAAAATGTATATCTTGAATTTTCTGGAAATATCTTCAAAAGTCCTCTTCTTTCCGAATGGCTTTTGCATAACCCCGTAAACGTAAGAAATAGACATTTTATTACACAAAAAATTTAGACCTCGTTAAAACACTCGATTTATGTCCACCTTTTTTTGTGGATTGAGATATTCTTTCGAGATATTCTTGTTATTTGTTTGCATTTTCCAATACTTATACTTTTTCTCAAATGTGAATTTATCTTTTTTTTTAATGTCTTAACATGCAAAGAGAATGGAATGCTCCACAAAGCAACCAGCTCTTAAAAAATTTAACTATCGCTTAAAGCCTACCCTATTCCCCTCGCGCCTACAATACGATAGTTTCTGCAAATATTTAAATCGATTAACATGAAGTAGACGGAGAACAAGCATTTGAAAAATAATTTATACAAGAGTAAAGAAAGTCATGTGAATGTAACACAGAGTTTTTTCAATTAATGTGGGAACATTAGAAAACCATAGTTTATGGGTTCAAGTCCTAACGAAAGTAATGATAACCTAATACCATCCGCTCGTTGTTATACTCTTACACCTTTACTATACAGGTCATTCATATTACCTCCAGGATTTCGTTCTGAAAGGGCTTAAAATTTTATTTGGTGCTCTGGCCACTGCTAAGTGCCTGTTACAATTAATTTGTCGGCCAGAGACATGAAACCATTCAGAACTCTCTCTGTAGAGTAGACATGTCTTAAATAAATTTGAATAAAATAGATTAAAACATTTCCAACATGGTTAAAATCGGCACAAAGTTAAGTGTAGCTCACATGATGAGTCTTAAAATTTACGATTTTTAAGCGAACCCCCATCTCAACAGCTTTTTTAATCTTCTATATTCGAGTTTGAGGAACATTTATTGACGTATTTCGAATTTGCTTGAAATCAGAAAAAAAGTGCAAAAAATCCTTCTAAAAATGCACAACCTTTAGACGATCCACTGTAGGAAGGAAGGTGAAATTTTACGTATGTGTGAGTGCTTAAAGAACAACAGTTCTTGACTTATTTGAAATTTGGTTTAAGTCGAAATAAAATTAAGCGTAATTTATATGGAGAGCAACCTAAAAATATAGAATTTTTAGGAATACACCTCACCAAAACATTCATAATAAAAATATCACAGCGTTGCCGCATTATTTCCGCCGTAAAATAAGCGCATTTAAAATCTAACATTATGCACACATTCCGGATCTTATTAAAACTTAAGTTATTTTGGTACTTATCCGCTTATGTATAATAGCAGGTCGACATTCAAATGTATTCGTTGGACATCAAAACCCAAGTTGATTCCTAATTGTCTATATCTGTCTTATATACTCCCAAGCTATCAGATCAAACAAATGGTTTTTTTTCAAGTGGAGGAGAAAATGATTTAATCACTAACCTCAGCCCCGATGGGAGGCCCTACTTGTGCCCTTCGGAATTTAGGGTGAGAAGGTGTAAGAAATTTGAGTGGATGTATGTTAGGATTGTAGGGTGGTTACTTGGGCTTCCGACGTGCTCGGTTGTCGATAGTCGGAGCGTTTTGTTTGGGCCCCCACGGGGGCTCATGTAGTTACTGTGGAAGTATTTTGGTTACAACAGCATCCAGCGTCGTCTGGAGGGCTGATAACTCATCCTTAATGAGCATTCTGACGTTCCCGTAGTGTTCCTCGAAGTAGGTTGGTATTGTAATTCGGCTAGGAAGCGTTGGTATTATCTTTGCTGCTAGTACTATGGTGCCGTGGTCCTCTTGAAGTTCGGTGAGTACCTCCTCCAAGGAGACAGTTTGGTGGTGATGTTGAGAATCTCCGCCTGCACATCCTCCAGCTTCTGGAGGATCTCGGTTGAAGCTTGCGTGCAGTTGGTGGAGACAGTTTCAGGCTTGTCGTCTACTGCAGGAGGCCCGTTCTCCAAGGTGCGGTCAAGCTGCGGTGACAACTGCTGCTGCCGCGCAGGCACCTTGGCCTTCTGCTGTGACGGTGTTGAGTGGCTGTGTAGGCGTAGCTGACAACAAGCTTGTCCGGTGAAGTGGTCGTGTCTCCAGCAGGTTGCACAGAAGCGACGTCGACGCGTCAAATCGTGCTGCTGGCAGATAGACGTCAAGTTAGATGCCCCACAGTAGTGGCACCGTGGCTGAGCGGTACAGCCTACCTCACCGTGCCCGTAAAGGCAGCAGCGTCGGCAAGGCGGCGTCCATGTGGAGCGGCTCGGTTCGATTTTAGGCTCTTGTCCAAGAACTGCAGGCCGTCGGAGAGGGCAGCGTCGTAGTGTGCCTTTTCCCCAAAAGAAAAGGCGCACGAGCGGTGTTGGGCCCTTCCGAGATTGGATCCTCGTGGCCTTCAAGGCTGATGGCCACAGCTGCTGTACGCACTTAGAATGGTCTGCGTCGGTAGATGCTGGTGAACACCCACGACCACAGCGCTGAAGAGAAGATAGCGCTGTGCTTGGCCTTCACCAGGCGAAGCGGCGTCAGATACACTGTCGTCCGGGACTTCAGTGTGATGCGGTGTTGGCGGCGAGCTGGCAGAGCCAGCTGCGGCGGCTGTTTCGTCGATCGGCGAGTCGGATTCGCCAGCGGAAGTCTCTGCTGCTACTGCAGCTCTGCGTTGTCTCCTTCCCATGGTGCTAGAAGGTCCTGTCGACTCGAAGGATCCAGGCGAAGTGTGAAACAAATGGAACCTGCAAAGGAGCTTTTATACAAGATGATATTAAAAGCTAACAAAAAATTATAAAGTGCAATATTATTTGAGCTACAAAGTTCAAATTTTGATTATATCACATAAAACCGACATGAATCTATGATAAAAAATTTGAAACTTTTTAGATACAAAACGTAAGAATTGAAAGTTTCCGCTCTATACTCCCTTACTTACATTGCGTAGCTAATAAATGGACTTAAAACCTGTATTGTTAAAAATCCGTTGATTAGTGGCTTACCTAATATAACAAAGGTGTCTAGCACGTTTCTAAAAATAGAGCTTTATCTCACCTTACTGCACATGCGATGCAAGATGCAGCAAGTTATTCTCCGTTTGGAAATATTAATTTTAATGTAGCACAAAGAAACAACTATGATATAACGTTAGCTCATATTTGAAGCATGAAACTGCTGATCTACTTCATTTTCTCGGCCACGACGAACCTTTGCTGAGGCTCTTTCATTCTTAGATTCATGCAACCTAATGTCGAGAAAATGTTTCGCAAAAAGCTGTAAAGAAGTTTGCCTAAGTGAAAATCACCGCTATACGTTTTCAAAAATATGTCTATGTTACACTACACTTTTTGCCAAATGTATAATCGCTGCTTTGCTTTGAGAGCAGCTCTGCATCCTTCTACTAGAGTTAGGAAAATGGTTATTTTACAGTAACAGTCCCAACCGGTCCAGGTCAAAAAAGTAATAGGTTGCAAATAAACGTTCCAAAATAACAGTCAAGTACGTCCACTGTTACTTGACTGACTCGGGTTCTTTTGCCTCGTCATGTTTCTTCGTTCCGTTAACAGCACTGGAAAACTGCAGTCTCCTCCTTTCGTGTCTCCCTCCCTCCATTCACCCATGCACGGGCGAATATTTAAGGTACTGCAAACAACAATACTTATGTGTGTTACATCTAAATACTTATTATAACTGTTCACTTAATTTGCGTTAAAGGAATTCACGTCAATCATCATTGTACAGTGAGGCAGTATTTTATATCACAACACTGTGAATGCCAGAGTGATTGTAGTGTAAATTAACATTATTGTATGACAATGATTTGAGATGTTTGTTAATTATAAGCATTGTAAGGAAATACGTTTACACGGCCTCACTGAAACTGACCATAGGAGCGGGTAACAATGAAACGAGGGGGTGAGTTGTTTAGCAATTAGAAGAGGCAAACAAATAACGTCAGAGTAGCGTGCCTTTCTTTAGAAATGGAGGAAATATCTTCCCTAGAGCATATGTGTTCGTAATTTTCATTGGATATAAAATAGACGCTAATGTTGGCGCGCTTTATTAACCAATAGCAGCTCTGTTATAATGTTTAGGCATATCGGGGTGAGGGAGTATAAATTCTGAAGCCAGAGACAAGTAACGCGCAGTTCAACAGAATCATTCAAGAGTTACACGTCGCGCAGTTCAACAGAAGCATTCACGAATTACACGTTACGCAATTCTACAGAATCTCTCGCGTCGTTAAGTTAGTTACAAAATGTGAAATACGCGAATTAATAATGCGCGGCAAATAAGTGATTATAGTTACATTCGAAAATATAACAGTTTCAGTCAGGCGTGTATCAAGAGTAATTATGTAAAATTAATAGAGTGTGACGGCAATAAAAGTGTAAAAACAAATTCTTTTATCAGTGTTATCTTTTAGTAACAACTCCTTTCCGTTTACACACCCTCTTCAAGAGATTTGCTCGACTGAGTAATAATAGCTAGCCGGAGGACAAAGAACCCAAAATTCAAAATAGTAAAACAATAACAGGCGCTCAGCAAATAAGATAACACGAACGATACCGCGACAACAGACCGTATTGTATCTGTTTCTTTGACGCTTAGATTATATTATATTCCAAAGCGATATTTCAGGTAACTGATCTTTGCAAGCGTTATCTCAATAGTATAGTTAAATCTGAAGCTTTCTAGCGAGCGTTGGCCTCTATTGGAACTTGGAAGCACTAAAGCAGGAACGGTTCCGAGCTCTCACATAAAATACATACTTCTAATTTTATGCTCTTCTGCAACTTACTTTATGATTAGTGTTACTTTTGGAACTGGCTTTACAAACACTCGACCGATGGCGTTAATGCAAAGTTGGAGGACTGTTATTTTGGAACTGTATAATCGGATCCTTGTTTACTTCTAAAGTTATTTCATTGTTAGGAACATTAAAAAATAACGTTAAGTTATTGTCTTAAAAAAAATGAATCACCATACCTAGCGGATTTGTGGTCAAATTGATAAGTTCTGTTGTGCCGTGACCCAAGGACAACTTGTCGACTAGCTTTTATCAGCATTTGCGTAAAATGTGATACAAATTATCTTCTTTTACGGGTTTCGCCATGTTATTATTCAATAGCGTGCATATTTATCATTTACTAGAAGCCTGTAATTTATGCTGGTATTTCATCTACAACCAATTATGCCAACAGGTAGCAAAGAAATGTTGTAAGGTACTGGATAAGGACATTTGCGATAAACGTGGGTATTTTTATTGTATTTCAAAAGGAAAGTTTTCAAAACTGAGACATTTGCGTTACTTTTACGCAGTGCGTTTGTCTTATTCTATTAGTCGTGTATACTGTCCAATTCAAAAATTAAATACAGTTTTATTTAACTGCTGTGGTTCTTAGCGTCCCATTCTGTATTTGGCGTGAAAGACTGGAAAGTTAGCTCATAGGCCTCTTTATCAGGCTTGAGGTTCTTATACGTGCCGTAAATCTACGACACGGGAGCACCGGCTTTACTTCCCTTCCGAAGGAAGCCATACTAAGGATTTTTACGCCCGAAAAAATGCATCGCCCTTCGGCGGGTTTGAACCTGCAACCTCGGGAACTAGAGGCTAGAATGATAACCACTACACCACAGAGGACGACCTCCAATCCAAGAATACAAGAAAAGGATATAGCCTATCCACTAACCAAACTTACTTTAACACATACAATCTCTCTCTCTCCTCTCCCTCTCTTTGTGCCTTGGAAATGACACAGTATTTTACTTAAGGAAACCTCGGTCAAATTCTAGGTTCTTCTTAGAGTAGAAACATTTGGAGGAGGTGTTCATACCCTGGTGCTGCAAAGCATCTAGTGTAGTTTAATATTTGTTTTTATTAATCAACTGCTCAGTACGGCTAAGTGCTATACAAACTGCAGATATATTAAGAAATACAATAAAGTATCACTCTAAAGATTATACATTAAAGGGGATGTTCATATGCGAGTCCCCAAATCGAACACAAGTCAATCAATAAGAGAAAGTAAGGAAACAGGTACTACATTTTAATATCCTTAAGGTAAGATATCCTGCGACAAGCGCGGCTTCAGTCGAGGCTCAGCACCAGTACGGCGTCCCAGTTCAAAGTGTGCAGCATCAAATACTAGTGGTTACCTCTAGTTCCCGAGGTCGCGGGTTCAAACCCAGCGGAGGACGATGGATTTTTTCGGGCGTAAAACTCCATAGCATGGCTTCCTCCGGAAGGGAAGTAAAGCCGATGATCCCGTGTCGTAGATTTACGGCACGTAAAAGAACCTCAAGCCTGATAGAGACCTCTGAGCAAAATTGCCAGTCTTTCACGCCCAATATAGAATGGGACGCTAAGGACCACAGCAGTTAAAGAGCGTCCAGAAATAAAACTCTTTTTTTCTTTTTTTTTTTTTTTAACTCGAGGAAGGTGGGCATAGAAGTTGCGAGACGTAGTAGAGATGTGCTCTCGGACGTTGGTGATTCCCAATTCACGGTGAAGTTGTACATTACGGATGTACCATGGAGGTTCACAGATATACACAAAAAACCTTGTTCTGAAACACTTTAATATTCTTTTCTAGCTCTAGTAAGATTCTTATGAAACGCCAAGCTCTCTTTTTATTTCTCCCATAGAGAAGAATCCTAGCTCTGAGCAGCGTAATTGAAGTAAAATACTCTTATTTTTTTTACCAATTAAAACCAACTTAGAAATTTATCCAGGAATGTTCTTTATAATCTTGCATACAGCATGCTGCCCAAAAATCCTAAAACGTTTGGACGGTCTCCGTTATAAACTACCGTTAAATTTTGTTTCAGCTTCAATCAACCTTTTCAAATACCATTTATGTAACTTTTAAACTACGTACTAAGCGTTTTGCTTAAAATATGTAATTTTTATGAGGCTCTGCATAAAAACTATCTTAACTAAATTTGAAATGTGTTACTCTTAATGTAAAATTTCAACTCTTAGATTTGTGGGATTTTCGTACGTGTGGACCAACAGATAGAAGGACAGAGCAATGCTAATAGGTGTCTTATTAACAATTGCATTCTTTATAAATTTGAAGATTATGTATCTGAGAACCGCCTAAAAACAAAAAGTTGCATAAATGTAAAATGTCCGGTAACTTGTAAGCGAAGACTTTCATGAAATACCATCCACTCCAAGCAACCCCTTACATGGAAAAAGTTTCGCTTTCTTTTATTTTCTAAAAAATGAATCTTATGATTTTGATTAAAGTATTTTATGTTTAGATAATGAATGCTGGATAAAATGGAGATCTTGAAATTTCTATAAATAGCCCTATGAAGAGTCCATCCTGATTGCTCTTTCCGTAGCTAGCACATCTTAAAGATACGTACAAAATATTTACTCTCGGAAAAATGTAGAGCCCCATTAACACACAATTAGTTACCAAATAAACATTTTTTTCTGATACCATTTACTCTTTTGCGAAATATGCGTTGTTAAATTTGAGATCTTGTTACTCTTTTACACTATATTAATCGTGTTGTCTTTACCGCCTCATTCTGTTCACCTTCAAGAGTGAGGTTGCGTACATGTATTAACTGGAAGTGACATCAAATGCCTGAAGACATTATCTTATCCAGACAAGACCCTACATACATATATCACAGTCAGCCAAAACGTGACATGCGTTCAGTTTTATAGTTCAAGTTGATAAGTACAGCTGGACGTAAAACAAGTGACACTCGGTAATAAAGTGCAGAACCTACTAGTGACTGGGTGCATTCAAAGCGTGTTTTAAATCTGCAAGCAAGGTATTGTCACAGTTGTTTTAATATTATGTTACTTTTGCACAATACATTTTTTAAAAATGTTCTATTTTTTACATTCGCTAGGCTTCCTCTGCCCATTCTTCTTACGAAAAACTTATCCTTTGCCTACTTCATGCTAATCGAGATAAACATTTGCAGAAATAGTTTTATTATACATTTCCTTGTAGGCACAAGAGGACTAGGATAATATAGTAGGCTTAAGCGATAGTCAAATTTTATAAGAACGGCTCGCCATATGATGGCTTTGAAATTCCGTACTCTTTGCGTGATCACGAGAAAATAAAAACGAATAGCGATTTTTCAGTTGCGAAAGTATAAAAGCATTTGACAATTCAAACCTATAATAAAGACTATCTCGGAAATTTAACATCTCAAAAATTTTTGTTCGACATAAATTGTGTGATTTTAAGAGATATGCGTCTTAATTATTAAGTTTTTGTCTATTTCTTACAGTTTACAAGTTATAAAAGATTCATTTAAAATGAATGCGATTCCACAGGTTATTCCCAGAAAATTCAAGATATACACATTGTTTGTCATGCAAGTTTCTTAAACATGTGGTACTTATTTTAATTCAAAATCGTTAGACATTTTTGAGAAAATGATGAAAAATCTTCCATCTAAAGGGTAGTTTGAGATGGGGGACTCTTCGTGTCGCAATCTTGTAAGACGCTGAGCTTAAATACCACGTTTGGTATTTAAACGACTTTTCGTTTTTGACATATGCTGTTCACATATCTCAAGTTATGTTACGGACACAAACACACACACGGATTTTTTTCTAAAAAGGCTTTTTTTTTATTCATGGTACCTTAAAACGCGAATTTTCCACGAGTTTTTGGATGGAATGCAATACCTACTTACTTTACTTACTACAGGCAATCAGTAGAGGAAGTAAATATGCCATAAATTATCTTTGACAAGAGGCAATTCTAAAATATTCAGTATAAACGTTTAATCTTCTTACCACTTACCTAGAGTAGGCAGTAAAGTGTTGCACTCCACACAAAAAATGACGAGATTTCGCTGGAAATGTATGTTTAGAAGTTCCATCGATCTCCTGAATGAAAACATTTTGGAAAAAGTTCCATGTGTGTTTGTTTGTGTGTGTCGCATGGGGCGAGGGGGAGAGGGGAGAGGAGAGAGGGGGAGGGAGAGAGAAAGTTCAATAACTTTGAAGGATGTAATAGGTTTTCAAATAATTTTCCCCACATTAAACAGCTCTTTACATTAAAATGTTTGTTATTTTTTATACCTATTCTAAAAACTACTTTTACGATTTTCATATAAATGCCATATGTTTGAGATACTGACATGAAAAGTAAAATGTATATCTTGAATTATCTGTGTAGTCTTTAAAGCCCTCTTCATTCACAAGAGCTTTATAATATCAGAAAAATTATACGAGATATACCATTTATAGAAAAAAATCAGATGTGATACATTCACATGACTTCCTCTACCCTCTGTCGTTTGTTAGTGAGTATGCAAACTATTCTAAATAAAGCTTATTTTTCTATCTACCACATTTTTATCCAAATTAACCTACTCCGAAAAAAAAACATATTACGCATTTCGTTAGGATACACAGAGAAAAGTGATAGTCAACTGTTTAAGAACTGGACACTATATACTGACCTAAATTCCATACTGTTTCCATGCAATCGCGAGAAACAACTGAATGTTGAAAGAACTTAACAGAATGACCAAGAAATGAACAATTCGAACCATTAATAACAGATCTCAGAAATGACTTATGCCACATAAACTCTTGAAATAAACTGTGTTTTAAAGAGATCTACGTTTTCTATGTGGTATATTTTCGTCTATCGCTTAACGTTTACCAGTTATAAAAGATTACACAAAATCCCTTCTGAATGGAATGGAATTCAAAGGCTATTCCCAGAAAAATTCAAGATATACATTTTATTTGTCATGCTAATATCTTTAATATATGGTATTTTAACCAAAATCGTTAAAGTCATTTTTTAGAATATCAAAATTTTCGAAAAATGTTCCATGAAAGGGTAATTGGGGTGGGGGTATTTTCTTGAAAATCTTCGTGTCGCATCCTTGGAAGATACTGAACTTAAATACCAATGTTGTTACTTACCCAACTTTTCGTTTTTGAGTAATGCTATTTACAAACAGAACGGACATGTTTCCAAATATGCTTTTTTGGATTCAGGGGGCCTCAAAACATGTATTTACGGTGAAATCTCGGTATAATTTTTTTTTTTATAAAATGCAATACTTTGCCTACTTATTATATGTAGTACACAAAGTAAAAATATGCAATGCATCATTATACAACGCATTTTCCACAAGTAATCTTTTTGTAGCGGCGGCGCCGTGGCCGAGTGGTTAGACCGCTCGCCTCCCACCGAGGCGGCCCGGGTTCAATCCCAGGGACCTGCATGTGGGGTTTGTGGACGAAGCGGCGTCTGGGCGGGGTTTCTCCGGGTTCTCCGGTTTCCCCCGCCATTCATTCCACCAACTGCTCCATCATCACCTTTCCTTTCATCAATTTCACCAACATTTCGTTTCATCTACTTCCTTCATCCCATACGAGGCATCGGGCTGATCACCCATCCTGGATGCTCTGTCTGATCCATGAGTGTCTGCTCCTTGACGGGCCTCTGACCCCAGGCACCCGCTTGTAAGTCCTGGGGGTGTAAGTCCTACATAAGAGGAGGGTAAACAGATAATGAATGAATGAATCTTTTTGTAGCATTATCTGTTTATGATACATTCCTGCTTTGATTTGAATTGAATTGTCCTATATTTTAAGCAATGCACATTTAAAATGTGAAGCCCGTTCTTTTGCTTCTCAACAGCAAGCAAAAAATATGCACTAAGCTATAACGTTAAGACTTGCCTCCAACAGCAGAATGTCGCCACAGCCACGAAACTACTTCTGGCCAATTTTTATCATTATTTATTTGCGGATGAGCCCATGTAGCACTACGCAAATTACTTAGAGACGCTTCTTTGTTTTCCTTTTAATTCATAGTTCTCTCATTCTTTGGCTTTGGGCTTTCTTTCTCTCGTCTGTCCATGTTCTTCCAGTATTTTACTTTCTCTAGTACGTAGAGTAAGTAGGGGAAGTATTGCATTCCATTCAAACATTAGATATCCACATTTCACCGGAAATACATGTTTTTGAGGCACATGAATCCATAAAAATGATTTTTAGAAAAGGGTACGTGTGTGTGTGTGTGTCTGTGAACAGCATAACACAAAAGCGAAAAGTCGGATAAATTTAGGTTCAGTACCACCCAAAGATGTTATACGAATATTTTCAAGCAAATCCCCCTCTCCAACTACCCTTTACATGGAAGATTTTTCGACATTTTTTGTTTTCTAAAATAGTCTGTTTTCATTAAAAGACCACTATTAAAGATATTTATATTAAAGATATTTATATGACAAATAAAATCTTGAATTTTGGAAATAGCCTTTGAAGTTCTCTTAATTCCCAAGAAATTTTGTATAATGTTGTATAACTGGTAAACTTTAAGCGATGGACAAAAACGTACTGCACAAGAAATGTACATTCCCTATCCTCCCCAGAGTCTGGAAGTATGAATGAGAGCGTGAATTTGTGTGTGTGTGTGTGTGTGTGTGTGTGTGTGTGTGTGTGTGTGATATGTAATTGTTCAAACCCAAAATGTGCAAAAAAAAAAAAAACCAACGACTATAAAACACGAGTTAACACCATTGCCAATAGGCAATAAGTTACAAAGGAAAGGCCACCGATAAGACCAATGTAATTAAAGGCGAGGTATAAATGGAACTAAAAAAAAAGCAAATTTTTTGTGGCATCAGCCATTTCCGAGATATCCGTTATTAATGCTTCCAATTGTTCAATACTTAGCAATTCTTTTTAAATTCCTATTTTCAGTTGTTTCTTGCGATTGCATGGAAAGAATAGGTACGGAATTTTAAGGCTAGCATATAGTGTCCAGTCTAAAACATTCACTATCGCTGTTCTCTTTGTATCTATGCTGACATGTGTAATGCAGCTATTTCCGGAAAGGTTTATCTCGATTAAAATGAAGTAGGTAAGAAAATAAATTTTCATAATAATAATTTGTATACTCACTGATAACCTACAGAGGGTAGGGAAAGTCATGTAAATGTATCATTAAATCTTTTACTTCACCAATCCATTTCGTAGTACTTGTGGTTTACATATATTTTCATAGAACTCCATTATTTGTTTTGTGGGTCCCTTTGGGTTCATTTGTTTAATATGTCCATAAACTTTTAAATTTCGTTTTCTAATGTCACTGTAAACGTCTGTATACATTTTTATTTCATTTTTACTGCTGAATCTGTATTGCTTACTGTGGCGGCTCAACCACCACACAGAAAGCAGCTTCCAAGGGTGGGCACGTCTTCAGAGGGCAGCATCTCCCAGACACCGAGCAGTGAGTGACAAGGAACAGCTGTGCGCTTGGGTCGCTAAGCCACCCCTGCCGGGAAGGAACACTAACGCAGGGAGTCGGGACTCAGGGGGGCCTCTTCCCGCTTCCCGCGCATTCGCTGCTTTTCGAGCTGTCTGCTAGTGACGTCATGTGGAAGGTAGCTGGCATCGGTATTCCCACGTGGAAGCTCAGGGTTTACGATATAATTCAAATCCGGTCATGCTTTCTGACATGATATGGTCACCGCAAGCAAATTTATTTGAAACAAAACTCTCATTCCGTAACATATAAAATAGAAAAATAATACAGAGGAAGAAACAAAACTATGCCATATACCCTCTCTTACAGCTTGTCTTGTTAAACAACACATTTTTTTTTTTTTGCTTGAAATTTTTCAACATTTAAGTTATAATTGCAATGCAGTTTTTGCATTTCTTACAAAAGATAGCAAGTATTATTGCCTTTTAAACACGTAATAAACGAAGAGAGGGAGAGACAAGGGGAGAAGAAAAACTATATTATATTAAAATAAAATAGAACCTTCAGGCTATGCATTATTTCTGCAATTTTTCTTTCCCTCCTATTTACTTATAGTAAGTAGAAGAAGTATTGTATTCCACCCAAAATTTCGATACCGAGATTTCACTGGAAACACATTTTATGAGACTCTTGAATCTAAAAACCACGTTTTTAGAAAAAGGTTGTGCGTGCGTGTGAACAGCATGACTCAAAACGAAAAGTCGGTTAAATACCAAACTTAGAATTTAACTCCAGTATCTTCAAAGAATGCGACATGATTTTTTAAGAAGATTCCGTATCACGAACTACTCTTTACATGGGAAATTATCCACTACTTTTTATGTTCTCAAAAATGACTAATACCATTTGATTAAAGTGCATATGTTTAAAATATTTGCATGACAAATAAAATGTATATTTTGAATTTCCTGTAATTAACATGTGAAAACTTCATTTGAATGTCTTGTATAATTTGGTAAAGGTTAAAAGATTAAAAACTTACTTTAAAAGAAGTAGATCTCGTTAAAGCACACACTTTATTCCAAATAAATATTGTTATGGCGTTAACCATGTACAAGATATTCTGTGTTATTTGTGTTGAGACGGTAATTTGTATCACAAATTACTTTAATGTAAATAATTATTTTAATATGAATATGTATTTTTATGTAACATTGATTTCAGAGGTTTAATAATTGTAATTATTATTGGTAAATAATAATATACGGCTCTACTGAAACTGTTAACAATAACACAATACTGCAGCAAGGGGGTGAGTTGTTTATCGTTACCGGGAACCAGGAAGTTACGTAATGTTTCGCGCCTTTTCAGTAAAAAAAGCTTCCAGAATGTTCTATAAAAGTAATATGTATTAGTGGTTTTCATTGGATAGGAAAATAGACGCTAATGTTGGCGCGTTTTATTAGCCAATAGCAGTTCATTTATAATCTTTAGGTGTATCTTAAGGCAAGCCTATAAATAGCCATGCTCGAAGTCGGTCGCCCCGCAGTTATACAAAATTTTCCGTACACTCCACGTCGGTTCCGCAGTTCAACGGAATGTCGCCAATCAGTCTTTCATTTTGTCATAAGTTACACGCAGCAGAAGTACGAGAAATCTTATAAAATATTCTAAAGTTAAATATACAAAGTTGAAGTACGTGAGTTAAAAGTGATAAGAAGTTATTATAAACAGTTTCAGTATGGCGATTATCTAGATAAATCTGTGAAAGTGTTAGTGCACGTGTTAGACAATAAAACATTATAAAACACATTCCTTCACTAGTAATTTTTGGATAAAAGATTCCTTTTCCGCTTCACAACCTGTAAGAAAAACATGCCTACCTAGATCAGATAATAGCTAGCCGGTGGACATTTAAAACTGATACAAATTGCTACGCCAGAGGAATCTACAAACAGAACAAATGAACCAACCAACGTATGACGTCACACAAGATGGTTTCGCGTGAAGTAAACACATATTTGTTCTCTTACAAATTGGCTACCACAACGTGGGGCTAACTATAAGATCTTCAAGATATAATAATTTACGTAAAACAGAATACGTAAGCTATACCTCTTTCAGTGTGAATGTTCAAATATTAAAACTTTTTAAGTGGTAAGTCGCTATTCGGCTTTTTTCCCTCGTGGTCATGCAAAGAGCATGGAATTTCTAAGCCATCACATAGCGACACGCTTTATAATTTGACTATTGGTTTAGCTTTCTGAATCCTTCTTATGCATACAACTAAATATGTGATTAAAGTTCATCTCTCTTTAACAAGTTAGATAGAAGAATAAACTTCTTTATGAATATTTTGTAGAAGAGTGAGCAAAGAAAGTCATGTGAATGTAGAAAATCCGAGTTTTAATATTACAATATATATTGTGCATATTTTCACACTTTAAACAGCTATAAATAATTGTAGTTATATGTGTGTTAGGCGTTTTTAAGAGATGACCACAGTGATAAAAGTAAGCTATAGAAAATCCTTATTTGATGTAAAATAATGTAATTTGATTGCAGATTACGCTTTCTAGTTGAATACCATCACAATGATATTCCTCAGCATGGACCGAGTGTTTGTTTCCCTTAAAATGGCAAAGAAAATGTTTTTCTTATTTCGGATTTTAAAAGAGCACTTGCATAGGTATGCAAAAGGGTTATCAGACTTTTGTTCACGTTATACCTGAATTTCCACATGATTTGGTATTTAAGGCTGTATATTACCCTAAGGCAAAGCGAAAGTTATTAGATTTCGCCTTGTTTTGGAGACGTTGTGTCCGAGTCCTTTTGCATTTGAAACAGCGCGAACAGGTGTCATAAACCGTGCCAAATTACCCTATTAGGTGCATTTTATTGCACGTGTTCACGCACTAATTTCTAAAACAGCATATTCCCTATTTTCTGGGGAAAACCCATTCTTAAATAACGCCTATATAATTATTTCGAGGAATCGCAGAACAACTGTTTAAATAATATTTTTCTGTAATGCGTTGTACTGACCAATCATGAGCAACAATTTTGTAACCCATAGGTACAAACGTTGTGTGGTGAGCATTGTTGCTCACTAAATAAGAATGCTCTTTCCGATTACTCAGAAGTTAGTTCTAGTTGTGGATGGATTTGGAAATACAAGTGTGGTATGCATTCGTGTTCAAAATGAATGTTAAAAAAAAGGTTAACTGTGCTGTTGCGTAATGTTCTAATATAGGAACAAAAACCGCTGGAATTATGTATCATAGATTTCCTAAAATGATAAACTAAGGCGCATGTGGGTGTCTCGCTGTAAACGGAGTGATAAATTCAACATTGATAATGCTCGAGTCTGCTCAGTATATTTTCGGCCTCAGGACTATGAGTGGGGCTTAAAAAAATGAATTACTTGGCTTACCTCTACGGAAAAGTTTACGTGGCGATGCAGTGCCGTGTCTGTCCCCCGATGATATGATTCCATGGCTTTCATATTTCAAATGTATTAAGAGTGATGAAAACACTTAGCGACATAATTTGCTCTAAATTCCGTGATTTAGACAAAACAATTGTTTATATATATACGTCAGGACCTGCACATTTGAATGCAAAATTAAAAGCTGCAACCGTGGAAAAAAGAAATACAAGGAAATGTCAGCAGTGGGTGGCATCTATTTCTTCTACAACAGCGGCATGGCCAGCCACTTCTAAATTTAAATATACTTTTAAGATTAAAGAAATAATAATTTGTTACTTTTTATTTTAGTAATAGTTTGGATGGTGGTGTTGATAAAATTGGTTTGTAATTAGTAGAATGAGTTGAGAAACGTTTCCTATGCATTTTCAGTTAAAGTATCTTTCATAACATATATCATTTCATTATGTTACACTTCCTTAATTACTGCTTAACCGTTTACACAATGGGTATACCAATCCGTGCCTTAAATTGTACGTATTAAAACGGCTTTAAACCGTTCTCTTTCAATTACTATCCAAAGAGCGCGCGTGCTCAACCTTCCACATGACGTCACAGGCGTGCAGCCAATGAGAGCGAAATGGCCGGAGTGGCCTACCTTCCCTATACTCAAGTTACCTTGTCGGGACTGGCCTTCTGCCGAAAACAGACGTTTGCATACCGGAACTTAAACGGCTGAGTTTGTTATTTCATAGTTCGTATATTGTTCCTGTATCGTGTACGCGGAGTTAATAAATTTAGTGTTATACATATCTGTGCTGTTTACATTTCAATTCAACCTTAACCCACACTTACCTATGACTTATGGACCTAAAATGTTTCTTATACGAGTAATTTTGCATTCATTTTCCACAATATTTTCGATATCTGCATTATCTATTCAACATTAATGTTTCTGCTCCGTAGAGGTACTCTGGTTTAATTACAGTGAAATAAGTCTTAATTTTATATGCTTAGACATGCACTTTTTATTATAGATTTTTTTTAGTTTGGTTTAACCTTTAACCTGTTAGTTCGTATTGGACGATGAGCGAAATGTATAAAATGATGCTCAAAATGAGCCCGAGTTCTGTAGAGCTTAAAGTTACCCGATATTTGTCTTTTCAGGATAAGGGAAAATCCCGGAAAAAGACCTATCGGGTAACTCACCCTAACCGAGATTCGAACTCGGAATCTCTTGAATGTAAGAAAGACACACTTCCCCCACACCATAAAGGCGGGCTATAGATGTTTTGAAGAAGCTGATGTGCTGTTTCCATGTTTTTTTTTGCATCTACTTTTGCTAGCTTTAGTTTCAATTCCTTTTCCTTGAATTATTTCACCAAGATATTTAAATTGTGAAACTTTCATCATCATCAATATTATTATTATTATTATTATTATTATTATTATTATTATTATTATTATTATTAAGAGATGCGTATAAAAATAAGATTTAGTATGAATAATCTCTAGAACAGCTACGAAGATGAATAAGAATTAATACAGAAAATCTTGTAATGGCTACACATCAGATTTTTAAAAATCTTCTTCAGTTATTACCACTTATTGCTTTGGTTTAATATCTTTCGAAAACCTAACTTTTTTTAATATCTTACATAGAATCATTTTCCTATAATGGAATTTTAAAATTCAGCTTATAACATAACTTATTCTTTTTCTCCATTCTAAACTAATTATAATTACTAATTTGGATTTATTTTCTTCATTTAAGGACAGATGCCAATAAAAGCAGTTTTACTAAGAATGGTACAAGACCGCTAGCTTTTATCATAAATTTAATAACATGTTTTGGAAATTCTTTTGTTGGAGTTTGAAAGCAGATTTCATGACATGGATGAGTGTGGAAATCTTAATATTTGAAAATCCATTGCAGTCAAACCAGAAGCTCCACTAAACTGTCAGCTGGGGATCGTTCACGTGCAGAATAAGGGAAACGGGGTGAAATTATGGAAACTAGCAAATACAAGATTGTCTCGCCTTTCGTATGTTAGCAATGTTTGGAGGAACTTATATCTGCGATCATTTCTTCTTAGTTATTAACAACATTAAGAACAAAAGGAGATGGAGAATAAACTAATTCTAACCTAGTTGTCACATTGCGTTTAAATGTTACTACATTACAGCCCAATATTGACAGGCTCGTAGCTGCAAAGATCTCCAAATCATAACCCGAAAAAAATATTGATAAGCTATAGTATTCACATTTAATTACAGTCACATAATAAAAATAAACACAGGGTTTGTCAATATTATTGCGATTCTTAACATGCTATCGAGCGTCCACCAATGACCCCATCGTTGTGGCATTGCTTATGTCAGAGAGGCTAGGATGTATTGGTGGGGGAAATCCGGGCAAGACTATTTCCCCTTCAACGGCGCCCCTACTCTACAGGTATCCCCAATATACCATACAATTCAAATCAAAAGTTATTCTTACCTTAATCATGATAAATGTATAGAAAAACTTTAAGATGGGTAAAACAAACAAACCATATTGATATGGATAAAGTTAAATGCAAGATGCGGAAACAGTATACAAGTAGATTTTTGTTTGTTGTGAGCTCAAGTTTAAAAACAAAAGAGAATCAGTCCATTTTTCAAATGTTGTTAGATGGTGCCCCTCTTTAAAATGGGCTGAATTAACTAATTTCTTTAGTTTTGAATTCATTTATTTCAAAATTAGTACACGTACTTCTTTTTATTAAGATAACTCGTATACAAAATTTCAGATACTATAATCGATTTCCAAGAGAGTAGATATTTTATAAAAATGTAATACAAAATATTAATAAACAATATAACACCTGAAGTAGAGTAATAAATCCTATTTTCTTATTTTCTTTAAGCTTAAAAATAGGACTACTAAAATATGACTTTTAGATGATACTTTAGTTTTTGAGATATTAGTGTTTCTATATTTTCAGAGATTTTCGTTAAGATTCTTATACTGTTTATAATTAAAACTGTCTTCCTACAAACCAATATCATTACAGAAAAAATAATAAACGAATATCTTATTAAGTTCAAGCAAAAACATTTTCATTAAAATTGGACCCAAAACGATGTCATATCTTGAAAAACAGATATTGAGAAAAACCAAAAGAAGACATGGTATATGGTTTTAAATTTATACTCACTACATTGCCGATACACGTTTTAAAATGAAAGATCAAGTGTATTTACATAGTATATGTAAAAACCTAGAATTCGATAATACCATCATTTTTTGCCAAAATATAATTCCCTGGTTCCTTTAATGGAATTTAGTTTTTCAGACTTTTTGTTTTTCAATTATGCTGCTCTCTTCACCTCCCTCTATACCGACACGGGTAGCCGAAGTCGTTGTGGCACGGACTCATGTGTGTGCGATTCAAATTCCACCAGGAGCGCTCTCCCTGACTTGGGTTTTTTTTCCCTAGGTTTTCGTCAGTCTTCATAACTGGAAAATGCCGGAAAGGTACCTACCCTAAAATTAGGCCTCGAACGTTTCCTTCGCAAATACAATTTCATGTAGCACCATGTGCACCGTCGGTGCTGCGGTATGCAGCAAGAATGGGCGAAATATACCACTAAATAACCGCCCTCCCCCTCTCTCTCTCTCTCTCTCTCTCTCACACACACACACACACACAAACGCGCTCACTCATACGGGACTTTTTCCTAAAAATCTTCGTTTTGGGAGTCAAGAGTTCTCAAAATGTCTACTTCGGTGAAATCTCGATGTTCAAATTTTTTACTGGAATACTTCCACTACAATGCGTAAGCGGTAGGGAAAGTAAAATTCCGAAACATTGGTATCTAACCAACAAACAGATATATAATTACTACGCAGAAGCGTAACTAGGGAGGGGCTTTGGAGGTTAGAACCCTCCCCCTTACTAAAAATGTAAAAATTAATTGCAAAAATAGCTTTGTTAAAATAATAGTACATTTCTAGATTGGCGGGAACGAGACATTGCCTATCATATCCCTCGTAGTACTATATTTATACCGCATGTCTTGGACAATATTACCAAAGATGACCGCAACAGAAAGCGTGCTTTAGATGGCGTTGCTACAATCGTGTTAAGATATCGGAGGCGTTTTCATTCTTGTGGTAAATTTGATGACCAAATTAGTACAATATTTCCCAGTTTAGAACATAACTAGAACCTATATTTTGTAGGGAAATAAAATGGCTTGCAGTGGTCTTTAGTTCTCACGTCACATCACATTTGCTGCTTAGAACAAGCAAAACATCGTATCCTAATTTTGGACATCTTGCATTACTTTGGTCTTCATTGAAAACGTCGGTAACCTGCATTACATTGGTCTTCAAAGCCAACATTTGAGATCCCAACATAGCTGAAAACACGATTGAGGGTCCTCAGCTTCAAAGCGTAGCCAGAGGGATGTTTTCTAGAAGGAGAGGAGACCGAAGGCCGCAACTGCAAAGCGACGACAGGGCGTAGCCGAAGGATCTGCGCGTCTAAAACTCGAATGATTCACATTGGCAGCAATTCCTTCCAAAAGTCGCCAAAACGACTATATAAGAAGGTCCGCTTAACCGTTACTTTTGTGAACGTTTTCAGCAAAGACCAAAGTAATGCAAAAAAAAGCCCTAATTTTAATTGCAATTGCTGCTCCTTAATCTGTGAATATAAAATCGATTTTATTTAAAAGTTTCAACTCAGAATTAATTCATATTTATCATTTGAATTGATACAATTTGTTTCAAAAATGGATCCTTGTACATAACCCCCCTTAATGATTGTCTGGCTACACTTACTGTTAGCACGTACCTCTAAAGCTGATTTTAACTCGCCAACTTTCCTCTTCCGATGTTCAGCAGATTCATGACAGTTTTGCGTATTGTAGCGGTACTTTCTTCTTTAATTTATACTCCTGTAATACACCGAGAATGTCATTCACTCACAACATGAAAAGAATTGCATAACTTCCCGCACGTTCTAAAAGAGCATGGTCAATGACCTCACGTATGTTTCGCTTCCCCATTAGACACAGTGTGGTCAAATCACAACTGGACACACTACCAGCCACAATTCTACTGCAGATAGCTAATCAGAGCTACCCCCTCCAACCCTTTTCAACACTCTCCTACTCTTACAGCACCTTATACAACCACAGCAACCGTAGCATACATTGGATGAATTAAAATTTCAGTATGCACATAATAAAATGTCAACAGGATATTCCGATATCCGCTATCCTGAAGACGGAAAGTCGCATTATTAATTTTGTTTATTTATTTAATATCTACATTTTCACTCAAGAGGGCCGAACCGTTTGCTATGAAACCTGGTTTGTCATAGGTACTTAGCGCCATCTTACTGCTTTTGTTTAGATTCGTCGTTTTGCATGTTCTCTGCTGTCATAGAAACAAAAGAAACACGGTGTTTTATACAAATCTGCCAGGCAGTTATAAGGAAAACAACAAATTTGAGAGTCTTTATCTAGAACCATTAATAGTAATATGACAACTTGTACGATGCTGAACGTTATACCAGCACTATTGTCGACCTTCTTTAAGCTGAGGGTGGTATTGCATCCCCAAGACTGCTGTCTATTTCTTCCAAACAGCATCGTTTTATCTGTATTTAGCCATTTCATAAATGTATCACACGGTTTCTCATAACGTGTTCTAGATTTTACCAGAACTAAATCGACACACCCTATTCGCCATTCTTCCTTCAGCACTTGATCTTCCATATAAAACTAATCCCTAATCTACCATGAAGTTATTAAAATAATTATGATCGATCTCATTATTAGAATATTACTCCAACCATTAAAAAAATCATAATTAAATACTGACTGTACTGATAACGAGACATAACAGTCACGTGTCATTGCTTTGTTTCTAAATAATCTTTCCTTTTGAAATAAACTTTTGTTAATACTTAATAATACTTTATTTATTTAATTATTAATGAGGATCACTCTACACAATACCCGTCTTCAGCGAACAGAAAACCGTGGCCTTCGGCTCATATTTTCTAAGTTTCTCTCAGTTCTGTTCACTTATTATGTACAGTTAACGTCCCCGTATCGTAGTATTCTACTGCTGCATACCTTTTGTCCCACTTAGACAATAATAAACTTTAGGATTAGGACTAGGAGCGGAGGGGGACTCAGCACCTCGATATTTTTTACCTAAGCCCTGGCGGGGCGTGTCCGGTATGGAGAGTTGAGGCGAAAGGAGACAGAAGGCGGCCGGACCAGGAGGAACAGCACGACAGCGCAGAGGGCAGGATCCCTATATTTTTCCAGATTGAAACTCCCCGGATGGCAGCTGGTACAACCGGCTCCCCTCCCTCCTGCAGGTTTGCATATCCGGGGGGAGGGAGCCGAGACCGCCCCCATTCCGGTAGACGAAGTGTTACATAGAGCATCCTTTTCCCCTGCCATGCAATGCCGAGACTTGCAACCCTGAAACAGCCAAGTAGATGTGAAGTGAAATGAGAATGGAGGTGAAAGGGAGGGACGGAAATTTGGGGATGTAATGAACCGTCCCAGCATTCGCCTAGCGACCCAGGGAAACCCACGTAAAATCCCATGGATCAGGAAGGTCGGCCGCGGGAATCGAACCCACGACGTCCCCTGAGCCATCCCGCTCGGTATAATAAGCTTTAAGACAGTTTAATTACTTCCTTTCAGGGGGTAGGGGATCTGACAGGGCACAAAATCAAACAAATCGAAATATTTTTATTATTATTGAGTTTGTTTAAAAAGTGTGCATAACAAAAGTTTTTTATTGTTTTTCTATCAACAAAACCTGTATAGTTAACATTTATGAAGTTATACCAAGATTTTATTTGTTATTATTAGAGTACGTAAGTCAATTATATGAGAAGCAGTATAAGGTGACCCCAGAAATTATTCGTCCCCGCTTTAAAAAAATTCTGGTAAGCAAATTAACATAGAGAAAATTCTAATCTTTAATTTGCAGAAAGAACAAACGATATTAAGTTTACCTATTCTGGCGTTTTTACAATACAATTTCAAAATAACGTGCTTCAAACTTATTATCAAATTTTATAAATCTCAATAGTTGCATTTGTTTCTAATTATATTAAAGTACTAAATAATCAATTAATCAGTAATGGATATAACAGTTAATGTGTTTATTTCATTGACAAGTGTAAATAAAATATAGTAGACTTGGCCTGTCACACTAATGGCCAACAACATAAGGAAATAATTCATCTGAGTTCAAGCACTGAAATAAAACTTCGTTCAGGCTGAACTTATAATTTTGGTTGTGTAAAAGTTAACTCAAGACCAATTCACCGTAGTCTACGGCCAAAGTTAACTGATGAATTTTCTTAGGTTAACGTGTTTAGATTTATATTATCTTAGCTACACAATTACCCGATATTAATCCCCTGATAATAAAGAGTTCAAGTAAAACAATTCCTAAAAATATATAACAGTGCAACTCTAAACTTTGTCTTAAGATTCTAGTTCATATATAATTAAGAAAATGTTGTGATATGAAACATTTTATAAATAGTTTACTTAAGGTAATTGTTGTATTAGGCTATAAACGTACATCAGATTCAAGCGATACATTCTTGATCTTTGCTGAAATAATATGCGATATATCATCCTAAAACTTAACCTTGCAGTGCATTTGGAGTCTTAGCTAATTACAAGCTTATAATATGAGCGAAAGGGAAGCATAGCGGTCAAATATAGCATAGACAAAATATAAACATTTCATGTGGCTATATTTCGTTACTAGTGGAACCCAAATCTTGTAAAAAATCGATTGACATCTTAAACTTAACTAAAATAATGTTTTTGAAGTGAATAACGTGTTTCCATTTGATAAAATGTATCTTCGTGCTAGAAGCACGCCCCTGATAATAAATGTTGGAAACTTTCTCTGAGCTAGATTTATGATTCGCTACTTGCACTTCGGTTCTACGAAAATATCAGCAAATAATGTTGTCGCGGTATCGTTCGTGTTATCTTATTGCTGAGCGCCTGTTATTGTTTTACTATTTTGAATTTTGGGTTCTTTGTCCTCCGGCTAGCTATTATTACTCAGTCGAGCAAATCTCTTGAACAGGGTGTGTAAACGGAAAGGAGCTGTGACTAAAAGATAACATTGATAAAAGAATTTGTTTTTACACTTTTATTGCCGTCACACTTCATTAATTTCACATATGTACTCTTAATACACGCCAGACTGAAACTGTTATATTTTCGAATGTAACTATAATCACTCATTTACCGCACATTATTAATTCGAGTATTTCACATTTGGTAACTAACTTTACGCGCGAGAGGTTCTGCAGAATTGCGTAACGTGTACCTACTTCGTGAATGATTCTGTTAAACTACGCGACGTGTAACCCGTGAATGATTCTGTTGAACTGGGCAATACTTGTCTCTGCCTTTAGAATTTATACTCCCTCACCCCGATATGCCTAAACATTATAACAGAGCTGCTATTGGTTAATAAAGGGCGCCAACATTAGCGTCTGTTTTTATATCCAATCAAAATTACGAACACATATGCTCTAGGGAAGATATTCCCTCCATTTATAAAGAAAAGCGCGCTACTCTGACGTCATTTGTTTGTCTCTTCTAATTGATAAACAATTCACCCCCTCGCTCATTGTTATCCGCTCCTATTGTCAGTTTCAGTGAGGCCGTGTAAACTTATTATATAACAATGCTTATAATTAACAAACATCTCAAATCATTGTCATACAATAATGCTAATTTACACTACAATCACTCTGGCATTTACAGTGTTGTGATATAAAATACTGCCTCAATGTGCTGTTGGCTTTAGGCGGTTTATCCTGTATAATTATTTTTAAATATGTGGTATTACAAACAAGAATGCTTCCCTCTTTTATTTTTAGCTATTAAAGAAATTCCCTTCTAGGCATCATATCATGAAACAAAGTTACACCACATGTTAAAAATGGTTTCCAAGTTATTCTAAATAATATTTTGGCGAAATTAAAATGTTGGTGTTTCTTTATTCCGAACTTTCTCAATAAAGAAAACTTCCGTAAAATCCCGAACTCGGGTAACTTGCCCAAACCAGGCCCACAGGTTGGGAAACATGCATTACCTCCATGCCATTGGTATGCGTTGTATGCATGTTCGATATTTATTACTATTAATGCTAGCTGCTGTTGTGTTTTATCCCTAGGATGGACGTACAGGGGAAGGTTGCACTGGTAACAGGTGGTGCAGGCGGCATCGGCTTGGAGACCTGCAAGGCACTGCTACAAGAATCTATTAAGGTAATTCCAGATAAGGAGTATCTGATAGGTATGCCCTACTTTAACGATAAACTTTTTTTTTTTTTTTTTTTGCTGTTTCAAACTGCATTGACAAACTGTGCCTAAAGTGCCATTTGCAATGAAGAGGTAACATTAACTCACAGCATAAGGGCAGATGTGAGGTAAGGCCATTCACAATGCCGCCGTAGGTGTAACGCAACAACTTGCCATGGGTTTCTAGATCCGTACATTGCATGCGGAAAATCTTCCTGGCGCACCGCAAGTTTAAAATTGAATAGCATAACAAATAATATCCAATAAGAAAATTCATCCAATATTTACCTATATAAAAAAATAGGACAAAAAAGATGCTGAACCAAGAAACAACAGGGCAGTGTCTGGCGTTAGCATTTAAAATGCCGTGGCATCGCCAAGTGTAAGTGCACCAAGGTTTTACAATAGATGGTGTAAAATTTCGCCTCGCGATTGTATAATGTTCAGAAACTGGCAAAGCAAGGAGAAAGAAATTCAGAATTCTTTCTTTGTGCACGCAACGCTAGCAAAAAGTTTGGAATTTGCAAACTCTTGCGTTACATGACTATGTGAATGCTCCCATTAAATAACATGGGTGCAAAGTATTGTACTTATGCTGCGTCTGCGCTTACTTTTCATTGAAATTGTGAAGCCGAAATTATGAAGTCAATAATTATCATAATAATCTGAGAAGGATAGTGATATAAAATAAATAATAAAATATTTAAAATCAGTGCATGTATTAAAAGGAGAAGCATTGGAAAATTGTTGACTGTTAAAAGCGACAGAAAGACAAGATAGGCACAGTTTAGCTAATTAGGGACCAGCCCCAGGTATAAAGGGTAAAATAGCTGAAGCCAGTTTCTCTTGGAATTTATGGGCACAGTTGCACTGGCCGGGATGTGAAGGTCATTAGAGGCTTCATGACGCTAAGTTTGAGGAGAGTTTTGAGGGGAGAGAGGGGAAGATCTCATGCTCGAGCAGCCGTGGCAAAGTATAAAAACGAACAACTAGGAGGAGAAACGCAGCAATCGTGAGGCAAAGGTAGTGCTTCATTGTTGGAGGACGTAGCGTGGCTGCGTCAATTGGCTTCAACGTGCAATTGTTATTCAGTTATTTCGGCAGGAACTTCTATTTCGCTATTTACCGAAAGCTGGAGATTTATAAGTGGTACCCAAATAAACTAAGATATTGCTTAAAGCGAAGAACTAGCCTAAACGGCGATAGATGTATTCATATTGCAGGAAGCCAGTTGGCCTCGGATAAAGTATTAGTGTGCTACAGGCATGTTTGGAAGCAAGCTGACTAAATATAGTTTTCGTACAAATGAGCCCAGCATATACGAGGGCTGTCCCAGAAGTACCCGATCTAACAAAGAAAACAAACATTTTGGGGAAAAAAACTTTATTTCTCTACATAGTCTCCTTTCAGCTCGATACACTTTTCCCAGCGATGTTCAATAGTTTCGATATCTTGTTTATAGTGAGAACCGTCGAGTTCTGCAAAACAGTCATCAACTGCAAACTCTACCTTTTCATTGTTGGCAAATCTTTTATCACCAAGCCATTTCTTCAACTTTGAAAACATAAAATAATCAGAGGGGGCTAAGTCTGGCGAATAGGGTGCATGAGGAAGCAATTCGAACTTTAGCTCATTGATTTTGGCCATGATGATAATGGATGTGTGAACCGGTGCATTGTCTTGATGAAACAGAACTTTCTTTTTCGCTAAATGCGGCTGTTTTTGCTTCATTTCATCATTCAAATGCTGCAATAAGTTTGCATAATACTAGCCATTGATTGCTTTTCCTTTTTTAAGATAATCAAAGAAAGTTGTTCCAAACACATTCCAAAAAACTGACGTCATGACCTTCCTGCAAATGGAACTGTCTCACCCTCTTTGGAACCGATTCTCTCCCCTTTCAATCCACTGTTTTGACCGTTCCTATGTTTCAGGTGTGAAATGATGGACCCATGCTTCAGCCATGGTTATGAATCGACGCAAAAACTCGGCTTTATTGCAGCAAAACATCGCCAAATACTGGACTGAAACATCTTCACGATGCTGCTTTTGTTCCATTGTGAGTAAACGCGGCACCCATCTTGCGCATAGCTTTCTCAGTCTAAATTTTCAGTCAGTATGTGATGTACACCACTTTTTGAAATTCCTACGATGTCTACTAGCTCGCGCACTCAGTCGACGGTATCCAATACCATTTTGTGGATTTTCCTCACAGTTTCTGGCGTGGTCACCTCATTTGGTGGACCACTGCGATGTTCGTCTTGACAGCTCGTACGGCCTCGCTTAAACTCTGTCATCCAATATTTTACTGTTGCAAACACAGGAGCAGACTCCCCCAGAGTAGAATCTAGCTCAGCTTTAATATTAGTTGGACTAAAACCTTTCATATGCAAGTATTGTATCACATAACGATGACCAGTTTTATCCATGTTTACAAATTTGCTGAGAGCGTTCACTATTGATGGCTGCCAAACAATTACTAAAGAACATAGCATCGTCAAACTTCAGACTTAAGCTTTATAAGGTTGGTACTTTCTATCACAGCCATTTGCTTAAAAAGAACCACTATCAACAAATCAGGTTGGGCACTTTTGGGACTGCCCTCGTAGTTATGAATTTTGTTTCTTTTTCTGACACCAGCTGTGAAGCGTTTGTAGACGCTGTCCCCTGAAAACGCATCATTGAGGAGCTACTAAAACCTGGCGCTCCCTCCTTTCAACCCCTCACCCAAAAGGTCATCAACACTTCCTAATCTGTCAACAGTGGTAAAATCTAAGCATCACTAAGGCTCAACACAAGCCTATTAGAGAGAGACAGACAGTCGATTGGTCGATATTTAGGTTTCGCGCCAGAAGACGCTAGTGAAAGTGATATTTTATTAGAAGTATGTGTATGGGAAGGATGCCCGCCCAAATGTGGCAAAAGGGTACCAGGATTTGCCCCGACTTCTGCGCGTGACTATCATGGTTTTAGAACATCGACAATGCTCTCAATGGACCCAGGTTGGCAGATAACGTGCGAAAAGCCGTTGAAGAATGGTTCCACAGCCAACCACAGAGATTTTATACTCACGGTATACATCATATTGCACTTGATTCAACCGACAAAGTAACTATTTGTAGGTTAGTACCAACGTCACACATATAACACTCTTTTTGTGTAACCCATGTACATTTGGTGCATTGCAACCAATTCGAATGTACTGACAGTTTTCTTCCCCATTTTCGTAATAAATGCAAAACGTTTTATAAATTCCTCCCCGCGGTTAAAATCGCTACCTGTGATATTTACTATAGTCCACGTGTAGAGTGTAGAAAGATAACCTGTGTCTTCCCCTCTCTTCCAGCACTTCCTTGAGGACTCTGCACTCCTGCCCTAAAGCGTCTAAATATGCTTGGATGAAATTTTCTACTATGCCTTAGAGCACAAAGAGGGGAGGAATTTTGGATATGCATTTATATATTTAACAAAATAAGCCAATTTTTGTGAACTGCAGATTAGGGAAAAAGGTTTTATATTTCCAATTAAATTTTTTATTTAATCATTAACCTTAAAATTTCACCAGAACTTATCCATAATTTCATGCAATGAGTCTCTAGCACATTTTAAATCTGAAATGTTTTCATTAAACTTCATTTTGGGCAAGTAACGTACTCAGTGATTTATGAATTTTAATTTAAATTTGGTGGGCATACCTATTCTATCATTTTAGAATATAGTAGAGTTATGTTTAGATGTAGAATTTAGTGTATATCTCGAAGTTCAGAAATCAGATAAGCTTAGTTTTGAATAATTTGACCCTTGATAAGCGTTTGCAATTTTGCAGGGTCTAACCATTGCCGACATCAACAGTGAACTAGGACAGAAGCGTCAGAGAGAACTGGAACAACAGTTTGGGAAAGGTCGTGTATTGTTCGTCAAGACAGACATCACAGATCACGATCTATTCGAAGGTAGGCTATTATTCAACCATTCTTTTAGTGATACTTGTAAGAGCGTGCTCTAAGATAAAAGGAAATTTAGTACCATACTTTCATATACCGGTTCCAAGTTATAACAATGGAAACAACATTTTCTTACACCATTTAGGCATTAATGTAGTGCTTCACCGTAAAGAGAATAATTTCTGCGTTATGTTTTATGTAATTTCTATTTTCTCTATTACGTACTTATAATGAATAGTTGAATTTTATTCCGTGTCCCCAAAAATTCGGTGTCTAGTTTTCACCAGAAATATACGTTTTAAGGCTCCCATAACACCAATTTTATAGAAAAGTGTGTGTGTGAACAGCATAATTCAAAAGCTAATGTTACGCCAAACTTGGTATTTAAGTTCGATATCTTCCAAAATTGCGACGAAGATTTATAGAAAGAAATTCTCTCACTCCAAACTACCCTTTAAATGGAAATTTATTACAAAATGTTGATTTTCTTAAAAAATGGCTGTAACGAGTTTGATCGAAATGCCATATATTTAAGATATTTACATAACAAATAAAATGTGTACCTAATTTTCTGGGAATAGCCTTTGAAGTCTTCTTCATTCGAGAGGAATTTTATATAATCTGAGATATCCCTTATTATCGGTTTGAATTTTTCATTACTTTGTCATTTTTTCAAAGTATTGCCGCCATTCAACTGTTTCCTGCGCTGTCGTGGAAAGAGTATGGAATTTCAAGGGCAGCATATAGAGACATGAATATCGATTCTGCTTTCTGTATCCCTCTTGTACAGACGGCTCCAAATGTTTTCCGTTCCACCGGTAGCGGGGCAAGCGGAGTGTCTTATCGAGAGGTTATGCCAGGTATCTTAACTCATACCTGCTCTACAAGGAAGGTTAAGGGATGTAACAGGCTAAACAGAATATCATTCCAACATATTTCCCTTAGACTTGACTGTAGGAATGTAATAACTGTGAAAAGAAAACAGCAATAACATCACAACACAGCGACTTAAGCAGTATACAAACTAATTTTTAGGAATTAGAGGCATCATATTATTGTATAACAAGCAAGTGTTAAAACAAAATGGTTTGGTTTTCAATATTTACTGCTTTCTCTACCCATTATCAACTAACATATGTTCTTTATTTTCATAATGTGCTGATGAAGTATGATTTTTCCGTGCGTCGTCACAACAATTTAGGCCAGAAATTATTTAAAGTTACAGTCTAAGTTACACTTTTCCCTATTTGGTTGCATGCAAGATGCCATAACGACAACCAGCCGCTTATTTATTCCACAACTCATATGTTTACTGTCTCTACTATTTACCTATAATAAGTAGCGAAAGTGTTGTATTCCACCCAAAAATTGAATGAGATTCACCGGATACACACGTTTTGAGACCCCTGAATCCAAACAAAGCATTTTTACTTTCTCTACTACGTAGCTACAGGAGGTAGAGAAAGTATTGTATTCCACCCAAAAACTAAATAACGAGATTCAACGGAAATACACGTTTTGAAACCCCTGAATCCAAAGTAAGCATTCTCTACTACGTAGCCACAGTAAGTAGAGAAAGTATTGTGTTCCATCTGAAAATTCAATGTCATAATTTCACCAGAAATCACGTTTGTGACTCCTGAAACCAATGAATTTATTTTTATAGAAAATGGTCCAAAAGTGTGTGTGTGTGTGTGTGTGTGCGCGTGTGTGTATCCACGAAGAGCAATAACTCAAAAGCAAAAGGTTGTTTAAAAACCGAACTTGGTGCTTAAGTTCAACTTCTTGCAAGAATGTGACACCGAGATTTTAAAGAAAATCCTCAACTCCAAACTACCCTTTACATTGGACATTTTTCGAAATGTTTCATTCTTTCAAAAATGACTCTAAGGACTTTGATTAAAATACATATGTTTAAGCTATTTTCATGATGAATAGAATGTATATCTTTTATTTTCTAGGAATAGTCTGTAAATTAGTCCTTATTGTCAATGACTTTTGATAATTAGTAAATCGTAAGAGAGAGAGAGAGAGAGAGAGAGAGAGAGAGAGAGAGAGACAAAATCTTACTGCACAACAACTGTAGATCTTGTTAAAGCACAAAATTTATATCAAATAACATTTTTATTTTATGGCAAATAACTTTTATATTTTACGTATTCTGAAAGTTTCTTTGTTATTAGTTTGAATTTCCAAATACTTTATACTTCTCTCAACTGCGAATATCTATTGTTCTTCTTTCTTTCCTTCCTTCCTTCCTTCTTTCTTTCTTTCTTTCTTTCTTTCTCGTGTTCATACAAAGAGAACAGAATTTCAAAACTATCACGTCTGTGGCTCACATTCGGGAGGTCGTGGGTTGGATTCCTCTGACCGACCTTCCTGACCCATAGGTTTTTTCGGGGGTTTTCCCGGCGAGTGCTGGGAAGGATTCTCACATCCCCGAATTTCCGGACCTCCATTTCATCTCCATTCTAATTTCCCTTCATCTTTCATCCGTTGGTCTCTTTCAGGGTTGGAAGTGTCGGCGATGGTGTTTCGGTGCAGTGTGGCAGGGGAAAAGGATGGTGTTTTTGTGACTTTCTCTGTCCCTCAGCTTTCGGCTGCCTGTCGGGAGTAGCCTAACCTCTTTGAAGGGCGTTGGACACCCTGTATGCTGGGTGAAGTCCCCGGTCTGCCTGTCCGTCTGACGGGGAGTCTCTATTTGAAAACTTAGGGACCCTGCCATTCCTGTGCCGTTTTTCCTGATTCCGGACGCCCCGTGTCTTGTCTCGTCTCACCCTGCCTCCCGGAGACGCCCCCTTGTGGGGCGTAGGCACAATATCCACTATGTGGATCAGTGCCGACTCCCCTCCATAGCCAACCAATCCAAGGCTATCACATAGCGATCAGTTTTGAGGGATTTGGCTATCACTTTAGCTTAATACGTTTGTTCTGGTTATACCTACAACGAATTGTGAAAATAAGTGATGAAGGTTTATGGGTATTAACATGACATGGGTGCAAAAAAAGCTTTGTAAGAAGAGTGAGTAGAGAAAGTCATGCGAATGCAACCCATCACATTTTAGGGCAAAACCTCCATATGCCTGCGTCTCTGTGAACAACATAAATCCAAAGCGAAAAGTCGGTTAAATACCAAACTTGATATTTAAGTTCAGCATCTTTCAAAGATGTGAAAGGATTTTCAAGAAAATTTCCCCATCCTGAACAACCCCTTACATGGAAAAATTTTCGAAATTTATTTTCTTATAAATGGCTCTAATGATTTTGATTAAAATACTCACTGTTTAAAATATATTCATGACAAACGAAATATACATTTTGAACTGACTGAGCAGAGCCTCTAAAGTCTTCTTATTCTGAATAACTTTTGTATAATTGGTAAACCCTAAAGATTGGACAAAGTTTTGATACACAAGAAATGCCGACCCCGTTAAAGCACGCAGTTTGTTATACATATATTTTATTAGATTAACTAATTCCCAGATATTTTTACTTTCTCTACTACGTATAGTAAGTAGGGGAAGTATTGCATTCCACCCAAAAATTCGATACCGAGATTTCACCGGAAATACATGTTTTGAGACCTCCTGAATCCAAAAAAAGCATTTTTGGAAACATGTCCGTGTGTGTGTCTGTGTGTGTGTCTGTGTGTCTGTGTGTGTGTGTGTCTGTGTGTGTGTCTGTGAACAGCATTACTCAAAAACGAACAGTCGGATAAACACCAAACTTGGTATTTAGGTTCAGTATCTTCCAGAGATGCGACACGAAGGTTTTCAAGAAAATCCCCCCACCCCAGACTACCCTTTACATGGAACATTTTTCGAAAATTTTAATTTTCTCAAAAATGGCTCTAACGATTTTGATGAAAATATCATATGTTTAAGATAATGTCATGAGAAATGAAATGTATATCTCGAATTTTCTGGGAATGTCTCCAAAAGTATTCTTCATTGTGAACGACTTTTGCATAAGTGGTAAACCATAACAGATAGACAAAATTTTACTACACAAACAATGTAGATCGCGTTAAAATACACAAATTATGTCATATACATTTCTTTTGTTGAGTGAACCGTTTTCGAGATATTGCTTGTTATTTCCTTAAATTTTCCAATACATATACTTTTTCTCAAATTCGTTATTCATTTTTTTATGTCCTGGACATGCAAAGAGAATGGAATGCGCCACATAGCAACCAGCGTTAAAATATTTGACTATCGCTTAAAACCAACCATATCCCCCTTGCATCTACAAGAAAATTACCAATAAGATTGACATCTCGATATCTCGATTAACATGAAGCATATGGAGAATAGGCGTTTGTAAAAATAGATTGTACAAGAGTAGAGAAAGTCATGTGAGTGTAACACATCAGATTTTTTTATGTTCTGGACATGCAAAGAGAATGGAATGCCCCACATAGCAACCAGCGTTAAAATATTTGACTATCGCTTAAAAGCTACCATATTCCCCTTGCATCTACAAGAAAATTATCAATAAGATTGACATCTCGATATCTCGATTAACATGAAGCATATGGAGAATAGGCGTTTGTAAAATTAGGTTGTACAAGAGTAGAGAAAGTTATGTGAGTGTAACACATCAGATTTTTTGTTATTGGTTTGAATACCTTTGAATACGTTTTGTTTTTGTCCCGGTCATACACACAGCATGGAATTTCAAAACATCACATAGTGACATGCTTTTTGAAAATGTGACTATCGCTTTATCTACATATACTACAACGAAGCGTGTAAATGTGAACTTTTTCTTTTGTTATTTAATTGAAGTCCTTTAAGCGGGTAGGCCATTACGGACTGTGAATGAACGAAATGTTTAAAATGATTTCTCCAATGGGTCCGAGGTCCCTAGAAATTAGAATTTAACATTCATCTTCTCAGAATAAGAGGAAACCTTGGAAAAAACTCTACCCAGGTATTTCACTTTAACCGAGATTTTAACTCGGGACCTCTTGAATGTGAGGCAGATCCCCACACCACACAGATGAGCTAAATGTGATTTGCAAGTTTATCTGGATTATAAGAAGTAGACAGATAAATGAGATTTAGAAAAAAGAATTTGTAGAATGGTGAGAAGAGAAAGTTATGTGAATGCAACACGTTAGTTTATTCAATTTAAAATAATAATTTAATCTATATTTAAATATAATTCTTCCTAATCATAATTCTCGTGGTAATGCAAAGAGCGTGGAGTTTCAAGCACACTACATAAGAATCTGATTATCGTTTGAGCTACTGCATTATTTTATACGTACAACGAAGTTTATAATTGCAGTTTCATCTCAATTAACAAGAAGACTCTTTCACTCAAGCCGTGTGTAGGACAAGGTTGGAAAGATAGAATCAGATTGAAAAATTCAATGTCATAGCCGAGATTTGAATTACGGATCTTCCAGTTTACTTCCAGGTGGCGCCGCGGTAACGCGTGCGACTCGCATTCAAGAGATCCTTAGCTCGCTTCCCGGCTACCGCCCAATCTGAACCACGGGTTTTTTTTCGAGAGTTTTCCCGGGTCGTCAGGCGAATGCTGATATGATTTCTCTCAGCCCCCGAATATCGTTCCATTCCTCATTTCATTCATCCTTAACCCCGTTAGATCTGTTTCAGGGTTGGAAGTGTGGGCGATAGTATTTTGGTGCGGCGTGGCAGAGAAAAAGGATGCTCTCTGTGGAACCTTATCCGTCTCTCGGTCTTCGGCTGGTTGCCAGAGTATAAGGACCGCTTCTTGGGGGGCGTTGGACCCTCTGTTTGGGGTGGGGTCCCCGGTTTGCCTGCCCAATTGTCAAGGCGTCTCAATCTGGAAATTTTAGGAACCTTGCCATTGCTGTGCCGTCACTCCTGCTTCCGGCCGCTCGGTGTCTCTCACCTCGTCCCTCCCTCCCGGGAGCGCACCCTCGAGGGTCACAAGCACAATATCCTCATTCACTGGATCGGGGTCGAGTCCCCCTCCGTTACACATTCCATTCCATTCTAGACCAGAGAAGAACTTTAAGAATTCAGAACGTGAATCGTAATACAAAGTCTTTTGGGGGGGGATCTTCAGATTTGTAACTTGAAAGCAATTTAGTTTTCAGAATAGAGTGCTTTCAAATGAACCAATTGCAAAGAAAAGCACATCAACCTATTTGCATTAACACTTCGGGTGACAATTTTGAAAATTTAGCTTATATGTTATCCTAACCGAATAAAATAGCTATATAGAAACTACATATTTTGCGCTAAAGGTTGTTTCCTCGTATCAATTAACATGTTGCATACAATACCTAAATAAGTGTTTTACTCTACGTCCACTATACGACTGGCACGGTTTTTCTTCTTTTCT
Organism: Deroplatys truncata; assembly: GCA_030765065.1. NCBI lineage: Eukaryota > Metazoa > Arthropoda > Insecta > Mantodea > Mantidae > Deroplatys > Deroplatys truncata. The sequence goes on along the minus strand of CM060975.1, from coordinate 74,661,431 downwards.
CTTGTGAGTGTGCATGTAAGCGGAATTATGTTTCAAATAAAACAATCTTTATTCGTTTTTCAGTAACAAACGCAAAATATATCTTATTTTGAAGAACATTTAATGTTGTACTTAATTGTTCCCAAACTGCATCAACAGTTTGACTTTAATATTACTTTTGCTGCTATATTTTTAAAACATTACTTGAATATTATCAGAACTGAATGTGCCAACTGTATGGAACTATATACTTAGCGCTAAACGTTGTGATCGATATCTATGATAATTAAAAAGCAAAACGAACTTATATTTAAGGTAATAAATACTCTCGGAGTGCGCGTAGAAGGTTCTATTGGTGATAATTATGAAACTATTATTATTATTATTATTATTATTATTATTATTTACTGTTTATTACTAGCAACAAACGTTAAAAACAAGATATACATTATGCGAACCTAGTTTCTCAAGAAAATTACTGAATCTTAAACTTGTGTAGCACCCGCATAAAGAGTGCAATATGTGATTTTTAAACAACATATTATGCAAAGAATATGTTAACTTATTTCGCTTGAATAGTTCTAGTAAAGAGAAAAGTATTTGGTTTCGTCTTCTTTAACTTAGAGTCAGGCCCTTGAATTATACCAGCATACAAGGAAGTAAATGTGACCTTTGAGACGATACCGGCACTTCTGTTGGCTATAGCCAGGCATGACTAGTCGAGAAGAAATTTCTTCCTCCTCTTCCTCTACACCCCTTGGGCCATCGGAAAACATTTGAAGCCCACTGTACCTACAACAAAATGTGTAAATGAAAATATTTCTGTTAAGGCTTTATTTCGATTATCATGAAATAAAAAAACTAAGCTTTCATAGGAATAGTTTGTAGTAGCCATATAAAAATAAACGATAGTTAGTAGAAAAAATGTTAATGTAACACATAAGATGTTTAATGGTAGACCGCTACTCGTTTGATGTTCTTAATAAATACATTTGAAAGGATCTCTTGGAGGCATGTGCCCTTTTATTTATATACACATACATAGGTAAAACGAGGGAAAATATTCAACCATAATAATGGGTTATTTAATAGTTGCTCCAGCATTGCTTTTATTGGACGCACTCTACAAGGAGATGCGCCCAGATATGACTACATGTGTAAACAACCCTCAACATGCTTAAATATTTTACTTCTTTATGTATTCATTTCTTTTTTTACAGATTGCTTTAAAAAGACGATAGATACTTTCTCTGGACTCGATATTGTGATCAACAACGCAGGGATTTTCAACGACAAGCAATGGGAAAAGGAAGTGGACATTAATCTTGTATGTAACATGCATGTGTAAAATTGTTTATAGCTTTCTGGAAGGAAACAAACTATTTTTATTTATTTTGTTTTCCTTTCTGCTTTCATTACTAACACACGAAATTATTTCTAATTCTGTCGTTCTTGGGAGCCTTAGCAATGAATTTATTTGTATCAAAGAATTAAAAACAAATAATAGTTAACTCAAAAGATGCAGCGAAAATGATGACGGTTCAAGCCAAATAAGAGGAATGCTTTTGCATAATGTATATTAAAATAGAACTGAGACATAACAACACACAAGGTTATGTAAGCGGATGAGCCTAGTTGGCCACGATATGAGTGCGTTTGGAGGAGGGCGCCATTGTTTTGTTGACATGCCTAATGTCATCAAGGTCTAGGCATCAGGGGAATGAGGTGCGAGGTGCAAGGTGATAGGGGAATGCACAGTAGCACAATGAAAACAGTACTACATTTGCAGGCCCCGCTAGTAAATGCAACTCGGAATTGTAGATGTTTTCTTTAGCTGATGTCCTTCCGATGCCCCTCTCACTTGTTCCGTAACTGTTAGTTCTTCTTCCAATCGAACGCACTCACATCGTGGCCGACTAGTATAATGGAACTGCATTTTCGGCTTCGCAACTTGACTAGTCAAACAAACGGCGCAGATGATATGGAAACGTTTTAATGTGAAGCGACACCCGTCCACCAGCAGTAGACAGACAAACCAACGCGTAGTTCCAATGTGTATTGCTCACATGCACAAAGTTGTCGTCGTCTCTAACGTTGTCCATATATAGCCTACGACTTTCAGGAGTTTCCTCATTACACAAAGCGATGACTGGACCCATTTCTGAATTAGAGAAACCCGCCAGTGGATGGATATGTCACTCCAATGGTAGGGTGATGATGAGAATGGCGGTGGAATGAGAGGACCTAGAGCTTTACCGTGGACTCTGAGCCACGTTGGGCCTTGGAGATACCTCACATGAGCAAGTCAGAGGCGAAGGCGAGGATAGGGCCGACTTAAAATCACCAATCAGACCCAGAATCGTACCCCGAACCCTCAGAAACGAAACCACTGCGCTATCCCGGCGCCCCAAGCACAAATAGTTACGTGAGGGAAAAGTGATAAGGGAAACTCAGCTGCATAACCTTGGAGGAGGAGGAGGAGGAGGAGGAGGAGGAGGAGGTGAAAGCATACAGCAACTGACGATAGACGACACGCTTTTCTGCGGCAACTCCTCCTCCAGAGCAAGTATTGTGAATACATGTGAACGCCCCATTGTACATTCAGAATGCACAACTTCACCGAAAAAGCCAGCATCTCCACTACAGCCCGCATGTTCTTTGCTCACCTTCCTCGAGAGTTTGGTGCTGCATACTTTGAACTAGAGCGCCACACAGGTGCTAATTGGACTGAAGCCGCAGGCTAGCCACAGGACTCATCTTCCTTAAGGACACATTGCCTGGTATGGCAATTTTCTATTCACAACGATTGAATTAAAGCTCGATTTGCGGACCCACTTATGAGCATCCTCTTTAAATGTATTCTTTAGGACTAAGCTTCAGTACATCTGCAATTTGTATAACACTTAGCTGTTCTGAGCAATTGATTATCTCCCCCAAAAAGAATAAGGAAGAAAGAAGGAAGGAAGGGTGGATGGATGGATACGCTCACCAGCAGCCAGTGAACGGTTAACCCATACACTCCTCCCTTTATTATCAGCGAACTAGAATCCTCTAACCGCTGCATATGATACACAGTTCTGTCCATGTATGTGAAATCAATATTTTGAACTAAATTACCTTTCTTTTTTCCCATTCGGAAAATGAGCAGCAGTCTTTACTATAAACTTCTATGGAACTAATGGCGACACAACGTCTTTTGCATTAATTAAAACGCTGTTAAAAACCAACAGAAGTGTCATTTCTTAATACATCAAATTCACAAATCCACAAACAGATTATATATTATATTCAGATTATATGTTCCTGCGAATCATTGGCAGTGGTGAATTCTTAACTTTTTCCCTGAGAACTGCATATGGAAAGTGTTTAATTAGATGTACAGACTTTGTGACTGATAGATAATCGTTTAAAAACAGATACATCTGTATATTAATGAAGGAATGAGCGGTAAGGCACAACAGCCAGTAGCAATAGGGTGGAGTTATAATGATTACTTCAAATGGATCGAACCTTACAGCTTTGGACTACAACACAAGTCTCTTCATGTATGTACCTTTTCTGCCAATGGCGTTCCCTCGAGGACCGGGGGCAAGTATTCTTGCAAGAAGTTTTCCAACCACTCCTGTTGTACCAGATGAGGAATGTGTTTTCAACATGATGGAGCACAGCTCAGTTTAGGTAGGGTGCATATAGCTATTTTTACACCTATAACTGGCAATCACTGATAGATCGAGCTGGGCGCGCTCACCTGGCTTTAACCCACTTGGCTTCTTTGTATGTGGCTGTATGAAGCCTGTGGCTTAGTGAACCCTCAAGTTGAGTTTGCAACATGCACTGTCAATGCAGCAACCGAAATCGAAGAAATTCTGGCGTCTTATTGTCTGGAAGTCAATGGACACGTGATTTAGCACTTGCTATAAGTATAAGAGTACAGTAAATAAATGGATTCATACCGATAATTTAATAGTGAAATGAGTGATTTTGTTTCCCTCTTTTTTTTCCTTATGTGTATAAAATCGAGCGAAATGGCTCAGGAAGTATCCTCTAAGACTCGCAGAAATCAGGAATTCAAATCCCATGTGTCGCCATTTGATCTATGCTAATATTTTCCCTCAATTGCACGTAAATTGTGGATTGGATATTCAACACGACGATCCAAAGCTCTACCCATAGAATAACAAAAACATAAATAAATAGATAGTACAGAAAAACTACTACGCAACTACAGCCATCTGTCTGGCATCGCCCTGACTACTTGTACGTACTCACGGAACAGCAGTCCCCCAATCACACAAGTTTACCTTCCGGTTAAATCCATAGTGACAAGCTGGATGACGCAGGAAGACCACTGCGCAACTTAGATCAACTATCAATTTACTGAAGTAGACGGCGACGCGAGGCTAAGACTATCTGACAAACATTGAACCATGTGTATCAAAGAAACTAAAACATAACCATCCTGATATTTCCTAGATTTTAAACAAAAACAAAGCAAAACAACTAATTAGCTGTATCATTAAGAATTATTTTATTATATGCAATTAATTAATTAATTAAACATAGTTAATTGCTTCAATTTCCTCCCGGAAGAACATCCATATTAATGTCATAAAATGCAGTCTATTGCTATTGCTATAAACTAATGAGTACTAAACTCAGAAATAACACTAATTAGTAACATCAGCATATAGCAATTAGTCGGAAGAAATATATAAAACCAGTTGTTGAAAGGTTTAGCTTCAGTTTCTTCATTTTAGATTATTCTGTTTATTGTTCATCGTCAGATGTTGATGGACCATCTATGTTTACAGAAGGGTACTATAAGAGGCACGATGTTGGCTTTCAAGTACCTGGGTCGAGACTGCGGTGGAAAAGGTGGCGTTGTAGTTAATATTGCATCAGTTCTTGGACTGGAACCTGAACTCTGCATTACACCGATGTACAGTGCGACCAAACATGGCATTGTTGGTCTCAGTCGTTCTCTTGGGGTATGTACTAACAATTACAACAAATTATTATTGCATACAGAAACAAGATAAGCTCAAGGTAACTGAATTTGCCTCTTTCTCTCTCCCCTTATACCTCTGAGTAATTACTATAAATAATAATTATTCAATTAGTGTTAAAAGCTTCACTTATCTTTTCTAGATAATTAAAATGAAGACACGTTTAATGATTCATCAATTGCATCTTCAGCTATTTGCTTCTTTGCTTTCTGTTGATTTCGCCATGCTACGGCTAACGCCGCTAAATGACCGATCGTTTAGAACAGGCCTGCAATTTTGTGACACTCGGTGGCACTTTCCTCCTTTCCCCCGCCAACTTACTGTGTGTGTTTTTTTTTTAATGGACACTTTAATAGTGATGGGACGATACCACCATTTCTCGATACTCGATGCTGATACTGATTTTTGAGCATCGATACTCGATACTTACTTTATAAAAGAACTGTAAAGGTGATAGCTTGTTCACTGAATTATGTTCTTAAAAGTACTTTTCTGAGTATAAACGTATGTAATCAATTTTGTATTGTATGCTAAATCCGAAGTCGTCTCCGTTTGGCATTCTCTAATTGGCACAATTTTTTTATGTTGATAGTGTCACAGGTTATATATACCCTACTGCTTGTCAAGGTTAATAGATAATAATAATAATAATAATAATAATAATAATAATAATAATGTTAGTAATTTCTTTGCTTCCCTTTTTATGTAACTATATTTTGTGCTGAAAACTTTCTTTTAAAGGATTTTTCTATCCATATTATGGAAATTGGTCGTACGGTATACCTGTAAGCTATGCTCGTGACCCGAGTTTGACTGCGTAAACACAAACTAACAGATGGAAGGAAAGAACAAATATTTCCATGCACTGTATTACCTCGCGTCTTAAATTCTGATTTATTTCTGCTGGATCCACAGATTGCAGTCACCAGAGTGAATTACCAACCCAGGCTATTGCAGAAACGTGATTTAGTGCGTGAGCTAAATCAGCTTCATTCACACCTCAGTTAGCGGTGCATGTTGCTCATGTACCTCTACTCATTTCCCCATTGTTTTGCGTGTTTTCATTTAGACACAAAAATCTATGGAATGTTGCATTGATTTATCCATAGGAAACGCTGTTAAGGTCTATCAAGAACTATAGTCCGGCAACTCCTTGGGGAAACGTGCGAGGCAACAACTTGAGGTCTCGACTCGTTTCATTCTTTATCTAGCATAAAGTTAAATGTAATAACTTTCAGTAATGCAAAACTTAAAAATGTTAAAGTATCAAAAAAGTATCGAAGTTTATCTCAAAGTATTAGACATGATTCGATACCATCGAGTATCGACGGTATCGAGGTCCCATCGCTACTCTTTAACTACTGTGGTTCTTAGCGTCCCATTCTACATTGGGCGTGAAATGTCGGAAAGTTTGCTCAGAGGCCTCTTTATCAGGCTTGGAGTTCTTTTACATGCCGTAAATCTACGACAGAGGCCACCGGCTTTACGTCCCTTCCGAAGGAAGCCATGCTAAGGACCTTTACACCCCAAAAAAATTCATCACTCTCCGCGGATTTCAACCGACGACTTCAGGAACTAATAGAAGTTAGCGTGGTACTCCTAGACCATGGAGGAGGGCTGTATTGGGGGTGGTTGACTTTACGGCGACACAATACTGATAGAATGGAAGCTCCTTGGAACGGTAGGCAAACCGAAGAACAAACCAGGGGTATGGGTTAAACCTCGTGTCCTCTCCAATGACAACCCTAGTTGAGGATATTAGTGACATCTGCTGGAAGCATACCACATTCATTTAGGGAATCTAAGAGCGGTATTTCAAAATTCATAACGCACTCTGTTACTGATTAAACTGGCTCTGACTTTCCGATGAGCATTACATGAAGTAAAACCTGCACATACGTATACTGGAATTGTTACTCCACATGCAGTGCATGTAAAAATAAAATAAACACCGGGTATATTTTATCTAAGTAATATATGAATCCGCGGCTTTTGTTTGCGGATGCCAAAACCTTTTAATAAGCTTTTTATAACTAAATGTCCTGTATTTCATTGTGAATGCATGCTAGTTGGATAATTCATATTCATATTTGCTAGAGAGTAAATTGCGTTCAGCGTTAACATCAGAAACTATACGACTAATATTTGTAATCATCAGATGAGAAGATTGTTTTTCTCGATTACCCGTTTCTCGAATATTTTGTGTTTCCTTGATGTGAAATAAGAACCGATTCCATTGCTACTTCCATAAAATATCAGGGGTATTTGGTTCTACTAACAAAATTAAGTTTTACTCGTAGGTTGTAGAAATATCTTCTAGATTACTTTACAAAGAGTACGGGGTATAAATATAATTAATTAAATCGTCATTCCAGACTTACAATACCACCCATGAACACCAGCTAAGCCAGTTAATTCTTAAACTTTTACCTACTCCAAACCCCGCATGGTACTATGAAAACAATTTCATAAAGTCAGTTTGGTAATTGCTGCTGAAATGTAATACAATTGCACTTTTGCACTACATATATGATAATTGAAAAGTGGCAAATTATTTCCCAGTAGATAAACATCACAGAGGAATATCTCTGGATCTCAAATTGTGTGCAGTGGCTACATCTGTTGTTACTAAGTATTATTTGTAATTCCAGGCACCATATCACTTTGAACGGACGGGAGTGCGAGTGGTGGCCCTATGCCCTGGTAAGACTGAAACTACGTTAGGGATGCATGTCGGTGAGTCTCTATATAACCAAGAATGGGCACAACACTTAGAGAAGGAACAAGCAGTCATTCCTGGACAGAAGTAAGTAACATTGCTCCACACGGAATCAAAAAAGGCTGAATGTTATATCATAAAGTTCTTTAAAGCATGGTATAATAGTTAATCCATTCTAAAATTATCAACAAAAAAAACTAAAAGAAAAGTGCTTCTTCGCCTCATTCCTTATTATTTCTTTTACAGGCCTTCGCATGTCGCTGCCGGAGTGTTGCATGTTATAAAAATGGCTAAAAGTGGGTCCGTCTGGGTTTGTGATGAAGGACTTTCAACTTATGAAATTGTTATCCCCAGCCGTAAATCTCTCAAAACGGTTCTTCATGTCTAAATACTCTTTGTATTAAGGCACTAATCGTTATGGGTAGGCTCCAAAAGATGGAGTAGCAAAGCTAAAGTAGGAAAGGACATAGTGTGGAGGCCGCTAGCTTCTACAAAGAGGGGGTTATAACTACAGCAAAAGGATTGTATTTTAAAGCAACCAATGAGTCCAGTGTTCAAACTCTAATTATTTATTTATTAATACTCTTGAATGTTTGTTGTTGGCTCGCTGCCCTAAGAGGAAGGAGCGCACAAGTTTTCTGTGTATTATCTTAAAAGGTTTTGAGGATATTAATTTTAACAGTTTGATATTGTTGGTCTCAAAAGCTCCACACATTCTAGTTTTATAGAACTTCCAAGTTCTGGAATTATCTCCACTGCAGAATACCATGTTTAGTTTGGAGGCACATCCAATTTTGAAAACAATAATATTTGTTTCTTCTGAAATGCAATAATTTATAAACACGGTTTTTAAATAAATATTTAGTAAGCTTTTTAATATTTTTGAAATAAGCAGAGCTATATTGCAAGGATTTTGGTTCAGTAAAAGCTGAAAATTTGAATTGAAAAATTAAACCTAAAAATTATATTGAGTACTAAAATATGCTGTATGTGTGACCTTTTAAACATTTAAAATCGTGAATTTAAATGGATCAAATTGTATTGTTTAGGTGTGAAAGCTGAACTACCAAAGGGAAAATAAGTGCTAGAAACTAAAATACGCTGAAATATGACCTGAAATTTTCCTGGTGGTAAGTATTCTCTAGATTTTCTCGGGTTTCCAGCCAGGTGTAGAATGGTTATCCTGAAGACGGGAACGATGTAGTTCCTGAAACAACGGTATCTCGCCAACTCGATACCTCTCTGGATGCCCGAAGAAAATCTAAAGAAGTAAAATACGCTTTTTATTTTTGACCAAAATTTCACCCAACAGATTAACAATACAAGTGGAATCGAAGTACAATATAGGTATTCATTACAGATAGTGCCTAACACATACAAACTTCAGCCTACTACAATGAACTATACACCTCTATTTCGGTGCAAAGTAGAATCATTCCAATGAATAGCAGAACTGGTTTCTGTGTCGTCGGTGCCATTATATTTGGAGGTCTTTCAGCGTATCTTACTTTGTAATTTTATAAAATAAAATACTGATTTTTAAATATTTGTTTGTATGATTTCTTTTTATACAGGATGTTTCATCATTGTGATGGTATTACACGCACACGCAGGCACAAACTGCAAATCATATGCAAGGCGATAATTGCGTATGTGATGACGGAACCATACAGCCCTTTAGCGCTTTGTTTGTTGTCTCATTAATGTAAAATAAAACAAAGAAAAAACAGCATTCATTGTTCAAGAAGTTTCCAAACGTTTATGTCGCGTCGTTGAAGCAGAGCAGGCTGGAAGGTCAAACCTAACCTCTTTTCCTACAAAACTCGCTCCCAGCTTCTCCTATAGTATGTATAATGAAACTGTAATAAAAATGTACTAACATTTAACAAGCGCAATGGGTTAATTTGGAGTAAAACATTTAATTGTTAACTTTATATGGGTTAAGAAAAGCTGAACCGATTGCTATGAAGTTGAACACGTCATTTCCACGAAAGGCCGGTTGTATGAACTTGGACTAAGCTCCTGTTTTGATTATTCCGTGGTTAAATGCTAAACCGTGTTGTAAGATACTAGAATAGATCCTCGGAATAGTTATTTCATGCTTTAATGGGAGAATACTCATTCCGAGAATAAAAAGAAAATGACTGCTTGAGTACGGGACGCAAATTGGTCGGATATAAATGATTAATTCTTTACAATACATTTTTGAGAAACAGAACGCATGCGACAGTACGTCGCAAAAGTGGCCGATAAGTAAATACAATCACGTTAACTAGAAGAATATTCTTCCTTAGATTCAGGTTGAACAAGGATGCCGCGCTTGATTTGTTTAAAGCTCATTAATGGCGATTTGGAACATACGACAGGCAGGAAATTAAATTGAGTTTTATTTATGGACGCTTTTTAACTGTTGTGGTTCTTAGCGTCCCATTCTCGGAAAGACCGGTAATTTTGTTCAGGCTTCTTTATCAGGCTTGAGATTCTTTTAAGTGTCGCAAATCTACGATACGGGACCGCCGGCTTTACTTCCCTTCCGAAGGAAGCCATGCTAAGGATTTTTACGCCCGAAAAAAATCCATCGCCCTCCGCCGGGTTTAAACCCGCGATTTCGGGAATTAGAGGCTAGCATAGTAACCACTACACCACGGAGGACGACTACGACAGGTAGGAAGGTAAAACTGAGGTGAAATAAAATTGCTATTTAAAATAGAATAATGTTGCTGAATATTATCACCACAACACATAGTTTCATGGAAAGTCTGGAGTTAATTATTACCTTAGATAAACCCACAATACAGTATACGAATTTAATAATGCGATGCGTAAGGATGTAAAGCGCGAGGTTAAGTAATTATGACAAAACAAAATATAAAGTGAATATTGTCGTTACCAGATAACTTTGCCGAAAAGTTTGAGTATACCTAAACTTGGTTTCTTCTACAGAATATTCCCTGTCGCCATTAATCAGTTGCTGCTTCTTCAAAGAAATATACTTCTTCCAAAGGTTCTCAGCGGTTCTGTTGGCAGTCGTCTGCGCGTTAAATTATACTCTTACTGGCCCCCACACTCTTATCCTGCGGCAAGAAATCACCGCGCCTGTCTTTTTATTTTCTAGCACGAGCTTCTATTTTTGTAAAACATATCTGAGGAATTATAATTTTGCGTCCGAACACGCCTGGGAGGACTCATAATGATTTCACAATACAGCAAACAGTTCAAAAAAGAAACAACAACGATAACAATCATCTCTCTCTGTTTACCCTCCTCGTATGTAGGACTTACATCTCCCAGGTCTTACAAGCGGGTGCCTATCAGGGCGTAGCCTTCGCTATATATATATAGGGCCAAGTCCTGTAATACGGCCACTCTTACAGAGACACCTCCGCCTCATCCAGCAGTGGTGCCGGCGTTGGCGCATGTCCGTTAACGCAGACAAGAGCCACGCCATGCTGCTAACGAAGCGCCACATCCCCGCAGACTGCCCCACATTTCAATTTCGAGGCCGAAGGATTGAATGGAGGAATTCTATAACCTACCTGGGAGTGAAGTTGGATAAAGGTCTAACTTTTCGCAAGCACTTCCGAGACGTCTCGGCCCAGGCGCAGGGGGTAATTGCCTCCTTGTACCCGATGCTGAGATCCGGGATGCCTGTTCGCCTAAAGATGCACCTTTACCGAGTCCTGATAGTCCCCCTCATGCTATACGCCTGCGAGGTCTGGGGCATGGCCGCAGACAGCTGGCTGCTATGGCTTCAACGGGCGCAGAATAGGGGACTCCGGTCCATCTATTCTGTCTGCCGCGCCTTCCCCGTGAGACTACTACACCAAGCCTCATCTCTTCCATATGTGGAAAATGAAATTAGGCGCCAGTTTACCAAACCATCAGAGTATCCTGGTCAGATCACTTGGGGATTACAACCCTAGAAATCGCCGTCTTCGGCGTCATCGGGTTCCCCGCGTGGCATGCGGGCACACCAGGTAACCAAGGAGTTACACCAACAGCAGCTAAAGCTGAACTCCATGGTAATCCTACCCAAGAGATGATTGGTCTCAAAATTCATTCCCAACCAAAGAAATTGATAAACACACACACCAGGGTGCAGAAGAGCCGCTGCATCCTAACAGGCAGCTCGAGGAGCTACATGCTTCCTCCCTTCTCTCATTACTACCTAAAACTAAACCTTCATCCTTAACCATCATTTTTCTACTGAAAATAGTCATCCTGCGGTTAAACCCTGATGAGGGTGGGCACGCAGCAAAAATTCACTCGGGCTAAAGCAGCCTGCCAGCAGCCAGTCGGAGTCGTATACGGCCACTCTTGTAAAACGGCCAGAAATAATTATTTAAATTCTGCCGCTCTCCTAGTTGCTGATACAAACGATAGAGTGCTGCAGAAGCATCACCATATTAGTTGTGTGTGTGTGTTGCACTTTGTTGTGAGAAGCATCTGGCAGTTTTGTGTATGCTATAAGGAAATATATCACGTCGCGTATTAAAAGTAAGTCTAACGAAGTCATTTTGTTTTCCTGTGTCTGTAAGCCATAATTTATTATAGCAATACGAGTTTTAAATGACAAAATATGGATAGCGTTAGTAAAAGTGTAACCTTCGAGGACTATAATCGTGTTGCCGCAATCATTATTGGCGCTGCTACCTGTTAGCTAGGCCTTGAACTCCATGAGCATGTATTCTCTTGTAATATGGCCAGCTGCTTGGCCATTTTACAAGACTCGTTGGGCTCTATTATTTCTTTGTTTTTACAGGAAGCGAAATTTGTGTAGCATAATACTGAATGTATTAACGGTGTCTAGAGTGATTGGAGGATTTATCTAATTTAATTTCTTCTTTTCCTTTATTTTTCTTTTTTTTTTTAATTTATTTACTTATGCTTAGACTTAACAAGAAGCAGACGTGGTTTCTATAATGTTTAAATGCATTACAAATAACTATTTTTAGGTAGTAAGGAAAGTTACTTTATTTATTGCTTGATATTTGTAGGCATTTAAAATTAGAATCAGGACAACGCAGCTTCAGAGCTGGGATATCCAGTGAATGCAGGAACCAGTAGATGCTAAAATCAGGTTGACGGTCTCCTTCAGATGCTTTCTCAAGCATGGGGAAAGGCTTGTCCCGTTGAGAATGGGGTAAGTGCATTTCGTGCCTGCGGGCTGGTCTCTCAACCCAGGAATTATTCCTGAATCCTCCTATGCCCCATCCGAGGTGTTCCATAGTCAAGAAAACGAGAAGCTGAACTCTCAAGACCTGTCCCAGGCCCGTCAGATCAAGCAAGCAGATCGGTTGAAAGAGATTCTACTCCAGGAACTTAGGGTCAAATAGCCAAGCAACCTAGAAGTGGCCAAACTGAGCGGCTTCAAACTCCATCAACAGATTCATCAATTAATGAAGAATATGTTGGAGGCTCTAGCACTAGCGAAGATGACGCTCCTCTCCTGGAGCGTCTGTGCCCTCTGCCTTCTGTACCAAGGAAGAAAAAGACAGGGAGAAGTCAGAAAGCCACCATTATGACTTTTCCGGTACATATTAATAAAAGAAGAGCAATTAAAGTAAAAAACACATTAAAAAAACAGGAACAAGTATCTGCATGCAGCACAGGCGATTCTAAGTGTGGATATTGTGATGGACTCTTCAGCGAAGACCACGACGGAGAAGTGTGGGTGTCCTGTACAGGATGTGCGTCTGGTTTCATCAAGAATGTGTAGGTGAAATAAGCGCTAAGGTTTTTGTATGTGAAACGTGCTCTAAAATATACTTTTTTATAGACAGCCATATTACAAGACTGTCCTTTAAAATGGCCAATTCTGCCTTGTTATAAACAAAGTTAAACACAATAAAATAATACCATATTTGAATTACAATCCTATGGTGGCCGTATTACAAGACTTGACCCTACGAGGGGCGTCCAATAAGTAAGTTTCCATATTTTATAAAAAACATTACACACAATCGATCATGTTGAATTAATTGTATTTATATTGTACAATCCTTCTGTTACTTTTCTACATAGTCAACATGTTTTTCCAAGCATTTTTGGGGGCGTGACATAAGATTTTTCCAAGCCAGTGTTGTACCAGGTCGGGTCCTGTGCTCGCAACCAACTGTTCACTGATTTGACTTTATTATCGATGTTAAAAGTGGTTTGCTTACCTTTGAGTTGGAAGAACATGTGAAAATCACTTGGGGCAAGCTCCGGTGAATACGGAGGATACGAGAAAACTTCCAAGTTGAATCTTGACCCAGGCGGAGCTCAGAAGATTCAACTGGGAAGTTTTCTCGCATCCTCCATATTCACCAAATCTTTTCCCAAGTGATTTTCACGTGTTCCCCAGACTCAATGGTCATCTTGGAGGTAAGCACTTTAACACCGTGACGAATAGGAATCAGAAGTGAACCAGAAGTCGGCTCCTGTGCTCGTAACCAGCTGTTCATTTATTTATAAAACAGGAAAACTTACTAATTGGACGCCCCTCGTAGGTCTGTCGAGGAGCACACACTTTGGATCTGATGGAGTATCCAGGATGGGTGATCAGCCTGGTATGAGAGCGAGGAAGGGATGATATGAAATGATGGTGAAATGGATGAAAGGAAAGGTGATGATGGAGCAGTTGGTGGAATGAATGGCGAAGGAAACCGGAGAACCAGGAGAAAATCCGCCCAGACACAGCTTTGGCCATCACAAATCCCACATGCGGGTCCCTGGGATCGAACCTTGGTGAGAGGTGAGCAGGCAACAACAACAACAACAACAATAATAATAATAATAATGAAAAGAAGAAGTTATAAACAGCTGATTGCGAAAACAAACATGCAAAATGATACATAAGTTTCAGTAAAACAGAGCTTGAAACCAGCCTGATTATGCATCAAGTTGTCCATGAATTACTCGCAATACAGTTTTAAATCTCCTAACAGTGGTACAAGGTACAGTTACATAAGAAATTGAAGTGCGACGTACACCTCATCGTCTCATTTATACGCTAGTTAAGGTATTCTGAGTGTAACTACTCCAAGGTTTATTCTGAGTTCGTACAACCGGCCCTAAAAGAAGTAGGTATATGATATTTTAATTCGCGGGTGCTTGTATAAATCAAGGGAACTCTGAAATATTGAAATTTTCATGTAAAAGAGGTTGACTCATTCTTGCTGAGTCACGCAGACGCAATACTTTACATATACTCTGTGACGACGGAGATATACCTATTCGGTACAAATAAAGACAAGTTCATTTATAGCACTCCGATTTTAATCAATTTCAAACTCAGTCCCCTTTACACAAGCGAAATACTTTCTCAGAGAGAGTTATATTTAGGGCCGGATTTTCAGGTTTTAACCTATATTTTTCTTCGCTATGTAATTAACACATTTCAAGATATATATTCGATTCACACTTCCTGGAGCAGAATATGTGAATTTCATTACACCTAAAAAAACCTAAATGATGGGTTGACACCTAAAATAACCTAAATCTCTGTTTTCCCTTTTTCGAAATGAAGAATATTATTTTGAAGCTCATTGTAAAATTATTTCCACCACTTATAGCCAGTAGATAGTTCAAGTTACTACCGTTAAATGCAGCACATGTGACGTGACACTTTTCTAATGTAATTGTTGTATAGTGAAGCAATGCCTAAATCACATTTATTAAAAAAAGTAGATTGCTGCAGATTCACACTTCACGTTTGTTAGTGACAGTGCTGCCGATATGTTGAAAGGCGGGGGGAGGGCGTGGGGACTGTAGAATCCCCCGTTCTACAGTCCTTCCACCCGACCATGCTACATCTTACATGCATGGCCCACGGCCTGCACCACCTTGCGGAGGAGATTAGAAGCCACTTCGATGACGTGAAATGATATTTTCGGTCAAGAAGGTTTTCTTAACAGCCCCAACACGTATACAATTGTTCAAAGAGAAAAAACCAGCAAAAAATCACCTGAGCCATACTTACCCGCTGGGGAACTTTGCTGTCAGCTGCCATTTACTATGCCGAGTACTTAAAAATGTCGTCAATGAATTGGATGAAACAGAAGCTTCCTGCATTTCCAAGGCTAATAAATCACTCGAGTGCCCCACTCTTGCCGCTTCCTTGCGCATATTAAGACACATTTTTTGTTTTATACCAGAAGCTATTCTCCGGTTGGAAAGTACAACTTTGCCACTGAAACACGCTCTAGATATAATTGGCAACGTTTCCAGTAAAGAAATGCCTTTACCAGTGGGAGTTCAAGTTCTTCGAAGTTGCAGAAGATTCTTCAACGAAATCCCGGTTTTGAAGATAAGAAAATCATCATTTCAGTATAAGAATCTCACAGCTCTATATATCAGTGAAGTGTTATTTAATCGTGTCAAGGATTAATAAAAATGAGTGAAGTAAAAATTATAATTTGTGTAAGCCTACATTCTTCAGCCGTACCACACCTTGTTAAGAAAGTCATGTCTCTAAAAATAAATACTGGCGCAGCCGAGGCAAACATAAATATATATTTTAAAGAAACAGTCAAATTACAAAGTTAATATTTTTTAAACTTGGGGCAAAGGCTAACCGGAAACTTTTTACCATACGTGCGGTTGCAACTACTTCAAGTTCGGCTCCCCAACAGTCGAAATAAAATACAACTCCTCCTAAAATTAACCCTACTTCGAATTAAGTACCAGAAAAGCAAAATTATTGATACCTGTATTGATCCACAAAACAAAACATAAAGTAAAAACTATTTTAATCAAGAAAAACCTAAAGAAACCTATTTTAAGCATATAAGAAACCCAAAATGAAGGTTTATCCCACCTAAAAACCCGGGCCCTAGTTATAACGGAAGCAGCACAACTCAGGTTACTAAAAAACAAAGATGGCTGATGCAGCATGACGGTCAACGTTCTAATTTATTAGTTCTAGAGTAATTAGATAATTAACCGGATATTTTATCTATGCACTATTTCGGTCTTCTGCTAGTATTATGAGTCATTGTCAAATGATCTTTTTTTCTTCGGTGCAAAGGTTTAATAATATCCTTCGTTTCCTGCTATAATCACTGATTAATAACTGAATGCACCTTATGTGTTAAGCACCTAATTGTGCTATGGACTTAATTTATACAACACGCCATGTTATTAAACGTTGAAAACTACTGTACCGCACTGCTATGAAAACAACTTATAGTAACGTTTTAATATGATTTCGGCGTACTTACCTTAATTAAACAATTAAATATCTTTGTGTTTTTCTACGTAGGTCTTCTTCCTTTAAAAATAAAATCCCACACAAACAGACAACGCTTACATTATAAATTGCAAAAGCAATTAAAATTTCTAGTTAACTGCAATGGTAACACCTAATAATTAATAACATACAGCCTAATAACCTAACCTAATAATTAAATGCTCGTAAAATTAGTCTAATTAATATAGATATAACTAATATAATAGGAATAGTAATATAATAGTAATAATATAATATAATTAATGCCATCATCAGTGCAGATGACTAAATGGTCGGCATGCAAAATTTGAGCACCTGGGAATAAAGAACAAGGCGCCAACGTAACAGATATAATATAACTAACCGTCCCAATACATATAACAGATACGTGATTGCGGAGGAGTTGCCGGTTATGAATGGAACCTAACAACCTGAATATCATTAGATTCTAGTGACTTATCCCAATGTGGAAAAATGTCAAAGTTGTACTTTGATAACCTCTCGTATACCTTTGTGTTGAAGATTGCTGTGATATTTAGGTCGATGATGCGTGTGCTGCATTCTTAGTATAAATTCGTTTCAATATTGTCAACATAAAGCCATTAGTAACTTCTTATATTGTTTTCTTCTAGCAAATGTTTATTGTCAATGACTTTCTAAGTAACCACATTAAATGTGAATCATTTATATGCTATAAATATATTTCAACTGGGTGCCTTTCAAACATCACACATACACGAACGCCTTTATGCACACAGCCAAGAAGGTGACCAACCGAGATTCGAAACTGGATCCTCTGCCAGTCCAACCCAAGTATAAAAGGTCTCGGAAAACTTAAGTACCTATATATATATATATATATATATATATATATATATATATAGATGCACGAGGGCTGTCCCAGAAGTCGGACCTAACAAAGAAACACAAACATTTTGGGAAAAACATCTTTATTTTCTACATAGTCTCCTTTCAGCTCGATACACTTTTCCTAGTGATGTTCAATAGTATCGATACTCTGTTTATAGTGAGAACCGTCGAGTTCTGCAAAATAACCATCAACTGCAAACTCCACCTCTTCATTGTTAGCAGATCTTTTACCACCAAGCCATTTCTTCAACTTTAGAAACAGAAAATAATCAGAGGGGCCTAAGTCTGGTGAATAGGGTGCATGAGAAAGCAATTCGAACTTTAACTCATTGATTTTGGCCATGGCGATAATGGATGTGTGAACTGGTGCATTGTCTTGATCAAACAAAATTTTCTTTTTCGCTAAATGCGGCCGGTTTTGCTTGATTTCATCATTTAAACGGTGTAATAAGTTTGCATAATAATCGCTATTTATTGCTTTTCCTTTTTGAAGATAATCAATGAAAATTATCCCACGCGCATCCCAAAAAACTGACGTCATGACCTTGCCTGCGGATGGAACTTCCTTCGCCTTTTTTGGAGCCGATTCTCTCCTTTCAACCCACTGTTTTGACTGTTCCTTCGTCTCAGGTGTGAAGTGATGGACCCATGTTTCATCCATGGTTATGAATCGACGCATAAACTCGGCTTTATTGCGGCGAAATATCACGAAACACTCAAATAAAACATCCTCACGACGCTGCTTTTTATTCCATTGTAAGTAAACGCGGCACTAATCTTGCGCACAGCTTTCTAAAGTCTAAATTTTTAGTTAGTATGCTATGTACACCACTTTTTGAAATGCCTATGATGTCTGCTAGCTCCCGCACTTTCAGTCTACGATCATACAATACCATTTTGTGGATTTTCTTCACAGTTTCTGGCGTGGTCACTTCATTTGGTGGACCATTACGATTTCGTCTTGGCAGCTCGTACGGCCTTAAACTCTGCCACCCAATAGTTTAGTGTTGTAAACGAAGGAGCAGACTCCACCAGAGTAGAATGTAGTTCAGCTTTAATATTAGTTGGACTAATACCTTTCAAATGAAAGTATTGTATCGCATAACGATGGTCAGTTTTATACATGTTTACAAATTTGCTGAGAGCGTTCACTATTAATGGCTGCCAAACAAATACTAAACAACGTAGCATCGTCAAACTTCAAACTTAAGCTTTATAAGGGTAGTACTTCCTACCATAGTCATTTGTTTGAAACAACAACCGCTGTATATACGTCAGGTCGGGGACTTCTGGGACTGCCCTCGTGTATATACCAGGTGAGTCAACTGCCCCTAGGTATTCGTATCTATGCAACCCGTAGTTTATAGTCTAATGTGAAAACATTGACCCTTTTAGCAAACAAACTGTTATTGTAGCTCCGCCCTTCTATTTGGTACTACACGCAATCCCCATTAATGATTAAAGGCCTGAATTATAATCAAAGAGCTGCGAAAGCCTTAAAAAAAGACGACGTTTCATGGATATAATGCTTGCAAGGAGATAGAGGAACATTTTCCCGAAGAGCGGGATAAATTACGCGGGTTCTAGCCGAATGGTTTAGCTGCCGGAATGTGGTAAAGCAAAGGTTAGCTTCGTGGGTTCGAATCTGACACAAATATAAAATTGTTATGGTTTTTTTTTCTCTTTGTGTTTATTTTCTGTATTTTAGTGTACTAATTTATTTATTTTTTGTTACTGGCTCTCGTGTGAGCCAAATACATAAGAATTACAATCAGATAATTGTGTATCATGTTTACCCTAATAATCTGTACCGTATCTGGTGTTGCAAACCGTGTTACGTAGTTAGCTTTCATTCTCTTGGGCGCATATCGACGATATTAAATATAACAGTTTTTGTTTCATGTTTAAACTTATGTTTCACTTCTTCCATTGACAAAGGAGTTGTAAATGTGCTAAGTTCACTGGTAACAGAATAATAAATTGTAAAAGAGTGTGGATTTCATCAAGGAAGTAAATGTTCAAAATAACGACCCTCTTTATCAATGCACATTTGTGTACGTTGCCGGAGAGACCTTCTTGCATGCTCTAACATGCGTGATGTAATCTGCCTGCATTCTTCACGTAAGAGTGTGCCGGTATATGATTTGAGGTTTACTGTGGAAAACATGACGATTATTATATTTTGTACACACTTATAAATAACATTATATCATAATATCAAATTATAGGGCCAAAGAGATAAAACAAAAGGTAATAACAATTTTGAAATTCACTCGAGGATTTGAACCCTAATTAAAGTAGCACAGTGTTAAAGCAACCATGACAATACCATTCGGCCCATGCTACCTTGCAAGCTGAGGTTCCTATAGGAATTAATAATCGCAGAACTAGATCTCACGTCGAATCTTTACACGCTTTTTGCAGCTCATACAGTGTTTTGAGCTCGGTTTGGTAGTTTTAATTCAAACAAATAAACTGCATCAGTCATTACAATTACTGTATGATCTGAAATACGCCATAGTTTGTGAAATAAGAGAAACTATTACCTAATACTTAGCATTTTTGACAAGGCTGTACATTGACTAACGGCTTAAATCCAATTGGTCGCACTGCATAGATATGCCATTTTGTTTTCAAATGGTTTTGTCAACCGATGCATGTGATAGGTTGTTCCTTCAGAGGCGTTTTCAAAGGGGTGCATGGATGTATGCTAAAGAATAGAAGTTTGTAAAATTGGCTAAAATTGCTATATCCGCTCTCAGTGTCAGGGGAGATGTTTTCTGCATCGACATACATAGCGATTGCATTCTGTCCCGTAAAACACTTATGCACTGAGTTATATATCCCTCCTCTATAAAGTTTTACGCAAATCAGATTTAAGAAAGGCGTAAGTCACATATGTCGCTTAGCACGTTGCATAAATTTAAAAATAAATAGGCGCAGCGGACTCACCTGGTATATATATATTACATTTTCAAGCGTTGTCTACCCTGTGGAGGTTTAACGGCTGTGTTGTATGATAGGATGCTTCGCAAATCTATGAGATTCATATAGTGTCCAGGCACTCCTAACGCATTTGGGCGCATGTAATAGCAATATATGTAAAATACAATAATTATAGTCTTGAACAACATTGCAAAAGTATGAGAATACGATTAACTATTTCTGGATTAATACAGAAGGGGGGATCATTACTTATGGCGAACAGTAGCTCCCCTAGCAGATGAACGTTTGGAGATTTATTTTAATTCGGTTTTATTATTAATGAAGTCATAAATTGTTGAACTCATAATTTTCACACGCCCTTTAACCTAACGCTTCTAATGTCTAATTTATGTTATTTGCGTCATTCCGTTATGTAATTTCCTTAATAAACCGTCTGCAATCCTTAGTGAAATAATATATACGATATTTTCATTCTATAATATTCCATAGAGTAGTTCTTCCTTTTCAGTGACCAGCAATGATATTAAGTAAATATTCGTTATCTATTTAATGCCTGTATGTGTCTTATTTCATTGTCAACATGTACACTGCCATTCAAAGATAACGTCTTGAAATTCAAATATGTAAAATTATTGGGTGGCATGATTTGATAGAAACACAGGAGTTGCATTTTTTAATTATGGTGAAGAAAGCGTTTAGGAACCATCACACATTGTTAGATATGATCCACGTAGAGCAGTGTAATGTATCATGTACATAAATACTAGTTACAAAATTGATAAAATTCCTCAAATACGCATCCTATCGAAATAAATATGTAAATAACAAAACTCGTCACGAAAAAGATATGTTCATAAAATTTTGTTGTGCAAAACTTTTCATTAATAAGTAAGATAGCGATTACAACCCATTTTTGGAATCAGACTTGAGAAGAGTCCATTATCAAATTGGATTAATGTACGCATGTTGTAACCGGTTCAGTCATTCATGAACGGAAAGGTAACAAGCTTAAATAGACAATAGTATCAATTAAATGCGACTTTTTACTTCAAGTTAGCCCATTATAAGTTTAACACTTATTTATCATAACCGAAAGTTACCAGAAAATTTGCTGCGGTTTATTCACTGTTGTTTTAGTCAGGCGAGGGGTGTGTGTATATGACACGACACTTTACCAGGTAGTGTGTGCCAGGTTCCTTGAAGCAGTATTGCTGTTTTGGAATTGCCAGTTATACTTAGTGACTCTCGCTTGGGCAGGTGCTAAACCTTTCCCCTGCCAACATCAGTTCACGTGCTCACATTTATTATAAGGCGCCACTTTGGACTTCGATGCTATTGCATGTTCCATTACGTGTTAATCATTCAGAATTGGTATTTTATATTCGTAATAAAGGAGAGAATAAACACTCCCAGTTGCAGCAAATTTGTAAGTGTTTTGATGTAAATTTGCAACTGGAACGTCTTCTGAGTTGGGCAATAGCGGTTCTAATGTCAAAGTCATTGTGACGTCATGAATTTTATCTACATGGGCTACACGCGTTCTTAACGACAAGCCAAAAGATATACGGGAGTTATCTCCATGTGGGGCAATGAAATAAAGATTGGGAGGTCAGCAGCTTGAGGACAATCTCACAACATAGAGGCCTTTGGGCAAGTGCTTGCAAAAACGTCTGTTGCTTTCTGGGAATACTGAAAACTGTAACGGGGTTCCAGTTAGGAAATAATTGCAGTTGTTTTTAGTTGTACTTTAATTCAGTTAATTGCTTTCTGGAAATACAGAAAATAAACATATATTTCTGTAATGGGGATCCAATTAGGAAATAATTATTGTTTTTAGTTGAGTAAATTGCAAGAAAAAGGAATTTATTCTAAGTTTGTTCCTGCACACTGATCATCAGTTACTGGATGTCTTCAGCATTGCTTCTTCAGTTCATGGCGGCCTAATCTATCGACCTCCCACACTGGTTGGCCATCCTCAGTTACCCAAACAGTACCAGGAGCTGCATCTTTTATGACTTTCACCGCTGCCCTGCCCACATATTCTGGACTGAAATATAAAAATAAGATTACAACACAGTTACTAAAAGTATAGCAGAATATAAGTGTACGTTTTCTTAGCCTAGGATTGACATGTAGGTGTGGCGAGGATCTGTGTTGCCAGTCTGTGTAAATGCCAGCAGGTGCGCATTGGTAAACACAACCTAGAGAATTATCAAATAAGTAGTGATAAGGCGCGATAAAATGTCTTTTTGTTTATTACTTTCTTTATAACGTACATAGTGTGAAGAGAAGGTATTGCATTCCACCCAAAAAATCTATATCGGAATTCTACCGAAATACCTGTTTTGAGATCCCCTGAATAAAGAATCAACATTTTTCTAAAAATGTCCGTGTGCATGAGTGTGTGTGCGCGAGCGCGCGAGTGAACAGAATAACTCGACGAAATGTCCGATAAACACCAAACTTGTTATTTAGGTTCAGTATCTTCCAAAGATGCGACACGAACATTTTCAAGAAAATCCCTCCACCCTAAACTACCCTTTACGTGAAGATTTTTCTAAATTTTGAATTTTCTCAAAATGGCTCTAATGATCTTGATTAAAATATCTTATGTTTAAGATATTTATGTGACAAAACGTATATCTTGAATTATCTGCAAATAACGTATGAAGCCCTCTTCATTTGGAAGGAATTTTGTATAACGTTGTTTATTTGGTAAACCATAAGCGATAGACAAAAGCCGACAATGCAACAAATTTAGATATCTTTAAAACTCGCAATTTATTTCAAATAACTTATTATGTGGCATCCCCATTTCCGAGATAACCGTTGTTATAGGTTTGAATTTTCAATACTTTCTCATTTATTAAAACTACTGTACAGTTTAAAGTACTGATGTTTCTCGAGAAAGAATATGGAATCTCTAAGCCAGCATACAGCGAGCATGCTTTGAAACATCTGACTGTGGATTCCGTTTCCTTTATCCCCTTTGAAGCTTCGTCCAAATTTGTAATGAAACTATGTCTGCCAAGGTTTATCTCAAAATAGAAAGAAAATTAGGTTTCTGTAAGAATAGTTTATAGAAGCTATATAAAAATAAAGGATAGTAAGTAGAGAAAGTCATATGAATGTTACACATCAGATTACCGAGCGGGATAGCTCAAGCGGCAACATCTGTGGCCTGCATTCGGGAGGTTCCAGGTTCGATGCCCGGTAACCGCTCACTCTGTCGTGTTTTTTTTTTTGGGGGGGGGGTCACCTAGGCGAATAGCCGGGTGGTGTATTCTACCGCGACTTCTCCTTTACATTTCGTTTCATTTTATCTCTCCCTTTCACGTTTCAGGTATGTTTTCGGGTCCTGCGGTGCTGGCGGTGTCGGGTAGATGGCGTGGATGCTTGCGCATTGGAAATATTTCTCCCATGAACGCCAGGGTGCGTCGCCCCCGCTCAGGATTCATCGCCTCTACTGGTGCGCGGGTGTTCAAACTGGAAATATTAGGGACCTCTGCGCATCTCTATGGGCCTATCTGTCTGCGGACCTGCGACCTCCTAAGGCTCCTTCACCTCATCTCTGCCTCCCGGGCGGATGTAGCCATAATATATCAAGCTGGTCGCAGTGCGCGAGGTTTCCCCCTCAGATAAACATGTCCTACATTCTACACATAGACTTTTTTATATTGTTTCATTTACATAACCCGTTTTAACTTCTGTGGTCATATCGGGGCCTTTGACTTGAGAAACAATTGATCAAGTTACTATTCGCTGAACTGTGATTTTGTTTTCCCCCCCTTAAGGTCTCTGCCACCTGCCTATAGAAGGTAGGAAGAAGTATTGCATTTCATTCAAAAATTCAATGTCGAGGTTTCACCGGAAATACGTATTTTGTGGCCCCCTGAATAAAAAAAACACATTTTTAGAGAAAGGTCCACGTGTGTGTGTGTGTGTGTGTGTGTGTGTGTGTGAACAGCCTAACTTAAAAACAAAAGGCCGGATAAATACAAAACTTGGTACTTAAATTCAGTTCCTTCCAAAGTTTTAAGACTTCCACTCTAAACCACCCTTTAAATGGAAAATTTTTCGAAACTTTTATTTTCTCAGAAATGACTAACATTTTAATTGAAATATAATATATTTAAGATATATACATACAAATGAAATGTATATCTTGAACTATCTGGGAATAACTATGAAGTCCTCTTCATTCGGAAGGAATTTAATTTAACTTCGTATAACGGCTATGCCATAAGATACAGTCAAAGGCTTACTATAAACAAATGTAGATCTCTTTAAAACACATAATTTATTTCAAAAAGCTTTTTTGTGGTATTAGCCATTTCCGAGATATCCGTGATTGTTGGTTTGAATTGTTCAATACTTGGTCATTTTTAAAGTGCTGATGCCATTCAGTTGTTACGATGTCATGAAAGGAGTATGGAATTTTAAGGGCAGCATATAACGACACGCTTTTTAAAGATTTGGCTGTCCCTTCGGTCTTCTGCATCATTTTATTATCATAAATTAACTAAGTTTATTCTTCTTCTAATATTTGTGTTAGTTATGTTTTGTGCTCATTTGAATATGATTTACATGTGTCATCATTATATGCATTACGTTTTATTCAATATATTTCTAGATTATTAAGCGGAAGAGAAGCAAAATGGCTTTAACTTTGCTTCATGGATGGATGAAGGAATAAATAAATATGTTAGCAAATACATTTTTGTATGATCATGCTGCTACTGTCTTCGATGATTAAGTAAAGAGGGTACTATTAGAGAAATACAGGTATATAGAAGCTGTCTTGCAAAGGACGCAATTGGGTAATGAGCGACTCATCACGCGAATCAGCGACTTGAAATCACTCCACAACCCAGGGCTCTAATGGTTCAAGTACTTCCCTTGTTAACTGATTTAGCTGCGAATAGTGTCCTGCAATCAGGTGCTCGCTAGGACTCTCACCTTTGCACAGGAAGGCTAAATAACAGCCTCTGCCATTCTGGAAGCCATTCTGGGTCATATACGGAAGCAACAGACGTTAACAGTGCTGTAGTGGTGACTCCTGGACAAAGAGCTAACACACGTACTGAACTTAGCTCGAAATGGAACGGGCTCTGTAAGCATAATACACACAAAATAGTAAAATACCTACAACGTATCTAGTTCCAGCACTAGAAGAAACGATGGGTTCTAATACTTACCCCAAGAGTCCTGCTGAAAGCAATGACTCCGTGTTTTGCAGCGTTGTATACTGGAGCCCCTGCCAATGTTTCGAGACCACAAATCGATGCTATGTTAACCACTACGCCACCATTACCGCCTTTGTCTTTACCCATGTATTCCAGAGCAAGGAAAGTTCCATGGATGACTCCTTTCTGCAGCAAAGAAAATCAGTATTCAGTTAACATGGTTAAACTCCCAAATAGAATCTGTTGTCATCTTTATAATAGAATTTGTGAAAAATCAACGGCAAAACTAGATGTGTCGTTTAACCTCGAATATATTCGTTTTAGTTTGATCTGATCTCTTTAAGCAATAGCTCCAAAACGTAACTAATTTCGTAGTTTGTATTTAAGGCTAAATTGTCATACATGTGCCCACCTACATTAGGTATAAGGAAGTGAGAAATAATGAAATAAATTACCTTAGAAGTGAGTTTAGAACATGATGTGGTCTCTCCAATATCTGGTGCCCACCTACCCACCTGTTTTAGGTTTTCACTTATATAGGCAAATCGCGTGAGGATGACAGCAAACGTAGCCATTTTCCCGAAAAATCACATGCAAAGTGGGTACTGCCAATCTAAATAAGAAGTGAAGTGCACTAAATATGCGATGTGCTGTTGTTTCTGCGAACGTGAATCATTCGAGTTTTAGAGCGCAGATCCCTCGGCTACGCTCTGTCGTCACTTTACAGTTGCGGCCTACTTGCTACACTCCTCTCCTTCTAAAAAACATCCCTTGACTACGCTTTGAGGCTGAGGGCCCTCAATCTCTCGGCTACGCTTTAAGGCTGAGTATCTTACCGGCTTCGGTGGCATTATTCATATGTTGGCAGCATTACGTTAGAGGAAGCGTAAGACCTAATGCGGGCAAAAGCGACACAAATGCGGGCAAAAGTATGACAATTTACCCGTATTTAAATTTGACCTGTTTTCAAAGACTTCCAGATATCTCGTAGAATCGTTTGTAAATCTGTATCATCTGCAGAACTTACCATCACCAGGGGTTTAACTAATCGCGTAACCTTTCTTAGATCAAATACTTCCATAGAGTAATTTCCGGAGGAAAGCAGTATCATAAAAGGTTAACTGAACAAAGATATATTAATGTTTACAGCGTACATTAATTCAAATTTATTGTTTCATTTCGCTGCATATTTCGGCAAATCACAAATATTAACTCTGACATGTTATATCGCGATACTTGCCCTAGGTTCTTTGATAAACATGATTCAGTGTGTGGTTATAGTCACCAGTACCATCTGCTTCGGTAATTTGTTGATACATAGTCTCAACTGCGTGGTCGCCTTCCAAACGTTTTATTTATATTTATTTTGTTCTTCGATGGAACTTTGGGCCTTAATACTGAATATCCAATTCGATGTGTACCTCATGGCTGAGGGAAAGCACGAAAAAACGCAATCGGATTAATCGGATTAACCGCATTGGAAAAAGCGCATGGGATTGAACCCGCGACCTCCCGAATGTGAGTTACAAAATGCTACCACCTGAGTCCTCTCTCTCTCTCTCTCGATTCTAATTTTACTTTTACCTTTAATGCTGTAATACATTAGTAGCTAAATAGCATATATACCATAAAACATAAATTAAACTGAAAGCTCAACCTGCTTTTGTCATAACGAAAGAAACACCTTAGAGGCTCTGCTAGTATTTTCTTTTGTTAGCAGGAACAATAGTCTACTAGCTTTTCCATGACACAGGTATAATGAAGTGGCACATGAAATGTCATAAAGTAAAAATAACTACAATAATGAATTAGAAAGTTATTAAAAACTTCTTTGTACGTTCTAAACGCGTATTTTGATATGACCAGCCTAGTCCTTGCATGATAGAAGGTTGTCATTGTCGCGCATGCTTGACACTAATGGAACTGTGGACAAGGACCAGTAGACTCTCGAAAAGAAACTGAAGACGGTGTTGTTTCCATAGGAAACAAAGAGTATAACTGTGATTCAGGAACGTTTTCGTGTTTATTTTCGTACCACGGTCTTCCTGCAAACAAACAGTTTGCAAAACTAATCACAAAATTTGAAACCGCTGGTGCTGTTATTAGATAAAAAAAAGACCTCGTGAAGCCTAGCACTGTTGATATTTCAAGAAAGGTGAGTTGCGAGTGCCTCTCACACGTGCTTAATCCACCAGAAGAGCATCTACTAACCTGGCATCTCATGTCATTCTCTTAATACATTCTTCCTACATTCTCACGTTCTTTTAGAGCGGCAACCAGCCCTTGAGCGTCATGTTTCACAAATCTAAGCGGTCGCACACATGCGCGATAATAACTAATGCTACTCTCTGCAATACCTGCAAGGACTACGCCTACTGCTCTCAAAATTTGAACATTTGAACGGACCAAGTAAAGCATACTTAGATATTTCCGCTGTATTATATTTCACGCGCCATCCTGCAGTTACCTACATGTTCGCAACAAGAAATCAGCTGGATACCCAAAAAGAAAAAGAGAGGAGGAAAAAAGCATAATTTACTTTAAACCATGCTTCTTAAAGCAAAATCTACGATGTTTATTTAATCATACCCTTCTAATTTTTCAGTTTTTATCCAAAATTGTTAAACTAATTTCATGTGATTATTCATAAGTAATCATACACAAAACAAGCATTAATTTTGAAACTATATAATAATCCATTTATGAAATAATTGACATCAAACCAATTAGAATATTAAATGCCACAAGTTTATTGGACTACTAATCCTGAAATACAATGCGGACCCTTTTTACTTCCCGCTTTAAGAAATGCGCTACTAATATTTCAAATATTTGCCAAAGATTGTATTAATAGAAGCACATTGTGCACTAAAGGTAATGTTTTAGCATCATTGTCTCTATTAATCAACTAAAGATTGCACCAAAAGCAAATATTCTAGCCAGTGGTTTAATATTAACTTTAACTCATTTTCTCGGCCTTTTCATAAGGAAATTGCCTGCAATTGTTACTAATAACAATATATTGAACTCACCAAATTAATATCTACTAACTTTTCCCATTTCTGTTCATCAAAAATTCCAGCGTTATTGATCAGAATATCAGGTACTCCCAGCAGACGTTTGGTCTCTTTGAAAGCCTCTGAAATAATAAGAAATTACATAAGTAGATATTATTCAATTTCCTCCAAATTTGTTATTGAAAATTCAACAACATTTTGAAACCAGGAGGAAATATTGAAATCCTAAGCATCTAGGGCAATTAAATCAGAGCAAGCGCATTTTTGGCCTTAAAAGTATGGCTTCCACCATTACGTTGGAGCACAAACTAAGTAAATCTTCTTCCCATCGTGAATGGTCAGAAACACAATGGTGTACTTACTCTATACTGAACGTGGCCTGAGCAGGGGTATGCATCGCCCCCTCAAAACAATCGTCTTCCCCCCAAATTTTCTGAGAGCTCAGTTTCAACTATTTAGCTCCTTTTCTATGTTGCTGAAAAGGCTCACAAAGGGGTATATGTTATAGGTACTATAGTAGCTATTGTGATACCTGTACACAAAAACTTAAATAAAATGTTTGGAAAGTTAAAATCAATAAAAAAGTTATAATATTTACAGCAAAAAGTTACAAATAAAATATTTGGCAGGCGGTGTATTTTATTACTTGGTATTTGAATGTGTCCTATTGTCTGAATAGACCAATATAGTCATTGTAATAACGCTATACGTTCTGAACAACTACATATCTAACTCTAATGTTATAGTTCCTTTTATACATTTCTAAAGATTATCATTTGATGTGCCTTATTATACCATAGAGTATAAATTGTACATTACTTTTGGGGGTTACAGCACATTTAGACATACAAACTAGTGAACAATTACAGCACTCGATTAATAATTTAATAAATGTCCTTTATTACCTAAGTACTTTTATATTCCCCAAAAATTTTAATTGACTTAAAAATGTTCCTGATGACACTACTTGCGCCATGATCCCCACTATGGGTGGTCTTGGGGCTGGAATCTCACATCATACTGGTTCTTTCATCTGTCATTACTTAAATATTACATTATGCCATAATATAGCGGTATCTGAAATACCGTCCAATTAACACAAAAACGGAACTGGTTCTATATACATTATAGACAAAACATATTAAGGAAAAGAGCTTCATTTTGATATTTTGAACTAAGTTTAGCTTATAATACAGTGATAAAAACCGCAGTTCTAAAAACACGTACACCTTTCTTTGCTGCGTTTAATATTACGCAACAAACATTTTCCCTGGACCTGTTATGGAAATTATCTGAGGAAAACCTCAAGAACAACTAGAATCATCTTAAAAAAACGCTTTCAGGTACGCATATGTTTATGTAACAAGAAACCACAGCGCATAACCTTGAAATAAATGTTACAGATACCTGGTTTTTAAAATGTTTTACATGTTACAGCGATTATATTGTGCCATAGCTGTTATGTTTAGTAGAACCTTTTTTATGTTTATTATTTGGCCCATCAGCAGGATTGCTGTACAAGCCAATGATACATTTAGTTAAAAATTACTTTACATATTACAAGCCGAGAACATTACCTCTAACATTTGTAATAGATAACAGGAAGATAACATTAACAAATGGATAATGGTTACAAGTATAAGATATTAACAATTAAATTTGGCTAGATAATAGGAACAAGATACTTAACAAAGTTAACAAATATAATCCATTGATCACAATCAATGATTAAGAACAGACATTGGTTATTCTGTTTGGATGAGTGAGGTTAATTATTAGTCTGAGAAATCACTATGTTCGGAATCAGTGAGCAAGAAGTCTTGACGCAGTTTTCTTTTTTAATCTTCCTTTGTGGATTTCTAAAAATCTAATGATACGTTGCAGCGCCTGGTACTCTGATTAATCTGAAGAAGAGCAATTTGAGCAAAGAGCGATCTTTGAGAGCAATTTGAAGTACTGTTGTATGGGAAGAATTCCAAATTCCTAATGAGCTGGTCATTTCTTATGAACCATGAAGCCTTTGTAATAGTGAGGAGAAATTTGTTTTGTATAACCCGAAGTCGATGAATGAATTTTGCTAGCTGAACCCCACACACGAGTGGCGTATGAGATTATATGACGTATGAGAAACGTTTTAGCAATACTGAGCACTCCAGCCCAAGCGGTGATCTCTTGTGTAGTAGAGGGTATATAGTTTTGTGATTCTGGAAGTAGCTAGTGTTGAAATACAGGATATGTGAGAATTCCAGGTTAGTTTTGTGCCTATAATTTCTCTTAGATACTTAACAGTGTTTCTTGGTGTATGGTTGAGATATTTAACTTGTTTTTCCTGAAGTAGCAATGCGGGTGGGTTGTTATATTGCCTTAAGAAGAAGCTCTTAAGATCGTGTTGATATTTAACTTCATTTCCCAGGCTGTGAACCATCTAAATATAAGATTTAACTATGTTTGTAATTACTTGTCGTTAATTGCAATATTTAAGACAGGATGTGAATAGAAAATAACTGTATCGTCTGCATACATAGCAGTAGATGCTGAATTTGTATCTGGTAGGTCATGCATAAATTGGTTGAATAGTAATGGTGCCAGAATTGAATTCCTTTGGAGACATGTGCGATATTCTGGTTGGTACTTTCGGCTTATGTTTATGTTTGTAGAGTTCATGTTCAATATCAGAAATAGTGTTTTTATTATTAGTATTATTAGTAGTAAACATATTTTCGTAATAAGTGGCAAGGACGTTGCATCTGGTCTGAGAGTCTGTAAGCATCTGTTACGCTCTTGTAATGAGGGTATTGATGTTGGTTCTAAAATTCGGTTTGTTTCATATCAAAATGAGCTGTCGCTAGAAGATAAATAGGTTTGATAAGAATTAAGATGATATTCTTGTTCTTGTCTGTCTGTTTGAATGAGGCTATTCTGTTTTTTTGTTGTTGTTTTGCGTTTCCAAGCCTGTCTTTCTCTTCCATTGTCTTCCAATGCGATGCTTTTATTTTATTTAAGTGAATGATGTGCATAGGTAAGTAGAGACGAGATCTTGATCGGTGCGCACGGATTGTTGATTCTATGGCACAGGAACACATGGTGCCTGTGAAATGTTTAATTGCATTATAAATATCTGATGGGCAAGTTATGTGATAGGCTAAATGTAATGTTGTATCCAGTCTTGGTGAAATTGGTCCCAACTCATTTACGGCCTGTATTACGATCTCCGGTTAAAAGTCATGGTTTGTAACCTATCAGTTATCGCTACCTGAAGGTTAGGTGCATTGCCGCGTATTACAAACGCATATCAACCGATGGTTAGTAACCCTAAGGTTTATGATGCTGGGCGAGAAGTTGGCAACACCAAAGAGATATGTATTTCTCCTTGGCAATAGTTTTCTGAGCGATTTCACTGTTTATACAACGCTATCTCGTGGTAATCTGCAACATTATAGCGTCATTATTGGTCATTAGTAACAAGGCGAGCGGACAGACTATTATAGATTGTGAACGGCTTTGGAGATGTTTTTAGAGAATTTTGACATGAACATAACCTAAAATGTAATTTATATACATGTCATTGAGCACACAAGATGCGGTTCTAGTACGTTATTGGATTACTGAGCTACAATAGGATACCGTAAACAATAGTTATAATACCTTTTTATTAGCTTTTCCGTTCGCGAAAGCTATTATATTTATAGAAAAGCAACATCGATGGTTCTAATGTTGATTCGGATTTACACATGTTGCCTGACATTTAAGTTCAACACAATATTCTTAAGTTTGTTGCATCTTTCTAATACCGTTCCTTGGTTATTCTATTTGGAAAACTATGCCACACTTCAAAGTTTCGTTAAAAATAGTGTTAAGAGTTTTGACGTAAAAGTTTTACGAATATCACTTTAATAACCGAAAACCATAGTCTTTTGACGCAAACATTTCATGAATATCACTTAAAACTAACGTGAAAAGCCATTCGACAATTTTAAAAACCAACCTAAATATAAATTAACACGCAAAATACGTTTACCTTTGCCCACACTGCTTGTCATTTAACCTAAAATGTTTGGCCTTCCAAAAACAATCCAAGCACAATGGTTAGTTCCTTACGCCCTGACAGTAATATTTAAGACTGGGTGTTGGAGTGAACTATTCTAATGTATAGATAATATTTCCAAAAACTTGAAAATATATTCTGAATCACTCTCAATAATCAATCTCTGCCGGTGGTACGCCATGTTTCATTCGGAAATACGAGTTAACTCCAAGGTATCATCTTTATCCACCACTTGAGGTGGTGGTTAGTTTACCTCCAAAAATAACTCCCGGGTAGCCCTTAAGCAAAGATTGTAATACAGTCGCAGTACGTAACTCTCAGGTAAATCTTACCCCAAACCTTAACCGGAGATCGTAATACAGGCCGTTAGTCGTTTATCAGGAGTGGTTGTTGTGCTGTTAAGTATGGACATGACTGAAATGCATTTATAACTAGGCAATAGTCTGAATCGAGGACAGTTAAAGCAGCAACATTCACCGAAGGATGCATGTTTTTGCATAATCCAATGTCTAGGATATCAGGAGATGAAGCTTTAGAATAAAGATAAAATGTCGGTTCAGTTGGTGCTAAAATATTCAAACCATTATTGTTAATATACTCATAGAGATGGCAACCATTTGGGTTAGTTGTACGACATCTCGGACAATATCATCTTACAGTGTGCCCCACGGCGATGAATATGATGTGTTATATAGTCCAACAGATGTCACACTATGCCATGCACTAGCTCAACACATGACACGTATGTCATATGTTTATGCTGCCAACATATAACAAATTAATGCCGCGAATGCGGAAACGACCACAGAGTGTAGCCCAGGGATCTTAGACAACCTGTGCTTTATGAATTAACGGAAGGTTACGCTTACGTTAGATTTTTTATTTATGTAAGCTTTCGAAAGGTTAGGTTTAGGTTAGTTTTTTTTATATAAGCTTACGTTTCTGAATTCACGAAAGGTTAGGTTTAGGTTAGTTTTTTTTATATAAGCTTACGTTTCTGAATTCACGAAAGGTTAGGTTAGTTTTTTTTATATAAGCTTACGTTTCTGAATTCACGAAAGGTTAGGTTTAGGTTAGTTCTTTTTATATAAGCTTACGTTTCTGAATTCACGAAAGGTTAGGTTTAGGTTAGTTTTTTTTATATAAGCTTACGTTTCTGAATTCACGAAAGGTTAGGTTTAGGTTAGTTTTTTATATAAGCTTACGTTTCTGAATTCACGAAAGGTTAGGTTTAGGTTAGTTTTTTATATAAGCTTACGTTTCTGAATTCACGAAAGGTTAGGTTTAGGTTAGTTTTTTTATATAAGCTTACGTTTCTGAATTGACGAAAGGTTAGGTTTAGGTGAGTTTTTTTATATAACCATAGGCTTCTGAATTACCTTTATATATATCCTTGTTTTAATTTTTTACCACTGTTTACATCAAAGCACGCGAGCGAAGCGAGCGTGCGTTCCTAAACTTACGTTTCTGATTCACGGGAGGTTAGGTAAGGTTAGGTTTAGTTTTTTTTATATCAGCTTACGTTAATGGATTCACGGAAGGTTAGGTTTAGGTTAGTTTTTTTTATATAAGCTTATGTTTCTGAATTCACGAAAGGTTAGGTTAGTTTTTTTATATAAGCTTACGTTTCTGAATTCACGAAAGGTTAGGTTTAGGTTAGTTTTTTTATATAAGCTTACGTTTCTGAATTCAGGAAAGGTTAGGTTTAGGTTAGTTTTTATATAAGCTTACGTTTCTGAATTCACGAAAGGTTAGGTTTAGGTTAGTTTTTTTATATAAGCTTACGTTTCTGAATTCACGAAAGGTTAGGTTTAGGATAGTTTTTTTTATATAACCATAGGTTTCTGAATTACTTTTATATATATCCTTGTTTTAATTTGTTACCACTGTTTACATCAAAGCACGCGAGCTTCGCTCGCGTGCGTTCCTAAACTTACGTTTCTAATTCACGGGAGGTTAGGTAAGGTTAGGTTTAGATTTTTTTATTTAACCTTACGTTTCTGAATTCAGGAAAGGTTAGGTTTAGGTTAGTTTTTTTTATATAAGCTTACGTTTTTGAATTCACGAAAGGTTAGGTTTAGGTTAGGTTTTTTTATATAAGCTTACGTTTCTGAATTCACGAAAGGTTAGGTTTAGGTTAGTTTTTTATATAAGCTTACGTTTCTGAATTCACGAAAGGTTAGGTTTAGGTTAGTTTTTTATATAAGCTTACGTTTCTGAATTCACGAAAGGTTAGGTTTAGGTTAGTATTTTTATATAAGTTTACGTTTCTGAATTCACGAAAGGTTAGGTTTAGGTTAGTTTTTTTATATAACCATAGGTTTCTGAGTTACTTTTATATATATCCTTGTTTTAATTTGTTACCACTCTTTACATTAAAGCACGCTCGCTTCGCTCGCGTGCGTTCCTAAACTTACGTTTCGGATTCACGGGAGGTTAGGTAAGGTTAGGTTTAGTTTTTTTTTATATAAACTTACGTTTCTGAATTCAGGAAAGGTTAGGTTTAGGTTAGTTTTTTTATATAAGCTTACGTTTCTGAATTCACGAAAGGTTAGGTTTAGGTTAGTTTTTTATATAAGCTTACGTTTCTGAATTCACGAAAGGTTAGGTTTAGGTTAGTTTTTTATATAAGCTTACGTTTCTGAATTCACGAAAGGTTAGGTTTAGGTTAGTTTTTTTTATATAAGTTTACGTTTCTGAATTCACGAAAGGTTAGGTTTAGGTTAGTTTTTTTATATAACCATAGGTTTCTGAGTTACTTTTATATATATCCTTGTTTTAATTTGTTACCACTGCTTACATTAAAGCACGCGATCGAAGCGAGCGTGCGTTCCTAAACTTACGTTTCGGATTCACGGGAGGTTAGGTAAGGTTAGGTTTAGTTTTTTTTATATAAACTTACGTTTCTGAATTCAGGAAAGGTTAGGTTTAGGTTAGTTTTTTTATATAAGCTTACGTTTCTGAATTCACGAAAGGTTAGGTTTAGGTTAGTTTTTTTTATATAAGCTTACGTTTCTGAATTGACGAAAGGTTAGGTTTAGGTGAGTTTTTTTATATAACCATAGGCTTCTGAATTACCTTTATATATATCATTGTTTTAATTTTTTACCACTGTTTACATCAAAGCACGCGAGCGAAGCGAGCGTGCGTTCCTAAACTTACGTTTCTGATTCACGGGAGGTTAGGTAAGGTTAGGTTTAGTTTTTTTTATATCAGCTTACGTTAATGGATTCACGGAAGGTTAGGTTTAGGTTAGTTTTTTTTATATAAGCTTATGTTTCTGAATTCACGAAAGGTTAGGTTTAGGTTAGTTATTTTATATAAGCTTACGTTTCTGAATTCAGGAAAGGTTAGGTTTAGGTTAGTTTTTTTTATTTAAGCTTACGTTTCTGAATTCACGAAAGGTTGGTTTTTTTATATAAGCTTACGTTTCTGAATTCATGAAAGGTTAGGTTTAGGTTAGTTTTTTTTTATATAAGCTTACATTTATGGATTCACGGAAGGTTAGGTTTAGGTTAGTTTTTTTATATAAGCTTACGTTTCTGAGTTCACGAAAGGTTAGATTTAGGTTAGGTTTTTTATATAAGCTTATGTTTCTCAATTCACGAAAAGTTAGGTTTAGGTTAGTTTTTTTTTATATAAGCATAGCACATGTTGAGTTAGAATGCTAAAGACAGTATTCTCACATCCCGTGCAAACCATTTTGCTTTATATTAAATACGCACTGTTAATTTGCACGCGTTGCGTTTCAACAAAATCTCAGAACAACAACAACAAATAGCGGTAACAACGGCGCATCGCATTTTTAGCCGATTTCACATTTTTATTTACGTTGGCAGTACCCAATTTGCATGTAATTTTTTGCAAAATGGCTACGTTTGTTTACTTCCTGACGCGATTTGTTTACTTCCTGACGCGATTTTCCTATATAACTAAAATACCTTAAACGGGCGGGCAGGTGGGCACCAGCTATAGACGAGACCACATCGTGATCTAAGCTCACTCTTAAGGTAATTTATTCGCTTTCCTTTTGATTTTATAAGCATTTTCTACGGGCACACTATAAGATAATACTAGCCTTCCAATTTAATAAGATTAGTTGATGGAAGTATAATTACGTGATACCATTCTGAAATGTTGCTGAGAGAAGAGAGATACGAAATGCTCGAATATCTGGCAAATTCGAGTGTATGAATGAGACAATATTAAGTAAGAATTGCTGTAACAAGTTGGGAGCTGATTGATGATGATTGGTCTGATCGTTTGTTTCGTATGGAGCTGTTCATAACGTTGAAATAACTGCATTGTTGTGAACGCGGTTGTTGTCCTACATTCCGTAATGTTTCGACGAGTTAGTTTGAGCCTTCTTCTGTGGTAAAGCTGTGTTGAAAATCTACTTATTGGGGAGTAGGGTTCCAGTTGAGTTCTGTAGCTGTTTTCGGTAAACGTTATGTGACTGAGATGAAAGCTCTTTAATACCTAAGTAGTTTTGAACAACCTCTGCATTTAGCTGGATGCTGTTGATGACAGTTCACGAATTTCGAGGAGTGTTGAGTTAGGAATCCTGCATTCAGAGATAAGATGCATCCCCAGACATCTCAGCTCGAGTTGACAATAGTTTTGTTGTAAAGCTAGTGTAAAACGTCGTGACAGTCTCCCACTCCTGAAGTATAGTCGCGCAATAGCACTGACCAGCCCACTTGCGTAATAAGAGAGGTGGAAATCAGCAACTGCCTCCGAATTGTGATTACTTCTAGTCCCTTGCTCCCCCACCACTCTCATCACTTCTCCTCTCTTGCGCATATGGAGTGTCACGTGTTTTACACGGCTGTATATCCGTAGTTCTGACGAGTGCATTGTGGGATTTTAATAGATTGTGTTATGGGTTCTACCTTTATTACACTCTATAGTAGACGGGTAAGATTCAGGATGGCTTTTCCTTCATCGCTGTCAGTAAGTCAACTGTACAGAGCGGAATGGGCTGTTTATTTTTGCCTAGTAACCGTGTTACTTTGCGAACAGAGTAGTTTACTTCTTGCAATGCTTCTGAAATCTCTTCATTACTGACGGAATTGGGTAAGTTTTGAATGATAACAGAAAAAGTTTTGTCTTCAGGGTTCCTATATGTGAAAATTTTTTATTGGTAGAGCCAAAATGTGCTGTGAGCATTCGAAAATTGTTCCTTGTGGGAGTAAAAACATTTATAGTTTTTCCCTTTAGTGCAGTGTAAAATTTTGATTTTAAGTGACCCCGTATGTTATGATAAAGTAGTTGGTAATTTTCACTTCCGAATGGACAATTTGGTGTTTTATCATTGGCATATATTGAGTTTTATTTATGGACGCTCTTTAACTGCTGTGGCCCTTAGCGTCCCATTCCATATTGGGCATGAGAGACCGGTAATTTTACTCAAAGGCCTCTTTATCAGGCTTGAGGTTCTTTTACGTGCGGCAAATCTACGACAGGGACCATCGGCTTTACTTCCCTTCCGAAGGAAACCATGCTACGGATTTTTACGCCCGATAAAAATCCATGCCCTCCGTGGGTTTGAACCCGCGACCTCGGGAAGTAGAGGCTAGCATGGTAACAACTACACCACGGAGGACGACAAATATATTTGGCAAGCTCAATACCATCAACTGATTCATTATATCCAGACTATCAGTCAACGTTAGTTCTGCAGTATGACTGGTTACCCATCAGGCATATAAAATAATCCGGAATGGAGTCAATCAGCTCACATTTTAAATAGAGCTAACGATTTTTTTTTCAATCTGACTGACTCCATTTCGGTTTATTTTAAATATACCTGAAGGCTAACCAGTGAAATTGCAGAAGGGATGTTTCATTAACAATTTGCCGGTATTTTGTAAAAAGACCGAATTAACAATTTCTCTGCGATATAGATATTCGTGTGTATGACGTAAAATCATTGTAGCAAGCTTTTTCTCAAGTGGAGCCTTATGACTAGATTGCATCTCGACTTGGTTAAATCATAAATCTCAGTATTTCTAACGCTGAATCTGTTCCAAATGTTGCTGAGTAAATTTTAGAGGATAGTGAACATTGCCTCAGTTCATCGAAATAACCAATAGAAGTATATGTTGAATGTCTTTTGCAAACATTAAACATCATAATTTCACTTTTTTCTCTCAAATATATATATTGCTTACCCCTGAAGTTCTCAGAGTTGCTGACATCAGTATGGATAAAAACAACCTTGTCCTTGCCATGCTCGTCATTTAGCTTCTTAATCGTTTCCTCACCTTTCTGCACGTTTATGTCGCAAATGACAACCTGTTAAAAATATATATGTATGTGAATTAATTTTACAGTAAATTTTCAGAAATCTACAGTAGTGGCTCGTAGTCTAAATTTTTAAGTGGTGCGAAAACAGTTTGCTTTCTAAAGTATTGGTAATTAATTATTATTACAGCTCTAGATTTCGTAAGA
Organism: Deroplatys truncata; assembly: GCA_030765065.1. Taxonomy (NCBI): domain Eukaryota; kingdom Metazoa; phylum Arthropoda; class Insecta; order Mantodea; family Mantidae; genus Deroplatys; species Deroplatys truncata. The sequence goes on along the minus strand of CM060975.1, from coordinate 74,621,999 downwards.
TATATTTTTCGTATTGTACGCCTATAACTCACATTGCAATATAAAGTTCGAAAATAGTGCAGGAAGCCTAAACACCATTTTGCCTGAAAGATACTTAGATTAATGCATGCAACAAATAAAAGCGCGATATTATCGTAATTCGAACTCACCCAAATCCAAAAGCAATGTTACACCAAATAAGCTGCCAACTCATTTATTTTTTCTCTTTCTTTCTTTGTTTTTCCTGCATAAGCACAAGCACAAAATGTATACACATTTTACAACTGCTCAGTTGTTTTATAAAATACGCATTTGGCTTATTTATATACACAATCAATTATTATTCCATTCTTTAATTTAATTAACCTTCCCATCACTCTGTTATCAAAATCTTAATTTCAGCGATAATGTCTTATTATGCTAGCCTCTAGTTCAAACCCGGCGGAGAGCGATGGATGTTTTTCGGGGGTAAAAATCCTTAGCATGGCTTCCTTCGGAAGGGAAGTAAAGCCGGTAGTCCCGTGTCGTAGATTTGCGGCACGTAAAAGAACCTCAAGCCTGACAAAGAAGCCCCTGAGCAAAATTACCGGTCTTTCACGCCCAATATAGAATGGGACGCTAAGAACTACAGCAGTTAAAGGGCGTCCATAAATAAAACTCAATTTAATTTAATGTTAGTGATAATGTCCTTATCTATTGACAACATTGCTGAAGCATTGAGTCTGTTGTTTGTCATTGTATTCCTTGCGTGTTTAACATTGCAAAATTCCTCGGGGAGCTAGGAGGAATTTCCAAAGTTGGGCGCGAAAACAAGCCCTCAGATAAAAACATACACCATGTGGAAATGCTTCCCTCGCCGCCTTCTCTGCTACATACCTGTTTTCAGAACAATCCCGACGTTACATCTGCCGCGCCAAACTACATGCCGTATAAAACATGACTTCTACCACCTAAACTAAAAACATATTATGTTTTCTTATATTTTAAAAAGTCAATTGTCTTAAAACGCATTGGGTCAATGTTTATTTAATAGTTTAAGATTTTCCAGGGGTGAGCATTCGTTGCTACTATACTAGAGGCCCAAGAAATCCTTGAAGCTTTCAATGAACACGTTCCTCAATACCATCTGTCCAAGAGTTGTGGATATTCTTTTAAATTGAACAATCTTCAACTTTGTCACTGATGAAACTATGCTGAAGGAATTTAACTTAACTTTGCCTCTTACTAATCGATACGAGGAAGATACCGAAAAATTTTAGAATACCGTATTTCTAAAAACAAATGAAATTTCTTTATATTTGACAGCTACTTTCTAATGTTTGCGAGTTGATTGCCGTTGTTTGTTCGATTTGCTCTAATACTTTGTTAATTATTATCATTTAAAAATTTCCTATTCACCCAAAAATGAATTTGACTGAACATTTCCGGGTTATGATTTGTTACGATTTTAAATCGTCATTAACGCCTAAACAATGTGAAGATATTTAGAAATGCATTTGGCGAAGAAGTCCCATTTAAGGCAATAATTTATAATTGGTACAACTCAAAAGAGATCGGTGTTTTCTTAGTGAAGAATTTCATGAAGAACGCCTAGCTGTTACTGGTTAAAATATTACCGCTGTTAGAACAACGCTTGAAGAAGATCGACGAACATCTTATGAATTTATTCGGGCGACATTAGGCATTGGTATGGGTCAAATCCAAAACGTTTTACATCAACAGTTAGACGTGAGAAAACTTTGTAGTCGATGGATTCCACATAAACTGACTCGCGATCAAAAGCAACAACACATTGATCGGTGCGGAAAAACTCTGGAAAAATTCCAAGGCGGCACTTTAAATTTGCTCTGGGATATCAATTAGTGGTAATGAATCTTTGGTTTATTGTTATGATCCTGAAAAGAAAAGTCAATCAGCTCAGTGGGTGTTTCGAAAAGAACCTAAGCGTACGAAGTCCGACGAAGTCGCAGTGCTAGTAAGAAAATGATTGCTGGTCTATTTGTTGTTGTTTTTTCTAAAACCGGCCATATGTTACTGTAGCGTTAGAAGATAGACTTGCCGTTACTTCTGATTGGTACACAAATATCTGTTTACAGCAAAGTTTTGTAAAAGTTCGTGAAAAACGCCCTACTCCCCCAAAAATAATGTTACATCATGACAACACATCGTCACATGCAGCAAAACTAACAACTGAGTAACGGGATGTCCTAAAGGTTACTACCATGTACCCTCCACCATACAGCCCTGATCTAACTCCTTGTGATTTCTTTTTGTTTCCAAAAAATAAAGATAAATGCGTGGAATCACTTTTTCACTATCAGATAAAGCAGTGGTACATTACAAATACCTGGTTTCTGAAGTGCCTCAGGAAGAGTGGCATCATTGCTTTATGGACTGGTTTCATAGAATACAAAAATGTATTGATGTTAACGGGAATATTTTGCAAAAACAATAAAAATATTTAAATTTTTATAAACTAATCCTTGTTTGATTTTCTAAACATTTTCAGTGTCGCCCTCGTATTGCGGTGGAATTTATTTGTTTGGGCTTACATATAACCTGTTTTCTGCCTTCGCACAAACTTTAAAATTGTTACTATTTTCTGAATCCTACTTTCACAAAATTGTAAGACAGCTCGTCTTTCCATGTGTTCACCGTGCATGGATTACAAAAAAGAAAAAAAATCATGAGGCTGCTTCACTTGAAGAAAATGTGTGCTTGGCTGGAGATGGACAATATGACTCCCCTGGTTTCTCAGCAAAATATGTTGCTTACATTATAATTAATCTATATACTTGCACAATACTCGATTTCAAAATACTACAGAAAGGAATGATAGCAGGAGACATGGAAAAGAATGCTTGTAAAGAGGTATTAAATCAAGTATGCGAAAAACTATTGTAAATTTGTTTTGGTTTGACAGGCATACAGGAACCAGAGCCATGATAAGAAAAAGACTTCCCAGCATCCATCAGGAATTTGACTTTTGGCATATGGGAAAATCGTTAATGAAAAAATAAATAAAAATTTTAGCAAAAGTTCCAACATACAGAATGGAAGAAATTCGTAGGTATATAATCATTTCTGGTGGTCCTCTGTCACGTGTGAAAACGACAGTGAATTGCTGATAGAAAAGTTCACCTCTATTTTGCATCATATAAGCAACATACATTCATGGAAAAGCAACAGAAAATTCATTTCATGTGATCATGCGATCAGTAGAATATAGCGAAGATGCCCATTCCAGGTATTGGATTAAATATAATTCCAGTGATGATGTTACCTTATCAAGAATTGTGAAAGACAACAGATTTTTAAATGACCTGAGCCATACGAGCAATTTCAAATACACTGACAGCTTAGAATGTTACTTCAACGAAACCGAATCTATCGAAACGAGTGCATTTTAATTTTGAGGTTATGTAGGTGAAGACCATGATTGTTGTTCTTGACCACAAGTCACATGAAAAAGAATTGATAGGTGCGTCATTAGTGTTTTCTAAACCATCAAGTGAATGGATATATAAAAGAAAATACAGTAAGAAACAGATACTTGCTTCTATAACTTAGGAAGTGCCGAAAATAAGGTCGGTAGTTATGTAATTCCGGGTGTTACCGATAGGAAGGATAAATCAAAGAGTTTAGGTTCACTAAGTAAGAAGAAGCCATGCAAAGAAGCAGCCCAAGAACGGTACTTTTCGCGATATGAAACTGAAATATAGTGGATGATAAGATAACGTGATAAAAATGGACTCAGCATAGCAGCGCAGCAGTGTGACATCACACGCATCGTCAGTATCCACGCATAAAGTTGCGTATTAACTCGGGAACTACTAATCGTAGAAAGATCTAGTTTGCACTATTGTGTTTCTAATTTAATGCTTGTGGTTTACAACATATGGTTCATTATGCTATTTTTTGGTTCAGTGCTCCTTTAATGATCCCAAAATCTGCATTTTCCATGTAGCTCTAAAGGAACTAAATAGTTTTTGCCTTAAAATCCGGTGTGTAGTTCTTGCAGTTCATTCTGTAACTACCATAACAAAGAATGGGCTTTTCTTAAGATATTTCTAGAAAAAGCCACATGTGTGTGTTTGTGTGTCTCTCCATGAACAGATACAGAGTTCAACGAAAAGTACTGCCTTCAACGGACCCCTTGTTAAACGGAAATCTGTTTTAAACGGAAATATTTCATGGTCCCATGAATTTTGGTGTGAAAAACATGCTAAATTCCCTTTATTAAACGGAAAATGTCTTACGCGGACAACTAAAATAAAAATTCGCCTTTTAACGAAAACTTTCCAGTTCAGGAATACAGTTTTAGAAAATTTTCAGGCACCCGTGAAAGTCTGTTCTAAGTAAGTCATGTTGAAACATGACCATTTTGCTACTACCTGACCAGTCTCGGAGCGGGGGGTGCGCTAATGAAGGTCCGAATATTGAGAAAACTGTCACACTCGCTCTTCAATGCATAGTTAAGTTAACAATAAGCACGGCTGATTGTTTTTATTCTTGTCTCTTCCCTTTCCGTTTCCTACTCTAATGACTTATCAAACAGCATAGAATACAGCTCTAAACTTACATAGGTGATGATTTAGTTCAGCAGTAGTCACCATGTCGTTCTCCGTGGTGTAGTGGTTACCATGCTAGCCTCTAGTTCCCGAGGTCGCGGGTTCGCGATGAATTTTTTTCGGGCGTAAAAATCCTTAGCATGGCTTCCTTCAAAAGGGATTTACGGCACGTAAAGAACCTCAATCCTGATAAAGAGGCCTGAGCAAAAATTACTGGTCTTTCACGCCCAATATAGAATGGGACGCTAAGGACCACAGCAGTTAAAGAGCGTCCATAAATAAAACTCAATTTCATTTCAGTAGTCACCATGGCTTCGAAAGCAAGAGATCTTAAGACGAGAGTGAAAGTGATTTATGCTAGTGAACGTGATAAATTTGAATGTAAAACAGATCATGAAGATGTTCAGCAAAACTCAAGTTTACGAGATTCTAAAGAAGAAAACCAAAATTATGAAGCGGTGGGAAAGTTGTGCTAAATAAAGAGAGAAAAATGGAAAAATAAAGAGAGAACTTAAGAAAACTGAAAACCAGGACATTAATGAAATAGTGTGGGAGTGGTTCCTTAGTGTTAGGGCAAAAAATCATCGCATATCGGGGCTTGTGTTACAGGAATATGCTGAAAGTTAGCTGAAAAACTTGGTAAGACTGAATTCAAAGCATCTTATGGATGGTTGGAGAGTTTGCGCAAAAAACATCTGATAGTTTTTAATGAACTTTGTGGTGAATCGAGTGACGTTAATATTGAAACCATCGCTAATTGAATTGCTAAACTACCTTCAATAATCGAAGAATACGAACCTGAAAACATAGCAAACGGCGACGAGACGGGACTATTCTTCCGCGCGTTACCGAATAAATCATTGTGTTTAAAAGGTGAGAATAGGTTATGTTTATGGTTTAATTGTGTTAATAGCCTAGGCCTACCTTCGTTAAACGGAAACCTATCTTTAACGGAAATGTTCGAGAGCTCCCTTCAATTCCGCTGAAGACAGGTTTTACTGTATAAACAAGGGATTTGATATTCAAGCATGATAGGTCCTGTAAGCAACATAGCTCAGCGGGCAGCCATTCTGTTTCCTTATTCTATAAAATGTTGTTATGCTACAGCTCCATCCATTAGAGTCCTGCGCGATTTCGATATCGACTTCAACTCTAATAACTAAGAGTTGGAAAGAAAATACCTACCAGAACGAAACAGTTTTGAGTAATTTGCCTATTGAGCATTAGAAGTCAGAAAAGCAGTGTGCAGCACTCGTTTGAGGTGAGGCCCTCCTATAAATTATACATAAGATGCCGTCGGGAGGCGTGTAGACTATGAAACTGTTGATTAAATATTTACAGGAATGTGGGTAGGAAGGCTGCTTTATAAACAGCGCAGTAAATTACGCCTACACAGACCTGTCTTATTCCTATTAGGTATAAGGGGAAAAAACATAATGGTTTAAAAGCAAGTAAATGAAAGTTCTGTAACTGAATTTAAGCATGCTCTCTATAAATACGTATCATTAATGATCATTCATATCAGCATATGTTTAGAAGTGGATCAAAACATTCATCTGTGAATTAAATTTGTTTTCATTCGTTTCTGAAGTTCATTGTTTAGACTGCAAAGATAGATATAAAATATGATGATGATGTACTAAATAAATTCCTTTAACCCACCGAAAAAAGCTTTCTTGCTGTGTTTCTTCACAAAAATATTCTTCCTGAATTAAGCGATAACAGTGATATTTTTCAGGGGGGACCAGCAGTAATGGATTTTTTTGGGCTTTTAAGTTCCATTTATTACAATAGGCGGCCTTTCCTTTGAAACATATTTTTTGCCTATAGACAATGATGTTAACTCATATTCGCTTGTCATTGGATTTCTGGTAAACTTTGGGTTTTATCCATTAGATCACGCACACATTCAGACTCTCATTCGTGCTTCCAGAATCTGGGGAGGATAGGGAATAATCTTGGTCAAAGAAAAATCACCACCCCCAGTCGAGAATCGAACCCGGGACCCCTCGCACAGCAGGCAGGTGCACTACCGACTGAGCTACGAGGCTACACTATTTAACAAATCTACACAGGAGAAAAATATAACAAATGTGGCATTAAAGGTAATACGTATTAGAACGAAAATAAAGCTTACCTCCATCGTCTTAATCTGTACATCAACGGAATCCTTCTCTCCCCTTTTCATGTTTCTATGACATGATCATAAAATTGTCTTTGACTTTGAATTTTGTGCAATAGAGGCTTTTCGACTAATAACAATGAAAGTTGGGAAAGCCTGTTCTACTGTAGATGTGCTCACATCTACAGTAGATGTGTTATGTTGTTATGAGGCAGCATAATTTGTAAGCTTCTGGGAATGCTTCTTCTGCTAACTCGTGTCTTTCAAAAACTTTGCAATCCCAGTTACTGATTTGCCTGAAAATTCTGACAACCTATAAGCAGCCACTAATTCACTTGGCAAATTTTCGAAATGAAACAAATTTTTATAGGCTATTTAAGAGATGTAAACAAAATTTCGAGGTATCTACTATGAAAGATTAAAACCTTTTCGAATCAAGTAGCTCAATAAATTCTAGACCTTCTAAATAACGAAATCAGTTTTCCATTTGGCTAACTATATTGCCAATCATCTCTTTGTAAAGACACAAGTATTTCATTCTGGGATCGTCTAATTCACCTTCCCGAAGTCACTTTCTAGCTTCGTTCTCATTCGTGTTAGTTTTTCTAGTGTTGCATACTATTATCAAAATTGTTTCGAAATTCTTGAATGAAAGAAATGGTCTCTTTCACTTTCGCAATGCAATAATTTACATCAAAAGTATTTTTCTGGAGAATATTGAATAATGTATCAGTGAGAGAAAAAATGACTGAAAATTTACAACAGAAAAGAAAAGGTAAAATCCTTTAATGATGTTAAATATCCTCTGGCACAAATAAAATATCCCAAGAGTCTGGGTCATCAACAGAATGCTCAAAAAATGAGATCAGTTCTGTATTATTTTCATGCACCTTGTTCACAATCCTAGAAATGTAACTCCAACGCTTAACTGACACCGACGGAAATCTCTTCTTGACTTCCGATGCACTCAGTGCATTTACACGTTTTGTTAAATGAGAAAAAAAATGAACAAAAACCACTCAATGTCTTGAAAAATATTTTACATTTCTTTATGAATCCCCGACTGCGATAAAACTAGGTTACGTCGATGAGTATAACAATGGACATTACAACGCATTTAAATGACCAGAAAATGTTGCAACCCTATCATATCCTGAGCTACGAGCTTGTTCTCACACTCATACTGAAAGTCTGTAAGGATTTTATATACATGTTCACTTAACGCAACCGTAGAGCGATTACTGCTGACATTTGTAATGCCTAAAAACCTCTCCTGAATTTCACCCTCGTTTACATAATAACATTGGAAAACTGAGATAATTCTGCAACATCTGTCGTTTCGTCCAGCGTTAAAGCAACAAAAGGTGCACATTTTACTTCTTTTCCTAATATGTCTAGCATTACGTCACTAATACTTTCAATAATGCCACTTTGAATGCGATTTGACGTTCCTTTGAAAATTTTAGCGCTTTGTAAGTGTGCGTCTAATTTGAAGTCATACTTGGATAGCCTGTGCAAGAACTCAATATACACTGCTGTTTGTGAAAATTGCAACACCAAGAAGGAAACGCATGAATTCAATGAATTTAATACCACAGGTTAAGTACATGACAAATAACAAATGATAAACTTTTCAAGTCTATACGGGCCCTTTGAGCCCAAATATTCAGTATTTGGTGTGGCCTCCATGCGCTGCAATTAGACCTACTATACGCCGTGACATTGAATCAAAAATGTTCTGAATAAGTTCCTGAGGGATTTCCCTCGACGCAGTTTGTATTCGAGCCCACAAATCCGTGACAATGGTTACTGGAGGACCGTGACGTACCAGGTGCCGACCAACCATATCCCAGACTTGTTCGATGGGGACATGCCAGGCGAACGTCCAGGCCAGGGAAGCAATGGTACCCGTCACTTCGAAGAAGGCTTGTAAATTTCTCGCAATATGTGGCCGGGCATTTTCCTGTTGAAATGTGGCCTGTGGAGATGTCTGAACCACGGTTAGGTACCGGTTGCTGTTCAAAGTGCCCTCAATTCGTAGGAGGCGAGATCGGTTGTTGCAAGCAATGGCGCCCCAAACCATCACACTGGTATTTGTCCGCTATGCCGCTCAACAATGCAGCCTCCCAGGTTGCGCTCACCATGGTACCGCCGGACGCGTATGCGTCCATCACTGTAGGACACGTTGTAGCGGGACTCGTCCGAAAAGACTACATTTTGCCACTCAGCACCCCAGTGGTGGTGTTCACGTGCCCATTGCAGTCGGAGGAGCTTATGGTTTCTGGACAATGGAAGCTGACGTAATGGCATGCATGCAACCTGCAGCCGACGGCGACGAACCGTTGATGCAGACAAGTTCACACCTGTTGCAGTACTCCAGCGTCGAGCCAACACTGTGGATGAAGCTGTACGGTTCGTTATGTCCATGCGGACAAAATGACGGTCATCTCGTGCTGTGGTCATGTTCCGTGGTCCAGTACCCGCTCTTCGCTGCGTACGACCTTCATCTATCCACTGCTTCCACACACGCATCACTGTCGTAGCAGCATGCCCTGTACGAGCCGAAATGTCACGGTATGACAAACCCGCTTCCCGGAAACCGATCATTCTTCCCCGTTCGAACGCACTCACATGCCGATATGGCTCCCTTTGACATCGACGAGGCATACTGGCACTCACTTTATTGTTTCTACCTTGTTTGACAGCTCTGCACTGACTACTTTGGGCGCAACACTGACCTTGTCGGACCGACACGAGAGGGCTCTGCTCGGCCTACGTGTACCCCATCTCTCTGCAAACCTAATCACTTATTGCTTGCACACTCTTCCACACTTCTACCAAGTTTGGAGTTATTCGGGAAATTCTTTCTTGGTGTTGTAATTTTCACAAACGGCAGTGTAGTTTCCCCGATTAAGGGATTCATTACGCTCGTTATGGCCTCTGAAAGGTAGCTCTTGCTTTGCCAGCAGGAAAGTTACATCGATTAATCGCTTTATTATTTCTCTATTAGAGTCAATTTCGGCATTGTGTTTCGAAACATCCGACCTGCATTGTTTACTTAATTGAAAGTCTATCCTCGTTTTACTAAAAGTTTTCAATTTCAATACTGCAGGTAAATGTGATTGCGTCTTCTCATGCCGAATCTTTGCTTTGTGAAAATTACGGATATAAGAGAAACCTACACTATTCCCTATTCCTCTGTCGGTTTCAAAAAGAATACAAGGCCAGAAAAATAATTAGTTTTTCTATTTACAGGCATTTGGCCATATTGAAGAATTGTAGTATTCAGTTTTGAAATGAGGTACATAGTTTTTCATTTGTGTACGAATAGAAACGTTCGGAATAGGCCTATCCTTTACTAATGTCTTGCTTTTTCTGAGAGCCCAAAGCTGCGAACGAAGTACCGTTACTTAACAGACGATCCAAAACACAACATTGTGGTTGTTGGTAGGCGTGACTAGTTGCGCTGTCGGATGGCGATTCAGCTGATGTAAGATACAGAGGACTTGTATTTTCAACTGAGTTCCTCTCCATGAATACTAAAACACACAATATTGTTTTAATCCGTGTGTCACAGGTACACTTTCAATACTTAACTCAGAATAAAAAAAACAATAAACATACTAATATATTCTTTCTGACAAGAATGGATACACAGAAGTTGTTTACCAGCGCACGCCCAACCGTGTGCTATTTATAACGTGGCACGAGGAACACTTGTATTGAAGCTAGTCCTAGGCGGCAAGGGAGGAGCAGAGTGTTGGCTGGATGAGTCAATGTCCCTGCAAAGGTACAGGCGCAGAGCGGACGAAAAAAGATTTATGGTTTTTTTTTATTCTATTTTATTTTACGTCGCTTTAACTTCTTGATCATATCGCGACGGATCTGTTGGTGGATATCTCTTAGAATGATATGTGATGGACAGTTAGCCTTCTAGGTCTCATCCCTGTAACCCCTGCTTCATGCTGTGCAGATGGCATTAGGGTGCCGTCCAGTCTAACCGCCGCCCTCACACAGAAAGGCGGACAGTTAGCCTTCAAGGTCTCATCCCTTTCAAAGATTTATGTTGTAATGAGTTTTAAAGTTAAAACTTAAAATCTAATAAAGTTATAGTGTATACTTAGGAAACTAGCCTAGTCCTACTTGCCCACTGACCGCACGCAACTGACTGATAAATTGAAAAGCTGAATCACGTTTTAAAATTACCTCTGAGGCTCGAACGACGGATATCTGGCAATTAATTTTTCAAATCCGATTCACCTTTTCAATTTTAGCCTTCACACGGTCGGTATGAAAGAACAACAATAAGTTGATACGTTGAGTTACATATATTTATGTTATTTTAACTGCTTGGGTTTTCTTTCATAGCCTTCACATAATAAATATCATTGATTTTGTTTTCTCTGCCGGCTATGCACTTAAGGTAGAGATATATTGATATCGACCAAAAAATTCGATGTAAAACGAACTTCTTTTAGGTCACCTAAATCAGAGAGAGAGAGAGAGAGAGAGAGAGAGAGAGAGAGGAGAGGTGGAGAGAGAGTTAATCGCTTTGTGAATCAACTTGTCTGTGTACAGTATAACAAAATTATAGTCGGATAAATGTCATACTTAAGTATTTTAAGAACGAAGTTCCCCAACGAAACAGCCGTTTGCATGATATAATTTTCTTAATTTTGTATTTTCTAAAAAATGGCTTTAGCGATTTTTGTTTAAAATATAAAGAATTTGAATTATTGGCATGATAAATAAAATTTATACCTAGAATTTTTTGTAAATAACCTTAAAATTCTCTTCAACCTAAATGATCTTTCCGTGAATCGAGAATTTTGGCCTGCTGCACAAAAAAAACTATTGTTTACAATATGCAATTTCTGTCAATTAAAACATGTAGCATTAATCATTTCCTAAATATTTGGTTTCGCTCTTCTGAACTTTCCAATTTTAAGTCGCACACCTGTAATGTTAAGTGGTATTTTGTTTCTTTTGAGTTCATGCAAGGAGAATGTGCATCAAGACAGCTTTACATCGATCTGCTAGTATGCTCTTCCGGCACTTACAACAAAACGTATATAGAATCCACTATGACGAATATTTATTAAGATTAATATAAAGTGAATAGAACAACAAGTATTCGTAGAAATTATTTATAGAATGGGCATGAAAATAACTTAGAAAATTTTATGAATGTTAAACATTGGATTTTTTCATGAGTTTTACCTTTGCACCTTCTTGTAGAAGTTCTTTGGTAATGGCCAGTCCAATACCATCAGCTCCTCCAGTTACTAAAGCAATCTTATCCTTGATATCCATGGCCGCCTAAAACGTTATAAATTAACACCATGCTTCATTTGCTGAAATACCTAGAAACTGCTAATATCTATACAATTCTAATGTAGGATTACGTTTAGATGCCTTTCCGAAAGCTTCACCTCAACCTGCGAATTGAGTAAATAATTTATAAGCATTATAACTTTCATTCATATTATCAAAAAATGTGAAAGTTTCAAATATTGTAAACACTCTTCATCCTTCACAGCGTACAATGCTAACCTAGGTTCCAAGGTCACAAGTTCAAACCAGATTCGTTCAATGCGTATTTGAGTTCGTAGGCTTCACTGTTATAATCGGGAGCACACACGAAGTCGGTCGAGGTTGCGCAGTAGCACTGCTCTCAGTCACATGACCTGCAGCTAGAATGAGACAGTGAACTCTCTCTCTCTCTCGCTCTGTCTGTGCTGTGTGTGTGCAGTGCCTTTCCCCGACTCGCCTTCGTGTGTGCTCCAGACCGTTATAGAACAATCACTCCCCACACAAGTCTTTAGTTCTGGTATTTATCTTAAAGTTTTGAGAAAAAAAAATATGTGAACAAAACCTGCTTGTTGGTGCCGTTTCGAACTTTACGGCAAGCAGAAAGCGAGAATGAGAATTTAAATTATCATTTGGCACAGAGCTACTTTAAAAAGAGGCACGCCATCATTTCCATGCGTCAGTTTTAAATAACAAATAGTGTTTGTGAACTCAAGGTTCATACCTAACTATAAGCATATAAACGAAAAACGCTTTTTAGAACATTAGTGTTGAATTTTCTGATAAATAGCTGTAACCAAAATTCTGATGTGTTACACTCACATGACTTTCTCTACTCTTGTACAAACGCTTATTCTCCATATGCTTCATGTTAACCGAGATGTTAATCTTATTGCTAATTTTCTTGTAGGTGCAAGGGGAATATGGTACGCTTTAAGCGATAGTCAAATCTTTTAAGAGCTGGTTGCTATGTGGAGTATTTCATTCTCTTTGCATTACCAGGAGAAAAAAAATGAATAACGAATTCCATTTGAGAAAAAGTATAAGTAGGTATTGGAAAATTTAAGGAAATGATAAGCAATATCTCGAAAATGGTTGACTCAACAAAAAAAATGTATACGACATAAATTGTGTATTTTAACGCGATCTACATTTTTGTGTAGTAAAATTTTGTCTATCTCTTATGGTTTACCAGTTATGCAAAAGTCGTTCACAATGAAGAATACTTTTGGAGACATTCCCAGAAAATTCGAGATATACATTTCATTTGTCATGAAAATATCTTAAACATATGATATTTTAATCAAATTCGTTAGAGCCATTTTTGAGAAAATTAAAATTTTCGAAAAATGTTCCATGTAAAGGGTAATCTGGGGTGGGGGATTTTCTTGAAAACCTTCGTGTCGCAACTCTGGAAGATACTGAACCTAAATACCAAGTTTGGTGTTTATCCGACTGTTCGTTTCTGAGTTATGCTGTTCAGACACGCACACACAGACACACACATAGACATGTTTCCAAAAATGCTTTTTTTTGGATTCAGGAGGTCTCAAAAGATATATTTCCTGTAAAATCTCGGTATCGAATTTTTGGGTGGAATACAATACTTCTACTTACTATACGTAGTAGAGAAAGTAAAAAAGAAGGTTCCCTTCTAATTCGATGTTGGTCAGAATATCTTAGGGAATATCGCAGAAGATAATAATTATTTTCCGTATTAACATGTTTGACCAGCGTAAGAAAAGCCAACATTCGTTTGCCCACTAAGTTGTCGCCCGGATAGAGAGGGGTCAATCTCAAACAAAACCGGGTGATGGGAATTATATTACGGCAGTTTGAACGTCTTTAGTTCATACCTGGAGAACGGCGAAATGCTTTTTTCGTGTAAGAAGCACTCTTAGTATGGTTTCCTTCGAAAGAAGCCATTGGTGCAGTATGACATTTATTACGACTAAAAAACCTCATACGCAGAGCAAAGGTCCCTTGAGTAAAATTTGTCAGCCGTTTCCGCATCCACAAAAACCTTTTGCATTTCTACTTTGTGCCAACTGCTAGGTTTATCATTCATCATTAAAGGCACTATCAAAAACTTGACTGATTACAGAAACATTTGCTATGCCCCAACTGTCAGGTTGATAAGTTTAATGATGAAAATTATGATGAAACCACCTCGGAAGTAACATAGTATCATAACCTACATCGTTACGTCCATGCTTTCAGCTTTTGTCTCCTCATAATTACATTACATTAATAACGTGAATTATTGCTATTAACATAAAGTGAATAAGTAAAAGAATAACTGTTTATATCAATTGTATGTAATGGATACGTTGAATTTGTGAGTAGAGAATATCGTGTGAATGTTACAATCAGATTAATACATTTATCGCTTCGCACTTGTTTTCGAATTATCGATAGTTCAAGACCACAGGGCGTAGTCCACGTTTCAATCACTTCTCCACCACATGAATACTTGATTGTGATGATTAGAGATAAACGGCTGTACACTTGATTTTATGTGTGCATTACAGGCGAAAAGTTTTACGAAGAAATGATCGAGAGGGGTTCAGTGGAACAGAAAATGTCTCTTAACGTTCAATGGCCTCAAGCAAACGCTTATCAGTGCCAGGATACTAAAACAGCGTATATTGCGTGCCATTCATACAACACAGCGATAAGCGTATATGTGAAACAGGTTTCAAACAACAATTTCACCATAATATTGGTGTTTAAAACTTGAATTTGTTCTCGTAAAGAGAAGTTTTGTGTCAGAATCAGCTGATATTTAATGACCAGAATATACACATTAATAGCCTCGCAGAAGGTGGGGGTGAGATGGGTTACATGAATAGTAGCAAATAGATACGTAATAAATACTGATTAAACCGTGTTTTTGTGCAACTTTTGTTTTCTTTCTTTCTTTTATGTATTGTTTTCGTAAATTTAATGCATTTAATTTTAGGGTAACACTAAGGCAGATTTTATAATTATTAGTTACTAGCAGGTCACATAATATGCCGATCAATAATACATATTCCCAGTGTGAAATTTCTCTTGATCGGTTACTGAAATCGCGACAAGTTTTTTAAACGCCGTAGTTGGATTTATTTTTCTGTCCTTTATACGTGTCTAGCACAACTGTGCCCCTGTCTCTTCTTATAAATATTTAATCATGCACTTATTACATTTTTTACTTTCTCTTACTTATAGTAGGAAAAAGGAATTATTGTACCTATTCCGCTAAAAAAAAATTTGATTTGAAGATTTCACCATAAATACACGTTTTGAGGCACCTAAGAAAAATACCCATGCACGCGCGAACGAAAGGTCGGATAGTACCAAACTTGGCATTTAAGTTCAGTATCTTTCAAAGACGAAACATGAAGATTTTTAACAAAATCCTCCACCCCAAAATTACCCTTTACATGAAAAAATACTCTATAATGTTTATTTTCTCAAAAATGGCTCTAACGATTTTGATTAAAGTAGATACCATATATTTAAGATATTTACATGACAAATAAAATGTATAACTTGTGAAGTCCTCTTCATTCGCAAGAAATTTTGTATAACCCGTATACGTTAAGCGATAGATGAAAACGCACTATACAAAAAATGTAGACTCTAAAACACAGAATTTATTTCAAGCAACCTTTTTGTGGCATAAATTATTTTCGAGTTATCTGTTATTAATGGTTCGAATTGTTCAATAGTTTTGTCACTATTTCAAATCCTTTTAATATTCTGCTGTTTCTCGCGATTGCATGGAAAGAACATAGAGCGCTCAGTTCTTAAAACATTTGACTATCGCTCTTCCCTTTGTATCTATAACGAAATGTGTAATCCAGCTGTTTCTACAAAGGTTTATCTCGATTAAAAGAAGTAGATAGAAGTAGAACAATTTATGCACCCACTAATAAATAATAGAGGGTAGAGAAAATCATGTGAATGTAACATCAGATTTTTTATAAGTTTCGACTCCGGATATCGATTACTCCAACTTTCCGATTGTCGTGTTTTAGAAGCCCTTAAGGGAAACAGGATATCATATGATGTAATACTACATATTAGAATTTAATGAAATTAAAAGTAGCTTTGAATAAATCTGAGAAGTTTTTAAAAACATGCGCGAGATTCCAAAACTTAAACAGAAGCCAGTTCTACTGACGACTTATTTTTCAGGGTTGTAATAAATAAATAAAAAAACTTAATAACTTAAAATACTGACGAAACCTCTAGAAACAGTCCACGGTATGCCAAATGAAACAGTTTGAGAACCTTGCACTAAGTATTAATACTCACGTGTTGCTTTATGTCACAGCTGTTCTGAAGTGAAGAGTCTGTGTACCAGTGTCCCTTGACTAATGTTTTACAGAATACTGCACTCGAGTAGAGGCATCAAGGCCACAATAATGAGTAGCGCATGCCAGTTATGTAAATAAATGGCACACACTAGCCGGATGTCTAACATGTGTTTCATGTTTAATGTTCGGATTGCGGAAAAGCGCAATCTGGACAATAGGAGCTATTGATGCTGATTCTCATTTAATGTCCAGTATTTTCATGCACATCATTGTCTAGAAGCTTCACAAGAGCTTGTGTGAAAAGCATGTAAGGCAAGAGCAAAATAACAATCTCACGAAAGTGACTTAAAATAATGAACATTTCTGCAAAGCCGGCAAAGAAATTAATTTAAGTTTGTGTCCTCTATCCACAAGAGCTAAGAGTATTTATATTAGATAATAATTTTGTCACTAATAAATTATTTCCTTCTTTTTTGCTTTCTCTACTAACTACGAATCGTAGGTAGAAGAAATATGCGTCTATAAACAGCAGTAACTGAAAAGCGAAATGTCACATACCAAACTTGGTATCTAACGTCCAAGGATGCGATATGAGGATTTTCAAGAAACTTTCGATCATATGTTTTCTGGTTGAATAGTAGGCCGACGTAAGTAGTACTTTCACGAGTAGTAATTGTCTCCGGCTTTTTACCGTGAATTAGGTCATCAAGTAAAGAAAAATGCAACCTTTCGTGCTTTTTATGTCGCGCTTAGCGTCTCCGACGGCTCGCGGTGCATGCTTGTTTACATGACAACGCAAGGCAGGCCGAAGGCAATAATAATTGTTATATACCCGCGAAACGACTTACTTCGCCCTACTGTTCAACCTGAAAGTATGTTATTTTATGAATGCAACATAACGTTTAAATATAGATGAGAAAGTTATTAACAAAACTTAGGGAATGGTATGAAGAATTTAAAGAATTAACCTTATTTCGATTATCTACACCTTTGTATATTACTCTGTCCATAAACATTAACTGTGAAACGTTATGTAAGATTAATATTGTCTCTTAGGAGATCTGTTCTTTATCTGAAATACCCAATGTACCTTTTTATCTCACTGCATTCTCGTCGTGTTAATAAAAGTTATAATAATACCTCATTTTGAATATAAAATTTGATCCTTTTATTTAGGAAGGCAGTCTGAACAGTTTTATGCAAAAGATTTTATAGGGCGAAAGCTTGTTTTAGTTTCATTTGCACGATATCTTCCTGTAATATTAATTATACGTACTTAATCTCACTTAAAATAAGTCCTTCCCCTGAATGAAATTCCATATTTCGTTTATGCCGCCATTCATCAAACATTTTAAACACCTTGTCCGTGTGTCTTTCTATAGAACCTTTCTACCCTTTTTGGAGCACAAATGCCTTCCCATAATGCACACAGGATGATACCCGTTCCGAATTTTTCGGGACACTTCGATATTATAAGACTTTATTTACTTTCTCTACTACTTACCTATAGTAAGATAGAAAGTATTGTATTTCACAAAAAAAAATCGATATGGAGATTTCACCGAAAATACACGTTTAAGGTTCTCAAACTAAAATAAATAAGCATATTTGCTTTCTCAACCACGTACATGGAGGATAGGTAAACTATTGCATTTGTCAAAATTCGATGTCGACATTTAAATGGAAATACGTGTTTGGAGACCCTATGAATTAAAACAAAAAAGTTAAAAAAAAAAAGCAGCGTAAATCAAAAACGAAACGTCGGAGAAATACCAAAATTGATACTTTGAAGAAACTCCGCTCGGCCCAAACCACTTTTACTAGATCTTTTTTTTTTCAAAATGGCTCCAACGATTTTGATTAAAATACCATTTACTTAATATTTTACTGACAAATAAAATGCATATGTTTAGTTTTCTGGGAATAGCCTCAGAAGTGTTCTTCATTTGGAAGGAATATTGTGTAATTTTGTTTAACTGGTAAGCCATAAATGAGAGACAAAACCTACTACAAAAAAAAATTAGATCCCTTTAAAACACGCAATTTATTTCAAATAGCTTGTTTTGCATCAGCCATTTTTGAACTATCCGTTATTGTCTACTTGTTTGAACTTTTAAATATTTTTTTCATTTTTTGATGTGTTGTCAACATTCGGTTGTTTCTAGCGATGTCATGGAAAGAGTGCGGAACTTCAAGGCCATTATATCGTGATCTACTTTAAACATTGGACTGCCAATTTGGTCAAAGCGCTCCAAGAGCCTGCGTGCTCTTAAAGGAAGTCACTCAATGTTCATCATAATAATCATCACCCCCCTTGTACCTAACGAAATGTTAATAAAGCTATTTCTGAAAGCGTTTATCTCGATAGTAGAGGATATAGGTCCATTCTGGTGCAATTTTGCGTTTATATGGGAAAGGATAGGGAAAACGATGGTATATGCGGAGGAAAATGCGTTTATATGGGGAAGATAGGGACTACGAGGATCGATGCTAGGCTAAGACATGGGTTGAAGGACTGGGGGGATGTGCTTTATATGAGAGATACGCGGAATACGAGAAGAAGTGTTATGCTAGACAGGGCTTGAAGGGCAGAATATTACTTTTATATGGGAGACCTGCTAGACTATTCAGAGTTTGAAGGGTAGAGTATGGCTTTTTATATGAAGAGACGAGGAAAACTAGGGGAGTAGCTAGGTTGAAGGAGCGTTCAAGGAGGAAAATGCGTTTATACGGGAGAGATAGGGTATACGTGGAGAGGTACTAGACTATTCGGGGTTTGAAGGGTAGAGTATGGCTTTTTATATGAAGACACGAGGAAAACGAGGGTATATGCTAGGTCGAGAGAACCTTCAAGGAGGAAAAAATGCGTTTATATGGGAGAGATAGGGAAAACGAGGAGAGTTCTGAGGTAGAGCAGGGACAGAAGGAGGGAGAGATATGCTTTATACGACAGAGATAGGGTATACGAGGGGAGGTGCTAGTGTAGACAGAGGTTAAGGAGTACGGTATACGTTTATATGAGGAATATATGGAAAACGGGGACAGATGGTATGATAGACAGAAGCTAGGCTACTTTTTGCGTTTATATGGGAAAGGATAGGGAAAACGAGGGTAGATGCGACAGTTCAAGGAGGAAAATGCGTTTATAGGGGAGAGATAGGGAATACCAGGGCTGATGCTAGGCTAGTCAGATGCTAAAGGAGGGAGGGATACGCTTTATACGAGAGAGATAGGGGATACAAGGAAAGATGCTATACTAAACAGGACTTGAAGGGTAGAATATGGCGTTTTATATGAGCGAGATAGCGAACCGAGGAGAGGTATTAGGCTAGGAGTTTTGAATGATACAGTAGGCGTTTATATGCGAGAGATAGGGAATACGAGGGTCGATGCTAGGCTAGACAGGGTTGAAGTAGGGAATGCGTCTTATATGAGAGAGGTAGGGAATATGAGGAGAAGCGCTAGGCTAGACAGGAAGGTCTGAATGACAGAGTATGCGTTTATATGGGAAAGATAGGGAAAACGAAGGTAGTGCTAGGTTGAGAGAGTCTTCAAGGAGGAAAATGCATTTATATGAGAGCGGTAGGAGCATATGAGGAGAGGCGCTAGTCTAGACATGGGTTGAGGAGCAGAGTATACGTTTATATGGGTGAAATATGGAAAACGGGAGAGATACAAGGATAGACAGGGTTTGAAGGAGAAGGAATGTAGGTTTATACGGTAATATAGAGAGTAATTCGATTATAAAACTTTTATCATCCAGCGTTACAACACTTTTATATACTTTTTTCTAAACCTTACAAACTTTTTATATGTTAAAGAGTAGTGTGCGAGACGGAGAGGGACAAACTGTATATCGTTTCACAGTGAAGTATACGTCCTAACCTATTGCCACCTTGTTTGCTCTGGATCTTCTCATTGTCTATTCATTCCTATCATCATCTAACGTAACCACGTAACAAGACGTAACACAACGTAACATAACAGCATGACAAGACGTTACACTACGTAACATAAGCACGTAACCACGTGTCAAAACGTAACACCACGTAACAAACTCATCACGCTATGTAACAACCTGTTCGCGCTATGTAACAAAGTGATCACGCTATGTAACAACCTGATCGCGCTATGTAACAAACTGATCGCGCTATGACACAACCTGATCACGCTATATAACAACCTGATTGCGCTATGTAACAAACTCATCACGCTATGTAACAACCTGTTCGCGCTATGTAACAAAGTGATCACGCTATGTAACAACCTGATCGCTCTATGTAACAAACTGATCACGCTATGTAACAACCTGATCGCGCTATGTAACAAACTGATTACGCTATGTAACAATCTGATCGCGCTATGTAACAAACTCATCACGCTATGTAACAACCTGTTCGCGCTATGTAACAACCTGATCGCGCTATGTAACAAACTCATCACGCTATGTAACAACCTGTTAGCGCTATGTAACAAAGTGATCACGCTATGTAACAACCTGATCGCGCTATGTAACAACCTGATCACGCTATGTAACAACCTGATTGCGCTATGTAACAAACTCATCACGCTATGTAACAACCTGATCACGCTATGTAACAGTCTCATCACGCTATGTAACAACACGTACCAACCATGTAACCACGTAACAAAACGTAAGAACAACACGTAACCAATCCATTGCTAAATCAATCTAAACTAATTCATCCTTCATAACTTAGACAATAAGTACGAGAGCCTAGCCTAGATTAACCCGACCAATCCTAAACGTTCCTCTCATCATCTATTCTACTCGGTCATCGACTAACCTAATCTGGCTAACCAAAGATAACCTCAACTTTCTTTTAGTGAAATTGCAATGTTTTATTCAGGTTTTATTATTCGAGAGTTTTAATTGAAAAGTTTACGTCAACATACCTTTATTTTAGTTTGTTGTAGGCGTCTCTCCCCTTTTTATCTAGGCTTGAGACTAGCACTAGGATTGCTCCTAATGGCAGGGTTACCACCTTCCCTTCCATCTTCTTCTTTCTTCATCGGTCGTCAGCTAGCTTCATATACAGCACACGGATAACCTTCATTTTTTTAAGATTGTAGACTCACGAGAAAATCTTCATATTCAACTTAAATTCTCTTATACACTACTTGTAATGCTGTAATGTCCATAGGCGTATGTCGTTATTCCGTCCTCAGCAATAATTCTTTTATCGTCGTATGGTGTCAATGTAATTTTATTCACTTGTACTGTGGCAAGAGCATGCTGTCGCGACAGGATCAGATTCATGGGCGTTCTGGTAATTTCTCTGGTTTTAAGGCAGTCAGTATAGCTCTCGAACGTGACGTACTGCTTAATAGCACTACGTTTTATACCTTTAATCTTTTTTATCATTGAACCGTCGATATCTAGGGCATACATTTTAGGTCGTAGCCCTACAAAGCGTTGAATGATTTTACCATTAGCCTCATCTTTAAATTTCCCAAGTACCTTCTTGTTTAGAGGTGAATAGCATATATGGCTTGTAGGATAATCAGCAGTATCTAGGTGCTCAAGAAAACGTAGCTTATCCTGGTACACATCTTCAGTTGTAACACGATGAATGAACGAATCAGTGTCCATATACATAAGCTTCAGGTTTTCAGCTCCATAATACGGTAACAACACATCATAGTGATACCGGTACATTAATGTCTTGGAGATATCCAACACACTCATACCGATGTATATAGGCTTGTTGAACACGATCTGTCGGGAGGCCATATGTACAGCAGCTGGATTAGAAGCATATATAGTCCTGTCGATAAACGTTGGCTTTGCAATTAACTTTTCCAGAGTCTTCTCCTTTGTCACCAGCCGTATATCCATACGATTACGCAGGTTCGCCATAGTTTTTCCGAACATAGCATTGTTGAACAATTTGTAGAGATCCTTCTCAAAATCATTTGCGGCCTGTTGTCGTAGTCTGTTGTTAAATTCCACATACGGTTTTAACCATCGAGACTGTTGGAATTGTAGCACACGATGGATTTTTGTTAACCGTAGTCCATGATCAAGAGCTTGCTTCAACGCCATGTAATGTAGTACATACTTATTTCGAGGTCCTAGATGAGGTATCAGTTTCTTTGTAGGAGAGTCCTTAGGCGTCATACACTCAGGCAGGAAAGGTAGATCGTTGTGTAGATCGTGAAGTTCTGCAGGATACTCGACGTCGACTTCTAATATGTAGCCGTAAGGATCATCTTCTTGTAGTCTTTCTAAGTCAATTTTTTCAGGTGATACCCACTCAAATCTACCATAAGGGAGAGCGTGACTCATTGCCCACCCATATTGGTTGTTGGCGTCCTCATAGGTAATAAATTGGGTTGGTCTCGACGGATCATACCTCTCCATGTAGGTGTTATTAGCCTCTGCATAGCGGTGGGAAACTTGACATAAACCTCCTCTTATACCAGACTCCACCATGAGTAATTGATCATAATCCTGTAACAATTCCAGCTGAATTCCAGTGTACAGTAACATGGCATCCCATGTAAGTCCTGGAGAGGTGAAATAATGTGCAGGGTCGACTTTGTGTGTTTTGAGTGTTTGCTCCCTAAATGTCTCAAAGACATCAGCTAGGAGAAGCACATCAGAGATTAAGTAGAGGTCGCTGTACTCGCCCAGGTTTCTGACATTAAACAGCTCCCATACATTTTTAGCATGATCGTAGTCAGCATCACTAATTTCCTCTTCATTTAATTTATTGTAGAAGGAGTCCTTAGGAGGTAAGCAGGTTTCGTTCAAGACGTCCCATGAAGTGATGTAATCATAGGGAAATACACCCTTACGGGTCATCAACTTCAACTTGTCTTCTCCGAAGTACTTCAATGTCTCAGGATACGATGTTAGATTTTTTACCAGCTTATCCAAGCTTGTACTCAGGAACCGAAAACTATCTACAAACCGTAGCTCTATATCTCCGACATACTGGGAGAATGATATATAGCTTTTTTCAGAGCTAGGAATTACTTCCACCCGCTCACTTGTACATCCCAGCTCCTTAACAATGAAGTGTGAGTCATATCCACTGAGGTTGTGCATGAAGACAGGGATATATTTAGGTGTTTTGCAGGCTAAATTACATTCATTATGCAGACTCCCCCGATATTCACCACTGATGTGATCATGGTCGCGTACTTTATAGTTCTCTTCAGTAAAGGTTTTTCCACACAAGTAGCATACTGTAGAGGCGTTAAAATCCATCTGCTGTTGATCTGTAAGTTTCAGGGGCATGACATATTTGTATATATTGTTAATCTCCTTTGCAAGGAATGACAGGTATTCCATAAATTTCTGAGCAGCATCAACACCACGTTATACATAGGGATGCTTAGGAAGACCAGTTTCCAGATGTTCAACGTTGGTTGATGGTTTAACGTAAACACAGAAGCTCATTGCTGTGTGCTCTTGATAAGGGGTTGTATAGGAAGTTTCAGGACTAGGAATGCACTATGACATGGAGTGAGAATACTCTCAAAATCCGCATAGATGGCATAAGGTACTTTCAGCATCCTCTCCACATTTTTAAACTGTACAATTGATTTCTCCTTTGTAGGCATAACTACCCTTGCAACACCATGCTGATTACAGATAGCTGCATGTTCTTCCAGTTTTTCCAGCCCACTTTGTCCATATCGATTGTCAAAATGTGTAAAGCACCGCTTACAGGTATATATCACTCTACCATGCTTAGTTTTTTGACGTCGAACGAGCTTCTCAAAATTCTTGATATATACATAGTGATGCTTTCCACTACTGTCACTCAATAGCAGGAGGTCACAGTGGTCAGGTAGTTCAGTGTCAGCAACCTTTATCGGATACACTTCATGCTTCTCATCCAGACCGAAGACGTTGATAGACATCCTATTAAGCTTCTCAAATTTAGGTATTTGAGAAAGTGGAGTAGGATAGGAAACACAGCTGAAGTCGTACTTATCTTGGAATTGTGCGTATTTGCTCACCCGTTGTGCATCCTTCTCAACGAATTTGGCCAATACAGAGTACATGAAACATAGCTCATCAGTTAAATTCTGGATGTTAATGCAGGTTTTTCTTGCTTCAACAGAGGGAGGTAGGGGTATGCAGCTACTTCCTCGTAACGGGTTGTACTTGTTAATACGAAGGCGCACCCCTTCCACAGCAAGCAGAGCCCAGTTGCTTCCCTTTAGTTGTGATTCCTCCATTTCAGTAACCAATTTCTTCATTTTGGTTTCCAGCATAGAGTCCAGATCCGTTTCTAGGAAAACAGCTTGATTTCTGGTTTTAAATGTCTTGTCACATGTTTCTCCGATACTGTTAACAAATCTACACTCAGCTAACAGATTAATTTTCAAACTCTTGTGAATACCAAGCTCTTTATGCACAGCCTGGATTATCCGCTGTTTTGCTTCATGCAGGTATATATTCAGGTCCTTAATCGGTTCACATCGTATAAAATACGATTTCAAACGTCCATGGAATGAAGTTTCATATTCTTTCATGTCACACTCTTCCATCGTAGATAACAACTCTTGCTTTGACGGTTCTAATCTACGTTTCTTCTCAGGTCTGTTTATTTCACACGCATCTTCGTGTCGACGACCCTTATAACTGTCTTTGAAGGCTACATTACAATATTTACACTTGAAGATCTTTTTACAACGTAGCTCATGTCGTCTTTTATCATATCCACGGAGGAACTTCTTACAGCATTTACCACAAGAATATCCCGAGACACTAGGAATGATATCCTTATACGAGGACTTATTCATTTTTCTTCTTGATATAATAAGGTATTTACCTTTCTTCAAGGAAATGTCCGTCTCTTCACCTTGATATCACTTAGAAAGCTGATTATTTTCTGTGAGAACAGCGATGTTAACACCTCAGAGATGATCAACAGAATGAATTTCAATGCTAGAGGTTGCTCTATTTATAGAGGAAGCACGAACCTTTATGCATCAATTATATAACGTATTAACCCTTCTTCAAGGAAATGTACTCTTCTTCACATTGATAACACTTTAGATTATTTTCTGAGAGAACAGCGATGTTAACACCTCAGAGATGATCAACAGAATGAATTGCAATACTTAAGTTCGCTCTATTTATAGAGAAAGCATGAACCTTTTTTTAATCAATTATATCCTGATTATTAATACTAAAAACGGTGATGAAGCGTGTAAGCTCTTATATATTTCAATTCGTGTTACACTGATGTTCGAGCGTCTCCGTATAGCTTCGTATGCTTAGAGAGAAAGTGTAAAGTATTGTGAAGATGTTATGTATTGTTCGGCTATAATCGTACAGATTCGGAGAGCTTGACTGGTGAAAGTGATGAACGATCCGTCGACCGAGCAGGAGGCAAGCATTCCCTTCGCGCAACGAAACCTAGATGCAAAAGAAAGAAAATCGTGTTAGATGAGAAACCACCCAGACATTCGCCTGCAGACCATGGAAAACCATGAAAAAATATGTCAGAGTGAGCGTCCAACGGAACTCGAACCAGGGACTCTAAAAGCACACGTGAAAGATACAAATTATATAGAATGAAAGGAAATCGGTGACGATGAGAAACCACTCCAGCATTCGCCTGCAGACCAGGCAAAACCATGAAAAATATGTCAGAGTAAACAACCAACGACAATCGAACGAGGGAAACCATCAGATTACTCTAGAAGCATAAAGTTCAAATGAAAGAAAATCGTGATAGATGAGAAACCACTCAGGCATTCGCCTGCAGACCAGGGGAAACCATGAAAAAAAATCAAAGGTCTGAGCGACTGACGGATAGAGTGTGCGACCGACAGGGAAATCAAACGAAAGGTCACTAGAGACAAAAAAAGATGCAATTGAAAGGGAATCGTGATAGCAAGTACCACTACAGCATTCAACAGCAGACCAGTGAAAACCATGAAAAGATTCGCGATCAGAGTAAACAATTGATTGAAATCTAACCCCTGAACCCTAGAAATTCACGTGTAAAAATACAAAATAAATTGGATTGAAATGGAATCATGATAGCAAATACCACTACAGCATTCGACAGCAGACCATCGAAAACCATGAAAAGATCCGTGATTAGAGTAAACAATCGATGGAAATCTAACCCCTGAACCCTAGAAATTCACGTGAAAAAATACAAATAAAATGGTTTGAAAGGGAATCGTGATAGCAAATACCACTACAGCATTAGGCAGCAGACCAGCGAAAATCGTGAGAAACGTAAGGTCAGAGTGCTTGTCCCTACGGGAATCGAATCCGAGATATCTCGAATGCAAAGTGCTGCCGTTATTGTCTGAACAAAACAGTAAAAACAGAGCTCATTAGCAGTCGACAGTGCTTAAACACGTTAACTTTCACCATATGACGTCACAGTCGGGGACAGTTTGACTATCGCCGCTATGTCGGGAACATGCATATTTTAGACATCTCATATTTTAGAGTCATATACAGAAGTTTCATACCAACGTACTCACTACGCTCGCAAAGATAATCTAAAATTTCATCGTTGAAATACTTTGGAAATAGTGTAGAAGTTTTTCCGCCCTTATTTAATTAAATTCATGTATATACCCTATTATTTAGTGATTTTTTCAATAATTTCTTCCTCTCATTCGTCAAAAATCAGTGTACAATACGCATTTTTATACGTTTTAATGTTCGTTTATTTTTAAAACCGCTGCATTTGGCCGTAATTACGAGCAATAATTTTTTTTCAGATTTACTCAGATGTGTAGCTTGTAGAATCGAATTAGGAAATGTTTTAATAAATGTATTGTATTTTTTTAGCTTAAAGTATCTACATTTTTTTAAAGTTAGCATGTCCGTTATTTGTATTTAGTATATTTTCATTTTTAAGACTTCCTTTGTTAAAGATAATGTCTTGCAATCTATTTTTAAATTTCTTTAAAACCAAAGCGAACGTTAACAACTATAATGGCTGCCTTCATGTGTCGGAAAGCTAACATGGCCACAGTCGTCTTTTAGAAGCGGACCTTACATGTCGATAAAGAAGCGAGCGCCCGACAGTGCGAGGTACAGAGAAGACCTTCTTTAAGCGTCCGACAGATAGCGGTAAAGTAGGCCGTGCCATGAGGTACCAAACACTGAGAAAGAGACAGAGCCCGGGGGAGGCGGAACAGACGCGCTGGGAGAGAGAGGTGAGACCCTTCAGTTAGGCACAGCGCGCCGTAAGGTTCGGACCTATACGTAGTGGCATGCATATACCAACGCAGCGCTCTTCAGTGTCTTACGTAATTTAGTTATTTACGCTGACTATACCATTTAAATATACATTCATCTAAGAGATATAATATTCGTCAGGATGACAGATGTCCAAATATACATAGAAAAGAAATTAGTTACTGATATAAATGTAATATCGTACGTTCACCATTTTATTTTAATTACTTTTTTTATTTTATTCGAGGATGACTTTGTATTCATGTCACTGGATTCAATCCTAGTCCTCCAACCCGACTTGGAACAACAATCAATAACGCGCTACAATCCCAGGATATAATCGGTAATAATAAAAAAAAATTTATTAACACCGTCAAATAAAAAGCTCTGTAACATACGTATACGAACCTTACGGCGCGCTGTGCCTAACTGAAGGGTCTCACCTCTCTCTCCCAGCGCGTCTGTTCCGCCTCCCCCGGGCTCTGTCTCTTTCTCAGTGTTTGGTACCTCATGGCACGGCCTACTTTACCGCTATCTGTCGGACGCTTAAAGAAGGTCTTCTCTGTACCTCGCACTGTCGGGCGCTCGCTTCTTTATCGACATGTAAGGTCCGCTTCTAAAAGACGACTGTGGCCATGTTAGCTTTCCGACACATGAAGGCAGCCATTATAGTTGTTAACGTTCGCTTTGGTTTTAAAGAAATTTAAAAATAGATTGCAAGACATTATCTTTAACAAAGGAAGTCTTAAAAATGAAAATATACTAAATACAAATAACGGACATGCTAACTTTAAAAAAATGTAGATACTTTAAGCTAAAAAAAATACAATACATTTATTAAAACATTTCCTAATTCCATTCTACAAGCTACACATCTGAGTAAATCTGAAAAAAAATTATTGCTCGTAATTACGGCCAAATGCAGCGGTTTTAAAAATAAACGAACATTAAAACGTATAAAAATGCGTATTGTACACTGATTTTTGACGAATGAGAGGAAGAAATTATTGAAAAAATCACTAAATAATAGGGTATATACATGAATTTAATTAAATAAGGGCGGAAAAACTTCTACACTATTTCCAAAGTATTTCAACGATGAAATTTTAGATTATCTTTGCGAGCGTAGTGAGTACGTTGGTATGAAACTTCTGTATATGACTCTAAAATATGAGATGTCTAAAATATGCATGTTCCCGACATAGCGGCGATAGTCAAACTGTCCCCGACTGTGACGTCATATGGTGAAAGTTAACGTGTTTAAGCACTGTCGACTGCTAATGAGCTCTGTTTTTACTGTTTTGTTCAGACAATAACGGCAGCACTTTGCATTCGAGATATCTCGGATTCGATTCCCGTAGGGACAAGCACTCTGACCTTACGTTTCTCACGATTTTCGCTGGTCTGCTGCCTAATGCTGTAGTGGTATTTGCTATCACGATTCCCTTTCAAACCATTTTATTTGTATTTTTTCACGTGAATTTCTAGGGTTCAGGGGTTAGATTTCCATCGATTGTTTACTCTAATCACGGATCTTTTCATGGTTTTCGATGGTCTGCTGTCGAATGCTGTAGTGGTATTTGCTATCATG
Organism: Deroplatys truncata; assembly: GCA_030765065.1. Lineage (NCBI taxonomy): Eukaryota > Metazoa > Arthropoda > Insecta > Mantodea > Mantidae > Deroplatys > Deroplatys truncata. The sequence continues at coordinate 74,592,925 of CM060975.1, read as the reverse complement.
ATTCCATTTCAATCCAATTTATTTTGTATTTTTACACGTGAATTTCTAGGGTTCAGGGGTTAGATTTCAATCAATTGTTTACTCTGATCGCGAATCTTTTCATGGTTTTCACTGGTCTGCTGTTGAATGCTGTAGTGGTACTTGCTATCACGATTCCCTTTCAATTGCATCTTTTTTTGTCTCTAGAGACCTTTCGTTTGATTTCCCTGTCGGTCGCACACTCTATCCGTCAGTCGCTCAGACCTTTGATTTTTTTTCATGGTTTCCCCTGGTCTGCAGGCGAATGCCTGAGTGGTTTCTCATCTATCACGATTTTCTTTCATTTGAACTTTATGCTTCTAGAGTAATCTGATGGTTTCCCTCGTTCGATTGTCGTTGGTTGTTTACTCTGACATATTTTTCATGGTTTTGCCTGGTCTGCAGGCGAATGCTGGAGTGGTTTCTCATCGTCACCGATTTCCTTTCATTCTATATAATTTGTATCTTTCACGTGTGCTTTTAGAGTCCCTGGTTCGAGTTCCGTTGGACGCTCACTCTGACATATTTTTTCATGGTTTTCCATGGTCTGCAGGCGAATGTCTGGGTGGTTTCTCATCTAACACGATTTTCTTTCTTTTGCATCTAGGTTTCGTTGCGCGAAGGGAATGCTTGCCTCCTGCTCGGTCGACGGATCGTTCATCACTTTCACCAGTCAAGCTCTCCGAATCTGTACGATTATAGCCGAACAATACATAACATCTTCACAATACTTTACACTTTCTCTCTAAGCATACGAAGCTATACGGAGACTCTCGAACATCAGTGTAACACGAATTGAAATATATAAGAGCTTACACGCTTCATCACCGTTTTTAGTATTAATAATCAGGATATAATTGATTAAAAAAAGGTTCGTGCTTTCTCTATAAATAGAGCGAACTTGAGTATTGCAATTCATTCTGTTGATCATCTCTGAGGTGTTAACATCGCTGTTCTCTCAGAAAATAATCTAAAGTGTTATCAATGTGAAGAAGAGTACATTTCCTTGAAGAAGGGTTAATACGTTATATAATTGATGCATAAAGGTTCGTGCTTCCTCTATAAATAGAGCAACCTCTAGCATTGAAATTCATTCTGTTGATCATCTCTGAGGTGTTAACATCGCTGTTCTCACAGAAAATAATCAGCTTTCTAAGTGATATCAAGGTGAAGAGACGGACATTTCCTTGAAGAAAGGTAAATACCTTATTATATCAAGAAGAAAAATGAATAAGTCCTCGTATAAGGATATCATTCCTAGTGTCTCGGGATATTCTTGTGGTAAATGCTGTAAGAAGTTCCTCCGTGGATATGATAAAAGACGACATGAGCTACGTTGTAAAAAGATCTTCAAGTGTAAATATTGTAATGTAGCCTTCAAAGACAGTTATAAGGGTCGTCGACACGAAGATGCGTGTGAAATAAACAGACCTGAGAAGAAACGTAGATTAGAACCGTCAAAGCAAGAGTTGTTATCTACGATGGAAGAGTGTGACATGAAAGAATATGAAACTTCATTCCATGGACGTTTGAAATCGTATTTTATACGATGTGAACCGATTAAGGACCTGAATATATACCTGCATGAAGCAAAACAGCGGATAATCCAGGCTGTGCATAAAGAGCTTGGTATTCACAAGAGTTTGAAAATTAATCTGTTAGCTGAGTGTAGATTTGTTAACAGTATCGGAGAAACATGTGACAAGACATTTAAAACCAGAAATCAAGCTGTTTTCCTAGAAACGGATCTGGACTCTATGCTGGAAACCAAAATGAAGAAATTGGTTACTGAAATGGAGGAATCACAACTAAAGGGAAGCAACTGGGCTCTGCTTGCTGTGGAAGGGGTGCGCCTTCGTATTAACAAGTACAACCCGTTACGAGGAAGTAGCTGCATACCCCTACCTCCCTCTGTTGAAGCAAGAAAAACCTGCATTAACATCCAGAATTTAACTGATGAGCTATGTTTCATGTACTCTGTATTGGCCAAATTCGTTGAGAAGGATGCACAACGGGTGAGCAAATACGCACAATTCCAAGATAAGTACGACTTCAGCTGTGTTTCCTATCCTACTCCACTTTCTCAAATACCTAAATTTGAGAAGCTTAATAGGATGTCTATCAACGTCTTCGGTCTGGATGAGAAGCATGAAGTGTATCCGATAAAGGTTGCTGACACTGAACTACCTGACCACTGTGACCTCCTGCTATTGAGTGACAGTAGTGGAAAGCATCACTATGTATATATCAAGAATTTTGAGAAGCTCGTTCGACGTCAAAAAACTAAGCATGGTAGAGTGATATATACCTGTAAGCGGTGCTTTACACATTTTGACAATCGATATGGACAAAGTGGGCTGGAAAAACTGGAAGAACATGCAGCTATCTGTAATCAGCATGGTGTTGCAAGGGTAGTTATGCCTACAAAGGAGAAATCAATTGTACAGTTTAAAAATGTGGAGAGGATGCTGAAAGTACCTTATGCCATCTATGCGGATTTTGAGAGTATTCTCACTCCATGTCATAGTGCATTCCTAGTCCTGAAACTTCCTATACAACCCCTTATCAAGAGCACACAGCAATGAGCTTCTGTGTTTACGTTAAACCATCAACCAACGTTGAACATCTGGAAACTGGTCTTCCTAAGCATCCCTATGTATATCGTGGTGTTGATGCTGCTCAGAAATTTATGGAATACCTGTCATTCCTTGCAAAGGAGATTAACAATATATACAAATATGTCATGCCCCTGAAACTTACAGATCAACAGCAGATGGATTTTAACGCCTCTACAGTATGCTACTTGTGTGGAAAAACCTTTACTGAAGAGAACTATAAAGTACGCGACCATGATCACATCAGTGGTGAATATCGGGGGAGTCTGCATAATGAATGTAATTTAGCCTGCAAAACACCTAAATATATCCCTGTCTTCATGCACAACCTCAGTGGATATGACTCACACTTCATTGTTAAGGAGCTGGGATGTACAAGTGAGCGGGTGGAAGTAATTCCTAGCTCTGAAGAAAGCTATATACCATTCTCCAAGTATGTCGGAGATATAAAGCTACGGTTTGTAGATAGTTTTCGGTTCCTGAGTACAAGCTTGGATAAGCTGGTAAAAAATCTAACATCGTATCCTGAGACATTGAAGTACTTCGGAGAAGACAAGTTGAAGTTGATGACCCGTAAGGGTGTATTTCCCTATGATTACATCACTTCATGGGACGTCTTGAACGAAACCTACTTACCTCCTAAGGACTCCTTCTACAATAAATTAAATGAAGAGGAAATTAGTGATGCTGACTACGATCATGCTAAAAATGTATGGGAGCTGTTTAATGTCAGAAACCTGGGCGAGTACAGCGACCTCTACTTAATCTCTGATGTGCTTCTCCTAGCTGATGTCTTTGAGACATTTAGGGAGCAAACACTCAAAACACACAAAGTCGACCCTGCACATTATTTCACCTCTCCAGGACTTACATGGGATGCCATGTTACTGTACACTGGAATTCAGCTGGAATTGTTACAGGATTATGATCAATTACTCATGGTGGAGTCTGGTATAAGAGGAGGTTTATGTCAAGTTTCCCACCGCTATGCAGAGGCTAATAACACCTACATGGAGAGGTATGATCCGTCGAGACCAACCCAATTTATTACCTATGAGGACGCCAACAACCAATATGGGTGGGCAATGAGTCACGCTCTCCCTTATGGTAGATTTGAGTGGGTATCACCTGAAAAAATTGACTTAGAAAGACTACAAGAAGATGATCCTTACGGCTACATATTAGAAGTCGACGTCGAGTATCCTGCAGAACTTCACGATCTACACAACGATCTACCTTTCCTGCCTGAGTGTATGACGCCTAAGGACTCTCCTACAAAGAAACTGATACCTCATCTAGGACCTCGAAATAAGTATGTACTACATTACATGGCGTTGAAGCAAGCTCTTGATCATGGACTACGGTTAACAAAAATCCATCGTGTGCTACAATTCCAACAGTCTCGATGGTTAAAACCGTATGTGGAATTTAACAACAGACTACGACAACAGGCCGCAAATGATTTTGAGAAGGATCTCTACAAATTGTTCAACAATGCTATGTTCGGAAAAACTATGGCGAACCTGCGTAATCGTATGGATATACGGCTGGTGACAAAGGAGAAGACTCTGGAAAAGTTAATTGCAAAGCCAACGTTTATCGACAGGACTATATATGCTTCTAATCCAGCTGCTGTACATATGGCCTCCCGACAGATCGTGTTCAACAAGCCTATATACATCGGTATGAGTGTGTTGGATATCTCCAAGACATTAATGTACCGGTATCACTATGATGTGTTGTTACCGTATTATGGAGCTGAAAACCTGAAGCTTATGTATATGGACACTGATTCGTTCATTCATCGTGTTACAACTGAAGATGTGTACCAGGATAAGCTACGTTTTCTTGAGCACCTAGATACTGCTGATTATCCTACAAGCCATATATGCTATTCACCTCTAAACAAGAAGGTACTTGGGAAATTTAAAGATGAGGCTAATGGTAAAATCATTCAACGCTTTGTAGGGCTACGACCTAAAATGTATGCCCTAGATATCGACGGTTCAATGATAAAAAAGATTAAAGGTATAAAACGTAGTGCTATTAAGCAGTACGTCACGTTCGAGAGCTATACTGACTGCCTTAAAACCAGAGAAATTACCAGAACGCCCATGAATCTGATCCTGTCGCGACAGCATGCTCTTGCCACAGTACAAGTGAATAAAATTACATTGACACCATACGACGATAAAAGAATTATTGCTGAGGACGGAATAACGACATACGCCTATGGAAATTACAGCATTACAAGTAGTGTATAAGAGAATTTAAGTTGAATATGAAGATTTTCTCGTGAGTCTACAATCTTAAAAAAATGAAGGTTATCGGTGTGCTGTATATGCAGCTAGCTGACGACCGATGAAGAAAGAAGAAGATGGAAGGGAAGGTGGTAACCCTGCCATTAGGAGCAATCCTAGTGCTAGTCTCAAGCCTAGATAAAAAGGGGAGAGACGCCTACAACAAACTAAAATAAAGGTATGTTGACGTAAACTTTTCAATTAAAACTCTCGAATAATAAAACCTGAATAAAACATTGCAATTTCACTAAAAGAAAGTTGAGGTTATCTTTGGTTAGCCAGATTAGGTTAGTCGATGACCGAGTAGAATAGATGATGAGAGGAACGTTTAGGATTGGTCGGGTTAATCTAGGCTAGGCTCTCGTACTTATTGTCTAAGTTATGAAGGATGAATTAGTTTAGATTGATTTAGCAATGGATTGGTTACGTGTTGTTCTTACGTTTAGTTACGTGGTTACATGGTTGGTACGTGTTGTTACATAGCGTGATGAGACTGTTACATAGCGTGATCAGGTTGTTACATAGCGTGATGAGTTTGTTACATAGCGCAATCAGGTTGTTACATAGCGTGATCAGGTTGTTACATAGCGCGATCAGGTTGTTACATAGCGTGATCACTTTGTTACATAGCGCTAACAGGTTGTTACATAGCGTGATGAGTTTGTTACATAGCTCGATCAGGTTGTTACATAGCGCGAACAGGTTGTTACATAGCGTGATGAGTTTGTTACATAGCGCGATCAGGTTGTTACATAGCGTAATCAGTTTGTTACATAGCGCGATCAGGTTGTTACATAGCGTGATCAGTTTGTTACATAGAGCGATCAGGTTGTTACATAGCGTGATCACTTTGTTACATAGCGCCAACAGGTTGTTACATAGCGTGATGAGTTTGTTACATAGCGCAATCAGGTTGTTACATAGCGTGATCAGGTTGTGTCATAGCGCGATCAGTTTGTTACATAGCGCGATCAGGTTGTTACATAGCGTGATCACTTTGTTACATAGCGCGAACAGGTTGTTACATAGCGTGATGAGTTTGTTACGTGGTGTTACGTTTTGACACGTGGTTACGTGCTTATGTTACGTAGTGTAACGTCTTGTCATGCTGTTATGTTACGTTGTGTTACGTCTTGTTACGTGGTTACGTTAGATGATGATAGGAATGAATAGACAATGAGAAGATCCAGAGCAAACAAGGTGGCAATAGGTTAGGACGTATACTTCACTGTGAAACGATATACAGTTTGTCCCTCCCCGTCTCGCACACTACTCTTTAACATATAAAAAGTTTGTAAGGTTTAGAAAAAAGTATATAAAAGTGTTGTAACGCTGGATGATAAAAGTTTTATAATCGAATTACTCTCTATATTACCGTATAAACCTACATTCCTTCTCCTTCAAACCCTGTCTATCCTTGTATCTCTCCCGTTTTCCATATTTCACCCATATAAACGTATACTCTGCTCCTCAACCCATGTCTAGACTAGCACCTCTCCTCATATGCTCCTACCGCTCTCATATAAATGCATTTTCCTCCTTGAAGACTCTCTCAACCTAGCACTACCTTCGTTTTCCCTATCTTTCCCATATAAACGCATACTCTGTCATTCAGACCTTCCTGTCTAGCCTAGCGCTTCTCCTCATATTCCCTACCTCTCTCATATAAGACGCATTCCCTACTTCAACCCTGTCTAGCCTAGCATCGACCCTCGTATTCCCTATCTCTCGCATATAAACGCCTACTGTATCATTCAAAACTCCTAGCCTAATACCTCTCCTCGGTTCGCTATCTCGCTCATATAAAACGCCATATTCTACCCTTCAAGTCCTGTTTAGTATAGCATCTTTCCTTGTATCCCCTATCTCTCTCGTATAAAGCGTATCCCTCCCTCCTTTAGCATCTGACTAGCCTAGCATCAGCCCTGGTATTCCCTATCTCTCCCCTATAAACGCATTTTCCTCCTTGAACTGTCGCATCTACCCTCGTTTTCCCTATCCTTTCCCATATAAACGCAAAAAGTAGCCTAGCTTCTGTCTATCATACCATCTGTCCCCGTTTTCCATATATTCCTCATATAAACGTATACCGTACTCCTTAACCTCTGTCTACACTAGCACCTCCCCTCGTATACCCTATCTCTGTCGTATAAAGCATATCTCTCCCTCCTTCTGTCCCTGCTCTACCTCAGAACTCTCCTCGTTTTCCCTATCTCTCCCATATAAACGCATTTTTTCCTCCTTGAAGGTTCTCTCGACCTAGCATATACCCTCGTTTTCCTCGTGTCTTCATATAAAAAGCCATACTCTACCCTTCAAACCCCGAATAGTCTAGTACCTCTCCACGTATACCCTATCTCTCCCGTATAAACGCATTTTCCTCCTTGAACGCTCCTTCAACCTAGCTACTCCCCTAGTTTTCCTCGTCTCTTCATATAAAAAGCCATATTCTACCCTTCAAACTCTGAATAGTCTAGCAGGTCTCCCATATAAAAGTCATATTCTGCCCTTCAAGCCCTGTCTAGCATAACACTTCTTCTCGTATCCCCCCAGTCCTTCAACCCATGTCTTAGCCTAGCATCGATCCTCGTAGTCCCTATCTTCCCCATATAAACGCATTTTCCTCCGCATATACCATCGTTTTCCCTATCCTTTCCCATATAAACGCAAAATTGCGCCAGAATGGACCTATATCCTCTACTCTCGATTAATATAAAGCAGATAGAAAAATAAGCTTTAGTAATAACAACTTGTAGAAGTTACATGTAAAATACACGATAGTGGTAAAGAAAGTCTGTGAATGTAACACATCAGATATTTGGAAAACTTCAATCCAGCAGTGAGGTGACTCGCACAAGTTCAAGTAACACGTGATGTAAATGCCAGGATGTATAGCATATTTTTAAATCTGTTAAATGCGAAGTTGGGAAACAAACTTTTTCATTTTTAGAACATGAGACTTCTACATAGTGAGTTGGGAAGTTCCCATTACAATAATTGTCAGGCGCTTGCAAACAAAGTTGTGAACTGAAACCCATATCTGGAAACACGAGCTTTCGCCCAACACATGTAAATCTGCAGCGAATAGCATAATGTTAGTAGATGTGGCTCATTTAATTTCTAATAAATTAAAGTTCGTTAAATTTGGTAACAATGCCAATGTCAACGAATGATGATGAACAAAGAAACATATTAATTTTACCACATTAATATTTTTTTTCTATGTTTCCTTGACAATCCGTTTTCCCCATAAATGATGTTTAGCATCTTGAACAAGCTATGGTTCGATATGACGATCACCAACTTCAACATAATGTACACTCAAATGTATTGGGGGGCCGTAACACGCACAGCTGTTCCATGTGCTTTGTTCATCCTTTTGAAGGAAGTGCAGAAGAGGGGAAAGGAGTCCAGAGGCCATAAAATGCAAACAACATGCACAATTCTAGTACTGTTCGCTGTGATGTAAAGGGGAGCGTAACAGATTGGTAATGCAGATGTTGTTTATTCAAGTCCGGGGTTAGGATTTGTATGTTCTTTCGGCTAAATAAGATGCCTCCATATAGGTACATTTGCTCGTTTTACATGCTTTTCTTATATAAGTAATTTGACATAATATCACTGTCCTAAAATTATTATTGTTGTATACAAAAGCCAAATGGATAATCTATTTAGTATATGTTTCTGTTAATGGTGATATATGTTATTATAATTAATAATAAATTGAAATTAAGTTTTAATTATTATAGACGCTCTATAACTGCTGTGGTACTTAGCGTCCCATTCTATATTGGGCGTGAAAGATCAGAAATTTTGCTCAAAGGCCTCTTTATCAGGCTTGAGGTTCTTTTACGTGCCGTAAATCTACGACACGAAACTACCGGCTTTATCTTATCTTCCGAAGGAAGCCATGCTAAAGATTTTTACGCCCGAAAAAATACATCGCCCTCCGCCGGCTTTGATCCCGCGACATCGGGAACTAGACGCTAGCATGGTAACCCTACACCACGGAGGACGACATTACTAGTAGTAATACAATAATGCCCATTTTATATGAGAAACACAATCTGACTTCCATTGAAGTTATTTGGCTGATGGTGGGCGTGAGAGGCATAATACCAAACTTCCTTGTAAAATTCTGCTAAAGTTTCAAGCGGAATGCTGATTACATTTATAGCATAGCATTTGCTGCTGTCAGAGGTTCAATGATTGTCATTTTTAACTATTTGTATACACCTACATTATAATTATAGTTGTGGTGTGTATTTATTTTACTTCGATTTTTCACTCTTATTCCGTTTTATTTTTGTCACTTTCACTTTACCGTTTTCTCACTACTGATTATAATATTTTCTCGTTTACATTGTGTGTTAGACTTAAACACATTTTGTTTATAATGCTTTGTCACATTTGCAGTCCCTTCTGGAAAAGAGGAAAGAATTTATTAGTGTGTAGACAAGGGCTAGAGGTAGAACCAGATGCATTAGATTCGGTTGTGCTTGCGGCAGGCTAGCAGGAGAGCTCAATGGTAAAGCATCGGCATGGAAAGCCAAAGATCTGTTGTTCGAATCCCGGCTCTGATCTCGAATGTCTTCCGTAATAAAATAATAATAATTGTGAGTTAAATAAAAATTAAACTATTTCTATTTATTTATAGCGCTTAACGTTCCTTTTCACTATACTAGTTTACACAGACGTAAACTGTGTCAAATGCAAAGATTAGCATCGAGGACATCACTTTAGTAGCACTAGTAGTACAAAAATAAAATTGTAATATTTATAGAAATTAAACGCATAATAATAATAATAATAATAATAATAATAATAATAATAATAATAGAAACCATTCTTGGGTGACTTCGTTTTTTATTCCTTAAATAGGAAGACCATCAGCCTTGATTTTCAATGACCTCATTTAGCCTCCCAAGCATTGAGGAAACTAAAGAACTGCAGATTTGAGGTCGTCACCTTAGGCTCTCCCAGACTTCTGTCATGTACTCTCAGTGCCTCTTCAGTGCGTTCTTGACGTTGTTCCCAGTCCCGAACCATTAATGGCCAAACGTCAATTGGATTGAAGTCCGGAGACTTCGTAGGCCATTCCAAAGCCGAAATGCCTGAGTACTGTTGAAGCCAAGCCTCTATGGTGCGGAAGGTGTGTACATTGTTGTTGTGCAAAATGTATCACAGGTATTTCCTCTTCTGGGTAGATAGATCTTACCGTTGGGAGCATGTATTCCTCCTGGATTGCATCATATTCCTGGGAGTCCATGTTAGAGGACACTTCAACAAGCTCCCCTGTTTCACCGGTACTCATATAGCCAAATTAATCCTTGCCACTCCGTGCAATGGCTACAACGTGTTTTAGGTCGAATGTTTGGTCATCACAGAGACAGTCTTCCGTTTTCTCATCAGACCATATTATCATCTCCCAGAAGTCTTGACTTGCTGGCAGATGACCCTGTGTTCTTGCTTAAGGGCACCCTTTCTTGCACGCCTGCGATGTCGGATGCCAGTAGCATGGAGTCGTCGACGGACCCCCTCAGCATCCATTGGGAGATTTAGACTTCCTGCTATTCTTGTCGCTGGAAAGACGGGACTCTAGAATAGCTCTGTCGTCCTCTACCGTGGCTTTACTTGGCCTTCCTTGATTTTTCTTTTATCTTAAGACCCTCTTCGCCCTTCTCCTGAAACATTTTCACACATACCCGCACAGTCTCTTCTGCATGCCCAACTGCTTGGCATATTTGGGCCACTGTGCGGACACATTCCCACAATGCGGCCCCTGGTTACCTCACTTGTGTATGACATGGTGTAAGGAGTTTAGGTAGAGTGTGGGCCATGTAGGTATATCCCTTAACATGCCCTATTCCTCATGTGGTGACTGCTAGCTCGTAGGCCAACACAACGTGATGACAATGTCACATGATATCAAGGTCCTCTGATTTCACCCTACTAGTTTAAAATAAACCATAAGGCAAAAAAAAAAGTTAGTGTGGTTACTTCTTCGGAGTAACTGGTTAGAGTGTTGGCTTATGAAATTAGGATTCGGATTCAGTTCTCGTCTGGAGGGGAACTTTTTAGGACCTATAATTATGTTTATTTCATATTTTCCGAAGAGTAAGGAAGGATAATTAAAGGTAAGCATAAATCGTTTCTGGTTTAACAGAAGTGTAGAGTATGTCGTTTCCTTAATTTGACTGCGAACAAGCACTATAGATCATAATTTTGTGATATTTTTTCTAAACTCTTACTGCCGGAAATTTGGGAACCTCCCAAACATTCGATTCGTGGATCCCCGCCCTTCCTTGTAGATGGACTTAGTTCTGGAAAGGAGACACTCGAATGTTTCTAGCGCTCCTTATGAAACACCTGAGATAGTCTAATAGCAGGTCTCCGCAACGTCAAATGTATTAATGTGAAAGTCCATAGCTCGACACCACAGTAGCTTTTTGGTAGAAACCCGGTTTCTAAAACTGAAATACGGAGGTTCAAATACCGACAGATGTTCCTTTTTTCTTTCTGGATTCTACCTAAATGAAAAAGCTTGTTACAGGTCTTCAGTGTTTTACAATATTCGAAAAGTATACGATAGTATTGTTTAGTTAACTGAAACTATCATTTTACAGCTCTATACCAAATGTTCATTTTAATCGAATAGCTGATTATAACCAAATGTAAGCAAAACATTGCTTTCACGTCTGTCGTATGCTTCATATTATTTCCACTGATGCAAGCTTAGAAAGTAAAAACTTCTGTTATTAATCTGTTAGAGTGTCATTAAACGCTGGAGCAGTGTGCTTTTAAACTACTTCCATTACTACCGTCATCACTATAAGTTTTTGATTGCATTTGTTTGTCAAGAGCGAGAAGTAAAAATGACCATTATGTGATTTAATTTTATAAGTATTAAAACACAATTTAGTCGTAACAATTGCTAAAAAAAACTGATGTGTTGCACTCATAGCTTTCTCTACTCTTGTACAAACTATTTTTTCAAACGCTTATTCTCCATCTACTTCATGTTAATCGTGATATCGAAATGTTAATCTTATTGCTAATTTTCTTGTAGGTTCAAGGCTTTAAGCTATAGTCAAATCTTTTAAGAGGTGGTTGCCATGTGGAGCATTCCATTCTCCTTGCATGTCCAGGATATAAAAAAAACGAATAACGAATTTCCATTTGAGAAAAGTACAAGTACTGGAAAATTCAAACAAATGACAAGGAATATCGCGGAAATGGTTCACACGACCCCCCCCAAAAGTATATGACAAATTGTGTTTTAACGAGATCTACAATTGTTTATGTACAACAATTTTATGCATCTCTTACGGTTTACCAGTTATGCAAAACCCATTCCCAGAAAATTCAAGATATACATTTCATTTGCCATAAAAATATCTTAAACATATATTTTAATCAAAATCATTAGAGCCATTTTTGAGAAAAGCAAAAATTTAAAAAATGTTCCATGTAAAGGGTAGTCTGGGGTGGGGAGATTTTCTTGAAAGTCTTCGTGTCGCATCTTTAAAAGATACTGAACCTAAATACCAAGTTTGGTGTTTAGCCGACATTTCGGTTTTTTTTTGTTAAACGAACCTTTTTCTAAAATGATTTAATGATTTGTTTAATTCAGGATGTCTCAAAACCTATATTTCCAGTGAAATCTCGGTATAGGATTTTTTGGGTGGAATGCAATAGTTCCTCTACTTCGTATACGTAGTAGAGCAAGTAAAAAGCATCCTGGCAGCAATTATTATCCTTAATTAAATTAGCAAACGTAACGTCTGACATATTTCAATTGCATAAATGCCCTGTGCTAAAAGTGCATAGTTCTTTCTTCTTTGATCCCCCTTCAAATTATAAAAACAAGTGGTTATTAATAGAAAAATATAATTTCTTAAATTAAGTTTCTTATCTGTACAGAACTATTTTGCTATGCAGTAATGACGTTAAAATAGCAATGTAGAACATAGAAATAAAAAAAAAACGGTCGGTCGCCTGCTGCTTTGGTAGAGAAGCGCCCTGACCCCGCACAAGCCTGTGGCTCCGTCCTCCAATGGCTAGGGATAACCAACAACGCATCACGACTCATTCCTTCGAATCGTAGGCCCATATTATTGTATGGGGGGTTGTATCTATGAACATGTAATACACTCGCACGGTCATATCTTCGGTCTGTTACGCTTTACCTTCTCTAGCACTTACATTAAAGGAACATCACTCCACTCAAAAATTCGTAAACAGGTACATGTTTTGAGGTCTCCTGAATAAAAAAGGAGCATTTTTAGATTTTCCATTTATTATAAGTAGATACAGACTATACGGCAGTGGATCAGAGACCCCAGCTTACTCAATCTTTGACATAAATAAGTACATGTCACAGAAACCTCAAAATGTTAACTATCGGATTCACAAAGAACTGCTCAGTGGTTGATCATTGGTGAATTAGTAACTTTGGAGATAACTGAGAAAACCTGCTTCTTTCATGACTGATATGTAGGAATCATTACCAAAATATATGCATATACGTTTAAACTTTGAGGACTGATACCCTTTCAAAAAATTATTTTAAAGTGCACTAAGTATTAATATAAATTGTCAGTTATCAAAATAAGAACACGGTAGGAAACAAAATAGATTAGACCTAATGGACGTTTTCATGTTTATTAGTTTAACATTACAAGGAATAATATATACACTGCCGTTTGTGAAAATTGCAACACCAAGGAAGAATTTCCCGAATAACTCCAAACTTGGTGGAAGTGTAGAAGAGTGTGCAAGCAATAAGTGATTAGGTTTGCAGAGAGATGGGGGGTACACGTAGGCCCAGCAGAGCCCTCTCGTGTCGGACCGACAAGGTCAGTGTTGAGCCCAATGTAGTCAGCACATAGCTGTCAAACAAGGTGAAAACAATAAAAAGAGTGCCAGTATGCCTCGTCGACGTCAAAGGGAGCCATATCGACATGTGAGTTCGAACGGGGCAGAATGATCGGTCTCGGGAAAGCGGGTTTGTCATACTGTGACATTTCGTCTCGTACAGGGCATGCGTGTGTGGAAGCAGTGGATAGATGAAGATCGTACGCAGCGAAGAGCGGGTACTGGACCACGGAACATGACCACAGCACGGGATGACCGTCATCTTGTCCGCATGGCCATAACGGGCCATATACAGCTTCATCCAATGTTGGCTCGATGCTGGAGCAGTGCGACAAGTGTGAACTTGTCTGCATCAACAGTTCGTCGCCGTTTGCTGCAGGCTGGACTGGTTGCATGCATGACATTACGTCGGCTTCCATTGTCCATAAACCACAAGCTCCTCCGACTGCAATGGGCACCGACTGCTGGGGTGCTGAGTGGCAAAATGTAGTATTTTTGGACGAGTCCCGCTTCAACGTGTCCTACAGTGATGGCCGCATACGTGTCCGGCGGTACCGTGGTGAGCGCAACCTGGAGGACTGCATTGTTGAGCGGCATAGCAGACAAACACCAGGTGTGATGTTTGGGACGCCATTGGTCACAACAACCGATCTCGCCTCCTACGAATTGAGGGCACTTTGAACAGCTAACGGTGGTTGTAGAGCCTGAGGTATTGCCCCTGCTTCAGGCATCTCCACAGACCACATTTCAACAGGACAATGCCCGCCACATATTGCGAGGAATGTACAAGCCTTCTTCGAAGAGCGACGGGTACTATTGTTTCCCTGGCCTGCACGTTCCCCTACATGTCGCCCATCGAACATGTCTGGGATATTGTTGATCGGCATCTGGTGCGTCACGGTCCTCCAGTAACCAGTGTCACGGGTTTGTGGGCTCGAATACAAACTTCATGAAGGTATTTGAACCTTTTTGATTCAATGCAACGGCGTATAGCAGCTCTAATTGCAGCGCATGGAGGCCACACCAAATACTGAATATTAGAGCTCAAAGGTCATATATAGATCTGAAAAGTTTATCATTTGTTACTTGTCATGTATCTAACCTGTGGTATTAAATTCATTGAATTCATGCATTTCCTTCTTGGTGTTGCAATTTTCACAAACGGCAGTGTAGCTATAAGGCAAAATACAACCAATAAGCATGTGGATACACCCTTCAGTCACACTCATTTCGAAAGGAAGTCACTGGCCATTTCAAAATCTCCATGAATAATGCAGAGTGCTCTGAGAACACATAATTTAACGGTTTGGATAGGTTCTTTATGTTTGCTTCTTTAATTAGTACTTAGATCTTTGGATAAAATTGCCTTGAGGGATGCTGAATTTACCTGGTGACACTGAAGTGATAGTTGAAATGTGTGCAGAATTAAGCCATTAACGGTTGCGCATCCTTACTCATAGCCTAAAGATTTTTGTCAAACACATGAAACAAACTGCTCACAACGAAATAAACTCATTCATTCCTCTCTCTTTCTAGAGATACAACCATTCTCTTGTAATAAGCTTTCCACCAGCTTTTGTAATCTTACATCTTGGAAGCTTCAGTCTCCTTTGCCATGAATTTACCAGGTTTAGCACTGTGTATAATGTGCTCCATAACATTATACAAGAGTGTAGATTCTGTGAAACCTTCAAGCCTTTTCTTGATAACCCCAAAATCCCATACTGTAGAGAGGAAAATCGCTCATCTAGTGGTCTCAAGTTGCAAAGAAATTTAGTTTATGAAATCTGGTGATCTAACTCGTAACATGAAAATTCTCAGAGTTTAAACAGGATAACTTCATTATGTTATGGGACTCTATGACACAAAGACCCAACTTTCATCATTCCTTTACGGTAATCCTCACTGAACGTTTTCAATGGAACGAAGGACCCAATTTTGCAAAAGGGTCATTCATCTGGTATACAGATGCCTGAAAATAAATGGGGAAAATGGAGTGTGGGAGTATATGGGCCCCATTTTGCCCTATCAAAAGCCCTTAGTAACGACCCCATGGTACTTCAAGCAGAAATTCATGCAATAGGAATGTGCCCATGTAAATGTCAATAAAGGCTTTCATGGCCCCAGAATTTATATTTTGTCAGCCAGCCAGGCAGCATTAAAGGCTCTCAATGAATACATTGTTGAGTGAAAGCTTGTCTGGGGCTGCCCACACACACTAAATCAACTGGCCAAGAGGAACACATTTACCTTAATGTAAGTACTGGGACATGAAGACAATGAAATTGCTGATCGCCTAGCCAAGGGGAGGGCACTACTCCATTTAATGGCCCAGAACCATTTTGTGGGATGTCAGATTGTTATCTAAATGAAAATATAAAAGTCTGGGAATGTGAAAGATGTAAAAGCTATTGGGATAGAGTTCCCAGTTAAATAATGCTAAAGAGTTCTACAACTTTCAGCTAAAAGTTCAAAAGAGCCTCATATTCAGTAAACAGAAGCCGAGGATATTGAATGGACTCCTCACATTGTCCTCTCAGAGATCATCTCTATAAAATGGGCAAAACGAATGTGAATAAATGTTGCTTCTGTCAAAGAGAAAAGAAAACAGCAAAGCATATACTTGGTGGTTGCTCTCCCAAGGATGAGGTTTTTAAAGTGTGCCTTCCCTAGTCAGGGACAGATTGCCTTACTACCACACAGAAATTTTTTAAGCTTTATTAAAAGATTAATATTTTTTGGAACCTCCCTGAATCTGTTAGTGATAAAAGATATCGGCAAAGAGGCTGATTTTTTATAGTTATCAGAAAAAAAAAATCAAGCTCTCTGATGGCCTCCGGAGTATCTTTAAGATAGTCTGTTAAAAAGGAACATACTTCATCTTAGCTCTTTAGTTAATTGTCTTCACAATAAACATACAGTGTAACAATTTTGCTCTAGATATTGGCGATGTAGAAAACATTTTACTGTCAGTTTTCTTCGGTAGTATGGCTGTTGAACTGATATCTTGGAAAGGACAAAATTTTGTGCGTAGCCATAAGCTAATGAGAAAACATGCATCTCATTTTCAGCTTCCTCTGAACTTTTATGCTGTAGAGTTGTATAAAACACACTTGCCTTTTATTTGTGGACCATCAGCTCAGCCATTGCAGGATATTTTGCATCATTAAGGTGGGGTGATTTAATTTTCAAGTTCAGTTCCTCACATGCACAACATGTACCACTTTGTGGTCTCCCAAATTTATAGTTAAACTGTTTCCTGAAATAATCCCAGTAATAACAGTAGCCAACTTTGGTTCACTAAACCAATTCCATAGCTGTTTTAGATTGAGATCAGCACTTAAGTACAGAAATGTTTGCCCTGCATAGTGCAATTCTTTCACTGGAAATGATTTGATATGTCCTCATACAAGCATTTGCAGATAATGTGGTTTGGAGTTTGAAACATCTTGACCCCTTCTGTTCTCTTGGTTGACTGAAGTAAAAGGATTATTCTGAAATAAGTAAACGACTTTCTTGACATGCAGTGGTATGGATGAGATGTAACAATTAATATTGTCATGATGCTTACTCCAGCAATATCAAAGAATAGAATGAAAAAAAAAAAAAAAAAAAGCATACACCAAGTACTGAACAACACTTACTTGCATGTGAATGCAGGCTATTTTGGAGCTATAAGCTGTCCACTATAGCTCATATTCCTCTCGCTTCAAATGTACAGATTTAATCATGTTCCTTTATATGTTTCAGGTTGGTCCTTCCTTTTCATACTCCTATATTTCTGGAAATATCCAAGACACCCATGGGTCATGGCTGCAGACTGGTAAAATGTGACAACAATACCTATGTGTCACTCCCTTGTCTTCACACAACCGCGAAACAGTAGTTGGTAAGGAAAGCCAACCTGCTTACTGCCATCTATATTCATATTGAAGAGGCATCAGTCAAATTCAATTCTTCACTTTGGTATATCAAGCTCAACACTGTCGTCCCCTGTGGACTAGTGGTACCGTGCTAGCCTCTAGTTCTCAAGGTCGCGGGTTCAAACCCAGCGGAGAGCGATGGATTTTTTTCGGGCGCAAAAATCCTTAGCATGGCTTCCTTTGGAAGGGAAGTAAAGCCGGTGGTCCTGTGTCGTAGATTTATGGCACGTAAAAGAACCTCAAGCCTGATAAAGAGGCCTCTGAGCAAAATTACCAGTCTTTCATGCCCAATATAGAATGGGACACTAAGGACCATACTAGGTAAAGAGCATCCATAAATAAAATTCAATTTAATGTAAGCTCAACACTAACATCATAACATGACTGAATGACTGATGCCCTTCCAGGGCCACCCACAGGGAGGGAGAAGATTATGGTGTAACTTGCGCCATCAGGAACATTCTGTCTAAGGGGAATTAAAAAATACTGAAGTAAATTACCGCAGGTAATATAAACACATTTAATACAATTTTTAATTGAGTATTGTAATTGTTAACCCAGTTTGTATTCTTAAGTTTGTTAATCTAAATGTGCTGTATTCCCCCCAAAAGTAACGTTAAGTACAAATCATATGATATATACAATATATAATATGTGGCATATCAAATGATAATTTTTGGAAATGTATAAAAGGAACTATAACATTATAGGTATGTAGTTGTTCAGAACATATAGCGTTATTACACTTACTATATTGGTCTATTTAGATTGACACAAGAGAATATGCTGAAATACCAAGTAATACACCACCCAAATAGTTTTGTTTGTAATTTTTGTGTAAATATTACAATTTCTTATTGATTTTAACTTCCCAATTATTTACTCAAGCTTTTATTGTGTACCGGTATCACAATAGCTACTATAGTACCTATAAGACAGCCCCTTTGTGAAGATCTCCAGCAACATAGAAAAAGAACTAAATAATTTAAATTGAGCTCTCAAAAAGATTGGGGGGATGCACCATAGTCTTGGGAGAATAGGCAGCCTTGTGCCCTTCTATGGCCAAATGATGCATCTATGTATTGAGATGAAAGAACAGCAAGAAGGTAAACATGGTCAAAATGCTGACTGATGCCCCTTACACACACACACACACACACATACAAAAAAAAAAAACTTTATAGATTGACCAAAAATTGTAGCCTAATAATCATGTTAATTTTAAGCATTATACAAGAACACTACTATACACTATACACACAATTAAAATGTTTTCCCATCATTATTATTATTTAGTAACAGGAGCATCATTTCAGTTTCTGCTTCAGGGGGGAGGGGAGCAAGATTGCCTGAAGCAGTTTCCCGAATTTTTATGTGAATTTTAAGGACACATTTAGCCCAAAAGAAAATCTTTCATATCTTAAATGTGAAATTGATGTTTGTATTAAAAGGACAGTTGTCATAATCTTTACTTTGGAGAGCAATAATAATCAATATCAATTATTTCTCATAACTAAATGATGCCCCTGTTTAGTAACAATATTTAATAACCTGAGCTGAACCCCTTTCTTAACTACTTGCACTAGGTACTTCTAAACAAACTCTGGATACACCTCTGCCACATTTTTGCATTGTCAATGGGAACAGTCATAGCCAAATTGGTTACAGAGGTAAACCAGACCTTTCTCCTTCTTATCTACAGAAGGACAAACCAAAGCAACAGTTAACCTTTAAAGAAGTTTGGTATAACATGACTTAATGTGCTTGCCTTGCTCCACTGCTGGCTGAGTTTGCCATTTTCTAATGCTAGACTACTCAGATTTTATTCCAAGAAAAGAGGCTGTTACATTAAGTAGGCAATGGCCCTCCAGAACCAAAAGTCTTACCCGTGTCAGTTGGCCTATAAAGTCATACCCAAGGGCGCGTGCAGGATTGTCTTAATGGTAGCAATGGTGGAACAAATTTAAAAGGAATTCAAGGGACGAAAAAGGAAGAAAATGAGAGAACTTTCCATATTCTGTTTCAAAAGGTTGTTAAACGTGTATTTTCTTTTGTGTGTCCTCGGAATACAGTACTCAACATTGAAAACAGCTCCATTGTCTTCCACTTGCTTGCAATGATGTCAACTCGATTATGTTACACTCATCTCACCTCCAGTTTTCTTTATCTATTCTGACATTATAAAGTTGCTCCCCATTAATATTTGTTTTGTGATACTGTGTTAAGTTTATAGGAATTTCTCATATAGGAGATTCAAATAAGAATGACTAATTTGGTAAGAAGTTAGTATATTTTTACACATTATACAAGAAAGCATAATAAACCTGTTATAGAATATTAAATAGTAAAAAAAAATAAAAACCTATTCTGTTTCTTAAAGCTATGCATCATAAATATTCAGTTTTCCCATTTAGTACTTTGTGGGATACCCTCTCTGCTGTATTACTCTCTCAGTATGCTTCTTACTAAATTCTTAGTTGTTTGCACGTCACCTTTTCTCCATTCCTCAATCAGAATTTTGAGCTCCTCTTTGGATGAAATGAAAGTTTATCCACTCTTCTATTAACGTTTCTTCACAGATTCTCAAATGGAATTAAGTAGGGCCATTGCGGAGGTTTTAAGACAATTGTAAAGCCACAGACGCACATTTAAAGCTGTGTGCTTTGATCACTGTCTTGGCAATACTTGAATGTCTCCTTTACTCTAAGACAGCACTAACTTTCAAATTGGACTTCAATGTATATCCGATGATCCACATTTTTTCTGATGAACACAACCTCGCCAACCTACTTACAATAATGCAACCCCAAACAAGAACACTATCTCCATCATTCTTCACTGCTGGTAGCAGATGCTTATTAAGTTCATCATTCTCTTTTTGCCAAACATATTTTTACACATCAGAACAATAAAAATCATTTATTTTTCTTGTCTGCAAACAGAATCATTCCACAGATTTCATCTTTATTTACGTGTATTTTTGCTAAGTGAAGCCCCCTTTTTCTTTTATTAAACAGCACTTACATTTGGTTTCTTCCTAGCAATTCAGCCATTTAACTCCTGTGTTCTCATTGCACACCAATTCGTTTTCCAAATTCCTTACACATTAAAGCTGGAAGTTTTAGAGCAAAGGAGAGGATTTTGTTTAATTTCCTTCAGTTACCTTTTTGCAATATGGACTCTATTCTCTCCATTTTATATCTTTGTATTATATCACCAAACTTGCTTTATTAATATTTACAATTCTGGCACTCTCAGCATATTCCAGCCTTTACATTGTAGAACATTATCAACTGTCTTTGTTCCAATGTCGTTCTTTTTTCCTTTCTTTTTTTACGGCCCATGATAAAAACTGCACTTACTGGCTGGAATTTAAAAGGTAAGCTGAATGAGCACACAGTCCTGGCTTCAAAGTAATAAACTCAAACAAGGGCAAAGTAAAAACAGAAAACTGAATATTAATGTGGCAGAATCTTTGTTGCAACATTTGCAATTTGTGTTTATACTCTTATTATTTAATTAAATAGGATAATCTTCATGTAGTTAGATACAAATGCACAGTTGTTATACTGCAACAATTTTATTTGTACCACATAGTTTCAAATTCATCCAAAATTGGAAAAGACCAAAAAAACTGAATATTAATGGGAAGGAACTGTATGTGAAGTAGCTTATTTATCAAAACAAATCTTGAACATGAGAGGTGAATTTTAAAAACAGGATTTCTTGCCCATATATTTTAGTTGAGGCTTAAAAGGGATGCTGATTTAAAGTATAGGTGCACATAAAATCTTTATGTGCTTATAAAAACTAGGGTTCACGTCATTTCCTCCAGAATATTTCTTTCGAAATTTAATTTTTCCTAGGTTTAAATGATTTAGTAGAATTTCAGAACAGGTTTATTAGTTTACCCTTTTAAAAATAATAAACAAACTCCCAATACAATCTATTTTATAAATGAGTCACTAACATCTACTTGCCTTTATTGTACTTCAAATTTTAGATGTCAATCTGTATCATCAGTCACACTACTATCAATCTTATGATCAACTTTGCTTTAAGATTCTAGGGTTTGCTTGTATGAATAAGCACGACTGTGTCATTGTAATTCTATTTTGTGTAGTGACGGTCACTTGATATAGTATTTGTCACGAGTCTTTTCATATCGCCAACAAAGCAATCTTATATATCCATTTGAACACTCTAGTGTTATATATCAACACAAATTTCACATTTAATTATACATTGTATCTTTCAGCATTTTTTTTTCCCTAGAAAAGCTAATTTGTATTTTTAAATAACGGCATCTATTATTTATGAAACCTAAGAAAAATATAAAACCAATTAGTCCACTTTGGTTCTACTGTCAAATGCTGTCACTGTTACTACTCACCTTCAGTGCCATTAGTTGTATTCACCCATTTCTAAAATACTTCTTAGTGCATGATGTAGTGGACTTTTTCTTTATACTATTACTAATTATTTCTAGTGGAAAAGTAATTTTCTAATATAAAAATCTGTTTCTCTATTTCTACTTTCAAGATGTGAACTCAGCTTCGTTTTTCCATATATTTTTATTTCAGTTTCTTCTGCATATTATCTTATAAGATTCTATGACAAAGGATTAATTATGTTTCTCATATTATTTTAATTTAGTAGCTTTAAGATTATACTACTACTATTACCTCACATTTTACCTTTGCACCTTCTTGTAGTTCTTTGGCAAGGCCAGTCCAATAGCATCAGCTCCTCCAGTTACAAGTGCAATCTTATCCTCGATATTCATATTTCTGCTATGTACATCTGAAAGTACACTTCTTGGATCTCAGTTCATGGCCAACTCCAGGAGCTTTGCTGCCCCTGCCATTACTGAATATGCTAACCCCACCCCTCACACTTTCAGACATAACTAGTTTTTATGCTCAATGTCAGTTCTCCTACATAAATGCAGAGGTAATCAATAAATAAAACTTAAGAGATGAATGTGGTAAAATGACAAGATTGTTCCGAATAAAAGATAAAACAAAGTCACACCATAAAAATGTTCAATATTTTGAGTTTACCTGTCTATCAGGAGTTTAAAAATACCTAAAAAATGAAAACACATTTGGCAGTCAACTACAACAGTTAATAGTCTACAATATAATATTTGGACCTGGGCTTGTAATCGTTTACAAGTATCAGAAGTCAAAAAGCTCCCTTTATTTCATTGTAATGGTACATGCCACACTGTCTAGTGAGCTACTTTATTACATTTTGCACTTTACTGTTACCATCAATGTGTGCTTATCTATTTGGACCATCTGGTAAGGTGCATTGTTCATACCAATAGAGCAGGATGTTAAGGAGCAACTGATCCTTAAATCATTTGTAGAGATGGTCATGGTTAATGTCTTCGTGGTAATCTCCAGACCTCGAATTGAACAACATGGGTAATGATAAAACCTTGCAGATGTCTTGATGGACCTTTCAAATGCTATCAATCCAGCCGTTTAACCATGTTTCAGCCAACTATACTATTTCACTCAAATTCTTACTTTGTATTTATCTTCAAAATAATGCTCTTAGGGCTACAATATCCGATCTTTCGAGTTACTTTTCTTATTTATTGTCTTGAACTTGAAGCCAAGATCATGGAGAACCTTGTTCAAAGAACTAAGACTTCTCTGAAATACCTCTGCTTACTTAATATGAAGAAATAAGTTTGCATGTGTTAGGATGCTCATTTCAGGTGTAGAAGCCATGATGTCTTCTTATTGCATCTATATCAAAGCTGTCCAATTGGGTTTCTATGGAGTTAAAAGCAGTAGTTACCAACAAAATAGGCCAACAACAAAAGTAACTTAAGGCATAAACAAGCTGGACTTCCAGGATACCACTAGGGCAATAACTAATCTGAAGTTCACGAGTCACCAATATATGTAAATAAGCTAAAGCTAGTGGTTTGCAACACTCCTGTTAATAAATGTGATGCTTATTGTTGAACACCAGTTGCACATGGAATGTTCTATCAATGCGGATTACCTCCAAAGTGACCAATTCTAGTGCATTTGTCACCAGTTTCATAACAAAATATCTACAGAAAGTCCCTAGATTTTAAGCAGAGTTTGTAATTCCACCATATTTTCACATATCTTATTCATGTTTCAAGTTTTTACTATTTCAAAAACCTGCCACCCTGGGCAGTGGCACGGCTTAACCACGCCCTCACCCTTGAGATGACCCTGCCTAAGTTTGAGCTTTCAATGTTTCTTACTACAGATGTTTGTGGACTTTGTTTCTAAGGGAGTCAAAGCTTTTAAAACTGAACCTTAAATGACAGCAGCAAATATCTCAAGGCTTTGGAATCTTAAGATTTAAATTTAGGCTGCAGATTTTGCATATTTGCTTGTTCATTTTCTTACACTTGATTATGTGCAGACAAAAACACATTTCTAGTTTCACAGACATCTGCATGTAAAAAAAAAGTTAATGAAGCATTAAAGTGTTAATTTCAACTCAATGTTACTTAAATAAGTCATTTCGCTTCACTGTACCACTTCCAATTTGTTTACATATCTCATTGTCTGGAATTAGTTGGAATTTTATCGCGCACATTTGAGCATATCTGTAACAATAAGGTCTGTTTATACTTTAAAAGTATGCATTTGTATATTTATACAAACTTAATACAGAAATAAATATTTTACTCTCTAAAAGCATAAACTGCAATATAACACACTCTTTCCCCATCTCAGCCAGCAATGTCTAAAAACAGACTGCATTGTTAAGAACATACGCACTCTTTTTTTCTGCCTCTATCACATGCCAACAGTATTCCGTTTCAACAACAGAATTGATTTAAAGCGACTGCCAGCTTTCCATGCATTTGTTCAGTTAGTGTGTTTCATCCATGGTGATTTGTTATAATATTCGTTATGCCCAAAGACAAGAATCCAAGTAGTACTCTTTTGACATGCTAAGTTGATGGAAAGAAGACTAATATCTGACTGAAAATGTATATTTTGTCAAGTTTGTTTAAAGAAGATAAAATTTGCACTTTTTAAAAAGATTTATTCAAAAATAATTTAATTTTTTTTTATTTATAATTTTTATTATCTATTTACATATTTTAAGGTTCAATTATATTTTAATTAATAGGTGAAGTGCACAAAAAAATTCCAAGTGGATCAGCATTTGTAGACTGCATCTCACATTAGAAAATGCATTGAAAAGTAATTATCAGCCTTTTCTTAATTTGAATCCAAAACAAAATGAAACATTTAATGCGAACCTCCGTAAAGCCCTAGTAGCAACTAATTACCTTGGAGGAAACTGGAAATTTTGCAGATTTTTGCACAATTACACTAAAAGGCAAATTCCTGGACGAGTCCAGTTTATGAAAAAGTTTAGTTATTTAATAATGTTTGTTAAAGTTAATTGTTTAAAACATTTCTGTAATTTGTTTATTTTAAAATAATTGTTTTTGTAACTATTAACACAATAAAATGTTTATGGTCCAACAAATGGAGATTCACTCCTATGGGAGATATGTAGCTAATGTAGTTGTGGGGAAAATGGATTCCGTAGATGCTAGATCTCCGCATCTGATTATGTGTACTGCCTTAGAAAAAAACAATTGTGCTACCACTGCAAGGGTAGTGAGAAATGCACTGTGAAAGTATTATCTTGAAAATAACTGAAAAAAATGTATATTAGAGAATGACGTGTTAATGTTTTTTCTATTTTCAGGCTTACTGCGGCCAAGCAAAACCTTGAAGAGATTGTCATTCTTAACTGAATCAGCATATATGCCAAAAGCAGCAGGGGCGCTTCAAGTTTTCTATCCCAAATTACTTGTATTGTCCATGACCTTGTGCAACTGAAGAGATTCTTTCACGGCATCCTAAGACTAACAATTTGATTTCCAGTTAAAGTGTTTGTAAAGGCTCCAGCAAGACTCCACTATTCATAGAACTACTAACAGAAACTCCCCTTCCACCAGAGCCTGTATTATTTAGATGGAGAACCTAGCTCACTACTGTACTTTACTGTTGTTTACATTTGAAGATATTAAGAAGATTGGTATTCAGAGTTCAAGTTCAAATATTTGCACTGTTCATTAATGCATAGATCCAACTTCCAATGTAAATTTATCTCCAATTTAAATAGATAAATTTTATAAATAGTTATAACTGGTAGTTATTTCCGGGCTGTTTTACCGTGGTCTGCTGGAGATAGATGTTCCAGATGTTTCGTCTACAACTACAGTAGACATCTTCAGTGGTGCCATCTGTCTTCTAGGAGGACACAACAGAACCTTCTCCTAGAAGACTTCGACAGCACCACTGAAGATGTCTACCGTAGTTGTAGACGAAACGTCTGGAACATCTATCTCCAGCAGACCACGGCAAAACAGCCCGGAAATAACTGTTATACTGACTCCAGCCATGAAACACTAAGTTCTCTCAGACTAAATAAAGGTTTCTATGGACTGCACTGTATTGTTTACCTTTTACTTGTTTAAAAAATAAAAAGCAATTTTGTTTTTTTCAATTTCAACAATAAATTTCGGCAATCATTCAACTTTAATACTAGGAGGCAGCCTAGAATCTTTATTTTCTTTTTAGTTAATTTATTATATGCTTGTCCTTAGGTGCTTCATTTGCTGAATCCAGAAGATGTAGCCCATATTAATTCAGCAATGTTGGCAGCAGATGATGTAGAAATTCAAAGCGAACTTTCATACATTGGCATACACTTCCTGAAATAATGACGCAACTTGAGGGACATTGTCTCCAGCCGACTACTGCAGTGAATTTGTTGAACACTATCACCACCTCTTCCAAGAAACTAACAGGGCCAGTGGAGGGAATTCTAAGATGAAAATTGAGGAACAAAATCCAGATTTGGAAACAGTGATATACTGTCCCCTAAATTCCTGTGAAGTTGAAAGAATTTTTCTGTTTATAAGAACATACTTGCTGATAACTCCAAAAGATTTACATCTGAAAATTAGGGGAGAAATATATTGTAATTTTTTTTATATGAAAAGTTATTGCCATATTGGTGTTAACAAAATACTTTAAACTGTGCATATTTTCAAGTTTAAATGCACATTTTCTTTAATTTTTAAGCATATTTGCATGCACATTTGCACAAATTTTAGTGCATAAAAATCTGCAGCCTATAAATTAGTTTTGGAGAACATTCTCTAATTTTGTATGTAGAATTAAGTTTACATCCAGTAAACTAAACCAAACACCATTTTAAAAACGTGCAGTAGAGGTTAATATGTAGTATTAAAATTAATAGTGAAATACATTCTGTTTTCAAATGCACTGCATACACTTAAGTCATTCTTAGATCAAAACACATCAAATCCAAAATCAAAGTAGTCTACCTCTGTGGTGTAGGAGTAGCATGTATGCCTCATATTCTAGAGGTTCCGGCTTCAAATCTTTGTTAGAATTACACAGAGTGTTTCTTTTTTTCGAGGTTTTCCCTTATCCTAAGGAGTTAAATGTCAGGTAACTCTAAGCTGTATTGACCCTGGGCTTGTTTGAGCATCATTTCAACCATTTCATTCATTCATTATGAACAACCAGGTTAAAGGATGTAAAAAGAAAAGGAACTTTAAAATAAAAAAAAATATTTTATTCATTCAACATTCAATACAACCACGTAAAAGAATGTAAAAAGAAATCTAAATAACTTAAAAATAAAAAAAATATTTTAAACCACCTGCTGAAAACTTCAACAAAATATTTTTAACCTCTACTGGATCTAACTGCTATCCATTCAGTGTTGCTGTAATTGCCTTAATGAACCAACATTAGTGCAAAAATCTTCTTTATGCCCAATTAAGCACAAATCCCTCTATGACAACCATTTGTCATTTTATTTAAATACTCTCATGGCTAACTCAAACATCTAATTTAAATCCCTATATAGATACACGGGTAGTTTATAAAGTTAAAAAATTCATATATCAACCAATACAATATTTTTTTCTAAAATTTTGCATACATGATTCTGTAAGCATAGAGTTTGATGGCCATACATGATTTTTGTGTGTGGTAGATCTCAAAACAGTTCTCCAAATGAAGGGAACAACACTTTTCATGTTGTTAAGAACTTTTGCTCTCTCTCTCTCTCTCTCTCTCTCTCTCTCTCTCTCTCTCTCTCGTTTGGAGTCTCAAGTGTAAATAGTGTAATACTGAACTTTACACTTTAACACTAAAGTGTTACACTTTAATGCAGCTGACGAATAACATTGGCCATATAGTTTTAGAAACCATCTTGCAAAACATAATGAAACAATAGAATATGCACATGTCTAGCTGACACGAAAATATTTTCCTGTAACCTTTAGCTGTGCATTGCATTATAGGAAACAAACCTGATTTCACAAATTGACACCTCCCATTCACTCCTGGTATTCAAGGCACAATTTGGTTTCTTTACTTCCTCTCTGGATGTCTGATCTCTCCCGAGTTTGCCTGTTGCTATAATGCCAATTTTGCCTTTTGATAGGAAATAAACATCTTTGTTATTCTTTCATTCCACTCTCGGCACATTCACTGCAGGGCATGATTCATACTCTGTAAGTTGCATTTTATTATAAGATATATTAGGCAACATATCCTACCTATTTGTTCTCGCATTAAAAACAGCATTAGCCTTTCTGCTCACTAGTCTTCTAAAGAAATATGGAGATCCTTTGAATGCTACCCAAGTGCACACTTGCAAGTTGTGCTCTGAAATGGTTTATAGTAGTTTGTGTGTCAAGTCATTTTTCTCTGTTTAGAGATATTTCATTTAATATTCTATGTTGCATTTGTATACCATTTTAGTCATTCTTTTTATTTATGTAAAATGAACAGTTTCTCCAAGAAGATATCAATAACTTTGGAAAAGGAATCAGTTATATGACGTACATATTTAGTAACAATTATATTGTTATATATAATTATGTAAAATGTTATATTAGTTTTACAAATTAAATGCATTTGGAAAAACTGAATAGTAAACATTGTTATATAATTTACACTTAACTTTCTGTACCACACCGAGAACACTAGAGAGATCTCCAAGAAGAAACATGACAGCAACCCAAATACTACCCTAGCTAGTCATATGATTTAAATAACAGTACTGACCTATGCAAGTACAGCTCATCATATAATGCAAATGAATTAATAAACCCTACAGCATTTCTCCATCCAATCTTTATGAAGTATTCAATTTAGTCACATTTTATCACAAACCTAAACAAAATAATAGGTAAACGAGTAGAAAATGTTGATGAAAGTTATTTTACCTATCAGTACTACTAAAGACTAATTTAATAAAATTGCAACTCCTGCATTCTATTGCAACATATAGATAAAATCTTCAGCTTTCAGAACTACTAAAGTATTGTTGTAACAGCTGGAGGATGATAAAGATTCTGTACATCTAGAGATGCCACGTAAATTTTACTTTGTAAACATTATTGCAACTGTGTGAATGTCTACGTACACTGCTTCTGTTATTACTTATTAGTATGCGCTCTCATGCTCTATTTCTTCTTCCAAATTATTACAATGCAAAACGATAGACTTTTTCATTGTTGCAAACTAGAACATCTAAGCATCGTTCACAGTTTGAAAAGCTGCATGGTCATGGAAGATGGAAAATGTTGCAAGAACCATATATCAGCAGGAAAAAATCAAGAGAGCAGGTTAGTGTTTGCAAAGGAGGATGTAGGGAAGGATAATGCAATCTGGGAGAGTGTTTTATTATTGGATGAAAGTAAATATATTTCATAATGATGGCCAAATATGTGTGTGGAGAAGGTCAAACATGCATTGGATACTCAAAATTGGCAAACAGCTAACATGGAGGTAGTGGTGTTATGGTCTAAGAATGCATAGCTGCTTCTGGTGTAGGGGAAGCAGAATTCATTGAGGGAAATATGGACAGATGTGGATACCTTGACATAATTAAAGGTAATTTGAAGAAGTGTCAAGAGGCTGCGTTTAGGTGACAATTACTACTTCCAGCAGGATAATGATCCTAAACATACTGCAGAGATTGCCCATTTGTAGTTGCTATATATCTGCTTTGAACAAAGCTATATATTTGCTATGGAAACTGAAAATGAAGGCACCCTACTCATCCTAGATTTAAAAGTAATTACAAACCAGAACAATATCAATTTTGTTATCTACAGGAAACCTACACATTCTGAAAACTACATAAACAATAGTTTCAACCCAGTACCACACAAACATGCAGTCCTTAACAGTTTGATCCATAGATTGGTTTACACACCATTAACAAACAGAATACAAACGCATAGTTAACACAGCCACAAACAATGGCTTCACCTTACAAATCAATAAAATAGCACATTTCAAAAAACAGAAATGCATTACGGATACCACAAAGCTCACCCAACAAAACAGCAAAATAATTTTCAAGAAGTTCCACTTTTCACCCAAGGACTCGCTACAAATTCCACATCAAAACACACATCTGCCTAGCTCCACAAAGACACATTAAATACAAACAGATGGACAAATCTGCGGTTGCACACCATTTTTGGATGACAAATCACATCACACCAAATATTACTCTACTAAAACCAGCAAAATACACAGTTGGATACTTGGAAAATTATTAATCACAAAAACACTGCGTAATGAATTTTGAATTGCTGCCACCAAACCCACTATGCAAATTTATCAATGCACTACCAGACACCACCACAAGGAAGAAGTCACTTGCTAGTTCGATGGAAGCAATTAGCTTTCAAAACCGGTAAAGATGAAAAACCTGTAAGTGATGTGTTTCATTTCCAACTCAAATTTTCTAAATAACTTACTTTTTGTTTGTATGTACTATCTTTCAAGAAAGTAAATATACAGTTTTCGCGGGTATCATAAAGGCGTTCTGTGAGTAGGGGGTATGAAAACTAAATCGGCCATGGTCGCCATTTTAACCCGTCACTCACTTCGAGGATTACTATGGTTTTAACCCAATATGACGAAATATGGACTAAATATCACAAAACAAGTTGCAATTCTCTGGCTGCTGAGCTATTAACTGCATGGCATTGGAGAATATGCAAGAAAATGGAAAACGGGTGGTATGATGATTTTAATATATCTAGCATCTATGCTTTGCATGCATAGCTGTCATAGCTGATTGCTAAAACGCACGCTGTTTCAAGTGTGCCAAGGGTTCTAGGTTCGAACCCCAGCATGTGGTCATACTTTTTATTTCAACTTTTTCACTTTATAAGATGCAGTAATAAACAAATTTACAGTTCTCTTGCAGCTAAGTTATTACTACATGATTTCGAAGAAAATGTGAGAAAGTTGAATGATAATTTTAATTGCGCCAATTTTTAAATGCTGTATACAATGCATCTGATCACAACAATAAGTTAATACATAAAATAACAAGAAATTGATAAATTCTCATCTCAAGAAAAGCAAACTTATAGCTGCAAATATAATTGTGTATAATTCAATGGAGTATAGTGCAGAAAACAGAAAAGGTGTATTCTGTGTAACTGCTAGTTACAATATAGTTACTCCACTTATTATAAATAAAAAAAAAGGCGACAGCTAGGATAATGGTCTTAAAAAGCAAACTAAACTGCTATTTCATAGCCGAGTGCACGCCATATATGAAAAAATAAATTAATTTCTGAAGAAAGAAAAAAAAATAAAAAAAAAATTGAGCTTTATTTATGAACGCTCTTTAACTACTATGGTCCTTAGCATCCCATTCTATATGGGCGTGGAAGACAGGTAATTTTGCTCAGAGGCCTGTCAGGCTTGAGGTTCTTTTACATGCCATAAATCTACGACACGGGACCACCGACTTTACTTCCCTTCCGAAGGAAGCCATGCTAAGGATTTTTACGCCCAAAAAAAATCCATCGCCCTCCATCGGGTTTGAACCCACGACCTCGGGAACTAGAGGCTAGCATGGTAACCACTACACCACGGAGGATGACAACTTCTGAAGCATTTCAGATTTATAATGTATTTCTCCTGGAACAAGTAACTTATATACAATACAGACATAGGGTCTTGCTTGTTGGATCAAAATACCTTCTTGTCATTCCAGATTACCAGGTCCCAGTAAGCTTGAGGAAGGTCAATTTTACACTGTGCCCATTGTAACCTTCTTGCCTTGTGTTCCTCAGCGAGGAGCTCAGTGGCAGGACGATGGGATGCAATACTGCATCCTTTAATCATTGGCGTATGGTTTCATATGAGCAGCCATACTCAACTGTTTTGTCCAGAAGACAGATCTGTGCCTTAAAAGGTTAGTTCCTCACATCTACCAGAGCTTTGCCTTGAGCAACTGTTGCACGAGGCCTGCCTGAATGCCTGCGTGATTTGGCCCATACAACTTCTCCCTTGTGATGTCTATAGACCAAGGGTGGCAAAAACGACTTCCTTCAAGTCGCCAAATATGCAACACGTGCTGCAACACTCAGCAGCACATGAAAAACAAAGGGACGGTTGCAGAGGGGGAACAATGCCAACAAGTCAAAATAACTTGTGAGTCACGTTTTCGCCACTTCTGCTATAGACCATGGAAAACTAGATATGAGCCTCAGCACGTCCTTCAAGCAGAACATTTGGGAAGAACTGCAGCACATTTCTAGGACTATCAGGTCCAGGGGAGTTATTTCAAGTGCCAGAAAGAATGACGAGTGCAGTCTATGCAGATATTCTCGAAAACACTTTGCTGCCATCTCTTCGTGCTAGTTTCCCAGAACAAGAAGAATATGTATTTATGCACGACAATAGTGATGTGCATATCGCATATATCACCCAGGATTGGCTAACGAGGCTTCCAGAAATAATCTGTATGTATGGCCTCCAAGATCTTCTGATCTGAACCCCATTGAACATGTATGGACCTTCATGGTAAAGGAATAGGAAGAACGTTGACCAGACAGGGTGCGAGTGAATCTGGTTGCTCACGTGATGGAGCTCTGGAACATAATCAGCAGAACCCAAACAGGTGTTCTGCACTGGTTGCAAACATGCATGAAAGAAACTATAACCATAGCAGGAGGGGGGGGGGCAATTATACCAGGTTCTAAAACACAAGATTTCATTTTTGTTTTCCATTTGTTGTTTTGACAAGTTACTTGTTTCGGGGGAAATACATTATCTATAAATGTGAATTGTTTCAGAAATTAATTTATTTCTTCATATATGGCGTGGCCTCAGCTATAAAATAGCAGTTATTTAGTTTGCTTCTTAAGCACCATTATCCTCAGCTATTGCCTTCTTTTTGTTATTTATAATAAGTGGAATAACTATATTGTAACTTGCAGTTACACAGAATATATCTTTTCAGTTTTATAAATTATACTCCATCGAATTATCAGTTCTATTTGCCGCTGTAAGTTTGCTTTTCTCACGATGAGAATTTATCAGTTTCTTGTTATTTATGTATTAGCTTATTGTGATCAGATGCATTGTATACAGCATTTAAAAGTTGGCTCCATTAAAGTTATCATTCAGCTTCCTCACATATTCTTCAAAATTGTGTAGTAATAACTTAGCTGCAAGGGAACTGTTAATTTGTTTATTACTGCATCTTATGAAGTGGAAAAAGTTGGAATAAAAAGTATGACCACATGCTGGGGTTCAAACCGTGAACCCTTGGCACACTTGAAACAGCATGTGTTTTACCAATGAGCTACGACAGCAGATGTTAGTGCATGGGTTATATACAGCAGAGGAGTTGGTTATATTAAAATCATCATACCAAGTGTTTTCAATTTTCTTGCATATTCTCCAATGTGATGTTAATAGCTCAGCAGCAAGAGAATTGCAACTTGTTTTGCGATATTTAGTCCATGTTTCGCCATGCTGGGCTAATATAGCCATAAAAATCTTTGAAGTGATAGGTTAAAATGGTGACCATGACAGTATATATCTATGACCATGGCCGATTTAGTTTTCATACCCCCTACTCATGGAACGCCTGAATGATATGACCTGCAAAAAGTGTACATTTACGTTCTTGAAAGATAATACATATTCAAATAATGTTATGTTCCTGTACGAATACTATGCCCTCGGTAAAATGCAACCTGTGAAAGCAGACAGTTTATTTATTTATACAGAATGTAAATTTAATTCCATTATACCTGTGCGTTAGTGGGGTGTGTAAAGTTCATATTGTGAATCTTCTCCAAGTTTTGGACCAGCAAATATTCAAAATAAAATAGTTTCATTTGTATTTGCAATTGTATGTACACTAACCAGGACAACAGATTCAATATGCATTCCCATGGAAAGGCAAAGTAATTAAAATGCATGTCATGGCATTAACTTTTTCAAGTCTGATTCTACTTTACATTTTTAGCCCAAACTCAGTTAACATAAGAACTTCTGCAAGTTCTATGCAAATACTGAACACTTTGTTTTTATAATTAAGGTTACAATGCTGAAATACACTGGACAAAGTACTTTAAAACAGTTTGAAGTAACATTCCCTTACAGCACTAACATGAACATCATATGCTTCTTTTAAGTATTAAGTAATAATGCTTCTCTTAAGTATTTTAAGTCTCGGAAGTCAGTGTTCCATTCAAACAATGCATGCCATATTGACAAGATCAGAGATGCAAGCATGGCAGTTTGCAAATTACATGAAGAGGAAAACTTTTTCCTGCCAGAGTTTTTATAGGTTTATATGAAAAACCTGTGATAAAGGAATTTGGCCACAAGGTTGTACTAGGCAACTATGGGACTGCCCCGATCCAATTATGTTTGATCATGAGTGGTTTTCTGCAATGACCATGGCATGCCATTACTTCTAGTGCAGAGTACAGTATCTCACCGTTCTCATTTCCTTCCTAATTCATTCTATGCAATAAGGGTCATTTTGTTGAAACTAATTTAAAAGCAGTTTCTACTTGCTGTAATTACCTTGCCCCATTTTCCTTGTATAAACACAATGTCTAATGAACAAGTTGTACTAGGATAATAAAGAGTGCTAAATCACTTATATTTCTGGTCCATTTATCTGTAATGTCATGTACTTGTATAATCTACTTCCTACGTATAAACACAGTCTTACTCAGTTTCTGGATAATGCACAAGAAAACTAAAAGGAATTGAGGAGGTACTTGAAATTACTTTGTGTTTGTCCATACCGAAATAGAGTAATTATATATCTGGTAACTGCACTTTAATGAACCTCAATGAAATGCAAATGTTCCACCAATCAGAAGACTCCCATGTAATAGAAAAGCGCAATTAAGGTTTAGCTAATATTGATTTTGGTACATGCAACATCAACAGAAATGAGATCGAGCTTACACCACTAGAAATTTTGGTAAAAGCACTTGTGACTAATAATTTATTGCCACAATAAATCAAGAGAGATTCAAGAATTCCATGCATAATTATTCTTGCATTGGAGAAAAATAAAATGCATAAATACACCAACTTCCAATATTCCACATTGCACACTGCTGCAAATTCATTACACCAATTGCACAATAAGCAATGTGTATTTGAAGTAAAGTAAGTTCAGTATCTATACTATTTAGTGTTAATTGCAAATAATATTCCGATCAATTTGACTTTCGTTTTTTCAATCTCTACTTTCTAAGGTTATATACATAGCACATATGTAATGTCTTCATCCAGGTCAATGTTCTGTAGAAAAAAATCAAATGTCTTACTGGCCTACTAGCTGCTGCCATCACATGGGGTAAGCAGAGTTAATTATGGCCATTCATATTTATGAATACTTAAAAGCTAGATATATGTTTGAACATCAAAACTGAATGCAACTTGCCTAAAATTAGGATGCTATGGAAATCGCCACACTTGCTATCACTCATGCCACATATTAATTACCCTTATAGGCTCACGGCATAATATACTATGGTGTTTACGAGCAATATAAATGCCTCTGGAACACTAAATTTTTGCAGCAAAAATTAAAGATAAATTAATGGGTACATTTAGAAAGTTCTTTTGCAGAACAAAATCTTAAGTTAATTAGGAAGAAATGTCTGAAGTAAAGAAATCTGATCTCGCACACACCTGTAGAATGGGCGAGCTGCATTTGACCCCCCATTACCATCATGGAATTTTCTCATGCTGGAGTCCTGGAAAGGAGTACACTTGGCCTCAACAGAGACTGAGTAGTATTTGAATAAAATATACTGATGCGATTTATAAAACATTAAGCAGCCATGAAGGGTTTCAGCTAGTTGACTACAGGTCACATTCACTACTGCCCTGAACCCAGAGTGAACTTTTAGTCAACTTGGCCCAAATGGCCTTTTTGGGTTTCTGTAAGAGAAATTTAATAAAACAGCAAGAGTTGATTTTCAGTTACTAACATGTGTTACCTGTGTCATTCCCAATTTCTTCTCCAAGATTTAAGAAGCTTGATGACAGCATATAATTACACAGAAGACTTAACTTGCATAACTATAACTTGATATTACTGCTTTCTATTTCTTAGTAGCTTTATGCAAGTGCTTACTTTACAGGTATGACAGAGCATGTGGCAAGTAGCAGCAGCTTACAAAACTGCACAACACCTGTTTAGGTTCAAACATATGAAGGCTAATGCATGACCTAAAACCAAAGCAGCTTTTGTGAAAATCAACCAATATTTGGAAGTTCTTTTTATGCAAATGATCACCTTATCTGCATGATCAAAATGCACTGAATTCATTTCACTTATACATGCTATACATAGGAGTTTAAAATCTTAAATTTCACAGCTTTTCAGTGTATGGAATAATCCAACATATATTTTTGCCCAGTCCATTACATTCATAAAATCAAAGTCAACCTCCAACATTGTACAAGCCAATCACAACTAGATATAAATTTTTTCATACAATGTACAAATTTTGACATCTCAATAGTTGAATCTGTATGAAATGTTTTCATAAATTCTAGGACTTTGGTATTTATGCAGTCTATACCACATTTATGATATTCCCCAACCCTTCAATCTAACCAAAGCATGAAATACCTAAGTTCACAGGTACAACCTTATTACAAATATTATACGTGGAGGAACAACGTATTGAAGACCAAGTAGTCTATTACTATCTGGACGGGAACAAGATTTTGTTTACAATGATAGGACCAGTTATGTAATTATTAAGAATACCAATCTTTGATGTAAACAGTTCCTTTTAAAGCTTTGATAGACTTTTAAGCTCTGGCAGCATCAATCTTAAATCATGCTCTTAACATTTCTGATGTCTTCAACGATGCTTGAAGTGAGATCAATATTTTCTGATTCAAAAACAAAGCTCCATGTATTACAACTCCTGCATACTTTTCCAATATGCCATAATTTTATTCCAATCTCCGCCATTTCTTTCGCCTCACATTAGTAACTACAAAGTCATTTCTTTCTCCACACATCAATATCTGCCAAATAAATTGCTGCAGTATCTTAACTGCAAATGTACATTTAACACTCAAGAAAGAGCATAAATTAAGGTGAACATAGGGCAGTCTTGACTATGTCAAGAGTCTTGAAATTGAATAGTCAAACTGAAATCTTGAACTCCCAATATTGATGACCATTATGTTAAATGCAAAGCAAGAGAACAACTCTTTATTACATTATTTTTAAATTATTCTCAATTTATATGCTTATAAATACAAGGATAAAAGGAAGATTATCATTTTATGCCATCGCTACTACTTTAACAAATTGAACACAAGTAACTGTTCAGTTCAAATCCACAATTAATTTTTCTTGAGCTTTATTATAATTATTTGCACTTCCAATGCAATTAATATTTTACAATCTTAAAACACAAAATATTTGTCCTGTGTACAAAATTTTGTTTGTTTCTTTCAAAGCACAATGTTTTCAAATCATTTACACTGTGCGTTGATTTTGTGTGCAGATTTGAACCATTTTATAACCAATAACTTATGAGCAGTAGTTTGCTTTTATTCTTGCTCATAAATGCAGCATTAAAAAACAAGAACCAATATAAAAAAAGTAACATAACTACCATTGAATAATGATCAGTGTTAACTGCTCCACTGACTTCATACAACTAGCTATCCATAAAATAAAGATTTGATAAATCTCACTTTGGCCAAGACCTGCTTCAGTCCGCATGTTTTATGAATATAGCACCTGATATGCATAATTAATCAAATAAAGAGTTACTTCATAGCTTCAAAATCTAACATAAAAATTCCATATTTACTATAGGCTTAACTTGAAAGCAAACCTCCCTTCATCATAAAGTAATCTATCATTTTCTTTAGGATTATTACTCAATTCTGAATCTGCAACATCAGAAAATTAAGTTGCTTCATTTACAAAAGAATGTTTCAATCCAGTTTCCTAAAGAAACGCCAACATGAGTGGCAGAACTGAGGATCAACAGATATCAAAACACTTAAATTACTTGCCCATTGTGAAGCATACACTCAGCTGTGACTCTTTACACTTTCCTCTTTCCAGTTTCCATTTTGGAATCCCCGAAACCAAAAGAGACACTTTAAAGCTCTGTAGATTCTGAATATTTTGTACTACACATGTGCAATGGAGTTGTCTCACTTCCCAAGAGAATAATAAAAAAATATAGAGTATGCTCAAGTTCAAATAAATGCCAGTCACCACTCTAATTTGCATGAGGAAAAACTCAAAACTGTTCTCTTTCTGAGGGATACAAAATGTCAACTTAAATCACAATTTGCAACATTTTCTTCCTTCTTGCTCAAATAAAACAAAATTCCACTGCATTCTTGTCTCTGCCAATCTGGCTCAGTTCCTTTGTAGAAATTATTTACCTGAAAGAGAGAGCCAAAATTCTTGACTTGTTAAGCAGAAAATGATAACTATAACAGAAGCACAGTAAACTACAAAATGCTGGAATATGTAGAGGTTAAAATTTTACAGAATTATTCAGTACTATTAGTTTAATTTCACTTTAAGTTTAACAGCTTGAAGGCCACATTTGTATGTTTACAGCGATGGAAAACATTTTGGTTTTTTGCAATCTTCACATTTTAAACCAAATGCCTATTGGTTCCTTTAGCACAACATGGAAAATAATTGCATATGTTTACAAACCATAAAAGTATTCCAAGTTACTAAAATGGATTTTATAGGCATGAATGGTAAGCAATGCTTTTCACTGTACCTATAGTAAGTAGAGAAAGTACTGTATATTCCTTCAAAATCTGATAAGAGATTTCACCAGAAATACATGTGTGTGTGTATCTAGCATTTTCCCAAGGATAGAAAAAAGATGAATGAAATTTCATACATCAAAAAGCTAGATGTTCAATTTTCTTTGAAGTCCTTTTCATTCTGAATGAATTTTGTACAAGACATACAAAAACTTACTACATGAAAAATAAGGTCTTGTGGCATTGTAGTATTGAATATTTATTGGTAAAAAAAAAAAACATACACGAGCAAAACAGAAACACGCTTTTTAATTACAACTTAACATCTATTCTATATGAGGCTCTCTTATACAACTCCAGGGTTATTTGTTAAAACGTTGATAAAGTATTAGAATGTGTCATTGAAACAATAGTCATGCTGGGACACATGAAATGCTGCAATTCAAAGTGCATGACATTGCAATACACCAAGGGATCTCAGAATTTAAAGCAAGCCAAAACTGGGCAGACAATTTATGCATAAAAACAACGAGCTTGAGAGCAACTTCAGTATGTC
Source organism: Deroplatys truncata (assembly GCA_030765065.1). Lineage (NCBI taxonomy): Eukaryota > Metazoa > Arthropoda > Insecta > Mantodea > Mantidae > Deroplatys > Deroplatys truncata. Next base: position 74,553,481 of record CM060975.1, on the reverse strand, counting down.
ATTCCAGCTGATTACACAGAGAAAGTGACAAAATATTGGTTTGTGATAAAAGATTCTAACAAAAACAATCTGTCAGAAATTTGAAATGCTGATCAAATCCTAGTTTTCTTCACTATGCCAACAAGCTCAATAAACAGAGCAGGAACAACAAATGTTTTAGTGAAAACCACAGCAGCTGAGAAGTTATGCTGCACGCAATACTATGTATGACTGCAGATAGCAGCATACTTCCACCATACTGTATTTTTAAACAAAGGGAATTCATATCTGTGAGGAGCAGAAAGGCTGGATTGATGGATGCATGCTGATCTGGTGAAAGACTAAGAACTGCATGGGAACAACATCCAGGAGCTCTCCTCAGTAAAAAGCCTACACTTGTACTTTACAGCTTTTGCAGTCACTTAGCTGATGGTGTTAAAACACAATTGGCACTAACAAAAACCTATCCATCAAATTTTACCAGGATTTACACGCATTTTTGCAGCCATTAGACATCTCCATAAACAAGCCTTTTAAGGACCACATGAGATGTGTTTACTTTAACTGGATAGTGGACAATGTGCATGAGACAACGAAAAAGGGAAAATCATGTGAGCATTTCTACGATGTAATTGTGAGTGCATTTTGAGTGCTTGGGGACTGATCCACTCCCGAAATTGTTGAAGTTTTAAAAAGACTAATATGTGCATTAAATGATTCCAAAGACTATCTTCTATGGAAAGAACACGAAAATGAAGACCCAACTCTAGCAATGACAGCAGTTAAGACAGCAATGAGGATAGCCTGTGACTCCAACAATAGGTGCTGTATTATTTTTCCCTTTCTTAAATATTTTTGTGAACCATGAACACAACAGTATTAAAAACAAGGATTTTTGTGTTATAGGTAGCCATTTTGTATTCAAGTTTCAACCCGTATGAAGTGTTCCTTGATCTACATCCCTTCCACCACATTCATCTTTGTGGAAGTTATCAATTTTTTTTTCTCTCCCCATTTACAAAGGCTGATCCACAAAGACTGATTTTTTTCCACAGATGTTTATTCCTCCATTTTGATGCTTACAATCTTTTTCAAAGTAATCCCCTCCTATTTCAATACACTTTTTATAGTATCTCTGCCAGTCCTCAAACACATGATGCAGGACATTCTTTGCAAATTCCTTAAGAAATGCCTTACTTTTCTTTAGCACTGCTTCAGAGTTCTCAAATCGAATACCCTAGAACTGCTTTAATAATGGTAATAAAAAATAAAAAACAAAAACCAAAACCAAAACCACACCCACACCCACGTGCACGCGCGCGTAATGATCCATTTAGTCAAACTGCAGGACTTGATTTGTGATGCAAGGCCGCACATTGCAATTATGAAGTCGCCACCCAGTCTGATGAAGTTCTGGTCATTTCCTTGTAATGTGCTTCCTCAGTTTAGCCAATACTGATGTGTAGAATGCTGCTATAATAGTAGTGTAAGGGGGAACTGCATGCTGGTAAATCATTCCATTTCAGAAAAAGAAAAAAAAAGGCCCACCTTCCTTACAGATGGAACAACTTTCACCTTTTTTTTGGGTGAACCTGGCAATTTCCACACTGTGCTGACTTTTTTTCCTTCAGGATTATATTGACTCATCACCGGTGTTAAGTCGATTCCAGAAACACATCCCCTCCATCAGCAAAGAGATGCAGTACAGCACGACTTGTCTCCATTCACACAGCTTTTTGTTCAGGAGTCAACAGACATGGCATGCAACAGGCACAAATATGGGTCATATGGAAATGATCATGCACAATTTTAAAGACACTGCCATATGAAATATAGAACACTTCACTGAGCTTACGTAATGTTATCTGCTTATCCTCAATCAGCTGTGTTGATGTTGACTTCAGTCAAAGCAGAAGCCATAACACCAGCCCCACCTTGCTTAACACAAAGAACTTGGCCTTCTTTGAACACTCTGAACCATCTAAATGCTGTTGCATGAGGAAGCATATCTTCATCGTATGTTTGCTGCAGCTTTTCATACGTTTCAGAGGCTATATGTTTAAATGCAAACAGAATTTTATTGCACTGCACTGCTCCTCTTGCATTACCTCCATTTTATGGTATGTGAAATGAAAGCAGGGTCTACAAAACAGAGCATAACTACCAACCAGCCAATAAGAGTGCTCCCGCATATGGACATTATACATACAACCCTACTGTCTTCAAATTTTCATGGTACAACAGAAAACTGTCAAGCTACAGGAAAGAGTCAGTCTCGGCTTTGTTGATCAGCCCTCGCATTAACTTGTGCTCTATTTAAAGCATTATTATTTATATGTGCTGGAATAGTGATTCTTACTGTAAAACATTTCCAAGATGTTCATTTTATAGGAAATTTCAGTTTTCATATCAACTTCTGTTTGTTTAGTAGCATCAAATTTTCCTTCATATTAGCATTAAAATAAAATCACTTACTTTTTAATTCCCACATCCAAACAATAGATTTTACAAAATTTGCACCTATAGGACCCTCCTACAATTTCAGAAGTAAAGAAAGAGAAAAAAAAGGGGCCTTAAGCCAAGAATATAGTATATGTCATAGTAATAAATAGTTAAATAGTCCAGTATGAATTTAATATTACTGATTACAATAAAGGGATGGGTGAAATATCTGGGCATCTTATTGGAGATTGTCATTAAAATATTTCTTAAAGCATATACTTTTGATATAAAATATATCATAGTGTGAAAAGGAATAAACTGTCCTGGAATAATAAAAATTAGGCTTGAAGCATGAGCAAGAATCTGAAATAAAGAAATATTGATATTTTCAAATCCAAAACATTTTTTTTTTTTTTTTTTTTTTTTTTTTTGTTCTGGCCTCCCCCATTCTTGGCCTATCACCTTGTCCAAATTTCACGATGGAACCTCAGTCAGGGAAATTTTCAAAGAGAAACTTACAGCTTAAGGATGCAAGTCGCAAGGCATGCACAAGTGTAATAGTGAGCTAGCTGATCAACGTAACAGTTCAGGACCAGTTTTATCAAAGTACTTTGTGCAACACTCCCAGTTTCCTTTTCAATTTACTCTTTTTAATATCTTGTGTTTATTAAACAGTTCCTATTTTTCAACATGGCAGAGGTTACGTATTTGGGGTGTTTTATTGTATTACAATACTTTCCAACTGAAAAGACATTCTTCAAATGTTGGTAGAAGAAAAGTGTCAAGTGAAATATGTAATCAGATCCTTCATTTAATTGTAGAGGATGAGATTTGTGATTACTGTAGCCTTAGAATTTAAAACAGGAATGTTACAGTTCCTACTGAGGCTGGAGTTTCAAGCGAGATCTGCAACAAGCAAACAATCACAAGCAAAGGTAGAAAGTTAAAAAATAATATAAACCTATAAGCGAGAAAGGATTAAATATTTGCAATTTATATTAGCTCTGCTAGGCCTGTCCCCTATGACTAAACCAAAACTAACACATGTTATAAACACAGTAAAAGAAACTGTTGCAAAGTGAAAAATATAATGCATAAAAATAGCAAATTAAAAGTACACAATTTTAACTTCCTTCCCACAAAGTTGAGCAAGCAAGGATATCTGAATTTTGAGAGCATACTGCAAAACTGGCAAGTAACAAAAGGTTTTAATTATATTTCCAGACAGGAAATTTAAACCTAACATTCCTGGATATGCAGTTAAGTTGTAGACACACTCTTAGAAAACTATATTAGTAGGATTATATCATGAATGAAAAATACTAAACCTGTTTAGGAAAGGGTTAAAAAACAGAGATACCACTTCCACTCAACTTTAAGAGTGTCTATAGCAAAACGGAGCATTCGAAGACTCAGCACACCTACACTTTGAAGAATTGCCTTTAGGGTGTTTTACTGGATGAGTTGGCAAACTTTGCATTACGATTGCTGTAATCTGGAGGAATGGCTTTGTGTTATTTTTAAGTCAGTGCAATGTTGCATTGCTTGGAGCAAGTTCTTGAATTGCATTCTCAGAAAATGGCTTTTACACGTGTGCAGCATGTTGCTATGCTGGAAGTATATTCAGAGTTCAAATTGAATGAAAGATGTTTGGAGTGATGGAGAAGACTATTTCCCAATGATCCATCACCAAGTAAAAGTGCCATTTACTTATTTGTGTGCCAGTTTTGTGATATGGGCTCCGTGGATGATAAGACAAAGTGGAAGACCCATGGTAGTCTTACAAGATTTCTTTCATGATGTTGAGCAGTTACATCACCATGAAAATGGGCAAGATGTTTGGCACAACTAATTAGATCAATGGCATCCATACCAAGTGCTTAAGCTAACCAAAATGCACTCTTATTGTGTTAGTCAACCAGGAGCAGTGGCTATCACATCTAGGGAAACGTCGCCATTACTACCAGTGGTTCCGTACTTTCACATGCAACAATGTAGCCATTCTGGATAAGACTTTCTTTACGGATGAGGCGTGATTCCACTTAGATGGCTACATCAACTCCCAGAAACTAGGACTTGGGCAGCTGAAAATCTGCAAGCCTTCCATGAGTTATCGCTTCATTCACAAAAAATTGTCGTTTGGCGTGCAATATCACAAAGGATTGTTAGGCCCCTTTTCTTTGAGGGAAAACAGTCAATAGTGTCCTCTACAGAGATGGCTATGTTGGAAGATGAACGTTACAGTTTGTTTCAACAAGGTGGTGCCACTTGTCATACTGCAAACAAGACTTTGGAGATGTGGAAATCAAATAATCTCAAAAAATTTATGGCCTGCACATTCCCCTGATCTGACCTCTCCAGAATTCTTTGTGGGGTTTTTAAGGGAGAAAGTGTACAGTGGAAATCCACACTCACTACAAGAACTCAAAGAGACAATTTCTAACTGTATTGCCGAAATAACATCAGCAACATTAAACATGCTGCAGAACATGGATCGTGTGGAATTGTGTTTATAAGATGATTGTGGTCATTTTCAGTACTTGCTGTGAAACATTAACATGAAAAGTTTTGTGGAACATGGGTCTTGTGTTTGGAAGAAAATAGTAACCATTTTCAGCAGTAGTTGTGAACTGCGACATGAAAGTAATGCACGCAAAATGGTTTACTGACAAGTCAGTATACTTATCATCCTCAGAGATTGCAAAATTCTTAAAAATGGGGTTCAAAATTGGTTTTATGTATGTAAAGATATGTGCAACAATATGCCTATGCATTCAGTTTATATGTATAATAAAGTTTGAGAAAAAATTAAGTTAAGTGTGGGAACTTAAAACACCCTGTATATTGCAGTAAAGTGGGAAGTGCATCATAACCTAAGCAAGGATAAAGGCAAGCATTTTTTCCATTTCCAAGATCCTATAATACATTTCACTGATGCAATACACGCATGATTTTCTTTACCCTCTATTGTTCATTAGTGGGTATACAAATTATTACACAAGCTTATTTTTTCTATCTGCTACATTTTAATCCAAATAAACCTTTGCAGAAATAGCTACATTACACATTTCGTTATAGATGCAAAGAGAACGTTAGTCAAAGTTTAGACCTGGATGCTACATGCTGGCTTTAAAATTCCATACTGTTTCTATGTAACTGCGAGAAACAACTGAATGTTGAAAGGACTAGGAGAATGACCAAGGAATGAACAATTTGAACCTTTAATGACATCTCAAAAACAGCGTATACCACAAACTTATTTGAAATAAATTGTGTGTTTTAAAGAGATGTGAATTTTTTGTGTGGTACATTTTCAGCTTTCACTTAACGTTTACCAGTTATATAAGATTATATGAAATTTCTTTTAAATGAAGTGAACTTCACAGGCTATTCCCAGGAAATTCAAGATATACATTTTATTTGTAATATAAATATCTAATACATGGTATTTTAATCAAAATTGTTAGCCACATTTTATAAAATCAAAATTTTCGAAAAATATTCCATGTAAAGGGTAGTCTGGGGTGGGGGAATTTTTCTTCAACATCTTCGCATCTCACATGCACACGCACACACAATTTTCTACACTTTGATATAAATAAAGTTTGATGTTGCATTCAAATGACTCTACTCACTCTTCTACAAACTAATCTCACAAGAGCTTATTCTTCTTATCTTCTTCCTGTTAATTGATATAAACTTTCATTAACATTTTATTGTATGTATAAGGTTGATACAGTAGGCTAAAATGATAGATTTTTTGAAAAACAGATCATTATGTGATGGCTTTGGAATTCCATGCTCTTTGCATAACCACAAGAAAAAACAAATAGTAACTTGCCATTTGTTTAAGTATTTGAAAATTTAAACCCATAACAAAGAATATCTGGAAATTGCTAATGACATAAAAATTATTTTACAAAGTGGTGTTTCAACAAGATTAACATCTTTTGTGTAGTAAGATTTGGTTTCTCTCTTATGGTTTACCAATAATTCATTCAGAATGAGGACTTCACAGGCTATTGCCAAAAAATTCAAGATATACATTTTCTCATGCAAATATCCTACTCTTGGGTAGCTTTGCCTTGGGTTAGCTGGTGTTGAGAGATGCGACCGGCTTGGGAGAGGTGGTGGTTCATATGTATAATAGTCTAATCTTAAATATATAATCTCTCTCTTTGGGAAAATTAAAAATGTTTTCATGCAGCAGTTTGGGGTCAGATTATTTTTTTTTAAATGATGTCTCAACCTTGGAAGATGCTAAACTTAATAGGTTTTGTGTGGATGGCTTGATCCATTTTTTCACTACTTAATTCATTCCAGTATACTCAAAACTTTATTTTCGGTAAAATTTTGATATAAATTTCTTGGAATTTAGTAATTCCTCTACTTACCACAGGCAAGTATAGAAAAAGTGAAAATTGGCAGAAATTCTAGTCGATAGGATGCTGAAATAAGAGGGGCTTGGAAAACGTGTAAAGCTTCACAGATTCCATAAAACATAGTTCATCTATGCAGGAAGTAATCAAATGTTTTTAGAAATGGTGTGGGATTAGCATTTCCCCTGCCATGACAACAATCGCAGGAAGTAATAAAAAATACACGACTGTCCAAAAGGAATTTAAAACAAGGCATAAGACTGAATCTTTGAGATCGGAATAAAACAACCTGAGATGCACATGTTTACGCTTGCACAATTTGTAGAACACGAGACTTACATTTTGAGAGCTTACAGAAATGTGAATATCAGAATATTAGGGGCATAAAGTACCAACTGTTACCAAAATGATTGTGAAAAGTATCCTGGTGATAAAATTCTCAGTAATATTGACTGTTAAAGAAAAACTTACCTGAAGAACATATCTGCAAGAGGGTATCGTTGGACCAGTCCCCAAGTAACAGATTTACAGAATATTTGCTTTGTATTCATTTCAGATTACTTAATCCACGATACTGCAGGAGTACACCTTTCCAAAACAAACAAATATATCATGCCTAAAACAGACTCACAATGAACTAAAATGTATTATTTCAGTGATAGAGCAGCAGGCCAGTACAATAACAAAATTACATCATGAATAAGTACACCAAAATGGTGTTTATATTAACACTTGTGACAGCAAAGGGCACTATGGTGGAATAGGAGGACACAAGTGCATATGCTGGCCTGCAGGGAACCCTGATTTCCAACTCCCAAAGAATTCAAGTAATGGATTAAGTCCTACATAAGGGGGTATTATTTTTATTCACCTTTCATAAACCTAAAGCTCGGTGTACAATTGCATGGGAATAGGAACCAGGAACACATTGGAACATTTAATGTGAGCAAGCAAATCAACAGAGCGCATGAAAACCAACCAGTTGATAAAGTTGTATGTTTCCTTATTCCTGTTTGTAACATATTGCATGTCTGTTGTGCCTTCTTTCTTCATTGTAGAAGATAGTTCAGGAGGTGGGGACCCATAACAGCCCCTACAGCACACTTGGAAGAACACTGACTCCTAGCACTTGCATGTGTTACTTTTTTTTTTTTTTTTTGGTCAAGATGAAATGTCAGGAGAACTAAAATTGGAGCTGCCCCAGTTTTCTTTCAACATGCAAGAAAAGGTCAACAATACAAAGTGAAGCACAAACTAAGGCTTAGAGAGGAAAGACTATCCGACAAAGCAGTGCTATTTGGCAAACTTGAAGTAGCGAGCTTAAGCAGCCAAAAAAGCCTTTGCTGACACACACTATAGCATTGTTTTAAAAATGGGTAGTTTGCTGTTTCAATGAGAATCAAAGCCACAAAGACAGAACATCAATATACACAATTTTCAAATGGGAGGGGGGGAGATTAAAATAAATACATCATATAAACATTACATATTTATTGTTTAATTTTTTAACCCACTACCTCTAAACATGATGAAATGAGTTTCAACTGCATTCCTCTTGGATACGTACAGTTTATTTTAATTTAATTGAAATGTTTCTAGTATATGATTATATCCCATACATCACAATCTATAGGACTATTAGTTTTTCATAGTAAGAGATACTGTTTTCCACTCTAAAATTGGTGGCTTGTCAGACTTAAGGTTTTCTATGCCATGTATTGGAGTTAGGGATGGGCAAAAAATAACAGAAAGCAATGATTGCTCTCAGCAATAACTAAGTATGCATAGACTACTATTCTGTTAGGTGCTTTGTAACATGGGATTCAGAAAGTAATAAAAGCTACAAAAATAACTTAGACAAGAAGTTATTTACTAGTCGTTACTTTGTGTATCAATATTTTTAGGTATGCCTTACTGGGAACCAGTTACATGGATATCATTACAGAGTACTATACTGGCACACAAGAGTGGGTGAAATTTATATTAACACCACAGTAATAACATATGCTGGGTGTGGGTGGGAGGTAATCTTGTGTTTAAACTTCAGTTGGCACATCACACTTTGTGATGTGACATCGTACTTGCATGTAAAGCTGTAATGTATCAAGATTGATAATTACGGGCTTTAAAAGTGCAGAAGTTTTTTGTACATGAGTGAACTGGTGCAAAACTGCAGAATCCAAGGGTACCTCAGAGCCCTAAACCTTAAAGCTGCCATGCTGAGAAGAAAGTAGTGCTACCTGAAAACAAAAAAGCTACTCAGCATATGTATAGGTAAGTACAGTAGAATCTCGTTAGTACGCTTTTGCAGGGACCTAAGGATTTGGACGTCATAGGTGGGAAAATGTGTTAACGAAAATGCAAAATATGCAATTTAAGAACATAATTATGTAATAAAATCTAATAATTACTACGTCTCCATGGGTAATTGAAATCGATTTCGAGTACAATCCGTGTTGAATTCAATATGTGTTCAAATGGATTTGGATACAGAAAGCCTGAGAATAAATAATTCAAGCTTTTATGTTGGCAAATTGGATTTTTGAGGTTATGAATGTTTTTGAGAAAATAAATTGCGAATTATGGAAGCGACAAGAGTGGCTTTGCTGTGCGTTTTATTACACATGTGATAATTTCTGCTAAAAAAGAAAAAAAAATTATGAGCGTGCATCGTGTTACGAGTACAATAGGCGAATGTATCTTTGGCGTATTCAATATGATTTGAATACGGTAAGTGTTTCCATGCAACAAATTTCGTTCTGATCCTATTTTCCAAGAGGAAAGTTTTGTTTTTGCATTTGTCCCTTTTTTAAAAGCAGTTTTAATAAATTTAGGTTTGCTAACAATTGCGTTCAAGGTTGACGGAGGAATGTTTAACTTCTGCACTATATCCACATGTTTCATATTTGGATTGTGATCTATTTCAAGGATTTTCAGTTTTTCACTATTGGTTATTTACTAGACTTTCTTTTTCATTGCAAATGAAAAGTTAAAATACAATCTACGTATGTTTGGTTAACACTCAACAGCAGAAATTATCGTCTATCCCGCCCACACAAATCATGCCACACAAATATTTACATACATGCATGTGATTGGCTGCTGGTATCCACCTCGTGACCGAGGATTGATCAAAGTAGCCAATGAGGACGTCAAACTTTGAACGTGTTAAGCGCCTTCTCCCACTGGACCGATCAAGGATTGGCCAAAACAGTGAATGAGGACGTCAAACTTCAAATGTAGTAAGCGGGACCGGGAAAACGCACTAAGCAAACGTTATTTATTACATTTGGTGATTTGGTACTGGGACTTTTATAATCTAACGTAATACACGGGAAAACATTAATGAGGAACATGCTAACGAGATTCCACTGCATCTAATAAACTATTGTGTGCATTGGTATTTCTTTAGAAATGAACAGCCAATAGAGGCTGCTGCACAGAGTAAGCTTTGTCTGCCTTAGTAATTCAAGAAAATATTTTTAAAAGTTATTTAACCATATCAATTTACAAATAAGCACTTTTCCACTACAGAAAACAATTTGATAGTATTTTAAAATATTATATTCTGTACACCTTCGAAATACTTAAACCTCTATTGCCAGAATTATTTTGCTACATATGCCGCTCTTCCTGTAATTCCCAAACTTGTTTTTTTATCCCTTTCACCAGCACGACAACCAAAGCGATTCGAATAGCTGTGATTGTTAGTGCAATACAAAATGGACTGACCATCCATTCAAAGTCAACATTGCTAGTTTGAGTCCCAGTGACTGCAGTTAAATGTACCTGTGGTAGAGGAAGGGAGGGGGGACCCAAGTAAAAATAACTGGTGTAATGGCATGCTTGGATACTGACAGGGTTATATTTAACTGCAGTTGTGTGGATTTTGCTCTTTATTATAAAATTATATAAAAAAAGGTTTTATTACAAAGATATTAATATTTTTACAATATAAAAAGCTATAAATAGCCTAATTTTATTGTTTTAGTTTAGTATAATGTGAAATTACATATAAAAAAACCAAAAAAACCCTAAAACCTAAAAGCACCTTTGTAATGAATACGATACACCTATGAAGGGTTAAATAATAGGAGTGCTGATTTGGCCACGTTTGCCTTCTTCTGGAAGGGAAGAACAATCTTTTTAACGAAAATGAGCTAGATACTGGAAAGGCAACTTTTGCTTGCCTGCACAGGGTAGGGAGATTTCAAAACAGCCTACTCGGCCAATGTTCCAAGTCAACCTGTATGCAAGTTTGTGGCACCCTGTAATAAGCATTATTAAAAACCGGCTGTTTTAAATGCCAGAGTGGCACATGCATTGTACATTTGTGCAAGCAGATAAAACTACCTGCCTTGCTGAAACTGACGTATACTCAAAGTCAATGAACTAAGCAAAGTTACTTCTGCAATAATTGTGCATTTACAAGAAGCAACAAAAATCCTTCTTTGTAAGTATTAATAGAAAGGTGCAATTTAGGTACTATAATTTTATTACTCCTATGAAATAATATTCCATCATGACAGTAGCTTAACTAATAGACAATGCATTTTTGCATCTTAGCGACACTGAAAAATGACTTATCTTAGATGGTAAACCCATGCCTTTACTAACCTCAGTTCTTCATACTGTCAGTGCCAAAGATGCAAGAAAATTCATTCCTTCATGGCATGAAATGGAGAAATGGCTAACAGGAAGTGAAATTTAAGTCAAATTCTACTGCTGGCCTTGTATGCTACTTTCATGCATGAAAGGCACTTGGAACTGTGATAGTATTTCTTTTTAAACTAAAAGAAAATTTGTCAAAGCTATTAATAAACATTAAGTTTCAAAAGAACACACATATAACATGGTAAATCAGAGACTAGAAAAGAATTTCAGAGATGCTATCCGAGCATAAAAAAAACTGCAAGACAAAGTAGAAAAACAAGAAAATGAGGCAGTTATCCGATGTAAACATATTGCTATGCAAGAAAGTCTATTTTCAAGGTCAGCATGCTTGCACGCACACCTCTTAAATCTTGTTTTGCAGAATGGTGCAAAAATCTATAAAGATATTCACATTTTTCTCCAATCTTCAGGCCTTCCCTGCATACTCTCATAAGTCAGTTAAATGCAGAGTTGTTTTGTATAAAGTGGAAAAACAATTCCAGTGCATTGGAGTTCAAATGGTAGAATTCTTAAGGTAATTTCCACATAAAAAGAATTAATCACCATGCTTTGTGATACAAAATAAGATCCTCTTTCCAATCCTGGATCCATAAATGGAGCTAAAAATTTTAAAAAAAAAAAATTCAAAACACATGTATTTCTGTTAAATGTGTTCAGGGATATATTTTCAGCGACAAATATTCTTTGACATACTGCAGAAAGCCACTGAATATGCAGTATTGCTTTTCAGCTATTCAGAGGCAAATATGGAAATTACAGACATGAGAAACGATATTTCACCATTGCAAACATGATTAAATATATTACAGAAACAGAGAGCTCTACTAGAAATCTAGCTCAATATACAGAGTTCTATTTTGAAATTGTGGACATTACATTTCAGCTACAGACACGGTAGAGTTTGAAATTTGTTCACTTTGCAAATTCACCATTGTTCAGTGCTTTCAGGATATGTTTTCCTGCTAAGGAACTAGCTTCATTATACCATATAATTTAACTTTTTACCATTGAGAAACAAGCTGGAATGTCTACTCCAATGACAAGTTCTTGTCTCAAAGTGTAACAAGTTATAAAAATGTTTGTAGAAAACGCACTAAGAAGCTTAAGAGTATTTTGCTTCGCTGCAAAAATTCCATCAACAAGTCTTAGGGTTGAGAGAAGTTGCTTTTGCTTAAGTGAAATTTTATTTAAGGAGCAAAATGGAACAAGACAGGGTTACAGCTTTAGCGATGGCATCTAATGAACATGAACTTCATTCATTGGAAAAATTGCAGTCATATTACGATTAGGTCAAAAAGTGATATGCCAGCATGAACAATCAGCACATCATTCTACTCTACAAGTAAAGGTTACAAGTGCAATGTTAGGTTTCTACTAGATTTGACAATTGTGTTTTGAATATTTGCTTACCCCAAGAATTTCACTTGAGCCGTCACTGACTACCAAGGATAAATGATGGAAGTTTTAACAGTGATGAATCTTGATGCACAGTAACCAAATTAACTCTGCACAGATTGTATTAAACTTTAAATTCCAAACATTTAAATCTGTAAAGCTGTAAGCAATACAGTTTGCTGATCCTTTGGAAAATCAGTAAAACTAAATTGGCAAGCCTATCATCGCAGAATAAGGTTCCAACATAAAGAATCCTTGGGCATTCAAAAAGTTTGAGAAGATATTAAAAAACTGCAACAGTGTATTGGCCCCAAAGAACAAACACAGTTTGATAATGTTTTAAACAAGCCACTTAAAACTTCAATCCCATATAAGATGAAACCAAGTATACACCAAATTCCACGTGAAGATTGTAAGAAATTTTATATAGAGCAGATAAAAAGAAATTTGAATACAACACTGAAAAGACATCAATAAAATATTAAATATAAACAAATAAATAAATCTGTTATTTCATACCATTTTTGGATGAGTAACCATATTGCTGAGGAAACTAAACTGGCCAAACCCATCACATTTCTTGAACTAACCACTAGGGAAAAGATCATTTTTAAAAAACTGACTCTTAAATTTTGAAATCCTGCTAGTCAGTGAATAAGTGAAGTTGTACCTCTTAACTGCCAGAGACCAGTTCCCAGATATAAGTTGATTATGAATACCATCAAAAACATACCAAATTTTACTAACAAATGAGTGGTGTTAAAAGCGTATTCAACTCGCTTTCATTTTAATATTAAGTTATTATAGTTTATAGTACTCATTTTATTATGAAAATTATTTATCAATATTATACAATTACATGCTTCTAGCACTTCATTTGCATGATATAAGCTCGTTTCATTTCACTCTCAGGTACATTGTGTTGTCTGTTTATCCCATTATACAGTGCTATGAAATGCACACTTATGATGCCAACAGCTTTAACCAATCTGGGAAACTGCAATGCAGAGAAACATTTTGGTGTATGTGCATGAGGAGTGTGCCAAGAAATATGGTTTAGTCGTGTAAATTTGCAACTGTAATTGAGGTATCAGCAAAGTATGAGAAACTTACTTAAATACTGTCACAGTAATTGCTATTGATAGTAGGAACTACAAACTAAGCCCATATAAAGTTCATAAGTATAGTTACATTCCACTGCTAATGCAGTGTTAACTGCAAAAATGATAAGCCCTCTAAAATGTACTCAATTGAAGATTTCCCTGGAATAAGGATGTAACCAATAAATCTGTAGAAAGCGAGATGATGGTGGAAATAGAATATAAGATCACTACTCTGCACTGTGGTATCATGTTGTGACATATTATTGAACTCTGAACAATAAAGCCACCTAGAAATTATGCTTTGTGGAGAAAGGGTGCAACATCAATCGATGGCTCACAGTACTTGTGCTGGATATTCTTTAAGATGTTAAGTAAAAGCTACAGACATGAAATAAACAGAAATGAATGTAAATATATATAAAAAGGAATCGTCTAAAGCGAGTGGGACGGAATAGGCAACAGGAAAAGGCATTGTAAAAGCAGAGAACAGCCTTGTGCTGTTGTAAGCCTTGTGTACGTGGAATGAGGGTATACATATTCTCCTCCACAACAGAATGGATATAGTTATACAGGATAAATGAATGTCCGATATATTATGGTGCAGGTGGTCATAGCATAAAGTGGATTATAATACAGTGAATAAATAATAAATTATACAGTATTTGTCCTTCAGGAATATGAAGCTTTTCGGTTAGGACTACGTAGTTTCAAGCAGTATAAAAATAATTTCTATTTAATAATGCATTGTTATACAATAATCAGTATACAGGGAGTGCGAGAGTGCAGCAATATCTGAGTTATCTTTATGTTTGTTGCAGGAAAGTACATGCAAATGTAAATATGATGGTTGCAAAACCCTTGATGCCAAAGTAAACGAGCTGTTTGCAGAATATTATCTGTTGACATGCAACAGTCTTCTTTCCTTGCTCAACAATGCATGGAAATATGTGATATTCAAAGGTGTTACACTGAAGAAAGCACCTCTCGCAGGCAGTGTGGCTTTAAATATTTCTTGATAAGTGGTGGTACAAGTTTGCTTGAAGACACTCCTTCACGTGTATGACATAATCCCAAAATGCATTCCAGTGTTAGACAAAAATAAAGAATGGTGAATTAGTAGTCGACTTAAGAGAAACATATTTATATTGCCCACATCATACTACAAATGACACCACAGAGTTAATAAAGTTGTATATTCAGTCATAACCGACTCAACAGTGTCACTATAGTCGAAAAAGAAGCAGTTACAGTTATCTGTCACCCAACTTAATGTCATATGATGTAGTACAATATGTTCAGAGAAGAGTATCCAGAAAATCATGTCTCTTCATCAGTAGAGAGATGTCTTTAAAAGCAACTATAAAGTTTCAACTTCCTGCTCTGGCACTTGCCAAAAATGTAACACATTCTGTACAGCTTGTTAATGCTGCAAATGAACAAGCAAGAAATGAAGTTGAGGCTGAACTTCGCCACAGAAAATCAGAAAGAGCTTAGGCTGCATTAAAGGAGGATATACACACATCCAAAAAAAAATGGGAATATTACAATTTCGTGCACTGACATGCAACAGGTGTTATATTCATATATGCTAACACATACTAGTGTGTTTTATCAATGCCAGTTTTCAACTTACACGTGCTGCATCAGTGATGTTGCTACTGATGAAGTTACAATGCACCTTTGGCATGAGGCAACTGCAAAAAGAGGTGCATCTGAAATCACCACCTGCCTCATCACCTACATTATTCAGCAATTCAGGCCATTATCTGTCAGCAACACCAGACATTTCATAATTTGATCAGATCAGAATAACTTCTAAATGCTGGTGCTCCTAATGTACTTGGTTGTGTGTGTGTTATTTTTCTTCCATAAAACAAAAATTTCTATGTAGTAGCCAGTTTCTTACCATGCCATAGACATTTCGTGCTGATGGAGAGACTGGATAAAAACTTTCAGGTGTCCATGCCATTTCAGTGGATTGAGGTTATGGTAAAGGCAAGACCTACTGTCCATTCCAAACCAGAATTCTCTGGTGTAAACAAAAGCACGTGCTTCTGCTTGTCACAAACCCAAGAACACTCTTAAGTCAACGTAAATAGTTCCTTAATATATGTATTGTATCATGAAGTATTAGGGCAGGAAAGGTATAGAACTGCACATTTTATTGCAGTTATCATAAGAACTCGCTGTTAAAGAAAATGGATATATACTAACTGTTAAAAGATTACAAAACATTATTTTCGTCTGCTATTGCTTGTTAATTATCAACTGTATGCATGACTGCCATTCTCTTGCATGTACGAGAAATGCAGCAATGCATTCCCAGAGGTGCTATCTGAGAACCAAATAAACACTTTGCATAACACAGGAAATATGATAAGCGAAGTCATTCGTATTACGCTAGCACACGTATGCTCAGCTCAGGTCAAATCTTATGATTTATTCAGATGGTATTTGAGTTTTCATGGCAGAGGAAGGTGCGCGTAGTGCGAATAAACTGTTCAAACACAAAAGCAGGAAACATTAAATAGTGGTGAAAAACAAACAATACTTAATATATTCAACTTACTATTAGAAAAATACCCAACACTTGCATCAGTGCATATTACAAAACTAATATGATTTTACAGGCGTTTCAGTGAGAAGTGTAACCAAAGCGCACAGGTAAGATAAACAGACATAATAGAATACAGAATAGGATAATCAAATGTGGGAACTTGTTTTGTGTGACAGTGCTGTGGAATTGTGGATAAGCTTGTCATTATTTTGGAAAGTAGTTCTGATTCCAATATGGCAGCTGAGTCATCTTTGGAGGATTCGGATTTGGATGTTGCACTTCTGCCCAAGGATTGTGATTAATGTAAGTAAAATGTTCATTTCCGCATACTTATAAAATTGATTGTTACCTCAGGTTGCATTTTGAACTACGATTCTCACAAAGAACGCCTTTTTATAGATTGAAATAATGCTCAACAAGCACGTGAGAGGGGAACAAGCAACCATTAGGGGCAGGGATTGCGAACTACTTTCGCGCAGATAATACAAAGGGCTTGTTTGGAATGGACAGTAGTAACTCTTTCTTAGCTAACTATATGAGAGCAGAGGACTTCAAGAATGTTGATGTCTGGAAAAGGAGCATCAATAGTCCAAAAGACTTCAACATAACAAGTAATGTGGCCTAAGGTTTCAAAAGATGATCTATACTCTGTCCATGTAAAGCTGTCACATGGAATTTTACAACCGTGGGTTGTTTACTTTTTACAAACAAAGAAAATTACAAGTTGTATTTCTTCAACTGTTGCTCCTGAGTCGCTGGTACCATTATACCATTGCCAATCATGGAAGAAAAGCGAGATCTTTAATACATGTGTGATTATATAACAGATGAACACCAACAGTTTTATATGAATTTATATATGAAAACAATATTGTCAGTACTGCCTTATTACAAGTATCCGAAGGGATCTATGAAGATGTGTTTGAAATATCATTTGCATTATTAAAGTAATTTCAACATGCAGAAGTGTATTATCATCATGATTGTCATATTAAATAACAATGCTGCTGCTTACAGAGAGTTCTAAAGATATTCTTCAGAGTTTTTTTTTACCAGATATGCAAGATTAAAAATAAGAAACTGTGGTACTTAATGTTAAATTATGATGCAATCTTATTCCACTGTTACCAACGTCATACAATAATTTTGAAGTATTAATATGTACCAATAAGACCTTAGTTTTAGCAATTCAACAAACTTGTTTTTGCGCACTTGGATTGTTCTTTTCAAGTAACTCGTGGTTATAATCCATTAATAGATTTTTCTCTTTCCTGAGAAATTATGCTTTTGATGGTTACACCCTTATTCCAGGAAGTCTTCAATTATAGCCACTGCAGTTATAACTTGCACAAAAATAACCATAAATCTGATTATAGTAACACATCAATAAGCAGTTAATATTATGTTTGTCATGCCTTTAGTTGGAATACTGATAACTGTTACAACTAGGAAGAGCTTGATTTTGTGCAAGCTAAGAAAAATATTTATTGGGAGAAGTTTAACATTTCGCTAGAGCATTCAAAACCTATTTAATACACATTCCTTTAATCTTCTGATGATACGGTGATTGAAGTTATCCTGCAGCACTAAAACCCAAACGAAGTGTGTTGTTTACTAGCTTGCACCCAAATTGATGATTAACATGCCCAGAATGGAAGTTTAAGTAGGTTTTAAAATTTCAGAAAAGTTTTAGATTTCTACAAATTTTAAATTTAATTTAGTTACCTACTCTGGGTGACAGGTCGTGGTTGGGAGTTGTTCAATGAATTCACAGCTGGACTGTTGCTGTTCGTGGTGTTCCTTCCTCCACGTTGGCCTTGCACCCTATAACCACCTCTGTAGTTTCCTCCTCTATACATGCCACCCATTCCACGATTACCATAATAACCTCGCCCACGATATCCACCACGTCGTGCCGATGCTACTCCAAATGTTTCCGAGTTCAACTTCCTTTCTGTTCTCCAGTCTGTTCGTTGAGAGCGCCTGTTAATAAAAACTTACACTTTAGCATCTGCAATAACTTCAGTACTATTTGCATTCAGATCAAAGGCAAATTATTTCCTACAGATAAACTGAAGAGTAACAATGAATGGTCTATGCTCAGACTTTATTGCTGTGACAATTATCTTTGAAACATGCTAAAGCTAATTTGTCACAATAGTAAGATCCATTCATTACCATATATATTACGGCATGAATATTAGAACATACACAGCATTAGTGGGATTGCACACAGCAGTGCTAGCGACACCTAGAAGAGCAGTGTTATAGTATACCCCAAAGTTCTGTTTGCATTACAGGAATATACACAATGATTGCATTAGAAAAAATTAAAGCATTAACAAGAACAAAAGAATACATCAGCACATGTCTCAAACAAGATGGAAAACCAGCAGTAGTTTGGCATTTTTGGAAAGAAAATAAAAATAAGCTCATCAAAATCATTGCAGGCATAACACAACTTTCAGTAAGGGAAAGAGATACAAATACTCAATATTAAAATCCCACTCAGCAACATCTTAATGAAAAAGTTCCATTCAGGCTACCACCTAAGAAAAAATCTAAATGTAGGTGTTGGAAAAATTCATCCAAATTAACAAATTATTTTTTAGTAATTACTGAGTCGACTGTAACTATATCACTTACTTGTAAAAAAGCAAAAACATGTTTCAGGAACTAATTGCTCCCATCCTCAGTTCGTAGTTGACTGCCTGCATCATTCGTCCTAGCTGTTAGCTTGATCTCAGGTGGCAGTTGGAAGAACTTCAAAAGTAAGTCTCCTGGCAGGAGACCAAAATTATAAAGGATTCCAAATTTTATAATTTTGGAATCCTGTCAGGAGACCTACTTTTCAAATTCTTCTAAGCGCCACCACAGATCAAGCTAACAGCTAGGATAAATGATGCAGGCAGCCGACAAGGAAGCGAGGATGGGAGCAATTAGCTCCTGAAACATGTTTTGGCTTTTTTTTTTTTTACAACAGATTTAGTGTTACAATCAACTCAATAATTACTAAATTATAGAAAATATCATTGCTACGAAGTCCAGCATTAGCAATTTTATATTAAATTATGCTTATGATGACTGCCCTCATAAAATTTAGGTTAGCAGACTTAATAGCATGTATAACTTCAGAAGATTAAAATAGCCATGTAACAAGCACCGCAAATTGATATCCAGTTAGTCTGCCTGTAAAATTTCATGGTAATGGAACTACGGCGCAGCAGCATTGACCTTTGAGCAGGCAGTGTCTTCCCTTCATTTTCCTACTCAAATAATACTGAGAACTATGCACCTGTGAACGTAGAACAAATTTTGTGAACCTTTTCCACATTTGATGTTTCCATACTGATACTGTGCAATTTAATTACTAAATTCCATGAAACTGGATCTGTACTTGATGCTCCAAAAAGTAGTAGGCCTAAACTTTTAACAGAGGCTAAACTGAACAAAATCTCAGAAATAATGTTAAGGAGCTCCACTAAATCAATGCAGAAATTAGCACAGGAAACAAATGTTTCTATGCAGTCAGCAATAGCGCCATAAGCAAGGAATTGAAATTGCATGCCTATAAATTTATGGGTTTTCACCAATTAAAACCATTAGATCATGGAGTAGTAGTACCAGTCATTCATCAATCGACAAGGACTTAAAAGTTTTGAACAGAACTTTTTTAGTAATGAAGCATGTTTAGGCTTTCAGGATTTATTAACGGTAAGAATTTGCATATTTGGTCATCAACCAATCCCTATGCACTGGAAGAAAAGCCATTACATGCACAAAAAATCAGAGTTTGGACTGGCATTTCCAGAGAGTGAATCATAAGACCAATTTTTACTTTCTCTACTATGTATAGTAAGTAGGGGAAGTATTGTATTCCATCCAAAAATTCGATACCGAGATTTCACCGGAAATACATGTTTTGAGACACCCTGAATCCAAAAAAAGCATTTTTGGAAACATGTCCGTGTGTGTGTCTGTGAACAGCATAACTCAGAAACGAACAGTCGGATAAACACCAAACTTGGTATTTAGGTTCAGTATCTTCCAAGGATGCGACACGAAGGTTTTCAAGAAAATCCCCCACCCCAGATTACCCTTTACATGGAACATTTTTCGAAAATTTTAATTTTCTCAAAAATGGCTGTAATGATTTTGATTAAAATATCATATGTTTAAGATATTTTTATGACAAATAAAATGTATATCTTGAATTTCCTGGGAATGTCTCCAAAAGTATTCTTCATTGTGAACGACTTTTGCATAACTGGTAAACCGTAAGAGATAGACAAAATTTTACTACACAAAAAATGTAGATCGCGTTAAAATACACAATTTATGTCATATACATTTTTTTTGTTGAGTGAACCATTTTCGAGATATTACTTGTTATTCCTTTAAATTTTTTAATACTTATTTTCTCAAATGGGAATTCGTTATTCATTTTTTTGTCTTGGATATGCAAAGAGTATTAATCTGTGGGAAAGGGAATGGTGCTGCACCTAGCAACCAGCTATTAAGAGATATGTATGTGCTTAAAGGCTACTGTATTTCCAAATTGTCCTTACATCTACAAGAAAATTAGCAATAAGATAAACTCTGCATATGTTTATCTCGATTAACATGAAGTAGATGGAGAATAAGCATTTGTATAAATAGTTTGTACAAGAGTAAAGTCATGCGAGTGTAACACATCACATTTTTTTAAATACAACATTCACTTTAGAAGTTTATTGTTAAGATATTATTTACCCATTCATCCACCCTTCTGAATGAAGATGAAAGATGACACTGAAAGATACTTTTCCAACAAGACAATGCAACCACCCATCCCCACACATCCAATCAAATGTTAGTACTATTACACAAAATCTTTGGGGAACAGATAATCAGTAAAGGACTATGGTTGTGTCACTCTCCAGACCTTACTCCCCCTGGTTATAAGAAGCCCCACAATACTTGGAGATTTCAACAAGGCTATTTGAGGGAAGGGCATTGGGACAAAGTGCTGATCAATTACTAGATGTAAATCAACCATATAACGTGTTATCTAGATGATCCGAAAACAAAGGATATGCAGCATTTGCAAGTCACCTTTAAGATACAGTATCTGAACAATTGAGATAGTCTTAAGAAGTTCCTGAGATTAGGATCAAACAAGAGATATTCATTGCCTGTTCAGTTTCTCATCATGGAAGCTTGCAAATCATCAGCATGGTAAAATACCCATGATTTGAGTTCCTGGTTATAGAACTAAATCGCCTAATCTGATTTCACTTTCCAACATTCGCCGATATAAGTCACACGAAAGAATTATTAGATGCAAATTAACCATATAAGGAATGTTGTTTAGACTTAGTAAAAGCATGTATAAATATAACATGTTCCCTACAGTGTCATGTATACAAGATTTGAACTTTAAAATAGAGAGTTGAGGGTTGTTACACTACATCACTATGATATTCTTACTTGAACGCGTTTCGGGAGACGGCTTGTTCCCATCGTCAGCATTTTCTCTCAACTACTCAACTAGTTGAGAGAAAATGCTGACGATGGGAACAAGCCGTCTCCCGAAACGCGTTCAAGTAAGAATATCATAGTGATGTAGTGTAACAACCCTCAACTCTCTATTTTAAATTATGACACATCACTGTTACAAGCTTCTAAATCTTCAAAAATTGAGCTTAAGATTTGAACTGTTTCTGACTGAATTATACACAAGCTTTTTTGAGACTCTCAAAAGCTTTCTTATTAATCTTCAAAACCTAGCACAGATATTTAGATAATATCTTTGCAATAGTGTCTAGCAAATTGATAAGGAAGCACAAGAGGAATATGACAACAAAACTGTGCATCAATCAAAATTACTTCACATCCAAGAACAAATTATACTCCCAGGTGAATGGTTTAGCAATTCCATTTTCCCCATTTCTTGCAAACTTATACACCAGTTTATTGGAAATGCGTATAACAGAAACCTTTCCTCACATATATAAACTCTGGTACAGATATGTAGAAGTCTCCCTCTCCCCCTCCCTCTAAATTGACAGCTACAATCCCAGGGAACACAAATATGCAATAATAAACAGCTTTACCTTCAGACTGATAAACACATCAATGAACAAACACGAGTACAAAAAATACAAGATCCTGGAAATCATACATTAAAATGGCTTCACCAAAGAGATAGTAGACAGGAGGAAAAAGAAATTCCAAAAGAAGAAATACAAAGCATATCACCGCACTAAGCAACATTAAAAATACTAAAAAGTTAAAAAAAATTCACCTTCCACCCATGGGCCTTCCCAAAATTCACAAAGTAATCAAAGAATATGATATAACTTTAGCCCCAGTAAACAAACATTCCTTAAAAAATATACTCAGGACCACTACGAAGGACAAAATTCCAGTGGGAAAAACTTCTGGTATTTTTTAAATTGGATGTCAGGATTTCAACAAACTGTAGACAGGGAAGACACAGAGGAATATGGAACAAGGTTTAAAGAATGCATGAGAAACACAAAATAAATGGAAATATCAATGGTTGCAGAGCATTTTTGGTCCACAAATCAGCTAGAAGAACAACCAAAACTTTTAAACGCGCTTAGAAAAGCAGCAGAATTCTCCATTTGGGAAAAGTTATTCATAAGAAAAAGCACAAGCTGATGGAGACGGTCTCTGAAACGTGTTCCAGAAAGTTATGATGAAAAGGTAAAGCTAGAATAATAAAAAAAATCTTAATTTGTGCAAATTAATATACGTTACTCTGAAACTACTGAACCTTCACCAAGCCATCCAGATAACCATTTGAATAATATAACAAGCTGTACAGCATAAGTTAATAACACCATTCAAATTGCATGAAGAGCACAGCTTGCAAGTGAGCTGGCCAACAAAACTACATACACTTGCAGTTTTAACACATAGATTCAAAAGGATCTCCATATTTCTTTAGAAGACTAAGGAACAGGAAAACTAATGCTGTTGGTACCATGAGAGCAAATAATGATACGTTACCTGATATGTCTTAATAAAGTGAAATGTGGCGAGTATGAATCAGGGTCTGCAATGAATGTATGTGTTATGTGTGAAATGGAAGGATAAAAAAAGATGTTAATCTCCTATCAATGATAAAGCTGCTAACATTACAACAAGGAGCTGAGAAAAAGGAAAGGTCAGACACCCAGTGAGGATGTAAAGAAACTGAAGTGTGCTCTTGAGTACCAGAAGCAAATGTAGGTGTCAATTTGTAAGATCTAGCCGACAGCTTTGTTTCTCATGTGATACACAGCTAACGGTTGAGTGAAAACATTTTTCTAACAGCTACATATGTGCATATTCAATTATTTCACTGTGCTTCACAAGATGACTGCTGAGATATAAAGATCAACTATACAGACTTTAGAACCAATGCCACTAATCAGCTGCTTCAAACTAACACTATCAGAATTAAATTTTAGTGGTTGACCTTCCCCCATTGAGACTGCTAGCTAAAACATGCACCCCACTTTCAAATGCACAGACAAAGAAAAAAAATTGGAACAAAAAGATATGTTACAACATATGGCACAATGGCAGAAAATAGCAAAAGTGCCTGGCAATGCAATAATTGTGTCACCCTTCATTTGAAGTATTTTTTTGTGATCCACTACACCCAACAATTGTTTAGGCCATCAAAATCTGCTAGTCACTGCATCCAGTATCATGCATTCAAAATTTCAATAAAGAAATGATATTGGTTGATTTTAATATTAATTTTTAAATGTTACAATGCATTTGCACAACTGTACAGAAATTTAAATCTTATTTCTGATGTAGCCATGAGGTATTAAATAAGATGCCAATGGTTAAGTAGAAGCAGAGTATAATGATATACTATGCTCCTTAGACTTGATAAGAAATAACTTGTTTTGCAATATACAGGAAACCATTCTACAGAGATAGCATCAAATACAATAGTTTCAATCACAGACATTATGCAGCTTTTCAGTTTGATTAACAGATTGAGCATTCTCCTCAGTAAAGAATAACCAGCAGATCCTATATATAACAGCTCACAATGGCTTCAAATCTAGAGGGGGGGGGGGGAACTGGGATATATCAAATGGATTATTTTGATTGTCACCAAGTTTATATAGGGTAAACAAGACCTAGAAATCAGAGCCAAGGTACATTCTAAAAATATTAAATTCAAACAGATAAATGAACAGTAGCAGCCCATTTTTGATACCATAACCACAAAAGCAACCTAAGTGCAAAACTTCTGAAAGCTGCAAATGTTCCATCAGAATTGAGTGGCACAAAATACAAATCTTTCACAAGAACCACATACTGAATTTTGAGGCAACACTGCAAATTCATCATCCTGCTGCCTCTACAAGAGTTACCAGTTGCCACACTAGATGTGTATCTCCACACATAGTTTCCTTCAGGATCTCTGCATTTTTGAATCTGTGGACAGCTAATCAGTTCACAACAGGCGGAAATGGACAGCGTCATGAAGTGGCACTGACAAATTTACATATCTACAATTAATTATGAAAAAGCCAAGTTCATGAATAACTTGACCCTTGAGAGTGCTAGTGAAAAATCAAATGTGCTGTTTCAACACTGTTCAGGCTGTAATATCAAACAGGTTTTCCGTGGTCTTGCAGCCAAGAAGTATCTCAGTTCAACATTCGAACATCTTCAATTTTATAGGCATGGATGACATCTGGTTTCTTCAATCTGACAAAAGGAGGCAGCATTAAATACACCCACTAAAGAAAAACTTGTACCTGGGAATGGGTTCTAAATCAATGAAAAAAAATAATCATGAGAGCTATAAGACCAGGATCTCTACTGCAATGGATGACTCATAAGATGAAGCTATGTGAAACTACAGAAACTCCAATGATTCCACTAATGCTGTCCTAGCCACCAATATTACTTCTGATGAAAGCAGTGGAGAGTAAAATACATGCATCTTTAATACTTAGGCAGTTAATACACATTATGTTTATGTAATGTTAACTATGTTTGTATTGCTAAGATACAGTGGAATCTCGTTAGCACGTTCCTCATTAACACGTTTTCCCGTGTATTGCGTTGAATTATAAAAGTCCCGGCACAAAATGCATCAAATGCATTAAT
Source organism: Deroplatys truncata (assembly GCA_030765065.1). Taxonomy (NCBI): domain Eukaryota; kingdom Metazoa; phylum Arthropoda; class Insecta; order Mantodea; family Mantidae; genus Deroplatys; species Deroplatys truncata. The sequence continues at coordinate 74,527,820 of CM060975.1, read as the reverse complement.
AACGTTCGTTTAGTACGTTTTCTCGCTCCCGCTTACTACGTTCGAAGTTTGATGCCCTCATTCGCTATTTTGGCCAATACCAATGCTTGGTCGGTCGGTATTGTGGCATGTGCACAGATTATATATTGGTAATGCGCCCTCTGGTTACCCAAGTTGAAGGTTGGCAGTTTATCTGAGGAGGGGTGTTTAAGGGGAAACAGTCTCATTGGTGGGGATGGCGTTAGTGACGCCAAGCTTAACGGGTTTTCTCAGTCAGTCTGTTACTAGTCTTTGAGTCAGGTGAACGGATAGCTGCTCTACGATATGGCGTCCTCGCCCCGGCAGACACATGGGGTAAGTCTTTGTTAAATAAATCTATTTGTCACTCTTCCTTCCAGCTTTTATTATGGTAGAATAGAATCCTTGCCTCTCCCTTCAGCCAGGGATTATATTAGTGTAAATTATGTTGTGAATTTAACTTTAGCTGCGTCCCTTTGTCGGTGCCTCTTAAATTAAAGTTTCCTTTGTTTGAATAACGATCCCTCTCGCAAGCGAGTTGCCCACCACTGAAGTTAAATAATTAATTACAAAATGTGAGGCACGCGACAAATTGGCGGAGGCGCCGAGCAATTAGTTTGATTTGTTTTGAGATTTTAAGTGCAAAATTTTTTTTTTCCCTCCAAATTTAACGGTTTCTGCTACACGTGGTCCTGAAAAATGTAAAGTTCTTTCTGGCTAAAGGGTAAGGATTTTTATACTTTTATTTGTGATTCTCTTCTTCTAAATTTTGTTTCCATCATTTCTGAAAGTTTGGTGTCGAAATTTCAATTTTGAGTTCATTTTTGCATATTTTCCCATTGTCTGCCGGGTGACGCTAAAACTTTTTGACTCCATTTTCCCCTTGTTTTGGCTTCATTTTCTTTAAATTATATCACTGTGTTCCGTTCTTCGTGCTGGTAATTTTAAAAAAAAAAATGTTTTTGTGAAAGTTGAGAAGAAACGAGCGATATAGTTGTTTCAAAATGTGCTCGTCACGTGTTGGCTATCCGTTTGCAAATCTTGTTTTCTGTGCTTATTAGCAGTGGTTTGGAAATGTATAACTTTATATTCCAGTGATTGTGATTTCTAGCTATTTACTGCACTTTTCTGGGTCATTTTTCGTGTAACTTTTATGTACGCACGTATGTTGTGTAATTCCCGCGTGGTCGTGCATTTCAGCAATAATTTTTAGCTTGTGAAACCAGTCTTCCTCAGCACGTGTTTTGGCGCGTTTATTTGCGTGTGCATATCAGATTATATACATTTGATTTAAGAAAAAAAAAGAAGTTTTGTGTGCTAGTTTAAATTACAAGTCTGTATTCTGCTCCTTTTTGAGAATATTAGCGGTGGTCACAGTAAGTGTGACGTAGTTTTTTTTTAAGTTCCAGTTCGAGGTTTCTCACTGAAGCTATCATTTTGTTTTCTTCCATGTGTTCATTCTGATTCAAAATCTTGGTATTGTGTCCAAGTGGCTTGTGTAGCCGTGTGTTAGTTTAATTTTCTGATATTTCGCCGCGGGCGCCTTAATTGTGTTCTTTCTGCAACTGTTTTATTTGGCTATGTTCTACTCTTGCTACTTACATTCATGTGATGCTATAAGTGTTTAGTTTGGTGTAATCTGTTTGCTTGGTCCTACAGTTTGTTTATTGGTTGCGTTATCTTTTGTGCTGCAATCATGCCTAAGCGGCGTACTGCACAGAAATCTGATATAGTAATTGCTCCTGTTAGCGAGCACAATGACGTAGACTTTCTGTCCAGTGTTGGTACGACTGTTGCTCAGTTATCAGCTGTCTGCCGCCCGGTCATTGACCCCTCTCACGTGAAGGATCCCAGCGAGTTGTCAGCGTATAAGTTACTTTAGAATTTTGAAATGTTCGCTACTACTGCTATTAGCCGCTCTGAGAATGATGATAATTTTGCTTTACCGTTGCCAAGTTTGGTTTATTTAATTCCGCAATGCATATTTTTAAGGGAAAATCTTTCGCAGTTACTTATGTAAGTAAAAGTTTCAGGAGCTACCAACCTTGCCAGTATCTGCACCTAATTAGGTTTGATGTGCTTCTGATATGGACCAGTACGATGTGGATGTTGATGAACCAGCTGTACGTGTGTTACCAGATTTTGGACAATTTGCACGGGAATTTTGTGGTAAACGAGTAAGAGAAAAGAAAGGAAAAACCATAACCTGTAAGTATGTAAACATTGTGAGTGCTAAAGTTTGGATGAATGAAACAGTTTTACGACTCACACAGGTATGCTAAATTTATTGTTTCACTGACTTATGCTTAATTAAGCCTTACTTTTCAGGAATATGTGATATGAATGTCTCTGCTAAATTACGAGTGTATTATTATTGTGGGTGTAATTTAAATTTTGAATTGTGTTTTGATAACTGCAAATCATTTGTTTTGTTGTATTATGCTGCAGGAATGTGTTTCAGGTGTACTATATGCTTAATTGAGCTTTCATTTTCAGGAATGCTATGTGACAATATTGTTTTGAATAATGATGTGATGTTGTTTTGTTGCATTCGATTTGATTTGATATGATTTGATTTTGACTCTATTTGATTTTCATAATGATGCTGTGCTCTTTATTTGCAGAAAATTGTTGCATGAATAGTGTGTGTATGTATGTGTGTATTTGAGGTTATGTGATATAGGTGAGATTTGCCTCGGTGGGAGTGCCAAAGAGTAACCCCGATGGCGTAGTGTGAGGTTATGTGAGGAATAAGAGTTGAGATTTGCCTCGGTGGAAGTGCCAAAGAGTAACCCCGACGGTGTTAATGAGATGAGAAGAGATGAGAAGATGTCAGCTTTGGTGGAAGTGCCACAGTGTAACCCCGACAGTTGTCTGTTTTCAGAGATTTTGCTTATTGGTGTTGCTGTAACGTGCCCAGTATAGCGTGTGTGATGAATTCACACGAGAGATTATATAGATGGAAGTGAATGTAATGAAAATAATTTTTTTTCTCTGTTTATGCAACAAGTTTATTACCATCTTAGATAGCAAATGTTAATACCACCTGTTTTCCAGCTTAAATTTTCATTTTGAGGATGTAGATGCAACATTATGTCATGTTATTTGTGTAATTCCTGAATTGTTAATGTGATTTTTTGAAGGTTATGCCTATGTCAAATGTTTTGAATTTACAGCATGTTAAATGAGACACGTAAGTGCAGATGTTTTGTGTTGGAGAGAAAATTGAAAGATGATGATGTTTGAAGTAATGTTTGAGATTGCACTATTACTGCTGATGATGTTGATGATTATGATTGCATTGATGCTAATGTTGCGATGAGAAAGATAATGATGTGCACAAGAAGTTGTATTGGTGACAAGAGTAGGACACTAGTAGTTGAAAGCATGTCACGTGGCGTAGTTTAGAAATGTATTGTGGATGTAGCTTGTAGTGATGTATACACTAGTTTGAGTAGATAGTTAAGTCAGTGTTGTGTGTAATTTGGGGCCATGGTCAGTGTGAATGAGTTCATTTCATCGTCATGTGTGACTGTCTTGTAAGTGCACTTACTTTCTTTTGTTAGTGATACCAGCTGGTTATTGAGATGTAATATTGGGATCCCAAAACAAGGTTATGTTCCATTTCTGTCATGTTCATGTATTTTGAGTCTGTTTTACTGTTATTTGGATTGTAAAGCATTTAAGTTACACTTTGGATGGCAACTCTGTAAAATTTCTTTCTTATGCCAATTTGTACTAATTTTTTTTTTCTCTCTTTCTTGCCCCATGTCATAAGAATTTTTTTTTTTTTAGTGTACATTTTTCAAACTTTAAAATCTTTAATTGTAAATGACATACCCTTCTTTTGTGTGTGATTCTTTGTGGGAGCATCCTGTTTATTGTGTGGTGGTTTTGTTTTAGTATTTTGCTGTGGCAGAGAGCGAGAAGGTGCTTCAGCATCCCCAGGGCACACCAGAAGTCAAGAAACACCACAGGGAAGCTGTCGGGCAGCCACTACACTGCCGTGGCATAAGGAGCCACCATGTCGGGGGGCAGTCCAAGCCAGCGACTGCCCACCCTGTTGTCATCACCAGAGACCTGCAGTGCTAATTCTACACCAGGACAAATCGTCGTTGTGGGCACTGTCTAAATCACCCACAAACAGTTACGGCAGTTCATCACCCTTTTGCGCAGTGTAGTGTGCCTGTGAACTAAGGCAGCGTGGTGTGTGCGTGATGCTACAGCTAAGTGCATTAACAATACTACGTCGACAGCACTTATGTTCCTCGCTTCTCGTCATCGCCCAGCAATATTCTGTCGTCGGCTGGGTGCTAACCACACATATTTATTACTGTTTTATTTTACATCACACATTTGTATGTCATTTTTGTTTTTGGTATGTCTTTGTTTTGTTTTTTTTCCTGTATATTGCATTTATGTTCTTTCTGTCGACGAGGACGTCGACTTCGGTGGCCAGGGGGAGATGTGGCATGTGCACAGATTATATATTGGTAATGCGCCCTCTGGTTACCCAAGTTGAAGGTTGGCAGTTTATCTGAGGAGGGGTGTTTAAGGGGAAACAGTCTCATTGGTGGGGATGGCGTTAGTGACGCCAAGCTTAACGGGTTTTCTCAGTCAGTCTGTTACTAGTCTTTGAGTCAGGTGAACGGATAGCTGCTCTAAGATATGGCGTCCTCGCCCCGGCAGACACATGGGGTAAGTCTTTGTTAAATAAATCTATTTGTCACTCTTCCTTCCAGCTTTTATTATGGTAGAATAGAATCCTTGCCTCTCCCTTCAGCCAGGGATTATATTAGTGTAAATTATGTTGTGAATTTAACTTTAGCTGCGTCCCTTTGTCGGTGCCTCTTAAATTAAAGTTTCCTTTGTTTGAATAACGATCCCTCTCGCAAGCAAGTTGCCCACCACTGAAGTTAAATAATTACAAAATGTGAGGCACGCGACAGTATTAATAGTCATTTTTGAGAACATAAAAGTAACGGTCCAGCGGGAGTAGATTTACTACATTCAAAGTTAGACGTTCTCATTCGCTACTTTGGTCAAACCAGGCGGGGTGGAACCGGCAGCCAATACCATGCATGTACGTATTTGTGGGACGTGTTTTGTGTGTGTGTGTGGGGGGGGGATGCTTTAGTGACGCTCTTTAGTGTTCTGCGGTGACGCTTTAGTTTAACAGTGGCTTGGTGTGGTTAGTTTATGCTGTTGAGTGTTGACGAAACGTAAAAGTATTTTAACTTTTTGTTCGCAATGGAGAAAAAGAAAGTGCGGCAAATTGCACTGTTTATTGATCAGTGTGCTGCTCATCCACCAACTGTTTCAAATTTAAGAAACATAAAGATCATTTTCTTCCCAGCAAACCGCACGAGTAAGCTACAACCTTTAGATCAAGGCATAATTCGGTGCGTGAAACATGCGTATCGCAAGAGGTTGGTACAGAGAAGGTTGGCTGCACTGAAATCGACGACAAGAAAAATCACCATCTTAGATGCCACGCATTTTATTAGAACTGCTTGGGATTGTGTGACGCAAGATACCATTAGGAACTGCTTTAATAAAGCCAGTTTTTGCCGAGTTCTTGGTGATGAAATTACGCAGGAAGACGAGTTTTCCGAGAGTGAAGAATGGCGCCAAATAGCAGACGATGCCGGCGTGTCTTTCGAAAACTATGTAAACATTGACAATGAAATTCCAGTGTGTGAAACAGCGACGATAGATGAAATACTTGAAGCACAAGTGAAAGATGAAGCATTAGTGGGAGACGAAAGTGACGAACCAGATCCTGAGCCAGTACCTGCAGTGTCAGAAGCCATGCAGGCAATGGACATAGTGAAGCGATGTGTGCAGTTTCGAAGTTGATGATGTAATGACTTTACTAAACAAGATGGACAGTAAAATTTTGGCATTAAAACCAACAAAGCAATCAACTATCGATATGTATTTCAAACCAATGTAAATAGTATATATTTCACATCCATTTTTGAGGTAAGATGTATTATTAGATTTTATTACATAAATATGTTCTTAAGTTGCAGATTATGTATTTTCGTTAACACGTTTTCCCGTCTATGACGTCCAAATCCTTGGGTCCCCGCAAAAACGTACTAACGAGATTTTACTGTATATTCTATATAATATACTACGCATACCTAGCACTAAGACTGATACACGGCATAAAGAAAATTCTCAGAATTCCTAAGCTATATTATTTTTAAATTAAATGTTACTTTAATTAGTAAATGAAGTGTTTGGGATTATGACCAGCTTACTCTTTTTGTTTGCATAATTTTCTCCCCTCAGTTTTTGATCTGCAATTTTATGGGGAGAAAAAAACAAAATGGGGGGGGGGGAGCAGGGAAACCGCAAGAAAATTCCGTAATCTGCCTTGCCGATTTCAAAATGTACTTGCTATTACTCCTCTAGAGCAATATGGATACAACAGTAATAACCTTACATTGTGATGACAAGCGAAAAGTCGCAGGAATGCTGCAATCACACAAACTGAAAAAGAATGTTTAGCAATTTTACATAGTGAAACATTGGCAACACCTGTTATGCAAAGCATCACCTAAACAAAGCATTAGCACTGGCACTGCTGTGCAAATAAGCATTGTCAACCATATCAAATTGCAGAATGTGTAATTCATGCCCGACTACAAGTGCAGCAGAGGCTCCAATATGTAGATTTTTTATTAATGTTATAATTTACTTCTTGGTTACTTGCACATGCTAAGCAACAGTCTCAATACACACAAGATTAATGCAGTTCATGTATACCCTAAGAGAGAGAAAGAGAGAGAAGTACAAAAAAAATTCAAAGCATATAGTTGAAGTTCAAATCATTTACACAGCTAATTCACAGTGGTGTCTCAGGACATGTGCCTTTAGCTTCATTCTATTGTCACCTTTCATACTGAGTCCCAGGTGCTGAATATGTGCCAACAGTACAGCACTGTAAGCAGGGATGTAATAATGAGGTCTCCCGAGCATACATATTTTTTTTGTGCAAAGAATTGTGCAACGTAATGCTTATTACGCAAATTGCAATGTAATTCTCAATTGCTAAGACTTTGATTTCAAGGCATTTATGCTCACACACAAAAACAAACAAACATTACTTTTATTTTCAAACTAAATATGAAAAATACTATATTCCCAAATGAAAAAGCAAATAAAAATGGAAATTAACTTAATATCAGGTGTGTAAACCATGTGCTTTCATTACTACCCTCATTCTATAGGGCATGGATTATATCAAATGACAAGTCAAATTTTCACAAGAGGATACTTCCTCCCAAGCATCCTGTATTTGATCTCAGAAAACCTCTTTTGTCTTACATTTTCTTGCAGGTCAATTTAACTCCAAAATTTTCTTTACTTCTGCCCATACATTTTCAATAGGATTCAAACCTGGTGAGCAAGGAGGCCAGTCGATCTGTTATATCTTATCTTTGTGAGAACCAGTTTGAAACCTGTTGACTTGTGGACAGGGTGGTTATCCAGCTGGGGTTGAATCGTTCCATTGGGATATAGTCTCCTTACAGAAGGAATCATGTTTTCAAGGATGTCTTATACTGGTGGCTATTTAATGCACCATCAAGCTGCCACGAAACACCTAGACCATCTTGTGACATTCGACCCCAACATGACACAGATATGCAACCTTGGCTATCCATTTGTGCTGCATATTTTGCATTGTAACGTTTTCCTCTAGGGCACCAGACAATTACTCCCCCCCCTTTGTAGGTGAAAATGTCACCTTGTCTGAATACCTATAACCCTATTCAGTTATGGTTCGCATTTTCTTTTGCAAATGCAAGGTGACAATCTGATCATCTGTAAGATCCTGCTCCTTAGCTGCAGATTAAGCAGAGACCTGCTATAGTCAAACAACACAAGGCAGGACACATGCTGAAGAGGTTATCTGCCTCTCTCAGAAGTGCAGTGTCCTGCTGAGGAGTGGACAAATATTTTCAATCCAAAACAGGTTGATGACGTACAATCCCTTCTCTGGATAACCAACCCACCTTGTAGCCATAGATATAGGGACTTCAAGTGCTCTTGCAGCCTGAGACAGAGTATCCCACAACATTCACTAACAATATCTCCTTGTAGCTTCGTCTTTGTGTGCGCGCTCAGCCAAAGTCAGTATGACTTAACACATCATGTAGATCTCCAAGGCTATGAGGTGTGTGCACAAAATAACGCCACCATTCATAGCTGAAGAATGAGGCAGTGTCTGCACATCCAATATTACGTCAAATATTTGGTTTAATTTTTCACTTTAGAATTCTTACTAATATGGCATTTATTTTGAAAACGAAAGGAGTAATTTGTGTTTTTATGCATGAATGTCTTAAAATTAATGATAACTTATACATGGGAAACATACGGCATTGCCATATATCGTATTTATGCAAATCTAATGCACACCCCATATTTGAAACTTAAAATTATGAACAAACAAAAGTGCTTGCATTGAATGTAAAGCGCATCAATGACAGAAAATAGGTAATAGGTATTTTATTTAAATTTATTGAATACCTCCAACAATGGATTTTTATCACTGGAATCCTCAAAAGTGTCCATATCAGAAACAGGTCTATTTCCTTTCTCGCTGTCATCCTAGTCATTCCAGAGCAAGTCATCCTCACTGCTATCCAAAGATTTGAAATGCAGCATTTCTTGAATTACTTTACAATCAATGGTGCTTCAATACTTTTCAGGCAGCAGAAATCCAGCATACAATGGTATCAGCATGCTCAACTTTTCCTGTCGGGGTCAATTCACTGTTTGGTTCACTTTTTCATACTCCTTCTGAACAGAACCCTTAAAAGGTTTATTTATACTAACGTCCAGGGACTGTAATGAAGATGTCATCCTCCAGGACCTTTTTTAAATCGTCTGTGACATGACCATGAAATGCATCCAGACAAAGCATTGATGGTAGATTGGAAAGCCCACCGGGACGACGCTCCCGCATATTTCGGATCCAACCATGCATCAATGATGCAGTTATCCATCCCTTCACTGGTTTCGAATAATGAGGTCATCAAGAAACAGTTTCATTCTTAGGGGTTGTGAGACACATTTTCCTGTTAAGATTAAGAAAGGGGGAAGTTTGCACCCATCCGCTGTGATTGTCAGATTACTGTTAGGCACCTTTTTTCGCACCCTGTTGTTTTGATAACTTCCTTTGTCCCCTTCTCACAAAGTGTAGTCCAGCAGCATATCAACCCAAACTGGAGTCATCAGCATTGCCTACTTGCCACATTGAAATCCCCCCCCCCCAAAGTGAAATGACATACCACTGAAACATTTGTAGTTTGTCCTCAAAATCTGTTGTACGGTGTCTTAGAGATAAACCCATCCGCTGCATGAAACGATCCATCCATTCACGGCTAGCCTTAAACTCTTGCTTCGGAATACCAAGAACCTCAGCCTCCTCTTTAGCTTTCTTTCATATAGTGTCACTAGTCACAGGTTGCCCATTCTTCCTCCTTTCACACACAAATTCCAACACTTTCTTCAACTTCAGGATGTCTTCCTTTGCAAAGTCCCATAAATTTCTTCCTACTAGCTTTAGTGGAAAATAATGACAATTTCGGTTTTTGCCATAAGCAAACATTGCTCTGATACATGAACTCCCTTCCTGCCTTTCTATTACCATTTTTTTTCAGCATAAAGGATTATTTTACACTTTAAAGAAGCATCATAAGACATTCTGTTTGTTCTTGCCCTCCATATCATAACTAAAAATGCTCAATAATAGACCAATGATAAATGAGCAGCTATCTTGTCACGAGTATCCTGATGCATGTTAATTCCAGCAATACATTGTGATGTAATAAACAAACAAATTGAATGAAGTTACTGGCGCTCTACGGAACGGATTTGCACTCAAATCTAATGTGCACCACGATTTTGAGTACCTCATTTGGTCAAAAAAAAAATGCACATTAGATTTGCATAAATACAGTATTTAACAAATTATAATTTAAATAATAAAAAAAGGCATACACCAAGGAGTCGAACCCAGGTTGTTCCAATTACGAGAAACATGCATTTCACCACTAGGCTACCATTAATACAATCCAAATGAAAGCCATCTTCCTACATATTGCATAGCTTTGAAATGAACGCAGGATGGTATATGTCTTATATTGTGAATGCTGCGTCAGTGAATGCTTCCGAAGTTTTCCGAATCAAACTCCCTCTCTGGCTGTTGCTCATTTATCTTTAGCTGTACATTAGATGGCCAGTAACCTTAAAGCGCTTTTCTCAACCCTATGCCTAAGCCACTCTTATTATATATATATATATTACGCAAAGGACTTTACAGAACTAATTAACTCTAAAGGAAAACATCTTCATTTATTCCAAATATATAAAGTTTTCTAACGGTGCTTACTCAAAAAATGAAACAAAAGAAATGAAATACTCACCCTTTACTTCTTTCTACAGCTTCACAGCTAATGTTGTCGAAGAAGGATTTGGATTTGTCATAGTAAACCTCTGGCTCCTCCTCTTGTTCACCCTCGCCCACACCAGTCTCATTACCAGAGTCGTCTTTCTTATCACTCTCTCCATTCACTTTACCATCACCTGCAATAACAGGTTCGGAGTCTTCTGTAACATCGCAGTTCCACCCCATTAGCACCACACAAATTTAAATTCATGTCTCCATGGCCTTCCTGCTGACCAGTCTGTGCCTTTCCAAATATACATTTTCCTTACAAAAACTAAGTTATTGAAGTTGGCATGCAGATAAGCAGGCATTTATTCATGGGTAGATAACCTTGACAACAGCCAATGTTTGACCCATTACTCAAGGCATTGCTTTATTGCTTTCAATTAGAGAAGTATTTGAAATATGCATTTGGTGCCTTCAGTTATACCATATGAACATTACCTTACACCATTAATGATTCATGAACTGCATCCTACTTTATTAAAAAAAGCAGTTCAAACATCTGCACAGCACTTAAACTTAGGAGAGGGGTGGGATTTGTCTAGTAACTGGGTCAAACTTGCAGGTATTTCCACCTTTACACTCAATTATCTTACTCCATGTAGGGGTTGAATTATATTCAGATGTGTCCATTTTGCAAAAAGGAAGACTTAGTATATCATTTGGCAGTACAATGCATGGAAATAACTGCTGGGAAATTAAGGCTGAATAAATGATATACAGCAAAATCCAATAAATACACTTTCCAAGGGACTGTGATCTAAATGTGTTAAAATAACTATAACAGGAAATAATTTATAAAATACTGAACAATTTTGACACCATTTCATAGGATGTGTATTTTATCTGGTAGTATCAGTCTAAAGCTTAAATACTCTGGCTGAGTTTCACCCCGATTTGTTGGTGTGATAGAAGCTACCATGGGCACTGACACAGAAAATACTGGAGAAAAAAGGTGGAGCACAAAATGGCATTTGGTAGTCATTCACTCTTGCACAGATCACCTTGAGCAGGAGGGGTTCTCTACCAGAAAATAGAAATTGTTCAATGCTGTGAAGCTCATATTTTGTTATGCAAAGTAAGGTTTGGGTGATGCTCTTAGTCTAGTTTGCACTAATTTTACTTAATTTTTACAACTTTTCCTGTGGGGTTTAACCCTCAAAACCCTCCCTTTGCTAGATATTAACAAAGCTAACTACTTTGGAAAAATGAGGTATAAGAAGAAATGTTAAATTTTAAGCAGATCAGTTTAGGATTTATTTGGAAAAGATAATTTAATAGAATTATTAGGGATAGATTTAAAAGTGGGCATATTAAAGTTATTTTATTAAACTGGACCCGTACTACAACTATAATTCTAGAAAATGAGATCTGATCCACAAAGGAAGCAATTAATGACAGGATTAGAAGAATATGGATGCTTTGTTGGACCTTAAGATTTCTTCCAAACTGGCACTTCATTTGACTTTTGAGCCTTGGCATTGAAATTACAATTTTAACTATGTAAGAAAAGAAGCTACGAACAATAAGAATTTATTAAATTTGTACTAATGGCAAGTCCAAACTTCATAATACTAACATGACTTAGAAATCATTAAATCTGAACATGTTTTGGGAATATTTCTCTCTCCTCCGCAGGCATCTGAGAAATGTTCACTAATCATGTATAGAGCAAATGATTTTATAAGATGGTGTTAATGTTTCAAAGTTCTGACTCCTCATTAAAAATCCTATTTAAAAAATCTGATACATTTACATGACTTTCTCCACCCTCTATGGTTTATTAGCGAGTATACATACTATTATTACCGAAATTTATTTTTATATCTACTTCATTTTAATCCAAATAAACCTTTGCAGAAATAGCTACATTACAGATTTCGTTATAGATACAAAGAGAACAATAGTCAAATGTTCTAGAACTGAACACTGTATCTGGCCTTTAAATTCCATACTGTTTCTATGCAACTGCAAGAAGCAACTGAATGTTGAAAGGACTTTAAAGAATGACCAAGAAATAAATAATTCAAATCATTAATAATGGATATCTCAGAAATGGTTTATGCCACAAAAAAACTTATTTTAAATTGTGTGTTATAGAGATCTACATTCCTTGTGTAGTACATTTTCATCTATTCTTTAACATTTACCATTTATACAAAATTATACAGATTTCAAACGCTATTCCCGGAAAACTTAAGATATACATTTTATTAGTCATGTAAATGTCTTTCATATATGGCGTTTTAATCAAGATTGTTAAGAACCATTTTTTTAATTAAATCAAAATTTTGCGCACTCCTTAGAAGAATAAAATACAAAATTTGGTACTATTCCAACTTTTCATTTTCAACACATGCACGTACGTATCTGCACCCACCAGCCCACTCTTTTTAAAAATGCTTTTACTGGATTAAGGGGGCCACAAAACATACTTCTGGTGAAATCTCGACATGAATTTTTGGGTGGAATACAACACTTCCCCTGGTTACTATACATAGTAAGTAAAAAGTCAACTGAAAGAAGTGGCATACATCCTAAAAACCCAGCACTATAACACATACCACAGTTTATCATTAAGATTACTCTATTTACAGTTTAATGATATAATTTGTTGTCTCTATATGTTGATTTATTCCTTTATATTGGCATGCAACTTATGCAAGAGGTTTCAAAACCTCAAAACTCTCGAAGCAGATTGCAGTTATGGTTAAAGAAACTTTGTTCAATTAATAGGGTTGGCTGCATTTAGTTGAAGTAGAAGCTCTGTAATTGCATACTTGAACTTAGCCCATGTTAGGCTCTCAACATGAAGTTTGGTTTTAATATACCATAGAAACAGATTTCTTAAATATATGGTTCCATTTTGCCTTGTCTTTTTGACACACATATTAATCACCTGAGAGAAAAGTAAAAGTTTATACCAACAAAAACTGCAAATAATGAACATTTCGTTTTCATGTACTACCACCAATAACTAAGAAGAAACTGCTTAATACAATTCCATTTCCCAAGCATGGAAACAAGAAAGAAAAAGAAAGAAAAGAAAAAAAAGGATCTGTCTTACCAATTTTGGTTTTAGCAAGCTGACTTCTTAACTCTTCAAATTCTGTGTTGGCCTGTTCGAAGTCATAATCATTCTCAAACTTCAGAGTATTCTTGGGCTTGCCTCCAGTGCCAACCTGTTGTCCACCTGGTCTATTGAAGGTACCAGTAGACCCACCCCTTCCCCTTCCACGTCGCATTCCTCCCCGATTCACCCAGCCTCCTCTCGACTGCCCTTGTTGCGGCTGTATTCGCTGCGGTAATGGAGCCTGCAACAGTGTAACACAAAATGTGCATTTTCATATTCCATGAGGGTTGCTCTGAAAGTTTTGAGAATGGGAGTAATGAGTAGTGGTAACCAAAGCAGCTTTTCCTAACTTCAGATTGAAATTCAGATAGCGACATGTTCAACTCTGGGCACACACTAACAATGTGCATCATCAGCACTGTGTGTGTATGTATAGCAGGTGTTACTATGCCATACGCTACGATGGATCTCAAGCAAGAGCATTTTCCGTGCTACGATTTTCTATGACTTTTTAGGGGAGAGAGAATGCCTTGAAAGACTGCATCGTGCATTTGGAGATCTTTGCCGTTCACAATCCACCAATTATCAATTATATGCAGAGTTTAGAAGAGGAAGGGATTCCCTTGAAGATGCAGACCAAGCAGACGGCCGGCTACAGCAACAATGGATGAAAATGTGGTGAAAGCAGCACATGTTGCAGGAAAATCATCGTTGCATATATGGTCCAATTCAAGAAGCCCTAAATATTGCATTGGCAGCAGTGAAAACAATCACGAAAGAAAAACGTGATGTGAGGAAGCTCTGCAGTCACTGGATCCCCCAGCACCTCACAAATGAGAAGAAACAAGCATGTGTGCAATGGTGCCAGAAAATGATTCAAAAATTCAATGGAGGAAGATCGAAAAACATATTTAACATTGTAACAGCTGATGAAAGCTAGATTTACCAGTATGATCCAGAAACTAAACGACAGTCATAGGTCTGGGTCTTTCCAGGAGAAGATCCCCCAACAAAAGTGAAGTGAATAAGAAGTGTTGGCAAGATAATGGCTCCCTTCTTCTCAGAAAGTGGCTACATTGTGACAATTCCACTTGGGGGGGACAAGACTTACTGCCAGATGGTACACTATAAAATTTCTGCCACAAGTGTTCAATGAGCTGAGAAAAAAGTGTCCTAAGACTGGCCTGCGTGTAATTTTATTACACCATAACAATGCCACTACACACACTGCACAAGAAACAACCCAATTTCTGCAGGAGTCTTATTTGTCCTATCCTCTACAGTTCAGATATGGCACCATGCAACTTTTTTCTATTACCCAAAACAAAAGAAAAAAATTCAGGTCAACAATTCGAGTCCCTTAATGCCACGAAAGTTTCTTACGAAGAATGTATTTGCACTCTCGAAAGAATGTCGTTCAGCATTTGAAAAGCTGCAATGATCAGATTAAACTTTTAATATTTTTTGTCCATTCTCAAAACTTTTGGAGTGACCTTGTATGCAGCTTATTTTTCACAACAGTTTATTATCATTCTTTTAAATACATTTAAAGGACATGTCCAATTACAAATATAAAATAATTATAAAATTCAAATGAGTGATTCGATTATACACTCCAGGGATTTCACTCGACTCCAGGAGTGTTTAATTCAAGTTTCTCAGCTTCTCATTGAACTGTTGTCACTGAGTAGGTTTGTTTTATTTTAATTTCAAAGGGCTAGGACTCTGAACTAAAATACTGCAATCTGGCACAGAATGCATGACAATTCAAATTCCTATAGCCTTGTAGTTTGTATTATAGTGAGAATGACACATGACCAAAGTAATAGTGTTTACTCCAAATCAGAAGTCGAGTAATTAATCTATGAGGAGCCAGTGGCACAGAGAATTTTAGTGCATGAAATTTATGATTATGGCAAGTACCACCATTTTTCCCCCAATTAGAAATCATTTTTAATGTATTAAAATCAACAGTGAAATCTTCAACCATACGGTAGAATATCATTTTATGAACTATTTGTTCAGAAGTTTGTTTCATAAATGTTCCGTTTCAAACTGGAGTAATTGAAGCTGCAATTTTATTTCAATTGTAATTATGATACTGTTTAAGCATCTGTAATGTTGCTTTACTGACTCAATCTTAAAAAGATCGTGCTTATATGGTGTAGGTTGGGACACATCTGCTATTGATCACAAAAATAAGCAAGAAAATGCAGGACAGAGAAATGGTCAACAAGCCACTTTGGCAGCTACAGTGCATATGATCTCCAAAATAATGACAAGAGGATTTGACCAAAACTGAAAGTACCTCAGTTTTGCTTTGACATGTATGAAACATGAAGATACAGGCAAAATACAAGGTGTTCAGGAAGGGAGACGCGACAATGCAATGGCCTATGGTGCCAATGTTTATTAAACACTGGGCAATAATAGTAATGAGCAGAATATTTTAAATGTGATAAATTCAATGAAAAAGAAAAGCAATAAAGAAAAAATGAATTAAATTCTTTTTCCAAAGAACATGGGCAGCAACATTCTTTAAAATAGATATTTAGTTTTGATTTTAACATTCTTTTACAGCTATAACTTTTTACCCCTCTATAAATGATGAATTGAGGTTAAAAGTAGTTTATGGTACAGCCAGAGTGAAGGCCAATTCCAACAGATCCACATTCAAAAAGCCAGCACCAGAATCATCTTGCATAACACAATGACAGTGGTAAACTGGCAGCCCAGTGGAATGCATTAGCAGAGGTCATCCTTACCATATTTCACTGTCATTCACCAGAATCAGTATGGTGGTGCTGCCTTTCATTTGGTTGTTTTAATTGGCCATTTACTTTAAAATGGTAGATGAAGAGGCATTTATTATCAAGCATCTTCCAAAATCTCCAATTTGGAACAAAATATTATGAAAAAATAATCCTCTTTAATAATTGTATGAGACAGTCTTCTGAAGTTATCTTCTGTAGTTGAAGGCTGCACAGCTCTAGCAAATATATACTTCATATTTCCTGAAATGTAGTAAATTTGGGTTGTAACCATTATTTTCAGGTAATGGTTATAACTGTCGCAGTCAGTTACATGTAAGTTGGCAGTAATGATTTAAGTTGTGTGTTTTCATGGTTATCACATTCCAGTTACGTTAAATTAATGGTTACTAGTAAAGATTAGCTCAACTATGTTTCAATACGAACAATGTCGATAGGGACTTCTTTGTTATTTGATGCAATCTAAAAAGAAGTTTCTCTAGCTGTGTCAACACTGATTACTACAGTGGTTTGTAATGCAAAATGTATTTGCACTTGCTTCTATATTCATTCCTCTGCATTGTCCTGCCCTATTGGCCAAGCTATTTGCACCATAAGTGTGCCTCTTTAACACATACAGATCGAACAGCTGCAACAAAATGAAAAAGTCATTACATTCATGCAAATGAGCTTGGATGCATGCAGTTTTATAATATTAATAAAGAATATTCAGCTTGCAATTATGGTGCATTTGGTAATGGGGCAACCATTTCAACTTCAAGGTTTGATTACAGAAATACTGGTTTAATGCTGTTGTATATCAATCTGTCTTTCATTGTTCTTTGTCAAGCAATGTTAAACACGTAAATATACATAAATCCAAAGGAGCAGAAACTGTAGTCACACACCTTAATGTACGCTTTTCAAATTCGAAAGTTGGAGAAATTTCATGTTTCTTTAAGCGATCTTAGAGAATACACTTGCTGAAATTGTGCAACTCTGATCTTGATTCACCACTGTTAAAACTTAAGTATCGTTTGAGTTTAGCGGCACATGCATATTTTGCTACTAATCAGCAGTTGTTTTTTCATATTCGTCTACCTGTGATGTATAAAAAAACTTTTGCACCTATAAGCTTATGTGAATAACCACCTTAATGCAATGCATGCAATTTGCTGCTCAAGTGTTGACTGACCTGTGACCTATATTTTAAGCGATAAGCAACAATGCCACTCAGATCTCTTGCAGAGGATATAGATACTGTGTAATGAGTTAACTAGTTCCTGATGCGATATCAATGCACATGGATAACTAGTTACTTCGGTAACCATTATTGGGTAACTAGTTACTGCTGTCTGCATTACTTCTGTAACCATTACATTATTTTCTACCCATCCCTATAGTAAATGTTTCAATATCTATTCTAAAAATATTCAAAAGAATGGCATTTTTGACTACACGAAAAGTTACTCCCAAAATTTGTATCTATTAATTTCATAGCTTGTCCTTTTCTGGTTTTAATTTTAACTTAATCTTTTTCTGCACTAAATATTACACCCAGTTCTTCCCAATATTCCACCACTATTCATTTTTCAGTAGGATATAAAAAATTCTAACCATCACCTGCTATCTCCATTACAATAATAAGTACTGGGATTTCAAAAGTGGAATCTGGTTCAGAATTGACTTTCATTCTGATCTCAAATTTATACACGAAAGAACATATCACGGAGAAAGGCAACTGCCCTCAAAGTCAGACTAAAGCTATGTTCCCCATGATCTGTAATCGTTAAAAAAACAATTTCATCTATTCATCTTACAAGAACTTAAATTTAATTTACGCATTGTTCCAAGTCAACTCGGCACACTACAAACCTCACCATCTTAGATTTTCCATGACATTTGGCACAGGTGTAGTATTCGTAAAGATTTGGAAAAATACCAAATTTTTTGGAGATATGTCTGATCATTTTTTAATTACAACTATGTAAAGCTAAAAACAATTTGACAAAAAATGATGAATGTGAACTTTAATTCTCTAACAGCGCTCCTATTTGAGCTAGAGAGATGGGAGAGATGCCATTTTACTGCATTTTTCATGCCCTTTCCTGTAATGTACAACACGCTATAGGCTACAAAAAACAAATGTCAAAATCTAAATAAAGTTTTTAGTTCAAATTTTTTCAAAAAGCACATATTTTAAAATTTTCTAACTAATTTCATGAATAAGTGACTTCTTGTAATTCACCTGGCAAAATATAAATTGAGGATAAGGGATTCATTGCTTGGATAATTTAAAGCTGAACTCTATTTTTCATTTGAATGCCCTGTAATCGGGTGATATGCGCTGGTATCGATAATTTTACATCAAATAATGGACCTAACAATTATGTAAAATAATTACCACTACAGTCAAACTGGTAACTTTTATGAATGAAATGTTAATCAATGTAATGTAAATAAAAACAATTAGGCTATTATTACATTTTTAATCAGCAAAGTTTTAAAATTCTAATATGACAACAGTATCTAGACAATGTCTAAAACAATTAAATTATACCGATTTGTAAGCTGCTGACAATACTCATTAACCCAACCTTTATAAAAATAAAACAATGATATAAATTTACAAATTAAAAATGTACAACAAATAAACGTCGCTTGTAAAAGTACACATTCAGTATTGGTACAATATTTTACAATAACGTGCATTGATTTTTTGTATTATGAGCCTGTTTATGCAGTAGTAACAAGTTGAATCCTGCATAGACTTGCTCCCTCGCACTGATGCTTGCATTAGAGCTGTCAAGGATATGCATTTTACTTGTTTGTTTCATATGGTATAGGTCTTGCCAGGGATATTGGCATATGACCTTCAGAGCTAGCCCAGTCAGCCAGCCCTCTGATGTTTCAATACCTCCCTTGCAAGTAGCATGTGGTTCCTTCTGTCCAGTTGTGGTCCAGTTCCTTCCACCGTATACAACTCCCGTCTCAACTTGCACCATTCTTCGAGCTGCAGCCCCGTATGTGTCATACATCTATACGGTAAATGACTCGCATTGTAGCTTTCCATTAAAATTTTCACATGCCAAAATCCGTGGCGCGACCTGTACATAATGAGACTCGCTCACTTCTTCGAGCCCAACTCATTCAAAAGCATCAACAAATATACCAAACTATGGTCGAGCTTCTGGATCATATTCCCTCTCGTGGTAAATGGGCAACTATTCATTCGTGCGTTTGCTTGTTTCAACATTCATGATATCACAGCATTTTTAAGACACATTCGCTCACTTCTTCGAGCCCAACTCATTCAAAAGTAGCAACAAATATACCAAACTATGGTTGAGCTTCTGGATCATATTCCCTCTCGTGGGAAATGGACAACTATTCATTCGTGTGTTTGCTTGTTTCAGCATTCATGATATCACAGCATTTTTAAGACACATTGCTTCAGTGCATTAGGGCAAATGAATGACCTTATCATTTGCAATGTTACTACATTTTTGACCATTTCTATTTACTGTTACGGTCAAAGCTTCTTTTACTACATTATGTTACATAAAATGGGGTGGAAACACGGACCTCCTTAAAGCATATAAAACATACATAAAACCTAAACTATTATATGGAGGAGAACTACTACCAACAGTAAACAAGAGACTTAAAAGTAAACTAAAAATTTCACCAAATAATTCACTAAGAATAATAACAGGAGCTGTAAAAACACCAATTACAGTACTACAAAGCTTCATAAAACATGGCTATAGAATTGGAACATGAGTTGAAAGCAATTGCTCTAGCACAAAAACTGCAAATCAATGGAAACCGATACAAGTGGTACCATGCGGCAGACACTAAGTAATTTAAAAACTCAAATAAGCTTCAGAACATATATTAATAACTTAAAATACAAGAATATAAGTACAATAAATATAATGGCAACAGAGGTAACGAGTCCAATAGAATATATTGATATACAATATCAGAATGACCTGATATATACAATACACAAACAGGGCAACAAACCAGATGAAATGAGAACCATAGCAATAGCTACAGAAAATGAAAGATACCCAGAAAAAGAATGGCTCCGAATATATACAGATGGATCCCTCATCAATAAAAAAGCCGCCAGTGCAGGAGTATACTGTAAACATTTTGCACAGTATCTAACATTAGATGAAACGTCAAACCACTATGATGGAGAATTAACTATAAAAGCAGCATTACAGAACATTATATAGACCATACATAAAACAAAAAATCATCTTATCAGACTCAAAATAAGCCATAGATGGAATAGTAAATTACAATAATAAAACAAGAAATATTCAAGAAATAAGAAGCCTAATTAAAGCAATTGAAACTAGAAATCATGTCACTACAATGGATCCCAGCTCCTGTCAGACTTTTGGGCAATGAACATGTGGATCATTAGCAAAGAAAGGTGCAATACAAAAAATAAAACCTGTGGGACAAATAGAAATAAACAATTAAATAACATTAAACAACATTTTAAAAGACAGCAGACTTCATGAAGAAGATAAATTAAAAGATATTCTAAGAACATTATAGATAGAGTTGATATACAAAAAATGCCAAGGAAAATTGTAGTGGCCTTATTTAGGATGGCAATTGGCCACGATTGCCTCGCTGAACACCTCTACAAGACATGATGCCTACCTACACCCAAGTGCATTCTGTGAAGATGTCATCTTGCACAAACAGCATATCACCAAATGCAAAGGCCTTAAAAGTGATAACTTACAGACTTTATATTGGGAAGCCAGAGGAAAAATGATGCAGATCAATTAATTCCCAGTGCCATTTGTGAATAACGACATTATGTTACAAAAATACAATTTTGTTACATTCTATTCCATCATTACATCTTAGCAAAACACATTAAAATAAGTTCCAAAATAAATGTCGAACAAATTTTATATACAATTTCATTCAGAATTTCTCAGAGAGAAAACGTGAGTCATGTGCATAAACATTTATAGTTTGTATAAGTGTAATTAAACACACATTACAAATTATATATAATACGATATATTAAATAATGATTCTTTAAACTCCAGAAATTGCACAATGGCATTAAAGTAAATTATACTACTACCAACCTTTAACACAAATTAAGGTTAATTATTTCCAAAGTTGTGGCTTTACCTACTTTAATAATATATACATGGCTGTACCTAAAACTTCATTTTGTTTTAAACAGTTAAAAAGTAATAAACCTGAGAATAAACTTGGTAATGTCAAAAACCTCTAACAGAAAACTCGCAATACTTGAGAGCACCTTAATGTTACAAATACATAGTATGAAATCTCAAATAGTTAAAAAATAAAACCAAAGAGTGTTTTCATAAGTCAATTCCAGATAGTCATTTAGTGACTAGAGCCCTTGATGAGTGGATGTATTCTGAATTATTGTATTCAATATTGGCTTTCCTTCTCAGGCCTAAAAAAACTCTTATTAGTTTAGTGTTAAATTATCAAGCCAGTGAAAATATGTTAATAGAACTTGACAATTGATGGTGTTCAAGTGTCCCCCCCCCCCAACATGAAAACTAATGATTTGTCAAATGTTCAGTGCCTGTAATCCGTTAAAGAAAACGAATCATTTTATTAGACAGAGAAATGTCACAGCATGGATGCCCTAACTCTTTCCACAACTACACAATGGCTCAAAAATTTATAATAAATGTAGACAAGAAATAACTATGTTAAAAATTGAACAGCCCATAAATGATAAAAATGTTGAAGATTCTTCCAACTTGGAGACATTCATGGAAACAGATCTAGAATTTATAGCAAATTCAGAGGTTGTTCACTCAATAGATCTCTTCAAGAGTTAAGTTTCCCATAGATAAGACAAAAATAAAATCCAAGCACTGTGCCAATCAAAGGTTAATTAATAAATAAATAAATAAATAAATAAATAAATAAATAAACAAACAAAAATCCATATCTAAACATAACCTTTTTGTTGCTGCTGAAAATGCCTCAAAAAATGATATTGGTGAATAAGTTCTCCAGAATCTCAAAAATAACCAAGTTCTAAAAGTAGGATGAAAAAGCTGTTTTTAACACACTTAGCTGAAAATTGGAGTGTTAGACAGATAACACATGAATATAATGAAACCAACTACAGTAGAATCTCGTTAGTACGTTTTTGCAGGGACCTAAGTATTTGGACGTCATAGGCGGGAAAACGTGTTAACGAAAATGCAAAATCTGCAATTTAAGAACATAAGTAATAAAAATCTAATAATTACTATGTCTCCATAGGCAATTTAAATCAATTTTGAGTACAATTTCATACTGAATACGATCCGCGTTTCCATGTTAAATTCAATATGTTTAAATGGATTTGGATACACAAAGCCTGAGAATAAATAATTTAAGCTTTTATTTTGGTCAACTTGGATTTTTTAGGTTATGAATGTTTTTGAGAAAATAAATTGCGAATTGTGGAAGTGGCAATAGTGGTTTTGCTGTGTGTTTTATTACACACGTGATAACAATTTCTGCTAAAAAAGAAAAAATTATGAGCGTGCATCGTGTTACGAGTACAATAGACGATATCTTTGGTGTATACAAGACGATTTGAATACGGAGGTGTTTCCATGCAACAAATTTCGTTCCGGTCCTCTTCTGATCCTATTTTCCAAGAGAAAAGTTTTGTTTTAGTATTTTTCCCTTCTTTAAAAGCAGTTTCAATCAATTTAGGTTTGCTAACAATCGTGTTTAAGGTTGATGGAACTTCCGCACTATATCGACATGTTTTATATTTGGATTGTGATTACATCAAGGATTTTCAGCTTTTCACTGTTGGTTATTTACCTACTACACTTTCTTTTTTTCATTGTAAATGAAAAGTTAAAATACAATCTACGGTTGTTTGGTCATCACTCAACATTAGAAACTATCGTTAGCGTTTACCGCGTTTACCACGCCAAGGTAAAGCATTCTCTATCCCGCCCACAGAAATCGTGTCACACAAGTATTTAAATGCATGTATGTGATTGGCTGCCGATATCCACCCCGTGACCAAGGATTGACCAAAGTAGCAAATGAGGACGTCAAACTATGAACGTGTTATAATAAACGCCTACTCCCACGGTACCGATCAAGGATTGGCCAAAACAGCGAATGAGGACGTCAAAATTCAAACGTAGTAGGCGGGACCGGGAAAACGCACTAAGCAAACATTTATTATATTTGGTGATTTGGTACCGGGACTTTTATAATTCAACGTAATACACGGGAAAACGTGTTAATGAGGAACGTGCTAACGAGATTCCACTGTACATGATCCAGCAATCAAATAATTTTTTAAAGAAAAAACTATTTTGGAAGGTCCAAATTCAAAACTAGGGAAAAGCTTGCCAATAGAAACTTTTGGAATTGTAAGTTCATTTTATGAAAACAAAGTTAGCAGGGCAATGATGGGTATTAAAGATTGTGCAACACTCGCTAAATCAAATGAAAGGCATTCAAAAATTGTGAAAACCCAAATTTTGTGTAAGCCTGAAGAAGCTTCCAAACATTTCCAAGACAAGTTTTCTAGCATAAAAATAGGTTTCTCCAAATTTGCCAAGTTGAGACCGAAACATTGCAATTCAGCTGATCAGAGTGGCACACACAGTGCATGTACAATTCACCAAAATGTCAAGTAAATGAAAGAAAATACTAGACTGAATACAGTAAAAAATCTGATGTTACTCTCACATGACTTTTTCTACTCTTGTACAAACTATTTTTACAAACGGTTATTCTCCATCTACTTCATGTTAATCGAGATAAACATTTGCAGACTATCTTATTACTAATTTTCTTGTAGATGCAAGGGGAATATATATTTACAAGGGCAATATAGAAATATTGTAGCCTTTAAGTGCATACATATCTCTTAATAGCTGGTTGCTAGGTGCAGCGCCATTCCCTTTGCCACGGATTAATACTCTTTGCATATACAAGACAAAAAAAATTAATAACGAATTCCCATTTGAGAAAATAAGTATTGAAAAATTTAAGGGAATAACAAGCAATATCTCGAAAATGGTTCACTCAACAACAAAAATGTATATGACATAAATTGTGTATTTTAACGCGATCTACATTTTGTGTGTAGTAAAATTTTGTCTATCTCTTATGGTTTACCAGTTAGGCAAAAGTCGTTCACAATGAAGAATACTTTTGGAGACATTCCCAGAAAATTCAAGATATACATTTTATTTGTCATGAAAATATCTTAAACATGATATTTTAATCAAAATCGTTAAGAGCCATTTTTGAGAAAATTAAAATTTTCGAAAAATATTCCATGTAAAGGGTACTCTGGGGTGGGGGGATTTTCTTGAAAACCTTCGTGTCACATCTCTGGAAGATACTGAACCTAAATACCAAGTTTGGTGTTTATCCGACTGTTCGTGTCCGAGTTATGCTGTTAACAGATAGACACACACACGGACATGTTTCCAAAAATGCTTTTTTTGGATTCAGGGGATCTCAAAACATGTATTTCCGGTGAAATCTTGATATCGAATTTTTGGGTGGAATACAATACTTCCCCTACTTACTATACGTAGTAGAGAAAAATGGAAACAAAAAATTACAAGCAATGTCTAGCAAAAGTACTTTGTACCCATCAACTGATTGCAACATGGAATGCTCTTACTGTCCAGGTAAAACAGAGATGTAACATTTGCAAGAATCCTTTACTGAAAACTTAGCTGAAAGATTGAAATTAAAAAAAAATTTTCACCAGTGGGTTTCAGTTGACCACTAATCTAAGAGACTTTACAGAAATCTCCAGAAGAATTTTATTTATTCTGCAGCAAATTACCCTCTCTGGTTCAGCATGATTTCATTGTCAAGCAGCAGGGATTGTTCCATGTACACAGAAGAAAATCTCAAAATCAAAATTTGCATTCACCTATGATTTTTCTGAAAATTACAGCATAGTTTTACAAGGTGTGACACAAAGCTATCACTAGACAAGCCAACGGGCCACAATTCATCCCTTTATATTTCAAAAGGGAAAACAAAAGTTGAACACGTTTAGTTATGTAGTGTTTCCAACTGCCTAGAGCACAACAATCATATACACCTTTAAAAAGAAACAACCTTTCTGACAGCCAAATTTCAAAAACTTCCCAACAAGTTCTTTTTTTATTTTTCAGATGGGTCTGCTGCCTAATTCAAAAATGAAAAACTTTTTGAACCTCTGTTTTCATGTGCAACATTTTAAAGTGAAAGAGTGGCACTTTTCGCCACAGCACATGGTACAGAGCCTTGCAAATGAGATGGGGAGTTTGAAAAGAGACTGGCAGAGCTCATGCTAGTTACTAAGATCCTATGAAAATCAAATCCAAATCCCAATGCAACTTTGAGTGGGCAGTATGTGTTCATTCCCAAAACTAATAAAAAATATTGGTGATAAACTTTCCATGTGATTTGCAGGATTGGGAAAAGGAAGTTTCAAAATCTCCCAATTAATTTAAATTAGAAGGCATATCAGGCATTTCACCATTCATCTACAGATGGCTCGGGTATGTTTTACAAAAATGAATAACTTTATGAAGTAAAAATAACTTTCTTCATCCATCTGGACCATATACATCATTCTCATATCCAAGAAATGCTAATGTTCTAGGGGTGTCATTAATAGATATTCTGAAGAAAGTGAATCTGCAACTCCCACTGGAAGAAGTTATATTCTGCTTGAAAGTGATGTATGCTAAATAAATGAGGCTTTTTCAAACTTCAAAACTTAATGATAAACATGTCCTATTACTTAATGAAAAGTTACTTTAGACTTATTACTGTATGAAAGAATACATTACTGTATTCTTGTACTGTTGTGGTCCTTAGCATCCCATTCTATATTGGATGTGAAAGACCAATAATTTTGCTCAGAGACCTCTATCAGACTTGAGGTTCTTTTACGTGCTGTAAATCTACGACACAGGACCACTGGCTTTACTTCCCTTCCGAAGGAAGCCATGCTAAGGATTTTTACGCCCAAAAAAATCCATTGCCCTCCGCTGGGTTTGAACCTGCGACCTCATGTTTTTACAAGATCATTGGATTTAGCTGAAACTTAGTGCCTATCCATTTCATTACTTTCTGATTCCAAATATGTGTACTTTTTCCGTGCATATTTCCACATTTTGACCTTTTTGGGGATAAAAACATGCATAATGCATATATAAGGTATACTGAGCTTAATTATTCATATAATATACATTATTTTCAGTTTAAAAGCATGTTTTAATGATTTTGAGTAGACACCTCAGTTTTTCAATTTTATGATCCTTATTTTTGCTTCAGGAATCAGAATTGAGGAAAGAAAAGGGGGGTGGGATAAATAGAAACTCGAGATTCTCACAATAAGGTGACTTTCCCAAAATTTTACTGAAAGCCCTCTGCAAACCACCTGTCAAACCAATTTATTTATCCATAATAATCACCGGCAAGCCCTTGATTTAGAAAACAATGGAAATTTAGCCTTCTAAGTCAGGTATCATGCGTGACTGACGTGACAAAGACACAGCTGCAGAGCGGTTTTGTAGAATTTGAACAAACCTTACTTCTAAAACTGAAATCATTCACTAAACTGTCTTCGCAGAGTGAGTGAAGGAACCTCATAAGCGGTTAATGTGTTATTCTGTTTGTGTGGTTAATGTGCTTCTAATATGCCTCCAATTAAAAGTTCCAGAAGTGTACTCCTTGCACAGTGGATAAAAGGAAAGGATTTTATTAGATCAGATGGGGGTGTTTTATTCTGCGATTGTTGTATTAAAGAGGTAAACTATTTTAAAATAGAGAGTTGAGGGTTGTTACACTACATCACTATGATAATCTTACTTGAACGCGTTTCGGGAGACGGCTTGTCCCCATCGTCAGCATTCTCTCTCAACTGATATTTGCCGGTCATCGTCTGACCGGCAAATATCAGTTGAGAGAGAATGCTGACGATGGGGACAAGCCGTCTCCCGAAACGCGTTCAAGTAAGATTATCATAGTGATGTAGTGTAACAACCCTCAACTCTCTATTTTAAATTATGACACATCACTGTTACAAGCCTCTAAATCTTCAAAAATTGAGGTAAACTATTCTTTTTCCAAAACTTTTCTATGGCACTTGTTCTTTGTGAAACATTACAAAATTTATTGCAAATAATTAAATAAGAATGGCAGTTTTTTTAAAAATCATATCCATATAACTGAAAGTTTTCACAATTTTAGATAAAATTACTAAAAAAAATTTCCAAGTCAAACAGCATGTCGCATCTGCATCACATATTGCAAGAATGCGGAAAAAAAAAGAATCTGCAACACACCAAATCCAGGGAGTTATTACTGCTCCCACACCTAAGGCGCCGCAAAATAATTTTTACATGGATTTGTCCAATGCTTTTGTAGGAGCAAATATACCACTTGACAAGCTCAGAAACCCATCTCTAAGTTTTTTTTGGGAGAAATATACATCCCCAATCCCTCAACATTGAGGAAAATTTATGTTCCAAAATCTTATAATCAGGCGGGCCTACATAATGTATTTGCCAAAATAAATTTAATTTTGTGTAAAAATAAATGAAAGCTATTTTCACAACCTAAAAATACTTTTGCTAACCAGATATTGGATAAAATTTGCAAGGGCTTGGGAACTTCAAACATATGGACATGTGTAGATGAAACAACTGGTCCTATGGGGCGCTATGTTGCTAACCTAATTGTAGGAAAATTAAGTGAAGATAGGCATGGTCATCCCCATCTAGTGTGCTGTAAAGTCCTGCAAAAAGCAAACAACTCCACAATTGCTAGTTTCTTTGATGGATTGTGCAGGTTTTAATCAGATATTGTAATTGAATAATATTTTAAATATTTTATTCTCTTTTAAGATCCTATTTTTATAAATCATTATCTGAGAAAATGATTCTTCTATTTTAGGTATTCTGTGGCCAATAATCTAAAAGCAGAGTTCTTTTGCTAAGCGATGCTGCTCCCTGCATGCTGAAAACTGGGAAAGTAATTAAAATATCCCACTCAAATGTAAAACACATTACACGTCTTGCTCATGGGCTCCATCGTGTTACAGAAGCAATGATGTGGCATATTAATAATTTGGGGGGGGGGGTTTACATTATTGGTCTACATTGTCATTACCAGACACATTGTTGTTTACGTCATTCTTGGCTGGTAGCTTTGCTAGCCACGAGTAGTGGGGGATAGAGTCACTCTCAGTTAGGATTCTGTGAGTAACAGACTGCGTGTGTAAGCCAAGCTTTGGATCGGTGGACATCTCCTGCCACCTTCCATTTTTAATAATGTAGGAACCCCAAACGTTTGGAAAATAAATCTAGAAAAGTGTGAGTAGATGTGTGTTATGGGTTTCGTACAGTAAAAACCCATGCCTTCCTGTGAACCTCCACACCACGTTTCGATCCTCCTCAGCCAAGTAAGTATAAGTCCCCTCAATGTGCATGCTGGGTATTAGAAATTAATTTAATTTTCATGTGAACTTTTAGGCCACCCACCCAGCATGTAACAATACGCTGTAATTATGACAATGTCAATTTGATAACTAAAAAGGTATATGTAAAATTTAGGTTTATATCAGTTTTAATGGTCTCAAAGCTGTAAAAATAAATTAGTCATTTTGATATTTTGTTTTATACAGGTGTTTTCGAAAGCCCCTGCACATGTAGCTGCTTACAAAGAGTAGCAGAGTTACCATTACCCCTTCAGCCCATCCTTACTAGATGGGGTACTTGGTTGGAAGTTGCACTGTTTTACTGTGACGATTTTGATGCCATTAAATTGGTATGAAATAAAATTTGATACATAGTTAATTGCAATAAAATTAATACCTCAACATTTACCAAAGTACTTCTTTCATTTTAGGTAAAAAATAGTTTCTCGCCAGATGATGCCATATGTATCAGATGCACAAGCAGCATTTGAATACAAAAATGTGCAGCAGAATTTAATTTACATTAAGACAGACTTCTCCAAATTGCCCTCTACAATAACAAAAATTAAAAGCCACATGTATGTCACTGGAAAACTCAATGTCAATTCTTGAGGAAGTCAATTCTTGAGGAATTCCATAGATTCCTCAGTCATGCCCAAGGGAGATATGCAAAAAAACAAACTGGAAAGTGTCAAACATGAACCCAGACTATGGATTCTTCTGTTCAGTAAAAAAGGTTGAAAGCATGAATGAAGAACTTGACACGACACTGTCACAAATATGTTCGTTCAAATTTGCCTATAACATCTTGCGATGTAGAGGTCATTTTCTGCCTACAAAAATATTTTGACTGATAAGCGTAGAACCTTGCAGAAAAAAGTTAGAAATCTTAGTTGTTAACTGTGCAAAATGGGAAGTGAATGAACTAGACAAAAAAAGATAGTGCATATTTTAATGTTTTTTTCACTTGATCGTGCATGAATGCATGCATATTTTGGGATTTGATAGTGCATGGAATTCTCATTTTTAGTTATAATTTAAGAATATAGGTATAATTTGCCTAATCAGAATAAATGGTTCTAATAATTGTGTGAAAGATTTAGTTCATACAAAGAAAAGAGTGAAATATTTCCAAGGAATAGGTGAGGTAGTTTATCCACAAACATAACTTGTTGGGAAAACAGTGAAACATACTGGAGTGTAATAATGTTCTCTATAATAAAATCAGTGGCTCAAGCTGATGTCCAACATGCCTACAAAACATGTCTGAAGGTAATTTGCCACTATAGTGAAGCACGAGTATTAAGTCCATTACTGATCTTCAGCACTAGTTCATTCTCTTAAAAATCACAATATTTCATGAAACGTTAACCTATTTTTGATAGGTATCTTATTTGCTGGGAAAAACAAAAACAAACAAAACAGAACTTTATTTAGAAGTCAAGAAAAAATATTTTAGGATAATCTACCTAAAACAGAAAATGAGCAGTAGCAAGCGACTTTTGGGAAAACCATGAAATAACCTCAAAAGTCAAACTTCTTGAGTTTAAGATTCAAAAGATCTAACTGGGAAGAATTTTCATTTACACATGAAAAATACAATGCAATTTTGACATTCAAAACCAGACGTCCACCATATAATATGATATGGGAATAATAGTTGCCAAAACATCTTTTTAAAAATGAGTTGTGAATTACTTTACCTATTCCATGGTAAAAATTGTAATATGAGGGCAACACTGAAAATTTAAAAAATCAACAAGCATTAGTTTTAAAAAAAAATTAAAACAATTTTATTGTTTTTCAAAATACTCCCGTTTAACATCAATATGCTTTTTCATTCAATGAAACCAGTGCTTAAAGCAATGATGCCACAATTCCCGAGGCACTTCAAAACCACGATGTTATAATGTTCCACTGCTTCATCTGATGACAAAAGTGATTCCTACATTTTATCTTTAATTTATGGAAACAAAAATAAATCAAGGTGCTAGGTCATGGTTGTATGGTGGAGGGTCCATGGTGCTGACCTTTAGGGCATCCAGATATTCAGTTTACTGTATGCATTGTCATGATTTAACAGTTTTCCTTTTGGGTAGTTTTCACAACTTGTTTCAAAATGTTGTGGTAAACAGACATTTGCGTACCAATCACCAGTAACGGTATGTCTATCTTCTAAAGCTATAGTAGCAATATGGCCTGTTTTGGAAAAAAAAAAAAAAAAAAAAAACCCGGAGCCATTTCTTACCAGCACTGCAAGTTCATGGGGTTTTGTAGGCTTAAGTTCTGTTTGAAAGACCCATTGATTCATCACCAGTGCTGATATTCCAAATTAAATTTGAAGTGCTGCCTCAGAATTTTTCCAGAGTTTTTCTGCACCAATCAATGCACTGTTTTTGATCAGGAGTCAATTTATGTGGAATCCATCGACAACAAAGTTTTCTCAAGTCTAACTGTTGATGTAAAATGTTTTGGATTTGACTCATACCAATGGCCCAAATAAATTCACAAGATGTTTGTTGATCTTCGGGCATTGCTCAAACAGCAACAATATTTTCATCAACAGCAGCAGTTCTTGGGTGTCCTTCACGAAATTCATCACTAAGAAAAATCTCTCTTGAATTTGCTGTACCAATTATAAATTGTTGCCTTAGATGAGGCAATGCATTTCTAAGTCAATCTTCACATTGTTTAGGCAATAACAATTTAAAATTCCTTTAAATAAATAAAAATAAAAAATAAATAAAAAAAAAATCACAGCCCAGAAATGTTCTCTAGTCAAATTCATTTTTGGATGAACACAAAATCTTTAAATAGTAATTAAACTATTACAGCAAATATAACAAACTACACGACAATCAACTCCCAAAACATTACAAAGTAGCTGTCAAATATAAACAAATTCCATTTATGATATATTAACTGGAAGTGGTATTTAGTGAGGTGAAATGATAGCTTTTAAAAGTAACTTGAGTCAAAATTAACACTTAATGCTTTACACTAACTTTTACATTTTTGCACAATTTGCACATTCCCTCTGGAAATATCTAATCATTCGGGCAGTCGAGGGTAGCTGATGAAGCAGATGTCTGAAACATATGTACTACGTTTAAGTTAGTGAAACATTAAGGTTAATTTCAACTTAATGTTACTTTTAAAATTTAATTTGTTTTGAGAAACATGGCATTCTAAAAATTCAGTATCGTTCTATCTTCACCATTAATAGCTTCAAAATAAACCTAAGAGAAATTAATGACACAAAAGGCATAATGCATTCATCTCCATATACTATGGACAAAAGTCTCAGCACACCTATTTCCTATCTGTATTTCTTCTTGCAAAACAAATTTGAATGGAAATGTACACTTTATGCTGCTAAGGTGTATCTCTGTAGACAACTGATCTAGGCTCTAATATGCATTTTGTCCATAATTACAGGCATCACTTATGGGAAAGCATCTGTCCAAGCCTCTTTATCTGTTTTCATTCAGTCAGAAGGTTTCATTTTAAAGTTTTTCTTAGCAAGATCAGACAGTATTACAGCACTTCCAACTCAGTGGCACCATTTTCTTGTCGATTTCATTGACGATCTAGCTATTGATTTGGCAATGGCAGTACGAATTTTCCATTAACAGAAGGTTTTGCTCTGCACCTTTAACACTTCTGATGTTGAAAGCTTCTAACAAGTTAGCTCTTGCTTGTGGTGCCTTAACAAAATCAAACCTGAAAATCCGGAATCTTGCTCATGCATTTAATGGTGCATGGCCATTAAGCAGGCACATGTCTTTCCTTCATGTTAGAGACGTTTGTATCTGCAACTAAAACTAAATTCTTGACACAGTTATTGACTGGCTTATTTGCATTGTTGTGATTTCAGAGAATTACCAGCTCAGTTTTTACACACAAATTTGTTCTGCAGAAAGGAAAAAACAGGTGCAATGAAACTTTTGGCCACACTGTGCTGGCAACCAACAAAAGCAACCGTGTCATGGCTCACCTGCTGGTCAGACAGAATGCGATGGGATGAGGTGAATTTTTCCCCCCCTTTATATGCTGCCTATCTGTATACATGCTTTTACGTTTGCAACAATTGCTCATGGCAGTAGCGTTTACTGTTTATCTTTGGGTTGTCATCTTTTAATTCACACTCTTTCATACTTCCAGACTCTAGGGAGGTCAGGGAATAATCCTGGCCAAAGAAAAATTTCCAGCCTCCAGCCAGGAATCAAACCTGGGATCTCTAGATTAGGAGGCTGGGATGCTAACCACCAGACCACAGAAACAGTCAAGGTGAAGTTATTTCTCTACTTTTCTGGTATTTCCCATGCCTCATCTAGATGACCACCTGCTTTTAATAAGCTGTGTAAACATTTCGTCTCCAAAAGCTTTCCAATCAGTATGTTTATGAAAATATACTTACTGGAGCTTGGTCTCTAGGATGTGGTGGTTGCTCTCTCTCACGCTGAGGCTGAGGATGGGGATGAAATGTCTGATTCTGGCCAATGGCTGATCTGTTGGCTTGCCTGCAAACAAATAAGATCCATAACTACAACTACACCTTTGTCAAGACACAAATGATAATTTGATGAGTAAATCACACGATTTCCTCTAACAATTGCAATTTCAATTATCAGGGTGTCTAATTCAATGCCAAACTTTTAATTCCAGGAATTATCTTTTCTTCCTTTATTACTTTCTCTACTACATATAGTAAGTAGGGGAAGTATTGCATTCCACCCAAAAATTCGATACCGAGATTTTACTGGAAATACATGTTTTGAGACCTCCTGAATCCAAAAAAAGCATTTTTGGAAACATGTCCGTGTGTGTGTGTGTGTGTGTGTGTGTGTGTGTGTGTGTGTGTGTGTGTGTGTGTGTGTGTGTCTGTGAACAGCATAACTCAAAAACGAACAGTCGGATAAACACCAAACTTGGTATTTAGGTTCAGTATCTTCCAGAGATGCGACACGAAGGTTTTCAAGAAAATCCCCCCACCCCAGACTACCCTTTACATGGAACATTTTTCGAAAATTTTAATTTTCTCAAAAATGGCTCTAACGATTTTGATGAAAATATCATATGTTTAAGATAAAGTCATGAGAAATGAAATGTATATCTCGAATTTTCTGGGAATGTGTCCAAAAGTATTCTTCATTGTGAACGACTTTTGCATAACTGGTAAACCATAAGAGATAGACAAAATTTTACTACACAAAAAATGTAGATCGCGTTGAAATACACAACTTATGTCATATACATTTCTTTTGTTGAGTGAACCGTTTGAGATATTGCTTGTTATTTCCTTAAATTTTCCAATACTTATACTTTTTCTCAAATTCGTTATTCATTTTTTTATGTCCTAGACATGCAAAGAGAATGGAATTCGCTGCATAGCAACCAGCGTTAAAATATTTGACTATCGCTTAAAAGCTACCATATTCCCCTCGCATCTACAAGAAAATTACCAATAAGATTGACATCTCGATTTCTCGATTAACATGAAGCATTTGGAGAAAAGGCGTTTGTAAAAATAGATTGTACAAGAGTAGAGAAAGTCATGTGAGTGTAACACATCAGATTTTTTTTACTTTCTCTACCACTTACCTACAGCAAGCAGAGGAATTATTGCATTGTCAAAATGTTTCATAGAGATTTCACAGAAATGCACACTTTGAGGTCCCCTGAAAATAAAATTTAAAAAAAGTGTGCATGCAGGTGAGACTGTGCGCATGTGAGCGAGTGTGTGAAAAAGCAGCGTAACTCAAAAACAAAAAGTTGTTTAAGTACCAAACTTGAAATTTAAGTTCAGTATCTTCCAAAGATACCCTGTATATGGACAATTTTTCAAATGTTTATTTTATCTAAACAGCTCTTCGCGCACGCGCACACGCACATTTCCAAAAATGCTTTTTTTGGATTCAGGGGGCCTCAAAACATTTATTTCCGGTGAAATCTTGATATAGAATTTTTGGGTGGAATACAGTACTTCCCCTACTTACTATACATAGTAGAGAAAGTAAAAAGTAGACCTCTTTAAAATACCTAATTTATTTCAAATAACCTGCTTTTGTGGCAGTGCTCATTTCCAAGATCTATTATTATTGGATTGAATTTTTAAATATTTTGTCATTCCTCTTGAAAGTGTTTTATAATTTAGATGTTTCTTGTGATGTCATGTAAAAGGTACCAAATTTCAAGGTCAGTATAAATCACTCCACCTTTAAATGCCTATCGATGTACCACCAACAAAATGTGTACTGAAACAATTTCTGCAAAGGTTTTACCTAACATGAAATGGATAGAAAAATAAGCTTTTAAAAGAATAGCTTGTAGAAGATATATAAAAATAAATGATTATTGGTAAGAAAGTCATGTGAATAACTCCTCCGATTTTTAATATTAAGCTCAGCAAGTTCATTAAAGGTCTTTTTAAATACTTTCCACAATTTTACTCTTAGAGGTAGCAACTGTAAAGATGCTCATTTTAGTTGGATTCATCCTTTTCCTTATACTATTTCACAGCTTCATATTTACACTCTTTATCCAATTATCTCTTCAGAACTTTGATATCCATGTGACAATATAAGATCCAGAAGTTCAACTAATTAACATGAATAATAATAATGAACTACTATAACTTAAGTCTTAATGATTAAATCCAATAATGTTAGTAGAACTTACAAAACATGCGATAAAATTTAATATGTGAAATTCTTTTATGTTACACTAAAAGTTAATAGCAAACAAGGCATTTATGCTTACATTTACATGCATAAGTGCTCTAGCTTCAGTGAATCTAGGGTGATGGAGACAAATCTCCAAAACATGTTTCAGTAAGTTTTGGTGAAGAAAGTGAAGCTACAGTAATTAAATTTCAATTTGTGCATGTAAATGTCAAAAAATTTTAGCATTTTCCCAAAAGAGAAGCATTTAATATTCCTATTTACTTTATGCCCCTTTTAAACGGATTCCTCATTTGAAGAAAGTACTTGCACTCCTTTTTACTTTCTCTACTACGTAAGTAAGTAGGGGAAGTATTGTATTCCACCCAAAAATTCGATACAGAGATTTCACCGGAAATATATTTTTGAGGCCCCCTGAATCCAAAAAAAGCATTTTTGGAAACATGTCTGTGTGTGTGTGTGTGCGTGTGCGTGTGTGCGTGTCTGAACAGCATAACTCACAAACGAACAGTCGGATAAACACCAAACTTAGTATTTAGGTTCAGTATCTTCCAGAGATGCAACACGAAGGTTTTTAAAAAATCCCCCCACCACAGATTACCCTTTACATGGAACATTTTTTGAAAATTTTAATTTTCTCAAAAATCGTTCTAACGATTTTGATTAAAATATCATATGCTTAGGATATTTTGATAACAAAATGTATATCTTGAATTTTCTGGGAATGTCTCCAAAAGATTTTTTCATTGTGAACGACTTCTGTATAACTGGTAAACCATAAGAGACAAAATTTTACTACACAAAAAATGTAGATCGCATTAAAATACACAATTTATGTCATATACATTTTTTTTGTTGAGAAAACCATTTGAGGTATTGTTTGTTATTCCCTTAAATTTTTCAATACTTAAATTCTCAAATGGGAATTCGTTATTCATTTTCTTGTCTTGGATATGCAGAGAGTATTAATCTGTGGCAAAGAGAATGGTGCTGCACCTAGCAACCAGCTATTAAGAGAGATGTCTATGCTTAAAGGCTACTGTATTTCTATATTGCCCTTGCAAATATATATTCCCCTTAAGTCTACAAGAAAATTAGCAATAAGATAGAGTCTGCAAATGTTTATCTCGATTAACATGAAGTAGATGGAGAATAAGCGTTTGTAAAAATAGTTTGTACAAGAGTAGAGAAAGTCATGTGAGTGTAACACATCAGATTTTTTGGTTTTATGGTGATTCAACTGGAATGTTTTAAGATGACTGGCACAAAACTGTTATTCGCATATATAAATTGTTAGGTTATCTTGAGCACTATCCCTCATCTTATAAGTTTCACAAAGTTTTCATCATTGTAGCAAGAAACACAACTAAGAGGTATGCACCAACCTAGAGCAAGTTCTATAATAAAATTACTATTGAAGTCAACATTCTGCAACTTCCACACGAGTCACTAAGTATTTTACTCCTTTCCGATATTCCTGGAGTAAATTACCACAGAAGCAGATGTCTCAGAACATCATGTAGTTACCACAGAAGTAAATAGAATGCAAATATAGTTTAGAATTCACTTTTGTGACACAGTAACTCATTTGTTGATTAAACTACATATGGTATATATATATATATATATATATATATATATATAGTGACGTATGCAGAGATTATAGGACATACGTCTCTCTGGTCACCGGGATTTGAGATGGCAGTTGGAACTTGGGGTAGGGAGTTAATCTTTAGGAGGGGATGAGTTGTTTAGCGTCTCTGACGCTTGAGGATAGCGTGGCTTGAGAAAGCGAGTCAGGAGGTAACCTTCGAGCTGTAAGGGTGTGCAACTGCTTTCTCCGTGCCAAGGCATGATGGCCTCGCCGGCAGACATTGGGCTAAGAGAGTAAGCACTACGTTATCTACCTTTATATAATAAATTCCTTAGCCATCCATTCTTTGGAAGTTTTAATTATGTTAGTGTAGAGTCCTTTCTTTCCTTTAAGCCATGTAACGTTTCGAATTAGTAATATTTTCTATATTTTCTTTAGCTGCGTCCCTCATCGTAGCCTCGCCGCGTAAGAAGTTTGATTAATTTCCCGGTACATTCTCTTGCAAGCGAGTAGCTCCCCATCATTTTTGAGCAAATATAAGAAGAGGCTACGACAATTGGTGGAGGCGCCGAGTATTGGTGGAGGGCCGGGCATAATTTTAATTTTTTTTGTGAGATTTTCAAGTGCAAAATTTTTTTTTCTCTATAAAATGTAA
The DNA here is from genome assembly GCA_030765065.1 of Deroplatys truncata. NCBI lineage: Eukaryota > Metazoa > Arthropoda > Insecta > Mantodea > Mantidae > Deroplatys > Deroplatys truncata. The sequence continues at coordinate 74,490,104 of CM060975.1, read as the reverse complement.
CGATTTTTGGTCCTCCACGTGGTTGCTAAAAATGTGAATCTGTTTCTTGGCTTAAGGGTAAGGATTTTGATGGCATAATTTTTTTATTTCTATATTCTAAATTTTGTTGCTTTAATTTCTGAAAGTCCCGTGTCTAAATTTTAATTTTGAGTTCATTTTTGTATTTTTTCCATTGTCTGCCGGCACGACGCTAAAACTCCTGACTCCATTTTCCCCTTATTTTGGCTTCATTTCTACTAAATTTTATCACTGTGCTAAGTTATTCGTGCTGGTCATTTTGAAGTATAAATTTTTGTGAATTGTGAAAAGTGAATTGTGAAAATTGGGTGATATTTGTAACGTTGATAATGTGGTTGCGTGTGAGCTGATTTACGTAACATTGCATTTATTGATTGCATCATATTGAAAGTATTAATGACTCGAAAGTGCAACAAATTATTTCAAAATTCGTGTGTTGCGTGTTTAAAATCTGCGTGTGTATAAAAAGTGTGGTGCATCTGTTTAGAATAATAAAGTAATAAAATGAAAGAAGTCACGTATATATTTTTTGCATTGTACACTCGCGGAAAAATAGTGGTAAAGATAATGATAATTTTGCTTCACCGTTGCCATGCTTGGTTTATTTAGTTACGCAATGCATATTTTTGGGGGAAAATGCTTCACAATTATTCATTTAAGTAAAAGTTTCAGGAGCTACTACCAGCCTTGCCAGTATCATCACCTAATTAGGTTTGATGTGCCTCTAATATGGACCAGTACGATGTGGATGGTGATGAATCAGCTATATGTGTGTTGCCAGATTTTGGGAAAATTGCACTGGAATTTTGTGGTAAAGAAAGAAAAGAAAAAAAAAACATAACCTGTAAGTATATAAATATTGTGAGTGCTAAAGTTTGGACGAATGAAACAGTTTCACAACTCACACAGGTATGCTAAATTTTTATTGTTTCACTGACTGATGCTTAATTATGCTTTGCTTTTCAGGAATAATGTGTGATATGAATGTCTCTGCTAAATTAAAAGTGTATTATTATTTTGGTGTAACAAATTTTAAATTATGTTTTGGGCATTGCTAATCATTTGTTTTGTTGTGTTATGCTGCAGGAATATGTTTGGGTACCGTGTGCTTAATTGAGCTTTCATTTTCAGGAATGTTATGTGACAGTATTGTTTTGAGTAATGATGTGATTTTGTTTTGTTGCATTCGATTTGATATGATTTGATTTTGGGTTTCATTATGATGCTGTGATCTTTATTTGCAGAAAATTGTTGCATGAATAGTGTGTGTATATTTGAGGTTATGTGATATATGTGAGATTTGCCTCGGTGGAAGTGCCAAAGTGTAACCCTAATGGCGTAGTGTGAGGTTATATAAGAGATATGAGTTGATATTTGCCTCGGTGGATGTGCGTAAGATAACCCCGACGGTGGTAAAGAGAGGAGAAGAGATGAGATGATGTCAGCTTCGGTGGAAGTGCCAAAGTGTAACCCCGACAGTTGTAGTATAAATGTGTTGATTTTTCAGGAGGGCTACATGTACCTGGAAAGTTGATGTGATGTGATGATTTCAGAGATTTTGCTTATTGGTGTTGCTGTAACGTGCCCAGTATAGCATGTGTGATGTATTCACATGAGAGATTAAATGTACTGAAGTGAATGTAATGAGAATAATTTTTTTTTGTGTTTATGCAACAAGTTTATTAACATCTTAGATAGCAAGTTTTAATACCACCTGTTTTCCAGCTTAATTTTGATTCGGAGGATGTGGATGCAACAGTATAATATGTTATTTGTGTCATTCCTGAAATGTTAATGTGATTTCTTTAAGGTTATGCCTATGTTAGATATTTTTGACTTTGCAGCATGTTAAATGAGACACGTCGGTGAAGATGTTTTGTTTTCGCAGTAATTACTGTCCAAGAGAAAATTGAAAGTTGAGATAAAGATGATGATGATTGCAATACTGATGATGATTATGATTGAGATGATGATAATGAGATGAGAAAGATAGTAATGTAGAGGAGAAATTGTATTAGTGACAGAGTATGACAATCGTAGTTGAAAGCATGTCACGTGGTGTAGTTTGTAGTAATGCATACAGCAGTTTTCAGTAGCTAGTTAAGTGAGTGTTGTGCATAATTTGGGCCATGGTCAGTGTGAATGAGTTCATTTCATTGTCATGTGCGATTGTCTTGTAAGTGCACTTATTTTCTTTTGTTAGTGGTACCAGCTGGTCATTAAGAGTTAATATTGGGATCCCAAATATGTTTTTTCTGTCATGTTATTGTATGAAAACGTCACTGTTACTGATATAATGCTAATGTATTCTGATTGTTCTAATGTTCTATTTGGATTGTGAAGCATTGTGTGTTAAATTTTGGATGGCAACCCCCTATAAAATTTAGTTCTTATGTCAATATGTAGTCATTTCTTTTTTTTTTCTCTCTTGGCCCCATGTTAAAAGAATTTTTAGTGCAAACTGTTTAAACATTTGAAATATTTGATTGTACATGACATACTGTTTTTTTTTTTTATGTGTGATTGTTAGAGCACCCTTTTTATTGTTTTGTGGTTTTGTTGTAGTTATTTTGCTGATGGCGGAGCTCGGGCGGATAAGCAGAGCACCCAAATTGTCATACCAGATGTTCCAGAGTCACCACAGGAGAGCTGTCGGGCAGCCACTACACTGCTGTGGCATAAGGAGCCACTATTTTGGGGGGCAGTCCAAGCCAGCAACTGCCCACCCCGTTATCACCGACCTGCAGAAACAACAACACTACAGCCAGGATAAGTCGCGTTGTGGGTACACTATAAACTTACCCACAAACAGTTCCATCGGACCTTCACTCTCAGGTGCAGTGTAGTGTGCGTGTGACAGAGGCAGCATGGTGTGTGTGCGTGTGCGGGGTGCTCGAGCATAAGTGCTCAATTAACACATTATCCGAAAAGACTCGAGACTCATAAAGGCCAAAAGGCATAAGGCATGCATTTATATTCTTTTTTTTCGGTGTTCAACACACATGTTAAATTTTTTTGTATGTCATATTTCTTGTTCTTTTATTGTCTCTTTTGTGATTATTTGCCTTGTGTCGACGAGGGCGTCGATCTCGGTGGCCATGGGGAGATGTGACGTATGTAGAGATTATAGGACATACGTCTCTCTGGTCACCAGGATTTGAGATGGCAGTTGGAACTTGGGGTAGGGAGTTAAGAATCTTTAGGAGGGGATGAGTTGTTTAGCGTCTCCGACGTTTGAGGATAGCGTGGCTTGAGAAAGCGAGTCAGGAGGTAACCTTCGAGCTGTAAGGGTGTGCAACTGCTTTCTCCGTGCCAAGGCATGATGGCCTCGCCGGCAGACATTGGGCTGAGAGAGTAAGCACTACGTTATCTACCTTTATATAATAAATTCCTTAGCCATCCATTCTTTGGAAGTTTTAATTATGTTAGTGTAGTCCTTTCCTTCCTTTAAGCCATGTAACGTTTCGAATTAGTAATGTTTTCTATATTTTCTTTAGCTGCGTCCCTCGTCGTAGCCTCGCCGCGTAAGAAGTTTGATTAATTTCCCGGTACATTCTCTTGCAAGCGAATAGCTCCCCATCATTTTTGAGCAAATATAAGAAGAGGCTACGACAATATATATATGATAAATCATATATTTGGAGGAAGGTATTTTGATGTGTTCACTGGATTTCTTAGATTGCATTGAACTCGGTGAACAAAATGGGAATGTGATAGTAAAGGTAAGGCAAGATTCATACGAAACTAGTGTTCGGTATTAGGAAAGAACCCTTTTACATTCTTTTTTAACCTGCCTGGAGAGCATTTACAACAAAGCTCAAGATATGAACTCAGTTGTATTGGCCAAACTGAAAGTGCTGTGCATTTCGTACCAGAAATTTCAGATAGTTACAGGCTATCTCATAAATGTTCACAGCAAGCCCGCTGGTTGTATCTTTCATCGCACTTAAGATTAAGAGCAAGGTACACATATATACACGAGTGTTCAGAAAATAAAAGCCAATTCTTCACTTTTACAGGTTTCCCACACAGTGTGGGTGCAACTGACTGCACGCATATTCCCATTTTGTGCCCATTCATTGAAAATGGTGAACTGTTCTGAAATCTGAAAAGGTATTTTTCCATCAAAGTGATCTGCGATGCAAATATAAACAAACATTAGTGTTTCCCAATAATTTTAAGCTGCTCTTCAGTAGGTTTCCCATTGCTCAAAACAAACTTGTCCATCGTGACTTTCTACGCATTCTTCTTCCAGCATCTTTACGTCATGTTTTTTGCTCTACATTGTTTAAATGTATTTTCTTTATTTCTATCAACACAAATCTCTTTAGCTGACTTTCCACCCCCCCTTTTCCTATTACATATAACCTTATACATCAAGGGTGGCAAAAATGTCTTTCTTCCTGAAGTCATCAAATATGCAACATGCACTACACCACTCAGCAGCACATGGAAAACAAATTAATAGACGGCTAGAAAAGGAGTTGCGCCTGTGAGTCACAGTGCCTCGCAACTTGCACTTTTGCTACCACTGGTATACATGATCGTATGGCGACGCCATGGCCGAGTGATTAGATCGCTCGCCTCCCACCGAGGCAGCCCGGGTTCAATCCCAGGGACCTGCATGTGGGATTTGTGGTGGACGAAGCGGCATCTGGGCAGGTTTTCTCCGGGTTCTCCGGTTTCCCCCGCCATTCATTCCACCAACTGCTCCATCATCACCTTTCCTTTCATCCATTTCACCAGCATTTCATTTCATCAAACTTCCTTCATCCCATACCAGGCATCGGGCTGATCACCCATCCTGGATGCTCTGTCTGATCCATGAGTGTCTGCTCCTCGACGGGCCTCTGACCCCAGGCACCCGCTTGTAAGTCCTGGGGGGTGTAAGTCCTACATAAGAGGAGGGTAAACAGATAATGAATGAATGAATACTTCAAGTATTTATTCCAACATGGTGCACACTGCCCTTAAGGTATGTTCACATTTGTACAGCAGCAACCCTAATAAATGGTTGTGTATGAGCATATCATATGCACATTCACATACCAAGAAAACACTTTGGTCAAAGAAAAAAAATTCAAGACAAGACAAGAATTGAACCCTAGATGCCTCCATTACCCAAGGGAGGTGTAGTGTACCAGCTGCACTTTGATCCAAGTCTTGGACCGTTTGCTTTTGGGTTATGCTGTTCACAGGTGCATACAAATTTTTGGGGGGTTCAGACTATCTCATACTTTTGGTGAAATCTAAATGTCAAATTTTTGTTGGAAATCAATACTTATAGCACAGCCATTACTTACCCATCCCTGGCTGGATGAGGTGGCTGCACTGGCCTTTTAACTGGTGGAAGCGGCTGCTGCTTTTTATCATCCTTCAGTGGAGTAGCATTCGGCTGGCTCACTTGCACGCCCTGGTCTATTGTAGGGGATTTGCGTGTTACCAGTGATGGTGTTGTTGAACGAGATCCAGATATGAGATCTAGAAAAGAAGCTAGATAACTGGAACTTTCTACTGCAGTTCAGATCCAAATCTGTCATGCACAAAATTATGACCAAGGTACTATAGACATGCATTCCTTGAAATGAAATTTTTCTTGTATTCTATTTCACTACCAACATGGTTTTAAATTAAGTTATTAACATTTCTGAAATGATTCATTAGCTTTGTCAAAAATATATACTGAGGAATTTTAACAGCTACAGTTTTTATTGAAGACTGACAAAGTTCTGTTAAAAATTGAAAATGAGAGGCAAGAGGCACCAAGTAATTTCTAAACCAATTGGAATATGTATATAAAAAATAAAGCCTAAAAAGTCTATAGTTTTGCCAAAAATAAAATAAACTTATCCCTTGATGACTCACCATCTCACAAGGTAACATCAACCAATGTTAACTGATTTATACACCATTCAAAAGAGCACACTGAAACATATAAAACCCTCTAATATCACATCCTATCGTGCATACATATACATACAATTTACAGGGCAGTAAAGATGTGTGGGTGGGGGTCGTCAGTGTCCAATTGGAGTGAAGACTCGAACTGCTGGCACAATATAATAGGAAGCAGGCGCAAGAGAGAGAACTAAGTGCATTAACCTTGTGAACTTTTTATGCCTGTTAAACTATTAATTTCTTTTAAATCATAATGCAGTAAACTTTTAATTTAATTATTGTAATTGCACGAGAGATAAAAATCGTTCAAGGTAAACACTAAAATGCTATATGTACGAGTATGTACTGATTAAACAATTACGTACTCGCCAATAATGTGGCAGTCCTGTTTAATCTGCTTCAACATATTCCATCTCCTCTGAATGATAATGGAAATTAAGAAAAAAATGTTCGAAACACAATAGCTCCTTGCACCAGCAACATTTGTGTAAAGAAAGCTGATCACTATTATTCTCCTCCATAGGAATTTGCAAGTACCAATTCCTTTCCTAATATAATAGTCTGTGCTGTTTTCAAAAGTTTCATTCATGCTAATCAGACCTGCTAGTTTCCACCCATGTTTATGTGACAAATGGAAGTGTGGTGAACATCTTGGTTGTAGATCAATGACATGCATTTGAGAATATTGTTATGCTGTTGCCAAGTTCACATCAATATTATTTAACACAAAATCAGATGTCAGTCCGTTGTTTTGAACATTGGAAAAAAATGCCTGTCTAACGGTTGTAATTCAGAAGCTATTTTTGCTGGAATGATTTGCACTTTAACTTTTCAGGTTTATACTAATTTAATGAAAGTACTTCATGTATTAAATTATCTTTGTGAGGCACCCAGAACCCAAGTAAACAGTTCAATGGACCAGTACAAGGTAAAAATGTCCACTCAAAACTATACAAAAAAGGTCTCGTCATTCTTCCAGCTTTCGGCCAAATTAAATTAGGGGCTTTAAACATAACCTGCTGAACAGCTTGACTTGGTGGCATTGACTCCTGCAGCACAATACAGGGAAGGAGACGTCCCATACATGATACACTTGGCATAATTGTGAATGACTGTCTGTGCACTATGTGATGTGTAACACCACATGCTACCTTCTTACCACGGTGATCAAGTGTTCTCCCAGAAAACGTTTGTTTATTGATGCTAGATTGATCTGCATCATCATATTGACAGCACCATATAAGCAACATTCTCTCTTCTCTCCAGGAATGCAGCATCATGTTAGTAGTCTCATCATCTTTCCTTGTGACAAATTGTGTAATTTCTCATCATCCTACGTGAAAATATTACTTGAAGTTCCATACCCACTCGCACTTCCTGACAAAGATTAATCAAGTGATTTGGCTTCTTCATGGGTACATTTTTGTAAGTTCATATCGTGCACTATCAAGCCATTTGCACGAGTTTCCATAAATTTCGTATATACCAATTGATACAACTGCTTATATTTATCTGACTGTTGAACTAGAGGGTGCCTTTCCAATAGAACCCAGTTTTGCAAAATCTTCCTTAAAATGGTACAACTGCATGTTGTGCTGCAATTTGAGAATGTGCATTTTTCAGAGTATTCCATAAGTGAGGAAACATTTGCTTTGGCTTCCGCTTCTGCACTCAACCATGTGTTTATAACCTTTCTTTTTTCTTCCAAGGACCATCCTACTCTGTTTTACTAGGCTCTGTGGACCTTCTAATGTTTATTCCTGTTTTGATGAAGGTAAAATAGATTTTTCTGATGGAGATTTGTATTTGTCGAGCACTAACATGATTTCAGATACTGGTTTGTATTTATTAATATCTAACGTCTGCATATATATTATTTCTGTAACCAATTCTAATATATCTAGTAAATACTGAATCATTGTTTCATCATCTTCGGCTAAAACAAAGAGCTGGAAATTGTTTTCTTTAAAGTGATTATGTAACACATTCAATACGTTAAGAGGGTTCATTTTTATAGGCAGAAGCTTGCTGCAGAACGACCCATACACAACTCACAGTGCCAGGTTCACTGCACTCAGTCACTGCTCTCTCCTCTTGCCCAATTCCTGTTACATCGCACCAGCAGTTCAAAAGAACATCACTCTGATTGGACACTGACCACCCCCACCTGCACATCTTTACCATCATGTAAGCTTTATACATATGCAGGATAGCACGTATATTCAAGGACTACATATTTCAGTGTGCTCTTTCCAATAGTGTATAAATCGGTTTCAAGTTTCCTGAACATTCGATGTTCCCTTGTCAGTATACAATCAAATAGAAAGAAAAGTATACATTAAACTACACGCACATCTTGTAATTAAACTGTATACTTAAAATCAAAAAGCTGGACCAGCATGTTTCAAATGGGCACTCTAAAATTATTTATGGGCATTTTGTTTAAACAGATGCAAACCTATTTACTAGTTAGAAAGGTTTTGTCTTTTAGATGATCCAAGAAGTCCTAAGCAGGTAAACTAACATTTCAAAACTAAAAATCTGATGTTACACTCACATGACTTTCTCTACTCTTGTACAAACTATTTTTACAAACGCTTATTCTCCATATGCTTCATGTTAATCGAGATATCGAGATGTCAATCTTATTGCTAATTTTCTTGCAGATGCAAGGGGAATATGGTAGGTTTTAAGCGATAGTCAAATATTTTAAGTGCTGGTTGCTATGTGGTGCATTCCATTCTCTTTGCATGTCCAGGACATAAAAAAAAATGAATAACGAATATGAGAAAAAGTATAAGTATTGGAAAATTTAAGGGAATAACAAGCAATATCTCGAAAACGGTTCACTCAACAAATAAACTATACGACATAAATTGCGTATTTTAACACGATCTACATTTTTTGTGTAGTAAAATTTTGTCTATCTCTTATGGTTTACCAGTTATGCAAAAGTCGTTCACAATGAAGAATACTTTTGGAGACATTCCCAGAAAATTCAAGATATACATTTCATTTGTCATGACAATATCTTAAACATATGATATTTTAATCAAAATCGTTAAGAGCCATTTTTGAGAAAATTAAAATTTTCGAAAAATGTTCCATGTAAAGGGTAGTCTGGGGTGGGGGGATTTTCTTGAAAACCTTCATGTCGCATCTCTGGAAGATACTGAAATTAATACCAAGTTTGGTGTTTATCCGACTGTTCGTTTCTGAGTTATGCTGTTCACAGACACACAGACACGTTTCCAAAAATGCTTTTTTTGGATTCAGGGGGTCTCAAAACATGTATTTCTGGTGAAATATCGGTATCGAATTTTTGGGTGGAATACAATACTTCCCCTACTTACTATACGTAGTAGAGAAGTGATGCAGTAATTTGTATCACAAATTACTTAAATGTAAATAATGATTGTAATATGAATATGCATTTTTATGTGACATTGATTTGAGATGTTTATTGATTGTAATTATTGTTGGGAAGTAAGTTTATACGACCTTACTGAAACTGTCAATAATAGCGCGCAATAATGCAGCAAGGGGGGGGGGTGAGCTGTTTATCATTATTGGAAACGAGGAAGTTGCGTAATGTTGGCGCGTTTTTCCGTTTAGAACCTTCTGGAATATTTCCCTAGAGCATATGTATTCATAATTTTCATTGGATATTAAAATAGACGCTAATGTTGGCGCGTTTTATTAGCCAATTGCAGTTCAGTTATAATCTTTAGGCATATCGGTGTGTATGGGTATAAAAGCAGTAGGTTAGAGGTAAAGTCTGTCAGTTCATCAAAAATCTGTGTACACTACACGTCGTCTTCAGTCAGTCAGTTCGTCGAAAGTATTTGTACGGCAAACGTCGGGTATCGATTCACAAGTTACGGCACAGCAGAATTATGAATAATCTAAAGTGTTGTAAGGTTAATTATACAAAAAGTTGAAGCACGCAAATTAAGAGTGATCAGTAAGAAGTTATTATAACAGTTTCAGTTTGGCGAGTGTTAAGATCAATGTATAAATGTGATAACGTGTTCGACAATAAATGTGTAAAACAAATTTCTTCATTAGTGTTTTATTTGGATAAAAGATTCCTTTCTGTTTACACACCCTGATCAAGAAACATGTTCGACCGAGAAATAATAGCTAGCCGGAGGACAGTGAAACAGAATTAAATAAAAAAAATAAAATTAAAATTCTTTCAAACAAAAACTAATACTGCCGCAAATTGCTAACACTACATGGAGCTACAAACCGAACAAATGAATGACGTCACAAGATGGCTTCACATGAAGTAAACACACATACACAAACATCACAAGTAATAACATTATAAGTAATACCGTTACAGAAGGTAAAAATATTTTGGATTAATGACTGTCATATGCAAGGGTTTGTTATTGGCAATTTTTTTTTTTTTTTAAAGTTTTATTCAATTTTTAAATATTCACATTTTCATTTTAATACAAAAAAAGTTTCATAACTTAGCACCCCCTCCCAAAAAAAAAAAAAAAACCATGGGTGGGTTGTGTAGCAAAGACTTAGAAATTAACTTGGATGCAAAAGATTTATCTTACACAACACATTGACATATTAAATATTGTAATAGATATATAAACTTAATTATTAATACCATCAGTGATTTCTGTGAGGTTTATCAGAGATGCTAGTTATTTTTGAACATATTTATGTAGATGGTAAGGAACATTAAAAGAATCTTTCACTGTCTGTATTTGACATTGGTTGCCATAAGGATTGAATAGATTTCTCTCCAAAGCCATGAAACTGGTTACCTTTAGCTTAAATGTCAAGAGAACATGCAATACATCAATTTCATCTTGATGCACATTTTAAGACAGTTCCTTAAGTATATTCTTTACCAAACTGAGATTGATATCTGATTTTACGATCAATTTTGATGGCTCAAAAAGAAAACCAGGTGCTTTAATTACCTTTATATCAGCATCTTTTCCAAAGAAGCCCTCTAGTTGGAATAGTGTTTACACCAGTTTATCATGCATTCCTTGATAAAACTTTTACATTCAGAAGGAATGGTTTGGAGTCTTTCACTTTACTACCCAATTGTTGCTTTGTTTATGGTCTATTTTACTTTAAGGGATCCAATCGTGACATTGCAAGGTAAGCTACCAGGTTTTATCGAGTGTGAAATTCTTGAACTCACTTGTGATAGCCAGAAATTTATACAAAAGCTGCCTGAATCTTTATAATATCACTGTTTATCTAGGTGAATTAAATCTAGTGAATAACATTACGGAAAAATTCATTTACTGTAGTTATATTTAAATTTTACACTTCTGTGGAGTCAAATGAAGCAACTAGGTAACTTGGGTACCTGTGCCAACAGGTGCCCAATTGTTAAAATGTGTTGCATACAATATACACATATCCAGCAACACAGGATGTTAGATTTTAAAAATGTCAATATTCGTGTTTGTCACACAAAGACTTTTGCAAGAAAATGAGAAATTCATAAAAATATTACACGCTACATCTTTTATGTTTATTGTGAAACATATAGATACCTCTAGTCGAAGGTGTTAAGCATTTCGCAGTTATCACTAATATATATATAAAAAAAAAAAAAGCATGGCTCTGGTAATATGTTTTTATCTATTTTTGCCTCATCAGTAACATAGGGATAATGCTCTCATCCCTTATGGAGCAAGGCCAGATTCCAATTCTGGTTTGTTTCAAGCTGTCTAGCTGACCTTTTAAATTATGGTTTTCCTTTAGGTCTTAGGATAAAATCAGACAGATTGTGCTTTAAATTCCAAAGTTCATTTCCACATCTTATACAACATTTCTGATCAAATGAGTAAATTTAAAGAATAAACTTTGCAAAATATGGTTTCAAGTTCTGCAAGATATTCCAATAAATATCAACTTGATTTGGGTTATTATATGCGACTACTACCAGCCGAGTCCAGTATTTCAACATAATTTATCATTCACAATGTCTGAGAGACTCCTTCACATGTGTCATTTAGTAATATTTCATAAACAGAATTACAACGTAATAAAGAGAGAAAAACCTTCATTTCATGTTTGTTCGTGCAGCCTAAGACAAAATAAATTGGCAACAGCCAGAGGGGGAGTTTGATTTGGAAAATGTCTGAAGCATTCACTGACACTGTGTTCACAATACATGATTAAATATCACCCTGCACTCATTTCAAAGCTATGCAATAAGTAAGAAGATGCCTTTCAGTTTGGTTGTATGCATGGAAGCCAAGCGGTGAAACGAAAGTGTGTCATAATTGAAACAACCTGGTTTTGAATCCTTGGCGTAAAAGTTTTGTTTAAAATGTGTCATATTAGTAAGAATTCTAAAGCGCATTCCATACTGTTTCCATACAATTGCATGGAAAAGTATGGAATTTTAAGGCCAGTGTATAGCATCCAGCTCTTTTAAGTCTATCGCTGTTCTCGTACACATTATGAAATGTGTAATGTAGCTATTTCTACATAGTAGAAATGTAGTAGAAAATTAAGCTTTAATAAGAATAATTTGTATACCCATTAATAAAGATAGAAGGTAGAGAGGGTAGAGAAATTCATGTGAATGTATCACGTCAGATTTTTCATTTAACTATAATATTTACTTATTTAGTTTGAAAACGAGGAGTGTGTTTCAGTTTGTGAGTATAAAATCAAATAAGCCTTAGCAAATGGTAATTATATTATGGTATGGGTGGTCCTCATTACTGCACACCAGCTTATAACCTTGGCTGTTGACGTACATTTAGTGGCTGGCACTCAATATGAAAGGTAACAATAGAATGAAGCTCAACACACATGTCCCAAGGCACCATTGTGAACTGGCTGCGGAAAATATTTGGACTTGGACAAATGTATGCTTCAAGAGTCTGCTCATTTTTGTTTTAGGGTGTACATCTAACAGCCAGGGATAAAGTCATAATTAGGGTGAACTTCATTAATCTGAAGTTAATTGAGGTTAAAATAAAGGTGATTTACAATGCACCTAACTTATCTTAATGGAATATGCTTAATTATGATTTGTGGTAGTTGAAATACTTGGCAAACTTTGCTGATATATTCTATCTAGCTCTAACCACTTCAGTTATAAAACTATAGTCCATTTTAATGCTTCAGGTTTGATTTTAACCTCTTTCCTGCTGGATGTTTACAAAACAATAACAGAAGAAAAATAAAAGATAACAATTTCAGAGAATATTAAGATTTATTACTTCAGACCTCTGCTCCATGCTGACCGATTCAAATGAGTAAATTAAAACAATGTAGTGAGAAGGAAGAGATTTGGCACTGACAAGTCGCAAGTCCGCCCTAAACACACCATTTAATACCAAATTCAGACTTTTACATCCTATACCATCTTGTCTCGTACAAGATTAACTACATTGTAATTCCAGATAAAGGTGCTAACTTAATTAGCTCCTTCTTAAACTGTTAGGTTGGGTTATGCAGCTTACTCTTGTGCAAAATATGTTCCCCATCCAGCCTTGGCTGTCATTTCAAATGGTAATGTTTATTTTTGATAATCGCAAGAGCTTATCTGAAGTGTTATAAGTAGCTACATTTGGCATCTCGGAAAACTGGCACCACAATTCAAGACCAGATGGACAAAATATTTTTAGAGAGTAAAGCCTGCAGAAAGCTTTATTCTTTTTCAGGCTCTGATGGACGCACACTTATGCAGCTCTCCATCAGTCATAGTTTCTTCACACTTTCCAAACATTCAACTTTGCAGTTCTTCCATAGTGATCAACTACACATTTACAGCAAAACCCAAACTCATTATTACAGTAGACCCTTGTTAATTCAAAATCTGATAAATCAAATACACTGTTAAATTGAACAAATTACTCAGTCCCAGCCAATTTATAAGGAAAAACTCACAACCTAAACTGAATTTGGGATAAACCTTGCTACAAACTGGAATTTGCCCCCTGTAGTATATATTCCACACATTCATTGGATAAACCGATCATAGAGGAAATAAGTCCCACACAGATCACTACACCTGCGAACATTCTCTCTGCCACAGCACTGTAAGTAACAATCCAAAAAAGGAATGCAATAGATGCACATTTAGTATCTGACTTGCAGCAGCCTGGATTGTTGACATGTTATTGGTTTCCTTTTGCCTGCATCATCATGCTGCTGAAGTAAGTGTGCTCATAATGCTTCATATTGAAGAAAACGCAGAAAATACAACGTATGATTGACAGTGGAGAGAAGACTAAAATGCAGAACACTTTAAAATCATTGAGTATTCTCATCAATTATAAATTCAAGGCAGAAAACAGAAGAAAACCTGGTAACCCGTTCATTTCCTGCCAATAGCAAAAGCATCAGGACAGCCACGCACGAGGATGTGGAAACTTGATTGAATGGTTCAAGCATATGCAATCTCGGCAATTTCCATTCTCTGGTGCTCTGCTTCAACAAACTCTAGGTCAGCACAGTACAGCACTCTAATGTTCCTAAGTTTTCTTTCTACACCATCCTCATCGCTGTTATTACTATTACTACTGTGTCTCCTTCTTACTGCATAAAACTGAAAATCTCTTTCACCAACTTGTATATCAAACACAAAAATTATATTCACTCCTCAAAACAAGACCATCCAATCACATCTCCATAGAATCATTTAACTCCACTAAATATGGAATAAAAGGTGTATTACATAGTGCTGCCAAAACATAACAGTCTCCCATTTGACATCAAAGCATCACTTCTCGGTTCAAAAACAAACTCTTCAAATACTGTAATTCCAATTCCTAATAATTCTACAACAGAAAATCTTTGTGGTGCTTGTTGAAACATTTAATAAATGTTACCCACACATACTAAATAAGTTTTTATATATATATATATATTTATTTTTTTTTTTTTTTTTTTTTTTTTTTTTTTTTTTTTTTTTTTTTTTTACACTCGTGTACTACTTATATGCATTTATTCTTTTGTATTTTGCTTACCAGCTCAACTGTAAAAGGCAGTCTCTATCTAGAGCAGTATGCTCATTGGAAGCTTCTTTGTAAATAAAGTGTTATGTAGATTTAGTACAGTAGCGTACATTTCAAGGAAACTATTTTTGGGTATTAAGATTTTACTTCCCTTGGATTTTGGTTTAATGAGGGTCTGTAATGCCTACAACCACTGGACTGGCTGCAATGAAGACAACTTTCCTATTATTTTTTGGCAAATATTACATTATCTTTCAGAGAGAAAAAAAAAAAATCAATCTTTGTTCTGAACATTGAAACATGATTTTAACCTCTGAAACCCATGTTCAGCAACACCAAAGCAACAGTTATTTAAAATGTATATTACATAGATGCGGAAATTGTTGAATAGAATTGGATTTGAAGCACTATTTACTTGCCCTGTGTACTTGGGACACATAGTCAAAGAAGTATTGAAGCTTGTTGTTACTTGCTGGCTTTTAGTGTTATAAATCGGCAAAATCCAGCTTGATGGTTATCTTAAATGACAAGATATTAATGAATATTAATGGAAAATACATAAAAGATACTGTTTTATTTAAAAATAAACAAAAAAAAAAAAACATTATCAAAATATTAAATACCTTATTTAGATACTACATTTTACCAGTATACAACCATATTTTATTAGCAATCAATTGGCATTATCCTAGAAAATGGGGACATGAGAATGGCTGAGCAGCTCTAGTATTTTATAAGCCACTCAACTGGTCTGTTCCTTGCTATAAATAAGGAAATAAGCTACAACTCGTGCTATTCTTTCCTCTGCAAGCTTCCAATAAATGGTTTTCATTCAAATTGATTCAAAGCAAGAATTTTGAAAGCTCAGATTTCTTAGTAGCATTTAGAAAATTGCCATTTTTTTTCTTTTCTTTCTTTCTTTCTTACTAGTATGCCTCCAGTTACCTGCGCCACTCTTTAAAGGGGAGTTGGCAGGGATTTTAGGGTGCTTTTAAATTCCTAGGTTATCAGGAAAGTGAATGTAATTTGATCTCTCTATTTAGGCTTTTCATCTGTCACTGCTGCCAGTTATAGCTCAAATTTTGTGGAAATTTGTGATGAATGGGCTTGCCATTCATCACCCATCAGACCATTCATTCAATGGTCAGGGTCAATGTGAGTGTCCTTACCATTATTCTAACAAAGGCAGGACAAGCAATACTCTCTTAACTTCATCTTATTTGTTACTGCTAATAAATTTATACATAAATGTACGAAACAGATTAAGATGAAGTAAATCAATGCATTTTAAAGGATATACAAATAAAAAATAGAAGATATTTTAATAGATTCGTTCCATAACAGTTTATTGCTGGTTCCTGCACACATTCAAGAACTGCATTATGCACAAGCATTAATGGGATATCACTTGGTAAAGCTATGAACTGTTTAAGGACACAAAACAAATCAGAAGTTAACTGGAACGCATGATTGTAGCACATGGACACGTTAAGTTTAAGGCATTTTCAATAAAATTCATTTGATGCACATGTTCAAGCAATCAAGAACTGTTGTTGGAACGAAGCTAATATTACATTACACTGACACTAGAAGTTATAACATTCAAAATGACTATTCAACCAAATTCTTCACTCAGACAATGCATTCAGTTTAAGAAACGAACTGTCTTTGCTAAATTTTGGGCAGCATGTTTCCAGTATTAAAGCCTTTAGAATCTGCCCTAATGCTGTTACAATTTTTTTATCATTGAATGTGCCTCTTTAACAAGAAGAAAATAAAGCTAGTGATACCATTTAGGGGGAGGGGGATTATACAAAGAACACACAATTTAACATAGCTCTTTATATGCAGAAAAACATACCTGAAATGCCATGACAAAACTACACCATTTAATTCTAAATTTTAAACATCACCAATGTTAAGATACTTAGGCCCCATTCACAACGAAAAGTAACCATAAGAACGTAAACCCATAAGCAGTGCTGTGCTGTGCTATGCTATGTATTGCAATGGAGCCATTCACAATGAATCACATAAACATAAAAATAAACACTGAATTAGATGTAAACTTAGAAGCTTCCAAGATTTTAAAAGGAATGAAACACAAAAATCACGTTTCTTCCTAAATGAAGGATATGACCTGTAAAATGCAGTGGCAAGATTGTTTTCTTACTCCACCTCACCATTATCGCTGCACAAGCGAAATAATAACTTATACATCAGAGCCAGCCATGTGCTAGAAGCAGTTGGGAGATCACAAGCCAGTCATTGCTGCACGTGCAGTAATTTTGTTCTTGTTGGTATTTAAGTCCAAGAGCAGTGTACTTTGTGGTGGTGTTTTGGTGATGGTGTTACTGAGTCAGTTTAGTATTATACAAACAATATAATATTGTGAAAAATAAAATAACTCAATGTTGTGTGAATGGCTGTAATGTGAGAAAGGAAACACGCAAGGAACTCATTTTCACATGTTTCCAAATAGAGATAAATCTCCCAAAAAATTTAGGAATGGGTTAGAATTTTGCAAAAGAAAATATTTTTTGCCTGGTCGTGGTGCTCATGTTCCATTTTAAGTACAGAGATCATAAACAGACAGTTATTAAAAAAGCATAATGCCAGATGAAAATTTCAGAGGGCCTTTATTAAAACCTGGAACTATTCCTCCCATAAGGAAAAATGAAGACTTTCCAGATATCAAGTTCTAGTAAGACAATTGATCAGTCACCATTTTCATCCAAGAACAAACAACAAAGAACAGACGATATGATCCTAGAAATCACAAAAGCATATATGTGAGTTACCTGCAATAAAACTGACAACAAAGGTGATAATAAAAGTGAGAGAGAATTCAGAATAGTGATGAAAAAACCAAGAATTCAGAAGTACGTGAACTAGATACTGAAATCATTAGGAAATATATATTGTTGGAACCTGAAAATATCTACGAAACAAGCAATGACGAGAAGATCAGGATAAGCTGAATGAAAGTTTCTATGAACCTGATACTTCAGATTCCGATACAAGTGATAACGAAGAAGAAGAGACTTTCATCATACATGGAAAGCAAGCTACAGCAGAATATTTTACTGTTGCTTGGACATCTCCACTTTTATTTTTAAGGTATGTGTTTTATGTAGAAATGAAGTCAAAACAATCTCTCATTACATAAAAGGGACAATGCTATGTGTTAAAACAGTGTTATTGCACCATTACTTTCACTTGGAACTCAAAATTTATCAGGAAAGAAACTGGAAGGAAATGCTTTAATAGCAATTTCTTTATTATTACCTAGTATATTGTTTAGCAATTTAAGTCCTTTCGCAAATCACTGGGTTTGGCAATGTTTTCAAGGTGTGCATTTGATAAAATCATTCAAAACATAGCAGCACCAGTTGGAGCATTTTGATTTCAAGAAAGAAATAACTAATTCATTAAAAGGTTACGGTATACCTAGATGGTTTGACAGTATGACTCCATGATTTTCAGCCAAATATTTAGTCTATTCTGTCATGCATTTAAATTCCCACAAGATTATTGATTTTGAACTTAATAGCAGTATGGTGAAAAGTGATTTCAAAAAGGTTGCTTGTGACAACATAATGACTAGGTTTGCAAAACAGGAAATGTAGAGTTAAGTTTTTATCTCTGACAAAGGTACAAGATACCTGTTAAAAACTTGGCATCCATAAGTTTAACATGAATTTGAAGTATGGCATTTGAATAAAAGTCTAATGAAAAAAATATTAAAATGATAGAAAAAAGAACATCCAGAGCTGATGGCATGGAAAGCCAGTATAAATAACCATTTATGGTG
The DNA here is from genome assembly GCA_030765065.1 of Deroplatys truncata. Lineage (NCBI taxonomy): Eukaryota > Metazoa > Arthropoda > Insecta > Mantodea > Mantidae > Deroplatys > Deroplatys truncata. The sequence goes on along the minus strand of CM060975.1, from coordinate 74,471,408 downwards.
GGCTGCGCATAACTAATGAGAATGGTAACATATTAATTGAAAAATTCACATCAATTCATCATAAAAAATTAACATAAATGGCTACAAAATGGTGAATGGAAATCTTGAACATGATGAATTGTTGGGAGAAAACCAAAGAAATAAATTATGGATTAAAGGCAAATCAAACATCTATCATGCTCTGAAGAAAATTATTCTGGACAGCACCTTCTTAAAAGATTTGACTCATTCGACATTATATACATACTGGCAGTTTAGAAAGTTACCAGTTGTCTCAGATATGCTCCGAAAAGAATACATTTTTCATATAAATGGCCTTCAACTTAGATCCATGATAGCAGTGCTAGATCACAACTTCAATGTAAATAAAAATAAAATAAAAAAACAATTAAAAAAAAATGTCAAAACTCAGTACACCAAACAATCTGGGTCTTGGATCATGAAAAATAAATATGAGGGAACTAACAAAGAATGCAAACTGTTGATAATGCGTGATATACAAAAAACATGTGCATGCACATTGTGTGGATCCATTACCGGACACTGCAACTGATCTGTCACCACCAAGAAATATAGCTCCCATGCTTTGACCTCCATTAGAGTTACGATAACACTTCTCGCATTTTCAGTCAACATAAGGCTGCTTACAAACATGTTATACAATTTTAAATAAATAAATAAATAAATAAATAATAATAATAATAATGGTTGAATTTAAAACTTACTATTTTTAATTTATGTGTTTACTGGTGAAGTTTGAAGCCCATTATATACTTCGCTGGGTTCTGGAAAAGTATTTCTAATACTTCGCACCACACATGATGGTATGACTACTCTACTATGTCCAATAGCAGTCCACAAATTAATCCACACTGTAATTTGTTTGTAGCAGGAATATCCCTGGTCTTATTAGCAGGATTGTTGACAGTAATTTCTTTTTAGCTCATATGTTTGTTTTTAAAACTAAGTTATGCCTCACTATATTCACAACATCACAATCTAACTTGTGAAAATTAGGATGCTTTGTGATAGACAAAATCATCTTTTACCAATTTTGTGTTTTCATAGTCCAAGTAACACACACTTTCATCATTATTCATAGATATACGTTCCTTACACTTGCATCAATGGATGGAAGCAGCACAGTTTTAAAGTTCACACTGCCTTGGAATCGCTGTCAGAATGGTGCACATCTTCAAAATCGCTCTTTCTTGGTTCAAACTGATACCACGCTCACTCATTTTCAGAGCAGATGTTGGATTACTGTTCATCACCTAGTAGGTATTGACTGGATTATGAAAAGTGATTGGCTAGCTTTAGCTCTACTCTGTTATTCAAAGAAGTTATGAAGGTCTAGTGAAATTAAAATATAAACTCTTTAGTCATTTAAAACACACATGCTGCGTACGTCTTGTCTGGTGCAGTGTGGCTCTCATTACATCACATGTCAACACAACAGGCCGTAACCTAATAACCATTCACCTCAGAATAGTGAAACTGCATGTGTTATTTATTCCTGACAACAAATAAACTAAAGTGGTGAGCGATATATTCATTTTTGTGTTTCGTCCCCTTTAAGTTTATGTCCACATCAAACATAAGAGACTAGCCAATCACAGAGCAATTCTCATGTGATCATTTTGCCATCTCCCATCAGATTTTCCATTACCACGTGTTGACTCACTAACACACTTCCTGTGTAAGATCACAGGTGGGAGTCGCTGCGCGGTATCTATAACAATTGCAACAAAGCAAATTGTTATTGTAGGCGATGCGTTTTGGTGAGTTTAACATACTATAACTGGGTAGCTTGCTCTTATTCATTTTTATACAGCTACTTAACCTCTTTGACAGTGATCGCTTCACAGGTCACCATTTTAGATCAGCTTTTTAACCCTCTCTTGAAATTGGCTACTGCTTAAGTTTGCATTTGTCGATGTGCATGACATCACCTTAAGTTTATGTCTAAGTTTTATGTTAATGTTTAATTTTCATTGTGAATGGCCCCCTGGGGGCATTAATTTTAGTTGCACAAATGATCTACAATGAACTTAACCTTTTACGACTACATTACAACACAAAATATCCTTTCTTGATTTTTCTCCAAGTTTTTTTTTTATCAGAGTATATAAAACGTAAATCACAAATTATGAAATTAAACAAATTGAAAAACTAAAAGCTATCAACTAAAATCACAGCTAAACTACTTTACACTACTTTTTGGAATTCCTACACCTATACAGACACTATCACCAGGGTTGTAAGAGTATTTGGGCGTAATTTCACAAAATCTTAACCTCTGCTTTAATTTTCCATTACCATTTTCACTATACAATAACCTCTTATCTAGCCCTCATTAATATTGAGTTCCAGTTTATCAGTATTGATTTCTTCTTTCGTTTTGCTTCTCAAATGCAGCGCACATTTGTAGCAAAAGAAACTTGCGCCATTTCAGAAAATAAGAGTAAAATATTGAGTTTAAGCGTCAGAACTCCTTTTTCTTATTACTGTTTGCATCAAAATAAATGCATTGATTAGCAGTTTATTCATTGAATAGTTTGGTTCCAGATTTTCATTAATTTGGTTCCTCCTAATATGGATAAACATTGGTTCTTGTTTAAGACTTTACCAAACATTCCTCCATTTTTTTATATGTATGAAGGGCATTATAAAAGTTTCCGGCCTGACAGAGATGCCATGAAGGTGGCCAATTGGTGCACTGTAAAGTTTCATGCACAAGTGTAGCCACTTGTTTGTGAAGATCGTGTATACAAACTAGTCTAAACTGATAAAACAAATATGAGCTGTGATAAAATTATTTCATTTTTAAGAGTTTAGCCCCAACAGAAATACAACAGGGGTTAGATTCAAGATTGAAGGATTCTTCCCTTTCATTTTCAATGGTTAAAAAATGGGCTGTTAAGCATTTGTACAGCCTTTCAAGACGATCACTCAGGGCATCCCAAAACCACTATGACAGATACAAAACAAAAATTTAGAATGCCATACTCAATGACCACCGATTGAAGATGCACAAGTTGGCCAACATTGCAAAGACCTCGATAGGTCGTGCCCACTACATTTTACACAAAGTTTTCTGCAAGATGGCTGCCGCATTTGTTAATAAAACCACACACTTGTTTATAACCAATTCAAGTGATTTTTGCTGACATTTCATAACATAGATGAAATGTGGATTCATCATTACACACAGAGACAAAGGAGCAGTTCAAACACTGGCTGGCAGGCAACAAGTGAAAGTAGGGCAAAGAAAGCAAAAACAATTCCAACTCAGGAAAAGTAATGGCTATGGTTTTCTGAGATTCTCAAGGTGTAGTGCTCATTCAATACCTCCAGAACGTCAAAACCATCACTGGAGAGTAATGCACTTCATTATTGGACAAACTGAAAGCAATTCAGGCTAAATGACCACATCTTGCAAAAAGTTCTCTCATCATGTGCCTTCACACATCTGGGATTACTACACAATATGCACTTCCAAATCTGTAATACACTACATGATCAAAAGTATCCAGACACCTGGGTGAAAATGACGTACAAGTTTGTGGCATCCTCCATCAGTAATGCTGGAAGTCAATATGGTGTTGAACCACCCTTAACCTTGATAACAGCGTTCACTCTTGCAGGCATACTTTCAATCAGGTGCTGGAAGGTTTCTTGGGAAATGGGAGCCCATTCTTCACAGAGTGCAGAAATGAGGAGAGGATCGATGTAGGTCGGTGAAGCCTGGCACAAAGTCAGCATTCCAGAACATCCCAAAGGTGTTCTATAGGATTCAAGTCAGGACTCTGTGCAGGCCAGTCCATTATAGGGATGTTATTGTCGTGTAACCACTCCGCCACAGCCCGTGCAGTATGAACAGGTGCTCGATCGTGTTGAAAGATCGAATCGCCACCCCCGAATTGCTCTTCAACAGTGGGAAGCAAGAAGGTGCTTAAAATATCAATGGACTGCGCAGTGATCGTGCCATGCAAAACAAGGGGTGCAAGCCCCCTCCAGGAAAAACACGACCACACCATAACACCACCACCTCCGAATTTTACTGTTGGCACTACACCTCTGGCAGATGACTTTCACTGGGCATTCGCCATACCCACACCCTGCCATTGGATTGCCACATTGTGTACCGTGATTCGTCACTTCACACAATGTTTTGCCACTGTTCAATTGTGTAATGTTGACGCTCCTTACACCAAGCGGGGCATCGTTTGGCATTTTCCTGTGTGATGTGTGGCTTATGAGCAGCCGCTCGACCATGGAATCCAAGGTTTCTCACCTCACGCCTAACTATCATAGTACTTGGAGTGGATCCTGATGCAGTTTGGAATTCCTGTGCAATGGTCTGGATAGATGTCTGCCTATTACTCTTTACGACCCTCTTCAAATGTCGGCGGTCTCTTGTCAGTCAACAGACAAGGTCGGCCTGTACGCTTTTGTACTGTACATGTCCCTTCACGTTTCCACTTCACTATCACATCGCAAAACAGTGAACCTAGGGATGTTTAGGAGTGGAAATCTCACGTACAGACTTCTGACACAAGTGACACCCAATCACCTGACCACGTTCAAAGTCCGTGAGTTCCACGGAGCGTCCCATTCTGCTGTTTCACAATGTCTAATGACTACTAAGGTCGCAGATGAGCACCAGGCAGTAGGTGGCAGCACAATGCACCTAAGATGAAAAACTTATGTTTGTGGGAGTGTCCAGATACTTTTTATCACAGTGTATTTGCCAGATTTGGCACCCAGAAATTGCTTTTGTAGAAAAAAAAATGGGTGGACAAAGATTCACATCAAATGCAGAAGTCAAGTCACTCATTTTGTACAATTGGTGGACATTTTACCGATATTAAAAGACTTGTAAAATTGTTGGATTAATGTACTGATTTACAGGGTGATTATGTTGAAAAATAAAGATTATATAAAAAATTCTTAAATCATATTTTCTTTGTCAGACAACTTTTTGAATGCGATCATTCATCATCCTATTTCATAGTATCTGAAGAAATCTTAATAATCCTGAAATTAATTAATTTTGAAGATTATGAAGTTAGTTCACCTGAAATGTTTCAGAATTTGATAATGTTCCATCTATTTCTATATTTTGAAAAAACACATAATTTGTAGAGGATATGCCAATTCTGTGGATACATTTACACAAAGTCATAGCCAGTGAAAGCCTAACAACACAACCTGCAGTTTGAGATATTGGAGTCCCACCAGTGCCATCCAAAAATATTTTTAATTGTAATTATCACTTGTGCTCACTATTCAATTTATTCACAAATTAACTTGTTAATTTTTGCTTAATTTTGGAGCCCTATAACTAAACTTTTGATTCTTTGAATGTGCTGAATCATTCATTATAATTCTTTCTAAATTTTACAATAAAGAGTAGCTGTAATTGCTTGATGAGGCTCTGGAGTATGAATAATATAACAATGTTTGCAATCGTTTAGATAAACGACAATGCTTATAGTGAAAACAAATTGCTTCAACCTCTCCAAAGTTTGCAGTATTTCTTCCAGCAGTCCCCTTCCCCTAGCTCTCACTTCATCTGTAAGGGAGTCGTTTGTATAGATGAGTCCAGTTGTCAGCTAAACCAAAATATTTGCTCCTCAGGGGTTTACTTTTCTTGTCAATATTATTTAAAGTTATTGATGATACCATTTTCAAATGTATTACTACTACATAAATTGCAGTAACACTAGGTATTGCAAATTTCTTTCCGATTTGTTACTTTCAGTAAAAATCCCACTTTAAAACAATGTTCTATTTTTTTTTTTAAAGCAGTTTTTCTACAAACTTTCTAACCAAATTCCATCACTTTGTCTTTTAGCTGTTTCAGTACATATCATTACAAAATAAGATGTATACTAAACGCCTTCACAACACCACCAAATTCTTTTGAGCTTGCTGCAAGGTAGACAAGTCAGGCAAAGAAGCCTTGGACATCTCATCAGAAAAGGAAATCTTAATTAGGACTAGGGTCTCTAGCTAAGCTGGGATTGGTCACTGGAAAAGCATTAAGACTCTGACTTGAAGCCACTAAGATTTTCAGAGAGATTCACACCCAATAGTTACTTCAGAGTCAATTTTCAGAACTCTTCAGCTGACCCCTTTCTCCAGCATTGTAAATATGGATCAATGAACTCATCCTGTACACAAAACCAAACAATCTGAGTGGCCCAATAAGAAAACAAGCACCAGAAAAATTGTACAATAGATGTATGATATACGAATATACATTGTATGTATTGTAAACCAAACTGTAGAACAAACTGTACAATAAATCCATTCATTCATTCTGTACACAAAAATTATCTTTTAAACATTAGCTCTATACAAACTATCTGGTTGGAAGCTGCTTCACTTCGCTTCAAGAAACACTGGCATTGCATCAAATATAAACAGACTGGAAAATCAGCAGTTGCTTCACACTTCTGGACTCAAAAGCACAAGTTAGGAACCAACATCAAGTTATTGAAGCCAATCCAGAAACCAAAGAACTAGAAGTATGGGAAAAGATTTGCATCAAAAAACTAAACTTTTGTCAGAAGCAGAGAACCCCTTTTTCAGGTTCATCAATAAGCAACTAAGAGGACAATCCAGGCTATTAACAAAACAACTCAAGGGTTGATCTGGCAATCAACAGGCAGCTAACGATATGAGCTATGCTCATGATAATGTTCTGTAAAATAAATAGGCGAGCGAAGCTATTAAGAATGTTTAAGTTGACTTTACTTTTCTATTAAGTGTTTTTATAATTGCTCCACTGTATTTGGTTCCAAAAACAATTTTGATATCTGGGTGCTTATTCTGCACCAGCAATTGAGCAAAAGGCTAACTTTTAACTGTAGACAGTAAAACTAAAAATGTTATTTTATGCTTTAAATAGTACATTAAAGGCAAATTGCTTGACTTTTGCACAGCTGTTTAGAAAACCAGCATAGTGAACGAATAGAACATTATCAAATATTGATTAGTTGTCTTAAAACATAACTTGAAATACACATACTAGTTTACTGCATTCACTGGCTTTATGTAACATAGCATTCAACTTTCTTTCACAAACATTTGACTAGCACATTGGCATTTTGAAACATTTCCTGATAGACACTACTGCTGCTGCTGCAAACTCGTGATTTAACAACTTCCTTGCCTGCTAAGAATACACTGCCCCTTAGTCAGTCAATCAAGCCTTTTCCACAAAACATTAACCTTCCCGCCAAAAAATTGAGTACTCATTAATTCATCCGGGTACATTCAGTTCACTAAGCTTTAGCCCCCCCCCTCCCCGCTTGGCTGCAGCTTTAGTTTAACTCATTAACACTATGACATTCCATATATAAACCACTAGTTCCCCTTTTGGTTGTCAGAGGCTTCTGCTTTATTTGCCTCTCCAACAGGAAGAAGAAAAACCTCACTGAAGCTATAAATAGCATATGTATAGATTAATTCCAGATTAAGTATCTATAGCACTGCCACTGTCACTTTATACCTCACAGCTCTCAGTTAAGTTTGTAAACCCGCACTCAAAGACCTTTTTTCTGCTACTCTTCCTGAACAAATTACAGCACAGCATTTCAGTTGTCACAAAGACGAAACAGGAGTGAAAGCAAAAGCAGCTCTATTGCCACTTTTGTATTTCAAACTACATGCCTTAGTTTGAGAGATTTCATGCAGTGTTGTATTAAACAAATACGCATACAGCTGTGGCTTTGCAATTTCGTTCTACAGTTTGCTTTCAATGCTTATAATCTTAGCAATAACTAAAGTGACTATTTAGCTCATAGTCACGATAATCAATGGCTTCCTGCTGATAATCTAAAACTTCTGGTCAGTGTTGCCAACACAAATTCAGTTTTCAATTTCAATGTTAAAATCTGCAATGAAACATCTCTTTGCACATAACTTCTTTGACCAAACTACTGATATAGTAACAAATTAATGGACAGCATCATTCGAGAATAATCAACAAATTGCAGAATCCAGTACCTACAAGAGAATGCACATTCAACATCTTCCACTTCCATCTGTAATAACAGCAATCTGTTTACAAGAAAAACTCCAACTTCTACTTTAAATAATTGCATTTTTAATAGCTGTACATTTTAAAGTTCCTCATTAAATTTTGTTCAATGAAACTATATTCTCATTATTTTAGCAAACAATACAAGAGCAGAAACTAAAAATAAATCTAAAAACTAACTACTACCAAATCAAACTCTTAATAATTTCAAAATAAATGCAAAGCAGCATGTTCAGTGATAAATTATGTCAGAAGATCAAGTATATCAGGTGTCAATGAGAAAATGTTGCCCGAGGACTAAATTTTTTCATACTCTTAAGGAAATAACATTGCAAGTAAATGCATGCTCTAACTTTAATGAGCAATATACATCCAGCGAATGTAAAGGAAGAATTTATACTAAGTGAGGTAACGTGTAATGATGTTGAAAAAGTAGCCTTTAAAATTAAAAATTTGAATACTGAGGATATTTATGGTATTTGAACAATTTTATTAAGGAAATAAATATGTTTTAATGCCTTTGACTGTGTCAATAAGTGCTTTTCAGAAGGCATTTCTCCAAAACATTTAAAATATTCAAAAGTTACCCCAATATATAAAAAGGGAGATAAGGGAAAGCCTTGTAGCTATATGTCAATATCAGTAATTTCCCACATTAGCAAATATATTTGAGTAACTTCTAAAAAAACCATGTACAGAATTATTTTGAGGGACAAACTTTGTTCTCTAATAGTCAGTTTGGATATCGCAAGGGAAAGTCAAGGATACTTGCAGTGGATTCATTGATAGAAATAGTTCAAGCTTTAGAGGTCTTATTTTGCACATGCTTCACTTTGCAACTTAAGCTTTAGACTGCATGAAACATATTTTATTAAAGAAGTTAGAAATAAGAAACCACAATGCTAATTTTTAAATCTTATCTGGAAAATTGCCAGCAAACAGTACTGGTCGGAAGGAAAGAACCTCAAATATTAACAGTAACAGGAGTTTCACAGGGATCAGGTCTCCCTGCTTTTCTTAATAATGATTAATGTATCGAACGTTTTTCATTTTATACAATTATCTACACAGATACAACTTTTCTTAATATGCACATAGACCTTTCAAGCGCTGTCACAATTAGCAAAAACAAATGCTGAAAAATCACAATTGTGCTTTAAAAGTAATGGTTTCACACGTAAAAAAAAAAAACTGAATATTCTTTTTACCTTAAAAAGAATGAATCTACAGATAATATAAGCAAAGCAGTTAAACTTCTTGGTATAATCATAGATAAACAACTATCCTGGAATCCTTGCATTGACCACATATGCAGAAAATGCCACCAGTGGTATTCTTGTTAGCAAAGTTAAAGTATTAAGACTTTGTTTTAATGGCTTATTTTCATTCTTTTAGTGTTTTTAGATATGAATTAATACTATCGGGTTTAAACCCAATTACAGCAAAATATTGAAAATTCCGAAAAAGATTAAAATATTGACAAACTCGCGCAAAACTGAAAACATTGTAAACCACTATTTGTTACTTTGGAAATTCCTTCAGCTGTAAATTTGTATATTTATGATGTTTTAGTCAATATGAAAGAGAATCTACATAATTATAATACAAGGAGTGTAACACATGTACACCAAACAAGAAACGTGAATAGAATCGATATGCCATACCACAGGCTGCAAAAAACATTTTAATGCTATAAAACAACTGAATACAGAGAATTTTAATGCACTTCCCGAAGAAATTATGAACTTGAAAATTCAAATACATATTTAAAAACAGATTATATAAATGGTTAGTAGAAAATCCTTTTATTGTTTACAATGGTTAAAAATATAATTTCATTTTGTATAGTTCCAAAGACATTTCACAGTAAAGATATGCCAATTATAATAATCTGGTAAACTTCATAGGACCTTGCATGGCAAAAATACAACTAAGGTAATATATTCCAAAAGTAGTTAGCTTTTAGATTTAATTTTAGCTTATGCTCTTTTATTATTCACTGAAATAATCAAAATAAACCTAATGCAAGGTTGCATTATTCCTCAGACAAAAACACTCGCCATTTGCAGTCACTTCTGATTTTTTCTGAATAACACAAGCTCTTGTTAGTTTATGATAACCCTTTGCACCAATATGTACCCTAGGATACTCAAGCATTGCATTTGCTACATAAAACTGGAGAATTATAGGGGAAGGAGGAGAAATATGCCAAGTCTACGAACATCCTCCATTCCTACTATCGAGTTATGCATTATATTCACATTCCTGTTCAGTTTTAACTATCAAGCACAAAGTAATTTATTATTCATTTGCATTTCTTGCATAGACTGTTTATGTGCGGTTTCAAGTTGAAACTTCATTGTCTTTTCTGTTTTGTAACAGTGTCAACTGCAGCATAGCCAACTTTGTGTGAACTATGAAGTGTAACATTACAGCGGCAGAGTTATAAATACTGTCCTAATTTACAAAGTCAAATCAGACGAAAAATTCAATGTCATGAATTTTTCAAATCTTCAACCCTTGGGTTTCCATGCTGACATTCTTCCACTGAGCTATTATGGCTTTCACTGCTAAATGCAAACTGAACTGCTCCATCTAGTTCTTAAATAATCTCATACAATCAAGATTGCTTTGGAGACTAGCCAGAGATTATTATTATTATTTAACTTTTATTTTTAACTTGCGTATGCTCGAGTGTGAATAATAGCGATTTCTACAATTAATTCTACACATACTCCTCTAAATAAAATTCATGCACAGAGATATTGGTGCTATGATCTCTCAATAGTAAATAAAGCCAAAGTAAGGGTAAAAACCAAAACGAAAAACCTGCCAGCATCCCAACATCCAAATAATTTTAACTAATTTTAACTATAACCCAATTTGTTAAAATTTGAAATGGTTAGATAACTAAACACCACCACAAAATCAAGAACTTAAAAAAAATTAATTTAAAATAAAACACCAATGAAACAAAATTAACCGACATCTACTTACTCTTTGTGTGTATATATATATATATATATATATATATATATATATATATATAAAATAATAAAAAAATAAATAAAAAAAAAAAAAAAAAGAGGTAGTATCAACACCTTTCACTTTTCTCTGCAAAATCATATTTTAAGTGACTGTACCGATGATGCAGTAGCACTGCCACCTGCAGAGTAGCAGATCAGGGTTCAATTGTTAGTAACAAACATTTTTCTCATGTTGGGAGTCTGCAAAGAAGTGCACTCAGCCTCATCTCTTTGGGGTACCAATCTAGGCACTACTTAAGTAGTGGCTACCAATTTAAATCCTGTGGGGGTGAAGGTAGAGATGCAGCATCTGTGCAGCCAGCCTTGATCCACACTTTCATGCCTGGTGTCTGGTTATATTTTGATGCACACTGAAATTAGCATCAAGGCATGGTATTCTAATCCCCACATAGCTTAATTGTATTAAACTCCAAAATATGCAAAATAGCAATGTGTGAAACATTTCAAAATTCTATGATGCAAGTTTTAATCAAATTTCAAAAATGCCACAAATAATTTAAAGATTGCTTTCAACAAAATTTTATGTAACTTAATTTTTGGACAGGTAAGAAAAATGCCACAAAAACAGTGCTGCTAATACAGGAAAGTATTAAAATCAATTAGGTACGAGATTGAGATTATTTTTTTGGTTGTAATGTATATGTACAAGAGGAAGTTAAGGAATAATCTAGTTATGGCTCAGCACCAGAACAGAAACAAACATTTTTGGCAAGAGGGAAGTGTGTATTTGTTGCCAGTTTTATTATCTACATAAATAAAAAAGGACAGCAACTGAAGAAACAGACTGTTCATCAGGCACTTATAGCAAAGGTAATTCCACGAGTCGTGCAAGCTGCAGCAACAAATACAGCAACATGCCCAAGCTTATAGCAAAAACAGTTACCGTTTCTCGCACCTTGGTCTTTGTTGGCAGTAGGTTCTGGAACCTGGACAGGATTGACCAACTCACTTGGCTGTTTAGTTAACGAACGAGGATGCAAACCCAAACCTGGAGCTACGGCACTGGGAAGTCCTGTCATGGCCCCCATTGCACCATATGTTGTTGAATATTGTGATAAGCCTGGACCCATGGGCCCCAGGACTGGATGTGAAAATCCAGCTGTCTGATGGTACGCAGATGACCCAATGGATGGTGGAACTGACAACTATAAGCAAAAACATAAGATTCCTAGCATTAAAAGAATTGTATAAGTTCAAACTCCTCTACAGGTATGACAAAAATACCTTTGTTTCCCAAATGATAGAAGTATGCAACATGCAACACCTAAAACACAAATGAAAATTGAATGACAGCTAGAGAAGGATGGAATCCAAAATGTAATTAAGGGTTTACCTTTTCATCATTTCTGCACTGTACTATGATGTGCAAGGGGTTATATTTATGCTCTGCAAAAGGACCCATGCAAGTCAATTTCACCAAAAACATCACATTACTGCATTTCTATTAGAATTGTATATATTACAAATAATAAACCTACACAAAGCATGTGCATGGACACTTTTAGATATTACTTCAGGAGAACAAGGAGGATTTACATCAGGTTATTGATTATTTATATTAAAGGAGACATTTAAAATGAATTTAATCCTGCAACTGACACTACATTCATAGACTTTGTAAAGATAACTGACCATGAATACAGAAAAGCTCTGGTTATTCCTAATACTTAACTGAACTGGTAAAACACATAGGCAAATACATAAATAGGAAGACAGACAAAAGAATTAGTAATTACTTATGTTGAGCTGTGGTATGTTACCAATACTTAAATGTTAAGGAATTAGAAAAACATATCTGATGCTTTACATTAACCACCACAAATGTTTGCCTAAAACTTTATTAAATTTAGCAACATGAACATTTTTGCATGTATGACGCAAAAACAAAACAGCACTCAACTCTGTTTTTACATAATCACATCTGATCCACCAGGCTCACAGTTTCCAACTATATTAAGTTCAGTGAGAATGAAGAGAACTTCACAAGCATTTCAAAGAAACTTCAAAGATGTGTTTTATTCCTCATGCCAGTATATCAAACATGGTATTTTCATCAAAATCCTTATGTCACTTTTGAGAAGGGGAAAAAAAAAAAATTGCATGAAAATAACTGTTTGTGGCAGAGGCATTTCTTTGAAAATTTTCCCCTGGAGTTAAAGTGTGACTCAAATATAAAATATGGTATTAATTAGATCTTACATTTGAGTTATGCAATCAATAATCCTCAAACATCCATTGCAGAATTGCCTTGGCATTTTTTCAAATGATCGCAATACATGTTGACTGAACAAGATTGCAATTTTTGCTTCAATTTGTCCATTGTATGGCCTTCAAGAGATGGACTATTATCTTCAGTTGTAAAAAAAAATCTGATGTGTTACACTCACATGACTTTCTCTACTCTCTACTATTTTTACAAACGCTTATTCTCCATATGCTTCATGTTAATCGAGATATCGAGATGTCAATCTTATTGCTAATTTTCTTGTAGATGCAAGGGGAATATGGTAGGTTTCAAGCGATAGTCAAATATTTTAACGCTGGTTGCTATGTGGCGCATTCCATTCTCTTTTCATGTCCAGGACATAAAAAAAATGAATAAGAAGTTTGAGAAAAAGTATAAGTATTGGAAAATTTAAGGGAATAACAAGCAATATCTCGAAAACGGTTCACTCAACAAAAGAAATGTATATGACATAAATTGTGTATTTTAACGCGATCTACATTTTTTGTGTAGTAAAATTTTGTCTCTTTCTTATGGTTTACCAGTTATGCACAAGTCGTTCACAATGAAGAATACTTTTGCAGACATTCCCAGAAAATTCGAGATATACATTTCATTTCTCATGACAATATCTTAAACATATGATATTTTAATCAAAATCGTTAGAGCCATTTTTGAGAAAATTAAAATTTTCGAAAAATGTTCCATGTAAAGGGTAGTCTGGGGTGGGGGGATTTTCTTGAAAACCTTCGTGTCGCATCTCTGGAAGATACTGAACCTAAATACCAAGTTTGGTGTTTATCCGACAGTTCGTTTCTGAGTTATGCTGTTCACAGACACAGGGACATGTTTCCAAAAATGCTTTTTTTGGATTCAGGGGGTCTCAAAACATGTATTTCCGGTGAAATCTCGGTATCGAATTTTTGGGTGGAATACAATACTTCCCCTACTTACTATACGTAGTAGAGAAAGTAAAAATTCAAATCGAGTTTTATTTATGGATACTTTTTAACTGCTATGGTTCTTAGTGTACCATTCTATATTGGCTGTGAAAATAACGGAAATTTTGCTCAGAGGCCTATATCAGGCTTGAGGTTCTTTTACATGCCATAAATCTATGACACGGGTCCACTAGCTTTACTTCCCTTTCGAAGGAAGCCATGTTAAAGACTTTTAAGCCCCCAAAAACTCCATCGCCCTCCGCTGTGTGTGAATCTGCGATCTCGGGAACTAGAGTCCCCTAGATCACAGAGGACATCTTCATGGTGCCCAGTTTTCTTCAACACCTACTTTATTTTAAAGGTACTGGAAAGCAAGATGGTAAATGGCTTCATTGCCAAAGTACAAGGCATTAGAAAAGGTTAAATCATGCTCTTTAGACATTTTCTAAAAATGGTCTTCTTGGATTCAGGGAACCTCTACACATTTCCACCAATAGCTTGAGAATGTTTGTGCGGAATACAACACTATTTTGTATACCTAAATGGTAGAGAAAGCAAAAATGAGGTTTTCTTTAATTTCCCAATGCAACATACAAGATTCCCCTTGAACTACTTTAACCTTCATGAAAAGTAATCCCCATGCTCCGCAAGCCAACTGCTGGCTCCCAACAGTAAATATTATTTTTACTATTAGTTGGTCATTGTTCACAAAAGCAAGAATGAATGGCAATACTTTCCATTTTCAACCAAATAACAAAATGCAATTTCAAAGCAAAAATAAAGACAAACCTGCAGAAAAGTACCAACAAGATAAAAAAAGTCTTAACTGATAAATACTTTGAGCAAGTTGCAGCATCGATCTTTATTCATAAAGCTTAAAGTTAATTATATATGCACAAAACTGGCCATGTTCCATACGATTTGGGACATTATCAAATAACCATTAAAGATCAAAGCAAGACACCAGAAATAACAAAATAGTTATTTGAGTTTCTATTTAGAAGCAAGATGTGAATAAATGATACATGCAGAGTAAAATCCAAAGTACGTCCAAGAAGAATCTAAGGTTCAATCGAGACGGGCTGAAGAATTGCAGATATTTTTTAACCACATATTGCAGGGATAGGGGTGGAGAGCTCACTGCTGGCATATTAACCAAATGGAAGAAACATGGGATACCAAATAAAAGATGAAAAAATATGCTGTGTTAACATAATAGACTGTACACCTAATCTGTGACATGCAGAAGACTGTTCCACACTACTGGATCTTACCTATAAATCAAGAAAATATTAAAATTACAATGAAATTTAGATTACTGAACATGCACATGAGACTAGGACATTGCACAGTAAATAACCACTTTTTATCACATGCACTTAACTATCCATGACTTATGAAATAAGTAGAAAAATTCAGAATACTGGAAAATACCTTCACAGCATTATAAAATAGTTCCCCCTATAGCATAACCTAACCTAACCTAAAGCAGGCATAAGACATAGCAACATTCCCTCAACCTTTAAATATACATGGTTTATGCAGGTAATGTGTACCTGTCTAATAAGGAAAAATGCCAGAAGTAATACTCTTGTAAAATATCCAACTGGTTGGATATTATACACTGGGAAAGTGTGCAACGACATGTCTGGAGTCTCGTATAATAACTCCAGCAGCTTTACACAATGCATTACCTACTGTGCATGTGCTCCTGGCCTCCTGTTGAAAACATAATGTAAATGAATGCAATTTATTCCTACAGGTCCAGTCCAGAAGTTGGCAGGCTAGGGCAACCCCAAGGAATGTTATTAAGTGCACCTACCCGCAATAGATTTAACCGCTTGTTGATAGGATGGGGGTTGCAGGGTGATGGGCAAGTGAGGTTGAGGGAGTGGAAGGAGGTAGCAAGTTTGCTCCTTGATGGCTGCTGGTCAGGGTGCAATGGCCCTTCTGGTGTCATGTGTTTAACAAAATTTTGTTTTCTTGGAGGTGCTGCTGTTAATTTTGAGCCCGAGCAACTCTTAGAAGTTGTGGAGCAGCTCAGCTTTAGCTGCTGTTGGATGTGCTCTTATGTTGCCAAGGGTGCCTGCATACCATGCGGGGAACCTGGTGTTGCCTCAATCAGCATTCACTGGGGTTATAATACCAAAGATACCTAACAAGGGTGCTCCAATGGAATGGTAATCTGTTGTATAGTTTGGCAGCCCAGTGCTTAGGTTCATCCTCCATGTATGGAAGAGAAGGCTTTGTGAAGTTGTCTCACGGGGAAGGAACAGCATACAGAATGACCCAGAGACCTCTATTCTGTACCCTCTATAGACAGTGACTGGAGTCTGTGGCCATGATCCAGATATTGCAGGCATATAGTACTAGGGAGATAATCTAGGCTCTGAAAAGACATAGCTTTAAGGAAACAGGCATCGCCATCCTGAGCATAGGGTATAGTGAGAAAACAGCCCCAGTGGCCTGATTCAATAGGTCTCCAATGTGCTGCCAATAAGTTAAGGCCTTATCTAGCTTTATACACAAGTAGTGATGATTGACCACTGAATCCTGCAGCAGAGAGAAGTAATATGGGGGAGTTCGCACTTTGCTAGGAGAATGGCATAGCTTTTGTCCAAGTTAACGGACATCTGCCAACACCTGTACCAATCTTGGATGAGGCAGAGGTGTGAATTTCCTGTCTGTACAGAATAACAGCACATCAGCATACTGTACTATATTGACATGCTACTCTAGGTAGATTGGCCGTAAAAATGCTTAAAAGCATGGTTGATAATACAGAGCCTCCGGAGACTCTGCCTTGTGCCGGCCTGACTGTAGATGTTTTTCCTGTGACGGAAACCAAAAAAGTGCAGTATTTGAGGCATGTGTGTACTATATTAGGTGCATATGAGTTGGTAGCTCCAGTTGAATGAGCTTTTCCAGGAGACCACATGTCGAGGCCTTCTCGGCACCCAAAGAAACTGCTGCAGTGAAAGCCCCATCCTGGAAACCCAGAGCAGCAGCCTCCTCTATGCACAGCAGTTGCTACTGTTGGGGCATTAAGTGCCCAGGATGGAACTCAAACTGATGGGCAGGGAGGGCTTAGCGGGGGATTAGCGGGCAAGTACTAGCCTCTCGAAAACTTTCGAGGGGACAGACAGGATTTATCCCTACTAGAGTGTCATCGCACAATTGTGTGTGTATGCACCAAAATGAGTGATTTAAGAACATGTTCCAAGTAGTTTTTGGAGGAGTTTATTGGCATGTTTAGCAAATTTCCATGTCTTCGGAAGGTAAAATCCAAAGAATACAGCAACAGACTACCAAGGGACAAGTCTTATGAACAGCTTTATACAAAATGAAGGAAATAGACCCAGAAGCTAACAGGGAGTAGATGCAAGAAAAAATTACTAACAGTTGCAGAAAGTAATTAAAGAAAGTGAAGGAATCTCAACAGCCAGGTAGTGGAGAAGATGAGGCACACAGACCATATTTGGTACCACTGGTATTATTTAATTACTCTTCTTTTTCTCTAGCTATCTACCATTAACTTCTCCCTTGATACACACATTCCAGCCAAATCCAACAAAACATCCTTTTCCATTTCACAACGAATGCACTGCTGAAGAGAGTGAGCTTTCTTGGCATTTTGCATGCATGTGTAATAAGAGTCAATACATTTTTTATCCTGCAAAGCGTATATATGCCAAGGTTGAGGGAGTGCTCTTACATCTAATACCCATTTATGACAGAAACAATGACAAATTATGTTCACTGATGCTAAAAAATGAATTGCCTAACTTGCCCCATAAATTGGTTACTCCTTTGGAAATTTTCCACATTTTAGCTTTCATAATGCAAAATCCTATTGGTATGCCTTTTACTTCACTCAATAAAACTATCCTCGATATGTTGGGAGTGAAAATAACAGAAATTATTCAAACATTCACATGAATTTTATGGATGTTTTCTCGGATCATAAAAAAACTATTTACTCAGTATTTCAGGGGATACATAAAGTTTTTGCAACATTTCTATGTTTAGAAATGCAATATGTGAGTGTTCAAATATTTATTTTTCTCTTAATATAATTATGCAGTAGGCTTTTACACATTGACCATGTGAACATATTGCTGACTTTTTGTTTGATTTGTCTTATTTTGATTTCTATTTATCCAGGACATGTCAATCTCCAAATAATTAGTTTTCTTTAATATATATAAAATAATAATAATAAAAAAAACCTACAGGCACTTCTTTTGGCATTTTGAACTGTTATTACCCAGATACATGACGATTACCTCTGCAGTCTAAAATTTAAATACACTGAAAAATATATGCAGTAATTTAACAACCCTGTCTCCCATAACAGTATAATGTATAAACACATAATTTATGCTCTAAAACAATAACTTGAGTTTAGGCCAACAGACCATAGGCAGTTGCAGTGAAATCATCACATTTTGTTGGGTCTATGTTAGTACCAACTTAAGTTGTTATAGTGGAAAGGTGGCACAAATTCATTAGGCAACATTTTATACTCATCTCGCAAAGCTTTTTGCATTCCCTTCTTGCTTATCCACCCCAACTTGCACTGATTAACTTTTGGACCAAATGATATTTTAGACTAACATTTTAACTCTCTTTCACAAGGTCACATTATGCCCTGACCGACCTGAACAGGGTTTTTCATGATTACTCTAAGTTGCCACAAACACTGGATTGGATATTTAATATCATTATCAAGTTCCTCACTCAGAGTAAAAGAAATAGAAATGAAATAGATGGTACAGGAAAGCAACTCTTTCAACTAAGAGCACCTGTCCAACATAACACTATCATACACAAACTGCAAAAACCACTATCATGAATGCAGAAGTTTTCATCTTCACAATTAAAATGATTTAAAAAACATCAAGTCCCTATTTTTACAAAATGCATTTCTTGCACCATCTTCTACTTTGAAGTGCGCCACATCTAATGATGAAAAGAAGCACCCTGCTTTCCATTCCACTCCCCTATATAATTGCACCTGAATGTTTTAGTGATTTGAAGAGAATCCCAAGTCATCCTGATCTCAGCAACTGTCCTCAATAGCGCTGCTGTCACCAAACAACTGTTAGTGTGCTAAAATGCCTGATCCAGTTGAAACTCATGACATGGTACATATAAAGGTAAAAGAGAACAAAATGAGAAGGGGAGAAAAATAAAATGAAACAGTATAGAAGGGAAGGTGCCAAGTATATTAATGCAAGTGATAAGAAGATTGAAGTGCACAAAACAGGCAATTCATGCAGGTATGTAGGCCTCTTTTTGAACAGGTTATTGTGTTACACTTTTCAGAAACGCATAAATTTTAGGAGGAATTTCTTCTGAAAATGTACATTACTTAATGAGGACTAAACTAAGTGCAATAATTTAAAAGAAAAATAGTTTCACATCTGGGGTTTGCATAATCTATTTACATAGATATTACCTGACTTGCTTAGCAGTGCTGTTATAATTGTTCTTACATTTCTGTTTATTTTAGATTTAAAAGAGGATGTCTTAGTAAATTTTCTGATGAAGGAAAGAAGATGCTATTAACCAACAAACACACTGTCTTCCAAGGATGTACAAGATGCTTATTTGTATGGTCTTATACATCAAAAGGATTGTCAGAAGGCGACCAAGAAAAAGGAGGATTCCAAGCAGTGTGAACAATGTATAGGTATACATACAGTAAGTGGGTGTAATGAATAACATTACAAAATAAATCCTTGCATCAAATATTAATTTGTATTCATTGCACTATTTTATCCTATGTTTTAGGTTGTACTTGAACAAGAAACTGTTATATGATATGAAGGGTTTGCCAGACTATTTGGTGTATGCATTGGAAGAGTAAGACATTTAAAAAAATATTCACAGTGCTGATCTGTCACCTAACAGTAACAAAGGCTGCCATAAAAGACCCAGCGCTAAATTGGAAGACATGAAAAACCAAATTCAAATTCACACCCACATATGCTCATTTCCCTACTGGTTGAGCATTATGGTTCTGATTTGGTTATAATGCAAATGTATACAGGGTGAAAGTGAAATAGTCCTGTAGACTGGGGGAGATAGGAGAATGGATGTAGATGAACAAAAACCTCCAATACTTCTTTGTAATTAAATGCACCATTTGAGAAAAAAAAAAAAAAAAAAAAAAAAAAAAAGCTTTTGTCCAAAAATTTTACCACCACCTTGCTGGATTACCGCTGATTAAAGGTTCTTAATTTACGACTCTATATTCATAGAAAATTGAATAAACGACAACTTTCCTTTGGCATATTTCAATAGAATGAACAGGTTTTGTGTAAATTAAATTTAAAAAGTCCATAATTTGTTGCCGCTTTAATTCTGTTAGAACTGGCAACATCGCATAAGCTGCATTTACTTTCTTCCGATATCGGTGTAGATTGCAGGGAATTTTTACTTAATCGAATTCAATTGTCTTTTTCTCAAAGTCACAAGTTAAGATCAGAGCAGTTAAAGGAGGCACGTGGATATAATAATAAAAACAAAGGACAGAAAATCTTATTACAGATCATACACAATGCCGCGATTTTCAACATACGAATATCTGGACATGATCTTAATTTACGGAAATGCAATGCAGTTCTCGATCTGCCCAACAGCTCTATGCTGAAAGATTTAACAGGATCGTGCCAAGTGCAGACACATTTGTTGCCATTTGCCAGCGGGTCCGTGACACAGGTAGTGTAATTCCGAGTTGTAATCGAGGGCATATAGAACACTTCCTCTAACCTCTTATTTCAAATTCACATTGGAGGCAAGTTCAGATATTTTAAATTAATTCCAATGTTTTTGCATACTTGTAAATGCTAACAAATGCTAGTGATTTAGGTTATGGTCACTTTTTGTTTCTAAAGCTACCAAGTAAATAATGGTAGTTGTGATTGTGGAATTCATTAGGCACAAAGAGCAGTGTCAATTTTGTTTACCTACTTTTTTTAATATTTTGATATGTAACGCATATGTTACATAAATCCTATCAGTAACGTTAGTGTTGATAATTTCAACAACTCAGGCTTTGTTTGCACTCATAAGCTTATTGTTAAATCATATTGGGAGTAACCGTTGGCGAAACGGCTTCTAAAAACTTCTGCATCAAGTTATACAGATTTCTTTTTAGACTAATTAGATGTGCTGGCATGAAGCACATTAGTCCCATTTTAGAACACGTACATTAAAAATTGAATAGAAGCATACAGTTCCTATTTGGACAAAAGTATAAACAATTGCACAAATATACTTAATGCATTTTGTAGTGGAGTGTAAATTCACATTATAAATCATGCTTTCCTAAACGTTTAGCAATTATTAGTACCACATTGTTAAATTTGACACCGAATAACTGTGTTAATAACGTAAGAGGTGTTTCACATAAGTGCACCATAACCTTTGGAATACTTATTTTCATTTCAAGTAAAGCATTGCATTGTCACAAATATCACTGCAGATGGCATTGCATAATAATTAAAATGTACCTTTTAAACTACGTACATGGGTATTATGTGCACACAAACCTTAAAATTGTTTAATATCAGTAACAATTCCATGCGAGTTCGTTACCTTACCATGGCATAAGCCTCTCAAACAGAATAGGCAGATATTCAGGCCTTTAAACATATCAAAATATCTAACTATGCAGGAATGTAGAATTTGAGGTAATGTTTACATAAGCTGCAACGAACAATAACCTTTTCCCCAGAATTTTTGTGGAGTCTCCCACACCAGCGACAAAACATCTGAATTCAATACATGGCCAACGTTACTTAAATGGTTTTATAGTGTGTTGGAATAGTTCAAGGTACTGCCAGTAGAAGCAGACTACTCAACAAGTTGCGCCATGTTGCCAGATATCCTACTTTTAAATGCAATTATCTAGTTAACTGTGCATTTCATTAGAAAAAGTGTTGGAGGTTTTTGTCCATCTACATCCACTCTCTCATGTCCCAGTCTGCAGGACTATTTCACTTCCAGCCTGTATATAGTTTTTGGAAAAGCATTATCTGAAACGTATTTGCAAATAACAGGTGGTGCTGATCCCAGGTGTGTAAAGTGCATAGTGAGGTATGAATATTACCTGCACTATTATAAGGAGCAATACCCGTTTGGTAGACCAAGAAGTGATGCATGTAGTTTCTGTGAAGAGTATCATGTTAAAATACATACTGGAAAAAAAAAGGACACAGTTAAGAAACTTTTGCAAGATGTTCTGAAAAGTCACAAATTAAAAGATGACAATTTTAAAATGAAAATGAAAGAGGCAACTGCATATCTTCAGACTTGTGAAAATGCAGAACAATATGTTTTGATTTTGAGCAGAAAAATCCTTTTCCACATCTTTCAGTCCGAGAAGTATTCTACAAGCGACAGCTGTGGCTTTCCTCACCTTGCGACCAACCCTTTGCGGTGATTGAAAAGATGAAGAGAAGGGTGGAGACAATGGAGATGTACAAAGGATGGGTAGAACTAATAAAGAAAAAAAAGTCCCGTATACTCTTACAAACAGAAACAATTAATGATTTCCAAAGAGAATTTACAGAGTATTTTAAACCCACATAACAAAAGACAGAGGTTTTAGTTATGAAGTACAAAATAACTAAATTTGCTAGCTGCCTTGTGAATGAAGTTTCTGTTGACACAATAAGTGGCATTATGCCACAACATTTCCATATCTTGAAGCCTATAATCCTTCATTGTAAGGTTTACAACGGACCAATGAAAATTCAACAAAAGCAACTTGGTGAAGTACTTACAACCAGATGCTGTCAACTTCATTATGTCACTTGGACCTGATGACACATTTAATGAAGATAGATTTATGATAATGTTACAGAAAATAAAGACCTTTTTAAGGAACACTGACTGTAAAGTGCAACATATTCATAACCTAGGACTTTTTTTCTGTATTTTCTAATAAAGTGCAATCTTTCAATGCAAATTTCATATCTGTTCAGAGGAACATTAGAAATACTCTGGTTTTAATTTTGTTATAAAGTATAATACTTCAATAACATTTATTAATATGGAGAAAATCTTCTATTTATTCCAAATGGTGTCCTGCAAGTTCAAAAATGTCCCAAGTCCACTTGCTCGTCTCAATTGTCAGCTAACAGACACCGACTAACTTTAAGAAAACTATTTGAGCTAAAAACATGTGGTTTTTACAGTTGTGTAACGAAAATTACTCCCTACCTTCTAGTGGGTTACTTTTTGCAAAATTTGAATTTTTTTCTTAGTGCAAATTATATTTATTAGAAACAGATTCGCTTAGCGCGCATCGCGCTTAGCTTACGGCGAATGCAATATGACAGCACAGCGGAACTCCAATTGGTTGCCGCTCTGGCTGCACTCAAGGACAAACATCATCCCATTTGAAAATCACAGTAGGCCTTTTAGGACTTTGCTTACAATGAGTGCATAGGAAGTGGAGCGTGGGTTAACTTCCTGTAATAAACAAGACCTGCCATCATAGGGGTATACAAATGCGCAAACGTACTGTTGTAATACTACAACAACTGTTGAGTCATTGTGTAGAACTGGAGGTATAACAAAATTAACATTTTACAAAAATATTGACAAACTTAATTTATACAATACAAAAGTATGTATCTACATGTTCAACATTTATCAATTTTCCAACTTATTATAATGTATAACAAATTTTAAACTTTTTGAATGTGAAGCTTCTCCTCCTGTTATTTAAGAAATGTTTGTAGTTTGAAAAACTTCTCTCCATATAACATGTCACAGGAGCAAACTAATAATGTTGCAGATGATACTGTGTTGTATGCTATTTCATGATGCTCTTCTAAATTTTGTTTAAATATTTATCATCTTCAAATAGTCTGCGTTTTTCTCATGGACGGTTTTCATTTTCTTATTTACTTTATCCATAACAGGTCCCGCAGCTGCTCTATTAATCTTAAGAGCTAATTTTTCTACGAGTCCTATGGCATCAGGCATTATTACCTAACTTTTCTATAAGTACTATGATTTGGGACAGGTCTAGAAAATTGTTAATAAACAGCAAATCTTCATGTAATGTGTTTGAAATGAGGGACCAAGTGGATCGTAAGGCAGAACTATGGTCTTTGTCCAAAGTTCAAACAATTTTGTTAACTATTTTGTAATGATCTGCATAATATTCAGCTGCATTTAAGCAGGTGCCCCATCAGGTTGAGGGGGTAAAGGAATGTTAGGTGCCATTTCTTTAAATTTGTTTTCTGCTTGGGGCTTTCAAAAATATCTTTTTTTGCGTTTGCTATGAAATATCTACATCACTGTAACTGCCTCAAATTGTCTCGGCTACACAGAGACCGTGCACCAAACAGGTTACATGCAGCATGTTAGGATACGTGTTCAGAAGCTCCTTGCTTGCTTTTATCATAATTGCAGCATAGACGATGAAAAGGAGTGCATTATCTTTTGGGAAGGAGGATCTCGTTTTGTGTACTTTTGCATGAATTTTTAAAATGTGGATTTTCTACTGTGTACATCAGTATATTTGCACATATCATTTTACAGCAGTTATGAAAGAACTCTCACTGAGAGGGGGAAGTTGAACATGAGCCTCCTCTGTTCTTTTTACAATCCTTGCTTTATGCTTTTTAGTGTTGCAGTGCTCTCTCAGGCATTTAGTTTTAGTACCCTTGATGTCTACATGGCACGCCTTGTACTGAAGATTTTCTCCATTCTGTGTGAAAATATCTCCCCTTGCTAACTCCTCTAATGTGCTTTTTACCTGCTTCTGACATTTGTATTAACTTCCAGTGAAACACTTACCTCCACACAATGCCAGCCTGTCACTAATAGCACAGACCAGTAATTTGTACGGAATTGGATGTGTTGAATGACACAATAAAACGTTAAAACATTGCACTTTACAGCTAGCAATTAAGTTGGTACACTCATAAAAAAACAGATGAAAAGCTTAGACTTCCCAAACCAATCACAAGGCAGCATTTGGGTGGTCGATGACAAAGCGCAAGCGGAACTGGAAGCGGCCCTGTTGCCAGATGTAGCTATTTCCAACCACGTGCTTCAGTTTGTGAAAAGATTTAAAGTGTGACAATGTCTCAAAAATGACACTGATCACCAAGTGTTGATTCACAAAGTGAAAATCCTCTGCATTGAGGTGTGCCACTTAATAGTCAGGCATTGGAACTGTTAAGGACCTGGGAATTCTTTGAACAGGAGGAGTACGTGAAGGTTCATGGGCATACCACTACTGCTGCCAATAAAGACATACACGAACTGCAGCAACTCTTGGACTAAGCACGAGAACTGTTATTTACAAGGGAGTGAAACTCTAAGAGAAAGAGGACAAAATTCCTGAACTTCTGGAACACAGCACGAGTAAAAATAACTATTATTGCATGCTTATTTATTTGTTTTATTTCTCCTCATTGTAGCAGGCAAGTTTGCATTATTTTGTTTCTATATTGTGAAAAGTATGTAATTTATTCTACATATGTTGCAATGTTTATGCAGTTATTTTCAATTAACAACAATACAAAATAATTATTATTCATTGACGTTCACTACTTACATACACTTTTTGTATGCAGCTTAAGACATGATAGAAAGGAGAACCACCAGTTGTTTTTGGTTGCTAGCCACTCTGGCAATGTCTCAACCACAATATAGCCAACGTTATGCAAAGCCACACAAACTGTCAAGTGAAAAGATCCAACGGCAGGGGTATAAATCGTGTTGCAACAAACATTTATCTCGCTGAGGTCCTAAAAGTCTTAGCTCTGGTAATGAGATCTGTTGGAAAACAGAAATTCATAAGATGAACCTTGTTCTTTTGTATCGTTTTTCCTATATGGTTAAGTCTATTTTCTTTTGGACCACCGCTAATAATTTTACTTCTTTTTGAATATTCTGATTTTTTTTGTCCAGAAATGGTTGGCAATTGCAGATATTTTCTGTTTCCTTGTATTTAACATGTTTTAAATATTATTTAGGCATCAACCCAATATTTCTTTATGTTTTACCTATATACATAGACAATCCTCACATTTTATTTGGTAGGTATCTGGCATCTTATTCTTTGGAATTTTATCTTTTGTATTAGTTTGTTTTTCTTACAAAGAAACTGATTCACGAATACAACAAATGGGGCCTAAAAGTAAATATGGATAAAACCAAAGGGTATTACTTTCCATTATAGTTCTACCCACGTGAGTAATAGTAATGAAAATCTAACTCTTTAAATATTCAATCTATCAAAATACTGTAAATAAAACTTTCAGAAATAATAAGCTTTTAAGTAAAAGTTTTCCCAAAAGTCAATTAAAAGAAATATTGATTTTTAATGTCTTATACTTTTACTCCTCCTTTGGAAGAAAATAATATCCCATAGTGTCTTCTCTACGAGAAACCTTAGGTATGATATATATCAACTTTCATTACAATCTGCTCTGCCATTCTTTAGTGTAAATACACTTTCATAATAAAGAAAGCTCAAACAGATAATCTTGAATTTTTTGTACATATACAAGGTATAAGAACTTTAATACGGAGTAATTTTCTCCTAAAAATAACAAGATTTAATTAAACACTAAAACGTTAATTTTTCCCTTCATACCTGAAGTGGTATAAAATCGCTTTAATACAGAACTACAGAAATATCAATCTAGTCATTTTGTCAAATTGTGCTGTTCCATAAGTGAAAAAAGGAGATACTGGTAAAAATTTTGTGGCAGAACTTAGCGATAACTGACAGCATTAAAAAATAATGCCCTAACATATCTGCCTGTTTTCATAAACATTCCACAGACAGAAGGTGAGAACTATATTTAAAGAGCTTTGAAAATTAAAATTGTCACAACTCAGTGCATTAGGGCCAGATTCATAGTCGAACCTTAAGCGTGAAGAAGCCTTTAAGTTATAAGCGCTCACTCCCAATGAGTGAATGCTTAAAGATGCTTGAAATTAATATATGGCATTATAAGGATGTGTGATCTGTGAAAAATTGCAACTGTAGAAGACATGGCAACATGCAAAGATCTATGACAATTACATTCTCACATACCATTGGCCATTTGGCAATGAACACATGTCGACTGATATAAGTTTGATGCATGCTTCCATTTTGTTTGGTTGCTGCTGCAAGAATAACACTTGTGGGATATTCTCTCTCCCTCTCTCTCCCCCTCTCTTTTTACTTTCTCTACTACGTACAGTAAGTAGGGGAAGTATTGCATTCCACCCAAAAATTCGATACCGAGATTTCACCGGAAATACATGTTTTGAGACCTCCTGAATCCAAAAAAAGAAT
Organism: Deroplatys truncata; assembly: GCA_030765065.1. Lineage (NCBI taxonomy): Eukaryota > Metazoa > Arthropoda > Insecta > Mantodea > Mantidae > Deroplatys > Deroplatys truncata. Next base: position 74,443,816 of record CM060975.1, on the reverse strand, counting down.
TTTTGGAAACATGTCCGTGTGTGTGTGTGTGTGTGTGTCTGTGTGTGTGTGTGTCTGTGTGTCTGTGTGTGTGTGAACAGCATAACTCAAAAACGAACAGTCGGATAAACACCAAACTTGGTATTTAGGTTCAGTATCTTCCAGAGATGCGACACGAAGGTTTTCAAGAAAATCCCCCCACCCCAGACTACCCTTTACATGGAACATTTTTCGAAAATTTTAATTTTCTCAAAAATGGCTCTAACGATTTTGATGAAAATATCATATGTTTAAGATAATATCATGAGAAATGAAATGTATATCTCGAATTTTCTGGGAATGTCTCCAAAAGTATTCTTCATTCTGAACGACTTTTGCATAACTGGTAAACTATAAGAGATAGACAAAATTTTACTACACAAAAAATATAGATCGCGTTAAAATACACAACTTATGTCATATACATTTCTTTTGTTGAGTGAACCGTTTTCGAGATATTGCTTGTTATTTCCTTAAATTTTGCAATACTTATACTTTTTCTCAAATTCGTTATTCATTTTTTACTTTCTCTACTACGTACAGTAAGTAGGGGAAGTATTGCATTCCACCCAAAAATTCGATACCAAGATTTCACCGGAAATACATGTTTTGAGACCTCCTGAATCCAAAAAAAGAATTTTTGGAAACATGTCCGTGTGTGTGTCTGTGTGTGTGTGTGTGTCTGTGTGTGTGTGTGTCTGTGTGTCTGTGTGTGTGTGAACAGCATAACTCAAAAACGAACAGTCGGATAAACACCAAACTTGGTATTTAGGTTCAGTATCTTCCAGAGATGCGACACGAAGGTTTTCAAGAAAATCCCCCCACCCCAGACTACCCTTTACATGGAACATTTTTCGAAAATTTTAATTTTCTCAAAAATGGCTCTAACGATTTTGATGAAAATATCATATGTTTAAGATAATATCATGAGAAATGAAATGTATATCTCGAATTTTCTGGGAATGTCTCCGAAAGTATTCTTCATTCTGAACGACTTTTGCATAACTGGTAAACTATAAGAGATAGACAAAATTTTACTACACAAAAAATATAGATCGCGTTAAAATACACAACTTATGTCATATACATTTCTTTTGTTGAGTGAACCGTTTTCGAGATATTGCTTGTTATTTCCTTAAATTTTGCAATACTTATACTTTTTCTCAAATTCGTTATTCATTTTTTTATGTCCTGGACATGCAAAGAGAATGGAATGCGCCACATAGCAACCAGCGTTAAAATATTTGACTATCGCTTAAAAGCTACCATATTCCCCTTGCATCTACAAGAAAATTACCAATAAGATTGACATTTCGATATCTCGATTAACATGAAGCATATGGAGAATAGGCGTTTGTAAAATTAGATTGTACAAGAGTAGAGAAAGTCATGTGAGTGTAACACATCAGATTTTTTCAGTTTTTTTTGAGAGAGAAAATCCTAAAAAAGCAATACATGGTAAAGGGGTCGCTTGCGTACAAACAAAAAGTACGCAACATAGAGGTTTTTAATTTTTTTCAGTTAGGAATTATGTAGAGGGCAGTGGTTTCATGGTAATTTATGATACAGTTTGTGTACAAAAACTACTGCAATGCAACTTGTTGCTTGCAATTCTCATAGAGAAGTTATGTGAATGATTAACTTTCATCTAAAACACACCAACATTCTCAGTTGATAGCAAGGTTGCTATAACATGTGAAAATAAAAGAAATTGCTATTGCTTGTGGCTGCAAGAGGTTAGGTTTTAATATAAAGGGAGAATTAGCAATGCTTACTATTAAAAGGTATAAATTAATGAACCGAGGCTTTATTATATTTTGTATTAATATATTCTCCACAACAAAGCTGCCACTTCTAGCTAAGGGACAAGTAACATCACTTTCATGTTTGCTACATCTACAATGTTAATGTGAAATGCATGATGCTTTATTATATTCGTATTAAGGCATTATGCTCAAGAAAATTGCTTTGTGTAGCTGGAAAGATTAGTTCATACAAGGAACAAAATGAATAGCTCTTTCACTGCTGTTCCTAAAATTGCATAATTTTTACATGAAATAAGGCATTTTTTTTTACATTCAGGTATAATGCAACAGTTTGCTGCTTGTAACTCCTGAGTAGAAGCCCCATAAAACATTAACAGCAATACAAAACAAAACCTAGAGTAGAGGTGGCAGCTTCATTGTGCCAATAACGATTCAAGAACAGAAACAGTAGTAAGAGTGAAAAGAAGCTAACACTGTTTTCGTATGCACATTGCTCACTCTTTTTGCATTTAATCATATTTAAAAATAGGGAAATAATAGGTTAGGTGTTATTGGTTGACAAAATATTTGCCATGCCTAAAGCTTCGGTGTTATAGGTTAGGTTTTGTGTATATTGATAAGTGCAGATAAAACTAACGACAATACTGCTCAACGCCAATTTCTGAAGGATTGTTTGCATCCCTAATGTATCTTTTTGCAATTCAGAAAGCTTTATGAATGTGGACTCTACATATTCTACAAATTCCTGGTCCTCCATTTTAACTGTGTGGTGGTCGGCTGATACATAAACAACCACAGATTGACACTCAAGTGAACGAGCAGGCAACCTAAAATGTCCCTTAGGTGGCAACTGAATTGACACAACCATTAAGGAGCACTTGCATTTGAGTACTATGAATCTGGCCCTTAGCCCTTTAAAGTGACAAAAATTATATTTTCAGTTATGAGTTACAAAAGTTTAAAGATCTTTGAAAAATAATGCTGGAAATGTCTGCTGCAGCTAAGCTCTTTTAAAGGGCTTTGAACTGGACTGCATTAATCATAGTATAGGTTTGTTTTTTTTTGGAAAAATTTGCTTGAGAATTTTAAAAATGAAAATTCTAAAAACATGTACCAAAAAGCCAATTTTAAGTTCGGCTGTACTGCATATTAAATACATATAAAATAACCCGCTAGCAAGCTTCCTATTAAAAAACTATGTGCATTTTTATAACCAGCAGCAGAAAATTTTGCCTTTTAAATTTACAAATAAAAACAAACCAAAATTTGAAATTCTCCATTTTAATTTCACACAGGCATGGGCAAAAGGAATATCTGAACATCAAAATTAAAAGCAATCTTCACTGATGGATTTGACAAAGACTATAGGCAGTTCAACAAGAGCAGCCTAGATGTTTGAGCAAAAGCAAAAACTTGCTCAGTATACTTTTTAATTTTTGAAAACATTTAAATAGAGTACAGAAATAGACACTAGGCGTACAAATTGCAGATTCCATTTTCACCCCTAAAAATCTAACTATATTCAGTACACACCAGCAGTACGTTTATACAGGCATCAAAGGAACCTCAAAAATTAATGGAATCAGCAAAGTGGAATGCTTGCAAAAGGCTCAAGTCTCATCGTTATACTTACTACATATATATAAAATGCAATAGCAAGTTCCTTGAAAGCCAACAAAATTAAAAATATCAGTGAACAGAATTAAATTTAGTAGATTAATAAACAATTGTCCAAGTATAAATCTATTGCTAGGGATGTAACAATTCCAAATTGTACTGCCTTCCTTATGAACAGAATGTTTTTGTGATCTACACAAGATCTGCTCACACTCCAGATCTAAATAAGTGTGTATCTGTGTGGAATGCTTAAATATACAGCCTTATGCTCCACAAATTAAAAGACAGCACTCAGCCTGCATTTTCCAATATTTTGGCTGCAGAAATTTATCAAGTGCTCAGTGAGTGTTAAAGAGGTGTTAGGCTTAGAAATTATACTCCTCTATATCTATAAAACATTTTATAATGAAAGTTAAGCATAACATTTATATTGTTAGCATTATCTAGAAGAGAAAGGGCAAGTTGTCAGTTGCACCATTCAAGAAAAAACCTAATACATATATTGGAAAAGTGGTGAATACTGACCTAAGTTATACCCCTCACTGGGTTAATATGTAATTTACAATTTATACATTAAATATTTCTCCATGTACTTTTAAGCTGGTCTACTTCACTGATTTACTTCCAATGGTTCCTGTCTACTTCAACATAAATATGTTACAGCCCATGTAAATTTTGTACCATGGCACCAATTGCATCTTCTGGACAAGGTTCGCTCAGAGAGCATAAAAATAAAATTTTTAACCAGTTATGGAAGAGCACAGTATAAGCAGAAGCATTTCTTATGTACTGATGTCAAAATTTTCTACACAATTCTTATAGTTTTAATTACTGTATCTCATTCTGAAACCAAAGATCAATTATACTTTGTGTAAGCATCCAATCTCATAGTTGTTTTGCAACCAAGATATCTAAGCTTCCAGCCAGTTCCATACAGATTCTACAGGGTATTCCACAAATTCCACAAAGACAGCAAAAATGCTGTAATTGTCACTGAAAAAAATGTTAAACAGAACTAAAACTAATTAAAATCATATGAGAGAGACTTAAGAGAAGTCATCAGTATTTGGATAGCCAATAGACTTCCCCTTTTCAGACAGCAAAATCATACAATGGCAACAAAGGACTCAATCTTGTTAGCACTGGGCATGTGCAGAAGAACCCAACTGTAGAAGTGTAATATGCAAGAAGCTGTTATTTGAATCTCTCACACAAACCTAGGCATCCTAAGCCTAACCTCGGGCTAATTTCAAAATCACAGAACCCTGTCGTTCACCTCATACTCTTTTCTAACTTCAATTTGGCATGTTTTTCACAAATGTTGGCGGCTATTCAGTTAACTGCGAGAGGCACAAAGTGGTAGAAGTGCAAACTAACCAGGGGCAACAAGTACTGCAGTTTGTCATTAACTCCATAATTGGAAATATTTATATACTTAAATCAAACCAATATTAGCTGCAATGTGCTGCTGTGATCAACCATTATCATACGCGTTGGGTTTACAAAATTAATAGAGGTTTTAAATGGAAAGTCACTTTTTGCTGTATGTATGCATGCATGCACGCACGCACACACACAAACACACAAAAAAAAAAGCCTCCTGTGTTGTATAGATTACAGAAAGCATACCTGATCAGTTTCAATAACCTATGTAAGTGTTAAGTGTTTCATATCAACAGCTAAAAACTGAGCATACTGCATACCTCTTTTTCTCTCTCCCTTTAACAGGATTTCGCTCATCGCACTACAGAGGTATTATGCAGTCATTATAAATTCTGGGGTAAATTGTCATACTGTTTCCCTCGTTTGTGTCACTTTTGCCCACATTAGGTCTTACGCTGCTCTAACGTAATGCTGCCAACATATGAATAATGCCACCGAAGCCGGTAAGATACTCAGCCTCAAAGCGTAGCCGAGAGATTGAGGGCCCTCAGCCTCAAAGCGTAGCCGAGGGATGTTTTTTAGAAGGAGAGGAGTGCAGCAAGTTGCGGCCGATAGGCCGCAACTGCGAAGCGACGACAGAGCGTAGCCCAGGGATCTGCGCGTCTAAAACTCCAATGATTCACGTTCACAAAACAGCACATCGCATATTCAGTGCATTTCACTGATTATTTAGGTTGGCAGTACCCACTTTGCATGGAAAAATGGCTACGTTTGTTTTCTTCCTAACGCTATTTGCCTATATAAATAAAACACTTAAAACGGGTGGGTAGGTGGGTACTAGATATTGGAGAGACCACATCATGTTCTAAAATCACTCCTAAGGTAAGTAATTTCATTGCTTTTTCACTTCCTTATTCCTAATTTAGGTGGGCAAAAGAAAGACCTAATGCGGGCAAAAGTGACACAAACGAGGGCAACAGTATGACAATTTAGCCAAATTCTGAAACAAAGTATTAAAAACCCTCTAGATGCCACAATGCATATTGTATTTAGGATTCTCTTGCATTTAACTGCATTTTCTTGGTCTCAAAATCCCTATTATGCCATATTTGAATAATAAAAATTATCTAAGAAAGTTAATTTTGGTTAGAGTGGAAAATCCGTGGACGGAAACCGGAAGATCCGTGGTTCAAATCCGGCTAGGGCACTGAATTTTTCAGCCTGATTCTACCTTTCCAATCTTCCTACACAGCTTGTGTGAAAGAACAATTACCATTAATTTTTCTAATTCTTATTTTGATACGTTTGTTACGTCCGACACTATAGATAAAGCCTAGATATTTCTTAAATTCATATGGCACTGAACTTGCCAATTCTTCTGGTACCCTACAAATCTTAATGCTGATTCAATCAAGCTAATGCTTCAAATGTCACCGTTTGGTTTTAAATTCTGATGCATCTGAAATTTCGCTACAGCTGAATCAATATCCTTACAGATGTTGATATCAATTTGACAGTTAATTCAATCTATAGGTACTTCAAGTTGTCATACCTGTACAATTGCAGGATCATTTGGTAAAGGTCCAACATTATTTACTACTCTTATGTCCTTAATATCGGAACCACGAAAAAGTATGTAATCATAAATTTGATTCTGCGGCGCAATTGGATATTGCGTTTCCCGATCTTCTGTGCCAAAGGAACGAACTGCAACACACAGAAAACAAAAATTATCAAATGCACTATGACAAATATATCAAACGTCAAATGTTTCGAGCTAACGGCTTCTCTTTCAACTCGACATCAGTGTCAAGAGTTCCTCCACAATTCTTACTGAAAGACTCTTTCCCAATTTCATTCCTGCAGCTTTTTTACAAGTGAAAAACATAATGAGCCTTGTCAAAAACTACACTTCAAAAGGTAACCATTTTTCTTACCATTTGCTAATGCGATTGTGCATTCCTGAGGATCAACGGTAAATAATCGGCCTTCATAACGAATATCCGCCTTCGATATTAAACTGATTTTACTTCCAAGTTCAGGCATTCCCGCACTCATCTTTATTCCGTATTTAACCACTTCCGATGAGAGAGATATTATCAGATTCGCTTCCCCATCGACACTGAATTCAGACACCTTAAACGAGACAAATGGCGCACACAGGACACTAATGACGTCATAAAGTCATATAGGTGGCGCACGTATTTTACTTAAAAACCTCTGCGTTCTACTTAGAAAAAAAATTTTAGTTTTTACGCAATTATAGTAATCTATCCGAGTTTCATAGCTTCAACAATATATATCATATTACTTTACTGTAAATACTAAGAATTGTGTTTCAGATCACTTTGCCTTCTGCTGATAATGGCGGCGAATGTAGGAAGAATTTGTGGAGCTGGACTTTTAAAACGAAATCATGGTGCTATTCGACAACAGGTACTAATTAGTATTTATTCGCGTATTACAGAGATATTCAATGTTTATGTTGGAATGTTTTTTAGATTTTTCGATTCAGTAATCACATTTTCTGTACTGGAGTACAACGTTTACAATTAACATTTTGCTAGACACAGCACTTGTAGGTCAAACCTACTTTAAGCTGCAATTTGATAAATGTTATAAATATTTTGCATTATTATATCTATATTATAACATAAAATCAGTGACATCTTCCGTTCTTCATATAGGTGTAATTTTCAGGTTAGCAATCTCTCAGCCGCCAGTTATACAGGATGGAGTAAAAGTCGAAAAATGGTAAGTAGAAATTAAGCTTTTGCCCGTATTTACAAACCTCAAAATAATCATTAAGTAAACGAATTTACGTAAATTCCATTCTAGCTCTATGCAACACTTGGCATCGTTACTGGTGGTGCGGGTGCTCTCCTTTTTGCCCTAGACCAGTCGGTCAAGGCTTCAGAGTTGGAATTACATCCCCCCAAAAACCCTTGGAGCCATAACGGTTGGTTTACTTCTCTTGACCACGCCAGGTAAGGTAAATGATAGAGCCAGACCAAAGTGTTTGGTAGGAATAGTAGAATCATTGGATTTTAAATGTCTGGGAAAGAGAAATGCATTATCTCACATGTATCAGCATTATGTATATGAATTTAATGGCATTCACGTAATGCAGAACTTGTTGCATGGAATCATACAATCGATAATTATCAAGTAGAAACAGGTATCATAAGTTTAGATAGTCGACTTCCTTTAAATAGTAAGATTTAAGTGATGGATGTTGTACCATTTATCATATGCCTATTGTACATGACTCTTTAACAATGCCTCAAAGAAAAAGACATGGGAAGAGTCCCTCATGTATGAAATTAAACAACTGTGTGTTTATTGTATTTTCAGCATTCGTCGTGGTTATGAAGTCTATAAACAGGTCTGTGCAGCATGTCACAGCATGAGGTTTCTTGCATACAGAAACTTGGTTGGAGTTTCACACACAGAAGCTGAAGCAAAAGCTGAGGCTGCAGAAATCCTGGTATGCTGCATTGGTTTTTGAAATTCTGGTTAAGCATATAGCAAATTTGATTTTACCAGAAATGTTGTTACTGAATATTATTCTGGCAACATTTACAGAATTATTTATACTCTGCCAAAATGCAGCTTTCTGAACATTTATTATTAGTGATATTTATGCATATTTTTCCCTATTTGTATTAGGTTACAGATGGGCCGGATGAAGAAGGTAATATGTTTCAGAGGCCAGGCAAGCTGTCAGATTACTTCCCTAACCCCTATGCCAATGAAGAAGCAGCTCGAGCAGCAAATAATGGTGCTTACCCACCAGACTTGAGTTATATCACTCTAGCTCGACATGGAGGAGAGGTTTGTATGTGCAAGAAATTATTTTTACAGGGCTAATAAATTTATCTGTTTACCTAGTAGACAATATTTTGGGGTTAAATAGGATTTTAAAAAATCTCCGGTTTTGAAAAGTTAATAGAAATCTGTAGCTTGCTTGCATAATATCTTTGTCATAGTTGTTAGCACATTGGCCTTCTAGCTGTATTTGTAGCTATGTTGATCTTTTCCTTTCATAATTCTAAGTTTAACTAAACCCAATTTACATCACGGGTGTAAAGCATACTGTAAATTCTTTTTTTTTGCTTAAACTTATTTCTTCATAAATTTCCCCTGCATGCTATTATGGTGGAGGTGGATTTTACTTCATTTAGAGCTGCCAACATAACCTGTGTGTTTAGACTTTTCTGCTGTCTTGTGGTACTTATATCAAAGCCTTAACTTGATATATTTATTGTTGTAGACATGAAATATAATCATTTGCTGGATAATTTTCCAGTTTCAATCTTGTCTCTGTCTTTACATCCTTTTTCCTTTTAAATAATTTTTTAAAACAATCGGCACTTAAATACTATGTGAGTAGGTTATATTGTTTTGTTTATTTGGATATACTTCTGTATATGAGAGAATCACTCGAACTCACTATACACATAACACAAATGAATCTCCATAGTTATTTTATTGTATAACAGTGATCAATGCAGATATTTTAATGCCATTTATCACAGGTATTTGCACACTTGCTCATTATAAACAAGTTACACGCATGCATCCCTTCTAAAGCATTATGGGAACATTGGCAATCTAAACATAGCAGAAGGTACGGCCAACATCTGAAGCAAAAAAAAACAGCAACACAGTTCAATGAAGCTGATCATTGGCACTGGTTTAGGGTCCTAGCCCGCAAAGTATAGCCAAGGGCTATTTTTATATGTAGGAATGACAACAGAGCATAACCATAGGATCTGCGAAGCTAAACCTCTACATTAGTTTCATATCAAATGTTAGCAACATTGATTTAGCAGCCTTCTTACTACCTTCCATCTCAAAATGGCACCAGTTTATTCTATATAACTGCTGTTGCTAAAAAGGGTGGCTGTGTCAATGAGTTAGATCAGTGGTGGTGAAAACGGGACTCATGAGGCAGGTGCCACTCCTTTTCTAGCTGTCTATTCATTTGTTTTCCATATGCTGCTAAGTGGTGTACAGCGTATTGTATATTTGATCACTCGAGGGAGAAAGGCATTTTTGCCACCCTTGGGTTCGTTGATTTGGTTTCTGCAGCATCTAGTGCTTAACTCCTTCTCTTTTCATTCTGGATTATTCTGGATGCACTGTCCTCAATTTTGCAATCATTATTGTACGCTTAGTATATCCGATGCACTGTTGTTATTGTGTTGGTGTTTAGCAGCAACTAGGCAAACATAATGAACCATCGTAGCAATATCGTAACACAATTGTCTCAGCTTAAAATATTAACATTAAAAACAAACTAGCTGTGTCTTTTCAAACTTTCCTCGAACCTGTCATAATGCATTTACCAGTCTATCAAAATATACTATTAAATTTTATGCAACCTGGTTGAAAATGCTGTAGTACAAAAAAAAAAAAAAAGTTGAATGAATTAAGTACCATAATTTCTTTCTAAAATTTCTTACCTATTTGTAAAGACACCACTAAGCTATGTTGTCATGAGCCCTCTGAGCTAATGTAAATCAACTTCTTTTGAAGCTTATTTTGTAAGGTTCAAATATCTTCAATTAAAATCAAGAATAATAAGTATTTTCCATCTATCTAATCAATATCATTAGGTTAAATGAGAATGGGACATTGATTTATAAGCATATATACTTATTTATCCTAAATCAAGTAAAAATAGTTATCTAACAAAGAAAAATTATGCATTGCACTCATGTGACTTTCTCCATTCACTCTTGTACAAACTATTATAAGTGCTTATTCTTTCATCTACTTAATGTTAATCGAGATATAAACATTTGTATAAATTGTCTTATTCCATAATTTCCTTGCAGATACTATGGGATTTGAGGAGTATAGTAGGCTTTAAGCAATAGTCATATCCTTTAAGAGCAGGTTGCTATGCAGTTAATGGCTTTGAAATTTTGTTTTCTTTGCATAGCCAAAAGAGAAAAAAAATGAATGACTTCCCATTTGAGAAAAATATAAGTATTTTAAAATGCAAACCAATGACAAGGAATATCTCGCAAATGATTAACTCCACAACAACAAAATTTTGACATAAATTGTGTGCTTTAATGAGATCTACATTTTTTGTCTATTGGTTCTACTACTCAGCCCAAAATGAAGAAGATTAAAAAAATATATGATATGATCAAACAAATACAGAATCTAAATGAAAGTATAGTCTTACAATGGATTCCCGCACACTGCGGTGCTTTTGGAAATGATATGGCAGATATTTTAGCAAAGAAAAGAACTCAAATCAACTTCGTGATAAAACAAATCATAAAAAGAAAAATCATTTCTGATAATAACCAACAAATAACACTTCAAAATGGAAGAAAATTTTAAATGATCCATCAGTAGTTACTGATTTACGAGGAAAATCTTCTGTTGCTGCATTTTCGACTTATCACAGGGACATGATTATTTGAATAAACATCTTTACAACGTTGGAATAGTAACATCTTGAAATTGTTTATTGTGCTCCAAGGAAGAAGAAATGGAAATGGAACATTTAAAAATTGTGGCTTTTAAAAATCTAACATCAAAATACTGGGAAGCAAGAAGGAGAATTTCATTATTAACTCCTGAGCATTTGATACACTTGTACTAATTTTTTGTGTAGTAAGATTTTGTCTATCTCTTAAGGTTTACCAGTTATGCAACAGTCATTCAGAATGAAGAGGACTTACAAGGCTATTCCCAGAAAATTCAAGGTATAAATTTCATTTTTGAGAAAATCAAAATTTTCAGGTAAAGGGTAGTTTGAGGTGGGAGGACGTTTTTGAAAATCTTCATGTTGCATTCTTGGAAGGTGCTGAATTTAAATAATAAGTTTTTAAATAAAAATTAACCAAGTTTGGTTTTTAACCAACTTTTCATTTTTGAGTTATGTTGTTCACAGACAAACATGCAGACCTTTTTCTTTGGGGTGGATGTTTCAGGGACCTCAAAACATTTATATCCATTGAAATCTCAACATCAAATTTTTGGGTAGAATGCAATACTTCCCCTACTTCTTAGGCAGGCAGCAGAGAAAGTAAAAATGATACAAGGGTCACACATAGAAATGTTCTGTTTATCCCAGTTTCTCAATGTATTCTCCTTGGCACTGTTCCATCATCTGGAAGCATCCACGCCACTCAGCTTCTAGCATTGCAGATAAGTCCTCATATGCTACAACTACTTCTTGGGCTAAAAAATTGGTGACCTCAAAATTGGTTCTTCACAGCAGGAAAGAGGAAGAAATCACTGTTGCCAGGTTGGGACTTTAGGGTGGATGAGTCAGTAGTTTTGCCTCAATTCCTTGCAGAAACTCCATTGTTACATTAACAATGTGAGCTATCCACTGTCATGGTGAAGCAAAATGCTTCTTACTCCTGTCTTAAAGGTCATTAATAGATTATAAATATTTTGAAACAGAATGGGGAAAAGAAAGATACATCAAAGTATGCAACAAAGAGGCCAGAATGGGGTATGAATGGTCGGGGACAGGTGTAATGAATTCAAGTGGTCTAACAGGGATAAGGGGGGAGAGATGTACTAAGTGTAATGGATTACATGACATTTGGCATATTCTGAAATGCAATGATATGGACAAAGGAAGTGAATTTAATACTAGAGAAATGGACAAATTTACCAATAGAGCTAAAGGTTAGGAAGATTTTTAATATGAGATCAAATGAATATATGGAGAAAGCAGGAAAACATTTAGGAAAAATAAGCTTAAAATGGTTAACTGAAATGTAAAGCAAATTGAAGAAAATACAGAAAAGGGGTAACAAGGCAAAGAAGTAAATAGTGGATACGTTATACTTCCCCCATTATATATACAACAGAATGTTAAATATAAGGGGAGGAAAAATAATAAGCAACTTCATTGTATAAATTGTATGTAAAGTTTAAAGCAGACAATAAATCATTCATTGATAGTCCTGTCTTTGGATACCATTCTTGGATTTTCTGAAATACTTTCAGAAAGCAAACTTTCTTTATACTATTTTACAGTAATAGTTACCTGATTTTCGAACACAATTGTTGCCAGTGACCACTTGTGGAGAAGAGGCAACCATTTTCTTTTCCGCACTCTGACCTCTTGACTTAGATGGGTGGTTGATAATCAGGGAAAACCCAAATGGAGGACTGGCATTTTCTTTCTGGATCAAACTGATATATCCATGTTTCGTCACCCATAACAGGAAACACTTGATAATTGTTGTTCAAAATGGAATCTAAAGGTGAACTCAAGGCTGGTTCACAACCACCCGAGAACGGTAACCAGAATGGAAATGAGAACAGGAAGCAATATGCCAGACAAGATATTGGTTCACAGCAGCCCGGTAACGAGAATGGGAATGCAAATCGACGATCATATCAGTCACAAAGTGAAAGTCGATTTTGCGCATTGGGATTTCATTTGCTTTTAACTGGCTAATGATACTTTTTCACCTACTTCCAATTTAGCCAATGTCAAAATTTAATACAGTTAACATTATCTAATTGCATATCCATTACATTTCCGATCCCTCTATTTGTGCCAAGCTTTCATTCCTTTATTTAATGGCATACAATAAAGTTTTTTATTGTTCTTTTTTAATTTCTGCCGGTTTTTGCTGTTCTTTGTAGTTTTTGCCATTGTTTTTGAGGTTATAGCCAGTTTTGAGTTGCATATAAACAAAGTACAAATGACCCTATCACCAGAGGAACCAACGATCATTGGATTTGTGGATGTCGGGATGAATTTCGTGTTTCCAGCTTGCAACTATAGAGAGCACTAGCAGCTGTTTCATGTCACAGCCACCTAGAATAATTTCTAGAGTGAAGAGTCTTAATATGCTGTACCCGAAAACAAGAAAGTTAAAAGTTGGGCAACTCTTCTTTCCCATTCCCAGGGCCCGGAAAGGCTTCCCGTCAATTGTGAACGTTCCCATTTGAATAGATGTATTTCAACTTTCTCGTTCTTGTTCTGATTACCATTCTCTTTGGTTGTGATTCAGCCTTAAGAAAAGACACAAATTGTAATGTGTAAAAAAAAGAGAAAAGTTGAGTAAATATGAAAAATGGAAGAAAGGAAATGAGTATAGGGTGGCATGTGAGTGTAGGTATTTAGTTATAAAAATGGATGGAGGGGGGAAAAGCAAAAAAGATTGGCACTTGCAAAAGGGAAAGCAGCTATGTCAATCATAAAAGGTTGTCTTTTTAAAATACCTTAATTGGAAGTTAAATGGCCAAAACACGAATGCTTTATGGTATTAAAATTTTTGGGAAATTGTGGATATAGTGCATAGATCATTTTGCAAAGAAATTCTCAGCTCACCATATGCAGCTGTAAAAGAAGTTGCTCAAATAGAAATGGGAAGATTTATAAGAAAAGGAGAGATTTTTAAAATATTGGTACAGTATTTTAAACCTAAATGATGACAGTCTAGTTAGGTAATATTTAATATATCAAGAATCATCAAACTAAAGGGTGACTGAGTAGTCAAAAGAGAATTAAATGTTAAGGGTTTTGAAAGAGGCAAGAAGACATTGCAAAGATACAGAGATGCAAAAATTGTTTAATAATTTAATTGGGAAGACCACTGAAATTTTATGTTAGGATAAAAAGGGCATGGAAAGGGAAAATTATGTTAAAGCTAATAAGGAGAACGAGAAGGTAAAGTATGGGTGAGAGCAGATGTGTGGAAGTTAAAAGGTGAAAGAGAAGGCTTTACTCAAGAGGAATGTCTGTTATATAGAGTGGAAAGAAGACTTGAAATATAAAGTGTTTGATCGTAAGGAAACTGAAAACTGGGGAGAAATGAATTCATTAAGTTTAAATTTAAAAGGGACAAAAGAGCAATGTTGAAGAAATATTCATAAAGGAGAGCAGGAGAGTAGGAGAGTGGAACAGTATTTATTTAGAGTTAAAAAAAAAAGGAGAGTATAATAATTTTTGTATGCAGATTAGATGACTACTGAATGAGTGGCCAGGCCAAATTTTCAGTAGGCAACAATATTGTAAGTTTCTTAGCACTAAAGAAATAAAAAAAATGGGAAAAATAGTTAAATCTTTGCAGCATTTCTGGGCATCATTCCACCCTGTGATGCCCAGACTAATTATGGGGCGTCTTGAAATTTTTTTTGCACAAAGGTGCTCATAAAGGATGGTGGAAACACTGCAAACTAATTACTAATGCCAGCTCAGTGTGTCTTGGGTCTTCCCTGACCATTGTTTCCACAGAGGTGACATTTTTCTGTCACTATGGTTGTTGGTCTGCCACTCATCTCAGTCTTTAAGAGAGTGCCAACCCCTCTTAAATTCTCCAAACCAGCAGAACACAGTAATACGTGAAGGGAAAGTCCCCATCAAACACTCAAGTGACTTGAGTTTCATTTAAGGACATTTGAAATTGTACAAGATCGTGGCATGAAAATGTTCTCTGTGGATCTCCATCACACTTGCAAGAACGCCCCATTTTCCAGACATGAAACATAAAATGCGGAAAATGAATGACACAACAGAGCTCTGCCTGCTACCATTACAACACCACTGACACTGCAATTTTGACACAGCAACAATGCTGTATCTAGGGGTGGCAAATGTTCCATGTCGACCCTCATATGGGCCATTCCACATCAAACTGAGCACACAAAAAAACATCACTTTCTCTGAATTTTCTTAATTGTAGTTTACGTGTTCTAGACATAAAATAAATGGACACATATTTTATATTTTGCAGAAAATCAAATTATTTTAAGATTTACAGCGTAATTAACATTTTTCTTATATTACATTACATAAAAGCAATTTATTTTCTGAATACAGAATGGACAGGGTTAAGACCAATATGTTGTTTTATAGTTGAAAATATTGTGGTCTTCCTTATTCAAAATACTTTTTATTCAGAATAAAAAACCACATTTTTAACCGCAATATCATATTTAACCCCATAATATTAAAATCTGGAAAAAATGCAGGCAGGCTATATGATCTATTTTGTTTTAAAGCTGTTAATATCAGGATGAAATCTTCCTTAGAAGTATACTTTTAAACAATGTATTTGTGTTATACTTTTAAACAGCGTATTTGTGTTTGCACGTATGGTTTTAGAACATAGACTGCTGACTGAGAGATTTACACCACAGCAGTACGCTGCGCCAGCCGATGCATTATGCAGTATGAACATGATAGACTATCACTTCCGATGTAACTTAGCAACTGGAATCTGATATTCTATGAAGCTTCCCTCCACTGTTTCATTTTAAATGTTACTTAGTGTTCAGCTTTTTGCGTTAGAAGTTTATTCTTAGCTCTGTGGTTTCTAAAAGTGCACGTTGAGTGAACTGAAGGAATGCAGCTATAACTATTGCTTCAATCCATTTAATGTTTCCAAGCATAACACAAGGCAGAAATCATTAAGCTTCGTTACCCACAAAATGCTACAAAATTAAAAATTAAGAACTTAATTTTATTACCAGACCTAAAACTGTGTGATGGGTGTCAAAAAAAAAAAAAACCCAAAGTACCACTCACTGATAATAGTGATTGTGTGCTACAAAGTGCCAATGCCATGAATAACCAGAAGTGGTTTTGAACATAATGACCATTTTAAGGCAAGATATAGCAATATAAATGATCCCTGGTACCTTAGAATTAAATTCATTAATCTATAATGCAATAATAACCAGATGGTATTCATTTGAGCCCAAAGGGAAAAAAGTGCACATTTAAACTAGTTTAGTTGCTTCCCACAGGATAAGAATGAAAGTTTGAATGTTTCTCAACTGTATGCCAAAATTTAACAGTTACATGTTAACAAACTGTGCAACTAAAGCGCTGTGAACAATTGACAAGGCATTCAATGACAGGCTACTGCTGCTGCTCTCCAGCTGTGCTGTGCTGGAATCCTGCTACGCATCACTTTCTAAGTTATATTATATTTAGAATTAACTATATGGGATCCCATCTTTGTTTTATGCATATATATATATAAAAAAAACTACAAGGAATTTATTTTTAAATTTAAACATGCAGGTTATTAGGGATTGATAGTTTTTAAATGTTTGGATTTTAAAAATTGATGTAAATAATTATATCAGTTATAATAATATTAACTAAAAGATTACATTAAGCTTTGCTTTGCACTTTATAACATAATTTTATCACTGATATCTGCGAGATATTCTAATTTAAAAATAGAGAGGTGTGCCGCTTTTCCCAAGTTGGATTGCACAAATTTAAAATAATAAGAATTTAAAACATTTTCACTTTGTTTTTGTAATCCATAGACAAAATGTTAAGTGAATCGGAGACACGGTGGTCAGATTTTGTGAAAATTTGTGCAACTTGACGTGGAATGACTCACGTGGAATCCACACATGCATTATTTGGTTATTTTATAACATTTATTTCACAACATTGTTGTTTGGGATTTTAATTTGTTCAAATAAAACTTCTTAAATACATACTTAGCATTCCTTGGATACATGTGTCAGACAGCCACTGAGATTATATGTTACAGCCTTTTATGATTTGAATCATCTGTTACAGGACTACATATTCTCCTTGCTCACTGGCTATTGTGATCCTCCTGCAGGTATTGTACTCAGAGAAGGACAGTATTATAATCCATATTTCCCAGGAGGAGCCATCAGTATGGCACAAGCACTCTATAATGAGGTATGCACATGTAATGCCTACGTCCTTTTTGTAATATTTATTCTAGATCTGATTTGTTTTGTACTATTTGTTCTGGCAGGTGATCGAATATGCTGATGGAACACCAGCTTATGCAAGCCAGCTTGCAAAGGATGTTTCAACTTTCCTCAAGTGGGCAGCTGAGCCTGAACATGATCAAAGAAAGGTTATGATAATTAAGGTAAATATTATCATCAGAGTTCAAAAAGGAATAGATATAATGGGTGCATCCTTAGTTGGTGATTGATATTTCCCAGCCGCGTGGTAATGAGCTACGGAAACCAAGAGAAAGGATTGCCTAGCAACCAGTAATCCATTAATCAAAAGCACATTCTTGTCATAGCAACCAGGTACACTATACCTAGGTTGACGAGCTCTATTACATTATACCATATGCTTTATGCATGATGTCAGCAACTGATACCTCTGCTAGCTGCATGTTGATGTTTGATGTAAACCGATACTGCTGTTATTCTTACTTTGCTTAAGATTCAGTGATGGCAGTATGTGATATATAGTAATGAATGTGTGACCAGGTGTAATAGCCTGTGCAGTTTATAGTAAAAAACATGTACAATAGTTTAAAATAGCATATCACAACAAAATTTGCATTTGTGATGTGTAACTTCTATATTTAACAAATTGTTTCATCACTCATGGTTGCAGTTAACACTCGCGTTACAGAAGCAGACAAAAACTATCCGTGAAGATCACAAACATTTTTTTGGGATATGGAATACCAATTAAGGGAAAAGCAAGAGAGATTATATGCTCAGATTATGTTCATTAACACGAACTTCAAGATGACAACCCTAGTAGGAACGTGCGGAGACTTCCAATTATAACAATAAACAGATGTTCCCATACATTTAACAATGTTCAGACAGCCAACATAAAGCACCATATCTCCTTAGATTTCTCCGCAAATGTAAAATGAACCTATAATCCCCAAGTAGAACTCGCATCCTCGAAGATACAGTACCACATTTTTGTACTTTTCCCGCAGATATCCTGGGCATTACCGGATATGGCATCGATAAATAAACCAACAACAATGCAAACACACAAATATCCTCCCCACTATCTTTGCTGCATGGCAGATGGACTGGGGCATTAAAGCAGCAACATTGGAATCCCCACTCCTTCAACTGTCAAGCACCAACTTAGGATACATCCATTATAGTATTCCACTGTAGTGAATAAGGGTTGAATTCCCACATTTTTAACATAACAGGTGCCGCAAAATTGTAATAAAATTTGTATATTAACACACTAAAATATTAAATATTTTCAAAATCTACTCTATTACAAGTAATGTTGGTGAATGGTAAAAATGATTGTATGTTTAACAATTATTAAAAGGCATTTTAAGTGTTATGTACATGAAAACAGCAAAGCATATAAAAAGTAACATAGCAAAAACGACAATATTAATAAGTAATAGACATTAATTCCAGGAAGAAAACAGGAGTGTGCTGTACGTTAAAACAAAAGTATTCACAAGGCATATAATTATATTTATTTATTGGGAAGAATCCATGGAATAATTTTCTCATGCATTAATTCTTTTTTTCCAGTGTCTATTCATTTTCTCATTTCTACTTGCCATAACATATTATATCAAACGCCACAAGTGGTCAGTGATGAAAAGCCGCAAGATAGCTTACGTACCAGTGTCGAAGAAATAGGCCTCTTAATTCTTCAACATCATCAAAGTTGTATAGCATTTGACAAACTGTAGTGAAGAAACAAAAACATTTTTCTTCTCATTTGTGAAACCTTTTCTGGTTGCCTGGTGCATATTTGACTAGAATCACAAATGCAGGATGTACATAAGCAAGAATGAATGAGATTAAAACCGTGAAAGGATTAAAGTGATTGTTGACTAGACTTGAAGCATCTTGATGCCTTTTTCATTGTCCAGTCCTACCCTTCCTTTTAGTCTCATTATGATATGCTTAGTCTGCATGTTGAGCAACTTATAAGGACCACAAAAATACAATAAGGATTTGTCAGTTCTGCCATATAATCAAGCAATATTATTTGCATGAGGATATAATCCCTCTTCGGCAGGGCATGTTACAATCGTTCAAAATTGTACATACTTGCTAGAGAGCAATGCTAAATATACTTTTTTTATGTAAGGCTTTTCTTGCAGTTATATTTATTGTCATGTATAAATTATGAACTAGTCATCAGTTTAAAATGCACTTCAGGGTTAACACTGTAGGCTGTATTGTATGTGCTGGTCTAACATTTCATCTGTGGTGTCAATCATAGTTTGCTCACCAGCAACAGTGCCAATTTTTATTGAGGGGAGAGGGAAAATTGCATTGCAAGATCTTGAACATAATTTTAAACTGATGACAACTATTATCAGTTTACTTTATATCACTTTTTCTGCTGCCTTAACTTGAGTAAATGAAAGGACAGATATGCAGGGGCAGTCCCAGAAGCAATGTGCTAAAGGTTATCAAGATAAAGATGTACTATTTTTTAATTAAATGAGTCAATTAGCTCTTCATAAATGCAACTTAATTTACCAGATGCATTTTTTGTGGCATATGCTGCCTCATGGTTAGTTAAAATGCCTTCATTCCCCAACACACCTAGAAGTATAAGAAATGGAAATGCAGCAAACTACCAGCCGTGTGTGTGTCAGAGGGAGTGCAGATGTAATCATGAGTCACCTTTGAATCATGTATGCTTTAGGTTAGTATTCCAATTTATTAACTCTTTGTTTATAAGCTTTATGATTTCAAATATAAATATTTTCCCAAGTTAATCGTGGATTCTTAGCATGTGCTTCAGAAGATCAGAGTAGGAACTATTTTAAAACTGATGTCATTTAGTTCTCCTTGGACTTCATTACTTGTTAGATGTCGGCAGAATTTGAGATGAGAAGGGATACATTTGAATAGAAGCTTCAGGTAGATTCATACTGTCATAACCTCTTTACTATTCCAGCTCAATGGGGGGTAGAGCAACAGGTACCGTGAACATATAGAATATTTATCACACATTATGCGAGGGCCGACGAGGCGCGCTCAACGAAATTCTGAATATAACTAAAAGTACCTAGTAATATTCTAAATTCATGATGTGGATGAGGGAAGGGTCTATCTACTATAGAAATTCATACTATAATCGCATGGATGTCAGATATATATTATGATAAAAAGGAATTACAATACCTCCTTGCCTGTCAGTGGGGACGCCATGCTTCACGCATGGACAAGCGGCATACAATCTGGCCTTGCTACTAGCAGAACCTCGACTCGACTGTGACTGAACCACGCTAAACTTGGCGTGGGTACGCTACGTTAGAACTGGTTTTTCCATCCCCTCCACTCTTGTGCAATATCCGATCCGGGCCACCAGGTCACGTATGCAATAATGCTTACAAACATCACAATACTCCTGTTGTAGAAATAGGTACAGCATAACAGTGAAATCAGTGTGCCATTACAATAAGTTATTCATCTTTTATTACCTGAGTGATAAATGAGAACTTTGGTGATACTTTTTTTCCAGCAAAACCCTTAAGGCTGGTTCACAACTGCCGGAGAACGGGAAGCGATGCTCCATGCAAGATATTGGTTCACAACACATGAGAACAGGAATGCATATTGATGTGAAAGTGAATTTTGCGCACTGGGATTTTATTTGTTTTTAACTGACAAATGATAATTTTTTACCTACTTCCAATTTAGCCAAGCCAATGTCAAAATTCGATAGAGTAAACATTATCTAAATGCATATACATTACATTTCCGATTCCTCTAGTTGTGCCAAGCTTTCATTCCTTTATTTAATGGCATATATTAAAGTTAATTATTGTTATTTTTTAATTTCTACCGGTTTTAGGTGTTCTTTGTAGTTTTTGCCATTGTTTTTGAGGTAATAGCCAGTTTTGAGTTGCATATAAACAAAGTACAAATACCCCTTTCACCAGAGGAACCAAAGCTCATTGGATTTGTGGGTGTCAGGATGAGGTTAGGAAACACATTTACTACTAATTTCTTCCAGTTTCATGTTTCCAGCTTGCGACTATAGAGAGCACTAGTGGCTGTTTCATATCACGGCCGCCTAGAATAATCTCTAGAGTGAAGATTCTAATATGCACAATATGGATCTAATATGCCGTGCCCGAGAAAGTTAAAAGTTGGGCAACTCTTTGTTTCCTGTTCCTGGGGCCCGGGAAGGCTTCCTGTCGATTGTGAATGCTTCCATTTGAATACATGTATTTCAACATTCTCGTTCTGGTTACCATTCTCGTTGGTTGTGAACCAGCCTTTAGTAGTGAAATGAATATTTATTGTACTAAGCCATATACAACACACAAGAATAAGACCAGCCTTCAGCCCCGACTCTTTACCTGTCATATTCATAAAGTACAATATTTCTTAGTTTACTTCCTTTAGTGTTTATTTCTTACTCTATTTATCTCTGTTCATTGTCCAAATCTATTTATTTAACTTTAATTAAACATTGCCTTGAGCTCTTACTGTCCTTGTAAAACATTTCAGTTATTAAAATTTCCTGTAATCCTCCATATTTTTATGCTCTACGTCATTTGCCTCCACCATTATACTGTATATTTTCTCTATCCATATAATATTTATATATCAGGTACTCTATATTAGCTCTCCTAATGGCTAGCAGTCCCTTTTCCTTTTGTTAGTGCAAACTTTTTATGTTTCTCCCATTACCACCTCCATCTATTTTAACACCTAGATAAACAGTCCCCCACTACCCTATATTTCCTATATTCTTTATTCTCTTCCCTCCATCAATGGCGCTTTGCGCCTTACTACCAAGGGTGAGTTCCCCCTTTTCTTCACCATATTTTCCATTCAAAATACCCAAAGCATTCAGTTCACAAAATTCTATAAATATTTCACATCCTCTATCAACATCTTGTCTTAAGTTCTCATTTTTTGACACTATTTATCCAATCACCTTCAACATTCACATCACTTTTCCCAGCCCTAATATTAAGGTCACCCATTACTATTACTTCTAAATTCACATATTTCTCTTTTATCTCCTCTATGTCCTATTGTGAGCCTGCTTAATGCCTTTTTGCTTCTTGATTCTATTCCCTCTTTCAATGTACACAGTCTATTTCTGTCTAACACCAAGATGCTGCCATGCTATGATAAAACAATACTGTCGTCTTCCCCCTCTTTGCATTCTCCTTGCTAATCCATTCCCATCCTTCTTTGTCCCTTCCACCAAATCATGCGTTGCTTCTGCCTGTCTACTTCATGATGAAATAATTTTCTTGGGCAACGTCATCCCTTGTTTTGCTAGTTGGTTGGTTGTTTTGTTTGACATCACACAGTCATCTGTTCTCTCGGCCCTGCTGGTCATGTGTTTTGACTGCTCCCTCCAATGTTTGCTGCTTCCCCCATTCATGGACTTCAATTTCCATATGCCATTTCCTGAATTTGCCGCTAACAACTGCTGATGAATTTCCCCTCTGCCACGCAGATAAGTCCCTTTATCTGGTATTTTTCTCCGTTGACCCAAACCTGTAGATTTTTAATATAGGCAGATTTCCCCAATGCTCTTGCTTCTTTCATTTTTTTAATTAAATTACATTGCATTGCTCTCTTGTTCAGTGGAAGATCTTTATTGATAAAAATATCAGTTCCTTTTGTTCTTGGCTCTTCTGAACACTTCATATATCAGCTGAACTGTGCTAGCCTCACCATTATTGCCCTCTTCCCAACTGACATCTTCCAACTCTGAAAGCTATTTCCCATCCATATATCATCATTGTGTTACCTCTTCTGCAGGTCACACCTCTCTTCTCTCCTTTACTCCTAAGGAGACCGGATTGAATCTTTTTTCCATTTTTTCTTTAACTATATCCAATTCCATTTTATTCCTGCACTTGATATCTAACATACTCTATAATATTCTGGACCATCATTTTCATTTTGTCACACAATTGATGTTCCATGCCTTTCATTTTATCCATTTTCTCATTGAGGTTTCCTAGCAGTTCCTGAATTACTTTAGGGCCAGGATTTACTTTGATTCCTCCAATCGCTAACAATACCATTAGTACACACTCGATAACCAGTATACGTGACATTGACTCCCCAAAATCGCTTTTATTTTCCACAAATTTCATTTTCCTAAAGAATTCAACTCCCATTGTTCCTTGTATTCTCCTTCCTTCAATCTCAGGAGAGCTGATCACAAACACATCCTTCCAGAGAGGGAGAGAGAGTGCAACAGTCAAAAAGCGAGCCTGATTCAGAATAATTTACTGATGCTTATATTTGCAGTACACAATGCCACTGTATCTCATTTTCAGGTTTCAAGATATGCAATAAACAGGAAAATGTATACAATTCTGGTCATGTGAACTGATGGCAAGCAGTCAAATTACCTCTTTATGCTTTCAAGTTTTTACAAATAAAATTAGTATTCGATATATGGCAGTAATATAGATTTATTTGAAAATGAATAGTACTGCGATTTTTGTACATGAGCATAAATGTGTTAAAATCAAATAAGCCTTTGTGGTTGAAAATTCTGCATGTCTGGAGGGAGGGGAGATGTGAGTGGGGTTTGAACCTTGGTAGTTCTCATGGCTGGATACCTGCATATAACCAGTCATCAGTGCACATGTAATGTTTAGAACTCGAACACAATTGTTGACAAAATGAAGCTTAAGGCTTGAGCAGCACAGAGATGTCCTGAATTGACCATGGAGCCAAGAACAACTTTGACAAAATTATACTTCAAAAGACTATTTTTAGGGGGGGGAGGTCCTAAGGGTATATATTCAGACTATATGGTTTTTAATTTTGATTCTATGCAAGCTGCAGATTAAAACCAACATATGCTCTGTATGTTTCAATAAAAAGCACAGACAAAACCATAGGAAAAAAATGACAATATGCAAGTTGCAAATTCCTGCTATTCAAGAAACGAAGTTTCCCCTTACCTGTATTAATGTACAACAGATCTGATTACCTGTAACTCCACCAATTTTAAACTTGCCTGCTATATTACATCTAATATCTTTTGCATAGCTTCCTTTGTTGGTTCAAACTGCAAATAACTGCTCTGCAAGTATTCACTCATTTTCAAGGTGCTTAAACAATACAAAAATACTAATGAGCAGAAAAATCACACAAAGCTCTGAAGACTTGTGATGTTGCAGGTTCTTAACAATTCTGATAACAAAACTCCTATAGAAGCAGCACAGTGAAATCAAATGAAAAAATGTATCAGACTGCCTTTAACCCATTCCTTCACTGGTGATAATGTATTTCAAATAGTCCACTCTTATTTCCTCACCCTGACAACAATCACATTTCTGAAGTTCCATTAGGTTACTCCCATGAGCTGTGTACACACTACCTCTTCACAGACCACAATTCTTTCCAAAATCTAAGTTATATATATATACCTAATATATATCTATATATGTCAAAACCAGTTATGACGTCGAAGGGACCGATGGTTTACTGTCATTATACCTGATAGTTGCACAGAGTGGGTGTTTTTTGTGCAAAAAATTTCTTATCTAAATGTTAGGTTGCCATAAAGTTAAAACTTCAAAAAGTAGTAGAAAGACAGTACACCTACCGTATTTATGGAGAGGGAATGAAGAGGAATTTTTCTTATTCTTATGCAGTACATACAGCAACAACATGCCAGCAAAATGTAAAAAACTTTTTCAATACAAACTTGTGCTATTGTAAGTAGGGCAGGAAAAATAAAACTGCACATCTCTTGGAAAAGGTTAGAAATGCAATGTGGATTACTTCTGGGATCACCCCTGTATGTAGAGGTGGAAGATTATGAGAATGAACATAGAGAAATGAAATGTAAAAAAAGTATATATTTCAGCAGATACCTAATTGCACAAAGCAATTCACATTCAAAATGTGATTTTTTTTTCTTCTTCCTCCCCCCCCCCCCACCACCACCACCACAATGAAATACATCTCACAGTTTTGTACACCTGTTACATGGACAAAGGCAAAAATGCTATCTTAAATTTAATTTTTATAACTAACACTGCCAGCCTATCAACAATAAAGAGTAAGATTGCTTTTATCTTAATGTAAATGCCTTAGCATTAAGAATGTATACTGTATTGTTCTGAATTTATCAATAAGCTATGATATGAACAATGAGATTTTTCAGTTACTTTTGTTTTATACATAAAATCATAATGTGATTTTCTGCAAGTGTGATAAATGCAGCATTACAATAATGTATTTGTAAATATAATGTCCATTGTGTCTCCATGCTATCTAAGACTAATAAATTGAATGGTGAGTGTTATCTCATTCTTAATTTTTAACATGGGCTTAAGAAAGACTGATGCAAACTTTCAAATGTGACTGCATTTGGCATTACAGGAGTATGGCATACACTAAGGGTTTGCATCTACAGTAAAGTCTGGACATGGAATATCATTCCATCATAAATGCAGTTTTCACTTCATCATAAAATTCCACTTAATATCTGCAAACCTAAAGTGCCACATGGATAAAAATCTGTGATCATTCACATAACTTTCTCTACCCTGTATCATTTATTAATGGGTATACAAACTGGGAAAACTTATTTTTCTATCTACTACATTTTAATCCAAATAAACCTTTGCAGAAATAGCTACATTACACTTTTCGTTATAGATACAAAGAGAACAGTGATAGTCAAATGTTTAAGAACTGGACTCTATATGCTCCATACTGTTTCCATGCAATTGATGAAACAACTGAATGTTGACAGGACTTGAAGAGAATGAACAATTCGAAGCTTTAATGACAGACATCTCAGAAATGGCTATGCCATTAAAAAAGGAAACTTATTTGAAATAAAGTGTGTGTTTTAAAAAGATAAACATTTTTTGTGTAGTACATTTTCATGCTTATGTTAAACAAGATCATATAAAATTCCTTCAGAATGAAGAGGACTTCACAGGCTATTCTCAGAAAATGCGGGATATACATTTTATGTCATGAAAATACCTTTAATATACAGTATTTTTTAATCAAAATCATTAACCATTTTTTAGAAAATCAAACATTTTGAAAAATGTACCATGTAAAGGGCAGTTTGGGGTGAGGGGATTTTCTTGAGTCGCATTATTGGAAGGTACTGAACCTAATACCAAGTTTGGTACTTATTTGATTTTTCGTTTTTGAGTTATGCTATTCGCAGACAACACTCAGGGAAATGTTTCCAAAAATTCTTCCTTTGGATTCTGGCGAAATCTCAGTATCAAATTTTTGGGTGGAAAGCAATACTTCTCTACCTACTACGCAAGTGATTTAAAAAGTAAAAATGAGTGTATTACAGATATCTCACTTTTGTGGCAAACACTCTGTTTAGTAAAAATTAAATCTTGAACTTGCTTTCTTTTGAGTACATGCTCAAATCACTGAATCAGAGAGTATTAACAATCTAAAGCATCAGTATTACAATGAGTAGCAAATGGGAAGAATTTATATAAAAAAAAATAGGTACAAAAATTCAAACAACCTAAAAGACCCTAAAAAAACCATAATTGGTAATTAAAGCTCACTTGCTGAATAGTTTTTATGTGAAATAATGATAAAAATTAAATGTTAGATTCACACGAATTTTTTCTAACCATGTCATTTATTTCTATACAACTTTTACAAATTATTCTTACAAAAGCTTATTTTTCTATCTAATTCATGTTAATCAAGATAGACCTTTGCAGAAATGGCTTCATTATACATTTTGTTTTAGAATAGATGGGGAATCAGAAAACTGAATAAATGGTCAGATTTCTAAAAGGTTGCTATATGCTGTCTTTAAATGCCATAAACTTTCCATGATATTACAAGAAACAACTAAATAGATAAGCACATTCAAGCCTATAATGGATATCCTGGAAATACCACAAAAAAGGTTACTTGAAATAAATTGTATGCTTTGAAGATCTACATTTGTGTAGTACATTTTTGTGTATCTCCTTATGTTTACCAGTTATACAAAATTCCCTTCAAATGAAGAGGACTTCACAGATTATTCTCAGAAAATTCAAGATACACATTTTGTCGTGTATATATTTTTGAGAATATCAAAAGTTTTTTTCTATCTAAAAGGTAGTACAGGATGGTGCAATTTTCTTGAAAATCTTTGTGTCACATCTTTGGAAGACGTTTGCTCTTTATGGGATATTTTGTTTTTCAATTGTGCTGTTCACAGATACAAACACAAATCTTTTTCTAAAAATGATCCCCCCCCAGGTAGCGTCGAAACCTACATTTCCAGTGAAATCCCAAATATCAAATTTTTAGGTGGAATGCAATACTTCCTGCCCTTTATGTAAGTGTTAGAGAAAGTAAAAATGCATTTCATTGAATTTGCAAGGACATATTTGGGTTCAGAGTGAAAGTACTATTAATATCTGCAATTTTTAGAAATGGTCTAAATTCTCCAATATCCCAAAAATAGAAAGAGCATTTGAATACAAATGCATGCTTTCATTGAAGGGTGAAATTTCAGAAGTTTTTAAGTGCCTGTTTAAAAACATAGCAAAATTGAACCAATTTTATTTTGCACAAATTGCATATTTTGGAACAAAAAAGCATGTGTTTATTTAATTTTAGCAAATTTCTTGAAATTTATGAAAAATCTGGACAAGGAATCCATGAATGACACCCTACACAGAAGATGGTTAACATCCTTAGTTTGAGAAATAGTTTTGTAACATGCCAGACAGATCTAATCATTACATGTATGGATTTTTGGAAATACAAAGTACAGTTATTACTGAATGCAGCAAGGAACCAGCAAGGTAGCTGTAAAAATGAATAAAGCAATTGGAATAAAACTTTCTTACTCACTACCTTACTTCATTATCACCGAAGTCTCAGAAAATATTTTAAGGGCTATTGCACTTCTTAGCTGTGTGACTTGCCCAGGTGGAGCTCCAGCCCAGTTCTTGTCAGATGGCCCTTTTGAGCTTTCAAATCGACTTAAAAGTGGTCATCAACTTCTGGAATTTCAAAGTTTGTCGAAATAACAGAAACTTTTATTCAAATCCTTCAATGTGTTTATTTCCTTACAATTCATAATTTGAAGGCAGACAGGAGCTTATAAAAGTTAATCCAAAAATCTGATGTGATGCTTCATGTGACTATAACAAATTTGCATTATTGTTATATATTGTATTATTCCTATAAAAAGTGATTCTATCCACATTGTGTTGCACTATACTTTTATCTAGGAGATTTCAAAGTAAGCAAGAACCGTTTAGTTTCATGTGGAAACAGCATTCAAAATAAGCTCTTTCAATGGAAGCAAATGAAATGGAGCTTGTCCACTTGATAACATTTTGGAAATACCTAAACTTGTGATGTGGAATATTTAAAGAAATGGCTATTTCTAAGAAAATGTATTTGACATAATTTGTTTATTTAGGTTCTTTAACCAGTTGAGTCATTTCAAACAATTAATGAAATCATGCACAAATGAGCCTGGGATACATAGAACTTAGAGTTACCCAACATTCATCTTTCAGGATTAGGGAAAATCCTGGAAAATACCTTATTCAGGTAACTCGCTAACCAAGATTCAAAATCGGGACCTCTTGAATGTGAGGCAGACATGCTACCCCTCACCACAGAGGTGGCTAAGATTTTCTTTTATACAAAATTATACCAATTTTCATAGAAAATTCAAGATATACATTTTATTTCTCATGTCTCAATATATTAACATGTGGCATTTTTGAGAAAATAAAAAATAAAGAAATGTTTCCATGTAAGGTAAGTATGGGGTGGTGAGATTTTCTTGGAAATCTTTGTGTAGCATCCTTCGAAGATGCTTAACTTAAATACCAAGTTTGGTATTTAACCAACTTTTAATTTTTGAGTTGGGGGAGGGGCTTAGGAGTTCCAAAACATGTATTTCAGATGAAATCTAGATATTGAATTTTTTTTTATAAAATACAGTACTTACCTACCACAGGCAGGTGGTAGAGAAGGTGAAGATGAAAGTCTTGCTATGACACATTTTATTGAATATCATTTAAGAATGAAATATAAATCTGGGTTTACAATCTGATATTTCCAAATATGCAACTTTAGTACCATATTCATGCTTGAACACTTAGCAAAAATGCGCTCCTCCAGCAATCATAGCTTCTCTTGAAGGGATATATGCTGTATCATGCCTAAATGCAGTCGTCCTCTGTGGTGTAGTGGTTACCATGCTAGGCTCTAGTTCCCAAGGTTGCCGGTTCAAACCCGGCAGAGGGCGATGGATTTTTTCGGGTGTAAAAATCCTTAGCATGGCTTCCTTCAGAAGGGATTTAATGTCATAGATTTATGGCATGTAAATGAACCTCAAGCCTGATAAAGAGGCCTCTGAGCAAAATTACCGGTATTTCAGAATGGGACGCTAAGGACCACAGCAGTTAAAGAGCATCCATAAAATTAAACAAAAAAAAACAAAGATGCCTACCTGCATCCTGAGTCTGTATTTGACATTTTTGTATTAGTGTCATGCTTGAGCACATCTACCAGCCACTAGATGGCAGCAATATGACCTTTGCTATGATCTCAAAATTATATGGACACACATGAGTTCTGCAAATTTTGTGTGCGCTAAATGAATATGGCGCATAAATCTATATGCAACTACAGGTGGAAAGAATTCATCTTGTGCAAATGATTTATAGTCTGAACTTGAAAGGAATGTGTATGTCAAAGGAACACTGCAGTAGAAGCAGGTGTTGCAAACATTTTCATGGCTGTAGCATGTCAATGCAATTCCATGCTGGTATTCTGTAGGAGAAAGAGAGATAGTGTTCACTTAAGATCTCTGATTACACACAAAATAAGTCCATTTCTGCCCATCTCTGTGGTATTGTCAACATAGCTGTTCACTACAGTGTCCAGTCTATATATCTTCATTATTTCAGAAGTACGTATATAGGAACTAGAAATATTAACAGCATAAAGAAATATACTTACAAAGTGGTTTAGCTCCTCCCATTTCCTCTACCTAATATTTCCATACATTAATTATTCAACTAAATCAGTAGAATTACAACTGCTGATGAGTACCTATGGGAATTCTAGCTGCTATATGATTTAATTTTTAACCACATTGTCTGCAAATGACTGACAAAGCACACAGAAATATCTTCCTTTTAATATTCCTCTCCTGCACTGCAAAGCTGCACGTTTTCATAAACATATATCTTAACTGTACTCGATTGCAAGTTAGGTATATAAATCCAGTCAACTAAAATATTTCTGCTTTACGTTTGCTGAACTAGAAATTAATTCTATGTCAATAGCAGCTGAGCTGGAACAGGAATGGACTGCTTCTCAGGATATAGTTCTCTAGGAACTAGGATACTATACATCAGATTTTCATTAAACTGGCTTCTTGGCATTTCTGTGCAATCACAAGTTGTGTACCTGAATAGTATTTCAATTGTAACCTGAATACTTATAAAGATCACTTGACACGGAAGCCATTTAGAGAACTAAATTATAACTAATAAAAAGCATGGTGGTTTGTTGTGAAGCAGTATATTTTGGGTAAGACCAAAGCAACTACTGCATGTATGATATTGGACACGTGAATGTATATGAAAATAAACTTTTGGCACAAATACACCAGACCGACATATTTTGAGAACTTAAATCATTTAGCTGGTGGATTAATTTGTTTCACAAATGGCATGAACCATACTCTGTGCTGCAAGGAACATGTTTCTAATTTTTAAGTACCTGGAATTTATGATGTATATTATAAGGGAGGAAATGGAATTTATGTACCTAGTCTTATCATAAATATTGACACTAAACTTTGCTTCTTCTCTCTCAAATGACGAAACTATGCAGTGGCTTCCAGAATTTTTTTATCTTGAATAAGCATCCTTCCTCAGCAGTATTACCTATCAACATTCAATATTTATCTTTGTTTCAAGATGGAATGGTCTGTGAAAGAAACTCATACAGCTGTAATAGCATTACGTAAGTATCAGAAAGATCCAAAGGCAGTTTTTAATTTGTTAAAACCGCTAGAAATTTTGCTCAGATTTTCTTATCAGATTATTAAAAGATTCAACCATGTTTCTAGTGTTGATGAGAAACCAAGATCTGGCCGTCCTCAGTCGGTTAGAACCCCGGATATGATAAAGAAAGTTTGGGAACATGTCAGAAGAAATCCTGTTAGGAAACAAAACAATCATAGTGTAGCAGCTTCAAATGCCAATAATGAGTGTCTCTAGGTTATTAAATCAAGACCTAGAACTTCGGGCTTACTGTCGC
This sequence comes from Deroplatys truncata, assembly GCA_030765065.1. Classification (NCBI taxonomy): domain Eukaryota; kingdom Metazoa; phylum Arthropoda; class Insecta; order Mantodea; family Mantidae; genus Deroplatys; species Deroplatys truncata. Next base: position 74,412,032 of record CM060975.1, on the reverse strand, counting down.
TGTACAGGCCACAAATGCCCAACACTCATCTTAAGATCAGACTGGAGAGATCACGTAACCTCCTCTCAAACAGCATGCTGAAAACACCAGGTTGCTCCTTGGGTTTTTCATGGCCATCATCCAGTATCAGTGAAGGTTTGGTTGAGACTTTCGCACAAAGGTTCTACTGATGTTCATTTCTGCGAAAAGGGGGTCAGGACCATTGCCAATGTATACGTAGAGAGAGTCTCGAAACCTTTTAAACAGATAATGTTCACCGGTGATCACTGGATCTTCCAACAGGACAGCACTCTGGCCCATAAAGCTCAGATGACTCAGCAGTGGCTCAAACATGTTTCAGATTTCATCAGCCATATGGATTGGCCATCGTCCATTGCAGTAAACTGTGGGAAGACCAAGAATAGCTCTTCAAGTCACAGCAATCTTGAAAGTCTAAAAAAATCCCTAAGGTGAGCAGTGGCGGATGTGGGCATAAACGTCATACGTGCCGCTATAGATGACTAGCCAAGGCATTTAAAGCAGGATTTAAGCTACAGTCACTTTTGTCGCATTTTGCTACTCGAGATTGAAGAATGCAATGAACTTTGAAACAGCATTCGCAAACATGTGACAACAGAAACAAAAGATATGCCGCTTCTTTGTAAGAGGCCATAAACATAACCTTTCAACAAGGTGTAACAATCTGTCACAGAAACAAACAATATGCCGCTTTCCCTCCCAGCGAGTGGAGCCCATTTCTGATCTGGTCTGTGTGGTTCACTCATTCTTGTCAAATGCACATTGTGTATGTGTAGGCTTTTTAAGAAGTGCTGGATAAATTTGTTTTAAGGAAGAAAAGGGAACAAAATCCTAATCCCAGTGAAACTAAAAATGGACATACAAAAGAAACAAAACCTGATACTAAAATAGGCATACCAAATAAACAATTAGTGGAAAGTGTTATTAAGTGCAGTATTGTGGAGAAATTCCATTATTTGTGTGTAGTTTTTGCAAGAACATGAAAAAGAAGAACTGTTTGGCATCATCACAGGTAAGCTGTAGTATTAACATTCACAACAAATGCGAGAACTTAACAGTTTAAAACAATGTTTTAATACAGACAGCAACACAAATGATAATTGTAAAACCATTCTTTATATCTAACTCAAATTAGGTTCCCTTAAAAAAATACTCCTGGTTCAAATGTATCTGATTATGTCGACCTAATCAATTTGTTAATGCAGTTCTAAATTATTCCCGTGTTGATAAATAATTTGGATTCCATATATTACAAGTACATCTTACTTCTAAGTTAGTAACGAGGAAATCCGTGACCTCTAAATGTACTTTATTTTTATTTTACTGTCAAAGCCAATACATTAAGGAGGCATAAAACCTCAGTGGACCATAAGAATTCAGTTTCGAGAGTCATTAGACACCAAATTTTGTCAAAGCCTCGGCTACATCCTGTAAAAATGCTGAGGAAAGTATAGTAGCTGCTACGAAAATCATCTACGCAATAATGAAGGAAAATATTGCTACTAGAAAAGTTTTCGTATTAAAAGAACTGTGTATAGACTTAGGATGCCTTTCTTTGACCAAATTAACTTTCAATGGCAATGCAAATTATGATAGTTATTAAGTATTCATGGTATGGAAGATGTGGTGTGTAATATAAGCACTGATGACATTTTATCAAAAATAAATTGTATTCAACTATGACTGATGAGCCTACTGACATTACTCAAACAGAAACTCTAATCATGTATGTGAAAATAGTGCAGAAGGGGAAAAATTTACACACATTACTTAACACTGTGTCCACTAATAGGATGTACTGCGAGAGATGTATATTAATGTGTTATAGGAATTTTGGATAGGCAAGGCATTGATAAGAGTAAATGCTCCTCAGTTACTATTGATGGTGCATCTGTTATGATAGGAGTTTGATCTGGGGTGGCAATTCTTTTTAAAAAAAGTACCCCCATACATTATCTGTGCGCTACGTGGCCCATCAGTTAGCTCTAGCAGTCAGTCAAGCAGCAGAATACTGTTTGGAGCTTGTGAAGCTTCAAGATATTCTAAACAGAATATATAGCTACTTTGAACAGTCACCAAGAATTCCAAAGCATTAAAAAATATGCAGGAAATACTTAATGAGCCAAGGAAAAAACTTGTTAAAACTTTTGCCATTGCCTTCTGCACTGGGAGAGAAAATTTACAATATGTAAATTGGAATTCTTTGGTATCTGTGCTGGAAAAACATAAAAGACCAGTAGCTGCTGGGGTACTAAAAAATGTGAGTGTCTAAAATTTTTGTCACTACTGTCTTTTATGAAAGATGTCATGTTTCTTGTTAACAAATTGTGTTTGACTTTTCAAAAGTCAAATTTAGGTCCAGAATGCATGCAAATTTGCATGAACTCATGCATACAAGGGCTCGAGGATCTTAAACTGAAACCTGGTCCAAATTACAGTTCTTAACTTGATAAAGTATCTCCAGAATTTCAAGAAGATGAGTTCGAGTTTTGTGGAAACATAATACAAGATTCACTACAGCATAGAAGTGTTGTTAAGTCCACGATTTGAGAATTCTTAGATAATTTGCTTATAAACTTAAACAAGACACTAGGGGATTTGGATAAGATTGGAGTATTTAATATACTGTATCCTAAAAACTACAGAAATGATGGCAAGTATGGCAATAAGGAAGTCACAGAAATATATGCACTAATTAATCCTGCCAAATCTATGAATTTAATGATCTGTTACTGAATGGGCATTGTTTAACCTCTTCATGCATAAAGGTATATGATAACACATAATTTGATTTCCTTTTATTTCACAAGTATGGCATTAGGACAACCCCTGTCTGCATGAAGATAATGTTTGTACCAGAGTATATTGCTATAAGAGTGCAGTACTCCCTGGATTAAGCAATATATCTCGAAGGAGTGTGCAATACCTTATTGGAAGTACTAGTTTGCAGAAGTTTGGAACCATGTTTTACATAAAAATTCATATTATAAAAGGACAAAAAAAGAATATTATTTGAAATGTACGTATCTATTATTAATTACTATCCATAAATAATTTGAAATTAATTAATGAAAATATTAATAATATCGGAAATAACATGCATTTAGGTGTGCTGAAGATTTTGAGGTTATGTAACCATTCAATCTAATAATTTTGTATTCTTGCTTATGAGAATTATTTGAGTACCTATTTCAGTATGCTATTACAAATTTTCAATTTAGTAAAGGACAGAAATATCAATTATCAAAGGGGGAGATTGTGAAATTACTACCACCTTCAGATTCTGAAAGGAAGCATCTGAGAGCTGTTATAAGGAAAATGGGAGAAGAAATTTTGTTTCCTGATGAACAAGTACCACCTACATTAGAAGCGAAAGAAAATTAAGCTAAAAGGTGGAATAGGAAAGAAAAATCCATCATTTCTATTTCTGATCCATTTAGTCAACATGTACATGGATAGAGTGGACCTTCTGGATTGTATGGTCAATTGCCCATTGGCCCCATTAGTTCAAAAGTAAGAAATGCTACTTGAAGTGTTTTCCACATGTTAATATCATATCAGTAAATGTATAAATACTTTATAGAGATATTAATGGCAATAAATGTTATTTTGTGAAATTCAGATATATTGTGCTTGATAATGAATATGAAAAGAAGAAATGTTGCTGATACACCACCTAAGAAACACACAGCTGTTTTAAATACAGCAATTGCTAACTTAAGATTCCATGGAAGAGGTTTATTATCTTTTGGAAGGTAACTAAGAAAAGGCAATGCATGTCATGATGACACATGTAAATGAAGAACAAGGTGTAAGTATAAGAAATGTAATATACCCTGAATGTATTGAGAACTTCCACATGAAGTATCATACATGCTGCTCAAATTTTTCACTTTTGTAAACTTTCTGCATGTTTGTATTAAAGCCTCAAATGCATGATGATACCATGTTCATAATTTGTTCAAAAAATAATAATATACCCTGATGAGCCTGAAATCTTATTATTGAATGTAGATTTGACAATTTTAAAGTATTAACGTTTTTTTTTCTCACGTCCCTTGATAATTCATGCATGAAGAGGTTAAGGTGTTGAACAGCAGATACAATGGAATGAATTTCAAAGAGCTGGTAGAATTCATTTATGTTAACTAGATAAGGAAACAATTCTCTCTTATGGATTTAATTATAGAATATGCCACTACTATTCCCCTGTATACAGTTGACAAGTGAGCAAGGGTTTAGTTACATGAACAATATAAAAACAGAAATTGCCTTTCTGTGGGAATTAGCAAACTTCTGATAAGAAGGGCCATCTCACAATGACTTCGACCTTGAAAAGGTATTCATTATGTGGAGTATGCATAAAAACCAACATATTCTGTGATATAATACAATGTAATGCAAACCAATACTGACAGTTTACCGTAGATATGATATGGAATGTGTGGATCTATATGTGTACAAGTTAATTTAAAAAAACAATAAAATTTCATTTAGCAGATTACTGTCAGCTTCAATTATACATACAATATTTCACTTTTAAAACCCTCATTAATAGTTTAATTTATAAAATTTTCTACTTGCAGAATTTTGCGCAAGCTTATCATATTTTGTACAAATGTAAATTTTGATTTGTGCATTTTTGTGATGTTTTATTTTCTAGCTTAAAGGCTTATATGAAGGCTAAAGGTGGATGTTTTGAGGTGAAATGATAGTGCAAAGTTTTCAACATAATCTGTTCTATTAAATGGTATATAAAAACTTCAACAAATGTTTTCATTTAACCCTAAAATTATTCCTTAAAGCTGTGACAGAACTTATATGACTAGGTATTCTTTTCCTTAATAAGAAATTGTAGTAAGAGAATTCAGTTGCCAAGCTTGTGGGCCAAGATCCATTAAATGAATTATGATCTTCAGAGGCAGCGCATAAGGAGAAACTGGTTCATCCAATTGACCATACCCTATAAGCCCAAGGACTATTCTATTGGTTCGACATTGACCATGACCTAAGTTTATTGTTAAATTACAAAATATCCCATGAATTAACATACTCAATGCACATTTGTCTCTCATACCCATATTTATGAATTTTGAGAGAGTATCTACCTCTCTAATAGGCCTTGGAAAGGCATTCACATTTTTTGAACTATTGTGTTTGCTTGTAGAGTACTGATCCAAAGTGTTTCAACATCTCAGTGTATATAGAGCTCATATCCAATATTTTGTTTTCTGTCAATAGAGTGTCAATTTTTTCCATTTTATCAATAAGTGTCTCAAAATTATTGAAGTTTTCCTCATTTAAATCTCAAGAATAGGGGCTTGTGTTTCTTTGGAAGTAGAAAATCTTTACTCAAAAATAAGAAAACACAATAAAAACTTACAATTAACTTAAAAGTAGCACTGAGTGTCATGCTTAGAGTTAAGAATTTTGGTACAATATAAAGGCTTCATGCAGAAATAAAATTTAGTTTCTACAAGCATATGTGAGACATTTCATGTCAAGTCTAAAACCCATGAAATACAAAGTCATCAAAATCTCTTTGAAATGTTTTGTATGCATTTGATGCTTTGAAATAAAAGGCACATTTTTTTTGGAAAGGGGAGTTCCTTAACTTCATTATTTTGAGTATCAGCCAAAGTCAAAATTGTTTAAATTTTGGGTGCGCCCACATACATAAATTCCATTCATCTCCCGAACAAATTCACATATAAACTATATATTGGACTCATTTTAAAGCTTATGGAAATTACTTAAACATAATCTGATTCATCAGATTAGTTATTGCAGAAATTTAAGACTTTTAAAGTTTAATTTTGTTATATATATACAACCTAAAAATATTTTCATTCTTCGTTTAATAGTATATACGTGTGCAAAGTTTCAGGAAGGCATTTGTTCAAACATATTTATAAGAAAATATCTTTTCAGCTAGAACTCTCCTAATGACAAGATAGTGCAGTGACTTGGCAGCTGTTATTAGTTACCCAAGGTTAAATCAGTTTTAGATTTAAAATACAGACAAAGCCTTATCAAGGCAAATCAATTTTGGCATTTCTTTCCACAGAGGACCAGTCCAGAACATTTAGTTTCTGGAGATAGACCACAGGTCTTGTGTCGTTTAAGAGTTTAATCTGTTAAGTTTAGTTGTGAATATTCATTAAATATTTAATAAGAGTAGTACCACTACCACTGAAAAACGTATGATTGTTGCTTTAACCCATTTAAAATTATATCGCATCTCACGCTTAAACAATACAGGTTAAACGATGCATACTGTTGTCGCATGTACTGTATGCACACTCACATTTGGCGTTCAGCTACTATCGGTCTACCAGTTTAATGTCACCTTGTGAATGATACATCACCAAGTAGTGATATATCTGCACTACTATTTAAGGCTATTGTTAGACATTTAATTTTCACCTACACTTTATCTCTCTCCTCTTTGTATTTTTGAAATGCGGTTTACAGGCATAAAAAGATGTATTATCAAAGAAATATGGAGATATAAAATGATAAAAGCTTTAAATTGGTAGAGTATCATTACTACTTTCTTTGACAAAACTGCATTAAACGTGGGTAGAATGTTTTCAAATAACAAAGAATGATCAATGCACCACACTTCGCTTTGTGCTTTTCCATTATGTTGCATTAAACTAGCATGTTTTGGTTTTCCCCACACTTTTTACTTTCATTTTTATGGCATCCTTAGAGGACCTTTCATTCTTTCTTTCCTTATCCTATACACTGTTTCTTTTACTGGCTTACTAACACTCATTTTACTTGAATAATCACCTTCATTATTATTTTGTGCTTCTTCTTAGTTGACCAACATTTCATCTGTTCCTGGCTTCTCCCTCCATAACTAAAATATTATTTATGTTAAACTTTAAATAAATGATCTACATCACTTTTCATAGTATATAAACCTACCCACTTCCTTACAACTTTTTAACCTAACTGCCTTGTACCTGTTAGTTGGATAGATGAATGCCTTTCATTTGTTCATACACAATGAATGGGAAAAATTACAGTATTCAGGCTTGTTTTAAAAACTGTCCCATACCATCCTCAAACTTTTCGTTTACTTGATCACTGTTGTAAACCCCATAACAAAAAAGTTTTTACTGGCTGACTTTTCTAATGCATAGGTATATAATTTTCCAAAAATGTTTAATTTAAAAAACTTATAACACTCATCTTATTAAAGATAAAGAATTCAAACTGGGCAGTATCAGCACTCAAGTTTAGTGTAGTTAAAAAAAATTTATGTTACATTTAGTTTATTAGTTGCTGTGTGATAAGCATAGAAACAGGAAATATGGGACGTTTACTGAAAAGCTTGGTTTTTTTTTTTTTTTTTAATAGAAATTTGCACCCATAGAACTAACTATAAAGGCTCTAAAAATGCTATAATCTGAGAAAAATATTCTGCATAGAATGTGCTCAAAGCTGAAATTTATAACAGCTGAATATTTACACAATGTTATTAGCAACTTGGTGACAGCGCAAGAATAGAAAAAGGACGAAGCTAATGTCAATATGTGTGCAGAGAGACAGAGATATCCCATTTACCCCATACTGTCTTTTAAGGTTGAGACAAACTATAGCAAACACATGTTCAAGAGAAAAAAGGATTTGCAACCAGCAAGACATAAAATGCTTTAAAAACTGAAAATGGAGTATGTAGAACTGTCCACATAAAAGTGTGCACCTCATGTTGCATAAAAACTTTTAAAATTCCAGATATGAGCAAAAACAAGAGTGATGTTTCTGAATCTAGTGTTACTGGACCCAGTACCTATGATATCCGGGTAGATCAAGTAAATGAAAGTAGCTCAGAAATTGATACAAATGAGATCAAGTAAAGTATAGATATTTCAATTCTTAATACCAGTTTAGTATCAATCTTAAGCAAATCACACATAAAAATAAGAAAACGTCTCAAAAAATATCCATCCCAGAAATTAATTTAAAAAAAAAACGGGTAAACTTAAGGAGAAGGTATTTCATATGGTTCCAGAAGAAAAATAGGATACCCAGAAATAATTCAGAAGCTGATGATTTCATAGTACAGATGATAGGATCTTATAAATTCAGATTTTGACTAATAGTAATCGATATCTTAAAAATATGGCATACATACACTATATGTACAATGAAAATGATATTTTTTCTAAGTTAACAATTGTTTTTAACTAAAATCTGCAACCTGTGATGAAAAGCATATAAAGTATGACAGTCCCTGACATCTTGTGGAAGTGAATTCCAGAGACTAGTAACCTTCACAGTAAAAATGATGAGTATAGAGATGTTCGATGAAGTGGTATCAAAAGCAGGTGACGATTTTGCGAGTGTGTATGAAGGTTGTGAGACGAAGACAAACTTCTAAAGCGAGAATGTTAAGGAACATTGTGGCAATAGCATTTCAAACCACATGATAAAGGTAGCAAAAACATTAACTTCAAAGAAGGGCATTTTGCCAACTTCAAACCAAATATTCCATGGTGGAAAAATCTGATACACATTAATTTCTCTAGTATTTATTAGTGAGTATACAAACTATTCTTACTAAAGCTTATTTTTATGTACTTCATTTTAATCCAAATAAACCTTTGTATCTATAATGAAATGTGTAACGTAGCTATTTTTGCAAAGGGAACAGTGATAGTCAAATGTTTAAGAACTAGCTGCTATGCACTGGACTTAAAACTCCATGCTCCTTCTATGCAATTGCAAGAAACAACTGAATGTTGACAGGACTTTAAAAGACTAACCAAATATTGAACAATTTGAATCATTAAAAACAGATGTCTCAGAAATGGCTGTCACAAAAGTTTATTTGAAGTAAATTGTGTATTTTAAAGGGATCTACATTTTTTTATGTAGTACATTTTCGTCTATCGCTTAATGTTTATCAGCTTTACAAAATTATACAAAAAATTTTCCGAATGAAGACCACTCACAGGATATTCCCAAAAAATTCAATATATACATTTTATTTGACATGTAAATCTTTAATATATGGTATTTTAATCAAAATAATTAGAGCCATTTTTTAAAATATCTAAAATTTCGAAAAATCTTCCATGTAAAGGGTAGTTGGAGATGGGAGGGGGGGATTTTCTTGAAAATTGAGTTGCAGTTTTGGAAGATACTGAACTTGAATACCAAGTTTGATATTTATCCGACTTTTCATTTTTGAGTTGGGTGTTCACAGGCGTTTTCTAAAAAGGCTTTTTTTTTTTTTTGGGAGAGGGGAGTTCAGGGGACCTCAAAATATATATTTCTGGTGCAATCTCGACATCGAAATTTTGGGTGGATGCAATACTTAAAATAAAAAGTATTAAGAAATTTACATTTCTGACGAGTTATGGCAGGAAAAAAGAATTGTTTCTCATTAGAGGAGGACAGAAAATTCAAGAACATAGAGATTGATTTTGTGCATTCTAACAGAAACCTACCACAGTTTTAAAGATAAATATCTCAATATCAAAATAGATTTCTCAAAATGCCGAATTGAGACCTAAACTGTGTACAGGTGTACAAGGTGTGCATTCTGTTTGTGTTTGCGCTCAGCATAGGAATATGAAGCCGATGCTTGATGGAATGAATACTTCCCACTTTACTGCAGATTCAGGTATTCTCTGTAATTATAAGGACTGTCTCTCTCAAATAATTTGTAATTCCCATCACCAAATTACTATAAGGTAGTAAGTTAACTGCCCAGGGATTAAAAAATTGGTCAATAACATTCCGCATATTCTTTAAGAAAAAACTATCAATAGGTGCCTTATAAACAGTGGGTAACTGTAGATCGCACAACTGTAGAAAAAATACAATCACCTATTGAAGACTTTCTGGAAAAATTGTCATATTTTTTAACTCATATCTTTATAGCAACATGCCGGCACGCCATTAAATTCTCCAGCTGATTCGCATTTTTCCCGGTAAACCACAAGGAGATCTCAAATTGTATTGAGATGTCATACCCCAATGGCGACTTACATTCTTTGTAAGTACTTTAAGTCCCGGGCTTTATAGTTGCAACCACTATTAGGTCAATTAATGGAATTATTTGTTCTTTCATCTGATTCTACCTTTCCAACCCTGTCCAACACACGGCTTGTGTGAAAGAACAAATAATTTCATATCTTTATAGTTCAACAACAGTCTGCATTTTTGTGAACAGAAAGAAAATTTTAAACCTAAAGAATGTATTGTAATTTGTGATTTTTCGGAAAACTGTATTTGTCCTACAAGATTCTATTAAAAAAATACATTAAAACAATAACTAGGCAACAATCCATCCATTTGCAATTTACTTTAAAGAAGACAATACCTTAAAACACAAAAACTCTGTTGCCATATCATAAAGTTTAAAACATAATATAAATACTGTTCATCCGTTCCAACGCCAGTTAACAAACATCCTAAAGAAGGAAATAAGGGATCTGGAATAAACAATTTACCTTTCTGATGGCGCCAGCACTTGGTACAAGAACAGAAAAAATTTCATAAACACAGGTTTTCATGAGGAAGATTTTGAGTTAGTACTAAATGGCATTTCTTCGCCACTTCACACGACAAGGGCTATTAACATCCAACAAGATGCCACCACAACTCACAATGATTTACTTGAGTACAGAACCATATTACAAATGTTACATTTAATTTCTTTTACTACTAAACAGCACAAACAAGAAACATATTTGGAGGCAAGGTATGAAAACCAAAAACAACTAACAGGTGTGTTAAAGCTACACTGTTTCATACCATTATCAGTATCTGCAGCTGTAGTGAAACTGTATTCATTTCAAAGTGAAGGGGAAAAGGTTTATGTTTAAATGAGCAAGCAACTACAATTATTTCTTAAGAAAGAACCGCTCTTAATAGATGTGCCATTCTGTAATGTATTGCAATATTTGTTTTCTTGCTGTTTGTTAGACACTGCAGTGACTAATCGAAAATCTGTGGGCTCTGCAATAGCATTTTGTTTTCACACTACCATCAGCACCAAAATACTGACTACCAAGTGCTTTTGTTAGTTTTTCTTGCCAAAATGGAGACAGCGTGCTGTGAAAACAATATACGAAAAATATGTGAGCAGATTTTTAAAATCTGCACCCATTGCTATGACGCCAGAGAATTAGATTTTTTTTATGGGCAAAACTTGCCAAGCTATAGAATAGTCATGGTAGTGGCCCTGTAAAATGAGCTTAATTTTAGATTAGGAAAGACAGACAAAAAAATTAACAGCACAGTTTCATACTGTTTTGATGCAAATTTTTCTAATTCATATCAATACACAATTATTGCTTAACTTTCTTTATAATTTGTGGCTTTTAATTATATTTTTTAAAAATACCAGTTGTCATACAGATTTTTCTGAAATTTTAATGTATACCATAAAGCATAAGTAGGTATTTATTTTTTTTATTCATGATTTGGCAATGTTCAGCTTTAGTTCATTTCATGGAAATGCTCTTGCTTCTTTATTGAACATAATCAGTATATCTGAGAATATGCATATTAATTTAAGGTACTCGTTAAGTGGAAGATTGATGTGAAAAGAAAGATTAGTTTCACTAGTTTATCTGGGGAATGTTACAGCTGCAAGTATTTTATTTAGGATTATTTTTCATATGAAAATTTATGCTTATTATTTTATAACCCAACTGACCGCCTTCTGTTATGTTCTTCCTCTTCCAGCATCATTATAAATTCAATTTGCAATGGTTACGAGAAACTGGTCAATAGCTACTAGCTACTACTTTTAGCAGACTGAAAATTTATCTTAAAATGATTCTGGGAATGAAAACACCGCTATAATATCATACAGCTCTTAAAAAAGCTGTTCCTAATCTTAACCTAAAAATGAAAGAAATATATTCATGAACCATGCAAGTCATCACAAGATTTATGACCATTTTATGATCATTTGAACATAAAATTGTTAAATCAATAGTTTTTATTATATGGGATGACAACATTTATACCTATTAAAATGTATCTCGAGTATTATTGTTGTTGTTCGCCAATGGCACTGGGGATTAATTGATCTGCATCATTTTCCCTCTGGCTTCCAAATATAAAGTCTGTAAGTTATCACTTTTAAGGCCTTTTGGCAAGATGTTGTTTGTTCAGGATGAATCTTCTTCACAGAGATGCACTTGGGTGTAGGCAGGCATCGTATCTTGTAGAGATGTTCTACGAGGCAATCATGGCCAGTTGCCATCCTAAATAAGGCCACTGCAGTCTTCCTTGGCATTTTTTGTATATCAACTGTATCTTTAATGTTCTTATAATCTTTAACTTTTAATATATCTTCATCAAGTCTCTGCTGTCTTTTGAAATGTTGTTTAATGTTATTTAATTGTTTATGGGGAACTACATAGTCTGCCTCCACATGGTGTTTCCTGGGTAACGCTAAATGGACTACAACACAGGCATACCTCCCGAGCCAAAAAAATTAAGACTATTGTTGGGAGCATCATTTACCAATGCTATCACACAGAACGTTGCTTACTCTAGCGTAATCCGTAACATTTACATTTTATGCTACAACAAATAAACCATTTAATAATTAAAGTGTCAAACTTCTATAATGCTTTTCCTCTTTACAGCAGCATTAAAACATTAATGCGAATGTAACAATTAATGTAACAAATGTTGTTAGCAAGAGGGTCTTGGAGTTTGCTGCATTCAATAACCAAATTTTTATTCTCAACAAAATTTTGTTTTGTTACAAAGTTACACAATGCCGATCAATTGGTTAGCAGCTTTAACAATTTGTCAAGTCTTAACAAAACATTAGAGGACAGCCTGTTTGTCAACTACAGTGGATCCCAGCTCGACTTGATAGTGCAGCACTTTTGACGTCCACCAGCTACTGCACCACACAACTAGGTAAATATTTTAATTCCAAATGAACCAGAAAGAATACCCTCATAATATATGGCATGCTGTTATAAAAAACATGGAACAAGAAGAGCAAATTGTTTCAGTTTTTTAAATAGCTGCTATTATAATTAAATTTAAATTCTACAATTATAAACCTTTTTTTAAAACTAGATGTTTTGTTTAAAATTATGTATATAACATAGAAAGAAAATGCATTCTCTGAGCTTTCAAATGAGATACTTACGGAGACTCTAAACATACAACATCGAAAATATCTGTATTTAAAAATGTAGAGGCAGCTTCTATTTCTGTAAATTTGTTACTTGGCAACAGGTATAATACTACTATAAAATAGTATTTCAAAACACACCTTTTTTTGGGGGGGGGTCATAAGAAAGCATATAGAGAAGTTTTAAAAAAGTCAATTTTTATTAAGACATGGGTTGACTCATATACAGGGTATGCTTTAACAAACTTTGTAAAGCAACACAGGTACTCAACTAAGGGAGGTCAGTTTGATTGTCACAAGGATTCGTTTTAAGCAGTGATCTCACCTACTGCAGTGCTTAGGTTTTCAGGAGAAGAATTACCAATGGTCATTTTGCTTTAAAACGTATACTTCTTAAAACTATAAAAGTCTGCAAAGTTTTTCAATATTGCACCAATAAACTTATTTAATTATAAATAATTCTATCCAGTACAAAGTGTAAACAACAACCAGCAGGACACCATCAGTCCTGAGAAAGCTAACCCCACATCTAGATATCAAGAGTCCAATATGGAAGGGATTGGTCTAATATCAAACTCTATACGAGGGCACTATTTATATTTTGAGGCTTGGCAACCCTGAATGTTGTAGGTGCCATTCTACATTTCCAATGGAAAGTTTGGCATTTCTAACCATAATCTACTTCAAACATTTTGTCAATAGAGCATCATTTGTTTTGTTTACACTAACTTGAAAATTGTGTCTCGACAAAAACATGGAATTAACTCGTAAAAATGTTCGTGCAATGATTTATTACGACTTTTGACGTGGATTATCAAGACAAGACTGCATTGATCAACTAACTTCCACATTTGGCGACGAAGCTCCATCCTTTGCCACTCTGAAACGCTGATATAACGAATTTAATCATGGCCGCCGTTTGCTTAATGACGACGTTCATGAAGGTTGTCCAAAATCAGTTGTTGTGCCAGAAAGCATTGATGCTGTGCAAAAACTAATAATGAAAGATCGTCATGCGACATATTATGAGATTGAGGCAACGCTAGGCATTAGTTCCACCAGCATATATAAAATATTGCATGATTATTTAGCTGTGAAAAAGGTTTGTTCTCGTTGGATCCCACATAATTTGATGCAATCTCAAAAAGATGCTCGTGTCAATTGGTGTACAAAAATGCTCAAGAAATACAATGGCGGTGCCTCAAAAGACGTATATAAGATTGTAACAGGTGACGAATCATCGATCTATGCGTATGAGCCAGAACGTAAACAGCAGTCACCTGTATGGGTGTTTCAAGATGAAGCAAATCCAACAAAAGTTGTTCGCACTTCAAAGCAAATGGTCGCCTGCTTTTTCAGCAAAACTGGCCATGTGGCAACAGTGCCTTTAGAGGAACATAAAAGGGTCAATGCCGAATGGTACACAACTATTTGTTTGCCGGAAATCTTCGGTGAACTAAGGGAAACCAACAAGAACCGTAAGATCGTTCTTCATCAAGACAATGTGAGCATACACACATCTCGTCTAACAACAGATTATTCGAAGCCTCGAAAATCGAATTGATGGGTCATCTGCCATACAGTCCTGATTTGGCACCCAATGACTTCTGTTTGTTCCCGAACATCAAGAATAAATTGCGTGGACAACAATTTTCATTGGCAGAAGAAGACATTGATGCCTTCAAAAACCATGTTTTGGAGGTGTCTCAAGAAGACTGGTATAAATGCTTTGACAAATGGTTCAAACGGATGCAAAATTGTATTGATCATAAAGGAAAAAATTTTGAAAAACAATAAAGCAGTTTTCAATCAGAAATTACTTTGTTTTAATTATTAGGCTCAAAATATAAATAATGCCCCTGGTAATTGTGAGGCGATTATTCTTTATTATGCTTCCACTTCCTTTGCATGAATGAATATTATGTTTCTATCTTTGCTATGTTACATGTCCATTTGTCTCATTCACCACGTGCCAAGACGGCACACATAAGCAGCTCTTAGCCAATCAGAGAGAAGGGAATATAGAGGAAATCATTCTGATATATGGAGTAAACTTACAACAATGAGGGTATAGGAGTTAATATGATAACCACTGCACCATGGAGGGCAGCAGCCCTTTAGTTTCTTATTTGTCCTGCCTCAACATAAGCTGCCAGCAAATGTATAAAGTTTTAACACTAGCCTCTCAGTAAGTTACTTCACTAGGGTATACCTAAATAAATGCCTCTCTTAATTTTGCATTCTTCTCAATTTTAAAATTAAACTTAAGAATGTTAGTATACAGAAGTTTTATTTGTATGTTAAGTTTTAAATGTGCACTTTCTGTTTCAGTGTATGGTTTTATTTCAGAGTTTCAAAGAACTGATTTAACAGCTTTGAAAACAAAAATAAATAATTTGTAACAGCATGACAACCAAGTTGGCATCCTACAGGTCTTCCAATAATCCTATACCTTTCTATGCCATGAATAGCCAGATTAATGAAAGTTCAACATGTTTGCAAGGATTTACACAGAAATTAAAACACATATTTTATATTTTTAAATTTTAATATCAACTGAATAGGGTTCACATAGAAGAATGCTTATTACAATTTACAAGCATTGTTCTTACAACTCGTGAAAACATTCTATTATTTCGTTAAGCTGAGTGCCTATGTTTTAAATGGATGTAAAATTAAGTCATTTTCAAAGAAGGGGCTGCTGTCAGCCTATCATTCTTCACTCACACTCTTATACTACAAACATGAGCTATACAAAGTGCAGCAAGATCAAAATAAATATTGCAACAATGGTCATTTCAAATGGCTTTCAGTTATTCAACTACTAGCAGAATGCAAAAACTGCTCTATCAAACCAAAGATACAACACTGTCTGATATCATTCAATGCATTCATTCTAATGTGCCCTGTGTTTCTTTAAGGTCTTATGGTTATA
Source organism: Deroplatys truncata (assembly GCA_030765065.1). NCBI lineage: Eukaryota > Metazoa > Arthropoda > Insecta > Mantodea > Mantidae > Deroplatys > Deroplatys truncata. The sequence continues at coordinate 74,395,944 of CM060975.1, read as the reverse complement.
CAGGTCGAACAATTTGATAAATTAATGAAAACATAAAAAGCATCGGCATCTACAAATTTATTTTATTTTTGCAAGGAGTGCAACTGATGAGTACAGAATTTAAAATATTAGGGGCCTGTAGTACGATCACCAGATAAATTAGATACATACATTGCAGTTTACTTATCTTGATAAATTTTTTCCTCCTGTACCACCTACAAATTTTGACTAACATATAAGTATCTGCAAGATCTCATAGTATTTTTGTTACATTTGCAATAATTCATACCTAATACAATAATTTTGGGTTTGTAATATAGATATGATACTACTCCTTTGCTTACTTCCACTTTTTCATGTTAAATATGAAACAGTGCTTGGAACTTATAAATTCACTTCATAATAAAACGAAATAAAATATTTTCAGGTTTAAATATATAATATTCTGTTGTTAAATGCAATGAAGTGTAAGATAGAGATGCAAAAGAGAAATCTGTTAATGTACGACATAACTGATTGAAATTAATTTAGAAAACACATACTCTGGGAATCGAACTCCAACATTTAGTTTCTCTAACAATGAAAGCACTGTCATCAGTGATTTTAACCATTTAGCTAATCTATTAGTTGAAGGCTTCCTCTTATACAATAATTTTGCTCAACTGAAGTTAAAATGGTATCCCATATATTCTGTTTTATTCAGCATTCACCTAAATTTAGTAGTTCAGCTACAAGTCAAGTTTAAATAGTTTTGTGATATTTAGTGCATACTTTGACATAAATAAAGGCACAGAAATCTTCAAAGCGAGGAACCTGGTACACTGGCTTTCACCATGACCAATTTAATTTTCATACCCTCTACAAAGCATGTCTGAATGATAATGGTTCACAAAAGGTGTGTATTTATCGTTTTGAAAGGCAGTACATATGCTCATAAAAATGTCCTACAAACTTATAGGTTACTACGTACAGCCATTTCGTTTTTCTTTTATCTCTATCTGCCAGATTGCCCATTATATGCTGTTCGATGTTTCAATTAGCTATTCTAGAGGATATCCCTCCAGAATGTGATTATAAAGAAGTTGTAATACACCTCTTCAATGTAATATTCAGATAATATGCAAACTGTTGATTAATTTTAAACGCTGCATTTATCTGTTGATCATAGTACATGCCCTAATATAAATTAAAATCAGCATCAAAGGATCAACTGGTTTTTGGCTTCAACTCTCTTCCTCTAAATCTTGCTAATTTCATACACATCATTATATATATAATGTGTACCAATAATAATATAATTAATAATACATATAATTATTACTGGGTCTAATGATATTGTTCTTCCGAACTATTTGAACCATTAATATGAATAAGAAATTTAATAACCGTTACCTGCTAAGGTTAGTTTCTTGTACTGATACTAAATGCGTTCAGCTAATCAAGGAACTTACTAGCAATTAACGAATCATTAAACTAGGAATTACTGGTGCAAATAGTTTACTTTTTTAAACGCACTCTCTCTAGCTTGCAAAAACTTATATAGTATTAAGCTTCAACTTCACACGCACTTCCTCTGCTTCATTATCTTAGAAATACCCATTTAGTTTCCGTACGCCATATTCTACATGTTCTCTTTAAACAAACGATAAAATAAAATCAGAGATTGTGTCTTATCTTAAAGGGAACTAACAAAATATTACTTTTCCGCCCAAAAAATCTTTATACAACAATGTCCTACAAGAAAACACAATTTACAAAAAGCCAAGTATTTGCCAACAGTTACTATTTTTTAATAGTCCCATCTCATGGTGAACCATTCATATCCAACATGAACATGCTTTAAATTAAATACTTGTTTTAAGAGGCTATCAGAGCTATTCTCTTGTTTTCGTAAAAGCTATACATGCAATGAATTACACCATTCAAACTTTGCTGATGAAATGGTAAGAGTAATTTATTTAAAATCAGCAAAAGAAATTACACTTTTACTGGCTGTATTTACTTATTTTCTTTTAAAGAAAAACATGTTAGTAATTGATACAGATGGTTCAGTATGCTATGGAGCAAAAATCACAGGAAAATGTTTTTCCCCCAACATGAAGGTAACAATCATGAAGCAGCAGCATCTTATGGTGAGACTCTTGTATTTCAAGTCTCTTACTTCATATCCTTGAATATGATGGCTTTTATTAATGCGATAGTCTGAATTTAAGTGCAGTGCTAACACTAAATGATAACCCAAATAATTGCTGCCGTTTAGACTTTCATTTTTTAGATTAAGACTTATCTCTGAGGATGTTCTTTTTTTTCTTCCAAGAGACAGGGTGGCGAATTTTACTCGCTTCATTGCTAAAACGAACTGCCCTCCGGTGGCTGAGACAACTTCATATTTTCTTTCAGTGTCATAATCCTTCGTAGCTCCTGGAGAACAGTCTTAATTGTATAATCTCGCTGCCATCTTGCAAGAACAGGAACAGCTCTGTTATCAACCTGAAAACATAATCAAATGTCACTTCAAGCAAGCAATGTCTCTTTGTTTAGTTGCCGGTCAGCTCTTGGACCCAAAATCCACAATAATACCCAACCATGCATCAAATTATTCATAGGACTAAGGAAAGCTAATGTGCCAGTTTCCAAATTCTGATAAGAGGAGGCATCAGCTAAATTAAACCCAAAATGTGGGAGGGGGGGAGATTACAAATTCTTATACCAAAATCACAATTGAGGAGCATTTTTTCAAGTTGATAAATGCTCAAATTTTGAAAATTCAGATTTTTGTAATTACATATCAACCTTGTTTCCATACATGGACTGTTGAAATGGTTTAGTTAATATTCGATATTTGCCATTACTATACAGTGTCAAAGATGGTGAGGTTTTGCAAAACTGAATATTTGGTCTCAGCCAGTTAGAACAAAAGTTGATAAATGCCAAATGATATTTACTTCTGAGAGAGAATATTGTAGGGAAATCAATTATTGGCAAGCACTTCCTGCCAAAGGCATCAATACAAATTAATCATTCACACAACATTAACTCCTGATAAGTGCTCAGTTTGTGCTAGCTTTTGCAGGAATAAGATTGCACTAAAAGAGTGCTCTGTTATACTATAATATAGAGGTTCATACAAGCCATTCAGAAAATGACATACATGTAACCATGAGCCTAGGTGATAGGGGGTCCAGGTCAAGAGTAAAAGCTACTAAGAACAGCAAGTACAAGAAAATGCCAACTATTACGTGTTCACATGGGCTACCAAACACACCATTGAATCCAAAAGTCTTAGGAAGAATACACACCAGCTGATTTCACTTATAACGATATTACATCGTGTGCCGTGGCACTGTGGACATGGAATGCGCCCAGATTCGATCCACCCTTGGGGGTGCAAATTCTGAATCCGAGAAATAGGACAGGTGCCCTCAGCATCGCTAGGAAAATGAGGAGCTGCGATAGGCAGTGATCCCAGCCACCAAGGTCGTGATGCTGGCCATGTAGCCTCCACATATCAGCTGGATGATCCAGCTTCTGCCATGCGTACATGGGCATGAGGCCAACAGTGGGTTGGCAAGTGTAGGCCCTTCATGGGCTGTAGCACACGGTGTTAACAATATCACAGCTTTTCATTGGGATGTAAATAGTTTAAACAAAATTGATCAGGATAGGTTGTTACTAAAGTACCTGGAAATTACATCACCACAACACAATGGGCAGTGACTTATGAAAAGTCTAAAAATAATGTATTGTCAGTATCAAATGATTTTAATGGATGTCCAGTCAAGGTTGAGGTATTGAAGTTCAAGAACTGCTGTCAGGAAGTAAAGAAAGCTACTACTTTGCAAAAAAAATGAACATGCTCAGTAAGGGTAAGAGAAAGTATGTCTTAAAGCTCTAAGCATTTTGAAATACCAGAAGGAGCAGAAACATTTTATAAGGACATTGCTGAAAGTCACCATTAACTTTTTAGTTTTGTATTATTGGAATATGGATTTTATTTTGTATTTCGATAATATTATGTTACTATTTTGCACTTATTTTATCAAACTGTTATGGAACAACATATTAAACGTAATGCAACATGAACAATAAAGATGGCTTCTTTATAATATCTGCAAACAGGATAGAGGAAAAGAAAAACTACATTTTGAATGCATATATTAATAACATTTTTATCTTCCAGCTTTGCAAAACTTGCAAACTTTATCCCTTTCTTCTGACATAGAAGCGAAAATTTTAGAAGTGTTCAAACACATAATCAAATATGTGCTTAAAAATCAGAGTGTAATTGCTAAATTATTTTGTTCACATAATTTCAGTATATATATATATAACTGGAAAATTTACTTTTTTATTGACTTTTGAAAAAATGCTCATTTTCTTTTTCGTGCTTAATCACCTTTGAAGTTTATATTTTAATAACTGCACCTCCAAGTTTTTATTAATGCACCATAATGCAATTTAAAATGATCCTGCACAGGAGGCATATACATATACAGTTGAACCTCACTTATGCGTTAATCACATCTATATTTTTTCAGATATGCATTAAATTCTTTAGTCACCAAAATTTTGTCCATTATATTTTACTCAATTATACATTTTTCGTTATGTTTTCTCATTAATATGTCAGATTTTTCTGGTCTACATATACAAAATATATTAATTTACTTAGTCATTTATACATTATGTTTATGCTATGTAAAGATATATTATGCATGGTTTCTGTATACTGTATGTATCCTTACTGCCACAGCACAAAACGTAGGCATCAATATTTTCAGAATGCATTATTGTTGCTCATGTGTTAACAATAGTCATGCAAGGTCATTCTTTCCCATAGCTGTGTCTGATGATACAGATGAAGTAGACCTAAACAATGGATACATTCCTAGTGTGCATGAAACAATTCCAGCTGTAGAAATCTCTATTATCGCAAATCGTAAATGATAATAGGATTTTTGTGATAAGAGCATACAATTGACTAGTGTGTGACTGTGTGGAAAAATCAAAGCAACAAAGAAAATTTAACAATTTTTTTAAATTAGTGTAAAGCATCAGTGCCCTGAATTTTTTTTTTTTTAAATTGTGAATAACAGTACTGGTATGCACAAAAGTACTCTAAAGAGTGTTTATTATTTATGTTTTTGTTCCATGTATTGCTTTCTTATATTAAGTAGTACATAATTAGTTTGAGTGATAATCTAATAAAACAGTTTCAGTTCCACAAGATAATTCATTTTTATGTTTTCTCATTTATACATTTTAGCACTCTCCTTTAAAAACATATACCTGAGGTTGTACTGAACTAAATGTTATTTCTTCATCTTTAAGAATTTTCACATTTTCCATTTGTAAAATACAACGTAAGGTGCAATTTTCAACCAATAAAACAGGAAAAGTATTTGTCTTATAGAAATCAGCCTACTACAAATATTTTAAATTCAGCTCGCATATAAACATGTTATCACGATTTCTATTTTGAATATGCAACAAAAAGTTGGAACAAAGTTGGAGTGTGATGTTACACTCACAAGCTTTCTCAGCCCACTCTTCTTCAAACTGTTCTTGAAAAAGCTTACTATTCTATCTACTTTCCGCTAATCGAGATATAAAATGTTTTTTTACTCATTTCATTGTAGGTACACGTGGCATAGAGGAGGTTTAAGGAGTCAGATCTTCATAAGCACTTCACTTCACATGTGATGACTTTAAACTCAGCACTTCAAAAAAGTGTATTTGAAAATTCAAACCAATAATCTCAAAATGATTAAGGCCACAAAAAAGTTTGACAAATTGTGGAGCTTCAACAAGATCTGCATTTTATGTAATGTAAGCTTTTTTCTACCTCTTACAGTAAATCATTTATATACAAAATTCATTCCAAATGAAGAATCCTTTAAAGGCTATCACAGAAAATTCAAGACAAACATTTTCTTTGTCATACAAATATCTTAAACATGGTGTTTTAATTAAAATCATTAAGGAGCCATTTTTTAAAAAAAAAATAAATAAAAAAATAAATAAATAAAATAAAAAATAATAATAAATTTACATATAATAAATGGGTAGAATGGAACAAGTGATTTTCTTGAAAATTGCATCCTTGGAAGATGCTGAACTTCACCAAATTTGGTATTTAAATGACTTTTCATTTTTTGAGTCCTCTCTCTGTCTCTCTCTGTCTCTCTCTCTCTCTCTCTCTCTCTCTCGCTCGCTCTCTCTCTCTCGCTCTCTCTCTCTCGCTCTCTCTCTCTCTCTCTCTCGCTCTCTCTCTCTCGCTCTCTCTCTCTCGCTCTCTCTCGCTCTCACACATGCACGCGCATGCACACACCTTTTTTCTAAGTGTTGATTTTTTTATTTGTTTTTTTTTTAATTCAGCAAACCTCAAAATGTGTATTTATGACGAAATCTTGATAACAAATTTTTGGGTGGAATACAATATTTCCTTTGCTTAATGTAGATAAGCAGTAGAGAAAGTAAAACTGAAGTGGCTTAGCACTTGAAAAAAATTCAAGTATTTGAAAATTCAAACCAGTAACAAAGAATATCACGGAAATGGTAAATGCACAAAAAATATCTGAAGCAAATTGGATAGGTATTTTAACAAGATCTACAGTTTTTGTGTAGTAATCTTTTGTTTATCTGTTACAGTTATACAAAATTCATTCCAAATGAAAGAGGACTTCACAGGCTATTCACATAAGATTCAAAATATACATCTTATTTATCCTGAAAATCTTAAACGTAGACTATTTTGATCAAAATTGCCAGAGACATTTTTGAGAAAATCAAAAATACTAGGGGTGGATAAAAGTAGTGGCAACACTGGCAGCATGAATGTTCGCATCTGTGTTAGCCATTGGGTTGTGTGGGCCTGATACTGGAATGGCGATGAACTTCTCTGCGAGTGACTGCAGTTATTAGTTATTCAGTGGCGTGCTGCAGTGAAGTAGAGGTGGATGGAGACAAGCACCCTAAGCAATGTTTTCAAAACAGGAACAACACTCATGGATCGAAATTGAAGTTGCATAAGGTCATGGTGCTCAAGACTGTTAACATGGACTATGTGAAGATGTAGATATGTGGCATTGCCATATTGCACAGTGAAATGATCGGTGAAGAGTTTTGCGAAGGCCAGGATACTGTTCAGGAGAATCCCAAACTGACAACCAAACAATTCAGCTCCTTGCTTCTCTGTTGGATGTTGATTGCCGATGGATTGCACAGGAATTGGCTGCAGAGGTACGCGTATGCCAACCAACTGCACCCCATTCTTGGGTTCCACAAAACTGCAGCATATTGGATACCCTATGATATTGTGGAGTCACATCAATGGCATCTTTATGCACTTGCACAGGACCTGCTGAACTGCTACCAGAGAAAAGGGACTTCACTGGGAGGATTCCCACCATGGACAAAACCTGTGTTATCCAAAGAATGGAAACACCCTGGTTCTTCAAGTCCAAAGACAGGCGCACGCGCACACACACACGTGGAGTACAATACTTCTGCTTACTATAGGTAAGCCCAGAAAAAGTAAATATGTTGGCAATTTGTTTACAAATCTCATGCATTTCAAAAATTTTCAGAGCAGTAGCTTGAAAATAAGGGATTTTACAACATTCGCAGATGTCTCTGCTTAACTGAGCCAGTCATTAAAAAAAATCCATTCATTCTTAAAATGACCTCTGAAAGACACTGTTGGCCTTAATGGAAAAGAATGCTGCATTATGGATTGCAGTTTTTTAATAGTTAAGTTTATTGACCATACTAGCAACTGCCAGTCATATCCATGTGCTGTCCTGTCCCACAGTAGTTTTACATGACAAGCCTCCAACAGTATTGTATGTGTTAGCAGCTAACATGACCCTCAGCAATGCTACTGCACACCCTGCACTCGTCCACCTTATTGTGCGACTACAGTTTGCAATCTTATAGTTGTAATTTGTTCATGGCCAGTTTGAGCACCTTGGCCATTTAAGTGGTTGGGGAGGTTTGGGCATTTAAACAGTAATTTTGATGGTTAGCTATTGTTATGGAAACTCCCAGTTACATTTCATGTTTCAGAAGCTAATAAGTTTTTATTGTTATGCACATTATATTTCCAGGCTTGCAGCATGGCTTTTTTATTTTCCTGAGAAATGCTGCTGTGAAGTTCGCGAATGCTTCCTGGCAGATAACTGGTGACTAACCCCAGTAAGAAAAGCTGCAGATTTTGTTAAACATTCTTTTCAGGCATCTCTTTGGCATTTTTTTTTTCAATGGTGGAAGTGTTTATCATTGCTTTAGTTTAAAAATGACGGTAGACAATTCTGCCATAGTGTATTGGATGAAACCATTGGATCCACAAGTTTCTAGATTTAATTCAAGATTAGCCTTAGGTTAGAGAAAGAATAAGGTGAAAGAGAGCTTACCTGCAGTGATAATTTTGAGATATTTGATTAGAGAAGTACTAACCTAGCTGTTGAAGAGGAAGGTTGTGTTTGGGGAGAACTTTGGTTTACCGTGCAAAAGGAGAACAAGCAACAATGGATATAGATACCAACCTATACACAGCCAGAATTGGACTACATAGAATGAAGAAATTAGAGGAGCACAAAGTTTCGGAAAATAGAGGAGTGATTGATAATATTTACGTTTTGTTAATGGTCATCGCAATATTGCTGATAATGGGAGATACCGAGTTGAATCCTGGACCAGATGAGGGCCGAGCAACTATGGAGCATCTTATCAACAAGTTGGAAGATATGGAAATGCAGGGAATGTATAATGAAATGGAGTTTAAGACCAAAACATATAAAATGGAAGGAATGCACCGAAAGTTGAATCTAGTATTTTTGGGAGTAGAAAAAAGAAGAGTGGTAAGGCCAAGTCAAGAAGTGATAGAAATCCTAGAAAGTAAGTTAGAAATGAAATTGCAAGGACAAGAAATCACATATTCCTACAGGATTGGAAGACAGAGAGGAAGAATAGATAATTGCCAGATTTACACCCCAAATGGTTTAAGAGCTGCTGGGACAAGCTAAAACACTAAAAGAAATGTGCATATTTGTCAACAGAGAACAGCACAGATGAAGTTCCAATTAGTACAAAAAAATAGAGAAGGCTAGAACTGAAGGAAGGCATTATTTATAATTTCCAGCTTTGGACAGACAGAAGATGATTGCAGAGGAGAAGGAGTTAAGGAATGATAATGGAAGAGAAGAGGAAATGAATCAACGAATTGTAAGCTTATACATGGTAGAGAGTGGGAAGAGAAAGAAGTCCAAGAGTCGCCAGTATAGCACAGAGAAGCAAACATGTGTCAACATTGCAGAGAGGGTAGAACAATCAACAGGTGAACAAATGATGTCACCACAGAAGAGAATTCCAGCTGGCACATCTAAACATTGGAGAGGTTGGCAATACAACAGATCATCTAGCATTGTCTCAACACCCCGCAGGAGCCAGGAGCTTACCAAAAATTGAAAGGGGGGAGGGTATTGGTCCAGAGAGAGAATAGAGCTGGGTGGGGTTTAAGGCAAGGTAGAGCCGAAAGTGGAGTGGAAGGGGTGGCTCATAGAAGCCAGAGGAAGCTAAATGAATTCAAATTCAGGGCAGGTACACAATAGAAGAGGGAGAGGATTGTAAGCTAAGTGTTGTGGAACTGTGAGGCTTTATATAGGTTGGAGTTTAGGTTACATGAGAAGCACTTTTGACTGAAAACCAGATTTTTGCAAATGTAAATGGGAAAAGATGTGCAAATAGAAATTACAAATTATAGGTTTTGCATACACTAATAAGCCAGGAAGGAGAAAGAAAATAAGAGGAAGAGTTTTTGGGTGTGTTGGGGCACTCATTAGAGATGATTTAATAAAGAGTTTTGTGACAGATTTAAAACAAAGATAAAATAATTAGTGAGGAAGGTTTGGAACAGATTGAATACTACGAAAATTTGAATTATGCTATTCTGAATGGGTGTTATGGAGAGGAAAAGACAAATTTATTTGGGTTGGTAGGGGTGGTCAGAGTGTAGTGAATTATGCCATGTGTAGTGAAGACCATGGCAGCCAATTTTAGAGTATCAAATGTTTCTGGCAAGAGTATCTATGTTTTACTAAGTATCACATTGTCAGTTAATATAAAAGAAGATGGACTCAGCTAGGAGAACTATATAGTGAAAGTGGAACATTAAAGGTGATACATTGAGAAAAGGACTGAGTTCTATACAGGGTTATTTCAGAAATGACTAAACTATGTATATATAGGACAAATTTAATAGTGAATAAGTCTATGGAAAAGATAGTGTTTGAAATACTCTTTTATTATATTAGGGACAGGTAAAAATATGAGGAAAAATAGCCAAAACTTATCACATAGTTTTGGTTAGGAGTATGGAAACTAAGAAATATTAGGGGTAATATAATGCAAGGTAAAGGCCTACTTTGTGAGGAAAATGAGGACAGTTAGCATATTTTATTGGAATGCTGAGGAACTGATGAAAGGAGGAATCAATTAATAAGGGAAAAATAGTTTAGTAGCAAGAGTTATTTAATGATTAAGAAAATGTTAATGGAACAGCCACAGCTTAGGCAATTAGAATTTATGTGGAATGTTAGAATTAAATGGAAATGGCTAATAGCCAAGAGTTACTATTGCCATATTATAACTTGTCCCTTGAGACAGTTTCGCTACCACATGGATTGAATGAACTGGTGGGGAGCTACATTGCAACCTTTTGAACATTGGGGAATGGGAAGTCCAAATGCTACCTGGCAGGCTCAGTTCACAGTGCTAACAATTGAATCATTATTGTACATACATGACTAAATAAGCTGTTAACGAAAAAAGAAATTTTAAGCTAACATTTATATTACTGGGAAACTACTAATGCTATTATCAGAAGCCATATTAATTACCATTATTATAACAAAGAAATAACACTATACAGGAAGCACTATAAAACACAACAAAAGAAGTAGCAATGCAGTTATTGCATGAAGACACTCCAATTGTGTTTATATTGCACCCATACTATTAACCATTTGCATCAATACATACAACAAAACTAATACTGTGAGGTAACAAAAACTTTTATTCTTGTGTACTGGCTTCATGAGCTTTGCCAGGTGAGATAGCAAGAAGAGGGATGACTACATGTTATTTGTGAGAAGCATCTGATAACAGAATCAAATCAATGCATAAGAAACATAATGAGTTGTATATAAAATGCGCTCCATAATAATTTAATTTTCATGTAGTAATGGATAAATGTATTTGTAAACTCTGTGAATAAAGTGTGACATATACCACCTGCTATATTCACTAAGTGCTCAAAATAGTAACAGAACTCGGCGCTAAAAGCTAAAGCTTTGTTTCATCCTTGCGCACTTTTGCGTATTTCACTTTATTATCATTTCTACCAACACCTGACTATGGTTTACTTTATATTACGTCAAGCTTTGTCTATTTTTATACGTGTATGCATTCCTTCCAATCCAGGGTTCACAAGACCAATACATGTATGTATCACCATGTGTCAGTAGCATAAATAAATGCGTCAACAGTGGAAGTATTATGTCATGCTGGAGGTTTAAGACAGAGGGTTCGAAGGGGTGTTGGACACGACGGTGATTGGCTGACACAAACACAGCTGCAGTGATGTGGTCCATCACTGAATTGTCACAAGTTATAATACAACAGTAAAACTGATGTAGGCGGTGGGGATAGGGAAGAAAGAAGTGATATGGTATATATAAAACAAAGAGCAGAAGGAAACTGCAAAAATTAACAGATCCAAAGAAAGTCTATGGGACATACGGCCAGGGCCAACTCCTATGGACTCCTCATGCAATTGGCTTACCAATGAAATGAAATAAAATTTAAAAAAGGTATTTGATTTACACATTGGTTACAATAGTCTTGTGTAGACGTTAACTAGATTCTCCAAGGAGAATATTTTTACAATTTTGTAGAATTACATGCATACATGCCCCTTTGCAATGGAGATTTTCCATTAAATTTTCATAAATTTGCATTAAAATAGGGAAAAAAAACATTTAAACAAATGGATGATATCCAGGCTGGTTTATGATTTCTAACCTTTTCACTGCTATGTATTTCAAGCAAACAGCTTTCACAAGCTCTCGACTCTGCTATATCTTCCAATACCCCAGAACAAAATGTTTATATTATGTCTCCTTTACACTTCTTATGTGCATGAAATTCTACTGAAAGTTGGCATTATTTCCTACTGGTTCGAATAAATTAAAGGCAGGATAAAATGATGTTTAGGTAGAAAGCCAAAAGCAACCATGTCAAAATTCAGAACTGAAGCATTTTTGACAAATGTGAGAGAGAAAATACCTGCATTTAATACATAAGGATATGAGCACTTTATTGAGTAGACAACATACCAATACTGCATCGGAATCCAAATACTCAAAGCCCTAAGCAATAATCGTTCAGAAGACAAGGTATCCCAGGGGATGCAGACATTGCCATGATGTAAAAAATTGGTCTGAATCGTAGATAATGATCATGAAAGAGACACATCACTAACGAATATATTGGTTGCTAGCATTGGAAGCACAGAATTCCAGTGAGCAGCATATCAGTAGTTTTTTGCAGTAAAGGCCCAGATTCCAGTAATTTAATGATTAGCAGTGAAAGAGTGGTATATTTTCCATTGCCCATTTTGTCACCATGATATGAGATTCGGTCTGAACTACACTATTAGGAGAGGACCTTATGCTAGAATTATCGAACTTAAGTTAATCGAGTTATCTATATTTTCTATGTACTACAACTTTTAAGTGTTTATAAGGTAATTCAACACTACTTTTCATGTCTAACTCGTGTGTATTCACTAAGAGTTATAACATCAAAGCTATACAGTAGAACCCTGCTTAACCAAATTAAAGGTGACACGCTGTTTCAGGTAATCAATGGCAACCTTTTAAGCAGCAAAAGGAAGAAAATAATTGTATTAGTAAAAACCACAACAGTATTAAAATATGTATTCAGTATTTACAAAGACTGTTTAAGATTCACTGCTTTGTTCCATAAAATGCAAGGCAACCTAAAAACAGAAAGTTATGTGTTATTGATAGCGCTGTAACTCAATATTTCTGCTAAGATTTGAATATGAATTTGTAGTCTTATCTATAATGCTCTGAATCCCTTGTCCAGCTAATGGCTCTGAGTTTCTGTTCAATGCTTATTAAAACATGCTTTCTTTACACCACCATCAAACACAAATAAACCACATTGACCAATACCAACAGTACAGAGAGAGCCAAAAAAACTACGAACCGGCTGCGCAGTATTTTTTCCTGCCCGCATCCTTGACGCTCATTGCCATCTGCCGCTATCATAGAAAGGCATGATGAAACCATAAAACATTTCTAAAACTACTTTTAAACTACTTTACTTAACTTTATGAAAGGAGATGCTGAAACTGGCCACTGTCATCCATACATTTTTGGCACTTCTTTAGGAAACTATCCATCACTCGCCGTAGTTCACGTTGAGAAATACTGGCAATTTCCTGGCAGATATTTTGTTTTCATTCTTTCAGAGTGTGTGGGTTTGTCTTGTACACTTTGTTTTAACTTACCCCAGAGATAGAAATCACAGGGGGTTAGGTAGGGGGACCAAAGGGGCCACAAAATCTCTACTAAAAATTCTGTCCTCAAACACACTTACATAAAGTTGTTAAGTAAAGACTTTAAAAGTAGCTTTAAAAATGTATTGTTTCATCCGGACCTTTCTATAATAGCAGCAGACAGCAACTAGCACCGAGGACGCAGACAGGAAAAACACTGCGCAGCAGGTTCATAGTCTTTTGGCTCTCCTTGTAAAATAGCAGTGTGTGTGATAGCACATGTTATAACAGTACAATATTTTTTAGAATGTGGGGTAGGGGTTGAATATTGTTGCATACAATACCAAGTACCTGTACTGGAATTTATGGTTGGAGCAAAAGAATATTGCCAATCGTCACTGCAACACTGCCAGAATGAATTTGAGCATCTTGTATTTTTTTTCATTCATTCATTCTTTCTTATATTCTCCCCCCCCCTCCCCCATTTCAGTTACACTGGCTTTCTGCTAAGCAGGGTTTTACTGTAATTTCAATTACTGTAGTTATAAAAAATCTAAACTTACCAAGCCATTTGTACTGTTCACACAGTTCATATTGATTCTAGAAATAAATTTTGCACTTGGGCTTTCATCTGGGTATCTCTGTCCACATTCTATTTTTAGGCTGTACATTCTGTTTTCATAGGGAGTCTACAAACACACAAAATAAGCTAATTAATGATTAACACACAACTCTGTTTAATGCAGTATTAAAAAATCAGAATTTAAACAAATGCAGTGGAAAAATATACAAAATTTTAAAGTTGTATATACAGGATGTAAGTGAAATAGTCCTGCGGACTGGGTGAGGTGGGAGAGTGGATGTTGATGAACAAAAACCTCCAACACACTTTTGTAGTTAAATGCATCGTTAACTAGATAATTGCATTTAAAAGTAGGAGTATTTGGCAACATGGCGCAACATGATTGAGTAGTCCGCTTTTACTAGCAGCGCTTTGAACTATTCCAACACTCTATAAAACCATTTAAGTAACACTGGCCATTAATGAATTCAGATGTTTTGTTGCTGGCGTGCGAAACACCACTAAAATTCCGGGAAAAAATAAGTTATTGTTCACTGCACCGTATGTAAACATTACCTCAAATTCTACATTCCCGCGTAGTTACAAAATTTTATTTGATATGTTTAAAGGCCTGAATATCTGGCCTATTCTGTTTGAGAGGCTTATGCCATAGTAAGGTAACGTGGAATTGTTACTGATATTAAACAGTTTTAAGGTTTGTGTACACATAATACCTATGTATGTAGTTTAAATTTTAATTATGCAATGCCATACTGTAGTGATATTTATATGAAAATGCAGTGCTTTACTTGAAATGAAAATAATTATTACAAAGTTTATGGCACTCTTATGTGAAACGCCTCTTACATTATTAACACCATTATTCCGTGTTCAATTTAACAATGTGGTACTAATAATTGCTAAACATTTAGGAAAGCATAATTTATAATGTGAATTTACAATCCACTATAATATGCTTAAAGGAAATTTATGTGCAATTGTTTATAGTTTTGGCCAACTGGGAAGTGTACGCTTCTATTTAATTTTTAATATACCCACTTTAAAATGGGACTAATATGCTTCATGCCTGCACATACATCTAATTACCGGTCTAAAATAAGGAATCTGTATAACATGATGCAGAAGTTTTTAGAAGCAACTTCGCCAACAGTTACTCCAATAGGTTTTAACAATAAGCTTATGAGCACAAAAAAGAACCTTGAGTTAGTGAAATTTGCAACTCTAACGTTACTGATACGATTTTGTGCATGAGCATGTGTGACATATCAAAATATTTCAAAAAAACATAGGTAAACAAAATTGATACTGCTCTTCATGCCTAATGAATTCCACAGTCATGGACTATCATTATTTACTTGGTAGCTTTAGAAACAAAAAATGACCATAACCTTAATCACTAACATTTATTAGCATTTACAAGCATGCGGAAACATTGAGATTAATTTAAAATATCTAAACTTGCCTCCAGGATGTAAATTTGAAATAAAGAGTTTAGAGGAAGTGTTCCACATGCCCATTACGAAACTTGGGGTTACACTACCTGTATCATCGATCCACTGAGAAACAGCAACAAACGTATCTGCACTTGGCATGATCCTGTTAGGAAATCTTTCAGCATAGAGCCATTGAGTAGATCGAGAATTGCACTGCGTTTCTCTATAAATTAAGATCATGTCCAGATATTCGGACGTTGAAAATTGTGGCATTGTGTATGTTGTTCTGTCCTTTGTTTTTTTATCCATGCCTCCTTTAACTGCTCTGACCTTAACTTGTGGCTTTGACAAAAAAAAAATTGCATGCGATTAAGTAAACATTTCCCACGATCTGCAACGGTATCAGAAGAAAATAAACGCAACTAATGCAATATTGCCAGTTCTAAACAGAACTAAGGAAACAACAAATTATGGACTCAAAAGCTTTTTTTTCTCGAAAACAGGCATTTAATTACAAAAACGTGTTGGAGGTTTCTGTTCATCTATATCCACTCTCCCACCTCCCGCAGTCCGCAGGAATATTTCACTTCCACCCTGTATTAATGTTCACTTTTCAATTCAACATTCCCTGTGCTAAAATCAGTAACTTTTTCCCAAGTTGTATTTTTACAGTAGTGTGTAAAACCTGGGGAACTATGATTCTTACCCAAAACAACCAGCGTGCACTTCTATTGCTATATAAATATTTTGAAAGTTATTTAATTTCAATGGTATGAGTCAAAATATATCACTACAAGGAACTCAGTAAAATTTCTGGATAAGGGCCAGACATTGATGTAAATATGAAAGTTAACCTATATCTTCCGAAAGTGTTCCCCCTTAGAGAAGCACTGACCCATTTATTTCCTTCAATGGCACTATGGTGCTCTTTATATGCTGTTACAAATTCTGGACTAACCACTTCTGTGACAGGTTATTTACCGACAGGAACAGGTCAGGAGTGCAAGAATGGGTGATATGCTTTATAACAGTACTCTCCAGGAAGTTAAGGTTTACACTGGCAGACATATGTCATGGTGCAGCCTGATACCATAAAGTTTGGTTTTCAGTCTTTAATGATAAACGTTCAGAAAAAATTTCAAAAGATACTAATGACTGGTATGCAATATTGCAGTAACTGGAGTTTCATCTCGTAGAAAAATTTTGCCAAATGATTGCCAATGCAGGGCAATGTCCCACCTTCTTTGTCCTATTGGCTTTATACGAAGCTGTAGCATCTAGGAAAATCCAAACTAATCAGTGGCACTTTTAGTGTATTCTGAAGCATTTTGCAGCAAGCAAACTTCTTTTCATCACTGAAATAGAGCAGTAGCAGCATCAAGAGACTTTTTCTGGCCCTTAAATAATTGTAAAAAGTCTGATCCAATATTATGGGATGCCTCCAAATCCCTACAAATTAATCAATGTGATGTCTGCAAAGCAGCAGTATTCTCTAGCATTAAGTGCCCACTTCTGTCATTTTTCAATGACATCTTCCTCTCAAATTTATCTATAACTGTTGCATGACTGTTGTATGTCAAGAAGCAAAGTCTACGCAAGTCCAAGTACATTTCTCAAGACAATACTTGACTTAAACTACCTTTAAAATCGAAGGATGATCATGTAATGCAAATATTGTTACTCCAACTTCAGTGCTATGTGGAGCTACTGAAACCTAGTTCCTTTTATTCCACATTGTGGTTGGTGGTGGCATGGGTAACAGCTGACAAAAAATATGTTAATTTATAGATAACACTAAAGGCATCACAATTCCTGTATAGTTAAGTTTACATAGTGTAACAAACAATTTATTTGGGTCTGGAAACTTGTATTGTCCCTCATACTACTAATTACTGAAGAACATGGTTCAAAAGTTGCTATTTCCATCTTCAACTTAAGGGTAACTTAAAACTGAAGCAACAGCTTTTGAAACATGTCCTGCAAATATCAGCAACATATTTTGTATTACACAGCTAATATAATTGCAATTATTAATTTACATCACTGCCAATCCTCCTTCAATAATTAAACATACTTACTCTAGGAGGACCAATGATCATTCCTGTCCAATGTGTGAGTGTCATGTCATCATCATTTTCCAATCCCCAGCTTATAGTTCCATCACCAACTCCCTTTTGTCCCTGTTCCAGTTCCTCTAGAAGACGGAAGTTACGAGGAACAACTGGAATAAGATTAAATACACAACAAACTGAGTCAGGAGGCAATGTAGAAAGGTTTAAAATATTTGCTTAGTTTCACATAACCCTCAAAATTTGTATGGCCTTCACAATAATGATCTGAAGGTTGCATAAAGTATATTTCTTGTTACTCCATCTTTGTTTTAACATAGCAGCCAATTCACAAGATGTGCTTAATAAAAAGAAAATTAAAAATAAATTTTAAGAAATGCTTGTTCATTCAGACCTTTTACCCATTTCATACTAAGTATTGATGTTTTCTTTCATGCATCATGGATAAAAATTATTATTTGCAAAACCTATTTTAAAAATATAATTCAGAATTACTTGATTAAAACATGCATTCAACTGCCAGATGACAATTTAGCAATTATTTACTTCAAATACCTGTATTTTTACAACTTTTTACACTGAGATAGCTGCATTAATATATAACTATAAATTCCCGAAGCTAGGTTTTTAAGAAACATTTTTAGAAAAATTCAAAACTTTAAGCGTAATACTGTTAACCCCCTTCATTCCTTCTTTATTTTAATCTTTGTGCTTCCATTACAAAATCTTTCTGTATTCCATTGAAATAATACTGCAATCTACACTTCTATCATGGTGTCAAATTGTTTCTTCAGCAACTTATTCAAACTAAAGGTATCACTAAAATCTAAGGGAATTTCATTCAGAAATCCTATTAAAACTATTTCTGTAGTAGTACACAAAAAAATAATCAATGATATCCTTAACTTATCGATCTACATGACAACAGTTAAATTCACATATGAAGTACAATCACTAATGTTCTAATATTTTAAACATCAAAATTGTAATAAAAAACTGTCATTGGATTAACAAAATGAAAGTTACTTTCAATAAATAAATGGTCACTAAAAATTCCTTATAACAGATTTCTGCTAACAGTTGTAATCTAAGACACATGATTTATTAAAACAATTCTGAAGGTGTTAGCACATGGAAATATAAAAATGTTAAGATACAAGAAACAACCGTGGTTACCAAGACTTCTAAAAAGTGTACAGTTTAACTAGATTAGTATGGCAATTGCCATGTTGCAGAAGGCAAACCTGCGCATTTTATTTGAAGGCTGCAGACAATGAAGGGGGAAATGTCAAAAAAAAACTCATAACTGAGAAAACCGTAACCTATCAAATACCACATATGGTTAGTTTTGAAAAGGTGCCATTTAAATAGACAATGAAACCACAACATCCCAAGAAATTAGCATTCTTAGTTTATCTGTGTAGGTGATGAAAGTGGAGCACTTGAACTTAATATTTTCTGTAAAATCATATTTTCTTGACATACCCCATTCTGTCCTATACTTGCATGTTTTATACTGCAGTTGACAATGAAACTTATGCTGACAGACTGGTATAAAAATGTATACACAAACTTACTTTCATTATGTACCACTCAAACTCATTCGTACAATATACCCAACAGTATGCTATGAACCAGTAGAGGCACTGCAGTGGACAAGTTAGGTTGAAGTTTCACTGTGTGGCAGATTTGATGTAACCCTTGTTTCACTACCAGGACACAATTTTAGAATTGAAGATTTTGGGTCAGGAAAAATTGGATATGAAGAGGGTGGGAAAACAAAAATACTTCCATTTTCATCTCTTCTAGTTCCCTTACATTTATTGCACTTATGATTTACACTTACAAAGGAAATATCAGACCCTAACTATGGGCCAAACTTATGTTGAAATTCCTTTGACATAAGCCTTGTGGGGTAAGAAGGCCATATCTAAAGAAATATGTGACAGTTTCAAACACAAGGTTTAGACATTGAAGTCAGAATGCTGCAACACAAATGAGCACCTTTGGTTGAGGGTAGAGCATCTTGTCACACAAATCATTCCCCCTTCTTGCTTCCCAGGGCCATCCATTTCAGTAGGTTAATGTAAATGTTGCTTCCCTATTATAGTATAAGAGTCTGATGTGTTGCTGTATTTCTAAGCCTTACAATTAAAGCTGGCAGCTATAATTTTGCATGCAGCCTTTTTATGACACACAGCTTCTATCAGCAAAATTTCTAATTTCACAACTACAAATGCACTTTGCTGGAACTGGATTCAAATCTAAGTAGCATTTCCTACTACAGATCTTATCGTCAGTAGCTATCCATTGGGGTTTAAGTGCATCTGGGGCAATGGCGGAAATCTATATTATACAAGACAAGAGCTATCCATTGGACCACTGGAACAGTTGGCAGAGAGGACAAAAATGTTCTTGTGTTGCAGCCTGGTTTTAATATATTAGTTGGTAATCAAGTATTTGTTTTATGATTACTCTGAAAGGAGTCTGAAGGAGCTAAAACTGTATTATGGGATAAATGCTGGGTATAGACAGACAGATGAGGTTCAAGCATCATATACATAACAAAAACTTCATAACAGAGGTGACAGATGGAGGAATTTAAAATGCACGTGGAAGCAACCAAAGGTAAGTGCATGCAACAAAGACCTCTGTACAGTCTACTACTGTGAAACAGAGTTGCTGATTGTAGTATTTATTCTAGCTGGTAAGTTAGCACTTTGAGAAAAGAATGTATGGAAAGGCAATGGTGGGTTAGTGAGTCGATATTGCAGTGCCAAGCTTTAGTTAAGTACACATTTATGAACAAAGAAGTGAAAAATAGTTATCCTGATTTCAAAAATCTCTTGCAAATGACAAAGGAAAGTTTGCATATTAGCTGATCTCAATGTATTGTTATCAGCATGTTCAGCAGTGACATATTGCATCATGACTGACTACCATGCATGACTGCAAATCAAACATGTTTGATCTCTTCATTTGGAGATGGCATGACCAGTAAACATGATGCCATGTTCACCATGTTTACAATCTTCATGTTTTTGTGACATTAGTTCCACACTTCCAACTCATGTTTTGTAAATCCAGCATTATCTCAAAAGACTCTTGCATTTACAAATACAGAATGAAAACAGACAAGGTGTGAAAGAAAAAGAAATGTTCCTAATTAAAACTTGAGCTTTATACTTCCGTGTTTCCATTTTAAGTGCTTTATCACAGTTGTGCAGCGGTAATAAAATTGTTCCGTCACATATTACTTTCTGATTGTCTATTGTTAGGCTAGGTTTACAACAAACACATCTCACATTTTAATGCAATTTTATACTCATAGGACTTGTATGGAAAAGTTCTGTCCAACCTGCTAAATTAGTTTTTTAAATATCATTTACAACAAAGTCACTTTCTGGCCTACATTTTCAGCAATAAAGTCAAAATGCTACGTTTGCATCAGATGAAAGTTGCAAAAGCAATGCATCTGCAGTAAATTGAGCCTAATGGCTACAGATGCAGAATGGTTTACTGCTATACCTAGCCTATGCAAACTTTTCATGAACCATGTGTTGGACGATGCTTCACGTGAAACACTGTGGTGTTTATTGTAATCTCGTCTTAATGACCATCTGCAGGATGAAATGTAGTGCACAGTATGACACATTTGTGATACATTCGTTCTAAGCTTATTTCAACAAGGATGCAGTAAAGGAGCTTACAAACCTCGGATAATCAAAAATTAATCGCAATAACCCTAAAATAGCTCCATGTAGCCATTGCACATTTACTCTTACATCAAAACGTTATGGCATGATAAATGTTTTGCATACGCTTCTCGAGAATTACTTCAGGACGGTGGATTTTTTGGGGGGTGAGGGGGGAGGTAATTTATTTCAGAACACCAAATCTCGATAAGATTTATTTATTTCGTTATAATACGTCAAAAAGTTGCCCATGAGGTATGACAATGGTGACCCACAGTTGTGTTAAGCCATGGTCCCTTCCTTAACCTCAAAGAGCCAAAACTAATGCTGTTAACAAGCTTTAGGCAAACTCTACAACATAGCACCATTATTAGTTAATCAAAACTTAAACCTTGAATATAGTAATACTAACGTGAATCGTTCCCTTCCGGAAATGGCGGGTGCGGCGTTGACCGGCAGTATTTCAGTCCAAAGAAAATAGTACTACAATGTTATTTGTCAATTATTAACCATAAGTAACCCATAAGTAACTTTGCTAGCAGATCATCGTTCCACAAACTTAATGAATATAATAATGTACACTTTATGCGACAAACAATTATCATTCTTCGCAAGCACTTACCCACACCTCCTGTGGATGTCGCCATGATAATTACGTGCTTCCAGAAAACGAGGTTAAATTGTCAACTCCACTCTGCAAACATAAAATTTGACGACTACAATGAAATGAACAACATTAAGTCTCTTGAACTAAATTTGGACTATCCAATTAAGCGTATACAGTAATTTGCAAACTACAATGCGTCACCGCAATCCTTCACCTAATAACACCTTCCTTACCAGGATGACCAACGTGACTTCTCCGGGAATTTTCTAGATAATCGATCGAGAAATAATAAATTTAAAATTGAACCTGAATTGGATGCTTTGAATTTGCATTGCTGCTATTTAAAAATACACTTCGTAACATTTCCTAATTGATTCGGCAAAAATTCACTACAACCTAAACATTGCATTACTATCATGCGCAAATTGCATTTAACAATAATCCAGAATAAACTTCCACTGAATTTAAATTAGCAGCATCTTTTCAAGGCTTTTATATTAAATATTAAATTAATTATCATTCTAGCTTATGTTTCGACATTATTTATTTCGTGATTCTATTTACTTATTTGGTTGCGCGTAATCAAAACAGGCGTTCTTTGCACATGCTGGTCCTAAAAGAAGAGTATGACAAGTCATTTGATGCTCTCCTATTTAGAGTAACGAGTCTTACGCCCCATTCACAATGAAGACGTATCCTTAACATAATGGGGTAAGGCCATTCACAATGCAGCCTTCTGCCCAATTCCCAATGCGACAACGGCGACGCCAGATATGCGACACGCGGCATGATATTGCATCTCAAAATTTAGTGCTCACAATGAAGCGAGAGAATTTGACATTATCGCGTGAATCTTGGGCAAAAGCATACGCGTGCCGTCCTCCGTGGTCTAGGGAAACCATGCTACTCTCTAGTTCTCGAGGTCGCGGGTTCAGACCCGGCGGAGGGCGATTATACTTTTTCGGGAGTAAAAATACTTTGCATGGTTTCTCCATCGGTTTCTCCATCGATGATCCTGTGTCGTAGATTTCGGCAGCTTAAAGAACCTCAAGACTGATAAAGAGGTCTCCGAACAAAGTTTCCGTTCTTTCACCCCCAGTATAGAATGGGACGCTAAGAAGCATACACCTATTCGTAGTATAATCGACTCCCGATAATTTGCGATGATTAATGCACAAACTTCTGTGAATTATCCAATTAACCTTTTTCTTACATTTAAACCACAGTTAAGTACACTCTGATAATGAATATACTACGTAAATAAATGTGAATACAATACAGTTTTATTTCACAAACACATTTTCTACAAAATACATAACATTAATTTAAAGGGGAACGAAACACAAAAATGCATATTTCATTCACTACATTAGTCTATTTGTTGTCATGAATAAATAACAACGCACCCAATTTCACCATCCCAAGGTGAATGGTTATCGGGGTATGGCCTGTTGCTGAGTTGACGCGTAACGTCATAAGAGCCACACTGCGTCCAGACAAGACGTACGTAGCATAGGTGTTTTAAATGACTAACAAGTTCACGTAATAATTTCACTAGAAGTTCGTAACTTCTCTGATTAACAGAGAGTAGAGGTAAAGATAGCCGATCACTTTTCATAATCTAGTCAATGCCCACTAGGTGATAAACTCTAGTCCAACATCTGCTTTGAAAATGAGTGAACATAGTATCCGACCTTATCAGTTTGAACCACAAAAGAGCGATTTCGAAAATTTAAACCATTCTGACAGCAATTCCGAGACAGTGTGAACACCGAAAATCGTGCTGGTTCTATCCATTGGTGTAACTGTAAGAAACGTATATCTAGAAATAATTATAAAGAAAGTGTATGTTGTTCGGACTATGAAAACAAAATTGGTGAAGGATGATTTTGTCTCTATCACAATGTATCCTAATTTTCACAAATTAGTTATAGATCGTGATGTTTTGAACATTGTGAAGCGCAACTTAGCGTTAAAAACAAAAGTTAGAGCTAAAAAGAAATCACTCACCGCCAACAATCGTAATAAGATGTGGCGATATTCCTGCTACAAACAGTTTACAGCGTGAATTAATTCATGGATTGCGATTAGACACAGAAGAAGACTTGTCATATCATTGTAGTGCTTAGTATTAGAAACGCTTTTTCAATTTCCAGCATAGTATATGTAGGTTTCAAACTTGACTAATAAACATACAAATTAAAAATAGTAAGTTACAAATTCGAATAGTTATTATTATTATTATTATTATTATTATTATTATTATTATTCAAAATCGTATAACGTGTCTGTGACCCTTCTTACACGTATGCTGACTGAAATCGTGAGAAATCTTCAATCGTAGTAATTCTAAGGAAGATCGAAGCTTAGGAGCTATATTCTTTGGTAGTGTCAAATCAATTGCTGCGTCCAGTAATGATCCACGCAATGTACATGCAAATATTGTTTTATTTCACGCATTATCAGCAGTTTCCATTCTTCGTTAGATTCCCCATACTTATTGTTCATGATCCAAGACACAGATGCCTTAGAGTACTAAGTTTTAACTCCAGTCTGTTTATTATTATTATTATTATTATTATTATTAATATTCATTTATTTATTTACATTGAAATTGTGGTCTAGAGCTGTTTTCGTGGATCTAAGTTGAAGGGCATTATACGAAAAATGTATTCTTTTCGGAGCATGTCTGCGGCGAAGACTTTCTAAATGCCAGTAGGTATATAATGTTGAATATAAGTCAAATCTTTTAATAAGGTGCTATCCAAAATAATTTTCTTCGGAGCATGATAGGCGTTTGATTCGCCTTTAATTGATAAGATAATTTATTTCTTTGAACATCTTCCAATAACTCATCATATTCATAAGATTTCCATTCACCGTTTTCTAGCCATTTATGTTCATCTTTTATATGATGAGAATTTATGTAAAGTTTTCAATTAATATGGCACCGTTCTCATTGCTATTTTGTTCAGCCCACCATAAATGGTTATTTATACTGACTTTCCAAGCTATCAGCTCAGGTTATGTTTTTTCTATTATTTTAATTTTGTTCATTAGACTTTTAGACAAATGCCATGCGTCAAAATTTATGTTCAACTTCCGGATACTAAGTTTTTAACAGGTATCTTACAGCTTTGCTTTATGTCTGCCGGAGAAAAAAACTTCAACTCTATAATTTCCTGTTTTGCAAGCCTAGTCATTATGTTGTCACAAGCAGACTTTTCAAATCGCCTTTCACCATACCTCTTTTAACCAGTTCAATATCAATAGTTTTGCAGGAATTTAAATCTATGACAAAACAGACTAAAATCCTGGAAAATTACATGCCCATCGCTGCCAACTATATAGGTACACCAATACCTTTTATGGAATTCAAGTTCTTTTTTCTTTCTTAAACCAAAAATGCTCTAAAAGTGTTGCCGCCATGTTTAAAATGGTTTTGTCGAATGTGCGCCCTGAAAACATTGCCAAACCCAGTGATTTGCAGAAGGACTTAAATTGTTGAAATAATATACCAGATAACTTGCTATTAAAATATTTCCTTCCGGTTTCTTTCCTGATAAATTTTATGAGTTCCAAGTGAAAATATTGCTGCAATAACACACTGTTTTAACACATAGCATTGTGCCTTTAATGTAATGAGAAGTTGTTTTGACTTCATGTATACATAAAACACATGCCTTGAAAATAAAGGTAGAGATGTCCAAGCAACAATAAACTATTCCACTGTACCTTAATTCCCATGTATGGTGAAGGTTTCTTCTTCTTCTTTATCATTTGTACCGCAGTCAGGTTCGTAGAATCTTTCATACAGCTTATCCTGATCTTCCTCATCATTGCTTGTTTCGTAGATATGTGCAGATTCCAACAACATATATATTTCCTTATGATTTTAATGCCTATTAACATTGTACTTCTCAATTCTTGTATTTTTCGTCACCTTCAATTCTGAATTCTCTTTCACTATTTTTATCATCATCGCCTTCGTTGTCAGTTTTATTGAGATAACACTACACATAACTCAGAAAGTATGCCTTTATGATTTCTAGCCATATTGTTCTATTCTTTGTCGTTTGCTCTTGGTTGAAGATAGTGAAGGATTAATTGTCTTACTAGAGCTTGATATCTGGAAGTTGTCTTCAGTTTTCCTTATAGTAGCAATAGTTCCAGATTCCTCTAAAATGTTCGTCAGGTGTTGCTATCATGCCACGTTTCATCGAGATAAACATCATTGTATCCTTGCTCACGAAGATTCTTGATTTCCTCCAAATACCTGTATTGCCATTGAATAAGGTCATTGGATTCAACTCGGCTTGATTTTTTTTCTAAAGTGTCGTATTCAGATCGCATTAAAACCAAAAGTCTACCTACTGCACTTCTTCCATAGGAAAATTTATAATCAGTACTCTCTGTCTTCTCATGCATTATTTGGGTTAACATTGTACTGTAGGTGATACTCCATTCATACAACATTCGTATACTGGTCTACGCAACAAGTCACGTGTAAAATCATCAGTGCGATCAAATGGTAATTTATTTATATTTACATGCTTTTCGTTGGGGTCTGATAGCTCTCTGGGTTTATGATATTTGGATTTTTTTAAACAGTAGTAATGCCTACGCCAATAGCATCAGCGGTTAATTGGTTGAGAGTTTTTGTTGATAAAACACCACCTTTTTCAACCACACATTTAAAATAGGATTTTATATTCTGTAGGATTTTCACAGCTTGTTTCTTAAACTTCGCACCCATCACCGTCACAGGCTCCCTTTTCTTGGTAGGAGTCCTTTGAACTGAAGGACCAGTAATATTAACGTACTTGTCTAAATTTTCTTCATGGTTTCCTCACCACCTAAACATAGACAGAAAAAGAAAGACATGTTGATCTTTTGGAAGAGAAGTTTTTGCTATTTATTTATCTAGCAGTCTTCCTCAACGTGTAAGGCTGTCAAAAGACAAATGATAAACATAGAATTTAATGAAAACATGATAAATTAGGATAAAAGTATTTCCAGCGAAAACTTGTATATCGCACATATCCACTAGCAGATGGAAAATGGAAACTAATATTCGTCTGTCTACCTGTTTTAATAGCAACGAGCAGTTGAAATTTAACAGCTCAACACAAGTTTCGCATGTTACAAAATCACTTGTATTATTAAGCTTAGGAGCGAGTGTTACATCGTTTTAAGGTTATGAGAAATACATCCAGGATGAAAGGGTTATAAAATACAAAAAGTTAAAATTTTGCTTGTAAATTGTTCACACGTTGATACTCGTTATAATAAAGAATAATAAGGTAACGCTCAGTCAACATATCTTGGTAAATGCACCATTTGAAAGTTTGATACACTGTAATTACCTTATGTTAGTATTCTGACTTTGTCCAGTTTTCAAATGTCACGCTCTCAGTTCACACTGTCACTGCTTTTTATCTGGTTCAACTTTGACTGGCACTTCACTAGTTCATACTGTTAATTCTCTAATGTGAATTAGTTCAATTTCCTCGTCACCTCACTGTTTTTTTGACGTAGCGGCGTAATGCAAAACGCAAGATGTAGCCAATTCTTCCGCACAGTTCACTTGCTGGGGAGTCGAACACAATCCTTCTACAATCTCACTCCACAGTAGTACTCGCTGCACGTCACAGCAGTCGTCACAATTCGCTCGGAGAAGCGCACATGATGTCATAACAGAAACGCACTAGCTATTTCGCTCACTCATTAATTCAACTCTATACAACTTTTCCCGCGAGAACGTTCGCTTATATAGCTACTGGAATCTTCCACAGAACATTCTAGAACTATCTAGACAACATTCTGGAGGAGGGAGAAAGAAACTTCCAGAAAAAGTTGGTTACCTCCGATAGCACTTCCGATGCTTACGCCGGACGAGAGTGTTGCTTATCTGTTTGCCTCCGACTTGGCGGCGCCGACCTCCCGATAAACGTTGGCCATAGCTGCTACGTCACAATATTATTTAGGACAACGGCTTATCTTATATAGGGAAATGTGCATAGCTGACAGTGTATTCTGAACGCGATCTATCGTCTGCAGCTGTCCGACATGTTGATGAATGGTAAACAAACTTTCTGCCACCACATTCCCTGCACATAGCACAATTATGTTATAACGGAAATTCCAGCAGCTGCACATATAGCGCCCTGCATATGCTGTTAGTGATAAATATAGGAATTGAATAAGCTAACAGGCATATTATTTGGTACTGCTTTTTTTTCCAAAACGGTTTCTTCAGAACATATGAGAAGCGTTTCTTTTTGTTTTGTTCTATTTTTCTTTTTTTTCAACTCGATGGATATAATATTTTATGAAATTTAGTTTTACATAATATTAGCCTTAAGCATCATTTAGTGAAACCAGGTTTCGCATATTTCGATTTTGATCTAACGAATAAATGCATAGGGTAAAATTAATACGAATGTTTTAATGCTGGTTTATATGGCATTTTATGTGTTATTTAGACATGATAATGTATTAAAATTAATGCTAGGTACAAAAGTAGGGACATACGATTTTCATAGCTCACCCGCTTAAAATGAGCATGAATCCCAAGAAAGCACTAAACTCACGTTGATTTCATTGAATATCATTTTATTGCACGCAGCTTAAAATTAATTGCATTTCTTTATATATATATATAAACTCAAATAAATCTATTGACTTGGGAAAGAACGCTCCTCATATTTTCGGAAGAAACAGCTTGGAAAAAAGAAACAGTGCCAAATAATATGCCTATTAGTTTATTAAAGTTTATTAATGTGTGCATATGCGGGACACTGCATGTCTAGATGTGGAGTTTCCGTTATAAGAAATTGCATTACATGTCGGGAATATGGTGGAAAAATTTTTTTGCCAACCATCAACATATCGGATCGCTGCAGACGACAGCTCGCGTTCGGAATACACGGCCAGCTATCCATATGCACATGTATGTAAATCATTGTGTTGAACCAAAGAAACAATAGAGCGGCGTCTGGTCTCAACATTTATGAGTAACTGGGACATGAGTGGTAGGGCTGGGCATATGATGATGCTGCTCGATCGGGCTCGAGTAGTTCCGATACGCGGCACTTCTCGATACCGTGTCGACACTACTCAAACGCTGAGGCCTTGACGTAACAGCATGAGTCTCAACATACTTAGAAACTTTAGATGTCTCAAAGGGCATTTTAGTTGTATAAGGCACTCCTTTGTTCCCCTCAAACATGCACGAGAGCGAGGTTCAACAGTCCTACTGGCGTCCGGACTAGAAGTTATAAGGATCTCAATATTGTTCTCTAGGCGAAATAAATCATATATTCCGATCTTCCTGGTAGAAATGCCCAATGAAATAAGCCCATCAGCAATCAAACAGCTCACCGATATTGCACACTGCCGTGTAAAAATAGAGATTACCATTCACCAAACGTACCTCCCCAGCGTGGCACATGCCTTAGGTCTAGGCATCTTACTAGAAACTGTGAAGCAGCACAGATCCGCAGCAAATGTGCATGCAAGTACCATATACGGTCCTGCCAAAGCACCGCATGGCTCTGCGCCCTATGTAACTCTACCAAACACGGCGCTAGGTGGTGCGGCTGCCCCAAATGCCAAAGAATAGTATTTCCGAGCAGGTCAGGGATCCAAAGACTGGCAAGGCAATGGGCCCTCGTCTCAGCGCAGAAGCAAACATTTTCTCAAGTGGCGAACGGACAAGCACCGCAATCAACACACAGAGTGCCACTGAAGAAGGAAAGAGAACAAACAAGCCAGCGTAGAAACCCAAGCGAGAGACAGCATCAAGCGCTAAGAGCAGCGGTACCGCCAAGAGCCGAAAACTCGCCCCTCAATCCCACGCGCGCCAATCCCATACCTAGAGATCATGTAGTGTCACCCACCATTCTACAGGCCCCACGGCCAGCTCGAAGCTACGATTAACACTGCAAGCAGGAAAAAGACAACCAGATCACGCTAAATTAAACTTAGAAAAGGAAGAATGCTCAAAGACTACAACTATACTAGATGCCTGCAGTGCGCTCCTAAAACCTTTACACTCAAGGGCAGGGCGGCAGAAAATATAACGCATTTCATTGAAATACAACATTCACATAACAGCGCATTGTCCTCCGTTGTGTAGTGGTTACCATGCTAGCCTCTAGTTCCCGAGGACGCGTGTTCAAACCCAGCGGAGGGCGATGGATATTTTCGGGCCTAAAAATCCTTAGCATGGCTTCATTCAGAAGTGAAATAAAGCCACCGGTCCCGTGTCGTAGGTTTACGGCACGTAAAAGAGCCTCAAGCCTGATAAAAGGGCCTCTGAGCAAAATTAGTAGTCTTGTGGACCTGAAGGAAATGATGCAAGTACCTTGGAAAGAAAAAAGAACACATGCATTAATATTAGAACCGTAAAACGGGCCAATTCCTTAACAGCTTTGCTACAAAAAATAAATTGACATATTTCAATGATGATAGGCATCACAGAAGGCAGCAGGCAGCAAGGAGGCGCAGACTGAGATGGAGCGATGGAATTAAAGACACTCTTCAAATGGAATGACCACAGATTATTATGCTTGCAGAATCTCGATCTGAATGGAGAGATGCTGTGTAACAGGCCATGCAGAACATAACAAGAACCAACGTCAGACTGACAACCTAAACTGCTTGCATATCCCAACGCATCTCCAGAGGTAGTTCGCGATCTAAGCACCTACTACTACTACTACTACTACTACTACTACTACTACTACTACTACTACTACTACTGCTGCTGCTGCTGCTGCTGCTGCTGCTGCTGCTACTACTACTACTACTACTACTACTACTGCTACTACTAGTACTACTACTATTTTTTGCGCCGCACACGATTCGAATGACCTTTTTAGCACAAAAATTTGGTTATTTTTAACAGCAATGCCCCAAATGTTTAAACTGTCTTTTATTACGGAATGAAAATTAGCGTAGTACAGGACAGCAGAACTTTTAAAGTATCGTATGATTCTTTTAAATGCACTGAATGACCTAATGGAATAGAAGGTAGTAAGTTTCCATTGTACAACAAAACTGCCTTCAAACTTGTCTTTGAACTATCAATAAAAAAGTATCAATTCACGAGGTTCATTATGATGAATTCATAGCATAACACTCATAGCAAAACACCAGCTATGCTATTACAGAACATCAGTTTATCAGCGTGTGAATGGAATGGTAAGAAATCTTTATCCCGCTACCTGTAAAATGTAACATAAGTTCCAGGTGCTAACATACTTTTTTCCTTTATTCTCGAATCAAGAAGTCCCAAGCTGCTCTTTGGTAGGTACAGATCTTTTACCAGATCATTTAACTTAGCGTGTGTGAACTGTTGAGCCTTCTTTGAATGTTGCAGATCACCAGGTTGAAAGTCCATGTCTGTTGCTAATGATCGTGGCTCATCTTATTCAATGCTGGAACCATAACAGTTTCACTAAGATTTTCAGGCCGCGAAGGAACGGGCACTTCCTCACTGTGTGGAAGGGGACGAATTGCAGAGCCCAAGTTAGTGGGATATTTTATATATTCTTTCCCGTTATACCAGGAACGTTGCACAAACAAATGCAGCAATGTGTGAAGTGGTCTTTGGGTTCACGCTACACCATTGGTACACCAAACGCCAACGACTTTCGTTTGCCATAAATCCACTGTCTTATATTTTTGGTACACGAAGAACATACGTAATGTGGAGCCCACACTTTATTCAAATCAGCAAGAGGCATTCCAAAGTACGCTTTGTATGCATTTTTATAAACGTTTGTAATATTTATTCCCTCTTTTTGTATAACAAAAGGTAAAAGGACTATTTACGCAAGACGTCGACCAGACATTTTTCACGTGCACATCCAAACTAACTAGAATTCAAAACCCCTGATTGTCAACAGGTCATTTACAAAACGAAAATATTTCTTATGGACGAAGCTTTACAAGGAAAATATTCCATCCCTCTCTTTTGTTACCGAGAACAAAGTAGAGGGACCTAAGAGTTAAAGACTCGGGTCGTTAACCCGTCGACTGCTTGTAACAAGTAGATACCGTAAAAGGAAATAGAATAAGGGGTGGAAAGGCACAAATGAGAAACCTGTGAGTAAGAGATAGAATTATTACAACTGTTATTTTATATAACTGTACCCTGATGATACAAAAAAGGGCTGGTTCAGAGTTTACATTTGGTAGAAATCCGAAAATTGCAAAAGCGGCTTCTGAAAAACTGTAGCCTGATGAAACAAAATTATGGCTGTTTTGAGAACTTCCATCTGGTAAGGAATCAGAAAATTTCAGTTTTCATTCAGAAAACAATTGTGCAGACCTATGATATATTTAGAGCCAATTTATTGGCTCGAAGTCAATTGCATACATTGTTAAAGACGTGATTCACTTTGGCATAAGGCCGTATAACATTTTGCTTCACATTATTACATTGGTATCATCCGCAAACAAAGCCGTGATTGCAATCATGCAGGTAACAGCCACAAGGCTGCATGGGCAATATTACTCTCTGTTACTAAAAGGGATGGGAAAATAAATGATGTTAATCCCTTGCATGCTAGAGTCTTCAACAGCTTTATATATGCAGGGTGTTTCAGAATTATTCATTTAAGTTGCTTATTCAAGAGCTCCTTGATTTCATTCATGAAATAGATCGACTGTTAGAATAACTAAAAATATAATTCCTGTAGTTATTCAAGTTAATATATTTGATTTCAATGGGGTTATAGAGGGGTGTTGGGAGAACAATTGGAGATAGGACACTAATGGTCCCAGAGAACATTATTTTGAGCAGTAAGCCAAAATAAATTTGACCCAGTAAGCCACTGGTACCACCTCAATGGTATAGCAAGCACTTACTGCACTACTGAAAAGTGTACGTATGTGGCAGAGTAGGGAGTTCTCAAGTTAGGGACCCCAGACTTCAAGTTCAAGCCCTGCCGAATCCTCTCTCTTTATTATTATTGTTATTATCGTTTTTGAAATTGTTGATTGTGAAGGTTATGGAATACTGCACTGCTCCATTTGTTATTATCATTACTGTTAGCTCTAATCTGTTTACTGTAATCAATCAAATCAAATGAATGAATTTTGAACAGGAATGTACAAAATAAGACAGATACTGTAAAGTTTTAAACACATACATGATATGTAATCAGAATCCGTTATACAGGTTACTGAAGATCGCATTACCATGACCTGGGACTAATGCATTATATTGTGCTTACAAATTGAAAGAATGCACTTTTAGCTCTGGAAAATAAATAATAATGTACAAGGCAAATCACAGCCACATTCCTGCTTAAGCTTTATTTATTCACTTCCGGAGCCGTAGAAAAGCATATTTCTGCTTCAAAAATACAGAGCAGCTAACAGTGACATTCTCATTTGTGCACTCCGATTTCTTGAAATATTTTCCTTTTGGGAAGCGTCAATGAATCATGAGATAACACTCCTATGCATTTGCAGAAGGTCAAATATACCTCTGAAAGCACCCGTTGCCACATGAGTGGATAGCTCACTCGGTAAGATTGTTAATTATAGTGAAGTAGTGTAGTGTTCGATTCCCTCTTAAAATAATTTTGTTTTTCTTCTTGAGTTTAAGATGATAGGTGCTGCATACGCGAACAACAATAATAATTTTAATTTCTGAATAATGTAGAGGAAGAAAACATTTAGCTTTAGTGTAATAAAGTCCTCTCTACACGTGGTTTTGTCATGCAATGTTTAAACTTGTTCCTCGGAATACGTGCGTTATTCTTGTTCGCACAGTGCGGTTGCAATGCTTAGAGCCTGCTTCGTTCTGAAGGTCACTATGGTGATATTCTGTGCTATTTAGTTAAATGTAGAAATTAATTAATGATAAAAAAAGTTGCACAAAAGAAGCGGCAACAATATTCTGTTACATGGATGTAATAAATGATCAGGAAATGATATAGCGCATGCATTTTAAATAATGCAACAGCAATAACATGACAGTGGTCTAATGCAGGTGTGGTGTACATTTACGAAAAAGAAGTCGAAATTTTAGAAATAATGAATGAAGACGAAATGTGGCTTTTAATTTCACAATAGATCGGAGAAAACAAACATAATTCGGTAGTCATGTCTCACATATAAGTAGATGTCAGTAATCATTAAAACGAATAGGTGTTAATGGTAAAATGCGTTGTTACTTGTTATATAGTCTCGTGTAAGCCATGAATAGAGGGAACACATTATGTAAATATTAAGGGAGAAATGCCAAAAAATTAATTACCCTATCCATTCTCCCTTAGAAATGGAGAAATGTAGCTGTTAAAGATGAATAACAATAGAAGCCATACAAGCCCATACTTCATAGAGAAGGACTTTTGAGAACAATAAAAAAAGAGTAAGAAATATTAAAGTAGCTATTAATACCTCGGAGTAGAGGAAATTAGAAAATGACAAGAGTAAATTAAGAAAAGACTTTTTATTCATACCTCAGACTCGAGAAAAGTATGTATAAACAACAACGAATAACCAGGAAAATTAAAACTGTTTACTCTCGGAGTGGAGGAAGCTTGAAAGTGATAACAAGGAAACGGGGATAGGATGTATATTCAAACCTCGGGCTGGAAGAAATGCAAGCATATTATAAATCCAGGAAGATCATAGAAAATTAACGCTCTTGTTCATCCTAAAAGTAGAGGGAACTGGAAAATGATAAGTACAAATTAGGAAGATGAACTGTTTATTAACACCCCATAATAGAGAAACGTTGTAGAAACCACGGAAGATGGAGGAAAATAAAAGCTCTGATTTATCTCCGGATTGGAGCAAACTGGAAAATGATGAATTGGGAGGATAAC
Organism: Deroplatys truncata; assembly: GCA_030765065.1. Classification (NCBI taxonomy): domain Eukaryota; kingdom Metazoa; phylum Arthropoda; class Insecta; order Mantodea; family Mantidae; genus Deroplatys; species Deroplatys truncata. The sequence goes on along the minus strand of CM060975.1, from coordinate 74,361,142 downwards.
TGTTTGCTCACACCTCGGTTCGGAGGAAAGTTGCAGAAATTGAGGAAGATGAAGGAAAATTCAACTTATTTACCGAGCGGGATGGCTCAGGCGGTAACGTCTGTGGCCCGCATTCGTAGTTTCGATTCCCATGGCCGACCTGCATGACCCACGAATTTTTTCGCGGGTTTCTCCGGATCGCTAGGCGAATGCTGGAAAGGATCGTTAAATCCCCCGAATTTCCTGTCACTCCATTTCACCTTCATTCTCATTTCATTTCACCTTTCATCCGCTTGGACTCTTTCACGGTTGTACGTGACGATGGGAGGCCTCAGCATGTGCATGGTAAGGAAAGAGGATGCTCTGTGAAAACCTACGTCCCCCGAAATGGGGGCGGTCTTCGGGTTCAGGGCCCCCAGGGGATGTGTAAGACCACAGGGGGGAGGATTCGGTTGCACCAGTGCCCATCCGGGGAGTTTAAACCTGTAAATGGTAGGCACCCTGTCCTCTGCCTGTCGTACCCCCTGGCCCGGCCGACCTCTGTCTCCCCTAACCTCATCCCTCCCGGAGGCGCCCCGTCCCGGGCATAGGTGCAAAAGATCTATGTAGGTCTACGTGCTAAGTACCCCTCCGCGTTGAATCCTAATCTAAACTTCTTATTCGTCTTTAGACTGGAGTAAAGTAATATCAACCACGGAAGTTATGGAGAATTAAGGCTGCTATTTATCTTCAGAATGAAAGAAATTTATAAAAACAAGGAAGATAAAGGAAAACTGAAGCTCCTGGGAGTGAAGGAAACTTGAAAATTACAAGAAAAAGTAAAGGAAACTAAGCTTGTAATCAATGTTTTCGCGCAAAAAGCAGTTCAAGGGAGCTGCTGAAAGTGACGTCCTTCAACCTTCAAGCATAGATTACAACGACGAAAAAATGCATCTCGTACTCTCTCAAATATGCCCGAAGTGTAGTGGACTACATCACAGGTAATCATTATCTCGTGAGCAATTCCTCTTTTGAGCTTATTGGGGTATTGTGTATAACTCTTAATGTGACTCCCATTAGAAATAATCTGGAGCGAGATTAGGAGAACGCAACAGCCAAGAAACAGTACAACGACGACCAATCCATCGTCGTGGGTGCATTATTTAGATGGTTTCTAATGCCATTGTCAAAGTGGGCGGGAGCTCCGTCATACTGGAACCATATTTGGCTTCCGAAGACAAGAGGAACGTCCTCCGGAAACCCAGATAAAACATGAATCAAGAACTGGCGATACCCGTGCCCATCAAGCCGAGGTAGAAGAAGATATGAACCAACAAGGTAATTGTAAATTATGCCAGTCCAAACGTTGACGCCGAAAATATACTGACCGCTCCTCTCCACAATGGCATGTATATTAGCATGGCTCCAAGCATGGCTATTTCTCTGGTTGAACACTATTCCATCCCTTTATAACAACATTCATCAGTGAAGAGCGCTCGGAAAAAGAAATCAGGCTTCTTGACGTGCTGTTCAGAGACCGAGTCACAGAACTGCGTTCGTCGACCGAAGTCTGCTGGTGTCAAGGACTGTACTTTAAAAACATGAAGTCGGTCTTCCTGCACCACCAACCATACACTCGAATTGCCCATTGTACACCTTAAGACAAAAACAATGAGCAGGTTCTCGAAGCGCATATTTGTCTAACTCCAGATTGTTTCCGCGGCCGGTTCACAATGGTGTCTCGGGAAGATTAGTTTCGTTTTTTCACCTTTCATACTGAGTCCCAGCTATAAAATATTCGCTCACAGCCAAGCGCTTATAAGCAGGTAGATAGTAAGGAAGTCCACCAAGATTCGAATTCCGAGCGTAATTTTATTTTTTTCCAGAAAAAGGAAAAATATATAAACATTGAACATAAACTTCATAATCAACATTGTAGGTTTCTACAATGTTTATTACGAACATTATATCTTCCAATTACGAAGGCTTATTTGATTTCAAGGATTTTGTGCTTACACATAAAAACCGAAACACTCTCGTTTTAGTTTTCAAACTAAATAAGAAATAAATAATATTATAGTACTAAATTAAATAGCAAATAAAAGTGTATATTCACTTGATATCGCGTGTGTAAACCATCTGCTGCTATTACTGCCCTCATTCTATGGGAAATGGATGATCAAATTCCTAATTAATATTTCACGAGGGGATACTTCCTTCGAAGCATACTGTATTTCTTCCCATAAAACTTCTTTTGTCTTGCGTTGTCTTACAGACCAATTTAACTCCAAAACGTGCTTCACCTCTGCCCATACACTTTCAATAGTTTTCAAATCTGGTGAGGAAGGAGGCCAGTCAATCACTATGGTATCTTGCCTTTTCGAGTGTTAGTTTGAAACTTGCTAACTTCTGTGGACAGGGTAGTTATCCTGCTGGAATTCAACCATTCCATCGGGATGTCTAGTCCTTACAGAAGGAACCATGATGTTTACTGCTTTTTATATTTTAAGGTGCCATCAAGCTGCCACAACACACCTAGACCATCTCGTAACATCCAACCACAGCACAACATAGATAGACTAACTTGGCGATCCATTTGTGCCATGTATTTTGCGAAACGTTTTCCTCTGGGTCGGTAGATAATTGTTCCCTCTCCCCTTTGTAGATTAAAGTGTCACCTCGTATGTGAATATACGTGGTGTGGCAAGTAAATAACGAGACCGATGTCAGAAATGTGATTTATTGCAAACAAAGTTACAACTACATTTTATCCCTTTCAACACACTCACCTCTCCTACCTATACACCACTGCATACTTGTCTTTCATTGTTCAAAGCAATGCTGTACGTGTTCCATTGTCACCCTCTTCAACAACTCTGCCGTTTTTGCTTTTACCTCTTCAACAAACTGGAAATGTGTTCCTCTCAGTGCACCTTTGGGAACAGATAAAAACCGTAGATCTGGTGAAGGAGGATGTTCGAGCACAGGAATGCAATTGTCCGCTAAACACTGCTTCACAGATACGGCATTGTGGGCTGGTGCGTTGTCCTGATGCAGGATCCAAGCGTCCTTCTTCCATAAATCCGGTCTTTCCTTCCTTACTCTTTCCCTCAGCTTGATTAGGACTTCTTTGTAGTGTTTTTGATTGACAGTTCGACCCTCAGGCACCCATTTAATCATGATAAGACCCCTGTATAGAAAAAACTATGAGCATGACCTACAATTTTGACTTGGTCATTCGTGCTTCTGAAAACTTTTGTGGCATTTAGAAACTCCCAAACGTGAGATAGCATCATCACCAAACATTTTGTCGGCGACATTTTTAATTTCACTAGGAATTTGAGGTTAAAGCGCCTGCTCGATTTTAACTTCGCCATGCTCGCGGCACTACTACAGAACACCGTCCTCTACAACCAAGGCTCAAATGCAAACTAAAGCAGACAGAATGACGAAACACGGTGGCTGCTCTTGAAGGTTCAATGTCAACTGCATTCCAATACCAACCTCCTCCCACGTGGCTGCGCGATGGGAGATGCATATTCTCGTTATTTAATTACCACACCTCGTAATCCTATTCCAGTTATGGTTGACATTTTCTTCTGCAAATGCGAGGCGACACAATCTGTGATCGTCTGTAAGACGCTGCTTCTTAGCTACCGATCGAGCAAAGAGCCCTACTGTAGTCAAACGACGCCAAGCTGTGCAGTTCGACCGAGGGAAATTAGAATTACTTCTAGTTGTAGACACATACTGGAAGGGATTGCTGTCTGCCTCTTCTAAACGTGCGGTGACCTGCTGAGGAGTGAAAAAACGTTTTCGACCCGAACCAGGTCGACGACGAACAATTCCTTCCCTGGATAATCGCACCCACCTCGTAGCCGTAGATATAGGCTCTTCAAGTGCTCTTACAGCCTGCGACATAAGAGTATCCAACAACATTCACTAATGTAAGGGGAGATCTGCTTGTTGCCTCGTCTTTATATGTGCGTTAAGCAATACAAAAATCAGTATGATTGCTTACATACCATGCAGAACTCCGAGGCTATGAGATACACGCATGATCACGCCAGCGCCATTCATAACTTAAGAATGAGACAGGAGTTTGCACATCCAATATTAAGTCATTTAAATATTTGGTTTAGTTTTTCAGTTTGAAATGTTTACTTATATCGCACTTATTTTGAAAACGAAAAGACAATTTGTTAGTGTTTTATGCATGAATGTCTTAAAATGAATAAATACCTTATGATTGAAAAACTTATAGCATTGCCATATGTTTAACAAATTCAAATTTAAATAATAAAAATATATACTAAGTATGCGAAACCAGGTTTTTCCAATTAAAAGGTGCATGCGTTTAACCGCTTGGCTACCCTTCATACAATCAAACTGAAAGGATCTTCCTACTTATCTCAAAACTTTGCAATGAATGCAGGGTGGTATTAAATCGTGCATTGTGAACGCAGGGTCAGCGAATGATTCCGACTTTTTCCGAATGGAACTTCCACTTTGGCTGTTACTCATTTATTTTGTCTTAGGCTGTAGGTGCAATAGCACATGTACCAGCTGAAGGAGTTCCTGAGATTTTCTCAAAACGTCCTCCTCAAATACCGGAGTGCGACGTGTTCATATTGCACCGGCGTTTGGTCGATGCATCTCCAGAGATCTAATTTCCCTTAGACACTGATGAACAGACTGAAAAACTGAGGTATGTGAATGGCGTCTGTTAGGGTTAGGATATCTTCCTCTATAAAGTCGCGCAACTTCATACATGTTGCCTTTAGCTTTCCTGTAAACAAAATGCATGTCTGCTACCTCCCCAAAGCTGTAAGCATTAGCCATTTTTCCACTGCATACGGTTAACATAACTCAAATGACATATCAAGACTATCAGCCGTGGTGACCTTCAGATTCGCGCATGCGCTTAGGTATTGCAGCTACACTGTACGAACAGGAATATTGCTGGTGTTCCTACGCAATAGATTTAAACAGTATAACAAACCCTCTTTAGGAATTACTTTATTACACTAAAGTTAAATGTTTTTCTTCTTGATTATTCAGAAATTAAAATTATTATTACTATTCGCGTATGCATGCACCTCTCATTTTAAAAACAAGAGAAAATTAAATGTTATTCTACAGAGGGAATCCTACACATGCACTATTTCACTATTGTTAACAATGTTACGAGCGAACTATCCATGCGAGTGACAACAGGTGCTTTCATAGGTATGTTTGACTTTCTGCAAATGTATAGGAGTGCTATCTCGTGATCCGTTGGCGCTTCTCAAAAGGAAAATATTTCATGAAATAGGAGTTCACAAATGGGAATGTCACTGTTAGCTGTTTCGGTATATCTGAAGAAGAAGAACGCTTTTTTACGGTCCCTGGAAGTGAATAAATAAAGCCTAAGCAGGAATGTGTCTATGATTTGCCTCGTACACTATTATTATTATTATTATTATTATTATTATTATTATTATTTCAATTTGTAAGCACAATAGTGTATTAGTCCCAGGCCATGGTAATACCATTTTTAAAGTCACTTGCATAAATGATTCTGATTACATATCATGTGTATGTTTAGAACTTTGCAGCATTTTATGTTGGACATTCTTCTTCAGAATTCATTCGTTTGATTTGCTACAGTTAACAGCAGCGGTAATAAGAAATGGAGCAGTGCCGTATTCCATATCCTTCACAATCAACAGTTTGAAGAACGATAATAATAATAATAATAATAATAATAATAATAATAATAATAATAATAATAATAATAATAATAATAATAATAATATAGAGAAACGCTTGGCATGGCTTGAACTTGGAATCTAGTGTCGCTGGCTTGATAACTTCCTACTTTACCATTGAGCCCCACGTATACACTTCTTGGCAGTGCAGCAAATGCTTGCATATACCATTGAGTTGGTAGAATAACATATCAATATGTAGATTCTATAGTAAGTTAGGCCAGCTTAAGAAAGAGTTAGTCTAATTTATAGGTAGAATGTAGAGTGCTCAAGACTACATAATTACATTGTGCACATTTGGAAAATAAATTGTAACCCTTATGTAGAGTATGTCAGAATTAAACATTACAAATTAAGTTGTTTACATACAAAATATTTGCAGGAATATTTATAATGGTCACTAAAAGTATTTATATTTTGTATTTACAAAACTAATTAATTTCTCGAGTAAAATTAGTAGTACAGTTATTTTTCTAGTGAACGAAATCCTCCTCTGTATAGAAGGTGAGAGTGATAAGGTATCTTCCTAATGGTAACTTGAATTCATTTTTATTAGTTTTCAGTTCCTTTATACAGATGGACCATTTAAGTTGAGATTGTACAATATCTCCAAAACTAAGCGTTGTAGAAAGAAATACCTTTAATGAATGTTGCTTAATATTATGAGAGAAAGTAAATGCCATTAGTCGTGTTTTCTTTGGAGAACGTTATGATGGTCATCTTAGGGTCAATTTAACTTCTTTAAATAGGAACCTACATTCCGTATGTTGTTTTGTGGCTCGCATTCGGGAGGTCCCGGGTTCAAACTCCCGGGGTCGACCAATATAGCCGAAGGTATTTTCACGGTTTTCCTCGGTCGCTAAGCGAATGCTGGGTTCGATAATTTGATCCGCGACCTTTCCTATTATTCCTTTCATCGCTGTGTTTCATTCCCTTCTTCACCGCCATACCAAACATTGGGCTGATCACTCATCCTGTATATGCTTTGATCCAGAGTTTACTTCCTCGACCCAAGGCATTGGCTAGTAAGTCTTCTTAGCAATTCCTTTCCTTGTCTTTTTCTGTATGGCGGAAAGCCCAGTTTCATTGAAATTAAAAATTGCAGATGCTTCCAACTTGTTCTCATCGACTATCTTCGTGGGAAAGTAAAAAGTTCTGCAACCCTCTCTTTTTTGAAACTAGGGTTGTAAGAGGAGAGTAGAGGAGGTAGGTTAACCTCCTCTATAAAGAGGAGGGTTATCAGTTGAAGAAAAAGAAGTCAATCCGCTGATTCTACAGATTATAAAACATATTGTTATCAAAACTTAAGTACTATAGAATAATAGGTAGCTTAGCTCCTGCTTAAAAGGCAGAGCTCGAAGTGTCTTCGTTGATTGTATGTGATCTTTACCAGCACTGGTTTCTTTTGTAATAGAGCTCAATTTTGGGACCTTTATTGTAAAATATAATGATGTGGCGTAACTTGTAAATCCTTCAATATAATTTTATATGCAGATCATACAATCATCCTAAATGTAAACAGCATACTAAGTGAAATGGAAACAACAGCTGAAGTTGCATTACAATATTGCAAAAACTTATTCAGAATTAATTGACTTTTTACTAATGACCACAAGATAAAAATAATAACAATAATAATACTTTCTCGCTGAAAAATTTGCATCGTGAAAGTATGGATAGTGTCAAATGTTTAGATGGGTGGGTTGCTAGGTAACACCTAGCTCGAACACCTGAGATAGAAAATATACTTGAGAGATCCCTTAAGCATACTTTCTTCACAGTAATTGCATTAAAACTGATATCGGTGATCGCGGTAATCTAAATAGGCGGCATGCCATTTTGTAAACGTTGTTTATAACACCTCGCTAGTCGCAGAAGCTGCACGTGTGTGCTCTTTTTGTTTCCACTTGATTTTCTAAGTCTGCTAACCGAGCTCTTACGAGACAACCACACACTTTGCAGAACGCTTTTGTGTTATCACATGGCCCGAGGTAACCATTCTACACATTAGTTTCAAACCAGCGGTGGATTCCTTAGAACGCAATAGTACGAAACGTTACTTGCTCTTTTTGTTCCCGCACATTGTGCCATAATGCCATGCGATCATTTAAGTGAAATGCTTAGAAACAGATTCAGAGATAGTGTAGCTGCGAATCAGATTAAGTTGCATCGCACAAAGTGCAGTGCTGTTATTAAGAATGTTCTTCATTTTGTAAATGACTTCAGATGTGATATTGGTGGTAAGATGTGCAGTATCTTAATGGACGAATCAACTGACATATGCGTCACTAAGCTTCCAGCAATAGTATTGTATATCATAGTAAAAATTTGATAGGATTGTTTCAACGTATCTTGAATTTGTTGAACTTGAAACATGTAACGCAGTATCTATTGCGTCTGGAATTAAATAGGCCTTGAAAGAAATTAATTCAGATTTGCGAAAATTGCAAGGTATAGGAACAGACAATGCTAGTGTAATGGTGGGGATTAATATTGGAGTATATCAAATACTTAAAAAGGGAAGTCTCACACTTTATACTTATAAGGTGCGTGTGCCATTCTATTCAACTGGCAACTTCTGCAACAACTGCAGAATATCTTCCAAGAAATTTGGATTTTCAAGTTAGAGAAATTCACAATTGGTTTTCACGGTCTTCATCGCGGCAACTTTTTTGTCGCCAATGTTTTTCCACTCTAAATGATGGGGATGGACAACTGAAAATCTTCCAGGCTTGTGACACGAGGTAGTTATCTATTCAGCCTGCAATATGTAGAATAATTGATCAATGGTTAACATTAAAAACCCACTATGAAATTGTTAGGGAAAAAAATAAAAGTTGTTTAGCTGAAATGCGCTGTTCTTAGGTTCAGTGATGAGCTCAATTTAGCATATTTGTTGTTTTTGAAACCTATTCTATCTGGAAACTGCAGTGGCAAAAGTTGACTATTTTACGAGGGCTGTCCAGAAAGCAACCTCCGTTCATGCATAGCTCGAGAAATAGTAAGGGTAGCGCCGCCATTTCAACATCAGCGTGCGCAGTGTCTCAGTACACTTCTAGCTGTGCAAGGTGGAGCACCGTACTGTCGCGTGTTCGCTAGTTATAACCTAACAACATGAGCACCGAAATAACAAATCCCGCGTGTGAAGTGTGAAAAGGCTAAGAAGAGCAATCGAAAACAAGTGTCATGGTCTTCTGATAACTGGTGTTGTGTTTTTGCATGACAGCACTCGCCCTCATACAGCAAACAACACAAATGAACTTTTGGCTAAGTTCAAATGGGACGTTTTTGACCATCCCCCGTACAGCCCGGACTTGGCCCCTAGCGACTTCCATCTGTTCTCGTACATGAAAAAGTGGCTTGCAGCTCAGGGCTTTGCAATGACGAAGAGCTTCAAAACGCCGTGATAGGTTGGCTTAGTTCACAGGCGGCAGAAGTTTATGCAGAGGGTATTTCAAAGACCGTGAAAAGATATGAAAAATGCTTGAAACTGTTTGGAGACCATGTAAAGAAATAGAAAAAAAGCTGTAGTTTTCAGATGTATATAACAAAACTTTTGTATGTATTTCAAAACGGAGGTTACTTTCTGGATAGCCCTCATACAATGGAAGAATGTAAATAATTCCGCCAAATCATGGTATAAGGTATTCAAACATGATTATGCTAAGCGAAAATCCTTTCAAAGAACTTGCAGGCTTTTCTTTATCTAGGCTGGTGCTTCCTTGGTCAAACGTTGAGGTTGAAAGGATATTCAGCCTATTAAATCTGTGAGAACGAAAACGAATCGAATGCGCACAAAAATAGTGAACGCTATACTGGGAATTCGTGCAGGTCTTCGCAAAAATAATCAATGTTGCAACAATTATGAACTTCCTTCAACCGTTCAAAAAAAAAAAAAAAAAAAAGACAGTGGAAGCATATAAATCTAAACCATCAACATCTACTGCAGCTTCACCGAGTACTGCAACTACAATTTCCACAATTTATCTTTTCCATAATGAGGACGAGGACGTAATTTGTGATGATCTAGATGTTCTACACAATTTTTGGGTATGATGTATTTTATTTCGTTTAATTCAATGCAAGGGGCTGCGATTTATTATTTTTAAGATATAGAATGAATACCTGAAATCTAGTTCTTTTGAGGGCATTTTTAGTTTTCTTTTTTTTTTACGCCAAATTTGGTTGGAAAAATATTTTACTGTTGGCAACAGTTGGAGAAGTAGTATCGTTTGCAGTGTACTTATGCCGCTTATACTAACTTATTTGTTTTGATTTCATAGATAACCGGTTATGATCAGCTGTGTATTTTGAAAAGGAAGTAATTTGGATGTAAATACATTCCATATATTTTGATTTCAACCGTTATGATTTATTTTTACCAAGAGTAGTAGATATTGTTGTTGAACCATAAAGCATTTTACAAAATGAGCTTCAAACGTAAGTTCCCTTTCTAGTTTTGTCTTAAAGTGAGGTTAGTTTTTTGTTTGCCGTTTTTTCGCTTTAGTTTTGGCATAGTATATGTATTAAGCCAGTATCGAAGGATTTATAAATACGTTTTCTCCTAGTTCCCGAAGACCATGAGTTTGTGGTGCCCAGAAGAGCAGTTTTGAGTATGGAAGATATGCAGATGTGGGAAAAGTCAGAAGCATATTTGGTATGTATACTACAATAAGGATGATTATTCGGCAGTATGAAATATTCATAAGGTTGGCAATTCACTTTATTGTATTTGTCTCCAGAAATGTTTCTGTGTATTCTTGTTGTTTCCCTTTCATTGACATTATATTGCTAGCCATAGCGTCTATTGCACAGAAGTATATTAAACTCTGTGAGATTTAACTTGTCGGGCCCCAAAAAGAAAGAGAAGCGTATATTTGTGTCTCTTTCTTTACGATGACTGCTGAAACTCCTTCCAATGAGCCGGGTTGTTCATTGGCGGTACATCCTTCATCTTCGTCCGCGGACTCTGGTTCATTTTCTCCGTGGATGTCACAAACTTCATTATTTCAGAATCTTCATTTTCTTCCTCTGAGTCCGAGTCTTCCAAATTAATTATAAACCTATCACAAACATTGCCCGCCAAAGTGTCTTTTTCCAAATAAAATTGTTCGAGCTTTTAACATGCTCGCAAGCATTTTTCCAGTTTTCTGCTGTAACTTTTCCAATAACCCCATCAAATAACTCTTTTGCATCGCAAGATTTAAAAGATATGTTATGCTTTGCAACATCATTGTTTATTTGTGCCCAGAGTAATTCTATGGCATTCAAATCACAATGGTATGGAGGGAGCCTTAGTGCACAATGCCTATGCGTTTCAGCAATACAATCTATCTCATACCACATAAGATTGCATTTTTTTTTAATTTTATAAGCTGATATAATACTGGTTTAGTTGTTTGCAGGTCAAATTCTATATAATTTTTTCGGTGCCTTGCTTGCATCTCTGCCTTCAATGACAAAGTAGTAGAAGCTTTATTGAGCTCAATGGAATGGAAAGCAGCACTGTCGGTTACAATAATACTGTTATGAATATTAGGTAACAATTTATTTATGAACCAATCATTAAACACAATTGTATTAATTTCTTCATGATAGGTCTTTGTTGATTTTGATTTGAAACTCAAAAGTGCATTGGAAATAAATTCATTGGAACATTCTGCATGTACAATAATAAAACATTGTCCTTTCCAATCAGAGTCCTTAATGAAAAATTGATATCGTCCTTTTCACTTTTCCACACTCTGCTTTTGGTGTAGCTTACATCTATCCAAGTTTCATCAAGGTAAACAATAAATCGACTTGTGGCTCTTAAGTTCTTTCATCCTTCTTAAAAACTTGAATCTCTTGGTGTCAACGTCAGGCCTTTCCATTAAGTATTTCCTGCTTTGTTTATTTTGATAAATCTGAAATGTATTTTTTTCAGAATATGCCTTAAGCTCCAAATGCTGACATCCAATAAGCCATCATTTTTTAATGCATCATTTATATCTTTTAAGCCAGGCAGAAAATTGTTGCGATACAATGAATAAACAATATGCCGTATGGCAGCGACTGTAAAGAACATTGTAGTTTTTTTGGGAGTTCTGTTTGGGCATTTCTTACCTGGAGTACATAAAACAGCTCCACTTTATTAAGCTTTTTAAGAAACACCTGTGGCTGTCGCAGTACTTTTGACCACACTGGACATAGATATAGATGGCCTACCACAATTTTAGCACCTCATATTCGTCACAAAAAAAACTTGTGAACATTAAATATCACTTCCTTGCCATCCGATTTCACAGCTTTTTCCTGTCTGCCAACACAACTTGAACTATCACTAAAACAAGTACAATTCCGAGAATGAAATTTAATATTAAAGCTAAGTTTTCATATTCAAACATTTTTTGCTTAGCTACACAGCAGAATACAACATGCACAAAACAGCTTAATCGCAATTACTCAGTTCTTGCACTTCTTTGCTTTAGAAGGCATTAAACACCACAGATGCTATGTATGGGTATTTGCAAAGTGCATGTAGCCATTTAACAGACAATAGAGGGCTTGGAGGGGGCGTGTGCTTTCCAAGAATTTAGACAGAGTAGGTAGAATGCCCCAAAGACAAGGACAGAACCAAACCGGACAAGTTAAATCTCTAGTAATTAGCTGCTTTACAAAGCATAAGTAGTTGTTTAAAATTGCTAGAGTTAGGGTGTTGGATTTACTGCTTTGCACAATTCAAGGAGTAAGAAAGTTTACAGCTGTTAAAATATATATTTTAACTTAGAATTTTTACTCATGAATGAAAGTTTTGACGACAAAGGCTTGAGGTGCAACTATCAAACAACTCTCGCTGTTTGTTTTCAGGAATACTTAGGCTTCATTATGGCCCTCAATGAAGCAGTTAAAGGGAAATCTCTATCAATTGAATGCCCTGTGAGTGAAATCACAAAAGGTGTGGTTGCCTTGCTTGATACTCTGGACCAATGGTTGGTTGAGACTCCTCCTATTGTACAACCCCAACGGTTTGGAAATCAAGCATTTAGAACCTGGTATGCAAAACTAAAGGAGGTAAGAAAGTGGTATTCTTAAAATAAGATACCTGAGGTAATAGGTAATTACGCCTAAGCTGGGCTGCTCCAAAAACAAGGGAAAGAGAATATCAACCATGAAAACAAGAGGAACAAAGTTTTAACAATAAATTTGCGAAATATTGATGATGCTTTTACCAGTTTTATTTGACAGAAATGCCTTACTGTTTCCATAAAAGTTAATACCTAGTAGAACGATTCTGTTGCACAAGTTCTCCATCAGACACACATTGTAGCCAACAAACAAGATCAAATCATCACACTCATGTTTTCTATAATGCAGTAAACCAGTTCTCTCCATCCCCCCCATTTTTTTTTCTTTTCTTTCTTTCTTAATATACATAACTGGCACAACATCTTTTCTGCTGACACTCAAACCTTCCTTTTTCTTTGGTGCAAATATTTGTTAATGGGCATCTTGTACTAAAGACTAACAACAGTGTTCATTGTGCAAGGAGCTAGCTGCTTATTATGGCTTTCAAATATAGTTTACCAAACGAAACATTGAAGGCATCTCTAATATGGTATTCCAGAGAAGATTTATTTTTATCTTCTCTTCTAATCGATTATGAAAGCTATTATTTAACTGCAGTTTGAAACCTTACTTTTGGGAACAAATCTTTATTACCATGTGTAACATTTATGAGCTAAATAGTAAATAAACAAGAATATAGAATGATTATGGTTTTACATTTTATGGAGGAAAGTGAGGGGGGAGTCATCATCAGCCAATGTTAAATCAGTGGCAAGATAAAGCAGCAATAGTACACTGCAGAAAGAGAGTACCAGACATACTGCAGCATCGCATTATGGGCGAAATCACTTCACACATACACTGCATTGCTTTTATTCTTTAATACCATAATTACACACAATAAACAATGAACCTGGTGCTCTAGTATTTTCATGAATTTATGGCATATTTTGTCACTTTTGTTCCATATTACTGACTATCTGATATCGCATGCATCTCACCCGTGGCATCATGGGAACATTGGTTATATTGTCTTTCTGCTGCCAATATTTGAAATCCCAACATAGCTGAAAATATGATTGAGGGCCCTCAGCTTCAAAGCATAACCGAGGAATGTTTTTAGTGGCCGCAACTGTGTAAGGGATCCGCGATCTAAAATCTGAATGATTCACATTGACAGCACTTCAGAATGTTGCCAAAAACTGCCAGAAATCACTGTATAAGAATGATCACATAAAAGGGAGGGTGGGTGAGTCATATATTATCACCACAGTAACATCTAACACACCAAAACATTCCTCATAACACAAGGATTACTCTGAATATAAAAAAAAAACTACAATTTTGTAAGTAAAACATCTCAATTCAGCCATAATCCAATACTGCAGTATAACCGCTACTTTACCCTAAATATTGTTGATAGAGTTAAAATATTTCCTTGGAGTACAAAAATCTAATGAAGCAGTTGTATAACAGGGTTCCCAGTAACCTGGAAAGCCAGGGAATTGCCAAATGGTCAGTGGAGTATTTAAAAAATTGGTGTGTGTCAGGGAAACTGGTAAAGTTATCATATGTGTGGTATTCATACTGATGAAAACCTGCATTATTAAGGAGGATTACAACATTTTTTGCTCCTTAAAATTCCCTCTGAACCCTTGAAGTGATGAGTTTCAAATTAAATGCAGAGGAACCGGCATGTATATAAATGCTTTCACACATATTAGAGATAAGCTTATTCACCTTTTTGTAACTGCAGTTTCAGATTAAATTACTCCATCATAAATCTTTAGTGCCCCCTCCCCCCACCCAAAAAAAAACACATTTCAACTATCAGTGGCTGGATTCATTGCTTAATCAAGTTTGTAGAATGACTTGGTCATGTACTGGGCAATCAATTTGAAGCCTACTGTAAAGTGTGCAGAAAGAAGTTTAAACTCAGTAATGTGGGTTGCCAAGCATTACATAGAGGTGAAGGGGGCTGTTAAAAATTGCACAAATACAAAATTGTGGTCAGCGAAATACAGTATTTTGATCAGGGGAGTTAGCTTCACATTTTTGCTGGGAACCCTGTATAAACTTTAATCTGTGACCCTCTGTACTGTATATGAAAGCTGAATTGTGTATATCTGGTAATGCCCTAAATTAGCAGTTGGTAGCTGTGTATGATTCTAGGTACATCAGAAACTTTGCTATTCTCTTAATTTATTTACTTAAAAGCTATTTCTAATAGGTAGGCTACCAATGTAGCAAATCCGTTCTGTACTTAAACCAACAAATATGTATATATGCGTACTCTAAGGTACGTGGGCATTGAGATGAACTTTTAAGGCTGTCTCTCTTCAGTTACATTGGCAGTGTTACCAGCTGCTAATTGTGATAGGCAAAGAATAGCCTTATATGCATGAAAGGTGTATTTTATTGAAAATGGTGCAACAATATTTCCTATAGGACTCAACTGTTGTCAATAAGTGTAAACTTTCATGTCTTGGTTTGTCATATTCATTGTATAAAATAAGCTAATAAAGCAAACATTTGCTATTTATAGAAAAGCCAAGGCCTTGCACCAACTAAATACAAAATATTTTATAAATAAGTCTGTGAAACATAATCTATTAACACCAATGTTAATTATGACAGAATATCACAAGTATTACAGATATTTATTTTTTACTATTAAACTGTTACTCATAAATTACATGTTTACAGACTATCAAGCATAACCAGTGACTAATATGGCCTCCTTGAATTTCCTTAGATTGTATATAGAGGGGTAAATTGTTTGAAGTATAGGATCAAACAATATTCCACAGATTATCTACCTCAAGATTAAACTGCATGTTAAGATAATGGATTAAAAATATTTAAAGCAATGCACAGTAATTAAATATATAAGATTGCCATGAACTTTTTTTGAGGGGAGAGATTTCCATTTATATACCACCTTGATATGTAAGATAATATTGCTGGTTTTGACTTTCATGATGGGCAGTTGTTTCCAGCAAGAAGTGTAGGAAAATGAGTTCTCCTGGAGATAAGACCTATTTAGATTGATTACTCATCCTCCAAAATTTATCAGTAAATTTCTTCAAATTTCAAGGAACATATTTCAAGAACTAGATTAACTTGTTTAGTAATATAGGATATACTCCAGTCACTTAGCATTTATAGCTACTACCTTCAAAAGCAGAACACCTGTTTAAACATTATCCAGAATTCTTCAGCACATATAAGAAAGCTGAACTGTTTTTGTTCTCATTCCATAATGAACTGCATTCAGGGATACTTAATGTCATGTATTTATTATACCGCCAGCAAACACACAATTCAGGAACATTACTTATTTATAGTTCTGTACTCATTCTGACAACTTGTTTGCAAACTAAAGTAAACTATATTGATAAACTCAGTGTAGTTATAAAAATTAATAACTAAACTTGTAACAGCAACACCCAAATCGAAACTATTTGAAAGATAAGTGTAGGATAATAAACTGACCAGTTGCTAACAAATGCATATGAATTTATTCCATGCTCTTTTCTTTATTTTAGGGAGCATTAGAGCTGTTAGAGAAAGCACTTCCAGAAGAGTTTCACAAAGCCATACCAGAGATAATAGTCTATCTCACTGAAGGATTTGGTAACTCAACTCGCATTGATTATGGTACTGGCCATGAAATGTGCTTTCTGATGTTCATGTGTTGTCTTTTCAAGATTGGTGCTTTAAAGGAAGAAGACAAAATATCAGCTGTAACCCATATTTTTAACAGGTGCACTAACAATAAAAGTTTTACTGAAAATTAATTAAAAAGCAACGTTAAATTATTTCTTGCACTGATAGATTAATTTGATTTGCTTAATGTAGATGCAAAATAAAGAAGGATGACCAGATGTGCTGCATTTCTCAAATGCACTTTTAATAAGTTATCCAGGAACCAAAAATTACATTTGATTTAAAAATATAAAATTTGTTCCAGTAAGATGAATGGCCAATGAATGTATAAATGAAGAACAATTAGAAAGCTAAAATCATTTTATTAAAGATATCCCTCTCTTGCTCTGCCATCTCCCCCTCTTTCAGCCAGACAAACAAAAACAGTGTTTTAAATAAGCAGTTGAATGTTTTTTCTGTATCCTTCATGTAACCAGAAGTCACCAGCAATCCATTTAACTAAAGTGTAACTTTCTGGATGAATTGGGGAGATTTGAAAGACATGAATTGATACTCTGATTTTCACCAAAACAGGCAATTCATTACATTTCTGATAATCTATGAGATTATCACTAGCCATGTGACATTAGGGTATGTGTATAGATGCAGCATGTATTTGCAAAACATATCTCATTGAAAAGAATAGATCAATGCAGTACTATCCGTTATGTTGACATACAGTCTGTAGAACATAATACCAAACATATCCTTAAAGAATACAGTTGTCTTTATATTAGCACATTTCTTCTAAGTTTATATTTACAGTGTAACAAAAACAACTTTGATATTTTTTGCTTTTAGTATCTGTTTCTTTTATAGTTACACATTCTTCAAATGTAATTGACTGTCTGGTGTGAGCTAATAGAAAAGATGCCAAGTTCTGCCAAAACTACAGCAGTATACATAAAATATCTAGTAGTGTATTAAATCATTTTAATGCTGTGTTTTTATTTCAAATATCTCACATGTGTTTCTGTAGCATTGGCAAGTATAGAACTCAGCTTTCTCCTTACAAGACCATTCTGGTAGATTCAAGTCATTCATTGAACATTTTAGAAACTTTGGATTTTTTAGGGGGGGCGGGCTTTAACATCTAAAGTCATATTGGCGGCTTTGCCATTGGAACAATTACTCATCAGCAACAATGTTCACTCACTTACTGTGGTGTTAATCTGTGAGGAGGTAGATATTACTTTTGGTTACTGCATTAAATTCCCACTGCCATACATCTTCCAGATTCTAAGAAGGATGGGGAATAACCCTGACTAAGGAAAAATTCCCACCCTCCAGCCAGAAATCAAACCTGGAACCTCTGGATTTGGAGGTTAGCATATTAGCCGCCAGACCACAGAGGCAGTCATCTAGAATCTTGTTGGAAAGCCAGCATTTATATAAAGGGATAGCAGATATGACCTGCTTGATCTAAAGAAGCTAAAAAAAATCAAACATGTTTCCAAATTTTATTTTGGATCATATACTCCTTATCATCATTGTCAGCTGTGCTCTTTACTTAAACATGCTTAAACAGTTATATTACTGTACAGCTTGCGTAAAATTGTCATGACAGTTCCCCACTCCTGAAGCATAGATGCACAATAGCACTGACCAGCCCATTACTTAATAAGAGAGGTGGGGGTCAGTATTCTACCTTCTGTGTGTTCAAATGCAAGCTAAGCTTATACATTTGTTGTATTGTGTATGTGACTGCCTCCGAATTCTGATCTCACTTGTAGTCCCTTGCTCCCCCACTACTCTCATTGCTTCTCCTCATTTCTCCTCTCTTGCACATGTGGGATGTCACAACGTTTTACACAAGCTGTACATGAGATGGTAAAGAATTTTCAGAATGATTTTACATGCTTAAAATTCCAAGTTTTTTTTTACCCATTTCCTGCTCATACTATCATGTGTGGAAAGTTGAAATTCCTGCACTCTGTGCATTTTGCATT
Source organism: Deroplatys truncata (assembly GCA_030765065.1). NCBI lineage: Eukaryota > Metazoa > Arthropoda > Insecta > Mantodea > Mantidae > Deroplatys > Deroplatys truncata. Next base: position 74,342,730 of record CM060975.1, on the reverse strand, counting down.
TTTATCACAGGTGTTAATAAAATGTATTTCATCCTCCAGCTTTTGATGTGTATATTTATTGTTGCATGCATGGAATATAATCATATCTGATAGTAGTATTTTACCATTTAAATCTTGCTGTTTTACTTCCCTTTATTTGTTAAAATTTACTTACAATTTAATTCACATAGCATTTAAATGTAACTCTTTCAACGCAAGCAGGCATCACACCTTCAGAGTTGTTGACTGGCATGGTCAACAGTACCAGGTATGACTAAGCAATCACCAGTTTGCAGAGGCAAACGTGGTTGAACTTGATGCTGCTTTTGAACAGCTGAAAGTAATTCATTTTATTTTCGCATAAATATTTCTCTTATTCACTATTGTCGAAAAAATAGTAGTACAACATATGTGTTAACTCCTTTGCAGAAACTTGGAAGTGAAAATGCTTGATTTCATCTTGTATTTTCAAACTTTTCCCTTGTTTAGCAAAGATGCACTTACTGCACTTTATCACAATATACTATTATGATGAGACTCTTAATGAACAAAGATAACAATTTACATTGTAACTGAGTGGTTTATAATTTTTAGAATGCATAGCGTTTGTAAAGGATTTTATACCCTAGGTGTTTATATTTAATCATAGTATAATGCAGCACTGTTATGAACACTTTTGGCTTACTTGCTGATTTTTGTACTTAGGTATTTGCTCCTAGTAAGGAAGCTGCAGCTCACCTACAGGATGGAACCTGCAGGAAGTCATGGAGTGTGGAGTCTTGATGATTACCAATTTGTGCCGTTTATCTGGGGCAGTGCACAGCTCATTGGTATGTTCTGTAACATTTGAACTGATGGTTTTGACTTTATTTTACTCAGCTTAAATAACGACTTTAAAAAAATTGCTTGGAAACACAGCAAACTCTTTCTTTTCCAGGTTAATCACTAGAAAGTGGCACAGATAATCCAAAACTTTGTGGGGAGGGGTTTGTGCATGTAAGTGTGTGCATGAGCACGCGCAACATAAGGGAGATAGAGGACATTGTAACTTAAAAATGAAACCTTTACCAAACTTGATATCTAAGATGTGGCTCAAAAATTTTCAAAAAAATCCCCCTCACCTCAAACAACCCTTTACATGGAAAATTTTCATGCATTTTTTTTATTTTCTCAAAAATGGTTGAACAGTTTTGATTAAAATACCCTATGTTTAAGATAGGGATGGGACCTTGATACCTCTTGATACTCGGTTGTATCAGGTATGTCTAATATTTGGGATAAACCTTCAAATTTTTTTTCGATACGTTTAAATTTTTAAGTCTGACAGTTGTTGTGTTTAACTTTGTGCTAGATAAGGAATGAAAGGAGTCGAGATTTCATGTTATTGCCTTGCACGTGTCCTCAATCAGTTCTGGACTATTGTTGTTGATAGACTTTGACTGTGATTCTTGTGGGTGAGTCAATGCAACATTCCATGGACTCTTGTATCTAAATGAAAATATGTGAAACAATGGGGAAATGTAATATCCATTGTTAACTAAGTTGTGAATGAAGCGATTTAGTTGACACTTTAAATCACGTTTCTGTAATAACCTGGCTGGGCATCTCACTCTCAGTTATAGGTCGCGGGTTCAAACCCGGCAGAGGGCGATGGATTTTTTCGGGCATAAAAATCCTTAGCATGGCTTCCTTTGAAAGGGAAGTAAAGCCGGTGGCCCCATGTCGTAGATTTACGGCACGTAAAAGAACTTCAAGCCTTATAAAGACGCCTCTGAGGAAATTTACCGGTCTTTCACACCCAGTATGGAATGGGACGCTAAGAATCATAGTAGTTAAAGAGCGTCCATAAATAAAACTCAATTTATTTACTCCGTTATTACATTTACCTACTCTGTGATCAGAATCTGTGAATCTAGCAGAAACAAATCAGAACTTAAGACATGAGATAATACAGCACATGGAAATACTTGTTCTTTCCTTTCATGTTAGTTTGTGTTTATGCAAGTCAAACTCGGGTCACAAGCGTATCTTACAGGTATACTGTACAACTAATTTCCATAATATGGATAGAAAATCCTTTCTTATTTATTATTATTGTTAACACTACGCACCATAATTTTTGCAGCAATGCATCTGATAAGTGATTTTAATTAAGTATGGTCTCCTGATTTCAGAAACATCACTGGTTCTGTATCACATCTAGTTTTTATGTTAATTGCAATTTACTGCCTGAAAATGTGTCATTGTGGCTTGGTGCTGCTTTGCAATAACAGCAAATCGACTGTTAGTGTGGCCGTGGTTTGCTTGATTATTCTTGTACATGTTTGTGAATCCAACATTCATTGAACTCTCCGCTATCACATCTATTTTTAGAATAGTTACCAGGAAATGCAGAGTTGCATTTTTTGTAGTTCGTAGTAGCGACAAAATTCTTAATGCTGCTTAGTCCAGTGACAATCAGTTATGTTGTGAGTGTGGTGGAAGTGTGACTATTGTTTATATTGTGTTCTACTGTGAAAATGGTGAGTGTATCAGGAATTAGAAGAAGATGTGTGAATAAGTCAGACTCATTCTGTATGTGTGTGGGTGCTACATAATGAAGGGGCAAAGGCAGTCAATAACTACAGTAGTGAAATGTTTATACTATGTGTATTTTAAAGTAAAATTAGGAGACTTGGACAAGGCATGGGCTCCCCACATGCCTTTAAAACCTATAAAAGTGGAGCCATGGCAAACGTAAGGACCTTCCATTTAGGATAGGGATGGTTTAGCGTAAGCCCCAGGACCCTAGCAGTGACTTATTTTTGCGTGTGTAAAGTCGCTGGATATAATAAGAAAAACGAGGACAGTATTGTGTACCCGAATTTAAAGTTGGCGGTGAGAACCATTCCTCATGGATCAGAAATTCCAATACCTTCACTTCCTACCAGTTTACCTGACCCTAAGCTTCCTCAGATTCCAATGATGAGCAAGTTGATATGGATGTTTCAGCAACAACAGAAACAGCAAGTCCAGAATTGTTTAATCAGTTGGAGTTGAGTAATCTGATACGAGACCTAGGCCTCATGAAGGAAAAGAGTGAACTGCTAGGGACACGATTGAAAGAAAAAATCTTCTTGCCCCTGGAACTACTTTTTCTTGGTGTAGACATAGAGTTACGGATTTCAAGAAGGAAGCTGATCTGATCTACTGCTGTGACATTCCAGGACTGATAGAACAACTGAGGAGTGATTACCAGTCTGAAGATTGAAGACTGTGTGTGGATTCCTCTAAAAGGAGCTTAAAGGCTGTACTACATCATAATAGAAACATTCTAACTTCGATACTTATGGCACATTCCATTTCGCTTAAGGAAAATTACATCACAATGCTAACTGTTTTGGATAAAATCAAATATGAGCATAGGTGGGATGTGTGAGTGACTTGAAGATATGTGGTATTCTGTTACGACAACAAGCAGGCTACCCTAAATTCCCTTGTCGTTTATGTGAATGGGACAGCAGAGCTAGGGACAAGCACTGGTCTACACCTACCTGGCCCAAGAGATAATTGTTGACACCGGAGGTAAAGAATGTTACAAATGCTGCCTTAGTTGAGCCACAAAAAGTTATTTTGCCAGTGCTACACATCAAACTGGGAATCATGAAGTAGTTTGTTAAGGCCTTGGCCAAAAGTAGCTCCTGTTTTCAGTATATTGCAAACAAGTTTCCACATTTGCAAAGATCTGGAAGGCATTTTTGATGCGCCACAAATTAGAAAGCTGCAGAAAGACCACAACTTTGAACAGACTATGAATGCCGTTTAACTTGCTGCATGGATTTCAATGAGGGGCATTTGTGAAGTTCCTAGGAAATGTAAAGCATGAACAGTATGAAACAATAGTGAAAACAATGTTGGATCACATGAAAAAGTTAGGGTATGGAATGAGCCTGAAACTGCACTTCCTTCATTATCATCTCAATCACTTTCCGGAAAATCTTGGGACTGTTAGTGAAGAGATGGGAGAGAGGTTTCACCAAGACATCAAGGAGGCAGAAAGAAGATACCAGTAGAGGTGGGATGCATCAATGATGGCCAAGTACTGTTTGTGTTTGAAAAGAGATGGCAAACATGCAGCAGTCAGATGCTGGACAGCCAAGTGGTCATTCAAAGGGGACATCTAGGACTGTTTGCATTAAAGGTGACTAAATTCTTTCCTGTAATAGCATATTCTGGTTTTGTTTTGTATATACATTGCCTTCTTCGTGAATTCTTTGCTCACACTTAGTTGCTAGAGCACAGAAATCATGAACACATGTATTTCAGTATTATGTGAACCGAGATATTATGCTTTGACCACGGGTATTGACACTTATATCAATGAAACTTATTTATTTAGTCCCTGCTCACAAAAAATAATGGAATATACACTATGTGATCAAAAGTATCCAGACACCCCCCACAAACATACGTTTTTCATCTTAGGTGCATTGTGTTGCCACCTACTGCCTGGTACTCATTATCTGTGACCTCACTAGTCATTAGACATCGTGAAACAGCAGAATGGGATGCTCCGTTGAACTCACGGACTTCGAACGTGGTCAGGTGATTGGGTGTCACTTGTGTCAGAAGTCTGTACGCGAGATTTCCACATTCCTAAACATCCCTAGGTCCACTGTTTCTGATGTGATAGTGAAGTGGAAACATGAAGGGACATATACAGCACAAAAGCGTACAGGCCGACCTCATCTGTTGACTGACAGAGACCATCAACATTTGAAGAGGGTCGTAAAGAGTAATAGGCAGACATCTATCCAAACCATCACGCAGGAATTCCAAACTGCATCAGGATCCACTCCAAGTACTATGACAGTTAGGCGTGAGGTGAGAAACCTTTGATTCCATGGTCGAGTGGCTTCTCATAAGCCACACATCACGCAGGAAAATGCCAAATGACGCCTTGCTTGGTGTAAGGAGCGTCAACATTATACAATTGAACAGTGGCAAAACGTTGTGTGGAGTGACGAATCATGGTACACAATGTGGCAATCCGATGGCAGGCTTTGGGTATGGCGAATGTCCGGTGAACGTCATTTGCCAGCATGCGTAGTGCCAACAGTGAAATTCGGAGGTGGTGGTGTTATGGTGTGGTTGTGTTTTTCCTGGAGGGGCTTGCACCCCTTGTTGTTTTGCATAGCATGATCACAGCGCAGACCTACATTGATATTTTAAATACCTTCTTGCTTCCCACTGTTGAAGAGCAATTCGGGGATGGCGATTGCATCTTTCAACACGATTGAGCACCCGTTCATACTGCACGGGCTGTGGCGGAGTGGTTACACGACAATAACATCCCTGTAATGGACTGGCCTGCACACAGTCCTGACTTGAATCCTATGGAACACCTTTGGGATGTTTTGGAACACCGACTTCGTGCCAGGCCTCATCAACCTACATCGCTACCTCTCCTCAGTTCCGCACTCCGTGAAGAATGGGTTGCCATTCCCCAAGAAACCTTCCAGCAGCTGATTGAAAGTATGCCTGCGAGAGTGAACGTTGTCATCAAGGCCAACACCATATTGACTTCCAGCATTACCGATGGAGGGTGCCATGAACTAATACGTCATTTTCAGCCAGGTGTCTGGATACTTTTGATCACATAGTGTATATATGTCGTGGACTGTTTACAAAATATCATTATTTTTCTCTGTAAATGTTTCCAAACTTATATTAATTTGTTCAGTACTTTTTATTATTATATTCAATATATCTCTTATTTTGGTGTACCTATTGCAAGAAAATGTGATGTGATATATAGAAACAGACAATAGATTTGTGTTCAGCGACCCAAAATAGTTAAGATCACTTGCTGCAAGAAGAAAAAATTCAAAATGCTGGGTAGTGTTATTAGACATGACTAAAAATAGGAGATATATAATCTGTGGCAGTATCAAGATAAAAAATTGTTGCCAGTTGGAGAATGTCAAACAGGAACAAGCTATCACCTTTATAGTTTTTTATAAAGCGAGAATCGAGTATCAGTGCTCAAAAATCAGTATCAGTATCGAGAAATAATGGTATCGCCCCATCACAAGAAAAATAAAATGGATGTCTTAAATTTACTGCAAGCAAGTAGAAGTATTGCATCCTACCCAAACATTTTATACCAAGATTTCGCTGAAAATACACGTTTTGAGATTCCTTGAATAAATTTTAAAAAAATGTATTTCTAGAAAAATGTCCATTTGTGTATGTATGTGCATGAGAAAGAGAGAGAAATAACTAAAAAAACCAAATGGTATTTAAATTTAGCATCTTCTAAGGATGCAACATGAATAATTTTTTAGAGAATCCCTTTACGTGGAATATTTTTCATTATTCTCTCAAAAATGGCTCTTAATGATTTTGATTAAAATACCATATGTTTATGATATTTGCGTGACAAGTAAAATGTATATCTTGAATTTTCTAGGAATAGTCTGGTAGACCTCTTCATTTTAGACTCTTATATAACTGGCAAAATGTAATAGACAAATTCTTACTACACATAAACATTTAGATTTGTTTAAAGCACACAGTTTACGTCAAATAAAAATGTTTGTGGTGTTAACCATTTGCAAGATATTCTTTGTTATTGGTCTGAATTTTCAAGTACTTCTATTTTTTTTTAAGTGGTAAGTTGCTGTTCGATTTTTCTCATGGTCCTGCAATGAGTACGGAATTTCAAAGCCATTACATAGCAATCCACTTTTTAAAAATCTGTCACTTTAGCCTACAGTATTCTTCTTATACCAATAACAAATGCATAAATGTGTAAATGAAAGTTTGTCTCAGTTAACAAGAGGTGGATAGAATAAGCTTTTAAATAGTTTGTAGAAGAGTGAGTTGAGAAAGTCATGTGAATGCAACACAGTCGATTTGTAAACATTTTCACTATCACTTAAGCCTCCTCTACCTACAACAAATTATGCAATGAAACCATTTCTACAAATGTTTATCTTGATCAACATGAGGTAGATAGAAAAATAAATGATAGTTGGTAGAGAAGATCGTGTGCATTTAACATATCAGATTTTTAATTCAAAAAGTTGAATGCTTATATAAAATATCAGAGTAAATTTTACTAAGTCCCTGATGCTTAGGATATTGTATCTTAGAATACCATTTATACTTTTGTTGATTCAGATGCTAAAACTCAATTAAAATTGATAAAAGTGTATTAGTTCCTTTAGTGATCACAGGTATGGATGTAAACACTGTGTTTCAAATAAGCAGTTGTATATTTTAATTATATTTATTTGTCCACAGCACATCCAAAAATAGAACCTAGGTCATTCTTGCAGCAGGATGTTGTTGAAGGCCATGCTAAGGATTATATGTTTCTTAGTTGTATTCAGTTTATAAACAAGGTAAGAGTGTTTAAATCAATGTTGAACAAAATAAGAGTATAAACTTGCTTTGAATTTAATTCTCAGCTAAACAATGTATTGTGTTATGATTGTTAAAGGTGAAAACAGGGTTATTTGCTGAGCATTCTAATCAGCTGTGGAACATCAGTGCAGTACCTTCTTGGTCCAAAATAAATGCAGGATTAATTAAAATGTATAAAGCAGAGGTAAGTTAATAATGTCCCCATAGATCTGTCAGGTTTTATTTTGATATGCTATCAATGTCTGTTAAAACATTTCCAAGCAGAGAGAAAAATTTAGCCTATTAAAGACAATTGCCAATAATTAACCAGAGGAATAAATTATGGGAAAGGAAAAGGGAAACAGTACAGATATCAGTGTTGAAGTATCTTTAAAACAAACAAACAAATAAATAAATAAATATAGCTATTAGGAGAAAGATGAAAGTGTTTAGAGTAGTATGTGAAAACTTTTATTTTGGAATTCTAATTGATAGAAGAGGTAGTTGGAAGAAGCAGAGAATGTATTGCCCTTGGGAAAAGAAAGATTGCTTGCATAAGGCTCCAAATTTTAGTAGGTTGTTGCTTCATGTATGGAAAGCCGATTTGAAGTATTATATTTCGACTGTTGGGGAGCCGAACTTGAAGTAGTTGCAACCGCATGTATGGTAAAAAGTTTCCGGTAGCCTTCGCCCCAAGTTTAAAAATATTAACTTTATAATTTTGGCTGTTTCTTTTAAATATTATGTATTTTTGTTTGCCTTGGCTATTATTTTTTTTTTTGAGACATGAATGTCTTAGCAGGAAGGTGGTGCGACTGAAGAATGTAGGCTTACACAGATTATAATTTTACTTCACTCCTTTTATTAATGCTTGACACTATTTAAATAACACTTCACTGATATAGAGAAAGAGAGCTGTGAGATTTTTTTATTATTATTAATTACTTGCACTTTTTAACACAAACTATTTTTTGTCTCACACAAACTACGTATTAAATTTCTCGAGGACATGTCTCGCGTCCGATCAGAAATGCTGTCTACAACCAACGCGTCCAGTTATGAGCACTGTCTAGAAGCAACTGAATTGATTTTTACCGCCACATTTGTAAATTTCTGTATTTCAAGTCTCTGATTGGCTATTCCTAATCCAATAGAATACTTTTATTTAACTAAAGCTTTGTCTGGTTGTTGATTGGCTATTTCATAAACTGTCTCAAAAACTTACATTATTGTTGCTCCAATAATGAGTAGTAGCATTATTAAACATTCTTACTCATTATTGCCTCAAGGTTACCTCATTGTTAGCAACTTTTAACCTATTATTCTCACAGCTCCTACATTATTAAATTACGTAATACATTCACATAACATTATTACATGTATACAATAATATAAACATATATAATGGCTGTAATATACACTTTTTATATATTGTTACATACACATATTGCTTTAAGGCGGGCTGTTATTGAATTTACATATTATATAATTAGACTGAAATTATTTAAGTGTTAAAAGTACTGCCTCAAAATATAAAAGTTAGGTGGTTAGAAAGAATTTAGAACACATTAATGGAAATAGAAATGTTGTATAGTATAGAAATATGTGAACTTCAAGATGGATGAAAAATAATTAATTTGGTGCATAAGAGTATTTGTAGAACAGCAGTGGGGCTGCCATCAGTGAGATAACTGGTTGAGATAGAAAAAAGGCAGGTATCTAGAAGTGCGCTCATCATGGGAAGAGTATTAAAATCCTGAAATTAGAGGTGTTAAAAGAGTGATAGAAATATTAAGCGAAGTCCTTACAAAATAGGGGATTGTCAAAGGTATTTCATTAGAAAGAAGTGGTTTAGCAGATATATGAATACTAAGGGAGAATAGCATATTGAGTGCAATTATCAACAGTAGTAGCACTAGAGCTGATAGTTTTACTACAACTTAATTGTGGTTAACAAATGCTTTTCATGATAATTATTTCGAGACCAAAGGTCAAGAAATAATTATCTTATGAAAAGATGCATGAGTTTGAAACCGAAATTAAATTGTCATGTAAAGCTAGTAGCATGATTGCCACTCAGCTAGATAATCACATGAAAAACTTATTATGAACTCACCTAGTTTAGTGCCAACCACGTTTGTTAGTCACTGCAGTGTAGATTATTATGCATGTTTGTCAAAAGGAAACAAATGCATGGGATCTCTAAAATGATATGATTTTATTGAAACAAAATATGAAACAATTAACTAAGTTACAGGTAACTGAGGTTATGGAATACACTTAATAATTATTATTGATTGTGCAGTTGTAATTCTTGGGTTTTGAATTGACAGTTTGATTACTGCTACTGTGCAATTAACATTTCCTCGCAAATTTTCAGTCATACTGGAATGACATTTCTTGCTTTTGTTCATATATGGTTTAATGGAGCTCACATTTCTTTTATATTACCAATAGTTTGACTTCCAAAGCAAGGCATTTTCAGTTGCTATTATTAGTCACAGCCTACGTGATCTCACTCACTGCATTCATACAAATTAAAAACACCATGGAATACTATCAGTGCAGTACAGCTATGAGTAGTCAACTGACTAGCATGCTCTATCTGTCATTGGCTAATGGCATATTGAGCGTGATTATCAACAGTAGTAGCACTAGTACTACTACTGTTGATAGCGTTTGGAGAGGAGAAGTTTCAAAGATAGCTTACCCATCAGCTTTTAGATTTCTGATATCTTTCTTAACCTTTCTATACATGATGCCCATAAATTGAGTGCAAATTTTTCATGTGATGTTAGGAAACACCCATATGATTATTTTAGTGTAATAAACTTTGGGTTGGAAATCCACTGTTATGGATTCACACAGTGCAAGCCACTTGAGTCTGTAGTGCACTGTTTGTAGGATAAGCAGTGCTATTTAGGTTGTTTGTACAAGTTCTGACTTATTTCTCATCCCCTTTCCATTTACACTGAAACAGCTGAAGGGGAGAGAACACCCCTCTTCATTTAGTTATTCTCAACCAACCTGTAGAATGGGATTAGATATAGGGGAAAGAATTTAATGGCATTTCCGAAGAATTTAAAGTGGTCGACTTTACATTAAAGTACTGCCAACCTTAAATGGGGATTGCTATACTAGTCTCAAGTCAGTCAGAAAACAAATCTTGTTCTGAAACAACACAAGTCGATTAAATGACTTCCCAGTGTCAAATGTTACATCGTATTGTATTTCATGGGAAATTGTATTGTAAAAACAACAATTACAAAGTGTGGAACACTATGCAAGCACTAAAATTATTCCAAATAAATGCATACATCGAAGAACACAATGGTCTCTATCTAACCAAGGATTATTTGCTTTAAACTTGACAGTTGATGTGCTGCAAGATAATGCCTGTGCCACCAGCATAACAGCTGCAATTAACACCAACCACAGGTATATCTTTACCATGTGTATATTTTAGGAGCAGTTGCTGCTATTGCTGTCAAGTGAACAAACAGAATGTCACCAAAAGTAACCAGAGTACTATAATGGGTAAATATGTTATAGTTGGCTTTTGGTGAATTCCAATAGCTTGCATTCCCCATATCTGCTGTCATTCTTAAAACATGGATTGTTTTATGTGGCTAGAACTCACTGATATGCATTTTGCATATGGTGCTGCTGGCTGGAACTCAAAAGATTTTTGAGATATGCAGAGCTGTGAAACCAATGCCTAACATTTCCAGCATTGTTGTAAAACAACATGTAATAGTGTTGCTTTTTAACAATTAAGATTTAAACAACAATGTGTGTTCAATAATTTGCAATTCATTTCACTCTCCATAACAGTGTGTTTCTATCCCAAGGTTCATCGTAATAAATGCTTATATGAATACTTCCTATTGCCACACAAACATCTGCATTCATTTTGTGAACACTCTGTATCTATATCAGTGAAACAAAATTGTTTGGAAAGGAAACAATACACAGATAAATTAAGGAACATTTTTTCAAAAGCCGATATCTGCAGTTTTTGACAAAATTGAGATATGTGTTGTTTCGTATAGTTTAAGTAGCTGCCTTTCCAATGGTTATAATGGTTTTTCCATATTTCGATATCTATTGCACTCAGAAATGGTCGAAAAATGATTGTTTTCACAGAATACGATATCTACAGCTAAAGTGTTCTAACAAAACCCAATATCTGTGGTGAATAAAAGATGGCACATTTTTTCATGTGGCAGCACTGATAGTTGCACTAACATTGACGTGAAGTAAAGTAACATTAATGACAAGTACAATGGACACAATAAGTGAAGGTGGTGAATATTCTTCCCCAGTTAAGTTATGAGAGGGAAAGAGAAGAAGAAATGATGATTCTGTAAACAGAATGCATGAGGTGAAGATACCACAGTTTTTGAGGAGAAGAGAAATAAGACCTGATATAAGATGCAAACATAGTGTGCAAGAATTAACCTTTTCAAACATGGTAGCTGTAAGATGTGGAGCGAGAAGACTGACACATAGTGACCTGAAAGGTTAGTGATAACATTTCATTTTATTACTGTACCTAAGTTGTAAAATCAGTATGAGCTATAATCAAAACATACTTCAATAATTAGCCATCTAACAGTTAACTATTGAGAGTTTTTATAGCTCTCGTCCATTGTTGTTGCACATTATAAGAAGTTAGAACAGAAATAAAGCACATATTTCACTTCTAAACTAAAGGAGAAGGGGAAACAGACCTCTCTCTACTAAAAAAATCTCCAAAGAGCTTCACGACCATAATCACTTGCTATTACTACTACATACAATATAATAATACTACATTTAAAATAGCTATTGATTTCTTTATAAAATGCATGCATGTTTAGATTCTGCATTTTATCCTAAACTATGTAAAACTGTGAAATTATTAATGCTGTCACTTAAAGGTTTTCATGCAATGGTTTACACTCACAAAAACCAAGGCTGAGCAAGATGGTTTCTTGTTACATCACATAACTATGTCAAACCCAACAAGGAGAACTGTAGAACCTAATGATGTTCAGAAAAATAGGAACATTACTCTTCACTACAGTGTAAAAACTACTTCAGGAGATCTGGTTCATGTTTGTGCAAAAACTTTCACCCAAATCACAGGTAATTTATTGCACTTTATTGTTTAACAGATTAGAAGCTTTTTGTGGCCAAGAGACAATATGATTAAATCCCCCTCCCCCAATTGCCTTTAATGCACTCATTTCTCATTTCTTCATTCTGTTTCAGGAATAGGGAAAGATAGGATTGGAACACTGGTAAAACGTGTAAGAATGCCTCCTGGCTTTCCTGGAGAGCAGCGAGGAGGTGATAGAAGTACTACAGCTGACAAATCTGTAACTGAGGAAGTTATTAAACACATTAAAAGTTTCAAGTGCAGTGAAATTCATTACAACAGAGAGAAGTCATCCAGACTCTGCTTGCTACAGAACTGAATTTAGAGAAAATATGGAGAATGTTTTGTGCAGAACAAAAGAAGAAAGGTTTGCCAACAAACAATTTTCTATTCAAAATTCAAAATTGGCTTCAGTAGTCCACATGAGGATGTGTGCTCTACTTGTAAAAGATTGGATGTAAAGCTGAAATGTCTATCGCTTACTGAAGAAGAGAAAATATCTATTCTTGGTGAGAAAGAACTTCATAAAAAAAAGCTTACAAATTCTATAAGTTTCTAAAAACTGAGGATGATGATGCTGTAAAAGTACGTTTCAATATTTAACAAAATCAACCCATATGAAACTTTCTGTCACAGATGTGTTCTACAGCAGGCAAGTTTGGCTGTACAATCTGACGACGATAATGATACACAAAAGTACTCAGAATCCAGAAGACATCTATAGCTACATCTGGTTAGAGACACAGTCAGGTCGAGATGCAAATGAAGTATCCTATGGCATTCTACATTTCTTGGAACATCTTAAACATGGTTTAAAAGAGAAGGGGTTGAAGAAGCGAAAGCTTATGCTGCTTTCCAATAACTGTGCAGCTCTCAGAATAAGAATTCCATAATGCAGTACTGATGCTTTTTTTTTTAATAAGAGAAAAGCAAAATTTTCAAGGAGTTATCTCAGGTTTTCCCTGTACCTGGCCATAGTTACATGCCACCTGATCATGTATTTGGGAGAATAGAGAAAGATTATAGACTTAAAGAAGAAATTATTTCTCAACAGTGCTGCAACATATTGAAGAAGCATGCAACAGTACAAAAATATGCTTGGTCAAAACTGGAAAATAAGGGATTTTAAGAAGGCTTCGAGTCTGGCATTGAGGTCCAAATTGTCATTTCGGATTTCAGTAGCAAAGGTTCTTACTCTAAAAAAGGAAAAATTGAAGGAGAAAGCGAAGAGCTTCTTTTGATCTAGGTATTTTGGATTTGACATTGAATGTGAGGTGCATAAAAAAGGTGTCAAAGACTTAAAAGTGTTTGCTGAAACCAATGAATTTCCCAAAGTGAACCATATACCGTTGGAAAAGAATCGGGATGTTGAAAAACTAATGCAGTACTTTACAGCTCCTGATGATGCCAAAGCATTTTATGCAGATGTGATGGCAGCAGCAAAAAAATGAATGTAGCACAATGTTATAAAAGAGACATACTTAAAACTGTTTTCAAATCAGTATACAGACTTATTCTAGTTGGTTCATAAGTAAACATGTTTCAACAATCACTTGTTTTTTAGGATCATAGCATTGTTGAGGTGACCACCGAGTTTATTAAATAAGTACATGGTCACCAGCTTAAGCGGCCACAGTTTTAATGCCACCTGGATCATGGTCACGTGCCACTTTCTCCCCGACAGTTTTTCCCCACACAGACCATCTTATGTGTCGATTCAAATAGGATGAATGGACAAGATCAACTGAACCATTATTATCTCACAAATTGCAATATTGAACGTCCCTTACATTGCTCACCTTACTGAATTGTTCTCCTTCTGCTCGAAGATAGGCATTGCAGCATCTTAATGGATTGCAATTCTTCTCGGGATATGTTGGTTATTTCTTCCCATATATTATTTTGCAATTTTTGTAATGTTTGGGGATTAGATTTATACGCTTTGTTCTTTCAAATTGCCCCACAAGTAAAAATTGCAAGGCATGAGGTCTGGGGATCGAGTGGGTAAATCCCTACACTGATCACTTTGTCACCAAAGATGTCAGGAATTGCATCCAAAGAAGTGCGACTTAATGGGCTGTAGCACCGTCTTGTTGAAATACACCGTGCATCTGCACTTCATCTGTCAATGCAGCATTGTAACACCGGCCTTAGGATCATGATCATTGGACTTTGATGTACGAGTTTTGAATTTTGAGTTGCCCATTAGCAATTTTTTTGAGAGTTAACGTGTTCATTCAAGTGAAACCACACCTCGTCACTGAGTAACTCAAATTGGATTTATGTTGCCACTACGCACAGACTCCAGAAACCAGGTGCAAAATTGTATTCTGCTTTGTGGGTCCCTCTCCTTCAAGGCTTGCACTTCTGTTGTTTTATAAGGCCACAATTTGAGTATTTTTGTCACTTTTTGTACTGACCCATAGCTGACTCCTGCTTGCTGTGCTAACTTTGAGAGAGACTTTTGTGGCAAACTTTCTAACTGCATACCGATATCATCAATCTTTTCCTCTGTTAAAAGGTGACATTTTCAATTTTTTCTGGTCTAACACTGATCCTGTACTTTTTAATTTCTTGACTACTTTATTAACTGTACTTCTGTTGGGCAAATCAACATCAGGAAAGCATTTCCGAAATGCTCTATGACACAAAGATAGCGATTTGTGTTCTATAAAGTTGCAACAAATGAAAAGTCTTTGTTCTATAGTAAATTGGACATGACTGGACTAACACACAACTGAAAACCACCAAAGAATGTTATCTACTGCTTCATTTGTCATACGTGGCATGAGTCAGGTCATGCCATATATGATGCAATAGCAGGAACTGGAATCTCAGCAGGCGAGTGGGTCGTGCCCGAGACCAGGAGGCGTAAGAGCATGGCCGCTTAATCTGATGGCACCATGTATTTGAAAGTATTTCTGTTCTGAAGTAATTTTGTTGCTCTATTTTGGGTATTTTAATTGAATACTGTATGTTTCTAGAGGAATAATATTTGTACTTCTAAAGAGATATTGTTGGATTAGGGCTACATGCCTATATGGATTAACATAAACATTATGTAATACCCAGAAAAATGCCCCAGAAATATAAAAGTTGTAACATATGCACAAAATTCTCTTTAGTAATATACAATTAAAAATCTGATGTGTTACACTCACATGACTTTCTCTACTCTTGTACACACTATTTTTACAAACGCCTATTCTCCATATGCTTCATGTTAATCGAGATATCGAGATGTCAATCTTATTGGTAATTTTCTTGTAGATGCAAGGGAAATATGGTAGCTTTTAAGCGATAGTCAAATATTTTAACGCTGATTGCTATGTGGCACATTCCATTCTCTTTGCATGTCCAGGACATAAAAAAAATGAATAACGCATTTGAGAAAAAGTATAAGTATTGGAAAATTTAAGGAAATAACAAGCAATATCTCGAAAACGGTTCACTCAACAAAAGAAATGTATATGACATAAGTTGTGTATTTTAACGCGATCTACATTTTTTGTGTAGTAAAATTTTGTCTATCTCTTATGGTTTACCAGTTATGCAAAAGTCGTTCACAATGAAGAATACGTTTGGAGACATTCCCAGAAAATTCGAGATATACATTTCATTTCTCATGACATTATCTTAAACATATGATATTTTCATCAAAATCGTTAGAGCCATTTTTGAGAAAATTAAAATTTTCGAAAAATCTTCCATGTAAAGGGTAGTCTGGGGTGGGGGGATTTTCATGAAAACCTTCGTGTCGCATCTCTGGAAGATACTGAACCTAAATACCAAGTTTGGTGCTTATCCGACTGTTCGTTTTTGAGTTATGCTGTTCACAGACACACAGACACACAGACAGACACACACACGGACATGTTTCCAAAAATGCTTTTTTTGGATTCAGGAGGTCTCAAAACATGTATTTCCGGTGAAATCTCGGTATCGAATTTTTGGGTGGAATGCAATACTTCCCCTACTTACTATACGTAGTAGAAAAAGTTAAAATTTAATCTACAGTTACAGCATATTGTCTCACATAGATATCGGGTTTTTGTGAAAACTTTGAATTTTCTGGGATAAATAAATAATGTTAGATAATTTCCTTCTAAATCAAGGTACTGGTGTCTTAAAGATGTTAGCATGTACATCTGTATAACAAAAACACAAATAAAATTACATAAAAATTTTAAGTGTAAGCATAAAAAATATATAAATATTTCAAAATTTTGCTTTATGTAGATGTGATTCTTGAAAAAATGCTCTTCAGTTTAGCAATGAAGGAAGAGAGGGGTTGATATTGGATAAGGGCAGATGTAAGAAAGGATTAAGAAATGTCTTTGAATGAGGAGTTTGTTATTATTGAGAGGGAGGAAGAATTAAAGCATATGACATTTTATGCAATGGAACAAAGCACTGGAGAAATATAAACAAAAGAGGTCCAATAAAGGGGATGCTCAAAATGATGGCAGTAAACTTGGACAGTTCCTATACAAAGTTAAAAGTAAGTGGGTTCAGTCATCTAGATGCACATAGCACATCAACAAACAGTCCATTAAAGTTGGTCCACAATAAACTGGGAAAGAGAAGGGAAAACAGAGACATTGGTTTTGATTCACAATACACCAAGAATAAAAAGTATTGATGACAATATTGATAATAACATAGAAAGTCTATTTTGGGTATTGGAATGTCAAAATGGCCAATAATGCTTTTTCACTGCTTGTAATTCAATCAATATAATGAAGGTTATTAATTCAAAATGTAATATAATGAAGATTTTTTTAAAGGAAACACTATTACTATTTTTATTTCTCTTATAAAAGCATAATTTAATTGTTTATGATAAATGTATTTTAAGGTTTGTTAATGCAGTTTTTGTTTCTTCAAGTTTGCAACTAGAGAGAGCTCTAGCAATGGTTATAGTTTGTGACCTCCTTGTATAATATCTACCATAAAGAACTGGCCTTTAGATGTATTCACATCACTTTCTCAGTGATGGGGTGGCATTGATGCCATGCAGTTTTTACCTAAAGTAAGTGTTGGAAAGGTCATGAAATAAGCAATTGTTAATATAGTTAATATTTGAGTTGATTTGTAACACTTATACTTCACTTACTTAATGCTCATTGAAAACATGTTACAAAAGCCCCGCTGTCATCAGCTTTCTTGTTGAATGCCAGTATTGCTCGAAGTGGATGTATTTCTCCCTGGTGGTGGATGGACACATCTTAGTAGGACATCACCAGGCAGGATGTCAAAGCTCATAATTCTATCTTTGTTCTTCCAGATGTGCATATTTCCCCATGTTGATAGTTATACTGCACCTCTTTTGTGTTTTAATAGCTTCAGATTTTCTTGGATGTTTAGATATACCTGCCAAAAATGCCATAAGATATTGCCAGTTTGTTTTCTTGTTTCATTCTTATATTTCTGAAATGTTGCTTTGTTTTGTAAGTTTCTTTTTGCCTTTCCTATATAAATTTGTTACAGTTCTTGCATTCAATCTGGTATATTCCTGATCTGTTAACTGCTGCAATTTCATCTTCTACTTTTGAGTTTATTAGGTTCTTTTAAGCATCGGCTGTTCTTTGGTGCCATGATGAACGATCAAAGAACAACCATTCCATAAAACCATACAACAGGTGCAACAGAACTAGCAACATGGGAAAATGTACATATCTGGAAGAACAAATACAGAATAATGAACTTTGATGTCCCACCTGAAGACATCCTACTAGAAGATTTGTATCCACCACCAGGGAGAGGTATGTTAATTTCGAGTAATACCAGCAATCGATAAAAAAGTTGATGATGAAAGCAAGGGCTTTACAAACATGTTCTGAATGTAAGTATGCATGCCTTACAGATTGACTCAAATGTTAAGCCAGGGCCGGAACCAAGCCATACCTTTTGTAACAATTCATAGCAATAAATAAAAATAGTGATATCCCTGTCACCAAGTTCTCCCTGCAATCTAATATGCAATTGTTATTTTTGCCAAATTCTATATTAGTTTTGTAAGAGTTAATTAATCAATAATTATATGTCATGTAAGTTATAATAGCATCCCTAAATTATTTGTATTTATTGTAAGGATAACTCAGTTATCAAGAATATTAGTAGATAGGTAGGAGTGTGCTTGCCTCTCATACCTATAAACCATGAAACTGACTGGATTATATTTAAAACTCTAGAAATAATTCTATTCTGCCTATGCTAGGTAAACAGTATTGAGACTTAAATGGAAAAGAAGTCCATATAATTGTGAACTTACCTCTACATTTCTTGTATGTTTTAGATTCTTGGAAAGTTCCCTGTCATCCAGCATGTAGTCTTCGGATCCTTGCTGCCATTCAGAATAGCACAGCCAATGCATCTGCCCTTGAACATTCCACGAGTCTAAGCCAGCTGCAGTAAATAATCTTGTTAACAGCATCTCTGTGAACTAAATTTGTATTTTTCCTGATCAGCCTTTAAGCTGTGTGCTAGAACTGTGATGTTTTATTCTATAAGTTCTTGAATGAATGAAATCCTTTGGTGAGGCATTAAAATACAGAAGTATGATTTTAATTAGCAGTCTCATATGATACAGCATCTTACTCTTACGTAATCTAATAATGGCTATTCATTTTGGCTACTGTACCTATGAACCTGTTCATTAATACTTTTTAGTCTGACTGGAGGCTATGCTTGCAGTGGCATATGACAGATTATGCTTGCAGTCAGGTTTGCCGTACATCCTAAAAAGCTATAACTGCCCTGGAAAAATGGTCTGGATAATTAAAGATTGTGGATTTTTTTAATAATGTTGTGCATACTCTAGCCATGTCTTTTTTTCTGCCAGATCTGGAATATGAATTTTAGCCACTTACTGTTTGATTATTTCAGTCATGTAGTGGTAAATGTACGTAAATTTGAAACTTGATTGCTGTGCCCTTTTATTTTATCTAATCACCAAGATTTCACATTCAGGTCTGGGCTCACTGCATGATCATTGCATTCTCTTTCTGCATCCATAGAGAATGTGATGGGCAGAGGGCAGTATTGGAGGTGGCATGTGGCTGAGTTACCTCTAGACACTTGGTTGCAGTTTGTCAGACCAGGAGCTGCAATTTCTCAATGAATTGGCTCCTTAGTGCAGAGTGCACGTGGTGCCAGATTTTCCAGCATAATAAAACTCCATAATGGCACTGTTAGCAACAATACTACCACAACACTACTGCAACACTCATCCACCCAATCTATTCATGTGTATTTTTGTCCCCATTACATGGTAAAAAATTATGGCAATCCTATTTCCAATGGCACTGAAAAATCCTCTTAAAGCGCATGGTCTACTGTCCATTCCAAACCAGAGTTCCCTCTGATGTAAACAGAAGCACGTGCTTCTGTTTGTTACGAACCCAAGAATATACTCTTACGCCAACGTAAATAGTTCCTTAATACATGTATTGTATTATGAAATATTAGAGCAGGAAAGGTATAGAACTGCACATTTTATTGCGGTTATCATAAGAACTCATCGTTAAAGGTAATGGATATATACTAGCTGTTAAGAGATTACAAAATATGATTTTCGCCTGCTATTGGGCTAACGCCGAGGGCATCTTGCTAGTTAATACCAACCGTATGTTGACTGTCACTCTGTTACATATACAAGAAATGCAGCAATGAATTCCCAGAGGTGCTATCTGAGTACCGAATAAACACTTTGCGTAACACAGGATATATGATAAGCGAACAGTCATTCATAATGCACTAACACACATATGCTCAGCTCAGGTCAAATCTTGTGATTTAGTCAGTTGGTATTTGAGCTCACATGACAGGAAGGTACGTGTAGTGCGAATAAACTGTTCAAACATACAAGCGGGAAACAGTTAAAAAGTGGCTAAAAACAAACAATACTTCACATATTCAACTCACTATTACACAATTACCCGACACTTGCATTATTGCATATTACGAAACTAATATCGGATGTTACAGGCATTTCAGTGAGAAGTGTAACGAAAGCAGGGAATATAAACAGACATAATACAACATAGAAGAGGATAAAATGTGGGAACTTGTTTTAAGTGCAACAGTGCTGTGGAATTGTGGATAAGCTTGTCATTATTTTGGAGAGTAGTTCCGATTCTGATATGGCAGCTGAGTCATTTCCGGAGGATTTGGATTTGGGTGTCGCACTTTTGCTCGAGGATTGTGATTAACATAAGTAAAATGTTCATTGCCGCATACTTATAAAATCGATTGTTACCTCAGGTTGCATTTTGAACTATGATTCTCTCGCAGGGCGCCTTTTTATAGATTAAATAGTGTTCAACAAGCAGTGGGAGGGGAACAAGCAGCCATTATGGGTGGGGATTGCAAACTACTTTCGCGCGGATAATACAAAGAGTTTGTTTTCAGTGAAAGGCACTCTGGTTTGGAATGGTAGAGTTTCAGTCACTGTTGAGCTCTCTAGAGTTTGGACTTTTTACAATGTTTTTTCTGAAGGGTTAAAGAGAAATTTATCCTCCAAGTGTGCAGTCTACCTTACACTAGGAAGTATTAAAACTTCACTGAGACATTATTTGCTTCTGTATCATGTACCTGCATTAAACACATGAACTTAAAAGACCATGCAGTGATAACAGCAAAGTTATTCATTTTCTGCTTCAATAACACCCTTGAGTACCTTTGCCTTTTCAATTTCAAAGTTTACTTATAAGGAACACCCCACTTGTTTGAAACTGGGATTTCATTGTGCTGCAAGTTTCAACAATTGGCTGTGTGCTGAGCCACTCTCCCAAATGATCTTTCTGATGTCACTGGCTTCTCTCATTCTATGTTCCTGCCACACCCCAAACAAAGGCCAGTTGCTCAAAGTTTAATGCTGGAAAACGGCCCTAAATATCGCATCACATTTGGCCAAAGCCATTTCAGTTTCTGTGAAGAATAACAGCTCAGCCAGGTAACCTTACAACCCAAATGAAATCCTGGTTTAAAATGACTGGAATGTTCCTTGTTAGTAGTATTAAACTTTCAGGAATTAAATTATGCATGATGGGCTTAAATAATGGTAACTGACATAATTGGGAAATATAATGTAAGTATGTACAAAAGAACTCGTGTGATGCAAACAGCAGGCTGTATATACAAAATCAGTTATCCTGTTCAGTCCCGATTGTTTTCCCTCAGTGGAATTTGCTTGGAACAGAAATTTTCTCTGCAAAAATAGTCCTTTTTGCCTGCTTTCTTCCATCTAGAGAGGAATGCCATTTTGTGACACTCTTGTGATCCTTCTCCTTTCTCCAACTTCATGTGCTGGGGGTGGTCAGATTTTAGGAAATACAATGCTAATAGAATGGAAGCTCCTTAGACAGTAAGCAAACCGAAGAACAAAACAGGGGGATGTTTTAAGTCTTGTGTCCCCTCCAGTGGCAACCCTGATTCTTAGTGTTCCAAGGATGAAAATTATTTCTACTTGCCCAAGTTTACAGCTGCATGCATACAGTTTGGTTTTATAATACAGTATGCAAGGCATCTGAACATCATTGAAGAAAGTCAAGTGGAATAAATTATTGGTAATTGGTGTTCCTTTGGATCCCAGCAGTACAGTATATTATCAAAGAGCACATTACATTTACATTGATAGCTTAAATGTAGTGTATCCACTTACAGTTAAGTGAGCCTATCACCCTAAAGACAGTGCCCTGTTTTCACTTTTCATTCTGCTTCCAGTACAAGGATATAAACTAGGTTTTTATGACAGGATATGTTGCAACGGTGTACTGCAACTCCAGAAAAAGTTGATACGTAACTTTCAGCTGCAAACATCGGTTGGGTAAAAAGTGATTTTAATTGGGGAAATATATATAATCTACAGCATACTAACATAATGACTGCAATGGTAATAGAACAAATGACATTAGACTGGCCTCATAATCAGGTGGACATCATTCCAGTTTCTCAATCCAAACTTCTTTGTTTTAATTCTTGGCTGGAGCAGGGAATTTCTCTTTAATTAAAATCATTCCCTACATCCCACATAGGGTTTGTCAGATCTCAGGCACCACCCAGAGTGCCCAGATTTAGAACATTTTTTCTAACTGACAGAAAACCTATGGTCCGGGGAAATTGCATTTGAATTGAAATAATAATAATAATAATAAGTAATGTATATAGCGAAAATTTACTTTCCATAAAATAACTTTAAAAGTGACCATCTACACTTGGGTTGAAGTTTGAAGTTCAGTGTACTTCTCTTTTTGCCAGTCAGAAAATAGTCATTCACGGTCACACTGTTGCTGTACCAACAATGTAGCAGTATTTTACTGAAACCAAATTCTTACAGCTGTTGTATTGTACAATGCAGGTTGTTATTCAAAGTATGGGATATTGTGCGATTTTTTAGTATTGTGTTCAGTATGAATCCAGCAAAAAGATACCTAGTTGTTTTTGTGATGAGTGGTTGACAAATGAATATAAGGACTAGGTAGATAAAGGTGCAGATGTAAAGTGTGCAATGTTTCATTTACAGTAAAGTATGATGGCATTACACTTCAAGGCATTCATAACAACATTGATGCAAGACAAAGACAAACGTAATATATAGGTATGTTTTTTTTGAAAAAGCTAGGACCCCTAATATGTTAATAACAATGCAAAATGTGCTAGCAATTCCAGTAAGTAATATGCACGTGGAAAGAATGTTTACTGGCATGAATGTTTGTGAACAGAACTAGTGAAAGTGGAAATTTATATAAAAATGAACTTGAGTGTAAGCTGTCAGGAGTTCTGCAAAATAGCCATAGAAAACAGACTTCTGAAATCTGCAAGGAGCTCCAAGAAATACAAACTTTAAGGTAGACCTAGTCACTGAAACTCACTTACTTGTAATGGATCTTTGAAATTATTCATTCTCTAGTGTGAAGATATGATGTTTATAAGTATGGCATAATTGCTAATAATGACACTGCTCAATTTAATTATTTTCATAGTATGTAGGTAGTTGAAGGGCAATAGATTCATATAAGACAAGTGTGATTAATGGCATAAAAACAAAACATTAAAATTTTCAGCACCTGCATATATACATGTCATCTCTATATGTTATCTCTAGCTGCCCCTAAAATTTAGCCACCATGAAAAGCTGCATAGATTTGCTTATTAAAAAGCTTTATATTGCTGAGTTTTTATACAAATGAACTTAATGTAGAAAAAATCAAAAAGATATACATAGTTCAAATATTTAATGTCTTTGCTCAAGTTATAAAAATCCAGAATTCTCTCAAATAACCATCTTCAAGAAGGTAGCACTATGTACCTGAGAATAGCAGATTCTTAGCTTTGGATTTTTATTTTGTCCTTTCTTGGAGCTATTTAAAATACATTATCTTAGTAGCCTGCAATTTTCAAGTTAATATAAAATCTCATTTTTATAATGAATGTCAGTTACCATTATTCACAGCTGGGTAACTCAAATTCATAATAATACTCTGGTTTTTTTTTTTGGTTTTTTTCCCCCTCCCTCCCTATATATTGGGTTGATGCATAAGTTAGTATTAGGAAGCTTGTCCATAGAATGCAAATGTCACACAATGATTGGCTGGTTGGTCCTTCATATTTCACAATTCTCAAGCATTGACCTGTATCATTGTGGATTAAAATGTTGAAGCAGTCTTCATCAAAGCCTGATGCTCTTCATGAAAATGGAAAATACTTGATGTGAAACTGGCACTTTTTGAAATGATTTGAGATCATGAAACATTTTCTACCTGCAATTTTCCCACCATCAGAATCCTCCCCACACATAGAAGAAATGTTTCAAGTTAATTATTACTTTTTTCTGCTTGGTATTTTTACCTTCTTTAGTCCACAAATGAGTATAACTTTCCTCTAATCTACAATATTCAAGTTTAAGCATAAGCACAATATTCTTATTTCAAATGTCAAAACAAACACAAAACTCCTAATCCTACAAGGCTGCTATGCTTAAAAAATGCTGCCAACTTATGCATCAATCTGTCTAATTAATCATCATTAGCACAACCAAGTAAAGACAGCCATTTTGTATCCACTCACACATTTGTCATCTTACTGGAAGCTAAAATAAAACTCATTATTTATCAAAATAACTAGTCTTAAAATGAAAATTGTAAATAATATTAAATTACAATGAATAAACTTAGCAAAATGGTAACGTCAATGTAATTGTTATACAATAATAAAAATGTGATTAAATATCACAGTTGATGCTCTGTTTGAAAAAATAAAAATCTGATGTGTTACATACACAACTTTCTCTAACCACTATTGTTTAATTTTATATAGCTACTCGAAACCATTCTTGTAAAAGCTTATTTTTCTATCTACTTCATGATAATCGGATAGACCTTTGGAGAAATAGTTCAATTCTACATTTCATTGTAGGTATAAGGGAAGTAGAGCAAGTTGAATTGATAGTGATATGTTCAAAGGTTGAGTGCTATGACTTTAAAACTCCATATCTACACTTTTCATGTCATTGCATTGGAATATAAGCATGCCAAAATAGCAATATGACTTAAGAATTGAAACCAATTTAAAGCGATGCACATTTTTTGTGTAGTAAGTTTTTGTCATGATGATAATTATCACCACCACCACTTGACTTGTACTCTTCAGCATGTATCAGAATACAGCATATGTACCAGTAAGTTATAGCTTTATAGTAACACTCAGAAACAATTTAGGACTGTACTAAGAACAACATTGAAACACACAAATGCCAACTTTTAAGAAATAGCCTTCTGTATGACAATGGATAATAAAGTTGAGAATGGAAAGAAAGATAGGGAAAACAAATGAAATCATCAAGCATCTCCAGAATTCTACTGTTAGCGCTGTAACTGTTACAAACAAATGTTTTAGCTTGTAGCATTACACCAGGTTTCCTTATGTCAAATAATTGCTTTTGACATCTTTTGAAGTTTGTAGCATCCTTATGAAAATAGTTTTTATATGTAAGAATTTGTAGTTTTCAATAACAGTTATCATCCCAATAAAAAGCTTTTGTATTCATTGAGTTTTAGTGTACAAGTGAACAAAAAATGTTCTTCCATGTCCTCGAAGACAACCAGAAGAGGGACAAGGCAAATATGTGTGGGAGGCTAGGGTTTTAGGAGGCCTGCAAAGGTTTAGGAAATAAACTATCGGATTAATATGTCATTTCACCATTCTATATAATTTTGTTATTCTCTGTTGCCCATATTCCACTTTCCAATTATTTTATTAACAGTACAAAACGATGTAAGAGAAAAGGGGTCTCTTGGAAACACCACCAAACATGCTCCCCAAGAATAAGATTTTCATCAGTGACAAATTAAAACAAGAACAAAATGTTTGTCAAATAAGGTACTTAAAATTACCAGAGTTCCAATTGTATTCCCCAAATGTGTATTGCTTAATTCATTAATTTAGTACATTCACTGCAAAATTTATACGTACTATAAAATGTTGCCTATATTTCCAAACTAGATTAAGTATTCTTTCCATTCCTCTCTTTTGCACATCTTTTGGATTTATTATCTCATGTTTCTTTTGAACAGTTTCAGAATGATACAGCTTCTATAAAGTGAAAACATTTTTAACAACAATGAATGCATGTAATGTTGCTTATTTGAGTAAAACCTGATATGGAATCATAAATCTTGTCAACCCAGTTATAAGAGGTTTGTAAGCCCGGAGAAAATGTAAACTCAAATAAAATGAAGAGATAAATAATTTTCTTGAAGAACTAGGTTACTATGGATAATTATGCATTTAAATTAAACCACCATTTAATGTAAGATTGTCTTTTCAATTGTTCTATTCCTTATTTTAGCATTGTGTATTAACATGTAACATCAAAGAGTAAACTAAAACTGAATGAAATTAGAATTTGTATTGGTTTCTAAGCATATGTAACAAAAAAACTTACGCATTTCATTTACAAATAGATATACATGTTAACTGTTTCAACTTTTAGAGCTAACATTGTTATTTTTCATAGAGTTTTGTTCCTATTAATTTAATGTTTGTTTATGAGTGCATGTGTAATAAACAAAATATACTTATGCCTGTATAATGTTGAAAATTTGATTTACTGTATAAAATCTGAGAAGAAACTAAAAAATAAAAATCTGATGTGTTGCATTCACATGACTTTCTCTACCTACTCTTCTACAAACATTTTTACAAAAGTTTATATTTCTGGATACTTCCTGTTAATTGAGATAAACTTTTAAACATATTTACATATTTGTTGTAGGTAGTATAAGAAGGATATAGTAGTCTTTAGCAATACTCAGATTTTTAAGCACTAGATCACTATGTGATGGGTTTGAAATAGCATGCTCTTTGCACAACCATGAGAAAAATGAATAGCAACTTCCCAACTGAAAAAAGTATAACTATTTGAAAATTCAAACCTATAACAAGGAATATATCGGAAATGCTTACATCACAAACAATTTTATTTGAATTAAATTGCATGCTTTGACAAGATCCACACTTTTTGTGTAGTAAGATTTTGTCTATGTCTTACGCTTACCAATTATGCAAAAGTCGTTCGAAATGCAAAGGACTTCAGAGGCTATTCCCAGAAAATTCAAGATATATGTTTATACATTTTATTAGCAATGAAAATGTCTTAAACATATGGTATTTTAATGAAAGTTGTTAAAAGCCATTTTTGAGAAAATCAAAATTTTGAAAAATGTTCTACGTAAAGGGTAGTTTGGGGTGCCTAATAGTATAAAGTACACAATTTGTTTTCCATTTGGAAATAGATTACTGGAAATGAAAATATGTGTGAATAATAAAATATACTTTTTAACATGCAAATATATGATTCATTATTATTGTTAATATTAGAAAATTTCCAGTGTGTGAAGAAGCAAATAGTATTTGGCATTGTATTTTGGAATGTGAGCAAGCCAAATTTTGGAGAAAACAGTTCCTTTTATGAAAGTGTGAAATAAGAGGCAGAAGAATTTTTATTTTAAGAGCAGATGAAAACATAAAAGAACATAGAAAATATGTTGCTAAGTTGAGACAAAATGGCTAAGGAAGATGGGCAATGCAAATAATAGTGACAATGTTGATAAAGATTTATGAGGTGTGCAGGAAATTTAAACATTGGCATTATTTTAGAACTGAATATATATATCCATTATATATACAACCTAGTGTTAATTATAATGGGGTATGGAAGAAGTACAACTTCATAAATAGAGGGTTATAAATTGGAAAATATAAATGTTATTAACAATATTAATGTATGTCTTGTAGTTCATCAAAAACGTTTATGTTTGGAAATGGTGAATAAATTTCTTATTATTGTTGTTGTCAATATTAATCAATGAAAATAAAAAATAACAGAAATATGAAGTGTGATGGAAAAGTTATATCACAATTCATCGAAGTCACCAACACAGGGTAGGTATCTGCGTGGATAACCTTGAGGAATCCATCTACAGCCTTAACATTGTTCTCTCTCCCTTCCAAAACTTGCAGAATCATCATGAAAGAAGTCTCAGAATTGTGCAAAACAGCATAAAAATACCTAAAATGCAAAACACTCATAAGTCTTAACAACACAAATTTTTCAGATAAATTTATGTGGTTTAGAAAAGATGTATGGGTGATAATATTATATCTATGTATTGGGGAATGTAGCTATGCTATTTATAATTTTTTTTTGTAAATTAATAATTCTCTTAAGTAATTTTTACCACTTTCTTTAGTTAAGATATAAGGTTTTACACTTTACTTATGTCATCCTGAGCTTACCCTTAGCATTTAACATCAATGTTTTGACTGAATCAGAGGTGACCTTGGGCTTGTCAGTTACATCATCACTCAAACGCTGATGAAAGAACAGCTCATATCCAGAAGAAACATAAAAAGCAATAACCACAGTGTGAGCATGTATAAGCTAGTAGAAAACACATTTACGTAAGGAAATTTTTCTAAGATTTGTTTTGCTTGGATGAAGGATAGAAAAGATACATTTGTCTACAAATTTAACTGAACTTTAAGGAATAATGAAATGTAATTTATACCACAGTTTATTGAACAATAGACAAAGTAAAAAACAAACTTAAGGAATTACACAAGAAAACTTAAACTGTAGCCTAATACTGTTTTGACACTTATGGCAATTCTTATGAAAAATATTTTTAACATAACATTATAAGAACTCAATAACATTTCATTGATTAGTGAAATAGCCACAGATATGTATGTTTAGTACCATTATTACTAGTTAAGCATACTGATTATACAAGAAAAATATTATGATACTGTAATCATGAATTTAAATGTATATTGATTTCAGCACATTAATATACTCAAAATAAAATATTTATGCAGTGGCGGCTGCTACATAAGAGCACTTTAACACCCTAACTTTTGACATCTTGTGGATTTATTTTTTTTTTTTTTCCTTCTCATTGAATGCTATGTATATGTGGCAATTTAAAATCTGCGGCATTTAAATCTACTGTGTTATTCCTCTAAACTCAAGACGTGACTTCACAGTCACCACCACATCTCGGCTTTTGCACATTTTAAGGAGCTTACGTGCATGTGCAATTGGTATGATATAATTACCTTGTGAGGCCAAATATAGGGTAGTTAAATTATATTCAAACCCACTCGCGGCCTCTCTACTGCACGAGACAGTCGGCAGTCGCCAGGGAAATTACGCAGGCAGAGGCATACTAAAATCCTTACCTTATAATAGATGCTGGAAATGTTGACCTGCTCTCAAACAGGCAGCATATCTGGTGTAAATATTCTCGCTTACTCTCCGAAGCTCAGCAGCAGGAATTCTTGTGATGCAATGCCTCATTATGATCAGAAAATTGGAGTGTGGTGTGTGATAAGTGCTAGAAGAATAATAGGGCCCATATTCTTTGATGAAACAATAAATGCAGAGTGATATCAGAGGTTAATTCTGAGGCCAATTTGCAATCGCTTGATAGAAGAAGAGAAATCGTATGGTTAGTTCCAGGAAGATTCTGCAACAGCACTATAACTGCCGAATCATTACATGCAATAAGAGAGGTGTTTGATGACAGAATAATAGTGTTGATTTGTGGCCCTCTCGTTTTCCTGACCTAACGAGTTGTGATTTTTATTTATGGGGTTCTTCAAAAGACAAAGTGTATTGTTCCAATCCTCGCACGCTACAGGAAATCAGAGAAAACATTGTGCAAGAAATCACAAGAATTCCTGCTGCTGAGCTTCAGAGAGTGAGCGAGAATATTTACACAAGATATGCTGCCTGTTTGAGAGCAGAAGGTCAATATTTTCCAGCATCTATTATAAGGTAAGGATTTTAGTCTGCCTCTGCCAGCGTAATTTCCCCGGTGACTGCCAGCTGTCTCACACAGTAGAGAGAGGCCGCAAGTGGGTTTGAATATAATTTAACTACCCTTTACTTATGGGTCGTGCACACTTGAAGCCTTTCCCACACTCTTGTATCCATGCTGTCATAAGTTTATATCTATGCCACTAGGTGTAGCACATTATGGCAGAAGTTAGAATCACTGTAGCAGAAGTAGGTAACATACACAAGGATGCAAACTTCTTCCAGTTTGTCCATACCATTCATAATCTCAACTACAATTTAATTTACTCATTACTTCGTGCTTGCCATAATACAGTGTGCTTAATTATGCACACAACAAACATACAAAACAAAAACTTTCCTTTGGCAGATAAGTTATTATTATTATTATTATTATTATTATTATTATTATTATTATTATTATTATTATTATTATTATTATTATTACTACTATTATTGCTCTTGTTAGGAATGGCTGCAGTTCTATCAGTTTGTTCATAATTATAACTTTATGCAGCAGAAGGTATTTCACATTTCCAGGGCTGTCTGACTAAGATTTTGGGAACACCCAAAATGTATACTTGCGAGCTGCTACTGTATTTGTGATTGACTTCTAAAGGATTGGTTGGAAACAAACATAAAATTGCAAGAATATAGTTTAGTTCACAACAGTTAACAATGGCTAGGTAAACTTGTAAATGTTATCTAATTTAAGAAAGAAAATAAAGTGATACATTGGATTATTGTCAACTATAAATGAGGCATTTGAGTAAATTGTAGCTTCAAAATATACTTTTTGCATTCATGTATTAATTTTCATGTGTAGAAATGCTTGGATTATATAATTATATTATTAATTTCCAAGATTATTATTAGACTTGTATAATTATGCTGCAGTAATTGCTAATGTGGAAACTTATTGTAGAAATGCCAACATTCTATAGGAATTAGTTGTTTCAACTCTTGTAGGTGATTAAATTTCTGTTCTTTTATTTTCCTTTAGCTGCCCGTGGGTAAACAACCATGACTGTTTTTTACCTACGAGGTATGGGTGGAAACAGTCCTTGAAATTTGATTTATATTCTAATTGACCATTCTAAGAATAGAGAAGGCTGCCTATTTCACTGACTGTTCAATCCCCAGTTTTGTATCCCGGAATCAACTGAATTATAGTATTAAATCATACTATAAACTTGAAAATCATTATATGAGAGATACTTAACAATGTAGGGCCATTTAGCCAAGCTTCCCTGCACACAGCTATACAGTCAGATGAAAGATGGATTTTCTGCTCAATTGTTTCATGGACAGAATCCATCTCCATTTGTGGTGTTCCCTTTCTAAGAAACTTTGTTTGTGACTAACCAAAGAAGAGCACTAGACAGTATTGTATTTTTGTGTTGGTAGCCACAGTTGTCACTGTAAATCTTAATCTTCTCAGTTAAAGGATGTTCTAAATATTTCTTCAGGAAATCAATTATGATTGAAATAAAAACAAATGCATCCAACTTACCTTCTCCCTCATGCCACAAGTAACACATTATATCTTTGGTGACAACATTGAACTGTGTAAAGTTGTGGACACAAAGTTTTGTTGCATGATACATGGTAAATGCATTTAGCATCCATAGTTCCTTGTGCATCAATTGTAAAAGTGGCTGCTGTATTATTTTCCTAAGATTCTAGCTTATCCTTCTTTTCTTCTTGGGCTTCCTCTTTACATGACTGGTGTTTATTACATACATCATCACTAATATGACCCACACATATATCACATATCTTCTTTTGGTTTAAATATTAAAAGATTGCACCTGTGAAATTCTGTCCTGAAAATTGACATGGATATGGGGTTTAACATCATCTTCAAAGCATTTCCTTTCATATTCCAAAAATAGACAAGAAAAGGTTTTAAATGTAGGCTTTAAATCCTCTTTATTTGTCCTTGCTCAGTAATAATGAGAAGGAAGTTTTGAAATATTCTCTAGAAAGCTTGATAGATGTTCCTTGCTTACTAACCTTTGAACGGTGACCCCACTTCTTCCAGGGGTGTCTACTAATTCACTGGCCTTTGCATACTAGAACCATCCAAGCTTGATTACACCCAGCCCTAATGGACTATTCTTTAAGACCAAATATATTTAAAAACATAACTACATACTTAAACTCCTTCTGTATCCTCCTTTAAAAACATTTCAGCATATTGTGCCAGCCTTCTTTGCTGGCTGATGCTGGTACGTTCTCAAATATAGAGGCAGCATATGTTTTCCACAAGTCCCAGTTTATGCTTTTCCAAAATTGATTTAATAAGCTATTTTGTGTCTCTTCAATAATCATATTACAATTACATACTTTTGATTTAATACATTTTACAGATGAGCATGCTGGACCAATTTTTCTCTCTGGCCATTCCTGACAAAGGAACTTTTATCATCACCAACTCTTATATCCAAGTATAAATCACTATGCATTCACAGGCATGTATTTTTTTCCCAAACTGATTGACTACTTGAATGACTAAAATGCTTGACAGAGAGTACATCGTTATCAATATTCATAATTTCATTATGTATGATCATCACCTTGCTTTTTTTCTCTGTTTTTCTGTAACCCAGCTCCTCTACCTCATTTATTTCAATATTTTGTTTTCACCACCTATGTCCAGAGTTATAAGTTCTTCTGTTAATACTGGTATGTCATTTTAGCAGCTAGCCATGTTTTGTTTGTCTACCATTTGCATTCTTACTTCATATTAATTTCATTTTGTATCTAAAAAAATTAAAATAGCACATAAAGTAAAACAGCTTTTGAATAACATGAGATAAATAATTTATATGAATTTTGTATTAAAGGTATTAACTGAGGAGCATGTTTGCAAAAGTTAATAGATGCAGAAATAAAAACATTTTTACAGGAATTATGATTTTTATTTTAAACACAGAAGCATATATTTTATAACAAAAGTTTTTGGCATGAAGCATTCTTTGTTCAGAGGCAATGAAAGTGGGTTAAACAGAAATATTAGCACGTTTTAAATATTGGTCTGTTTTACGAGGTTTTTTCAAAATTTGATAGATAACGTCTTTCTTCGTATGAGTTTCATTAGAGCACTAATAAAACTGATCAGAATTAATAATCTTAGCTCAAAACTATAATTATCACAAAAGTCTAAATGGGACACTTCTGTTAGAACAGTTGTGTAGAAATCCTTTGCCTCATCCCTTATTTCGAAATACTGCATGAGTTTCTTAATGTCATTTCTTTTTCTTTAGACACCATGTTAACTTCTGGAGTCTGGAATTTGCTAGCTTTGCATGATTTCAGATACAAATGTTACATCAACACAGTACAAGTTAAGTGGAAGTCATTAGCTCACACTTACATTGAAAGCCTTAAATATGACTATTTAAACAGCCAACATATGTCAAAGAATGCAAGTATTCATATTTCGCTCCCTGCCACCAGAACGTTCTCTTGGAAATGCAGTTGGAATATTACAACACTGGAGAATGCTCTTAAAAGTTTATACTATGGTGAAAAACAGTTTTGCTTGGCCTTGTGTAGGTATATTTCAAATAAGGAGTCCAGCATGTTTCAGTTTAATTAAGTGACTGCATCTATTGAGTTTTGAAAAAAACCTGGAATGTTTGGTTGACTCTAATTATGGCATGAATCGAGTTTTGCTAAATCTGATTTGAGATAGATTCAGATTTTAAAAGATATATAGATGCAATATATACCCATTTTCAGAAATGTTCGCAACTATCAACTTTTGCAAAAATGCTCCTCAATTGGATCATACTAGGGTAACTTCATTCGTTATAAACTGTAAATTGTAATTTTATTACCTAATTAAAAAATTTAATTAAAGAAAAAACGTACCATACATATTATTTTAAGAATCCCAATAAACTTTTAATTTGATGTTATGTCTCTTATCAACATTTTTGTTAAAGAGTCCAACAGTCTCTTCAATGAATGTTATATTCAGCATTTGTAATTTTGTATGGTTTTCACTGGCAAAGTCTCTTGCGGATGATACATCAAGAATTTCTGTATATTTTATATATTTTGTTATAATAAAAAAAAAATTTTTTGTATTTTTCGCATTGGTTTTAGGATCATTTGAATCACATAACACCCTTTTGCTACTATTTAGTTCAAGTTTGAAATTAATTTGTAATAAAAACGAGTCTGGGTATTCTTGAGCTCGAGTGTCACTGTGTTTCAAGCAACCTCTGCCCATCCCCTTCTTGTTTGCAACACACAGCAATCTTTTAATCCAGTGGTGGAACACTGCTGTACACAATTACGAGATGCATTCCACAAGAGTTGGTCAAACATTTGGGGAAGAATGGGCTCTTTCATATTTTGTAACATTATAAAGATACTGCAATGTACTGTATGTGTATATACATATAATGTATTGCCAAATTCAACTTCTCCCAATTGGAGGCTGCCATAAACAAAGCAGACTAAACAGCAAAAGGATATAAATACATAATTCAAACCGCAAACAATACAAATAGTGATTAACCACATATCATATGATAGAATATTCTGGGGAAAGTCCAGTTGTCTTTATAATACAAAAAGGGCAATCAGAATAATGTTAAACCTTTGCAGCAACACAAGTTGCAAACCTTACTTCATACTGTTAAATATCTTAACTGTTCCTTGTTAAATATCTTAACTGTTCCTTCGCTATGCATTTTTGAAACTCTGGTAACAGTGTATAAGCAACAAAATAGTTTTAACACAAATGCTGATATTCATGACTATAATAGAAGAAACAAATATAAACTGCACATTACAGGTTACAAAAGAACCCTATATGAAAAAAATTTATATTATAATGGCATTCAATTGTTTAATAAACTCCCCACATATTTAAAAAAAGTTAAAACCCTAACAGTCTTCAAAAAAGATTTGAAAAAATTCCTAATACAGGGATGTTTTTATTCGGTGAAAGAATATCTAGAAATGAATTAGTTTATAAGCTTTCTTAATATACTATGTTTACATTTCCAAAATTTAGTTTAGATACCTACTCATATAATAAATTAGGATTTTTGTATTTGTGTATTACATCTAATTAGACCTGTTCTTTTCGTACTGAGGCAGTATTTTATATCACAACACTGTGAATGCCAGAGTGATTGTAGTGTAAATTAACATTACTGTATGACAATGATTTTAGATGTTTGTTAGCCATAAGCATTGTTAGGAAATAATTTTACACTACCTCACTGAAACTGACAATAGAGTGGGTAACAATGAAGCGAGGGGGTGAGTTGTTTATCACTAAGAAGAGACAAACAAATGACATCATTTAGCAATGGAGGGAATATCTTCCCTAGAGCATATGTGTTAGAAATTATGATTGGCTGACAAAACAGACGCTAATGTTGGCGCGATTCAGTGACCAATAGCAGCTCTATTATAATGTTTAGGCATTTCGGGGTGAGGGAGCATAAATTCTTGAGCTACAAGCATATTTCACGCAGTTCTAAGAAATCTCTCGTGAAGTACACGTCACGCAGTCTTGAAGAATCTGAAGTGCACATTATACAGTTTGGAAGAATCATTATTTACAAAATGTGAAGTACGCGGCAACTATTACGACAGTAATTACATTCGGAAATATAACAGTTTCAGTCAGGCGTGTAGAAAGATTAAAGATGTGAACTATTAATTAAGTGTGACGGCAATAAAAGTGTGAAAATAAATTCTTTTATCAGTGTTATCTTTTAGTAACAACTCCTTTCCGTTTACACGCCCTGCTCAGAGATATTTGCTCGACTGAGTAATAATAGCTAACCGGAGAATAAAGAATCCAAAATTCAAAATAATAAAACAATAACAGGCGCCCAGTAAATAAGATAACACGAACAGATGACCGCGACAGTACTAATAATTGTATTGTTAAAATGAAGCCAATATTTCTGTATTGAAATCAAAGGGTGAACAAAGTTGCAACTATATAAAACACTACCTAACAGTAATTATAATCTACAAATATATATGGAAATAGCTTTTATCTAAAACAAACATCTCCGACTGGCTTGTATACAGGTAGTTTATGTACCATACAAATGATTTTTCAATATAGCTAGTGACACTTTAATAACACTGAGGGCCCTGCTTTAATAAATGAATTGTTTAATTTGTATTTTCTGCAGAATTATACAAAAAGTCTGGGATAATACCTCTGGCTCCTATAGTAAACCAATATGAATTTAAACAAAATAATATTTATTTACTTACTATAAAGCTGTATAATGCTGTGTGTGAGTATTGTTTGTTCACTTGTCCTGCAAGTTTATAAGCGATATTATATTTAGTTCTTCAATATGATAAGAATTATGAGGTATTTTGAGTTTCAAACTTTCATGTATGAGTAATAATGAATAATGTACTTGATTTTGTTTTATAATTTAATGCATACCCTGCATTTTAATAAATAGGCATTTCTTCTTTTCATACCTAAGAACCGCATTATGGGGTATAGGTACGTTACGTCACAGTATGCCTCTACAAACCACTCTCTTGGGTGTGACACGCGGCTCGCCCATACCTGCAGTAAGATTAGAGCCTATTACACTCTTTGTAGCTTGTACGACTAAGAACACCCATACCCAAGAAGTTTTAGGAAACCACTAAACAAAACTTCTTACTTCAATTGCAAGGCTTGTACAAGGTTTAGATCATAATTTTGAAATGGATAATGAAAAACTTGTATCATATGGGTGGTAGAAATACAAGCTTTTGTTTAGGATAGGATAGGACTAGAAGCGGCGGGGAACTTAGCACCTCGACCTATGCAGATATTTTGTACCTAGGCCGCCGCGGGAGGGATGAGAGGAGACAGAGGGCGGTCGGACCAGGAGGCACGACAGGTAGAGGGCAGGGTCCCTACCATTTACAGATATGAACTCCCTGGGTGGTGGCTGGTGCAACCGGCTCCGCCCCCCTCCCTGTGGGCTTACATCCCCTGGTGGACCCGGAGACCGTTCCCAGTCCGGGGGGATGAAGGCTTACTCAGAACATCCTTTTTCCCTGTCATGCACTGCCGGGATCTCCCGCCAATACTGGCAACCCTGAAAGAAGCCAAGCAGATGAAAGCTGAAGCGAAATGAGAATGAAATGGTGGGATAGGAAATTCGGGGAATGTAATGATCCTTCCCAACATTTGCCTGTCGACCCGGGGAATCCCCCGAAAAAACCCAATGCTCAGGAAGGTCGGCCACGGGAATCGAACCCACGACCTCCTGAATGCGGGTCATAGACGTTACCGCCTGAGCCATTACTTCCTTGAGATAAGATATGTTTTTAATATTTTAATTTAAAACTCACTGTGGATGTTTCTGCGCACAATTTTTAAACAAATTGTAGATAGTGTTAGGAGGAATTATTTGGCATTAAAAATTTGCAACAAAAAACTGGAGATACGAGGTTTTCACTTTTGATATCGATAAGTCTATTGTTGACTTCATTTTCGTCTGTGCGTTTTCGTGCTAGGGTACGTCGTAGATGTTCTTATTTTCTGCTGCAGAAGGTTAACCAGAAAAACTCGTCATTCAATAAATACATAAATTGCTACATTTTCTCCAGAGTTCTGTGAACTTATAAACATTGTTCACTGCTGGCAACAACAAAAATTCACAATTTAAGTGACTTTCTTGAGCACTATAAACAAGGCAATGCAATTTCGTTTTTATCTGAGAAACGTCAACCTAAGAAAGTTTGGTGACACATCCTTACATTATATTGTGACTGATGAACATTTCTCACGAAAACTTCCGTGAGGAACTGACAGTCATCGTCCAGGAACACCGAAAATTGAAGCAGTGCGCACTGACATCCAAATTGTATACACAACTATGGGTGTAATTGAATAAAAGGCTCTCGGTCCCATTGCAATAATTTTTTTTAAGATTAGCTTCATTGTTAAAGAGCTGAACCAGTCCCTATGCTCACTAAACAAGGAAACTTTTGTTTCTAACCCCAAAACCATTACAAACGCACGCGTATCTCATACTGGCTTTATAGGGCAACGAAGTGGCTATGCGCAAGGTCCATTATGTGGGGGAAGAGAAGATATACAACACATTACCGAACGGGATGGCTCAGGCGGCAACGTCTGTGGCCCGCATTCGGGAGATCCCGAGTTCGAGCCGCCCTCCAAGTAGCTTGGAAGGGTCGTCGCCGAGCGCTCACAGGCCGGGTGGTCAAGCCGGTAACTATTAGGGAACTCTGCGCGTCTCTGTGTCTGCGGCCCCTTCATCTCACCCGTTCATCCCGGAGGTGTATGCACAAAAGTTTCCTTGCGGGTCGAGGTGCTAAGTGTCTCCTCCCCCGTAAGGGGGGGGGGGGTTCCGACCCCTTCAGCTGCCGTGGTGACCCTGGGACCCTGAGCACTTATGGTACTTCTGAAATTACTAGAAGTACGCCATGCCGAACATTCGAGCCCCTCCCGAAAGGGAGCTGTTCGGATTGGGTTGGACTCGGCGGCGCAGTGGTTCCCGATACCCATGGGAGATTGGGTACGCCTGGCTGGTTTATCCGCCCAGGCGGGGTTGTGAGATGCCCCGATGTTCTCCGGCACCAACCATGAGAGAGAACTGGTAGACGGTACCTAGATATACTGTCGGCCCCACCGAGGTTGTTCGGTAGTCTCCCCCAATAGGGTTTCCCCTGACGAGCGTAAGTGGCGTACCCACTTCCGTCCCTGTCTGGAAGAGATGAGGACTGTCCTAACTCAACCTCGACCACGCAGAGGGAGGCGGTATATAAAACAGGCACTGTCCCTAATGAAAAGAATCCGCGAGACTTGTCTCCCGGGTTGCGAGGGCGTGGACTCTTGAGTAGTCAGACCCGGTCCCGTGTTTACAGGTTGTCCACCGAACTAATCCCAATCCTAATCCTAAAACGCAGTATTTTCGAATGCAGGGAAACAGGTTTGGAGAAAGGAAAGTGTCTGTATACATGAATAAGAATACCGATAAAAATAAACTTTAGACAAAAACTATAAGAACATGGGGAGTATTTAGAGAAAGTAAAAAACAAATGGAAATGGACTGTTAAAAGAGGAAAGAAACAATAACACTAGTCTGCATGATATCGGATGACTGAAAACTAATAAGTGATTCTGACTCACTTTTTTATGCTGATTTCAGAACTGCTTTTAGTTTTTTTTCTATCACGTACAGTTTTTTTCACAGTTTCACTTCAAAAATATAGAGTTGAACCAGTAAATGATGAGTATTGTTGAAGGGAAATTTATCACTTCTTGTAGGGAAATTTCTCAATACAGACTTGTAAGTTATTTAGGTTGTTACACCTGTAGATGTTGGTTGCTATTTGTAATTTAGGCATTTTTGTTAATATCAGAGGCTTGCATTACCAGTGCTAAGATATTGCTTCCGCCAGTACACATAAAATTGGGCTTGATGAAGCAATTTGTAAGGGCTCTACCACAGGATGGACCCTGCTTCAAGTACCTTTCCAAGAAATTTCCCTTCATTACACAAGACAAATTAAAGGCTGGAATTGTTGTTGGTCCTCAAATAAAGAAATTGATGAAGGATGAAGATTTTGAGAAGACAGTGAATGAAAGAGAAATAGAAGCTTTGATCCCCTTCCGATCAGTTACTGAAAACTTCTTAGGCAATAACAAAGATCCTAATTGTCGAAACAATGTTGGAAAATTTCAAGAAGATGGGTTGTAACATGAGTGTAAAGGTGCATTTTCTGCATTCACATATCGACTACTTTCCAGAAAATCTGGGACATTATGGTGAAGAGCAGGGTGAACGTTTTCACCAAGATATTAAGGAAATGGAGAGGAGGTACCAGGGGAGATGGAATGAAACTATGATGACCGACTACTGTTGGATGTTGAGGAGGGACAGTCATCTTCAAGGATCTGCAAGGAAGTCAAAAGAAGAGAAAGTTTGAAAAAAATGAAAGGAAACACTTTGGCTTCTTGTTTTGTTAAAATGTAGTCATGAAATAAATTAGGGGAATTCTTGAGAGTATTCTTAAAATGTTTCTTGAATAAAAACTTACCTTGTGTGAAATGGTATTTGAATACTTTTCTACGCTCATTAGTAAAATTGTCAAAACATTACTTCTTATTTTGTGTAAAAACCTGGCGTAATATAAAAAACTAAGTTATTTCTGGAATCAGCATAAAAACTTGATTCAATAACACCTACTTTTAAGAAATCATCTGACAAAAAGTTTGAAAATGCAGACTAGTGTAATGTAAGAATATGAATATAAGAATTAAAGAGTAAAATGTAATTATTACTTATGTGGACTACCCATCTTAGTGGTCAGGACCAAATACCGTGGACAGCCAACACGTGTATTAATTTAGTACTTTAATAAACTCAAACTAAACTGGTTTTATATCGAATTAGCAACTGGCGATCGCCGGGTCTGATTCGTAACAGGTATCGGGTATCGCTCTGCGGTAGTGTAGTTCACGTGCCTGTGGAGGGTAGTGGGATTTTTAATTGAATCTAACATTATCTGGCATGGTGTATAATGGGAATAGCTGTATGTGAAGCTGTTTGTTGATTACGTTTACTGTGTTATTTATCACGCTGTATACTACAGAATAGTATGTGCCTATTGTGTTAAGTTTTGTTCGAACAGTCACATGTGGACTGTCAGCTTGAATTTGTATGGAAATTCCATAGTTTCACCGTTCCTAATAAATCCATAATTTACAGCTTGTTATAAAAATTCAAACACACTGGATGCTTGTTAGATCAAAAAGAAATATAGCCAGCATTTCTAACCAAGGAAAAATTCTGTAGTGGACAGAAATTCAAGAAAATCGCCGCCTCACATCACGTGTTCTTAATGACACTATAGCAGGCCCGCAGGCTGTCCAGATCTAAACCCATTTGGTTATTATCTGTGGGAAATGTTTAAAGAGCAAATTCCATACGTTCGACGAATTAGCACAGAGTATGTTTTCCAATATTTCGGCTGCAGTTCTTTGAGTGTTCAATAATGTGCTTGACTTATATAAACGCCAAAGGGCAGTATTTCGAACACCTTTTATAGCGACAGGTAAGCATAACTAATTAATATATTTTTCCATCGTTAGCAATATTTAGGGAAGAAATGGAGTGCCTATCGTGCAGATAGTGGCTATTGCACGAGCGGATTGGTATAGCAGTGCCTTGGTAGCTGCGGGCTGTTAGTCGCGTCATTCAAAAGAAACCGAGTTTAAAATGATATTCCTTTAAAAATTTATTCCTGTATTTGCGTTACTTTATTCACCCTAAATGTCTACTTAGAAATGACTTCAAATTAAGCATTCATATCATACATCGTAATAACAAACTCTTGCCAAGGATAACAAAAAGAGTTGCAAACTTTTTCACACTTAAGCTTGGAAAAACGTAACATGAAACGAATTAACTTCATAATTGTCACAAATTGTGTATTTTTATCAACCTCTTGTGGTTTCCCAGTTACACGAAATTCATTCAGAATGAAGAGTACAGGCTAATCACAGAAAATTCTAAGTGTACATTTAAATACACATTTCAACATGTCAAACATATGTTTTAAAAAAAACCGTTTGAGTTGTTTTTGAGAAAAACGAAATTACGAAAATATTTTCCCGTAAAAGATAGTTTAGAATAGGGAGAAATTTCATAAAAATCTTCACGTTATTGAAAGTAGCTGGAATTCTATACGGTGATATATTCATTTGACTTTGAGTTATGCCTTTCTCTCTCTATCATATACACGGACCTCTTCCTAAATATTCTTTTTTGGGTTCGGGGACCTCAAAACGTGTATCTTCAGTTACATCTCGATACGTAATGTTTGAGTGGAATACAATTACTCAGGAAAGCGACGGAGAAAGTAAATATATATATATATGGGAGAAGGTCTGAAAGCGTCTGACACAAATGAGCTACTTTTTGAAAACGTAGATGTACATGTAAATTTGGGAGTCAGTGTAATTGCCGTGCTTCTATGAGGCTATGAAACTTTAATTTGTTGTGAAAGGCCCCGAGGCGGTTCCTCACCTCGAAGATTTCCGTGAGTAATTTCCCCTCCTCTGCCGAAGAACGCATAATAACATCACGTAACAATTAGTGTATACTGAATGGAACAGAATGCACACACCTTCGAATTTCAGTCGAACGTATTTGTTTCTGCATTAAGCTATTTGTCAAATAGCTTGTTAGCTTTGCGGTTAAAACAATTCCCTTTTAACCGCAAGTGGTTATGTCGTCAACAGGTTCACGGTTCGGTCACCAATGCTATATCATAGTTATTATTTCACTGTTTTTGTTCCAAACTCGCTCATTGTAAAACTGCTTCCAATAAAGTATCATCATAATCATCGCCATTATTATTATTATTATTATTATTATTATTATTATTATTATTATTATGTTACAGCTTAAACTCAAACTCACATCACTAAAACAACAGAGGAATAAGATTTCTCTTCACGCAAATTATTAACCTACAATTCTCTCCGAGTAAAACAACTAGCGTAAAAATGCAATACATTGTAAGATGCGAAAATCATGCCAACTCTGTTCTTCATAATGAACAGATCCAATACAACCAGGGAACCTCAAAACATGTATTTTCGGTGAAATCCCTGTATCGAATTTTTGGATGGAATGCAATACCTTCTCCACCTACTGCGTAAGTGGTAGAGAAAATAAAAATTGTTATGAGGTAGCGGGAATCGAAAAGTGGAGCCGTGGATATAACGGCCACAAGGTAACTTGCAGCACTGCATACGCCAGTTAACGGGTAACCTCTTGGCATGTGCAGCGTGTTGGGAAAGAAATTTTCACTGCGACATTCGTCATCAGTAGACATAAGATTTGTATGCACTAAAGATCCCTAAAACATGCATGCATTTACGCTTTCAAAATATTTAAAATATACTCTATAATGTTTGAAAATACGCATAATCATGTACTAAAATAGTTAAGCTTACGCTTTTTGGTACTTACAATGCATAGTCCTTGCATTCGGTCGTAATTTGATCTGCAGTATACAATGATCATTTTCTCCAAACGCCCATGTGCAAGTTTGTGGCGTTTATCGGGTAACACAATTTTATACGCTGAAAAGCACTTTTCCACGTCTACAGATGTTATTGCGCAGCATTTGAAAGTACTTACTAACTCTGGGGAAATTTCTTCAGGAAGCACTCGTTTTCACCTTCACAAAACTTTAAGGCCAGGATTTCTCTCTAAAATACCGTACACATTACCACTTGAT
Organism: Deroplatys truncata; assembly: GCA_030765065.1. Lineage (NCBI taxonomy): Eukaryota > Metazoa > Arthropoda > Insecta > Mantodea > Mantidae > Deroplatys > Deroplatys truncata. Next base: position 74,299,576 of record CM060975.1, on the reverse strand, counting down.
TATCCTACACACTCTAAAGAAGCACCCTCAGGTTTACTCTGAACCTCCATATAGGTATCTGCATAGTAAACATTTTATTATTGTCACTAAATTGTGTAATATTAATTTTAAAATTACACGTTTAAAAATACATGTATTATATGCCCGATGCATGCAAAGTGATAAAATGTGCAGCAACATCGAAAATATGCAATTATATGCACTATAAAATTTTACATACAAGCACAGAAGAACATGAAACGTATTGTAAAACTTTTCACAAGCAAAAACCAATTAAATATGCATGTGCATACAAATCCGATGTCTAGTCATCAGTCATCACCTCATCATGATGTAGAGAGATACATGACCGAGCGGGATGACTCAGGCGGTTGCGTCTGTGCCCCGCATTCGGAAGGTACGGGGATCGATCCCCGGCGACTGCCCACTCTGGCCCACGGGTTTTCGTGGTTTCCCCGCGTCGCCAGGCGAATGCTGGGGTGGTTCATCCCCTACCACGACTCTCCTTCCTCTCATTTCCTGTACCCATCATCTTCCTTATCATCTGTTTCAGGGTTGTAGGACCGGGCGACGGTACTCACGGGTTGCGGCTGGGCGGTGGCTTGCTTCCTGGCGTTGCTGCGGTACCGTTAAGTTAGGCCTCTCCTCAGCGTGGGGCTCCGCTCCGGATGACCCTGGTGGTTGGCGGCTTGTGGGCAAGGACCGTGCGGCGTCAGATGCGTTCTATCTGGAAACGTTAGGGACCCCGTCCATGCTTGCGCCCGGCAGCACCGGATCTGGTCGCCCTTCGTGTTTCTTCCTTCCCAAGGGTCACGGTGGAAGCACAATGTGCCGACTGGCCTGCGTGCGGTGCTCTGCCCCAGTTCCGGGGGCCCCTCCGTGATACGTACCTTTACCTGTTAGAGATACATGAACAGCAACTATAAGACGTTATCATCAGCGTGACAGCGATTAGCCAAGACAGTAAATAATTCAATAGTGAGCTGTTCTTTTAATATTAATAATTCCAATTGACAATAAAGTTCGTAAATTCCTCTACTAGGTTCCAAAAGACTCCTGTTGGTCCTGACAGCGATCAGGGAATTACGAGTAATGTACCGCTTTGTCAATTATTAAACCTCAACTGCGCGTAAAAGTATCGCAAAATACTGATTATATAAAAATTAAACATATATAAATATATTTATTATGTCCAATACCTAGACGACTTTACTTTTCACTGCCAATTCTCCTTTTATATTTCAAACTTTGTATAAAAGGGATTCCTATGCAAATCACCACGATGTTGTCTAGAAATGTTTTCAAACAAGGCAATTTGAACTTGGCTACAGGCAAGATTCAGAAATAACACTTTTGTCGTATTCTGCAAGTAAATAAACTTATGTGAAGAAAGAAATAAAGAATCTCACATTCTCAAACACACTACATAGATGCCGCACCAAAGAAAGCTTTAACCTACAACAAAATATGTTAGAAATGGTAGAAACAATCTGGCTTAAACTACATTTGTTATGACCTGCGCAATTTTTCCTCATATGGTTCCAAGTTATGTAAAAATTCAATCAGAAATGAAAGGACTTCATAGGCAATTTACTGAAAATTCAAAGATATGAGCTTTGGCCCACCAATACCTCAGACGTGTGAAATTTTAATAGCGATTGTAGAGCCCTTTGATAAAATGAAAAATAACAAAAACCATTCCCTGTAAAGGACCATTTCGTAGGAAATTCCTCGCGAATCTTCGCTTTACATCCTTTTAAGATGCCTCACATACATATGAAACGTGCTACTTAAGTAACCATGCGTTTTTATGCGTCTCTCTCTCTCTCTCTCTCTCTCTCTCTCAAACCTCAAAGATTTCAATGAAGGTATAACCCACCTTCATCTTTGCATAAATCAAATCTACCTCTCTCTCTTTCATGTGCTTTCTAAAGATGAATTTGTTGGTTTCAGGGGACCTCAATACGTGTATTTTCGGTGAAAATCGCTATATTGAACTTTTTGGTTGAATGCAATACTTTCTTTGCCATAAGATAAAGGATGGAGAAAGTAAAAATGTAAGAAATATATTATTGACTAGCCGGAACTAACCAGCTTGTGCGCATATCCAAATTAGTCGTTTTTCGATGGCCCCATTTCATATATTATCTATTAAAATAATGAGTAATTCATTAAGAACTAGCCCTAACTAATACATATATGCTCTGCAAGAATGTGGTCTGTTCTGCTTGAAGCACTAGTGACACAGTGCTTGGCAGCTAGCAAAGATAGTAATGAGACTACACTTCAAAAGAGTTTTTCCCTGTATTCTTTTCTTTTTCTGCTTTACCATCTCATCTGTTATCACGCAACTTCTAATTTTAAAGTTAAATTAAACGTGTCCACAAAAAAGCTGAGCGGAAAACTTATTTACTTACTTTTATTACTTCCATGCAAATCTGGGATAGGACACACAAACATTATTTGCACTAAAGCCTGAAAATATGTACAAAATGTCTGATGTGGAACACGCACGCTTCCTCCATTACAAATTTATATGTATACCTCATATTATTAAAATTGTTCTATCCATGTTATGTTATTAACGATACGTGTTTGCCTATAAATGATTTCAAATTAAACAGTATGGGCTTAGTTCCATAAAACATACGGAAGCAACATTCAAATATTCACATCATCAAGTCGAGCTCTTTGGAAGGAAAAAAAAAAAGAAAGAAAAATCACAAACTTCGAAACCTGATCCGCCAGATGGCACAACTGGTAAAATGTAAATATACAAAAACAAATATTTCGAAAACGTCTAATGCTACAAGAAAGGTTTTGGCGCAACTCTACATTCCTCCTGTCGTAAGTTTCTGTCCCTCTCTTATGATTTTCCAGTTAGGTTCACAAAATTGCATAAAACTCAATCAAAACGAAGAGCATTCCACATGCTAATTACAGAAAATTTAACATACGCTTACATTTAGATCTTCGTGTCAATATCTCAAGCATACGTATGCTATTTGAATCAAAATCGTTAGGACCATTTTTCAGGAAATAAAAGCTAATGAAAAACTTTCCATGACAAGATGATTTGGTGTGAGGAGAATTTCGGGTTGCATCCTTGATTTAGACACGAGGTTTGGTATTATTTCCTTTTCGGTTTTTGAGTTATGTTGTGCACTTGCAAACAGCAACAAAAATCCGTAATAAGTAAGAAAATTAATATTTAAAACTTTCACTGAGAAAATCCGTAATAAATATCAAAATTAGTATTCAAAACTTTCATCTAGAAAAGTCGTAATAAATATGAAGATTGGTATTTAAAACTTTCACTGAGAAATGCCCTAATAAATACCAAAATTAGTATTAACAAGTTTTATTACGAACGACAGATGCATTTTCTGAAGCTGTCTTCTTTCATGGCCGTCTTTATGGAGTTCGGTTTAGTTACTTTCCTCGTGGTGACGTCTTTATGCTATGGATTGTTTTGTTCTATTCTTCGAATTATTTGTGTTTCAATTTTGGCCACTTTTGTCTTTTATTCCGGATAAGGAATGGATTTTGGATTTAACTATTTTCACAATAGATGTCCGTGTTTATAGCATTTTATACAGGTACATCATGTCTCTTTAAATGTTGGCGTTGCACGGTGGAGTTCTGTTTGATTCATCCAGTCACAGAAACAGAAAGGCATGCTTATCGGCCTATGTAAAACAGAGAAGGAATACTGCGGACAGCACAATAGTCTGTGCGGCAGAGTCAGCATTAAACGGTCGCGAACTGCACTATGTGGCAACGAAAAGGCAAGTCAAGACATTTTCGCGGAAGCATGGCGAAGATTTACAATAAAGTTTCTTTGTCCCAACTTTTGCTTAACTTTAAAAAGCTTTCGTTATTATATTTTATTTTTCTCAAATGACTAAATGACTACTGAAAAACTGATTAAATTATCTCATGCTTATCGAACGCGCTGGCTCCGCGGTAGTGTGTGAGGTTCGCATTCGGAAGCTCAGGGGTTCAATTTCCGTTGACCGCCCACTCTGACCTTGCTTTCTTTTTGTTTCCCTGGCTGGTAGGCGAATGCTGGGATGATTTATCATCTATCACCATTTCTCTTTCATTGCGTTTCCTTCTCAACTTTCAAGTATACTTCTAGGTTTTGTGACGTATGGTGATGCCGGACAGATGGCGCGGATGCTTGCTCAAAGGAAAGAATACTGTCTGTGGACATTAGAGGGCTGCTTGATCGACGGGTCGTTCATCGCCCTCTCTAGGTAGCTCCAGAGTGGGACGGATCTTCGAGCCTGGAATTGTTAGGGGCTTCCGCGTGTGTCTGTGGCATGTCTGCCTGCGACCTTTAGTCTCCTATGGTTCCTTCATTTCATCCCTTCCTCCTGGAGTGTAGTAGCCACAGCAGATCAATGTAGGTCGTAGTGTGCGAGGTGTCCCCCGCGTTCTATAACCTATATATCTCGAGCTTAATACTAAGGTACGATAAAATGTATGTCGTCCTTCGTGTTGTAGTGGTTACCATGCTAGCCTCTAGTTCCCGAGGTCGCGGGTTCAAACTCGGGGGAGGGCGATGGATTTTTCGGACGTAAAAATCCATGGCATGGCTTCCTTCGGAAGGGAAGTAAAGCCGGTGGTCCCATGTCGTAGATTTACGGCACGTAAAAGAACCTCAAGCCTGATAAAGAGGCCTCTGAGTAAAATTTCCGGTGTTTCACGCCCAATATAGAATGGGACGCAAAGGACCACAGCAGTTAAAGAGCGTGCATAAATAAAACTCAATTTTTAATTTGATAAAATGTATATATCGAACGTCTTGTTACTAAGTTCTTTGCATTCGTTTAAAATTCCATAAAGCTATGAAACCATTAAAATAAATACATAGGCACATAAAAAGGAACGCTTACTGCGGAATAAATATGGAGTTCATTAAAATTTGTAATTTGTGTCAAATATATGCTAGTATTTCTGAAATACTCACCACAGCGTATTTTTCAAGAATTTAATTTGCATTTTTTTTATACTGAGTTCCGGATAATACACATCGAATAGTTTTGTGAGCAGTTCATTGTCGCTTCGGCCTTCTCTGTCCAAACGTGTGTTAATTATATGACTGACAAGTCATTGGCCAAACGTTTTCTATGTTTTTCTCCTTTATATTAAAAACACAGTCGATTAATTACTTTCTCAGCCAATTTCCCTATTAATCATGAAGCAGGTTGTTGTATTGTATTTCGACTGTATTTCGACCGAACTAGAAATAGTTGCAACCGCACGTATGGTAAAAATTTTCCGGTAGCCTTCGCCCCCAAATTTACTTTCCGGAGGCCTTTGCCCCAAGTTTAAGAATCAACTTTGTATTTTTTAATATATATATATATATATATATATATATAATTTATATATGTTTGCCTCGGCTGCGTCAGTATTATTTTGTAGAGACATGAATTTCTTAACAAGGCATGGTGCGGCTGAAGAATGTAGGCTTATACAGATTATAATTTTTACTTCACTCCATTTATTAATCCTTGACAGGATTTAAATAACACTTCACTGGTATAGAGAGCTGTGAGATTATTTATTAATTACTTGCACTTTTTATCACGTAAACTATTTTTCGTCTCACACTGAATACGTATTAAACTTCTCGAGGACGCATCTCACGTCCGATTAGGAACGCTGTCTGCTAGCAACTGACTTCTGAATTTGTACAATTTGCTCTATTTCAGTTTCTGATTGGCTAATCCTACTCCAATAGAATACTTTTATTTAACTTTAGCTCTTTTTTTTGGTTGTTGATTGGCTATTTTATAAACTGTCGCAAAAAATTACATTATTGTTTCCAAGAATGAGTAGTAGCATTATTAAACGTTCTAATTCATTATTGTCTCAAGGCTACCTCATTGTTAGCAACTTTTAACCTATTATTCTCACAGCTCCTACATTATTAAATTACGTAATACATTACATAACATTAATGAACATGTACATAATAATATAAACATATACAATGACTGTAATATACACTTTTTTATATTGTTACATACACATATTGCTTTAAGGCGGGCTGTTATTATATTTTATATTATATCATTTGACTGAAATCATTTAAATGTTAAAAAATACTGCCTCAGTCACTGTCCTTCAGTTCGTCTCATTTTCCGTGTGGTCGCTAAGCAAAGCCTAATTTAGTATTATAACGTGATTAAAAATATGTTTTTATGAAATCTGGAGTTCGATGTTGCTTATTTTGACCATTTAGCGAATAACTACAACATTAAATAAGAAATTATAATGAAAGTTAATTTTAAAACAAATCAAAAGCATAGCTATTCAATTGCGGTATTACAACTGGACTCTGCACCTGCAACCTATTTAGAGAACGAAGCAAGGAAATATATTATTTTATTTTTCCATTTAAACTATTTGGAAACAATAGTAAATTTTAATAATATATACAATATTACACTTATACTATAAGTGTAGATAGCTATTCATTGCTCATCCGAGTACAATTGTTTGCAACTCGAGGTTCATCAAAGGTTGCATATTACTCGAGGATCGCAATGAGCTTTTCAGCACGTATATAATACTATTTGTATGCTAACATATCATAATGTAACTTAATTTTTATATTTTATTACAATTTATTTTAGTTTGAAAAGTTAAAAACATCGATAGCTAGAAATTTCGAATCGATTAGTATTTGTTCATATGTAACGCATTAATTTATTGTTATAGAGCCATTGTTGCTTTTATCCTACATAATTAGTAGTTCGATGTTATTAAGATTTATTGAAATTTAGTTTCGAAATTGACGAAAGGGATTAACATTTTTGAGGAACTCCGCCAGCTGTGGTTGAAGCAGCGACTAATATAAGGAATGATTTACCGCTTGATAAATCTAAAACAACTGTGTGAACGAGAACGTGATTTATTCACAGCTTGGTTGTAGAGGGACATGTGAACGACTCCTTGAACAGTAAGGTCGAAATCTTAATTAGAATTGTTGGAAAGGATGAGTTGCCTGATGAAGAGGGCAGTAACCATAGAGCTCTCGTAGCAGTGACGGAATCTAAGGAATCCATGAAGGATTATACACGCTCAGTTGTTTCAGATCCTAGTATTGTTGATAATGTGACAGGAATTAACTCAACCTAGTGTATATACTACAATATAACTAAGCAATTTGGAATGTTTAAAAGATTCGTCAATTTGTTCTATTAAATCACTTTATGTAATTTTTGTGCAATTTACAGATTAGTGCGGCAAATTAAAGTGGCAAAATAATGCTGCTCAGTTAGTTTGCCGCACTAATCTCGAATTGTTTTATTCCAGTGCCGCAAGAGTGCTACTTTCAGTTCTAATATAGGTACTCAATGGTCACAGTAAATATAAAGCTATTAAAGACAACGCCTGCAACACTAATTAAATGCACAATGAAGTTATGGATATGTGCTATTAAACTAATGAGTAGAATGAAACAAGCGCAGAGTTGGTGCACAAAATGAAAGTGCTGAAACGAAAACGATAAATATGTGGCGATAGGCAGCTGTGTATGGTTAAAATTCCTTATATTGATATGTCTCATTGGTCACTGTTTATGAGCTATATAGTGACAACAAAGGCCTTGGAACTAAAAGCGATATGGCTGGACTAGATTTGAGGGGCACATCTATCTCATTGGTCACTGTTTCATGAGCTAAATAGTGGCACCAAATTACATTTGAGAGGCACATCTCTCTCATTGGTCACTGTTGCATGAGCTAAATAGTGGCACCAAATTACATTTGAGAGGCACATCTCTCTCATTGGTCACTGTTTCATGAGCTAAATAGTGGCACCAAATTACATTTGAGAGGCACATCTCTCTCATTGGTCACTGTTTCATGAGCTAAATAGCGACACCAAGGGCCTTGCAGGTAAAAGCGATATGGGTTGACTAGATTTGAAAGGCACATATATCTCATTGGTCACTGTTTCATGAGCTAAATTGTCACACCAAAGGCCTTGCAGGTAAAAGCGATATGGGTTGACTAGATTCGAAAGGCACATATATCTCGTTTGTCACTGCTTCATGAGCTAAATTGTGGCACCAAAGGCCTTGCAGGTAAAGGCTATATGGGTGGACTGGATTCGAAAGGTACTGCAAGGACATTGAGCTGCAACGTACAAATAAGTCTCATTGCCGATAACAAGCAATTGGTATTTGGATTTCAGAGCACCTTAGTGTGCAACCTTCAGAGCAAGTTTTGATGCGTCCAACACTAATGGAAGGCAGCATTTCTGAACTGCGAGTACTCTGTGAACAGGCGCTGTATAAACTTCAGTTGTTACGTCATGGATGACCGTGACCTACAGTATGAATATGAACGACGGAATTGCGATCATGCTTGGCATGCTAGCGATATACACACCGTGGTGCGGCTCGTGCACCGAACTCATACAACCGCTGCCAGAAAGAAGAAGCTTGCTGATTAGGCATGCATAGCAATATCAGGGTGTTTTCAAAAAGTTAACTCAGACATTTTCTTTTCGTTTAAGGGGAAGTGCTACCATCAAAAGTTAAGTTTTGGAGAACATGCGGTTTCGGTGTGAACCTGATACATATCTCTCGTACTGCTTTGAATGCATTTTTCTTCAATAAAATCAAAATTTTCAGCATTCCAAATATCATTGAAAAATATTTTGAAATATTTGCGGATAACTATTTTTCTTTCTTCAGTGTTATGATCCTGCCATTTTATTATTTGAAACATTATGGAAAAATTTAGGAATAGCTTTTAAAAACCAAAACATCTACATCGATTAGCATCTTTTAGCTTGAAAGAGTTACCGAGAATTTTTGCAGATATACATTATACAAATACAGTTTGTGTAAACTTGGTTTTTCTAAAATAAATGAAAGAAGCATTGCTTTTGATCCAAATTATCTCGTCTTTATATCACAATGCATTTTTTTCAGGACGTATTTAAATTGCAATCTCTCATTTAAGAGATAAAACAAAAAATAACTAAATTTCGGTCTTTCTCTGAATTTACAAATAGGATAGACAGGCAAAAATTCCCTGGATACCTTATCTACTTCACCTGACTTGTATATCGATTCTCACGTCAGATCGATACTGCAATATGATGTATCACTGTAACACCCAGTGACAGTAACGTGGCTACATATATTTTGCTAACCATATTTACGCGATAAACAATACAGATAAAGCCATTGGGACTTTTGTACAAGTTTTCCCTTGTGCTATGGTATGGAACTTCCTCGTTATTCTTTGAAAAATTGGAAAGAATTCCTTGCGACATATAACCGAATAACACGAGTATTACAATCTGTTCACCAAGTTTGTAAAAATTGGATAATTCAACGGCAATCTCTGTTGATCTAAGTAAAGCAATGAGATTTTATTAGTCATAAGATTTCATTGCCAAAACTTAAGTATTATAGAAAAATGAGAAACGAAAACAAAGTTCTGTCACATCTAACGGAAAAGCAAATATGTAGGTGTTAATAGCGCGAGATCTCTACCATCGATGGTTTCAACGAGGTTTAGCTCCACTGTTTTATACGATGGTACTAAATGAATCCAAATCCCGCATCTTCAAAATTCTAAGCTTTTCAAAATATAAGAAAGGAACTTCTTACCGGAAATACACCTTTTTAAGGTCGCCTGTAAAAACATTATAAAAACATCTGTGTGTGTGTGTGTGTGAAGAGAGAGAGAGAGAGAGAGAGAGAGAAAGAAAGAGAACAGAATAACTAAAAACGAAATGTAAGATAAATAAAGTCGTATTTAAGCACAAATCTTTTGAAGATGAAATGAGAGAATTATCAGTAGATACACTCCAACCCAAACAACCTTTACAGTTACACGAAAAAGCGTTGGTTATTTTTTCTTTTCTCAAAAATGAATTCCACTTCATCCCCGTGGAATTTTATATAAATAGGAAACCATAAGAGATGGATAAAACCTACCACAGAAAAAAAGGAAGAAAAGGAAAAAAGAACACAAAATACGCAATTTAAGTAAATTTTCAAGAAATGTTCGTCGTTCTTTTGAATTTTAAGTAATACGTTTAAAATTGAAATGATGCATCTGTACTTTTGTTCATCTTGCATGCACGAAAAGTTTGCACATTGGACTTGCTTTTTTAACGGAACGCTGTTGCTATAGCCTCCTCTATAAAAACACAATTATTGAAACTATTATTGGGGAATATCTATCATTACTAATAGGAAGTACCTAAACATACACTAAAAACAAAAATTCAATCCGTCACACTCCCACTACGCATTATTACTTCACATAATTTCTCATGTATGTATTATACAGTTTATAAAACAAGTGATTCTCCTATTCACGATGCGTTACTCACAATAAATTCTTTACTAGAAATAATCTCAAATTAAGTAACATGGACTTACTTGCAGCACGATTCGGAGAACAAAATACATCGCTTTTTTCTTTGTTCCTTTCTTTTCGTGCAGTAAGGGTTTCTTTGCCTCTTACAGCTTCACAGTTGTGCAAAATTACACAAATTCGTTTAGAATGAAGACAGGCCATTCGCAGAAAATTCATTATATTTATTTTATTAGCATACAAATATCTTAAATAAATACATTTTAATAAAAATAGTTTGCCTCATTATTTTCGAGAATATAAAAAGTAACGAAAATTGTTCCATGCAAAGAGAGTTTGGGGTGGGTAATTTTCTGAAAACCTTCGCCTGACATGCTTAAACACTGATTTTATGATGAATTTTTTTTTCTTTTTTGAGTTATGCTGTTCTCTCTCTCTCTCTCTCACTCGCTCTCACACACACACACACACACACACACACACACACACAGCGCGCACGTGCTCTTTCGCGATCTGGCTTTTCTAAAATGCATTTTGGATTACGGATTCAACTGACCTCAAAACGTGCATTTGCGATTAAATCTCGACTTCGAATTTTTGGGGAGTACAATATTTCTTCCACCTGTTGCCGATAGGTGATAGAAGAAATTAGTAAGTTGCATCACCATTTTCTAGAACAGCTATAAAAATTCTGTGTTGCATTCACATGACTTTCTCTACCCTCTATAATTTATTAGTGAGCACACAAATTATTCTTACGAAAGATTATTTTCCTATCTACTTCATTTTAATCGAGATAAGCCTTTTCGGAAATAGCTGCATTACACATTTCGTTAAAGATACATAAGGAATAGCGATATTCAAATGTTTTAGAACTGGGCGTTTGCTGGCCTTAAAATTCCATACTCTTTCACTGATATCGCGAGAAACAGCTGAAAACCGACAGGACTTTAAAAGAATGGTTAAGTATTGAACAACTCCAACCATTAATAATGGATACCTCGGAAATGGCTGAAGTCACAGAAAAGTTAAATTGTGTGTTTTAAAGAGATCTAGGTGCATTTCCGTCTCTCGCTTAACGCTTACCAGTTATACAAGCTTATACAAAATTACTTCCGAATGAAGAGGACTTCAGGGGCTATTCCCAGAAAATTCAAGATATAAATTTAATTTGTAATGTAAATATTTTTTAGAAAATCAAAAATGGTTCGCTGTAAAGTATAGTTGGGGGTGTGGGATTTTCTCGAAAATCTTCGTGTCGCATCTTTGGAAGATATTGAACTTAAATACCAAGTTTGGTATTTATCCGACTTTTCGTTTTTCAGTTATGCTGTTTACATACATGCACAAACAGAGCTTTTTCTAAACATGCTTTTCTTGCGTTCAGGGGGCCTCAAAACATATAAATCTCGACATCGATTTTTTGGATAGAATACAATACTTCCCCTACTTATGTACTATACGTAATAGAGGAAGTAATAACTTAACTGCGTTGGAAGGCGTGTGATTGCAACACATCAATTTTTACTTTCTCTGCTACGTATAGTTAAGTAGGGGAAGTATTGCATTCCACTCAAAAATTCGATACGGAGTTCACCGGAAATACATGTTTTGAAGCCTCCTGAAGCATTTTTCAAACATGACCGTGTGTGTGTGAACAGTATAACTCAAAATCAAAAGATCGGATAAATACCAAACTTGGTATTTAGGTTCAGTACGTTCCAAAGATGCCACACGAAGATTTTAAACAAAATCCCCTCACCCCAGACTACCCTTTACACGGAACATGTTTCGAAAACTTTTATTTTCTAAAAAATTGATCTAATGATTTTGATTAAAATACCATATATAAAAAATATTTACACGAAAAATAAAATGTATATCTTGAATTTTCTGGGAATTCTCTATGAAGTCCATTTCATCTGGAAGAAATTTTGTATAATCTTGTATAACTAGTAAACGTTAAGCGACAGACGAAAACGCACTACACCAAAAATGTCGATCTCATTAAAACACACAATTTATTTCAAAGAAGTTCTTTTGTGGTATAAGCCGTTTCTGAAATATTCGTTATTAAAGGTTTGAAATGTACATTTCTTGGTTATTCTCTTAAAGTCCTTTCAACAGTCAGTTGTTTCTCGCGATTGCATGGAAACAGTATGGAATTTTAAGGCCAGTATATAGCGTCCGGTTCATAAACATTTGACTATCGCTGTTCCCTTTGTATGTTAACAAACGTGTAATGTAGCTATTTCTGCAAAGGTTTATTTCGATTAAAATGTAGTACATAGAAAAATATGCTTGAAAGGGAATAATTTGTATACCCGCTAATAAACGATAGAGGGTAGAGAAAGTCAATATCACATCAGGTTTTTCTTTTCTTTTCTTTTCTTTTCTTTAGGTCTCTCAGCACGCCATTAGCAGTCACTCTCGCATCCATGTAGTAAAATATAAGAATGAAGCTAATAGTAATGTCAGAAAGAGAGAAATGATTAAATTCGCTAAAATGAACAGCTGAAAAGATGCAACCAGACACAGGGGATAAGACGAGTAATTGTGAATCCCGTCCTGGAGACAACCACGTAGTATCTCGTTCGCGGGATCTCCTTCCGGGGAAGGTCATGATGACTCATAACGCCTGCCCGAATGAAAACATATTGTAACCAAATTCGGAGAATGAAACGGCAAACGTTGATCAGACCAACAATTTACTTCAGACGCTGCCAAACTGGTTCTTTCACTGCCAATTATTTCAACCTTCCCACCGTAAGTTGTCCAAGAACTTTCTATAAACCTCAGAAAGCTAGGGTCTGGCCTCAGTATCAAGTATCACATCCATAAAACATCTGTCGAAATAACCCTTTATGACACAACTAAACCTTTGAATGCGTGTTTTGTGTAACTAAGCATTTATTGCTTAATTTGAAGTCACTCCTAGACAAAAATGTATCGTTAATAACGCAACGTGGATAGAAGAACCACTATCTATATGAATACTGTAATATGTAACAGATATGTGTGAATTTGTCCTAAGTAGAGAAAGACGTGAGACTGTTCACACCAGATTTGCTGCTTTATAGTTTTCCTAATTCATTGTGGTCACTTATACGTATAAGTAGTGCTACTTCAATTGCAATAAAAACGTTATGTGTAGCATTTAATTTTACGCAGAAATTTAAGGTCGGTAACATTTCAATCATTGAACCTACATCACAGAATTGTTGGTTAGTGGTATGCTAAAAACATCTTAAGTAGGATTCGAACTGGCTGTCTTGACTTTACCTTTGGTGCAATGCATGTGATAATCGGAGTATACTGTTCACCAAGTTGTTCATCCCCCTATCGTAATCTTTCAATATAGTAGTTAATTAGTTTAAATTCACTTTAACTTTCAGAGATAATGTTTGCTAATAAAGATTATATTTATGTAAAAAAACCTTAACTGCAACAGAGCACCTTTCAGAAAAAACATCTGGGATTCAATGTTCATATGTATGGCAATAATACAGGATTTGGGATACAAGTGAGGATATGTTCTGAATGCTCCAAATAAACACAAAACTGAAAAAATAAATTATATTAACCAAAAAGGTCACATAAATAATATAAATATTGGTTTATTTTACATAAATTAAAGCATTTTCCATCAGTATGCAAGTGATAAAACAAGTGATACGTTATTTACTAAGTTAATACATTTTGTTCATTAGTGATTCTCATGAAATAAACAATATTTATTTATCATAATGAGCAGTATTATTTTTGTTAATGTTTTGAAATGCTTGTAAAAATAAAACAATAACATATGTAAACATGTCTAAATCGGATGCTCATTCTGATCTATACCGTTACCCCATTACAACCTTAGTTCTGTCAACCGAGATTAATAATGCCTTCATACCTGTTGCACTCTCTCTCTCTCTCTCTCAAGTGCATCCAATTTAGCAAAAAAAAGCACACAGTTGAAAAAACAGCAGTGAGTACAAAGTATTGTAATAAATCATAGAGGCATAAGTGGGATGAATGCTGTGATATGCCTGTCCGCTATTGTTTCTTCAAACTTCGAGACAAGCAATATGAAATCGATAAATATTTATGAAAAGAAACAGAAATGGGGATGAGGAACGTTGATAAACGGCATAGTATCACGAAATCAGGAGACAGTACTATAACACAACGTCTTTTATGTATATCATTATGAACAGTTAAATAAATTGTTTTTGGTAATCCAGCTGATTTATGATAAGCTTTCTATAAACTCATTTAAAATACATGTAAAAACACAATACCCTGTAACAAGGGTTACATTCTGTTTATGCTTTGGCCTGAGAGGAACTTAAGTAATGCCTATATGTGACACCAACTTTCCCACCTTTACTTATATAAATTATATCTTCACTTAAAGCAGAGAGTGAAAATAGACAAAGAATAGTTGGTTACAGATAGCACTAAATAAATTGCCATTAATAAAAAGGCACAAGGCAAATATAAAGAGCTCGCTACCATAATTTTAAGGAATTACCATTTGAACCAACGACGTGGTTTTTGTAACATATTAATGAGTCTGAATTCACACATTTCAAGTGTAACATCAGATAACAAATAAAACTGTAAGGATTTCCGTTGCAAAAATCAAAGCTTTTATGTTAACTTCGCCTGAACAGGCAATATTAATTCTAACATGTTAGTGCTTAGAACGTTGTCATACACACTGCCTTGAAAAAAAGACGTAAAGCTGGGCGGGAATTATTGCTACTGCATCTTATGCATTTTTGTTCAACACTGGAATTTATATTTATATGCAATTTTCAAACCTTTGGTCTATAAATTACATTCTCTCGTGCAGTTTGTCTGGCTATTAAAAAATCCCAAATTGTAAAGAAAGAAAGAAGTACTAGTATAAATATAAAGTGCCTACAAAATTTGAAAGACATTTGTTTTTCATAATAAATATGCAGTGCTCTTTTACGTCAAGTAAAAATTAGTTCATAATTATTTACGTAATTGCTAAAGTACGAGATGTATAACATGACACCATTCATTACACTGTAATGTAAACAACTCACTTTTGTGTTGTTTCGTATTTTTTGGAAAAATTCTTTAGGAGGCTTTAAGAATTATTAGATTGCGCGAAAATTTCAATCCTAAATTCCTCTTTGTGCAATTATTTAAAAAATTAAAACTGCCTACTCAAGCGTATGAAACAAATTTCAGCCTGTAATTTGTATTTTATATAGAACCTGCTACAATCTGAACTTCAATATTAAATTTACTGATGAATGAATATATGTAAGCATGTAGTGCGAAAAAGAGCATTGACGCGCGCGCGAAGTTCCAATTTACGTGTTACTTTCAGATTGGAAAGGAATATATTTTCACATATTGAGGAACTAAATACATTTTGACTAGATTTATTATCAAGAGATGTCTCAGTTTTACCTCTTTTTTCGGCAGTGGTTTTCTTTCCTTTGAACGGCCACAAGAATGGCGATTAGACATTTTGTACTCTGTATTACACCCATTTTTCTTCCAGAACATAAATGTTTCACCACAAAGCTTGATGACGTTGCTGTGTTCCTGTGTAAGTCCATTTTCCGTTTGTACACGTTTGACTCCATCCCCGTGATGTAAACCATAAGTGAGAAGTAAAAAGCACTAAACTATAAATTGGTGCAGTCAATCACTTCACCTCACATGACCAGCAACTCGGTGGCCAAGTTCATACCCCAGTTTGCCAGATCCATACCTGGCATATACAGTTGGATGTTGTTTATTCCATTCACGTTGATTCTTGTAGTTGTTTTCCTACCCGACGTGACTTCTTGTCCACATGGGCAGCCCTTTGTTTTACCGCCAGGATTGATGTCGATGCCGTTGATCGTGAGGCCACTCAACACCGTTTCCCTCACCTTCTTTGGTTTGCTGGTGGACTTCTTGGAGTTACGTTTCACTGGAGGCTCGTTGTTCATGACACCAGGTTTCACACGGGTTACCTTACCGCCATTGCCTGTGTACACCACCTGGCCAATGCCCTCCGAGGTAGCCCCTACCTCGACGATGCCATCGTTGCCAGTGTAGCCGATATAGCCAGTGTTGTGGGCTATCTGCAGTTTGCCTCTGTTGCCGATGACGAGGATGCGGCCGTCGTTTCGCGTGACGGTAATTAAATTAGTGTTGCCGATTACTTTGAGTAGGCCACTATTGCGCGCCAGGCGCACTCGTTTGCCGTTTCCCACCACCTCGCGAATCTCACCTCCTTCCACTGCTGCGACTTCCATAGCACTAGTGAACTGTTCCACGCAGCAACGCTTTGTATACTAGCATGCGCTGTGCTTCCCCACGTAACTGGGAGAAGGGCCGCGCGCGCTCCACGCTGTCGCCTTCCGAGAATAGGTTCGAGTCCTGGAGGGACTGGCGAGTGTCCCGTTAGGTCCGAACGTATTAAATTTGATTTATCACGCGTGGTATCAACGAAATATATTTTTCGTTCCTGTTTAAGGAATTTAGATTCTGCTGTACTTTAATAAAAATGTATACTAAATAAGCGAAAGAACAAAACACTCCAAACCAAGGCTGTGGCTTTAGTTCGGCAGAATAAAAAAGTTAATTCCTACTGTATAAAAATAAGATGCGTTACATCCACATGGCTTTCTTTACCCTTATCGTTTATTAGTGGGTATACAAATTATTCTTATGAAAGTTTATTTTTCCATCTACTTCATTTTAACCCAGATAAACCTTTACAGAATAGCTACATTACACATTTCGTTAGGATACAAAGAGAACAGTGACAGCCAATGTTTAAGAACTGGACGCTATATGCTGGCCTTAAAATTCCACAATGTTTCCAAGCAATCGCCAGAAACAACTGAAAATCGATGGGACTTAAAAAGAACGACAAAGTATTGAACAAATCGAACCCTTAATATAGCATAATTCGTAAATGGCTGATGTCACAAAAAAAAAGTTATTTGAAATAAATTGTGTGTTTTAAAGAGCTCTGTATCTTTTGTGTAGTACGTTTTCGTCTATTGCTTAACGTTTACTAGTTATACAAGATTATACAAAATTCCTTCCTAATAAAGAAGACTTCACAGGCTATTCAGAAAATTCAAAATATGTATACGTTTTATTTTTCGTATAAATACCTTTAATATATGGTATTTTAATCAAAATCGTTAGAGCAATTTTTTTACAAAATAAAAAAAATCTAAAACTTTTCCATTTAAAGGGTAGTTTGGGGTAGAGGAATGTTCTTGAAAATCTTCGTTTCACATCTTTGGAAGACGCTGAACCTAAATACCAAGTTTGGTATTTATCTGACGTTCGTTTTTTAGTTATGGTGTTAACAAACACACATAGACACACGGATCTTTTTTTTAAAAAATTGCGGGATTTAGGGGACCTCAAAACATGTATTTCCGGTGAAATTTTGGTATCAAATTTTTGGGTGAAATGCAATACCTTCTCTACCTAATAAGTACGCAGTAGAGAGAGTAAAAATAAATAGAAACTGAGTAAGTGTGAAATATTCGTAAGAGTTTACCCACAACTATATAGCAATCTTTTCCCAAATTACTTTTCTAGCCTTGACCCCTTGAGAATGATTAGCTGCTTGGAAAGTTCCGAGTTTGTTAACGAAATTATAAACGTCCCTATTCCAAATTTATGAATGTATATGTTTGGTATTTTTGTAAATCTCATACTTCGTGTGAGCCTTGCTTTTAATTTGCTTATGTGTGTTTCATTTTCCTCATTTTCCGTTTTAGATTAATGGCTAATCACGCAAAAGATAGGGGGCGGAGCTGTACTATGTTTCTCTTTTCAAGTTGTTATTAAAATGAATAGGTTTGGATGAGAGCTTCTGAGGAGGTTATTTAGGCCGCAATTCCCACCTTCCATAGAGTTATTCGTTTTTTTATTACAACATACGTACAGCTCTCTTCTGCCTTAAAAAGTAGTCGTAGAGTTCTACTGCCTTCTCGACTCCGAACTTAGGCAATGTACAGCTGGAAATCGCCTCCACAAAAAAATATGAAAAATTCGAAAATTTGGTTTCATGTAGGTTTAATATCCTTATTATTTTTTTAATCTTCCGCGCAATTTTTCAGCCATTTAAATCACACTAAATGTGATTTAAACTCCCTCTGAGCAGGTGGACGAGATCCATAAACATGGAAATTGTTCCTTTTTGTGCCAATAATGAGGTTCTTTGAAGTACGTGTCCAAAAGAAACATTTGTTTCTAAGAAAATACTTCAATGGTTGTTTGGGTGGAGTTAGTGCCTTCAATGTAGGTTGTTTGCCTTTGAGTTTGAAAATGTTTATTATCTTTAACGCCTGTTATCTGTATTTAAATTATTAGTTTGTTGACAAGCAGCTCCCCAATTGTAACCAATTAATGTTCAAGATATGCTAGAAAATTATATTAAGGAAAATGACATTTAGGGTTTTAGGAGAAAAAATAGTAATGGGATTTAATTTCACATAATGTATTAAAAGTTAGGTTAAATTCAGAGCGTAAAACAAAAAGGTCATATTTTGCCTGTCTGCAGTCTAATTAATAATTCTTTATGCAAATTTGTAAACAGAAAAACAATTCGTTTTATCTTAAAAGATTTCAAATCTTGTACGTGCTGCATTTTAAAAGTTCCATTTGCACGCCATACAACATAACGATTTTCTTGTAGAGACTGCAGCTTTGGTATATTTTTAGCTAGTACCTACATATTGTTGTTACATAAGTCCACATTTACTTATACAAGGTACGCTAGTATGTGGCAGTACAATACGAAGTCATCAACCATTGCTCACGAGGTAAACAAAATGTGTTTATGCCATGCTAATAAGCGACGCGCTTATTCACCAAATTTTCATAGGTAAGTCATGGTTAAGCTGTCCAAGGTTTTACCCTGTTGAAGATGGCAACCAAAGAGTTGGCCGAAAGTCGGGTGTAAATAATTTCACCTTTAGACCACAGCCTTCCAGCCCGGAAGATTTTAACAACTTTGTCTATAATAGGTAATCCCACAGAGGTTACGGATTTATCAGAAACTCGTCACCTCGAATGGGATTTATTAAGACAATTGTATGAACAAAATGTAACAGATTATATGAATAATAATTACTTTTTTATTTGGTTGTTTAAAATCAATTCACTTTTGTGTCAGCTGGCAGATCACAACATACTAAATGCATGAATAAATTGAATGTGTTACGTAGTACAAACCAAGGCTACCAATAGTGGGAATGAGAAAATAGTTAACCTCAAAATTAATACATTTTTTTCAGGAACATCATTTTATTTGACAGTTGACACTATTTGAATGCACATTATTAAAAACACAATTTTCGAAGTTAAAAGTTGAAGGACTCTGCTGGTTTTCGGTAATGGAAAGTGAAATGGGTTGGAATGAAGTACACATTGTTACTATTGCGGTTCAGTGACGAGTTGACATTTATCCGATAAAATCGTATCTTTGCAAGCATATTATAAGATAAACGACCGTGATTGATCGATATCCGAAACATTACTAAATGTTATTAGTTTAATATCACATACGAATGGAACAGTCATAGTAAAAATGAAAGCTATCTGTTGTGGAAATTACAATACTTTCAAGATCTGATTTGTCACAGCCGATTGTCGTTTCTTAAGGAAAATGTTTATTTTGGCTGATTATTTTTTCTGGCATAACTACTGCAAAGTGAAGCGAGTTATTAGACAACCAAATTGAAATTAAGTGAATTATGGTCTCTAAATTAGCTATACACACCAGGTGGAGACAACACAGAGACAGTACTGTATAACATTTAGAAGCTTTGCCTCATAACTGCAGTAATTTAAGTAAATTAATATAATTTCTTCGTGAATCCATTAGCTAAATGGCTATTCAAGATGAAACGCGTTAGAAGTGTTCAAAGAAGAGTAACTTACTGAAATGGCGGGTCAAGCAAGACGTTCGAATTGAAGCAGTGTGCTTTGTAGCCACATCTTTGGGTTTACCTTTAACAATGTACATATATAAACGTAACTGTTAAAGATTGTGCACTTAACAATCGAAAATAAATCTATGACCAGTACAAGAAAAAGGGGGAACAAGAAAACAAGAAGCGACTGCGCTTGTGATCGAGACGTCAGATTTCGGGCTGCTCAACCCTAAGATCCTAGGTTCAATTCTCGGCGGAACGGACAATTTTTCTTTAATTAGAGTTGTTCCCTACACTCTGCAGAGTTTAGAATGTGAGCGTGTCTCACAGCAAAAGGGCATAAAACAAATGTTTAAAACCTGCATTCAACGAGTTTCAGGCAGCATCAGTTGTTTCTTAAGTATAAGCCTCCAAATTATCATAGAAGTTAAAGAAGCTATACAAATGAAACAAATACGAAGCAATAATGCCAAGCTTGGTTATCTGTGTGTTAATCTTCGGTTCATTGTAAGGGTAAGCCGTTTATGTTAATAATTTCTGTATTATGTGAAAACTGGGTGGGCTTTATGTTATTAAGTTACTATGGGACCAAAGAGAAGGTACAAGTTTTTAACATTTCATCCTTCTGTAACCGAAAAAAAATTACTCGGTAATCCCGATGGCTGTTTTGCCACCTCTTACAGGCTACACTCCATTTCCAGACCTTGGAAGATTGTCCGGGGGGGGGGATCAAGGAAATCAGAAATACATCAACAGGTAATTCATACCCATTTCTTTGAATATGAGAAGATTTTTCTTCCGTAATTAGGAATATGATGAAGCTTTGCGATGTTATAATTGTAAGTGCAAAAATCTTCATAATTTCATAAAGAATACAGGGGAGGTTTATGAAGGTAACAAGTCGTTATCCGAGGTTTAAAAAGCCACGCGAGCAAGGTCGGCTAGGCCAGCTAGTGTATGAAACGCATACAAGTGTAGTTAGCGAAATCCAAATTCACACCAGTATCGAAAATAAAAGCGAGAAACAGCGAAAGCCATAAATAAGTGGACAGAGTTCCGAGGAACATAAAGACACATTAGCAGTGAAGGGGTTGAGCCAAGACCCCCAAACCCCTTTTTGGAGTTATATAACATAAATACTACGCTATAGTAAAATAGATTATGATCGTTCCGCAACGTTAACAACCACAACTTCCCGGCACGCAGGGGCATCCTCCTTATCGAAACAAAACGACACTAGCACGTCAGAAATTTCCCAGCCACCTGCAGCAAGTTTATAGCTAGTTGTGGGGAATGAATTGGCACTCCTTTGGGCTTCACTGTTAATTAAACTGTCCTTTATTTCTTTCTTTCTCTAGCAATCAACAAGGGCAAAAGAAGTACTGCCGACCCAGCAACCAGTGACCTCTGTGCAAATAGAGCAACAACAGCACCACGTCCGCGGTATGCATCTTGCCTCCATCGAGCAGCAGAGCTTTCCAACCGAAATATTCCGTATCGCGTTTCAGCAGAAACCCATCTTTTGATACCCACATAATGTTTCGCAGTTAATTGTACTTTCTAACGCTTTTGAATAACTTGTTTAATATGTATTTAATATATGGCATGACAAATAAAATACCAAGAATAATAGTTGTTCTTCCACGCAAGCCGCGTGTAGAAAAATACAATCAATAGCCGGGATATAAACCACGGATCTTCGGCTTTCCGTGCCGTTACTCACCAACTGAGCTACCACAGAAACCTGCCGGCACGACATTAAATCCATCTGATTCTCACTTAGCTGGTAGCTCCGTTAGAGCATTGGCACGGAAATCCGAAGATCCAGGATTCAAATCCCGGCTATGACATTGAATTTTTCAGTCTGATTCTGCCTTTGCAAACAAACTGTAAACTTTGGATTTACTGAATGGTGTGTGAAATTGTCTTTATTCTCATTAGTTTTGTTTAACTGGGAAACCACAAGAGACAGATCAAAACTCGCTACAACATATTTTATTAAAACATTAATTTGTAACAAGTACTGTTTTGTACATTAGCCGTTTTCGAAATACTCGTTGTTTTTGTAGTTCTTCCAAACATCATTAAAACTATTTCATTAATTAACATTTACTATCTATAATTATTAATTATCTATTTAGATTCTAAATCTATTACACTTTCTTCTGCCAAAATAGTTATATTAATAAAATTCTTCCTAAAAAAATTATTTTAAATATTTGACCCTCTCGTACTAAAATATTTAACAGGACGAAGCCTTCTGCGAAGGTCAGAAACTGAGGGATTCTTATTTTATTCGCATGAGCTCATGACAAAGAAAAAGGAGCTTGTGATATAAACAAACGGCTCATCTTTTTATATGAGTAGTACCTGGGATTGGCAATGGGCAGATGAAGTTGGGTGTCTTTACCACATACGACTTTCTCGTTCTTTCTCATTCTTGATTACAGATAATTTTAAAATCCGGTGTTTAATACGCCTCTCTCTCTCTCTCTCTCTCTCTCTCTCTCTCTCTCTCTCTATTCATTGTTATAACTTCATTCAGATTTCACAGTCTAATCATATAAAAGGCATACTGTTAAGTCACATTAAACGGATACATATCATTAGAGAAATAGTATCTATGACTGTGATAATACAACAGCAAAGCAGTAAGTAGTAAATTGAAAAACATTATGAGTATCAAAGATGGGTTTCCGTTGAACGCTCTACTGACCAACGCAAGCAAGATGCATGCCGTTGCTGTCGTTCCATTTGCACGGATATCAACATATTCGGTTGCGGTTTTGGGCAGCACTTCCTCTGCCCTTGCTGATTGCGGGTTCTATAAATTCCTACAAAGCTATGGGTTGAAAGAATGTTGATACTGAATTCCTACAAAGACAAAGTTTTCCCTTATGACTGAGCAACCTTGATACAGGCCGGTGTGGTTAAACATTTTTATCTTTGTTCATTAGGCATTAAACCCTTAATCAAAACATTGTTTAAAATATGCCAAGTTCTTGATATTTTATTTCTGTAGGACACTTTCTTAACGCAATCAAATTTTGTAATGTGCCCACGTGAACATTCATTCATCGACTTTTGTAGAAATTTTCTTTCTTCATGCCTTCGTTTTTTTAAATGAGACGATATTTGCTGCACTACGTCGTTTTACGCATGTATTTGTATTCTCTATAAATTCTCTAAAATTGTGTTGATAAAAATTAGCATTTAGGTCTGCGTGGGAAGCTTCACAAGCAGTATGTAGAAAAAGAAGACCATATTTCTGGTGGGAAAGCATGTGCTTTCTTTGTTTCCATGTATGTCAACAATATAATCCCAAAATTCATGTAATTTGTTATCCAGAGGTTTGACAGATATCAAGTCATGCTAACTATTGACTGTGATCAATTGCAGCAACTTTAACCTGTAAGCAGTTGTTACTGGCAAGAGTGAAGTAGGAAAGTGGTTTACATTGCCATTTCTTGATGACATTGTTGAAAACTGTAACTCTATTTTATGACTGATGACTTAGAGCACAATTGTTATCAATATTATAATTTTAAACAAAACAAATATAAAATTTTTAACCATCAAACCGCATTAAGGTTGCTTGGAATGTTTAACCTACAAAATTGTAGGAACTAACATACTCCATTTGTCTGATATTATAGGAATTCACTTATAGGTACCCCTTTAGCACCTTTTTTTTTTCTTTTCTTTCGGTCTGGATGGCTCAGTTGGTCAGGCGCTGGTCTTCTGATCCCAAGGTCGAGGGTTCAAAGCGGTAGCTTTTAAGTGTGCTTAAAAAGGACAGCCACATGTCAATAGATTTATTAGCATGTAAGAACTCCCGCGGGACGATATGATCCTGGCAATTGACAGCGTCGTTAACAAACAATACATTTACAATATTTTATATCACAGATTTCTCTCTGCTATGATTTTGTGAGAATTCACAGTGACCCTTGATTAATAGAGAAAGTAAAAACCAGTTTATACAGTGAAGTGCAAAGGGAGTGCCAATTCATTCCCCACAACTAGCTATAATGTTGCTCTAGGTGGCTGGGAAATTTCTGACGTGCTTGTGTCGGTTTGTTTTGATAAGGAGGATGCCCCTGCGAGCCGGGAAGTTGTGGTTGTTAACGTTGCGGAACGATCATAATCTGTTTTACTATAGCGTAGTATTTATGTTATATAACTCCAAAAAGGGGTTCGGGGCTCTTGGCTCAACCCCTTCACTGCTAATGTGTCTTTATGTTCCTCGGAACTCTGTCCACTTATTTATGGCTTTCGCTGTTTCTCGCTTTTATTTTCGATATTGAAATTATTTTTTATTTCGCCAACTCCACTTATATGCCCTTTATACAGCCACTAGCTGGCCTAGCCGACCTTGCACGGGTGGCTTTTTAAACCTCGGATGACGATTCACTTTCCTTCATAAACCTCCCCCGTATTCTTTACGAAATTATTGTTCAATGACCTAGAAGACTTCTATGGCGGATCCTTCCCCTTTCACCCCTACAATAATAATATCGTAATGCTCTACGATATTCCTAATAGCGGATGAAAAATCTTCTGATATTCAAGGAAATGAATATGAAATATCTGTTGCTGTAAGTAGATATATAATAGCGACTCCAGCGCAAAGGATTTGCCGCCATCTGATAAGGTTCTTTGATCTATGCCGCTAGCCCCGCCCCCTCCCTTTGTGCGCTACTATTTGCCGCCCGGTCGCGTGCCGCTAGCCCCGCCCCCTTCCCTTTGTGCGCTGATCTAATGCCGACAGTGTCTGTGCCGGCAGGTCCTCCCCCCTCCCCCTGTGGTCACGTGGCGGTGACCCGCCCCCTCCCTCCCCCATACGCGTGTCCTCCCTCCCCTTTGTGTTCTGGTTGGTTCCCTGTGGATAGGTGGGAGAGTGTGTATTGATCCTATACGTCGGTCGCGTACCTTCCCTAGGTCTAAATCCCTGCCGTGTGATTGGCTTGGGGTAGGGGATGTGCCGCTCGAGTGAGGGGTTATATGTGAGGGTTCTCGGTTCGTGACGTTGGCGATGTGGGAATGCGATTCTCGATGCCTGCCGCACATCGGCAAATCGTTTGAGTACATAATTGCGTCAATCAATTAGATAATGTGTGTTATTGAAAAAAAAATAAGAATGCCAATCATATTACTACTAATGCAATTAAACGCTATTCGTCGAGCAATTAAGTATTTTTGATTGAATCGCGCGCACCTGCCCCTAAACCGTTATTTATAACCTACTATTGTCAATAAATTACACGTCTAATGAAACAAGGCTAGTCTGTCGATGAAAACAATTAAGTATTTTTGAATGATTAATTGACTCGCACGCAACTGTTCGTTATCGTATATGTGTGGTAGCATGTGTATAATTATTACGAGTAATAACATTTATTTAATTCTACTTTTGAGGGAAAATATATTTTGGATTTATAAGAATATTACAACACTTAGATGAAAGGACAGACTTGACGTAACACTCGTTATCGCGTGATAATTGCGGTGGAACACCGACCGCAACCTTCCGCTGCGAGACGTTTCACTGGAATGACTGGCTCTCGATACTTGGAGTGGCAAGTCGACTAGCGCACCCCCTCCACTCACGCTTCAGTTCGCTACCTACACTAGCGCGCCAGGTGGTAATATGAGTGAAACTCCAGCGAGTGTTCCCTCACAGCGCCCCTGGTGGTCATACCCGAAAGTTGTGAATTCACCATATTTAAACTCATTATGGGTGCAAGACGGCCATCTTAACTCTATATAATTCTGCGAAATATGATTCCGGAAAAAAAATAAAGGTGAATTAACATGCGAGGTGCGTTCATGTTGGCTCCGGAGGAATTGATTATGAAATAAATAAAAAATAAATAAGACTCTCGCTGATTGACGAATACAATTAAATATTTTTTATTAATTAATGTAATTGACTCGCGCTCCTAGAGATATCTCACCCAATTATTCATCTACCATGAATATCTCACTTCTAATGAAACGACGCAGTCTATCGATTAAAAACAATTAAGTATTTTTGATTGATTAATGTAATTGAATCGCGCGCAACTGTTCGTTATCGTGTATGCGCGATTATTACGAGTAATAACGTTTGTTTAATTCTTCTTTTGAATTGAGGGTTTATAAAAAATATTACATTGCTTAGATGAATTAAAAAGCAACTTAAAGCGAAATTGCAAATAGCTTGCATGAGACGTTAACACGAGAACCCTTTACGAAAAAACAAGACGCAATGTGACAGCAATGCCCCGTCCATCAGGAGAAGCGGTTAAACCAGGACGCTTGGGTTTTCCCCCAGTACCTGCTCTTAATGGCCAGGGGTATCCAGCACATCGGAGTACGCTTCAACTGATGTTAAAAATAAAAGCCCGCTATGTCTCTTCTCACACGAGAGAAGTAATAATTACAATTCAAAACAGGCGTACTTGTAAGTAACACGCACGAAGACTTCAAATATAAATTTTATATTCGTTTTAAATGTTCTTTCTAAAGACGTAGCGAACTTTGAGAAATTCAACGAATTATTCACTTGCGTACACTGCTTGAAAGAAATATGGTGTACACCCCTGAAGAATGCGTATGTAGACACATTAGCAGACGACAGTCTCTTCCGCACCATTAATTATCTTCAGACGAAGGTAAAACCAAGGTCTTGTATAGAGCTCTTAGTGAACAATGACTGTCGTTTCCAGTTGATTAAACAGCCTAAGTGCTCTGAAAAACCACAGACCCTCGGGGTAAATAACCATTAGCGACACAAAAGATTTTCTTAAGAGCTTCCCCTGTGCAGAAATTCCATCATAGACAGTGGAAAACCAAGTCTAGACATGTTTTAAGCTTACCACAAAAAATGTTTTCCCGATAATTAATATAATTCTACATGAAGAATATTAATGATTAAGTTTTCAATTAAACGTATACTGTATAGATTCTGTACTTAAACATTCGATTGTATCTTTGTCATTATTTAAATACTCGCATACAAGAAATGCAAACATGATATCAAAAAATTAAACTGATTTTTTTTCGGAATGTTAAACAAAGAAATATGATTTGGCGAGAGTAATATGAAGAATAAAAAGTATTCAGAATGATAGATATTACATACGTTATTAAAAATAAATAAGGCTCTCGCTGATCGATGAAAACAATTAAATATTTTTTTATTAATTAATTGTATATGAATTGACTTGCGCATCTGATTGGTAACGCATGTGCATGATTATTACGACTAATAGCATTTGTTTAATTCTAAATAATGAAATATGGAGCCTTGCCTAAACAATCCTCGTTACTCTTAATTTATTCCATTTTTAAAAAGATTGGGCTTAGTAAACATAGGACGAGTACGATTTTAAATACCCCGTCCATCCGAGAGATATTTTTTCGAATATTCCAACATGTTAATATAAACTTAACACACACACAAATTCATTTCAAGTAATCTAACGATATTGAATAAAATATTAAATGTTTAAGATATTGTAATGAGAAATGAATTGTATATCTCGAATTTTCTGGGCCGCAGGCTGCAGGATCGCTCATCAAATACCGTAATGATTCAGACACCCGAACACCCGAATGGTAAGCATTCTTCAGAGTTTTTAAATAAGTAATGTAACAATTCATATTAACTTCTTGTTCATATTCTTTATTATTATTTGTATTATTATTTCCAGGAAGTGGACTTTATTTTGGTATCGACCATCCATCGAGCGCTGCACAGGCACCGCCAGGCTTCAACGCCTTCATGGGGCCGAATCATCATGGAGGTGGCTCTGCCTCCGTACATGCAGCAACACTCGTAAGGTGAGAATTTACAGACGGGTGTTTGAGCAGTTGTAACTAAAAATTACATAATAGTAGACATACAATGTCGATTCTGGCACACAAAGGCATGCCTACGACAGCATAGAGTTCCGGATTGTATAAGGAGAAAAGGATATATTTAAGGGGAGTTTCTCACCCATATGCAGTCACATAACTCTTTCGGTCTCCCAGAATGCTATGTATTTTTCACACGGGTGTTTAAAACATGTATTTTTTTCACGTATGGAGTGTAGATTCTTTAGAACTCTGTACTTAAACATGCTATACTATTATTATTATTTATTTTTTCCAGGAAATGGACTTTATTTCGGAGGCGGCATCGCTCAACAGGCGACCGCTGCACCGGTACCTCCAGGCTTCGCGAGCGTTGTACCAGAAGGCTTCGCGACCGCTGCACCACCACCCCCAGGCTTCCAGAACTTCCTGGTACCAAATCAGCAGGGATGGGACCCTGCCCCATACATGCAGCAAGCACCGAACGGTAAGAGTTTTTCAATATTTTACGAAGTTCTTTTACACATTCTATATTATTATTAATAATAATATTATTATTTACAGGAAATGGAGTTTATTTTGGGATCGGGCATCCATCGACCGCTGCACCGGTACCACATGGCTTCCAAGCCTTCATGGGGCCAAATCAGCAGGGATGGGGGCCCTGCCCCATACATGCAGCAAGCACCGAACGGTAAGAATTTTTTCAATATTTTACGAAGTTCTTTTACACATTCTATATTATTATTAATATTGTTATTATTTTCAGGAAGTGGACTTTATTTCGGAGGCGGGTATTCTTCATTCTGAACGACTTTTGCAAAATTGATAAACCATAAGAGATAGACAAAATTTTACTACACAAAAAATGGAGATCACGTTAAAATACATAATTTATATCATATACATTCTTGTTGTTGAGTAAACCGTTTTCGAGATATTGCTTGTTATTCCCTTTAAAATTTTCCAATACTTATACTTTTTCTCAAATTCATTATTCTTGTTTTATGTCCTCGATATGCAAAGAGAATGGAATGCACCACATAGCAACCAGCGTTAAAATATTTGACTATCGCTTAAAACCTACCATATTCACCTTGTATCGACATGAAAATTACCAATAACATTGACATCTCGATATCTCGATTAACATGAAGCATATAGGGAATAAGTTCTTGTAAAAATAGTTTGTACAAGAGTAGAGAAAGTCATGTGAGTGTATCACATCAGATTTTTTGATATTGGTTTAAATTTTCAAATACTTTTAACTTTTCTCAAGCGGTAACTCGCTATTCGTTTTTCCCGTGGTAATGCATAGAGAATAGAATTCTAAAGCCATCACATAGCATCAGACGTTTTTTAAACATCTGTAACGTGTCTATTCACAATCGAAAGGTTGCTGGTTCGAGGAAAATTATATCTACAGAAACAATACATTATTTTCGCTCTGTGATTAATTTGGTAATGTAACAATAATTAACAATGAATTTTTAGCGGTAAATGTAAAAAATAAAATATATTTTTTATTTCCTAGCGTCATACGCAGAAGCATTCCCCTTAAGGAACGCTGGCGTGAGCGATGGTTTCCCCCATAACAGGTTTAGACTTGCTTACGAAATGTCCCTGTGCGAGGCTAGCATTTCCCTCTCCTTCTCGAATTTTTGGAGTAGCCAATCAAAATTGCTGTATTATATACCGTCACACCTCTCACCCCTTCAGATTTTATCGGGCGAAGCGATATAAAAGCAATAGCTTCTCCAGCGATTTCACTGTATTGTGACAACACAGCGAGCTAAGATCTCTGCAAACTTTTCTCATTCAAAGTGAAATTTCAACGAACATCATGTCTGGTAAGTTGTAACAAAACACATCATTTACTTTAAAAGTTAAATTATTACTCTGTACATTTAACTTATATTCGCGTTCTTGTTTTTAATGCATGGCATTTATATGCGAATAGCTGAGTATTCTAAAAGTTAATAGCTAGACAAGTGAATTTTCTGAAATGTGAACAGTTTAGTTAAGTATTCACTTATTCTACATTTAATAGCTAACTGCGCGAATTCTCAAAATGGGAACAATTTAGTTAAGTATTCACCTTGTTGAGTAATTATTATTCCAGATATTTAAATACAGGATTTCACAGAGTGAATTATATTCCTTTTTGGAGAAAATACAATTATTTGAATACCTTATTAACGTTTTTGCTTTAGAATATTACAAAAAGTCTGTTGCGCGAATCATTCGCTCTAACAAAGTAAATATCTACATTATATTAAAACATTTAAATTGAAAAATACAGTACTTAATGAACTTCATTAGTGAATCAGAACCTCAATTATATTTACACATATTATCATTTTCAGAAAAAAGTTAATAAGTTTGTAACTTTCAAATAAATGAAATTTTGTTATGCAACACATTCTCTAATAAAGAATATGTTTTTTTCTCTTCCTAATGCAGAAAGTTTGACATCTCAACTTAACACATTGGCTGAGGGTAGCATTTACCCAACCGTTCAAAGACTACAAGATCTTCAGCCAGAGGAGCCTTATAATATAAAATCCTTAAGAAAAATTGATACTCGATACGGTGCTAGAGTCGTTGCACTTTTAGAGAATAAGCAAGTGTTTCTCCCGACAAGATATTCAACCCTAACAAGCCAACAGTTGGAGGAAATGCCTGGGAAGTTTCAAATGGTATATCATGGAGTAGTACCAGCCGGCAAGTTTAAGACATGTAAATTGTCTTTTCTTCCTATTAAGGTTTGTAGAAATAATTCAGCTATCCTTTCAAAGCTTCATTTAGAGTTACATTCGTTGAGTTTATAAATTCGCACTTCAGTAGGATAACATTTGTCTAAAGTATACATCAATATGTAAAAAAAATAACGTCCAGGATGTAGTCTGAGCGAGGATCTGCAGAAAGAAGTTTAATAGTCTATTCACTGATTCTTTACCTCAAAGCAGATACCTACAGCAAGTTTCAAATAATTTCCAGCAGGATAGCAGTTGTCAAAAGCATGCATCACTGTATTAAAAAAATATGTGTAAATAATGTCTAGATTGTACTCTGTGTGATTTCGTGCAGAAAGAACTTTAATACCCCTTGCAGTGATTCTCCACATCGAAGTATATACCTACAAGAAGTTGCAAATAATGTGAATGTGTGTTACAGGAATGCCCAGCTGAATGTAAATGAAGAGGAAGAACGAGATAGCTTAAAACATCATAAACAGAAATGTGATAGGAACATTCTCAACACCTCCCAGTAACCTCAATCAATGAAGAATTGCACCAGCGCGGAACATACATGGAAAAAACATCCGCGTGTGTAGAATATAACAATAATATATATATATAAATTATGTACTCATTATTACTGCTATACCAGCCTATACCATTGATTTCATAAATAATTTCATAATTGTTTAAGGAGAATGCCTATCTTAAAAACATTGATGCTACATGAAATCTAAACAAAAGATTATTGAACTATTACTGAAAGAGACTTGAATAAATGGGAATCTAGAAGCCAGAACCATCTTAATATTGGTCTGTATGATATGAGGTGTATAAAAAGATTAATAAAAAAATGAGGTCTATGTAATATAAACAACATTTATTTTTATAAACATTTTCCTATTACATTCCTATACAAAAAACATACATATTTCCTAAAGACAAAGGTGATAGTCTAGACATTCTAAAACACTCAGTTATATAATCATATACATCACACAGAAAGAGACCTGCATTATCCATAAAAAACTAAACATCTCAAGAATGTCTGGATGATGTATTTTATAAGTACAAGGTTTTGATATTTCAAAGTTCCTGTTAACCATGACTGTAATTGATTAACACAATTTCTCGATCCTGTCATGCTATAACTTTAGAAGCTTTCAGCTTACTTATAATCTCCTCAATCTCTCGTGTGTGACTATTATTACCAGCATTCCTCGATGCAATTAGTAACCTCAATATATTTACTAGTCTATTTGGATTTTCAAGCGTAGATATCACTGAATCATCATCATATGAAGATTTCATATTCTCGCGACTCCCGCTGTATCCAGATTTTTCGCCATCAGTAGTCTCCAGTGAAGGACAGAGGCTTGATCCGGTATAACATCCCCCTCTATACATCTTCGGATCTTCGAGTGTAGGAGAGAGAGTCGATCCAGTATAACATGTTGCTCTATGAAGCTTAAATCTTGACAAAGAAGGATTCTTAAAAATCCGCTCGCATATACAGCATCTAATGACGTGTTTTCCTCCATCTGTAATGTATGAACAATTGAGTTTCTCATCCGCTAGTTGCACAGATTTTCTCCGGCAGGAGCTCATGCTAAAACTAAAAGAAATTAAATGAATACGGGAATGCTAACGCTCGAAGGAATTAAAAGCGAATGAATGAATTCATAACACGCAGCTATGTATATATCCAGTGTGAGGACGCCGGAGGGAATCGCAATCTTCGCATAGCAGCGGGAAAGGATGCTCTCTGGAAACATTTGTGGAGAAGGAGGTTCTCAACAGAACATGGCGAATGCGAGCATGGAAAAAGGATGCTCTCTGGGAACATTCGTGGAAAAAGGATGCTCTCAACAGAACATAACGAGTGCGAGCATGGAAAAAGGATGCTCTCTGGAAACGTTTGTGGAAAAGGCTGCGTAACAACCTGATTGTGCTATGTACCTGACAAGTTTGTTACATAGCGTGATTCCATTGTTACATAGCGTGATTCCTTTGTTACATAGCGTGATTCCTTTGTTAGATAGCGTGATTCCTTTGTTACATAGCGTGATTCCTTTGTTACATAGCGTGATTCCTTTGTTATATAGACTGATCAGTTTGTTACATAGCGTGATTTCTTTGTTACATAGCGTGATTCCTTTGTTACATAGCCTGATCAGTTTGTTACATAGACTGATCAGTTTGTTACATGGCGTGATTCCTTTGTTACATAGCGTGATTCCTTTGTTACATAGCGTGATTCCTTTGTTATATAGACTGATCAGTTTGTTACATAGCGTGATTTCTTTGTTACATAGCGTGATTCCTTTGTTACATAGCCTGATCAGTTTGTTACATAGACTGATCAGTTTGTTACATGGCGTGATTCCTTTGTTACATAGCGTGATTCCTTTGTTACATAGCGTGATTCCTTTGTTACATAGCGTGATTCCTTTGTTACATAGCGCGATTCCTTTGTTACATAGCGTGATTCCTTTGTTACCAAGCGTGATTCCTTTGTTACATAGCGTGATCAGTTTGTTACATAGCGTGATGAGCTTGTTACATAGCGCGATTCCTTTGTTACATAGCGTGATTCCTTTGTTACATAGCCTGATCAGTTTGTTACATAGACTGATTAGTTTGTTACATGGCGTGATTCCTTTGTTACATAGCGTGATTCCTTTGTTACATAGCGTGATTCCTTTGTTACATAGCGTGATTCCTTTGTTACATAGCGTGATTCCTTTGTTACATAGCGCGATTCCTTTGTTACATACCCTGATCAGTTTGTACATAGCGTGATGAGCTTGTTACATAGCGTGATTCCTTTGTTACATGGCGTGATTCCTTTGTTACATAGCGTGATTCCTTTGTTACATAGCGTGATTCCTTTGTTACATAGCGTGATTCCTTTGTTACATGGCGTGATTCCTTTGTTACATAGCGTAATTCCTTTGTTACATAGCGTGATTCCTTTGTTACATAGCGTGATTCCTTTGTTACATAGCCTGATCAGTTTGTTACATAGACTGATCAGTTTGTTACATGGCGTGATTCCTTTGTTACATAGCGTGATTCCTTTGTTACATAGCGTGATTCCTTTGTTACATAGCGTTATTCCTTTGTTACATAGCGTGATTCCTTTGTTACATAGCGTGATTCCTTTGTTACATCGCGTGATTCCTTTGTTACATAGCGTGATTCCTTTGTTACATAGCGTGATTCCTTTGTTACATAGCGTGATCAGTTTGTTACATAGCGTGTGAGCTTGTTACATAGCGCGATTCCTTTGTTACATAGCCTGATCAGTTTGTTACATAGCGTGATTCCTTTGTTACATACCCTGATCAGTTTGTTACATAGCGTGATGAGCTTGTTACATAGCGTGATTCCTTTGTTACATGGCGTGATTCCTTTGTTACATAGCGTGATTCCTTTGTTACATAGCATGATTCCTTTGTTACATGGCGTGATTCCTTTGTTACATAGCGTGATTCCTTTGTTACATAGCGTGATTCCTTTGTTACATAGCCTGATCAGTTTGTTACATAGACTGATCAGTTTGTTACATGGCGTGATTCCTTTGTTACATAGCGTGATTCCTTTGTTACATAGCGTGATTCTTTTGTTACATAGCGTGATTCCTTTGTTACATAGCGTGATTCCTTTGTTACATAGCGTGATTCATTTGTTACATAGCGTGCTTCCTTTGTTACATAGAGTGATTCCTTTGTTACATAGCCTGATCAGTTTGTTACATAGCGTGATTCCATTGTTACGCATCCTTTTCCACAAACGTTTCCAGAGAGCATCCTTTTTCCATGCTCGCACTCGTTATGTTCTGTTGAGAGCATCCTTTTCCCACGAATGTTCCCAGAGAGCATCCTTTTTCCATGCTCGCATTCGCCATGTTCTGTTGAGAACCTCCTTCTCCACAAATGTTTCCAGAGAGCATCCTTTCCCGCTGCTATGCGAAGATTGCGATTCCCTCCGGCGTCCTCACACTGGATATATACATAGCTGCGTGTTATGAATTCATTCATTCGCTTTTAATTCCTTCGAGCGTTAGCATTCCCGTATTCATTTAATTTCTTTTAGTTTTAGCATGAGCTCCTGCCGGAGAAAATCTGTGCAACTAGCGGATGAGAAACTCAATTGTTCATACATTACACATGGAGGAAAACACGTCATTAGATGCTGTATATGCGAGCGGATTTTTAAGAATCCTTCTTTGTCAAGATTTAAGCTTCATAGAGCAACATGTTATACTGGATCGACTCTCTCTCCTACACTCGAAGATCCGAAGATGTATAGAGGGGGATGTTATACCGGATCAAGCCTCTGTCCTTCACTGGAGACTACTGATGGCGAAAAATCTGGATACAGCGGGAGTCGCGAGAATATGAAATCTTCATATGATGATGATTCAGTGATATCTACGCTTGAAAATCCAAATAGACTAGTAAATATATTGAGGTTACTAATTGCATCGAGGAATGCTGGTAATAATAGTCACACACGAGAGATTGAGGAGATTATAAGTAAGCTGAAAGCTTCTAAAGTTATAGCATGACAGGATCGAGAAATTGTGTTAATCAATTACAGTCATGGTTAACAGGAACTTTGAAATATCAAAACCTTGTACTTATAAAATACATCATCCAGACATTCTTGAGATGTTTAGTTTTTTATGGATAATGCAGGTCTCTTTCTGTGTGATGTATATGATTATATAACTGAGTGTTTTAGAATGTCTAGACTATCACCTTTGTCTTTAGGAAATATGTATGTTTTTTTGTATAGGAATGTAATAGGAAAATGTTTATAAAAAATAAATGTTGTTTATATTACATAGACCTCATTTTTTTATTAATCGTTTTATACACCTCATATCATACAGACCAATATTAAGATGGTTCTGGCTTCTAGATTCCCATTTATTCAAGTCTCTTTCAGTAATAGTTCAATAATCTTTTTGTTTAGATTTCATGTAGCATCAATGTTTTTAAGATAGGCATTCTCCTTAAACAATTATGAAATTATTTATGAAATCAATGGTATAGGCTGGTATAGCAGTAATAATGAGTACATAATTTATATATATATATATATATATATATATATATATATATATATTATTGTTATATTCTACACACGCGGATGTTTTTTCCATGTATGTTCCGCGCTGGTGCAATTCTTCATTGATTGAGGTTACTGGGAGGTGTTGAGAATGTTCCTATCACATTTCTGTTTATGATGTTTTAAGCTATCTCGTTCTTCCTCTTCATTTACATTCAGCTGGGCATTCCTGTAACACACATTCACATTATTTGCAACTTCTTGTAGGTATATACTTCGATGTGGAGAATCACTGCAAGGGGTATTAAAGTTCTTTCTGCACGAAATCACACAGAGTACAATCTAGACATTATTTACACATATTTTTTTAATACAGTGATGCATGCTTTTGACAACTGCTATCCTGCTGGAAATTATTTGAAACTTGCTGTAGGTATCTGCTTTGAGGTAAAGAATCAGTGAATAGACTATTAAACTTCTTTCTGCAGATCCTCGCTCAGACTACATCCTGGACGTTATTTTTTTTACATATTGATGTATACTTTAGACAAATGTTATCCTACTGAAGTGCGAATTTATAAACTCAACGAATGTAACTCTAAATGAAGCTTTGAAAGGATAGCTGAATTATTTCTACAAACCTTAATAGGAAGAAAAGACAATTTACATGTCTTAAACTTGCCGGCTGGTACTACTCCATGATATACCATTTGAAACTTCCCAGGCATTTCCTCCAACTGTTGGCTTGTTAGGGTTGAATATCTTGTCGGGAGAAACACTTGCTTATTCTCTAAAAGTGCAACGACTCTAGCACCGTATCGAGTATCAATTTTTCTTAAGGATTTTATATTATAAGGCTCCTCTGGCTGAAGATCTTGTAGTCTTTGAACGGTTGGGTAAATGCTACCCTCAGCCAATGTGTTAAGTTGAGATGTCAAACTTTCTGCATTAGGAAGAGAAAAAAACATATTCTTTATTAGAGAATGTGTTGCATAACAAAATTTCATTTATTTGAAAGTTACAAACTTATTAACTTTTTTCTGAAAATGATAATATGTGTAAATATAATTGAGGTTCTGATTCACTAATGAAGTTCATTAAGTACTGTATTTTTCAATTTAAATGTTTTAATATAATGTAGATATTTACTTTGTTAGAGCGAATGATTCGCGCAACAGACTTTTTGTAATATTCTAAAGCAAAAACGTTAATAAGGTATTCAAATAATTGTATTTTCTCCAAAAAGGAATATAATTCACTCTGTGAAATCCTGTATTTAAATATCTGGAATAATAATTACTCAACAAGGTGAATACTTAACTAAATTGTTCCCATTTTGAGAATTCGCGCAGTTAGCTATTAAATGTAGAATAAGTGAATACTTAACTAAACTGTTCACATTTCAGAAAATTCACTTGTCTAGCTATTAACTTTTAGAATACTCAGCTATTCGCATATAAATGCCATGCATTAAAAACAAGAACGCGAATATAAGTTAAATGTACAGAGTAATAATTTAACTTTTAAAGTAAATGATGTGTTTTGTTACAACTTACCAGACATGATGTTCGTTGAAATTTCACTTTGAATGAGAAAAGTTTGCAGAGATCTTAGCTCGCTGTGTTGTCACAATACAGTGAAATCGCTGGAGAAGCTATTGCTTTTATATCGCTTCGCCCGATAAAATCTGAAGGGGTGAGAGGTGTGACGGTATATAATACAGCAATTTTGATTGGCTACTCCAAAAATTCGAGAAGGAGAGGGAAATGCTAGCCTCGCACAGGGACATTTCGTAAGCAAGTCTAAACCTGTTATGGGGGAAACCATCGCTCACGCCAGCGTTCCTTAAGGGGAATGCTTCTGCGTATGACGCTAGGAAATAAAAAATATATTTTATTTTTTACATTTACCGCTAAAAATTCATTGTTAATTATTGTTACATTACCAAATTAATCACAGAGCGAAAATAATGTATTGTTTCTGTAGATATAATTTTCCTCGAACCAGCAACCTTTCGATTGTGAATAGACACGTTACAGATGTTTAAAAAACGTCTGATGCTATGTGATGGCTTTAGAATTCTATTCTCTATGCATTACCACGGGAAAAACGAATAGCGAGTTACCGCTTGAGAAAAGTTAAAAGTATTTGAAAATTTAAACCAATATCAAAAAATCTGATGTGATACTCACATGACTTTCTCTACTCTTGTACAAACTATTTTTACAAGAACTTATTCCCTATATGCTT
This sequence comes from Deroplatys truncata, assembly GCA_030765065.1. Lineage (NCBI taxonomy): Eukaryota > Metazoa > Arthropoda > Insecta > Mantodea > Mantidae > Deroplatys > Deroplatys truncata. Next base: position 74,261,374 of record CM060975.1, on the reverse strand, counting down.
CATGTTAATCGAGATATCGAGATGTCAATGTTATTGGTAATTTTCATGTCGATACAAGGTGAATATGGTAGGTTTTAAGCGATAGTCAAATATTTTAACGCTGGTTGCTATGTGGTGCATTCCATTCTCTTTGCATATCGAGGACATAAAACAAGAATAATGAATTTGAGAAAAAGTATAAGTATTGGAAAATTTTAAAGGGAATAACAAGCAATATCTCGAAAACGGTTTACTCAACAACAAGAATGTATATGATATAAATTATGTATTTTAACGTGATCTCCATTTTTTGTGTAGTAAAATTTTGTCTATCTCTTATGGTTTATCAATTTTGCAAAAGTCGTTCAGAATGAAGAATACCCGCCTCCGAAATAAAGTCCACTTCCTGAAAATAATAACAATATTAATAATAATATAGAATGTGTAAAAGAACTTCGTAAAATATTGAAAAAATTCTTACCGTTCGGTGCTTGCTGCATGTATGGGGCAGGGCCCCCATCCCTGCTGATTTGGCCCCATGAAGGCTTGGAAGCCATGTGGTACCGGTGCAGCGGTCGATGGATGCCCGATCCCAAAATAAACTCCATTTCCTGTAAATAATAATATTATTATTAATAATAATATAGAATGTGTAAAAGAACTTCGTAAAATATTGAAAAACTCTTACCGTTCGGTGCTTGCTGCATGTATGGGGCAGGGTCCCATCCCTGCTGATTTGGTACCAGGAAGTTCTGGAAGCCTGGGGGTGGTGGTGCAGCGGTCGCGAAGCCTTCTGGTACAACGCTCGCGAAGCCTGGAGGTACCGGTGCAGCGGTCGCCTGTTGAGCGATGCCGCCTCCGAAATAAAGTCCATTTCCTGGAAAAAATAAATAATAATAATAGTATAGCATGTTTAAGTACAGAGTTCTAAAGAATCTACACTCCATACGTGAAAAAAATACATGTTTTAAACACCCGTGTGAAAAATACATAGCATTCTGGGAGACCGAAAGAGTTATGTGACTGCATATGGGTGAGAAACTCCCCTTAAATATATCCTTTTCTCCTTATACAATCCGGAACTCTATGCTGTCGTAGGCATGCCTTTGTGTGCCAGAATCGACATTGTATGTCTACTATTATGTAATTTTTAGTTACAACTGCTCAAACACCCGTCTGTAAATTCTCACCTTACGAGTGTTGCTGCATGTACGGAGGCAGAGCCACCTCCATGATGATTCGGCCCCATGAAGGCGTTGAAGCCTGGCGGTGCCTGTGCAGCGCTCGATGGATGGTCGATACCAAAATAAAGTCCACTTCCTGGAAATAATAATACAAATAATAATAAAGAATATGAACAAGAAGTTAATATGAATTGTTACATTACTTATTTAAAAACTCTGAAGAATGCTTACCATTCGGGTGTTCGGGTGTCTGAATCATTACGGTATTTGATGAGCGATCCTGCAGCCTGCGGCCCAGAAAATTCGAGATATACAATTCATTTCTCATTACAATATCTTAAACATTTAATATTTTATTCAATATCGTTAGATTACTTGAAATGAATTTGTGTGTGTATTAAGTTTATATTAACATGTTGGAATATTCGAAAAAATATCTCTCGGATGGACGGGGTATTTAAAATCGTACTCGTCCTATGTTTACTAAGCCCACTCTTTTTAAAAATGGAATAAATTAAGAGTAACGAGGATTGTTTAGGCAAGGCTCCATATTTCATTATTTAGAATTAAACAAATGCTATTAGTCGTAATAATCATTCACATGCGTTACCAATCAGATGCGCAAGTCAATTCATATACAATTAATTAATAAAAAAATATTTAATTGTTTTCATCGATCAGCGAGAGCCTTATTTATTTTTAATAACGTATGTAATATCTATCATTCTGAATACTTTTTATTCTTCATATTACTCTCGCCAAATCATATTTCTTTGTTTAACATTCCGAAAAAAAATCAGTTTAATTTTTTGATATCATGTTTGCATTTCTTGTATGTGAGTATTTAAATAATGACAAAGATACAATCGAATGTTTAAGTACAGAATCTATACAGTATACGTTTAATTGAAAACTTAATCATTAATATTCTTCATGTAGAATTATATTAATTATCGGGAAAACATTTTTTGTGGTAAGCTTAAAACATGTCTAGACTTGGTTTTCCACTGTCTATGATGGAATTTCTGCACAGGGGAAGCTCTTAAGAAAATCTTTTGTGTCGCTAATGGTTATTTACCCCGAGGGTCTGTGGTTTTTCAGAGCACTTAGGCTGTTTAATCAACTGGAAACGACAGTCATTGTTCACTAAGAGCTCTATACAAGACCTTGGTTTTACCTTCGTCTGAAGATAATTAATGGTGCGGAAGAGACTGTCGTCTGCTAATGTGTCTACATACGCATTCTTCAGGGGTGTACACCATATTTCTTTCAAGCAGTGTACGCAAGTGAATAATTCGTTGAATTTCTCAAAGTTCGCTACGTCTTTAGAAAGAACATTTAAAACGAATATAAAATTTATATTTGAAGTCTTCGTGCGTGTTACTTACAAGTACGCCTGTTTTGAATTGTAATTATTACTTCTCTCGTGTGAGAAGAGACATAGCGGGCTTTTATTTTTAACATCAGTTGAAGCGTACTCCGATGTGCTGGATACCCCTGGCCATTAAGAGCAGGTACTGGGGGAAAACCCAAGCGTCCTGGTTTAACCGCTTCTCCTGATGGACGGGGCATTGCTGTCACATTGCGTCTTGTTTTTTCGTAAAGGGTTCTCGTGTTAACGTCTCATGCAAGCTATTTGCAATTTCGCTTTAAGTTGCTTTTTAATTCATCTAAGCAATGTAATATTTTTTATAAACCCTCAATTCAAAAGAAGAATTAAACAAACGTTATTACTCGTAATAATCGCGCATACACGATAACGAACAGTTGCGCGCAATTCAATTACATTAATCAATCAAAAATACTTAATTGTTTTTAATCGATAGACTGCGTCGTTTCATTAGAAGTGAGATATTCATGGTAGATGAATAATTGGGTGAGATATCTCTAGGAGCGCGAGTCAATTACATTAATTAATAAAAAATATTTAATTGTATTCGTCAATCAGCGAGAGTCTTATTTATTTTTTATTTATTTCATAATCAATTCCTCCGGAGCCAACATGAACGCACCTCGCATGTTAATTCACCTTTATTTTTTTCCGGAATCATATTTCGCAGAATTATATAGAGTTAAGATGGCCGTCTTGCACCCATAATGAGTTTAAATATGGTGAATTCACAACTTTCGGGTATGACCACCAGGGGCGCTGTGAGGGAACACTCGCTGGAGTTTCACTCACATTACCACCTGGCGCGCTAGTGTAGGTAGCGAACTGAAGCGTGAGTGGAGGGGGTGCGCTAGTCGACTTGCCACTCCAAGTATCGAGAGCCAGTCATTCCAGTGAAACGTCTCGCAGCGGAAGGTTGCGGTCGGTGTTCCACCGCAATTATCACGCGATAACGAGTGTTACGTCAAGTCTGTCCTTTCATCTAAGTGTTGTAATATTCTTATAAATCCAAAATATATTTTCTCTCAAAAGTAGAATTAAATAAATGTTATTACTCGTAATAATTATACACATGCTACCACACATATACGATAACGAACAGTTGCGTGCGAGTCAATTAATCATTCAAAAATGCTTAATTGTTTTCATCGACAGACTAGCCTTGTTTCATTAGACGTGTAATTTATTGACAATAGTAGGTTATAAATGACGGTTTAGGGACAGGTGTGCGCGATTCAATCAAAAATACTTAATTGCTCGAAGAATAGCGTTTAATTGCATTAGTAGTAATATGATGGGCATTCTTATTTTTTTTTTGAATAACACACATTACCTAATTGATTGACGCAATTATGTACTCAAACGATTTGCCGATGTGCGGCAGGCATCGAGAATCGCAGTCCCACACCGCCAACGTCACGCACCGAGAACCCTCACATATAACCCCTCACCCCGAGCGGCACATCCCCTACCCCAAGCCAATCACACGGCAGGGATTTAGACCTAGGGAAGGTACGCGACCGACGTATAGGATCAATACACACTCTCCCACCTATCCACAGGGAACCAACCAGAACACAAAGGGGAGGGAGGACACGCGTATGGGGGAGGGAGGGGGCGGGTCACCGCCACGTGACCACAGGGGGAGGGGGGAGGACCTGCCGGCACAGACACTGTCGGCATTAGATCAGCGCACAAAGGGAAGGGGGCGGGGCTAGCGGCACGCGACCGGGCGGCAAATAGTAGCGCACAAAGGGAGGGGGCGGGGCTAGCGGCATAGATCAAAGAACCTTATCAGATGGCGGCAAATCCTTTGCGCTGGAGTCGCTATTATATATCTACTGCTGTATTTCTGATTTCCTTAACCTCCCTCTTCCCTGCCGATATCTTCCAAGTTCTGAAACGCCTATAGCCTTTAATTGCCTTTTGGCGAGGAAACAAACAGCGGAATTGTCGAATAGTTTTATTAGAGAAGTCTAGGTCTGTCTCAGTATAGAGCCCGTAAACACAAAATGCAATAAAAGCGAAACGCCTAATATACTTATCTGTGGATGAAGAAATTTTCGGATGACACACGAGCTCAGAGAGAATGTTTCATTACTGTGCTTCAGAGAAAATATTGCTGATGTTATTCAACGGCCTAGAGACTCGGTCAGAGATTACCTTGAAGATGCACCTATTTCCGTGTACACCAAATTCCTTGGTTATACTGCACGTGTTATCCCTGCTGTTTTAACAAACCTCGTAAGTTTCCAGCATTTGAACTTGTTGCTTAATTTGGTAACCTCGATTAAATGTTTAAGGAGCGTTCGCCACTGCAGGTCATTTAATAGCGCCGCTTTATGCATCTCTCCATGTGTACGCATGGAATACTTCATGAATTTATGCATGCAAGAAATTATATTTTTCATCTAAAAGCTTAAAGAAAATGTGTCGTAGCATTCATAGCATGTTAAATGCATATAAAATTAAGGCTATTTATATGCACAATCTCCTAAAAGTCTACGATTTTTGGCGAACCGATGCTTGTGAAATTTTAGATTTTGAGTATCATCTATCGGCACGCTTTGAATGTTATGTATAGCCCATTATCTTCACTGAGACCTAAAACGTAACTGATTCATTGTTTTGTCGAGATCGGCAAAGTGGTGCAAATTTGTTCCTCTGGGGTTGAAAACATCAGCAGGGACAGCATATTTAAGGTAGCCTATTATTCTCGCAGAGTCCTATTGTTTTAGAGCTCAACTTTATGTTCCGATTGGCCGAGTGATGCAGTTTTATATGTAAGAGGTTGAAAATAAGGATAGCTTTTAAAAAGTGAAGTTATTATAGGGTTGAGAATGATGGTTTTAATAGCTTCTGGAAGCTGTAAGGTAATTTCTAATTTTTGCCAGATCTTATAGCACAATTGTACAATATTTTGAACAGATGGGCTAGACAGTGCAGAGTTCTCGTACATAAGGGTTTAAAATATGTTGGAGATAGTTTTCGGGAGTTGTAAAGTAGCTTTTAATTACTTAGATCCAAGAGTATTGATTTGTAAGTAAGGGGTTGAAATTAAGGGTAGTGGAAGTTTTGAAAGTTGTAGCGTAGCTTATCTTTACCGAATTTTAAACCCCAAGATGTACCAGCTTTGTCAAAATCATACCAAAAATACACGTCAGTCATAAACGTTCGGAGGGAAATTTGGTGATATGAACATAAATGCAACGGCCCTCCCTTCAATTACGCAAAGTAAAAGATTTTAAGCCCCCCCCATTTTAGTCATTTGGGTTGAAAGTTATTAAATATATATCATATTCGCAGTAAAGAGTGATAATATCCCCATATCTTCTGATATTCATATTTAACGAAACGGGGCTATATTTGGGTGATTGCATATAAAAATCCTCCCTAACCCCCAATTTACATTTTTTGGAAGTATAATATAGCCTATGTCCGATTGAAAGAATAATACTTTTCAGTGGTGAAAAATGTCTAACTTAGTTGAGTGGTTTATGAGATTGCCCTTATTTACACCCACACACATGCACACCACACACATATCAAAGTAACTTTCTTTATAAGATTAGCACAGTTAAGTTTAAAGAGCATATGTACAGATTTAACATTTGGTTTAAATCAGTTCAAAATTAATAATCATTTATATGGATAACTACACGCGGACAATTTCAGACAATGTACGGTCTCATTGCTGTCTTATTCACCAATCAGGAATGAACTTAAACGATAGCATTAAAGCATGATATTAAAAAACTAATAACGTTTTTTTACCTAATTTTATTTAGTTAGTTTTGTATTCTTATAATCTATAGTTCGATTTGACTAGGAATCTAGGAAGCCTATTCTCATGCATTTTATGATTAAAAACAAATGAACCTTTGAGGTTATAACAACAGTTCATAGTAAATTTATTTTAACATGTGGTATTTCCTTGGAATAAAAGCTAATAAAATTAGTAAATGTTCCAGAAAGATTAAACAGGTAAGCTACTTCAGTGATTGTACTAAAAGCACACACACAAAAAAATTCTGATGTGTTACACTCACATGACTTTCTCTACTCTTGTACAAACTATTTTTACAAAAGCTTATTCTCCATATGCTTCATGTTAATCGAGATGTTAATCTTATTGCTAATTTTCTTGTAGATGCAAGGGGAATTGGTAGGCTTTAAGCGATAGTCAAATATTTTAAGAGCTGCTTGCTATGTGGAGTATTCCATACTCTTTGCATTGCCAAGACAAAAAAAATGAATAACGAATTCTCATTTGAGAAAAAGTATAAGTATTGGAAAAGTTCAGGGAATAACAAGTAATATCTCGAAAATAGCTCACTCAAAAAAAATTATATGACGTAAATTGTGTATTTTAACGCGATCTACAGTTTTTGTGTAGTAAAACTTTGTCTATCTCTTATGGTTTACCAGTTATGCAAAAGTTGTTCACAATGAAGAACACTTTTGGAGACATTCCCAGAAAATTCGAGATATACATTTCATTTGTCATTAAAATATCTTAAACATATGATATTTTAATCAAAATCGTTAGAGCCATTTTTGAGAAAATTAAACTTTTCGAAAAATCTTCCATGTAAAGTGTAGTCTGGGGTGAGGGTATTTTCTTGAAAACCTTTGTGTCGCATCTCTGGAAGATACTGAACCTAAATACCAAGTTTGGTGTTTAGCCGACTGTTCGTTATGCTGTTCACAGACAGACACAGACACACACGGACATGTTTCCAAAAATGCTTTATATGCATTCAGGGCACCTCAAAACATGCATTTCCGCTGAAATCTCGGTACCGAGATTTCACTAGAAATACATGTTTTGAGGCGCCCTGAATCCAACTAAAAAGGTTTTACTTTCTCTACTACGTATAGCAAGTAGGGGAAGTATTGTATTCCACCCAAAAATTCGATACCGAGATTTCACCGGAAATATATGCTTTGAGGTCCCCTGAATCCACAAAAAAGCATTTTTGGAAACATGTCCGTGTGTGTCTGTGTGTGTGTGTGTGTGTCTGTGAACAGCATAACTCAGAAACGAACAGTCGGATAAACACCAAACTTGGTATTTAGGCTCAGTATCTTCCAGAGATGCGACACAAAGGTTTTCAAGAAAATCGCCCCACGCCAGATTACCCTTTACATGGAACATTTTTGAAAATTTTAATTTTCTAAATATAATTAATTTTGATTAAAGTATTATATGTTTAAGATATTTTCATGAAAACGAAATGTGTATCTCGAATTTTCTGGGAATGTCTCCAAAACTATTCTTCATTGTGAACGACTTTTTCATTACTGGTAAACCATAACAGATAGACAAAATTTTACTACACAAAAAATGTAGATCGCGTTAAAATACGCGTTATGTCATATACATTTTTTGTTGTTGAGTGAACCATTTTCGAGATATTGCTGGTTATTCCCTTACATTTTCCAATATTATACTTTTTCTCAAATGGGAATTCGTTATTCAATTTTTTTGTCTTGGATATGCAAAGAGTATTAATCTGTGGCAAAGAGAATGGTGCTGCACATAGCAACCAGCTATGAAGAGATACGTATATGCTTAAAGGCTACTATATTTCTATATTGCCCTTGCAAATACAAAACAAGGGGAACATAGTATGCCTTAAGCGATAGCAAAATATTTTTTATACTGAGAAATAAACGAACTGCTATGATTTTGTGAATCTTCTATCGGCTTTTGCTTCAAAGGAATGCTGATTTGAACCAATTTCGTAATATCGTTTCATTTTATTAATTCATATCTTATGGTTCGTTATAGTAGCATTTTAAATGTTCCTATTTTAGTTAGGGCTGTTTCATTTTATTCATTCATATATTATTTGTTATAGTACCATGTTCTGGTGTTTCTGTTTTGGTTTCTGTTCTTTGTTTACTGGTTTACGTTTTAAGACTTTTGATAATGCCTAGTAAGAAACGAACCAGTTTTAATTTTAATGTTGATAAGTTTTTTTCTTCGTGAAAGCAGCCAGAGTAATTGCTGGTACCTTGAGCCAAAATAACGACATATTTGGTGAGGTTAAAAACACACAGCGCACAAGCAACTCGGTGATGGCGTTATGTTTTTCAACCGTAATAAATATTGTTGCTTGGAATTCTGAAGTAATTGATAAAATTCTTCATTTAGGCAATGATTTACACTTAAAATCAATTTCAATTTATGATGGTGTTATGCTATATCCGCCTTACTTGTGCGCTGATGAGATATGGCTGCAGGATATTGTAATTGATGATGTAAAAGTAATCTGCAATGCAGTGACAAATAATTTTGCATTACAAAGGATCATACCGAGGGATTTAGGCAGTGTGTTAAAAACATTTTTTAATGTACTGGACATGCAAAGAGAATGCAATGCTCCAAATAGCAACCGGCTCTTAAAAGATTTACTATCGCTTAAAGCCTACCATAGTCCCCTTACATCTACAATAAAATTAGCAATAAGATAGAGTCTGCAAATGTTTATCTCGATTAACATGAAGTAGATGGAGAATAAGCGTTTTTAAAAATAGTTTGTACAAGAGTAGAGAAAGTCATGTGAGTGTAACACATCAGATTTTTTAAAACATGTCCATGTCTGTCCGTGAACAGCATAACTCAAAAACAAAAATCGGATAAATATCAAACTTGGATTTGAGTTTAGTGTCTCCATAAGATGCGACACGAAGATTTTCAAGAAAAGCACCCCACCTTAGATTACCCTTTACATGGAACATTTTTCGAAAATGTTGATTATCTAAAAATGGCTCTAACGATTTGGATTAAAATGACATATATAGAAGATATTTACATGACAAATAAAATTTATATCCTGAATTTTCTGGGAATAGCCTAGGAAGTTCTCTTCATTCGGAAGGAATTTTGTATAATCTTGTAGAACTTGTAACGGGTAAGCAATAGACGAAAACGTACCACGCAAAAAAAATGTAGATCTTGTTAAAACACACAATTTACTTAAAATAAGTCTTTTTGTGGCATACGCCGTTTCTGAGATATCTGTTATTAAAGGTTCGAATTGTTCAATACTTATCATTTTTTAAAGTCCCACCGATTTTCAGTTGCTTCTCGAGATGCATGGAAACAGTATGGAATTTTAAGGCCAGCATAGAGCGTCCAGTTCTTAAGCATTTGACTATCGCTGTTCTTTTTGTATTTATAACGAAATTCAATGCAGCTATGTTTACAAAGGTTTATTTGGATTAAAAGTAGTAGATAGAAAGATAATCTTAATAAGAAGAGTTTGTATACCCTCTAATAAAGATACAGGGTAGAGAAAGTCATGTGAATGTATCACATCACATTTTTCTTAGTTAATTTAACTGAGATTTCCAACTCATGCTTGTTGTCATTAAGACACTTATTTCGAGACTTTAAATTACTGAAAAACTATAGCATCCACAGCATTACTGAAGGGAGCCTGCTAAAAGTTCATGATGTTTTTAAAAAAGTTTCCTTAAATATCCATAATAAGTACTTCCAGTCTCACTGTGTCGTCCTCCATGGTGTAGTGGTTACCATGCTAGCCTCTAGTTCCCAAGGTCATGGGTTCAAACCCGGCGGAGCACGATGGAGTTTTTCGGGCGTAAAAATCGTTAGCATGGCTTCCTTCGGAAGAGACGTAAAGCCGGTAGATTTACGGCACGTAAAAGAGCCTCAAGCCTGATAAAGAGACTTCTGAGCAAAATTACCAGTCCTTCACGCCCAATATAGAATGGGACGCTAAAGCAGTTAAAGGGTGTCCATAAATAAAACTCAAAGTAATTTAATTTAGTCTCATTGCATTGTTTTCGTCAGAAAACGAATCTATCTGAAGAGTAACGCTGTGCATACGTTTAAGGTGTTTACGTAAAATACGAATAAATAGTTTCCGTTTAGCATTACCTTAGAGCAACTCCTTCCTTGCAGCAAGTAATCGGCATTTTATATTTTGTTTTTAGTTTGGAAAGCCCAGTGACGACAGGAATTGGTGTGATTTACATACACACAGAAACAGCGCTGAGATTTAAAACTAGTCACATCCTCAGTCAACTTTATATTTATGTAAGTATAATCACATGCGCATGAGTGCCTTGTTAATAATGTTAATAAGGGTAAAGAGGAGTAAACATCTAAACCGGTTTTTGGGATCATAGGGACCTTAGGGGATACGAATGTCTCGCATATCGGTATGCATGACTGCAGAAACTTGTCAACTAGGTTTTCATCATGTTCACTGCGTGTAAACAACACGTAGATATCTATAGCAATGCAGCAACAGGAACTATGATCACCTCCTAGTGGGTGTGTTCGTGCATTTTACATGAACTCGTGCCCTTTGTGCTCGCGGGGAAGAACTTGTAACTCTGAACTTCCGAGAACTGCGGCTCTCAGCTTGGGTCATTGTTTGCAAACATTCCTGCGGTGTATCGAGGAATCCATTCGGACAAACCCAAAAAAGAAGATACATCCTTGCATTCACAAGTACGAGACTACTTGTATAGTTATATCAAAATGAGAACCTCTTTTAACTTTTAATAATTTATAATACAAACTAGAAAAACAAAAATTAGGCTTTTTTACTTTCTAAACCACGTACATAGTAGATAGAAAAGGTACCGATGCATTCCATCCAAAAATTCGATAACCAGATTTCACCAGAAATACATGTTTTGAGGTTCCTTGAATCCAAAAAAAAGGCTTTTTCAGAAAAAGTCCGTATGTGTGTGTATGTGTATGTGAACAGCATAACTCAAAAACGAAAAGTTGGATAAATACCAAATTTGTATTTGTCGCATCTTTCAAAGATGCGACACGAAGATTATTAAGAATATGCCCTTAATTAATATATTACCTCAATAATATATTCTAAATATATGTGATAACCACCCAAGACTACCCTTTGCATGGAGGATTTTTCGATTTTTTTTATTTTCTGAAAAAAGACTATCGATTTTGATTAAAATACCATATATTAAAGGTATTTACATGGCAAATAAAAAGTATATCTTGAATTTTCTGGGAATAGCCTATGAATTCCACTTCATTTGGAGGAAATTTTGTATAATCTTGTATAACTGGTAAATGTTAAGCGAAAGACTAAAACATAAGTACTACACAAAAAATGTAGATCTCTTTATAACACACAATTTATTTCTAATAAGTTTTTTGTGGTTAAGCCATTTTTGAGATATCCGTTATTAAAGGTTCGAATTGTTCATTTCTTGGTCATTCTCGCAAATCCTGTCAACACTCGGTTGTTTCTCGCGATTGCATGGAAACAGAATCTTAAGGCCGTAGCGTCCAGTTCTTAAACATTTGACTATCGCTGTTCCCTTTGTATCTACAGTGTGATTCATATAAACCTGAACCTCTTCAATGGGCTATAACTCTTGAACAAATAATAGGACAAATGTGAAACTTTGGGAGAAATATAATACACAATTGGGAGATTGCATTGTTCATTGTTCCTCAGAGCAAATGTTGGAAGTGTCCTCCACCGACATCCATACATATCTGCACTCGTTTCACCATATTCCATGACGTTCTACGAAGAGTATTCTCGCCAATGTTGCTTATTTTGTTACTAATGGATTCACGGAGTTTAGCAGTTGTGCGAGGTCTATTCTTATACACTCTATTTTGAAGATACCCCCCATAAGAAAAAGTCCGGCGAGGTTAAGTCAGGTGATCTGGGGCACCACAGACCTTTGGAGAGTATTCGATTATCAGAAAAACTGGTTACAAGTTGCATGGAGGAGTTAGATGTATGACACGTTGCTCCATCTTGAGGGAAATAAACTTTCTGTCAGTTCGATATCATCCAGCTGTTTCCAAATGTATTGAAGATGCCCGTATAAACTGCAGTGTCTACAGTCGTATCAAAGAAATTGGGCTACAATCCTGGAAGCTGACATCGCGCGCCATACTCCAACCTTTTCATCATGCAGTGGTGTTCCGTGGATGATTTGGGGGTTTACAACAGCCCACTATCTGCTGTTTTGTGTTGATGTAGCCTGACAGATGAAAGCATGCTTCATCTGTAAAACATCGACAATGACGCATTCATTTTTCATGACCTGCTTTTTTCAACTGCTGCACCATAAGCATTCTGTATGGTCTCACTCCCGATTTCTTTGCAGCTCCCATTAAGCGTTTTCGAACATTATCAAGACTTGCACTCAGTTATGGCCTGTTTTCCACTCTCACTGAGGAGTACATCAGTCGTCTCCAGCTGTCTTACTAGCGATTAAATTGTTGCCTTTGTTGGAGCAACGAGCACATCGAATAATCTTCGAAATTCCCGTTGTGTTGTCAATGAATTTCTCTTCCAATACGTTTTCACAATAAAAACACGCTCTCGAAGTGAGTACTGCGTGTTTCTGTTATGATTGAAAACTAGAGACTGTCAACAATGTCAACAATACTCGTAATTGCCATCGAAACCAACAAAATAGTCAACAAATGACAGTGGTACTGATTCTCCCAGAGCCACCTAGATCGTTAAAACAAATTTCACATTTCTACGAGCCTTCAGAGGGAAATTTTGGCTCATTAAGGTAGTTCAGGTTTATATGGATAGCACTGTATAACGAAATTGCAATGTAGCTATTTCTGCAAGGATTTATTTGGATTAAAATGTAGTAGACAGAAAATAAGCTTTATTAAGAATAGTTTACATCCCCATAATAAACGATAGAGGGTAGAGAAAGTGATATGAATGTATCACATCATTCCTTCAACCGAGTAAGTGGCACAGGACTGTGAATGGATGAAGTAGTTCTTAAATGAACCTGGAGTCCATAGCTAACTGATCTCGCCTTTTGAGGATAATGAAAAACCCAACAAGAAATCTTATCTCGATAATTCACTCCACTCGACATTCGAACTAGGAATCTTTGAGGGACACGCTATTTTCACACCACGGAGGTGGGCACTGCTTGGATTATTGCTCTCTCCCTCTACCATTTTCCTCCCTCTTTCCCCGCTCTAAACCTGCTGCTTTCTCCCTCTATCTAACTACTTCACCCTTTTTACTCTCTCTTTCACGTCATCACCCCCGTCCATTGTAACCATTATGCTCACTCTTCTTTCTGTGGAACTTTGATGTAACGTGACTATTTGAAAACTTATAAAAAAAATCCGATTTGTTACCCTCACATGACTTTCTCTACTCTTGTACAACCTATTTTTACAAACGCTTATTCCCCATCTACTTCATGTTAATCGAGATAAACATTTGCAGACTCTATCTTACTGCTAATTTTCTTGTAGATGTAAGAGGAATATACATTTACAAGGGCAATATAGAAATACAGTAGCCTTTAAGCATATACATATCTCTTAATAGCTGGTTGCTAGGTGCAGCACCATTCCCTTTGCCACAGATTAATACTCTTTGCATATCCAAGACAACAAATATGAATAACGAATTCCCATTTGAGAAAATAAGTATTGAAAAATTTAAGGGAATAACAAGCAATATCTCGAAAATGGTTCACTCAACAAAAAAAATGTATATGACATAAATTGTGTATTTTAACGCGATCTACATTTTTTGTCTAATAAAATTTTGTCTATCTCTTATGGTTTACCAGTTATGCAAAAGTCGTCCACAATGAAGAATACTTTTGGAGACACTCCCAGAAAATTCAAGATATACATTTTATTTGTCATGAAAATATCTTAAACATATGATATTTCAATCAAAATCGTTAGAGCCATTTTTGAGAAAATTAAAATTTTCGAAAAATGTTCCATGTAAAGGGTAATCTGGGGTGGGGGAATTTTCTTGAAAACCTTCGTGTCGCATCTCTGGAAGATACTGAACCTAAATACCAAGTTTGGTGTTTATCCGACTGTTCGTTTCTGAGTTATGCTGTTCACAGACACACACAGACACACACACACACACACGGACATGTTTCCAAAAATGCTTTTTTTGGATTCAGGGGATCTCAAAACATGTATTTCCGGTGAAATCTCGGTATCGAATTTTTGGGTGAAATACAATACTTCCCCTACTTACTGTACGTAGTAGAGAAAGTACAAAGCTGCTTCTTCTGTAGCGTTAATATGTCAAACATTGGAGAAATATTTTAACAATATATAAACTTGTGTCTCTTACTTATTACTTTCTCTGCTACCTATCTTACACTAGGTAAGAGGAGGTATAGTACTCCACCCAAAATCGAGAGAAAGAGAGAGAGAGAGCGAGAGAGAGAGAGAGAGAGAGAGAGAGAGTGGGTGTGTCCGTCGGCCCGTGTGTCTGTGAACAGCCTAACTCAAGCGAAAAGTAGGTTACCTTGAACGCCAAAATTAGGACTTAAATTCAACATCTTCCAAGGATGCAACACGAAGATTTTAAGAAAGTCTCCCCACCCCAAACTACCATTTACATAGAAAAGTGTTCCTTGTTTTCTACTTTAACAAAAGCTGCTCTAACGATTTTCGTTAAAATGGCAATTGCTTTAATGCACTGACATGAGAAATAAAATGTATATGTATATGAAAGTTCTATGAAGTTCACATATTTCATTGAATGTTGTATAATTTTGTATTATAACGAAATCTTAAAAGATAAGATAAAAACTTATTACAGACAAAATTTAGTCATTAAAATACACAACTTTTGGCTAATAAATGTTTTCATAGTAATGTCAGTCGTTTCGGAAACATTCCGTGTTGCAAGTTTAGATCTTTCCTAAGCCTGGACATGGCTGCTTGTCATTTTTTCCCTTTCTTTTCTTTGCATTGCAAGACTTTGTTACCACGAATAAGTAGTTGCATGCTGTTTCTGCATGTTGCCTAATTTGTAACCATTCCTAGGCAATAATATACTGTAACGTAACGAGGATAGAAGAATCACTATTTATATACCTAGTACAGGTAATATAAAGGGTCTTTTAACAAGAGTGTCCTATCTTTAACATGTGATAGCTGCCGTTGTTATCGAGTTACAGCAGTCATTTTTTTCATGTGGTTACAGTTGTTATTGACAAATGTCATGGAACGTTACAGCATTCAGCAACGTGTAGAAATTGTGAAAATTTATTATAAAAATGGATCATGTGTTCGCCAAACCTTCCGTATATTGCGTGACGTTTACGGTGTGCATAATCGTCCCTGCGAGAGAACAATTCGGCGTTTGATCGATAAATTTGTCAGTGATCAAAGAACGCTTGTACGTAATCGACGTAAGTAAACTGAAACAAACAGAAGAATGGTTTTAAAAGAGTTGACAGAGAAACTCATGTGAATGTAACACATCAGAGTTTCTCTGTAATGCGCAGGAACTATATCTACTGTTTCTCGTGGTAACCGGTTTACGTGCACGAATAATAGTTATGAAAATGTGTATAACTTCCTTAACATTCATCATATAGAAATTTTAAAAATAAATAATATAAAACCGGTAATCCTTAAACATTTTGTTATGTAGCGTTTATAAAAATCAATAAGAGGAATATTTAGATTTTTTTTTTATTTACGCCCCATTAGAAGCCCCTTTGGTGCAAGTAATTAAGATGCTATATAGCCTAATTTCTAAGTAGGGCCTAGCGTGGCTATGTTAAACACCAAATTAATTTCATAACAATCATATGAAGTTAAAACACACACATACAAACAATTTTAAAAATGCAGATTCTGGCTTCCAGGTATACTTTAGGACTAATTTTTCACCCAAAATCGAATATTATCAGAAAGTTCCGGTTACAGTTTTGTATAAACCGATAGTGCATATTTTGGATTTAGATTTCGCCTCAAATAAATCTAGCTACATATCGCAATTTTCGATAAAACATTCACTTTCCTATCCCCCCCCAAAAAGAATATTTTAGAGCCTTTGCTTAGTTCGACTGTTTTTCTGCATATATTTTTTAAAAAATAGAATTAGAATTAAAAAGCAGCACGAATTTATTTGTTGTTTATCTTTAGATAAAAGAAATACATATCAACTTTTTATTAACTCTATATATTACCTTTTTATTTATCCCATTTAATTCCCGCCTTTAAAATCTAGGATCATATTGTACTGCTTGTTGCCAATGATGTTCAGTCATTTTGTGTTAATCGTTGGGTTTTGTATTACTTTTGATTCTGTTTTTACTTTCTCTACCACGTATATAATAGGTACAGAGGGTATATGCATTCCACCCAAAAATTCGATACCGAGATTTCACGGGAAATACATGTTTTGAGGCTCCCTGAATTAAAAAATATTGTTAGAAAAAGGTCCGTGTTTGTGCCTGTGTGACTGAATTGAATGAGTTTTATTTATGGGCGCTCTTTAACTACTATAGTTCTCAGCGCCCAATTCTATATTGGGCATGAAAAACCGGTAATTTTGCTCAGAGGCCTCTTTATCAGTTTGAGGTTCTTTTACGTGTCGTATATCTACGACACGGGACCACCTGCTTTACTTTTCTTCCGAAGGAAGCCATGCTAAGGATTTTTATGCCCGAAAAAATCTATCACGCTCCGTCGGGTTTGAACCCACGACCTCGAGAACCAGAGGCCGAGCATGGTACCTCTAGACCCCGAAGCCTGTATGTTTGTGAACAGTATAGCCCAAAAACGAAAAGTCGGATAAACACCAAACTTGGTATTTAAGTTCAGTATCTTCCAAAGATGCGACACGAAGATTTTTAAGAAAATCCCGATTCCAATTACTCTTTCCATGTAACATTTTTCGAAATGTTTTATTTTTTAAACAATTGCTGTAACGATCTTGATTAAAATGCAATGTACATTAAAGATATTTGCATGACAAATAAAATGCATATCTTGAATTTTCTGGGAATAGTCTGTGAGATCCTCTACATTCGGAAGGAATTTTGTATAATCCTGTATAACTGGTAAACAAACGAGCGATAGACAAAAAATTACTACACAAATAATGTAGATCTCTTTAAAACACACAGTTTATTTTAAATAACTTTTTGTGGCATCAACCATTTCCGAGATATTAATGTTTTGGAATGGTTCAGTATTTATCATAATTTTATATTTCTATGGATATTCAATTCCTTCTTGCCATTGCATGGAAACAATATGGAATTTTAAGGCCAGCACATAGCGTGCAGTTCTTAACATTTGACTATCGCTATTCCCTTTGTATCTATAACGAAGCGTGCAATGTAGTTATTTCTGCAAAACATTATCTCATTAAAAGAAGTAGATAGAAAAATAAGCTTACGTAAGAATAATTTGCATATCCACTAATAAACGATAGAGGGTAGAAAAGTCATGTAAGTGTAACACACCAGGTTTTTTTAAAACATTTTAAGTGCAGTCACCCACGTCTCACTCGCACTTCCAGAATCTAAGATAAGAATAATCCCTGTATAGAAACCTGTATAGAAGAAGTGCCTCCTTCCAGCCGGGTATGGAACCCGGAACGTTTAGACTTGGATGCCAGTGTGCTAACGATCAGAACACAGGCAAAATCGTTTTGTGACACTAGTGTGGGGCATGACTCACCACAGTTTTGTAACGACTGAGAATAATAATTTCTATATGTACAAATGGTGATCTCATAAAAAAGATTATGGGCGTTTTCTGCCATCAATCCTTAAGAGAATAATGTGAGTATTGATTTTTAATTTTCTTTAACTAAACTAAAAATGATTTTTTTCTGGTCCTAAATCCTTGACATGGTTTTCTTCGGTATGCAAGTAGGTAAAGCAGGTGGTCCCATGTGGTGTTTAATCACACTGAGGGAAAGGGTCCCTGAGCGAAATTGCCATTTGTGCTTTCTTCTCTAAGACACTGAACTAATCACTGCGAGCCCTGGTGGCAAACAGCCACAGGTACACTTAAGAAAGCTGAGTGACTACAGAAAACGTCGCTAGGTTCCTACAGTTGACAGGATAATTAATTAAAGGTGTGTCTAGTGAATTTATTATGCTATTTGCGATAGATATACTCGTAATTATTGGTAGATACTGTTAATAAAGCCTTTTATAAACAAGGAATATAGTTAGCCGCAATTCTGTAAATTATGCCACTACCAGCCAGAGGAGTGGCTTATTGTTTGTATTTAAGGTTCCGAAAACCTGTCTGCCGGCATACGTTCAAGCCATCCCAACACCATCAATTTGGTTTTCGTCCTACGTACTCCACTGCCCAGCAACTGCTGTGAAACATTGAGCTTTATTTATGGACTCTCTTGAACTGCTATTCTATATTGGGCGTGAAAGACCTGAAACTTTGCTGAGGCCTCTTTATCAGGCTTGAAGTTCTTTTCCTTGCCGTGAATCTACTCCACGAGACCACCGGTTTTACTTCCCTTCAGAAGGAAGCCATGCTAAGGATTTTTTCGGCCCCCCCCAAAAAACCATCTCCTTCCGCTGGTTTTGAACCCGCGACCTCGAGAACTAGAGGCTAACATGATACCACTAGACCACGGAGGACGGCAGCAACTGCTGTGAATGGTGGAGGCAGCTGCCCTGGGATGTTTACACTTTCCACGCGACTTGCACGCCGGGTTTCTGTGCAAACCCATCCGGCTTGGTGAAAACACCTAGAGGAGGAGTCTAGGAAGGCTCTGTACGCTCAACCACGCTGTCTAACCTGTTTATGGCGGACTTTCTAGCGGTGCAGGGCGTCAACATGCGAGGGAGGGGGCGATAGCCGACCTATACCCGGTTATTAGTTCCACCATGTCTCCCACCTACAGCTACGGTTGTCAAGACACTGGTTCTGATAGTACCACTGATGCTGTGTGACTGTGAGATCTGGAGCATGGCAACAGTTTCCCATTTATTCTGTCTACTGACGCTACCCAGTGATGCCACTACACGAAATCTTGACATTTCCGAACGCAGAGTTTGTGATTAAGCGCCGGGCAGAAATGTTCATGTTTCCTTGTCAAATAATGGGAACGTCCTTATCAGATCTCTAGCGGACTAGTCAGGCAGTGATGATATGATGATGATGATGAGATGGGGCTTAAGGACGCTCAACTGCTATGGTTATTAGCGCCCTTGCAATGTATAAAATATAAAATTGAAAAGTCGAAAAAACTAAAATACCACACACAAACCCGCTTGGTCAAAAGCATTGAAAAACACAACAGACCAAAGACTAAAATCTACACACTAGTCAGGCAGTACCGGGATCCTCGCAGTGTGCGGCCAACTCCGGCAACATAGACGTTTAACGTGCTTAAACTGAATCCCAAAGTGCTTACACGAAAATGTCCATTTGACCTAAATCTACATGAAGCTAACATCAGGGTGGAGCGGCTCAAAGTGCTGCGCTTTGAAAAGGCAACAATTAAGGAGCCTTAAATTTAGCATTACCTCCTTCCAGCTCCACATTGTCAAATGTACCAACAGTTTACATCCCATCCATCCAGCCAACACAGTAGTTAAACCCTTGCATGGGTAGAAACAGTTGCAACTACCTGTACTTAGACTTTTAGAAAAATATTTCCTTACTGTTTGTTTTATTCTATTTCACCTTTTTAAACAGCTCTAAGATTCATTGAAGCTTTACATATCGGCTGACAAATAAAATGAATATCTTCAGTTTTATGGAAATTGCCTGTGAAGTCTTTTTAATTCTAAATGGATGTGTAAACTGTAACCTTACTGTACAAAAAAATCTTATGTGTTACACTCACATAACTTGTTCTACTCTTGTACAAACTATTTTTACAAACGCTTATTCTCCATATGCTTCATGTTAATCGAGATATCGAGATGTCAACCTTATTGCTAATTTTCTTGTAGATGGAAGGAGAATTGGTAGGCTTTAAGCGATAGTCAAATATTTTAAGAGCTGGTTGCTATGTGGAGTATTCCATTTTCTTTGCATTACCAGGACAAACAAAATTGAATAACGAATTTGGGAAAAAGTATTATTGGAAAATTTAAGGGAATAACAAGCAATATCTCGAAAATGGTTCACTCAACAAAAAAAATGCAAATTGTGTATTTTAACGCGATCTACATTTTTTGTGTAGAAAAATTTTGTCTATCTCTTATGGTTTACCAGTTATGCAAACGTCGTTCACAATGAAGAATACTTTTGGAGACATTCCCAGAAAATTCGAGATATACATTTCATTTGTCATGAAAATGTCTTAGACATACGATACTTTAATCAAAATCATTAGAGCCATTTTTGAGAAAATTAAAATTTTAGAAAAATGTTCCATGTAAGGGTAATCTGGGGAGGGGGGATATTCTTGAAAACCTTCGTGTCGCATCTCTGGAAGATACTGAACCTAAATACCAAGTTTGGTGTTTATTCGGCTGTTCGTTTCTGAGTTATGCTGTTCACAGACACACACACGGACATGTTTCCAAACATGCTTTTTTGGATTCAGGGTCCTCAAAGCATATATATCTGGTGAAATCTCGGTATGGAATATTTGGGTGGAATACAATACTTCCCCTACGTAGTAGAGAAAGTAAAAAGTATGGACTTATAATAAAAATCCGATATGTTACACTCACATGACTTTCTCTACTATTGTACAAACTATTTTTACAAACGCTTATTTCCCATCTACTTCATGTTAATCGAGATAAACATTTTCAGACTCTATCTTATTGCTGATTTTCTTGTAGATGTAAGGGGAATATATATTTACAAGGGCAATATAGAAATACAGTAGCCTTTAAGCACATACATATCTGTTAATAGTTGGTTGCTAGGTGCTGCACCATTCCCTTTGCCACAGATTAATACTCTTTGCATATGCAAGACAAAAAAAATGAATAACGAATTCCCATTTGAGAAAATAAGTATTGAAAAGTTTAAGGGAATAACAAGCAATATCTCGAAAATGGTTCACTCAACAACAAAAAAATGTATATGACATAAATTGTGTATTTTAACGCGATCTACATTTTTAGTGTAGTATAATTTTGTCTATCTCTTATGGTTTACCAGTTATACAAAAGTCGTTCACAATGAAGAATACTTTTGGAGACATTCCCAGAAAATTCAAGATATACATTTTATTTGTCATATAAATATGTTAAACATATGATATTTTAATCAAACTCGTTAGAGCCATTTTTGAGAAAATTAAAATTTTCTAAAAATGTTCCATGTAAAGAGTAATCTATGGTGGGGGGATTTTCTTGAAAACCTTCGTGTCGCATCTCTGGAAGATACTGAACCTAAATACCAAGTTTGGTGTTTATTCGGCTGTTCGTTTCTGAGTTATTTTGTTCACAGACACACACGGACATGTTTCCAAAAATGCTTTTTTTTTGGATTCAGGTGGTCTCAAAACATATATTTCCGGTGAAATCTCGGTATCGAATTTTTGGGTGGAATACAATACTTCCCCTACTTACTATACGTAGTAGAGAAAGTAAAAATGAATAACGAATTTGAGAAAAAGCATAAGTATTGGAAAATTTAAGGGAATAGCAAGCAATATCTCGAAAATTGTTCACTCAACAAAAAAAATGTAAACTGTGTATTTTAACGCGATCTACATTTTTTGTGTAGAAAAAATTTGTCTATCTCTTATGGTTTACCAGTTATACAAAAGTCGTTCTAAGTGAAGAATACTTTTTGAGACATTCCCAGAAAATTCGAGATATACATTTCATTTGTCATGAAAATGTCTTAAACATATGATACTTTAATCAAAATCGTAAGAGCCATTTTTGAGAAAATTAAAATTTTAGAAAAATGTTCCATGTAAAGGGTATTTTGGGGTGGGGGAATTTTCTTGAAAACCTTCGTGTCGCATCTCTGGAAGATACTGAACCTAAATACCAAGTTTGGTGTTTATCCGACTGTTCGTTTCTGAGTTATGCTGTTCACACACAGACACACACAGACACACACGGACATGTTTCCAAACATGCTTTTTTTGGATTCAGGGGGTCTCAAAACATGTATTTCCGGTGAAATCTCCGTATCGAATTTTTGAGTGGAATACAATACTTCCCCTACTTACTATACCTAGTAGAGAAAGTAAAAGTTATCTAGTTATAACACAAAATTTATGCCAAATAACCTTTTTTGTGGCATTAATCATTTCCGATATATTCTTTATTACTGGTTTGAATTGTTCAATACTTTATGCCTTTTTCAAATTCTAGGTCGCTATTCATTTTTTCTCATGGAGAACGTAATTTCAAAGCCTCACTTTGCGACCGGCATTTAAAAGATATGACTCTCGATTAAGCCTACTGTAATTCCCTTGTACCTACAACAAAATGTGTAACAAACTAATTTCTGCAAATGTTTATCTCAAATAACGCGAGGCAAATAGTAGAATAAACCTTTGTAAGAATGGTTCGTAAAGCATGTCTACATAAAGTCGTGTGAATGTAAGAAATCAGATTTCTTCTCGTGGTCATTAAAAGCAAACGGCATTTCAAAGCCATGACACAGCGACCCGCTTTTAAAAGGTTTTATTATCGCTTAAGCCTACCGTATTCCCCTGGTAACGACAGTGAAATGTGCAATAAAATCCTTCTGCAAACGTTTATCTCGATTAAAATGAAGCAGACAGAAGAATAACCTTCCATAGAAAGCCAGTAACTGTAACACATCAGATTTATTTTCTTTCTTTCGTATGATCGGGTTAGCAACAAAAATGACTTGCATAATCGGGATAGAATAATCACGTTTATACAAATGGTATGGTACAGAGTGAGCCAAAAGACTCCGAACCGCTTGCGCGGTGTTTTTCCTGTCCGCGTCCTCGGCGCTCATTGCCGTCTGCCACTATCACAGAAAGGCGCGAATGAATCCATACAACATTTTTAAAACTACTTTTTAAAGGCTTTACTTACCAACTTTACGAAAGGAGATGCTGAAACTGGCCACCGTCGTTGTCCATACATTTTTGGCACCTCTTTAGGAAACTATCCATCACTCGCCGTTGCTCACGTTGAGATATTTTGTTTGAATTCTTCCAGGGTGTGTGGGTTTGTCTTATACACTTTATGTTTTAAGTTACCCCGGAGGGGTATTTTATGAACAATATTACCGGCTGAGCGGTGTTTTTCCACTGGGCGTGTGGAAATATGATAAAAACGTGATAACGCACTGCTGCTATAAACAAAGCCACGCTGTTGTGGTTTTGCTGTGGAGTGTGAAATGCAGTTTTGAGTTGACGGTGATGTGATGTGGTTCAGTTATTACGAGTTATTTATTATTTTGTGCTGTACTTAGTCACAAAGTATATTATGGCTCAGTATATGTTTTCTACTGCACAGCGTGTATTTATTTATGATTCGTATGTGTTAACAGTGAAAGTATGATTTGCAGAAAGATTTCCAGGTATAAATGTTCCAGGCCGTACAACTATCCATGAACTTTATAGTAAATTTCAGGCCAAAGGAAGTGTTCAGGCTAAGAAATCTAAAAGACGGCGTTCGGTTTTTACTGGAGAAACATTAGACGACATCGGTCAGTTTGGAAAATTCCCCCCAAAAAATCTATGATGGATAGTTTCCTAAAGAGGTGCCAAAAATGTATGTACAACGACGGTGGCCAGTTTCAGCATTTCCTTTCATAAAGTTGTTAAGTAACGCCTTTAAAAGTAGTTTTAAAAATGTTCTATGGTTTCATCCGCGCCTTTCTATGATAGCGGCAGACGGCAACGAGCGCCAAGGACGCGGACAGGAAAAACACCGCGCAAGTGGTTCGGAGTCTTTTGGCTTACTCTGTATATAAGGGACACATGTGAACTTCTAAAGAGTAGGGAATATGTGCGAGCGTTATTTTTCTCTTCTCACATTATCCGTGCTTCTCATTCAGCTGACATTTAATGGATTTGCGCAGGAATAAAGAACTGACGGGAAGTGTGATGAACATTGGATTGAATTGTTATATAGCCTGAAGGACAATGACCGTTTGGACCGTGGTTTATTCCTACTGACATCATTCAACAGAATACTACTCTGACGAACGCAAATAATTACATGGGTAGATGGAGATCCGGGTTCCTGAGCCATTGTAATGTAAACACCATGATTACAGTCCATGCACCGTGACCACTTTGTACCGCTCATTACATTTCTCCTGATGTTTCAGTTTATTCTCAAGTTCCTTTTTCCAAATTCCTTGTATTTTGTTACTTTTGTGATTCGTTACGGCGCTCTTTCCTTCTTACAACGAGTCTCACTATTGTTTCCTTTCCTTCATATGCTAACTTTTAGTTTCTTTGCCGCTTACATTCTGATTCCAACATTCGGCAATGGAATTACAACAGGAATACACGTCCATAAATAAAATAGTAATAATAATAATAAAAAAAAACATTTTACGTGTGCGTGTGTGTGTTACTTTAAACAGATAACTCAAAAATGAAAAGATAGATAAATATTGAGAACTCCTCCCTTTAGGAATAATGGATAAACCATTTCGGACAAAAGATGAAAACAGATGAAAGTGTTAAGACAAAATGGTTCACAAGAGAAGAAGAGGAGAACGAAGAAAATGGAAAACAGAGGAGGCAGTTTTAGAATTAAAATACTTGCCCTAGGGCAGAAGATTATGGTTGCTGGTTCATTTTCTGTGATAAATGCAGGCAATCTCCTTTATATAATGTTGCCTGTGCAGTTCTTTGCATTCGTTTATAACATTTAGTATTTCATTATAATAAAGTCTTAGTAGAACCCGTAACTTTACTCGCGACATTGCCTTAACTTGGAAATACTTCTCTCTCTCCCCCACTGTCCCTCCTCTCTTTCCTTCTCTCCCATCCTATATCCATCCCTCTCGCATTCTCTCTCCCTCTCTACAATGCACGTGTAATGTGACGTTTAGAAAACCGCTAAGAAAACTGCTGTTTCTAGCCTGTTAATAAAAACTAGGAGCCACGCATTAGATTTAATAGTACTCAAAACTGTGCCTCTTCTTTTGTGATCAGAACTGTGTTGTTTCCTATTGTAACCAGATAATGACAATAAAACGTTCGGAATTATGAGTCTCGCACCTAAATAATTACAACGAAATGTATTTGTCCTACTGAGGTTTGTAAATAACAGAACTTCTTTACAATAATTTGCTTACAAGCTTTCTCACATCTTTTTACAGTTTTACTACCTTTATTTTATAAATCTCGATAATAAGCGAGATATTTCTATTTTTTCTAAATTCTTAACCAAATATATAATTGCATTTTGAGGCAAGTATCCTCTGAGTGGGCCTAATGTATATCATTGTAATAGGTTTCAAGTATATTGAAATAGCGCTATAAATAATAAATAAATGCGATTTTCTGCTTTAGAGCAGTTCATTATACACATTAAAACAGTTATTTATCCATAACCGAAAATTAACAGAAGCTTTCTATCTCTATGTGTTTATATAAAGAAAGTTAAAAATATTAATGTTCATTATAAAATTAAAATGCCATCCAGTACTGAAACAGCGCGATACATTTTTGGGTGATTACTACATAATTCCCACTGTCGCCAACCTGGATGTGAGGAAATCAAAATTCTAGGTCGGACACGTCAAGGTTGCATTCTGGTGGCAGCGGCACGGGTGATGTCAGAAGACATCCACTCCCTCTGCTGTGCTGGAGGATCATACATTACGTGCTGTTTGGGCTATCATTTTTCCCCACTAGCTACTCATACGGTTGGGTTAGTGAGATTGATTCGTAGTACAAAGGCCACCAGAGGTTGACACCACTCCTCTGATTTTTAGTCTTAGGTTGTTGTACTTAAACAGAATTATAATGAAACACGCGACTATGGGTCCGAACGTGCAAGGCGAAATGGAAGTGTATGAGGAAAATACCTACACCGTCTAGTGGAGAATGTCTAGAATAGGTCGGTTGGTGTAGCAATTCATCGGCAGAGTCATCGTCTCCTTGGTATAGGGGCAACATGCTAGCCTCTACTTCCCGAGGTAGCAGGTTCAAACCGGGCAGAGAGTGATGGATTTTTTCGGGCCTCCGAGCAAAATTTTTCGGTCTTTCACAGAATGGGACGCTAAGACCCACAGTAGTTAAAGAGCATCCATAAATAAAACTCAATTTAATTTATCAGCAGAAGAATATTAACTTATTCCTGGATCCAACTGCAGGATTTGAGAAAGATAACAAATATACACAGAAGTAGATTTGATGAAGAAGACAATTTGTCAACCTTGTACTCCTCACATTTGCAGGAAGTTGTACGGTTAAACATATGTACATGAGAGACGAAGGGCTTTCCTTTTGGGGGTTAGAAGTACATCTTTTAAATTAACAAGACCTTACCGATTTAATTTGTTGTTGATTGTGAAGGATTCTTTATCCACAAACATGTGTACCTCCTATATATCCTTTAACTAAGGACTGCAGACGGTTTGAAAAGAAAATACTAAGGAAAGCATGTAACGGAATGACATAAATGAGCATACATTAGAAGCATTAAGACGCAGGATGCATGAAAAATTTATCATTTCGACATTTTATGACTCCACATAATAAAACAATAAAATTAAATTTACAAACTGTCATTCATCTGTGGAGCCAATAGCATTAGAGCCATTCGCCGTAAGATATGTCTTATTGAAAATTAACCGGCATGTCGTTTACGCAGTGTAGTGATATGCTTGGCCTCTGTCGCGTTGGAATAGTCACGGTTAACTATTACAGCATAATGACTTACTGCCTTCCTTGTTAATCCTTGAGTGGTTCATCGTATTGTCATTCATTTGCAATTTAGTCGAAGACCATAATTATTACGCTTTCTATTTTACGTATATTGCCATGACATGCGTCCCAATATGTCAGGAGTGCTTGGACACCTACTAAGATATCTTCTCGAATTAACGCAGTGCTACTGTTAAAAGTAAATAAAATACTGTGGAATCTTATTGATTTCTGAAGCAACCCATCGTACGAAGCAGCCGTAAAACTTCCACACAGATAGATACACGTCAAAATGTAAAACACACTTAGGTACATAGATTCACCGAGATTTTTACTTTCTCTACTACGTATTCTAACTAGGGGAAGTATTGTATTCCATCCAAAAATTCGATACCGAGATTTCACCGGAAATATATGTTTTGAGACCCCCTGAATAAAAAACAAATCATTTTTGGAAACATGTCCGTGTGTGTGTGTGTGTGTGTGTGTGTGTGTGTGTGTGTGTGTGTGCGAACAGCATAACTCAGAAACGAACAGTTGGATAAACACCAAACTTGGTATTTAGGTTCAGTATCTTCCAGAGATGCGACACGAAGGTTTTTAAGAAAATCACCCCACCCCAGGTTACCCTTTACATGGAACATTTTTCGGAAATGTTAATTTTCTCAAAAATGGCTCTAACGATTTTGATTAAAATATCATATGTTTAAGATATTTTCATGACAAATGAAATGTATATCTCGCATTTTCTGGGAATGTCTCCAAAAGTATTCTTCATTGTGAACGACTTTTGCATAACTGGTAAACCATAAGAGATACACAGGATTTTACTACACAAAAAATGTAGATCGCGTTAAAATACACAATTTATGTCATATACATTTTTGTTGTTCAGTGAACCATTTTCGAGATATTGCTTGTTATTCCCTTAAATTTTCCAATACTTATACTTTTTCTCAAATGGGAATTCGTTATTCATTTTTTTTATGTACTGGACATGCAAAGAGAATGGAATGCGCCACATAGCAACCAGCTCTTAAAAGATTTGACTATCGCTTAAATACTACCATATTTCCCTTGCACCTACTTAGCAATAAGATTAACATCTCGATTAACATGAAGCATTTGGAGAATAAGCGTTTGTAAAAATAGTTTGTACAAGAGTAGAGAAAGTCACGTGAGTGTAACACATCAGATTTTTTTATACTTGTGAGCAACCGAGATTCGAATCGCCTTCTTGGCTATGTAGGGGTATGTGGTATCTGACTAGCGTCCAGCTTGAATATACATATAATTTGTAAGTTACTTACGTTTAAGTTTTAATTACAAATTTCGTGGCAAATATTCGGTGAAAAAAGAAGTTACTAATGACTTTATGACGCCATTGAAAACATTTTACACTAAGGATGCAGCACACACATCATGCACCTCGTATTGCCAAAAATTCTACATATCACAGCAACCTCCAACACAAACGTGTGCCCATAAAAAACACATAAAATGCGATTGAGTGAATGGCACTTAGATGCTTTTTTTCTCATGTGTATAGGAAGATTTATTTATTGTTCATTAAATATGACTTTTAATCTTGGAAAAGACACATAATAAATATCAGAACTGCGTATGACAGCTTCCATTTCAAATCGTCCAAAATAGGAGAAAAATAGACCTGGTATTTTTTAAACGAAACGAAACTTTTGTATTTGTAGACAAGCCCAATACAATGCTTTATGCAAACTCTTAAAATTTAGAACATCATAGTTTTGCAATTAAAATTGTTCAAATTTATCGTATCTTTCTAAAATTTCCAAGGCTCTGATGCCTGTAAATCTAATTATTTAAATCGGGCTTTATTTTGGTTTCCTAAATTTTAATTGCATACTGATAAGTAAACATATTCTTCTTATTTTTATTTAAGTGAAGAAATTTCTATTTGTTTTCAAGTGTAGGCGGTTACGGATTAGGAAAAATAATTAATGTTATTACATATGATAAGTTTCCGTAGTTTAAACACAATCAAATAATATATATATATATATATATATATATATATATATATATATATATATTACTGTAAATAAGGTTTCGTCTAAAATAATTAAAGAAGCAAATTACTTTACGCGCTTATGATCGCTCTCGCACGTTTGTTTTGAACTGAAGGTCAAACAAGTGTTGTGCATGGCTAAATAATGAAAACGCTTACTAAGCAGTATGCCGTTCTGAGTATTTTCTCACAGATTCATAGAGCACTTGGTGATCATCGCGCATCAACTACGTAAATCGCTGCGTTTATTCACTTTTTATGTTATAACTACCAAGTGTTATAACCAACCCAAGCATAACCACTTCACCAACATTGCCGACTTCTCTTAATGGCACTATGGGTTATTTTCAATCTAATATTTTAGTTATGAAAATCCGAGACGCTTAAAGTAGGTATAAACTATATATTTATTTATTTATTTGTGAGTATTATAAAAATAATTAGTGTGTGCTGTAATGAAATGCGGAATTTTACTACAAAAGAAGATTTAGTACAATATTCTAAAATAAAGGGTTCCGGAGCTATGCGCACTTAAAATGCGACAAAATAAATTAATGCGATACATTTATCGCTCAATAACGTCACAAACGTTAGATGTTAATATTTGATAAGCATGCTTTCCTTAGCACCCCTTATTAATGGGAAAAATTACAACGCAAACAAAAAATGCGAGTTTTTTTGCCGTTCGATTTCATATGGAATGTGACATATCATACTCTCACTAACGCCAAGCAGGCGAGTCCAGTATTTAAACATGGGTAAATGACAATTTATGGTGTATGTGGATATTTTTCAGGGTGTTGCATGGGACATCTAGTACTCTAGTTAGCACTTTATATTTTATTTATATTAACCTTTTCCTTGTTATACGTTACCGTATTTTTATGAATCGTTGTATTAAGTGTAAAGTATTTTGAACCCTAAGGTCACTCACAGATGATGGGCAGATTCTTTAATAAAACACGTACATTATATTGTTCCTTTATTATTTCTGTGTAACTTCTACGAAATATTTATACATCTTCTTAGAACTCTACATTTCATGGATTTATGTCAAGGATGCCCTGTATAATATTTAATTCTTACTTTTAGCCACATGTAATCTATCTTTTGCATCAGTTCATACTACACATCTAGTGAAAAAGGTTTCGGCAAGTTCTGAAAACAGACAATAAATTTATGATGACAGAAGCACTCGCCTCAAGAGATATATTACCCCTCTGTTATCTGCTAGGCCATAGTCGATTTTGGATGTCCTCGACAGGTGTTTCCCCATGTCCTTGTTTCCAACTGGTATTTCATCTACACGTCCATAAGATACCGAGTCGCTGTGCGATAACCTATCAGGAAATAATTCTGTTATCGTTAATAAGAAAACTACTTGAAAAACCTGTACATAACATTATGAGGAAATAACATAAAGTTAGCAAGTTAAGTTTCCTTACGTAACTCTTAGTGCATTAATTGGAGGAAGTACAACAAAAAGCACAAAATTAGACACTCGCTGGATGGGGAAAATGTTTTTCATGGGCCACAGACCATAGCTAACAAGTTCATTATTTAATTTAAAAGACAGAGTGAGACACAGCGTTGTAAATGAAGAAAAATGACTGGTATTTTGGAAACAACTTCAAATGTTAAATCAAACAGTAAAAAAATATCTGATGTGATACATTCACATGGCTTTCTCTACTCTTGTACAAACTATTTTTACAAACGCTTATTATCCATATGCTTCATGTTAATTGATATATCGAGATGTCAATCTTATTGCTAATTTTCTTGTAGATGCAAGCGGAAATGGTAGACTTTAAGCAATAGTCAAATATTTTAAGAGCTGGTTGCTATGTGGAGTATTCCATTCTCTTTGCATTACTAGGACAAAAAAAAAATTAATAACGAATTCCCATTTGAGAAAAAGTAAAAGTATTGGGAAAATTTAAAGGAATAACAAGCTATATCTCGAAAATGGTTCACTCAACAACAAAATGTATTTGACATAAATTGTGTATTTTAACGCGATCTACATTTTTTGTGTAGTAAAATTCTGTCTATCTCTTATGGTTTACCAGTTATGCAAAAGTCGTTCACAATAACGAATAATTTTGGAGACATTCACAGAAAATTCACGATATACATTTTATTTGTCATGAAAGTATCTTAAATATATGATATTTTAATCAAAATCGTTAGAGCCGTTTTTTGAGAAAATTAAAATTTTCGAAAAATGTTCCATGTAAAGGGTAATCTGGGGTGGGGGATTTCTTGAAAACCTTCGTGTCGCACCTCTGGAAGATACTGAACCGAAATACCAAGTTGGATGTTTATCCGACTGTTCGTTTCTGAGTTATGCGTTCACAGACATACACACGGACATGTTTCCAAAAATGTTTATATGGATTCAGGGGGCCTCAAAGCATGTATTTCATGTGAAATCTCGGCATCGAATTTTTGGGTGGATTGCAATACTTCCCCTACTTACTATACGTAGTAGAGAAAGTAAAAAATATCTGATGCGATACATTCACATTGCTTTCTCTACCCTCTATCTTTATTACGGGGTATAGAAACCCTTCTTACTAAAGCTTGTTTTTCTATCTACCTCATTTTACTCCAAATAAACCTTTGCACAAATAGCTACATTACACAATTCGTTATAGATACAAAGGGAACAGTGACAGTCAAATGTTTAAGAACTGGACGCTATACGCTGGCCTTAAAATTCCATAGTTTCCATGCAATCGCAAGAAACAACTGAAAGTTGACAGGGCTTTAGAGAATGACCAAGTATGAACAATTCCTACCATTAATAACGGATATCTCGGAACTGGCTGATGACATATAAAAAGTTATTTGGAATAAATTGAGTGCTTTTTAAGAGACTTACATTTCTTGTGTAGTAGGTTTTCGTCTGTCACTTAACGTTTACTAGTTATACAAGATTAAACAAAATTCCTTCTAAACGAAGAGGACTTCAAAGCTATTCCCAGAAAAATTAAGATATACCTACATTTTATTTGTCATGTAAATATCTCAAAATCGTTAGAGGCATTTTTAGAAAATAAAAAATTTCGAAAAATGTTCCAAGTAAATGGTAATTTGGAGTAGGGGAATTTTCTTAAAAATCTTCGTATCGCATCTTTAAAAGGTACTGAATCTAAATAGCAAGTTTGGTGTTTATTCTACTTTTCCTTTTTGAGTTATGCTCTTCGCAGACACACGCACGCACCCACACGGGCGCGCGCGGATCGTTTTCTAAAAATGTCTTTTATTCAGGGCGCTTCAAAACACGTATTTCCGGTGAAATCTCGGTATCTAAATTTTTGGGTGGAATGCAATACCTTCTCTACGTGTTATGTACGTGGTAGAGAAAGTAAAAACAAATCTGATGTGATACATTCACATGACTTTCTTTACCTTATATCTTTATAAGTGGGTATACAAACTATTCTTACTAAAGCTTATTTTTCTACCTACTACATTTAACCCACATAAACCTTTGCGAAAATACTACATTACACATTTCGTTATAGATACAAAGAGGACAGCCAAATAGCCAAATGTTTAAGAACCAGACGCTATATGCTGGCCTTAAAACTCCATACTGTTTCCAGCAATCGAGAGAAACAACTGAAAATCGATGGTACCATACTTGAAAACAATGACAAGTATTGAAGATTTTGAACGTTTAATAACGGATATCTCAGAAACGACTTAGCCACAAGAAAACTTATTTTAAGTACATTGTTGCTTTAAATAGATCTACACTTTTTGTGTGGTACGTTTTTGTCTATCACTTAAAGTTTACAAGCTCTACAAGATTATACAAAATTCTTTCTGAAAGAAGAGGACGTCCTAGGCTATTCCCAGAAAATTCAAGATATATATTTACATTTGTAATGTAAATATCTTTCATGTGTGGCATTTTAATCAAAATTGTTAGAGCCATTTTTAGAAAATAAAATTTTCGAAAAATTTTCCATGTAAAGAGTAGTTTGGGGTGAGGATTTTTTAAAGTTTCGTGTCACATCCTTGGAAGATACTAAACTCAAATACCAAGTATGGTATTTATCCGACTTTTCGTTTTTGAGTTATGCTGTTCACAGACACACACACGGATATGGACTCAGGGCATCTCAAAACATGTATTTCCGGTCTAGGTATCGAATTTTTTGGGTGGAATGCAATACTTGCCCACTTATACGTAGCGGAAAAAGTAGAAATAGTCGTCCTCCGTGGCGTAGTAGTTACTATGCTAGCCTCTAGTTCCCGAGGCCAGCGGAGGAGATGGATTTTTTCGGGCGTAAAAATCCTCAGCATGGCTTCCTCCGGAAGCGAAGTAAAGCCGTTGGTCCCGGGTCGTATGCTTACGACACGTAAAAGAACCTCAAGCCTGATAAAGAGGCCTCTGAGTAAAAATTCCCAGTCTTTCACGCGCAATATACAATGGGACGCTAAGGACCACAGCAGTTAAAGAGCGTCCATAAATAAAACTCAATTTAATTTAATTTTACTTAAAGTAAAAATATTGAATGTTTCATAATATTTAATGACAATTAATGTAAAGGACATTGTATAGCTACCTAAAACTAAGATTATACACCAAAATGCAATTTAATGCATTTTTGTTTGGTTTTGATAGCAAATCTGTATTTGCTTTGCTTTTAAATGCCATTAAACAATGCGTGATTATTCAGAAAGCATTATGCATTGTCACAGGTTGTTTAAAAACAAAGTTGTAGGGATGCCTATACCCTGACATAATATTTACGCAAAAATTGTTAAACTTATGCACTGAAAGATTTTTTTAATTGAAGTAATAAATAGTGGCCAACAAAATTAAAACACGTTAATACTAACCACCGTAATACAAAATCTAATAACTATTAGCTGCAATTTTAATTTTATAGAATTAGAAGTAAAATTTTAAAATATTTCTCCCCTATTCTACGCAGAGACAAATATATGCGTGCACATAGGGTTTAAATGTTCGTAAGTATTTGAAGAGTATTAGGTGTTATAAGTTTAATTATGGTAAGGGTGATCATGCATGTGCACCTAAAAGAATGCCTTTGTAATTTAACCAAATTTACACAATTGCCAGTTTCGCGGCTGATGCAAATCACACTTGTAGCGTTTTGCCCGCTGCTTCGTTGTGGGTAGGATTGCGGGAGTGGTGACACCAGTGTCTTGAAAGAAACACTGTTTTCACTTTTCTCACTCTTTATGCTAGAAATCCTGCAAGATTCATTTGTATTCCCTAACACGTGTGATTCTTTTAACTCTGTCTTCCCACTCTTGGTACACTAAAGTTTGCTCCGGCTAGTTATTTAATATCTCGGTGCTCTATCACCGTTCTTTAGATTCGCGCGAACTTGAAGTAGTCACTTGACTAACATTAACTCATTTATGAGCTTGGATATAATTATATCGAAGAAAACCGTTAACACATTATATAAATATTTCATCTATATCACTTTATAATTGCATAATTGCGCGGCACTTAGCAAATTTCGGAACTTAGCGTCTTTTTCTGACCCGGAGTGCTACGTGTTACCTTAACAAAGAATCATGACAAACTGTCCCAATTCCACGCCCGCGTTCACATATAGATATCAGTCACTGCTCGCCTCCAAATTTTGTACATGTTAACTGCGTCTTCCTATCTTTTTACTGGTTCTAATACTTATCCTCTACGTTTATTGGTTCCCTAGTTGAAAATTCAAACCCTAACTGTAAGAAATGCCCGTTGCCTCATAGCGTTTTTACTCTTAAAACTTGCCTCATCCCCACGAAGTACAAAAGAAGGTTTCGAATTGTATGGCCCCACGCTCGGAAAACATAATGGAGAGTCTGAAACGAAGCTACTCTTATTTTGCCTAAATCTTGCAGTTTTTCTTAGGCAATTACTCCTTTATTTATTTGACAATGTTATTGAAACTTAAAACAAATTTACAGCTTCAGAAGCGCTTTCGATTGATACAGTTTCGAATCATACTGCTTTAAAATTATGGAAAATTATTAAATTACAGGTTAATTCATTATCAATAATTCCTAAATTATAATTATTACAGAATTCCTTTTTGTGTATGCGTAATCAGGCGGAAATATCGTTACACAATTCACAAGGCTGTGTCCTACCATAGGACAACCACAGAACGGAGCCATCCATTTTCTACTTGTAATAAAACTTCAAAAGTAAAATAATTTTCTGGGGTAATAAATGATAAGCAAGTAGATGTGTAAACTGAGTGCGACTACTTTGTAGGGAATTTTTATGAACTCTTTATGAAGGTTTCGAACTAACGGGATGAAGGTTGTCGGGGGGTTTTCTCATAAAGACACCGGGGTATGGCAACAGGCAAATTTTCTGGTTATTTCCTCAAGTGAGGGAAATACGTTTTGAATCTGGACCAATCATAGCTTCTATCCTGGTAGTAATTTCCTTTTACTTTTATCGTCTTCAAATTATCACCCTGTTTCTTATAGTGTGGCAGCAGTGAATTGCAACATGTCGATCCTCAACCAACCGACGTTAGCTTAAATTAAAATGCGGGAATGGGTATTTGTTGATAATTATTACCTAACATTCTATAAGCGTAGTTTATGGATACGTTATTTAATTTTTATGATTTAATTCGTGAAACAGTCAAATTAAACGCAATTCCATTTGCAAATTCTCTCAAGATAAATCCAAAATATGGAGCTCTCGTTATTTTAGTACAGAAGAAAAGCCCTCTACACATTATGAAGAATTTTCATTTCCTTTTTTTGGTGTTTGTGAAAATATGCTACAGTATTATTTTTTGTGACGTAATGGATTAAACATATAGAGCTTTTCCATCATAGGCTTACATTAGACGTTTTCAAAAATTGATCGCTTAAACTGATAACTTATCACTTTTCGAAACAATTTTGAATGCCTCTTCATGTTTAATTACGTAATAAGAATACACAATTTCATAAAATGAATATTCCAATATTTTATAATTTTTTTAACCGAATTTTGTAGCATTTCAAGTATGAAGTGAATAAATACTAAACTTTTGAACAATTTAAAGTAACTAAATTAAACTCCATTATTTCAGGAGAAAAGTTTCCATTTTAAAGTTTCTATTTATCTTTAAGAATCAACATTTTAAAAGAATTGTAATGAGATAAATATGGCTAGGTATGTAAATACATTGCATAGATATTTAAGGGTTACGGAAGAATGTGCCCCCCCCGAAAAAGGTTCTAAAACATACCTGCATTATACTCATTTCAGGGCGTATAAATTTTCAGAATCCTCTCATCATGCGGTACGAAAAGATTTGTAGCATCCATACACGATGGAAAAAAATATTTTTTCATAAAGTTCTCACTTCTCAGTACACTTAAACAAAGATAAGAAAGAAAAAGAAATGTAACATTTCAACATTAAAATTACCATTTTGGATGGGCTTCAGATACTATTCCGGGTATTCCCTTTTATCACCCTCCCTGTCGTCAGAATGTTTGGTTTGAACCCTGGTATGAACTCCGATGTGCAATAAATTCCCGATAAATGTGGATAGATAGATTTAATAACGAGTACAATTCATTTCATTGTCTTTGTTGGTGTACATAACTGTGAACACAACAAGTTTCCCAAATTCTTGTGCTCAATTGCAGTAACATAATATTTATATTTACTATACTTATAGGAATAAAAATAAAATATCTGTACCACTCTGCACAACTTTCCCTACTCATTACAGCTTCACCTAACCCTTTATATATTATACAGGGTGATTTATAGAGAACTGACACATTTCTTTCTTTAATTATTCTGTTCGAAATTCACTCAATGCCCCAATTTTAGCACCAAATGAAGCAGAATGTTCTGGAGTTTCGATTGTCTGTCACTAGATGCACAGATCTTCATGTTTTATTCATAATTGTTAGTTTTATTGTCGGCAATAAATTTTGTTCTAGTCAACGTGAAAATGGAGTACACATTAAATAAACGACTCTTCCTTGCAAAACAATACTGGATTACGAATTCAATTACAGCTACTCAAACGGCATATCAGAGAGGATTTGGTGTTCGGAATCCTCCCCAAAGAAACACAATACTGGGACTGGTAAACAAATTGGAAACAACTGGATCTCTGATGAGTGAAAAAAGCAAAACTCTTTCATCTAGGCTTCCCAAGGTTGTTGTTGACGTAAGAGTCACCCAAAAAATCATTAAGAGGTTTGTCGCAGGAGACAGGGTACAGCTACTCAATGCGTCAGAGAGCTGTGAAAAGTGCAGGCCTAAAGCCGTATAGGATTACGGTTGTCCATCATTACAAGAACCAGATAAGGATAGACGACTGAATTATTGTCGTTGGTTTCAGGCGTTCCTGTCATGTTGTCCATCACATGGTTCACAGATGAAGCATGGTTCCATTTATCCGGCTATGCACCTATCCACCCGGTTAAAATCGGAGTTTGGTGCGCAATATTCGCATAGAGAATAGTGGGACCATTTTTACTTTCTCTACTACGTATGGTAAGTAGGGGAAGTATTGTATTCCACCCAAAATTTCGATACCGAGATTTCACCGGAAATACATGTTTTGAGACCCCCTGAATCCAAAAAAAGCATTTTTGGAAACATGTCCGTGTGTGTGTCTGTGTGTCTGTCTGTGTGTGTGTCTGTGTCTGTGAACAGCATAACTCAGAAACGAACAGTCGGATAAACACCAAACTTGGTATTTAGGTTCAGTATCTTCCAGCGATGCAACACGAAGGTTTTTAAGAAAATCCCCCCACCCCAGAGTACCCTTTACATGGAATATTTTTCGAAAATTTTAAATTTCTCAAAAATGGCTCTAACGATTTTGATTAAAATATCATATGTTTAAGATATTTTTATGACAAATAAAATGTATATCTTGAATTTTCTGGGAATATCTCCAAAAGTATTCTTTATTGTGAACGACTTTTGCATAACTGGTAAACCATAAGAGATAGACAAAATTTTACTACACAAAAAATGTAGATCGCGTTAAAATACACAATTTATGTCATATATATTTTTTGTTGTTGAGTGAACCATTTTCGAGATATTGCTCGTTATTCCCTTAAATTTTTCAATACTTATTTTCTCAAATGGGAATTCGTTATTCATTTTTTACTTTCTCTACTACGTATAGTAAGTAGGGGAAGTATTGCATTCCACCCAAAAATTCGATACCGGGATTTCGCCGGAAATACATGTTTTGAGACCTCCTGAATCCAAAAAAAGCATTTTTGGAAACATGTCCGTGTGTGTGTCCGTGTGTGTGTGTGTGTGTGTGTGTGTCTGTGTGTGTGTGTGTCTGTGTGTCTGTGAACAGCATAACTCAGAAACGAACAGTCGGATAAGCACCAAACTTGGTATTTAGATTCAGTATCTTCCAGAGATGCGACACGAAGGTTTTCAAGAAAATCACCCCACCCCAGACTGCCCTTTACATGGAAGATTTTTCGAAAATTTTAATTTTCACAAAAATGGTTCTAACGATTTTTATGAAAATATCATATGCTTAAGATAATGTCAAGAGAAATGAAATGTATATCTCGAATGTCCTGGGAATGTCTCCAAAAGTATTCTTCATTGTGAACGACTTTTGCATAACTGGTAAACCATAAGAGATAGACGAAATTTTACTACACAAAAAATGTAGATCGCGTTAAAATACACAACTTATGTCATATACATTTCTTTTGTTGAGTGAACCGTTTTCGAGATATTGCTTGTTATTTCCTTAAATTTTCCAATACTTATACTTTTTCTCAAATGCGTTATTCATTTTTACTTTCTCTACTACGTATAGTAAGTAGGGGAAGTATTGCATTCCACCCAAAAATTCGATACCGAGATTTCACCGGAAATATATGTTTTAAGACCCACTGAATCCAAAAAAAGCATTTTTGGAAACATGTCCGTGTGTGTGTCTGTGTGTGTGTGTGTGTCTGTGTGTCTGTGTGTGTGTGTGTCTGTGAACAGCATAACTCAAAAACGAACAGTCGGATAAACACCAAACTTGGTATTTAGGTTCAGTATCTTCCAGAGATGCGACACGAAGGTTTTCAAGAAAATCCCCCCACCTCAGACTACCCTTTACATGGAACATTTTTCGAAAATTTTAATTTTCTCAAAAATGGCTCTAACGATTTTGATGAAAATATCCTATGTTTAAGATAATGTCATGAGAAATGAAATGTATATCTCGAATTTTCTGGGAATGTCTCCAAAAGTATTCTTCATTGTGAACGACTTTTGCATAACTGGTAAACCGTAAGAGATGGACAGAATTTTACTACACAAAAAATGTAGATCGCGTTAAAATACACAACTTATGTCATATACATTTCTTTTGTTGAGTGAACCGTTTTCGAGATATTGCTTGTTATTTCCTTAAATATTTCAATACTTATACTTTTTCTCAAATTCGTTATTCATTTTTTTTATGTCCTGGACATGCAAAGAGAATGAAATGCGCCACATAGCAACCAGCGTTAAAATATTTGACTATCGCTTATAACCTACCATATTCCCCTTGCATCTACAAGAAAATTACCAATAAGATTGACATCTTGATATCTCGATTAACATGAAGCATATGGAGAATAGGCGTTTGTAAAAATAGATTGTACAAGAGTAGAGAAAGTCATGTGAGTGTAACACATCAGATTTTTTTATGTTCTGGACATGCAAAGAGAATGGAATGCGCCACATAGCAACCAGCGTTAAAATATTTGACTATCGCTTAAAAGCTACCATATTTCCCTTGCATCTACAAGAAAATTAGCAATAAGATTGACATCTCGATATCTCGATAAACATGAAGCATATGGAGAATTGGCGTTTGTAAAATTAGATTGTACAAGAGTAGAGAAAGTCATGTGAGTGTAACACATCAGATTTTTTTTGTCTTGTATATGCAAAGAGTTATAATCTGTGGCAAAGGGAATGGTGCTGCACCTAGCAACCAGCTATTAAGAGATATGTATGTGCTTAAAGGCTACTGTTTTTCTATATTGCCCTTGTAAATATATTTTCCCCTACATCTACAAGAAAATTAGCAAGATAGAGTTTGCAAATGTTTATCTCGATTAACATGAACTAGATGGAGAATAAGCGTTTGTAAAAATACTTTGTACAAGAGTAGGGAAAGTCATGTGAGTGTAACACATCAGATTTGTTTTTTAACAATGTGAACACTGCAGAGTACCGACGGATTTTCATGGAGTTTGCTGAGCAACTAGACGATGTAGAGCTGTGTCAAGGATGTTTTCAGCAGGACAGCGCTACATGCCATACATGAAATGAATCTATGGCGCTAATTGCGAGTTTCTTTGACGACCGGATAATTTCCAAGAACCTGTGGCCACCGAGATCTCCGAATTTGACATCACCGGACTTCTTTCTATGGAGTTACTTAAAAGACAGGGTTTATGCCACAAGTCCCCAGACATTGGACGATCTGAAGCACAACATTACACAGGAGATTCAGTCTATTGACAACAGAGTCCTAAAACGAATGGCTAGAAACATGGAATGACGTGTTGAGTTGTGCCTTATGCAAGATGGAGGACATTTACATTTGCTATAGAGGTAAATAATCTCCCAATAATCTCGCTAGCTTTGAAACAATTAAAGAAATAAATGTGTCAATTCTTCACAAATCATCCTGTAGTATTCATGTACGCAATAAGCGATTCTTCTATTTACGTTACATTGTTCAAAATACGTTTTTGACTAGAAGTAATCCCAAATTAAGCAACACGGACTTGGTCAACAGTCAACAATGAATCCCCACGGGAAAAGTAAGAATCGCATATCTTCAAAGGCGCTTTATAAATGCCACATGATTTGCCTGGGAAAATTTACACACCACGCGCGCGCACACGCACACACACACACACCCCCACACCCACACACACACACACACACTCACTTTCTTTTTACTTTCTGTACTACTGCGTAGTAGGTAGAGCAGGTATTGCATTCCACCCAAAAATTCGATATTGAGATTTCATCGGAAATACATATTTTGAGACCCCCTAAAAAAAAAAACAATTTTTAGAAAAATGTCTGTGTGTGTGTCTGTGTGTGAACAGTATAACTCAAAAAGGAAAAGTCGGACAAATACCAAACCTGGTCCAGTACCTTTCAAGGATGCGACACGAAGATTTTCAAGAAAATCCTCCCACCCCAAAGTACTCTTTATATGGTACATTTTAGGGGAAAAAATGATTTTCTAAAAAATTGCTCTATAAAATTTTTTATTAAATTACAATCTATGAATGACACTTACATGACAAATAAAATGTATATTTTGAATTTTCTGGAAATAGCTTATAAAGTCCTCTTCATTCAGACGGAATTTTGTATAATCTTGTATAAATGGTAAATGTTAGACGATAGACGAAAACGTACTATACAAAAAATGTAGATCTCTTTAAAAAACAAATTTATTTCAAATACGTTAGTTTTTTTTGTTTTTTTGTTTTTTTAGGCAAGCCATTTCTGATATAACCGTTATTAAGGGTTCGATTGTTCAATACTTGATCATTCTCTTCAAATCCCGTCAACATTCAGTTGTTTCTCACCATTACATGGAAACAGTATGGAATTTTAAACATTTGACTATCGCTATTCCTTTTGTATCTATAACGAAATATGTAATGCAGCTAGTTCTGCGAGGGTTTATTTGGATTAAAATGTAATAGAAAAAAATCTGATGTGTTACACTCACATGACTTTCTCTACTCTTGTACAATCTATTTTTACAAACGCCTATTCTCCATATGCTTTATGTTAATCGAGATATCGAGATGTCAATCTTATTGCTAATTTTCTTGTAGATGCAAGGGGAATATGGTAGCTTTTAAGCGATGGTCAAATATTTTAACGCTGGTTGCTATGCGGCGCATTCCATTCTCTTTGCAAGTCCAGGACATAAAAAAATGAATAACGAATTTGAGAAAATTATAAGTATTGGAAAATTTAAGGGAATAACAAGCAATATCTCGAAAACGGTTCACTCAACAAAAGAAATGTATATGACATAAGTTGTGTATTTTAACGAGATCTACATTTTTTGTGTAGTAAAATTTTGTCTATCTCTTATGGTTTACCAGTTATGCAAAAGTCGTTCACAATGAAGAATACTTTTGGAGACATTCCCAGAAAATTCGAGATATACATTTCATTTCTCATGACATTATCTTAAAAATATGATATTTTAATCAAAATCGTTAGAGCCATTTTTGAGAAAATTAAAATTTTCGAATAATGTTCCATGTAAAGGGTAGTCCGGGGTGGGGGCATTTTCTTGAAAACCTTCGTGTCGCATCTCTGAAAGATACTGAACCTAAATACCAAGTTTGGTGTTTATCCGACTGTTCGTTTTTGAGTTATGCTGTTCACAGACACACACACAGACACACACACAGACACACACACACAGACACACACACAGACACACACACGGACATGTTTCCAAAAATGCTTTTTTTGGATTCAGGAGGTCTCAAAACATGTATTTCCGGTGAAATCTCGGTATCGAATTTTTGGGTGGAATGCAATACTTCCCCTACTTACTATACGTAGTAGAGAAAGTAAAAATCAGCTTTAATAAGAATAGTTTGTATATCCACTAATAAATGATAGAGGGTAGAGAAAGTCATGTAAATGTGTCACATACGTTGTTTTTTTCGTTTTTTTTATTTTAGTAGTGCTTATGACCGTTCTT
The DNA here is from genome assembly GCA_030765065.1 of Deroplatys truncata. Lineage (NCBI taxonomy): Eukaryota > Metazoa > Arthropoda > Insecta > Mantodea > Mantidae > Deroplatys > Deroplatys truncata. The sequence goes on along the minus strand of CM060975.1, from coordinate 74,218,436 downwards.
ACTGTGTTAGACAGTGGTGATACATGAAATGAAATATTATTTGGGAAAGGAAGTTCGGGATGAAATCGTTCCAGGCCTATGTTTAGGGTACCTTCTCGGCATTTGCCAGTTATGAGGATTGCGAAAAACCTAGAAAAAAGACCTCAATCAGGGAGGACTTTTTGACAACAAATATTTCGAAAACGGTTAATCCTAGAAAATCGTTGTTTGACAAAAACTGTATGTTCAATGTCTCTGCGTTTCTAGCGTAGTATGTTCCTGTCTGTCTGTCTCTCTCCCTCCCTCTCATATGGTTAATCTGTCGTAAAAATATTAATTCAAGTTATTGACAGAAAATTTAATATTTACATTGTATTATTCTAGCAAATGCCTTATGGCATTTTAATCAAAGTCATTATAAAATAAAAAAATAGGAGTGGAAGTAGGACAAGGACTAGGTACGGAGGGAGACTTAGAACCTCGACCTATAGGATCTTTTGTGCCTACGACCCTAACGGGGCGCCCCCGAGAGGGAGGCGTGAGTTAGAGGAGACAGAGAGCGGCCGGACCAGGTGGCACGACAAGGCAGAGGGTAGAGTCTCTACCTCTTACAGAATGAAACTCCCCGGATGTAGTTGATGCAACCGGCTCTCCTCCTTCCCTGCAGGCTTGTCTCCGAGTCCCATGGGGAGGGAGACGAAGGGTTACATAGAGCATCCTTTTCCCCTGTCATGCAACGCGAGACGCCCACCGACACTTTCAACCCTGAAACAGACCAAACAGATGAAAGGTGAAGTGAAGTGAGAATATATGTGAAACGGAGAGACAGGAAATTCGGGGGATGTAATGAACCTTCCCAGCATTCACCTATCGACCCGGAAAAAAACCGAAAAAACCCACGGGAATGGAACCCACAACCTCCCGAATGCGGGCCAAAGACGTTACCGCCTGAGCCACCCCGCTCGGTAAATAAAAAAATAACACCCCCTTCTCACAGAATTTTAGGTGAAATACAATACTTCTAGTATTTACCTGCATCAGCAAGCGGTCCAGAAAGTAAAAGTGAATATACTTGCGTTACTTGTAATTAATTCGTCATTGTGTAAGAAAGTGTATTATTTACACATACTCAGAAGTCGGTCCGCAAGAGAAGAACATTGCTTCAAAGACACGTGTTCATTCACGCATAATGCAGTAAACAAGGAAAGAATTTAACATTCGCATTAATGCAACTTGTTATATGCAACAACATTACATCACGGTACTTCACCCATGTCTACACATGGGTTTACTGCGTGATACAGGGCAGCTGACTGACATCCAAACTTGGCAACGTCAATGTCAGTTGCAATTGCATCGCACTAGCATCCTACATCAACAGTAAAACAGACACTCAATAAATGTTCATAGGTAATCCCACAAAAGGTTACGACTCTATCGATATATACGAGAGTGTGAAGCACGAGCGAATTTATTTGATTCAACCCGTACCTCGAATGGGATTTATTAACACTATTCCATGAATAAAATGAAACAGATTATATAAATAATAATTACTTTCTTATTTCTTTTATTTGAAATCAAATCACCATTGTGTCATCTGTCAGATTATTGCAGATATCTACTAAATGAATGAGCAATCGAATGGGTTATGGAATACTAACCAATGTTACCAACACTGGGAACGAGAAAACAGTTAACCTCAAAGTAAGCTATTTTCTATAAGCCTCAGAAAGCTAAGGTGTAGCCTCAGCACCAAATATCAATAGCTATTAATATAATAAACTTTTTCGAGAACACAATTTATTTGGAAACGACATTCATCACTGCATACTTATACCATGGACAACTTATTAACTAATACTGATACTATTACAGTTCAGTAATTTTATCGGATAACATCGAGTCCTTGCAAACATATTATAAGATAAATGATCATGATTTTTACTTTCTCTACTACGTATGTTAAGTAGGGGAAGTATTGTATTCCACCCAAAAATTCGATACCGAGATTTGACCGGAAATACATGTTTTGAGACCCTCTTAATCCAAAAAAAGCATTTTTGGAAACATGTCCGTGTGTGTGTCTGTGTGTCTGTGTATGTGTCTGCGAACAGCATAACTCAGAAACGAACAGTCGGATAAACACCAAACTTGGTACTTAGGTTCAGTATCTTCCAGAGATGCGACACGAAGGTTTTCAAAAAAACTCCCCCCACCCCAGACTACCCTTTACGTGGAACATTTTTCGAACATTTTAATTTTCTCAAAAATGGCTCTAACGATTTTGATTAAAATATCATATGTTTAAGATATTTTCATGACAAATGAAATTTATATCTTGAATTTTCTGGGAATGTCTCCAAAAGTATTCTTCATTGTGAACGACTTTTGCATAACTGGTAAACCATAAGAGATAGACAAAATTTTCCTACACAAAAAATGTAGATCGCGTTAAAATACACAATTTATGTCATATACTTTTTTGTAGAGTGAACCATTTTCGAGATATTGCTTGTTATTCCCTTAAATTTTCCAATACTTATACTTTTTCTCAAATTCGTTATTAATTTTTTTTATGTCCTGGACATGCAAAGAGATTGGAATGCGCCACATAGCAACCAACGCTTAAAATATTTGACTATCGCTTATAACCTACCATATTCCCCTTGCATCTACAAGAAAATTAGCAGTAAGATTGACATCTCGATATCTCGATTAACATTAAGCATATGGAGAATAAACGTTCGTAAAAATATTTTGTACAAGAGTAGAGAAAGTCATGTGAGTGTAGCACATCAGATTTTTTTATATACAATCATTGCTAAACGTTATTGGTCAATGTAAATACGTGGCATATAAATGGAATAGTCGCTAAGAACTACTTCGCCTTCGCTGAGTATTGTAGTAATAACAGTGTGCTGATTTTTGCTTTATCATTCGCTTTTTTTTTTAAATGTATTTATTTTAAGTCGCTTTAACTCACAATGAGCTATTCGCGACTCTTACTTAATACAGTGGTGATTGAACATAATAGATTTCTAGAAATATATATATAGATATATATATAATATCATTTGATAATAAACAAATAACGCTTTTCTTATGTGATCAATACAATTAAATAACACTTATAATTATACTACAATTGTTTTCAATTTCATTATACAGTTGTATATTTTGTAAGAACATTATATTTTATACATTGTTGAGTCATTAAGACAGCTAATATTATTTGGAATGTTATATATTTTCCTGTGTGGGTTGTAACAATGGCATTCTGCGAGTACATGGGAAACTGCCAATGGAGTTTTGCCTGTTGAAGTGACTTTCTTTGGTGATCAGATAGGAGTGTGTCATCTTTGTATGTTCAATTGTTAGCGAGTAATGGTAACTTGATGTTTCCTGTTTACGTTTGTAAAAATACATTTGTTGTTTGCAGATCCTATTATAGTAAGTAGTTTGTTTCCCTCATTTTGAGACCATATTTTTTTTCCATAAAGTAATTGATTTTGGTTCGGATGTGTAGGGCTAAGTCTGAATGGCTTGTTATCTCTGCATTAAATGTTGGTTTATGGATGGTCGCTTTAACTGCTTCGTCCGCTCTCTCATTGCCTCGTATTTGTTGGTGCGATGGAATCCAAAACAATATCACTTGCTTTCCTTGTTCCACTGCATGGCTATAAGCAGGGTTAGGATTTTTAGGTGCGGATCTTTTTACTTTCTCTACTACGTATAGTAAGTAGGGGAAGTAGTGTACCTATTCCACTCAAAAATTCGATACCGAGATTTCACCGGAAATACATGTTTTGAGACCCCCTGAATTCAAAATAAGCATTTTTGGAAACATGTCCGTGTGTGTGTGTGTGTGTGTGTGTGTGTCTGCGAACAGCATAACTCAGAAACGAACAGTCGGATAAACACCAAACTTGGTATTTAGGTTCAGTATCTTCCAGAGATGCGACACGAAGGTTTTCAAGAAAATCCCCTCACCCCAGATTACCCTTTACATGGAGCATTTTTCGAAAATTTTAATTTTCTCAAAAATGGCTCTAACGATTTTGATTAAAATATCATATGTTTAAGATATTTTCATGACAAATGAAATTTATATCTTGAATTTTCTGGGAATGTCTCCAAAAGTATTCTTCATTGTGAACGACTTTTGCATAACTGGTAAACCATAAGAGATATACAAAATTTTACTACACAAAAAATGTAGATCGCGTTAAAATAAATAATTTATGTCATATACATTTTTTTTTTAGTAAACCATTTTCGAGATATTGCTTGTTATTCTCTTAAATTTTCCAATACTTATACTTTTTCTCAAATTCGTTATTAAATTTTTTTTGTCCTGATAATGCAAAGAAAATGGAATTCTCCACATAGCAACTAGCTCTTAAAAGATTTGACTATCGCTTAAAGCCTACCAATTCCCCTTGCATCTACAAGAAAATTAGCAATAAAACTAACATCTCGATTAACATGAAGCATATGGAGAATAAGCGTTTGTAAAAATAGTTTTACAAGAGTAGAGAAAGTCATGTGAGTGTAACACATCGGATTTTTTCTTAGGGCAAGTTAAAGCTGTGCGGAAAGATATCGCAGTGTGAAACTTTGTTTCTAGTTGCGAAAAGTGGCATTTTCTCTCGCACCTTTTTCCCTTTTTGGGGGCCTTTACTCCTTTTTGGCATCTTTATCCCATTTTCCCCAACCATGCCCATAATTTCTTCCCCCTTTTTTCTTTTAAGTTTCATTCCAATTTATTCTTTAACTTTCAGTTAACGTCTCCTCAGCCTGCTGTGTACGTGCGAATAGTAAGTCTATCTCTTTCAGTAAACGCCGCGCGGAAATTGAAAGCACAACCGCAACAATGGAAAATAATTGTGTGTTCAACGAAAACCTCTTTCTCTCGCTTTACCGCTATAAAGTAGCCCGCAATAAGGCAATTGACAATGAGTGATTCTATCCCACCAGAATCAGTAACCTGCTGTTCGTGAATGTGAGTTTGTTACTATGATCGACGTCATCTGTTTGCGTGGAGGCGAAGGCTGGGCACCAGAGACAGCAGTTACCTCACCCGCGCAGTTACAAGAATTATTAAGACTGGTTTCTGCTCGAAACTACTAGAAATCGCTGAGACTGACGTTCCAGTATGAATGAGTACATTCTGGTAATAATTGTCGCGGTGTTATAAGAGAATGTGGACAGCGAATGGACGCAAGAGTGAGTTGTGTGACAGTCGCATTGTGTTAGCAAGTGAACTCGTGTTAGTTCTCCAAACGAGTGTACTAATACTAGATTTTACCATGCCAAAGGTGTCCACTGCTCGATTTATTGTTCTGGCTGAGGAATTCAAACAAGATTTCATAGACACTGATGGAACTGTTATGCGATATACTATTTGTGATTCAGGAATTTTGTTAGATGAAAAACACCAGCGAGATGGCATCAAACAACACATTTCCAGCTCTAAGCATCAAATGAACAAGACTCTTCAAGCAAACAGATCACGGCAACCTCTATTATGAAATGCATTTCAACAGAGTTTTTCAAAAAGCCAAATTTTGAAGGAATTAAACATTGATTTGATGCAGCTCTTACACAAGCAGAAATTCCACTCAATAAGGTGAACCATCCAGCCTTCAAGGGATTTCTTGAAAAATACACAAAGATGTCAATGCCCGATGAGAGTGCTTTAAGAAAAAACTACATGGAGCCTGTTTACCAAGAAACCATAGAAAGAATCAAGGAGAAAGTGTCTGATTGCGATGTGGGAATCATTGTGGATGAAACCATAGACTCAATGGAACATATTTTGAACATTTTAGTTTTTCCCTTAGCAGGGGAGAAAGTTAAGTCCATGTTGTTAAAAATGTACGAGCTGCAGAAAGCCAATGCCAGTACAGTAATGCAATCCATTATGGACTTCTGCCAAAATCTCTGGCCTACTGGTATCGAGTTTGAAAAACTTCTTCTTGTGGTTACGGACCAGGCTCCATACATGGTTTCAGCTGTTAACCAATTGAAACCTTTGTTTCCTAACTTGAAGCATGTGACATGCTTGGCTCATACTCTTCACAGGGTTTGTGAATCCTAAAGGAACGAATACGACATCGCAAATCAATTCATCTCTGCCCTGAAGAAGTTTCTACTGAAAGCTCCGAGCCGTGTTGTTTACTACAGGGAAATCACTGGCCTGCCCCTTCCAAATTTCCCGGTCATTACTCGCTGGGGATCTTGGATTGAGTGTGCTGCTATGTTGTACGAGAATTTTGACAAAATTAAAGAGTTTGTGCTTTCTTTGGATCCATCTGATCCATCTGACGTAGGTGCAATTTCCAAGGCACAGCAACTTCTGTTACCGGAGAAAATACATAATTTACAGACAGAACTATATTGTGTCCATAGTTTCAAGTGCCTGCCTGCAGCTATTAAACGATTCGAAGAACAAGGTCTGGTAAAGGAAAAACAATGGGATATTTTTACTTCCGTGAGGGAGCAGTTAGATGGCTTTGCCAAAGACAAACTTGAATCTAGTCTTCAGAAGATTCCAGACATTGAGAATTCGCCACATTTGTAGAGTTGTCATTCCGAGTGAATACAAGGTTCGCTCCACTGGTTTCTGTGGGTGTTGAAAGAAGCTTTAGCATTTACAAAGACATTCTATCTCCTAATAGAAACAAACTTACTTTTAAAAATGTGGAGATGCTTAATGTCTTGAAGTACAACAGCTTCATGTTTATTCCTTCTTTTGATGAGTGATAATTTGATGTACTTGTTTGTAGTTCAATAAATTAGAATAGAGGAAAGAGAAATCGTTGAATTAGTTAAGGGAATGCACAACTGAAATTCACCCAAAATCTCAGAAAATCTAAAAAAGAAAAAAAAAATAGTTCCAAAAAAATTCTCCATTGCTTGTAGTTTTAGAATCCACTTTTATTTTTGATCTAGCGAACGCTTCAGGATCGTTACGAGACTTTTTAAATACCCTTGCGCATTTGGTTGCTAGCTGTTTATATTTTTAAAACTTCATTTTAAGGCGTTTCATATTTTCAGCATTTCTGCATATTCAAAATGTTCCACAAGATGTAGTTTTCATCCATTTATATTGAAATTTTTTATGCTTATTTAAAAAACCTAAATAAATAAAACTGTCATATAATTTTTCTGTGTAATGAATAGTTTTTGTGCTACTAATTTTTGAAGATAACAATGTATACAAAAAAAACGAAATAGAATGCAAATACAAAATTGCAAAACTTTTTTTTCTTAAACTAAGAATGGTAGAAACAAATTATATGACAGATTTGTAGTTCCTTGACATAGAAGTAACATAAGATTTTTTTTTGAAAAATGCCATGTGTTGTATTTTGCATATACCCATAATTTTATATTTTGAAAATTAATAACTTGAAAACTAATGAAGTTTTTGGATTGAAATTCACAAACAATCCTATTTAAAGAAGACTGATACGTGGTTAAAATTTCAGCCCAATTGAATGGATAGTTTAGAAAATAGCAATATCAGTTGTGCATCCCCTTAAATGAACCAGCACATTATTGTCCCTTTTTTCACCTTATTTGAGCACCTTTTCCCTTCCTTTTTCATCTGAAGTTTGCACCTAAAAATCCTAACCCTGGTTATAAGACATTTGTATTTCTTAGATAAGTTTGTTTTCTGTATGTATATTTTGAGTGGGTAAGATAGCACTTTTTGAGCCAGAAAAGATTATATATAGCTGTTTATGGGATTTTGTAATGTACGAAAATGCTTGTTTCAGAGCGTATAACTCACTAGAATAAATTGAGAAGTAATCAAGGAGCCTTTCTATATGAATTCCATTTGGTAGGACGGTTGCACTTCCTACTCCATGTTGAGTTCTACTTATTGATGGTAGAGCAAGCATCGTCTTCAACTCAACATTTCGATATCGAGATTTCACCAGAAATATACGTTTTGAGAGACAGAGGCGTAGCTAGGATGATTGAGGGTTGGAACCTCTCCCTTGCTAAAAAAATGTAAAAGTCAATAGCAAAAATAGCTTCGTTAAAATAATACCATCTTTCAAGGATGGCGGGAGCGAGATACTTCCTAATAGTAACACTGGGAGCAGTATATTTAGCCGCATGTCTTAGACAATATCGCCAAAGGTGACAGCAACAGATGGCAGATAGATACTGCAGATGGCATTGGTATAGCCATATTACAATATCGCGGGCACGTTTTCGCTCCGTGCTAAATTTGAGTGGTTTCCAATATCTCCCAGTTTAGTACCTACATAACAGAAACTATTTTATAGCGAAATAACATGGCCTGCAGGGGTAATATAAAATCTTCACAGTGATTCATTAATTCTCATGTCACAACACAATTGCTGCTTAGAATACGCAAAACATCCTATCTTAATTTTAATTCTAATTGCTGCACCTTAATCTGTACATATAAAATCTAATTATTTAAATATTTCAGCTCAGAATTAATTCGTATTTATCATTTGAATTGATAAAACATTTATAAAAAATATACATAACCCACCTTAATATTTTCTCTGGCTACGCCACTGTTGCTGAGTTCCACTGAACTCCAAGCAAAAGATGCACGCACATGAACGTTTTTCTATCTGAACAGCATACCTATCTCAAAGACGAAAAGTCCGATATATATCAAGTTTTTGGTACTTAGCTTCATCAACTTCCAAGGAACCGACATGAAGATTTTCAAGAAAATCCCACCATCTCAAACTATCCTTTATATATAAAATGTTTCATTATGACTCAAAGTGACTCAAACAATTTTTATTAAACTACCGTATGTTTAAGGTAACTGCGTGACTAATAAAATGAATATCTTGAATTTTCCGTGAATAGCCTTTGAACACCTATTCTCACTGACTAATTTTTAATAATGTTATCGTTACCACAATTAAATATCTGATTGTTTCCGCATGTTTTATGTAACTAAGCACTTATCGTTTAATTTGGAAGGGTTCTAGATAGAAATGTGTTGTGAATAAACTAACGGCGATGAAAGAAACACTTGTTATTTGAATACTATACTATCGTATATGTGTGCATTTTGTCAAAGACAGAGAAAGTCGTGTGAGTGTTCGCTTCAGATATTTGTGTATAAACTGGAAACATTCCCAAAGTATACATATAACTGAATAATACAAGGGCTCCTAAATTCGAGTTTTTATTTAAAATTAACGGTTTTTATTTTAAGATCCAGAAAGGTATATAATATTTTAAAATAAAATATTAAAGGTGAATATAACCACTTTGCGTATTTTATCCTTCTTAAATCCTTGTTAGCAAAATCTGATTTGTTACATTCATAACATTCTCCCTTGTCGTCAAGGAATGTCAGGAATGTCTCAATGCAGGTTGACACCACTTTCAACACCAAGTAGAAGGAAAACATCCCGGTATAGAAGACAACGCGCGGAGCACACATACACGCGATCCGGACCGGGTCATAAACGACCGCTCTGTAGTACATCCTTTCTTAAACTTCTCATTTCTCTGCTTCTACTTTGCTTTTATCCTTATCTTTAATAACCCAGGATTCAGTTGTATAAGCCAAAGAACTTTATTTTCGTTTCCTTTAGGGCCTTATCCTTGTTTCCCCCACCCCACCAATGTTAAGCTAATTGCATATCCTGTTTAAAGTTGGAAAAAAAACAGATATAATAAATATCTAGGTACAATAATTTCTACTAATAATACAATAGACAATGAAATAAATAAAAGAATAAATAAAGCAAACGATATCTATTACCATACCTGTAATGCTAGGCATAATAGTTGGAGGTTGGCCACGTAGCTCAGTCGGTAGAACACCTGTCTGCTGTGCGAGAGGTCCCAGGTTGATTCCCGGCTTGGGGTGGAATTTTTCCCTAGCCAAGATTATTCCCTGTCCTCCCCAGTGTCTGAAAGTATGAATGAATGTGTGTGTGTGTGTGATTTAATGAATAAAATCCACAGTTTACCAGAAACCCACAACGAATACGATAACACCATTGTCTATAGACAATAATATGTTCCAAAGGAAAGGCCGCCGATAGACCATTGTCGTTAAAGGAGGGATATAAATGAAACTAAAAATATCTGGAAAGAAATATAAAAAACGTGAAAATTAAAATATATAAAACGGTATATTTATCCACCTTATTGTATGGAGCAGAAACGTGGGTGATGTTAGATAAACATAAAAGGACAGTAACATCCTTAGAAATGAAATATTTGAGAAAAATTGAGGGGAAACAAGGAAAGAGGGAGTTATGATATAAATATTAGAGAAAACCTAAATCTGGACCCGCTGGTGAAAGAGATAGAGAAAAGAAATTTAAAATGCTACGGTCGCCTAGTCAGAATGTATGGTCAAACAAGTGTTTGAAGCAAGAGAGGAGAGAAGCAGAAGACAGAGAAGACCGAGAAAGGAATAGAAACAATATACTGGAGAGATAGCAAGAGACAGAGGCTAGAACTGACACTGAAGAGAATGGCATAGGATAGAGAACAGTATAGAAAGTGAATAAAAGACCCGACGCCGAAAGACAACAAAGGGGGGATATGAAGAAGGAGTGCATCCCGATTCGTTCTTTGCATGAGCATACGAATTGAGTACCATTAGGTGCAAAATGCACATCTTCCACTTTGAATGAGGGTCAAAGCTCACTACTACACGCCTAGTTTCAAAAGCCGCTATAGATGTGTTAGCCAATGGGTGTACACAGAACTAGCCATGAAGTTTATGACAAAAGCAACGGGAGCCAACAGTGAACATCTTTTTCGTCTATGCTGTACTGGCTTCGTGTCTGTAACAAGATGAAATTGAAGGAAGTTTAAGCTAGTTTACACTAATTATGTCCGGTTAGATCAGGTTGCTTCTGAAATGTCACTTTGTGGATCAAGAAAACGAGTTACGCAACCAGAAACTCGGGAGTGAAACGTATTCTGCCAAGGGGCTCCCCGAACCGTCAACATGTGGGCACAGTTCAACAATACCCGAGTGTATTCAGATAATAATGTACGTCATGAAGCGACTTCATGAGATATACTTGTAAAAAGTGTTATATCACTTGTTCGAATTGAAATTTGATCACAGTATGAAAGTATAATGTATAGACGATTTTAAAAATTTCAGTGAGCTATGTTCATTTTATACACTGACTAAATATGTTCCAGGTGTCAAAGTGTTTACGATAACTAAATATGTTATTTCAGCTTATAAAGAAATTAACCTAGAAATTTCTTAAAATTTTAATGAAGCGTGCCATTTATACACTTTTTCTGCTTAACAATATCTTCTTCTGTCTCTATTTACCCTCCCCGTTGTTAGGGCTTATATCCCCCAGGAATTACAAGCTGATACCTGTTGTCAGACGCCTGTCCGGGAGCACAGACTATGGATCAGAGAGAACAGCCAGGATGGGTATTAAGCCTGAAGCCTGGTATGAGAGCGGAAGGAGATGGTATGAAATGACAGTGAGATAAATGAAAGTAATGATGGAGCAATTGGTGTAATTAATGATGGGGGGGGGACCGTAGAAAACTTGCCCAGACGCCACTTTGCCCAAATCCCGCATGCGGTGTCGTCCTCCGTGAACTAGTGGTACCGTGCTAGCCTCTAGTTCTCAAGGTCGCGGGTTCAAACCCGGCGGAGGGCAATGGATTTTTTGGGGGCGTAAAAATTCTTAGCATGACTTCCTTCGGAAGGGAAGTAAAGCCAGTGGTAGAAAGAAAAGAACCTCTAACCTAATAGAGGCCTCTGAGCAAAATTACTGGTCTTTCACGCCCAATATAGAATGGGACGCTAAGGACTCAGCATTAAACAGCATCCATAAAAAAAGCCTTCCCCCAAGGGATCGTCCTTATACTCCGGCAACCAGCAGAAGAAAAGGGAGACAAAAAGTTATCAGAGAGCATCCTTTTTCCATACTACACGGCATGGAAAAAACGACACCGATAAAACACCATCACCAACTCTTCTAATCCTCAAATAGACCAAACGAGATGAAGGATGAATTAAATAATGGAACGAAATGGAGGGACAAGAAATTCGGGGGATAAAAGAAACCACTCCAGCATTCGCCTGGCGAACCGAGAAAACCCCCGAAAAAACACATAGGTCAAAGTAGGCAATCGCCGGGATCGAACCCGGGACCTCCTGAATGCGGGCCACAGCCTGAGACATCCCGCTCGGTAGTTGTTAAGTTAATTCATTGAAACATACACAATTGTGCTTAGGTTACTTGAGGAAACCGCCCTTGAGCACGACATTTTCTCACTCAGGGCTCAGGGATAATGCTAGAACTCATGTAGGTATTATAGTTTTCTGCTGGAAATATTTGCTAGCAATAAATAAATAAAAAATACTGAATTTGCATTAATAGTATTTAGCAAGCTGCGCGGGTCTTTAAATAATAAATCAGTCAAAAGCGCGTTATAATGTTTTAGGAATAAGTATACTGTACTGCAAACCAAAATATTTTTATGAATTTTCACAAAATTTCAGTTTCGTTACCTTAAGTCTAAGAGGTACGAAAGTATATTATCCGTCCACCAGAAGTTAAAATCTATTTAGAAGAGTAAGCCATAAACAGACTTATTGACACAAGTTAGGAGTCATGGAGGCTGGCAATTTTTACTTTCCCTACTATGTATAGTGAATAGGGGAAGTACTGTATTCCAACTAAACGTTCGATACCAAGATTTCACCGGAAATATATGTTTTGAGGTCCCCTGAAACGAAAAACGAAAGTATTTTAGAAAAAGGTCCGTGTGTGTATCTGTGTGCCTGTGAACAGTATAACTGAAAAACGAAAAGTCGGATAACTACCAAACTTGATATTTAAGTTCATATCTTCCAAAAATGCGACACGAAGATTTTCAAGAAAATCTTCCCACTCCAACTGCCCTTTACATGGAACATTCTTCGAAATGTTTGATTTTCTTAAAAATGGCTCTAATGATTTTGTTTAAAGTAACATATATGAAGGATATTTTCATGACAAATAAAATGCATATATTGAATTTTCTGGGAATAGCCTGTGAAGTCCTCTTCATTGGGAAGAAATTTTGATAATCTTGCATAACTCGTAAACGTTAAACGATAGACGAAAACGCACTACACAAAAATGTAAATCTCTTTAAAACACACAAATTATTTCAAATAACTTATTTTGTGGCATAAGCCGTTTCCGAGTTATCCGTTATTAATGGTCCGAATTGTTCAATAGTTTGTTATTCTTTTAAAGTCCTGTAGACATTCAATTGTTCCTCGCTATTGCACGGAAAGAATGTGGAATCTTGAGGCCAGCATATGTCTTCCAGTTTGAACATTTGACTATCGCTATTCTTTTCACATTTATAACGTAATATGTAGTGTAGCTATTTCAACAAACGTTCATCTCAATTAAAATGAAGTACAAACAGAAATAAGCTTTCGTAAGAATAGCTTTTATGCCCATTAATAAATGATACAGGGTAGAAAAAATCATGCGAATATAACAATCAGATTTTTATGTAAGAACCACGAATAGGTAGAATGTTAACAGCAATGTGGAGAGACAGATGGTCGTAGCATGATGCGATTACCCCTTAACAGCCAGTTGAAGGGTGGAGGGGGGAAATGACATTTGGCATCACCGCTGCCTGCAATGTTAATGATAATTCCTTCTTTATAGCATCCGGCTAGTTTCTACGAAAATTACACAAGGAGTGGCTTAGATTTTCTATCTCTCTCTCTCCCGCTTCCTGTCACGTCTATTAGCCAGCACAAGGGGAACTACCACATATAAAGGATATGATAATCCTTTTTTACGCAAATACAAACAACCTAAGGTGGCCATGAGCGGCGACATTGAACTGTTGTTTACACAAGCTGTCAATGCAAATGACCGCAGGTGATATCCGGGGAATGTACAGGGAAAAAAAACCTTCCTAAACAATTCCATTGGAAGGTAAATAACCTAATAATTTACACAAAGAGAATCTCACATTTTACTAGAATTAGCTTCATATAAGAATTTCACATATTTATGTGCATAATAATACCAATACAAATAATATAATTTATTGTAACTTCTATAACTGTTATAAGAAAAAATCTGATGTCTTAAATTCACATAACTTTCTCTATTCTCTGTCGTTTATTACTAGGTATACAAATTGAGTATTTCCAGAACTCAACATATCCACCTCGAACATTGAGTTACTGCCAACTTTGCAATTCTTGTTATAGCCACTATTAACATATCGAAGTGAGGAGTTCCAAATCTGATGAGATTCCATTATGAGGCGTAGGAGAAGGCCATGAGTTCCTAAACTTAACATCTCCACCTACCTTTGTATTCCATGATCAACATATCCCAAACACCGTACAAAACTGTTGTAGGGTATTCGTTATTTCTTTATTTATCGTTATCTATGTTGGCGATATTGTTGCAAGGAAATGTGGCAAAGTACTTGAACTCTTATTATTGTCGTTCCTGTAGACAAACAGATGTCCATTGTTGTCATTCTGTGAGCTGTTTTTGCCGAGAATGGACGCAGAAATAACTGTGTGCAGCAGTTAAATAAAAATCACTGAAACTACTAAAGGACACGGAAGAAAACGAATAAGGGATGAAAAGTTGTGGAAAAAACCCTAGAAAAATTTTAAAAGATTAGTATTTTTTAAAATAATGTTATTAAACCTATTTAATTTATGCCATTAGCGAATCTCACGCATACTCAAAATGAATTAAAGAAGCAAACTTAAAAACATGGTATTTTTCGTTTCAGGCACTCTTCAAAGTCACTTCCGGGTAAACCCACCTGCACCAAGATTTTCATATTTCTGTGATTGTGCACCGATTTCATCGAGAATTTTATGCATCACACAACAAAATGTCAGGATTCTTTCATTTTGCGGCATGTGACAATTCAGACACCTCAGAGGAGTAGATCAGGAACAAATGACAAGAGAAAACGAGGCTGTAACACTGAGGACCACATTCCATCATTGATCCAAGATAAGAAGCACCTATTGTAGTATGTCAACTGGCTTCGCATCAGTTTTGGGTGTGTCTAAAGCTAGGATCCAGAGGCTCGGAAAAGAACAACTAAATATTGAAATGCCAAATCAAGAAAGGGGAGGTGACGCAAGCTAGAAGAACTACTTAGAAAATCTGATGTGTTACACTCACATGACTTTCTCTACTCTTGTACAAACTATTTTTACAAACGCTTATTCTCCATCTACTTCATGTTAATCGAGATAAACGTTTGCAGACTCTATCTTATTGCTAATTTTCTTGTAGATGTAAGGGGAATATATATTTACAAGGGCAATATAGAAATACAGTAGCCTTTAAGCACATACATATCTCTTAATAGCTGGTTGCTAGGTGCAGCAACATTCTCTTTGCCACAGATTAATACTCTTTGCATATCCAAGACAAAAAAATGAATAACGAATTCCCAATGAGAAAATAATACTGAAATAAGTATCTCTCGAAAATGGTTCACTCAACAACAAAAATGTATATGACATAAATTGTGTATTTTAACGCGATCTACATTTTTTGTGTAGTAAAATTTTGTCTATCTCTTATGGTTTACCAGTTATGCAAAAGTCGTTCACAATGAAGAATACTTTTGAAGACATTCCCAGAAAATTCAAGATATACATTTTATTTGTCAAATATCTTTAAACATCGTTAGAGCCATTTTTGAGAAAATAAACATTTTCGAAAAATCTTCCATGTAAAGGGTAATCTGGGGTGGGGGATTTTCTTGAAAACCTTCGTGTCGCATCTCTGGAAGATACTGAACCTAAATACCAAGTTTGGTGTTTATCCGACTGTTCGTTTCTGAGTTATGCTGTTCACAGACACACAGACGGACATGTTTCCAAAAATGCTCAAAACATGTATTTCCAGTGAAATCTCGGGAATTTTTGGGTGGAATACAATACTTCCACTACTTACTATACGTAGTAGAGAAAGTAAAAAAAAAAAACGTGCAGGACTACATTGAAACACTTACCCCTCTTCAAATCACATTACTGTACAGGTAAAACCAAAAGATTTTACTTACCGTCTGAACTAAATTGTAAAATCCTATAGAGAAACTATAACAAATCTGTTGATGGGCAACTAAGAGTAAAATATAAGTATTTTCTCAGTATCTTCAACTTAAAATACAACTTCAGTTTCGCTTCTTCTGCTGCAGATACATGTTCTATATGTACAAAGTTGGAAGAAATAATTAAACAAGCACGTAAGACAGGTAATGTTAAGTTGAAAGATGACCTTTCACTCCAGTTGAGATTTCACAAGGATTGTACGCGGAGTTTCAGTTACTGAAGAACAGAAAATATGGAAATGAAATGGTGTTTTCTTTTGATTGTGAAATAATCTTGTTCTCCCCAGGTAGCAATCTAAGCTGCTTATTATGGCAGACAGCTTCATTTATGTAATTTTACAGTTTGCCAGGGTATATCAAAAGTCAGAGCTGGATGGAAGAAGGAAACAAATTCATTAAATTCTTCATTCACCATAGGCTAAAGAATACTGTTTTGGATGAAAATCTTTCTAAAATTTGTCTTTTTGCCGACGATGTGGGACACAGAACAAAAATTCCATCATGATGGAAATGTTAGCTTTATGATTACAAAATGAAGCCCAAAAACATGTAAAAACACTTGTGTTTACTTTTTCTGTACCGGGACATTCATATGTGACCACCGATAGAGTATTTAGGAGACATGAAAAAAACTGTGAAGAAACAGGAGGTAATGGTACAGGCAAGAGAATATTTTAATACCTTCAACACTTTTGGTATCGCCCTTCACCCAGAGCGGTTTTTTGATTGGAAGAAGTTAACAGCTGATATCTTCAAGGTCCCTGCTTTATGGCATTTCATATTCTCCAAAGCAAAGAGATTCCTACTGCGAAAGGCCCAGACAACAGTCACTCTGCAATGTGAGGTGGCCTACTTTACTGATGTGGGGCAGCTAAATCATTTTGCAAGAGAGGTAGGGGTCTTATTGTTCAGCCAGAAATTACAGAACTTGGAGTTTGGCCTAAACCAACCAAAATGTTAGACGTCAACAAGCTTTTAGAGAAACATTATGACAAAGAATGGTGTTCCCTGTCAAAACTTTCGTTCTGCTGAAATGTAGCAGATAAAGAAACAAGGGAAAATCATGATGTAGTAGATGATGAACACGCCAGTGTTGCAATGCTTTCATAACAGCTGATACTGAGAACTGTGACCTGTAACGTAGATGCAACAGTGTTAAAGCTGCCTCTACGTTTCGGGTGTATATCAAAATATTTGTTTTGATTTCTTTTCAATTTCTCTTTAAGTAAATTTAATTTCCAAGAAAGTCTATAAAATGGAGTTAATAAAGTTTTCCTACGCATTTATGCTAATTTAAGTTCAAAGAATACTATTAAATACTGCAGATTTTGTTTTCCGAAAACAAATTAAATTATAAAAGAGAAAGAATTTATTCAACTGAATTCCTTCAACTGAATATAAAATATATTAAATATAAAATGTTTATATTAATTAAAATATAAGATAGTGTAAATCTTATAATAAATGTTGTCACAGAACTAAGTCAAATTGAAATATTTTGTGATTTAATCACTAGTTTCATAAACGTCCTTTGCAATATTTAACATACTCATTAATATGCATTCCAAGAGGACATCTCCATATATCCGTTCCAAAACTCAACATGTTCAAAGTATTTTATTTCTTTTAGCCATTAGTATATGGATGCGGTTTTCAGCACTTATTCCACTTGATATTACCACCTTTTAATTTTTTTTTCAAGAGTTAGTGTAGTGGATATGTTGAGTTCTGGAAATGGGCTACTCAGTTATTTCTTACGAAAACCTATTTTTCTATCCACTTTATTTTAATCGAGATAAACCTACATCTTGCTCTAAAATTCCATATGTTTCCATGCAATTGCGAAAAACAACTGAATGTCGACAGAACTTTGGATAGGATTGGATTGGCGACGGAAGGGACTTGGCACTGATCCACATAGGGGATATTGCACCTACGGCCCACAAGGGGGCGTCCCCGGGAGGAAGGATGAGGCGAGAGGAGACACCGGGCGGCCGGAACCAGGATTGAGGCACAGAAATGACAGGATCCCTAAATTTTCAGATACAGACGGACAGGCAGACCGGGACGCCACCCCGCACAGAGCGGGGAGTCTAATGTCCCTCAAGGGGTTCCGATACCCCTAGCAGCGAAAGCCGAGGGACGGAGAGAGTCACAAAGACTCCCCTCCCACACTGCACTGAAACACCATCGCCGACACTTCTAACCCTGAAAGAGACCGACGGATGAAGGATGAAGTCAAATGAGAATGGAGATGAAATGGAGGGACAGGAAATTCGGGGGATGTGAGAATCTTTCCCAGCATTCGCCTGGCGACCCGGGAACCCCCCCCAAAACCCATTGGTCAGGAAGTTCAGCCACGGGAATCGAACCCACGACCTCCCGAATGCGGGCCACAGACGTAACCGCCTAAGCTATCCCGCTCGGTCGACAGAACTTAATTATGTCAAAATATTGAACAATGCGAACCATTAATAACGATATCTCGGAAATGGTTTGTGCCACAAAAAAAGTGAAGACCATTACTCAAAAACGAAAAGTCGGATGAATACCAAGCTTGGTATCTAGGTTCAATATCTTTCAAAAATGCGACACGAAGATTTTTAATAAAATCCCCCCACGCGAAACTATCTTAACATGGAACATTTTTCGAAATTTTTGATTTTCTGGAAAGATTTGCATTAAAATACCATATATGAAAAATATTTACATGGGCAAATAAAATGTATATCTCGAATTTTCGGGGTGTAGTTTATAAAGTCCTCTTCCTTCGGAAGGAATTTTGTATAATCTTGCATAACCGGTAAACGTTAAACGATAGACGAAAATGCAGATCTCTTAACACACAATTTATTTAAAATAAGTTTCTTGTGGCATAACCCGTTTATGAGAAAGCCGTTATTAAAGGTTCGAATTGTTTATTTCTTGGTCATTCTCTTAAGTCCTTTTAACATTCAGTTGTTTCTCGCGATTGTATGGAAACAGTATGGAATTTTAAAACTAGTGTATAGCGCCCTGTTCTTAAACATTTGACTGTCGCGTGCCCTTTGTATCTATAACGAAATATGTAATGCAGCTATTTCTGCAAATGTTTATTTGGATTAGAATGCAGTAGGTAGAAAAAAATCTGATGTGTTACACTCACATGACTTTCTCTACTCTTGTACAAACTATGTTTACAAACGCTTATTTTCCATATGCTTCATGTTAATCGAGATATCGAGATATCAATCTTATTGCTAATTTTCTTGTAGATGCAAGGGAAATATGGTAGGATTTAAGCGATAGTCAAATATTTTAAGCGCTGGTTGCTATGTGGCGCATTCCATTCTCTTTGTATGTCCAGGACAAAAAAATGAATAGAGAAAAAGTATAAGTATTGGAAAATTTAAGGGAATAACAAGCAATATCTCGAAAATGGTTCACTCAACAAAAATATGTATATGACATAAATTCTGTATTTTAACGCGATCTACATTTTTTGTGTAGTAAAATTTTGTCTATCTCTTATGGTTTACCAGTTATGCAAAAGTCGTTCACAATGAAGAACACTTTTGGAGACATTCCCAGAAAATTCGAGATATAGATTTCATTTGCCATGAAAATACCTTAAACATATGATATTTTAATCAAAATCGTTAGAGCCATTTTTGAGAAAATTAAAATTTTCGAAAAATGTTCCATGTAAAGGGTAGTCTGGGGTGGGGGATTTTCTTGAAAACCTTCGTGTCGCATCTCTGGAAGATACTGAACCTAAATACCAAGTTTGGTGCTTATCCGACTGTTCGTTTCTGAGTTATGCTGTTCACAGACACACAGACACACACACACACACACACACACACACAGACACACACACAGACACACAGACACACACACACACACACACACAGACACACACACGGACATGTTTTCAAAAATGCTACTTTTGGATTCAGGAGGTCTCAAAACATGTATTTCCGGTGAAATCTCGGTATCGAATTTTTGGGTGGAATACAATACTTACCCTACTTACTATACGTAGTAGAGAAAGTAATAAGCTTGAGTAAGAATAATTTGTATACCCACTAATAAACGATAGAGGGTAGAGAAAGTCATATGAATGTATCACATAAGAATTTTACTTTCTCTACCACGCACATAATAGGAAGAGAAGGTAATTGCATTTCATCCAAAAATTCGTTACCGAGATTTCAACGGAAATACATGTTTTGGGGCCCCCTGAATCCAAAAATGCATTTTTAGAAAACCTTCCTTGTGTGCGTCTGTGAACAGTATAACTCAAAACCAAAAAGTCGAATAAACTCCAAACTTGGTATTTAAGTTAAGTAACCATCCAAAGATACGACACGAAGATTTTCAAGAAAATCCCTCACCCCAAATCACCGTTTTCATAGATTTGTTCGAAATTTGTTATTTTCTAAAAATGACTGTAACGATTTTGATTAAAATACCATATGTTACAGATATTTAGATAACAAATAAAATGTATAACTTGTATTTTCTGGGAATAGCCTATAAGGTCTTCTTCATTCGAAAAATATTGCATAATCTTGTATAGCTGGTAAAATGGAGGAAAACGTACTACACAAAAGTTCTAGATATCTTTAAAACACACAATGTATGTCAAATAACCTTTTTGTGACATAAGGCATTTCTGAGATATCCGTTATTAATTCCATTTAACTTTAACTACATTGGTCTTATCGGCGGCATTTCCTTCGAAACTTATTGCCTGTTGGCAATGGTGTTAATCGTGTAACTCTTGTCGTTGGGTTTCTTGCACTTTTTTTTAATCATTAGATCATACACACATTCACACTATCAATCATACTTCCAGACTCTGGGGAGGATAACGATTAATCTTGGCTAGAGAAAAATTCCCACCCCCCAGCCGGGAATCGAACCCGGGACACCTCGGATTCGAATTGTTCATTACTTGGTCATTCCTTTCAAGTCCTTTCAATATTCAGTTGTTTCTCGTGATTGCATGGAAACAGTGGAATTTTAAGGCTAGTATATAACGTCTAGTTCTTAAACATTTGACTATCGCTATTCTCTTTGTATCTATAATGAAATGTGTATAATGCAGTTATTTCTACAAATATATATATTTGGATTAAAGTGAAGTAGATAGATAAATAAGTTTTAATAAGATTAGTTTGTAAACCTCTAATAAACGATAGAAGGTAGAGAAAGTCATGTAAGTGTATCACATCAGATTTTTAATAATTATAATACGTTTATTAACATTTCTTTAAACAAACAGAGACAATTGTTAAACAACAACATTCTATATTTACTGGTTCATTTGTTGAAGAAAAAAAATAGTCTAAAATTATAAAACCTGTCTCCAACATTGT
Organism: Deroplatys truncata; assembly: GCA_030765065.1. Classification (NCBI taxonomy): domain Eukaryota; kingdom Metazoa; phylum Arthropoda; class Insecta; order Mantodea; family Mantidae; genus Deroplatys; species Deroplatys truncata. The sequence continues at coordinate 74,196,957 of CM060975.1, read as the reverse complement.
AGCTATCTGCAACGAATCAGAAGTATATATAACTCCTATAACCAATATACCGTTTTTAATACATTCTGAGTACACTGGGATTATTTTTAGGGATCGACGCCCTTTGCATGCACATTAAACTTTAAAAGAATATTCTTGTAATACTTATTTATACTGACTTAAACAGATAAGACATAATTCTCAGACAAACTTAATGCTCACCTTGTGGTGTGGTGGCAACCTGTCTGCCGCATATTACTGAGGCGCACGGTTAACGATGCACAACTGTAAAAAAGGCCAAAAATTGCCAAAACTCATAAATAAGGATTTTAGTATTATTAAACACCACAAACCTTTTACTTCAGTTCTGTTTGACTTTTATAGCGGTCCTTTAAAACATGTCATATAGCGATGTAAATGTCTATAAATGTCTGTAAGCTAGCTTGCTTTAAAATTGTAGTTGAAACGATCAGTTTGGTCTACATTAAAGTGAGCAAGCTATTCAAGAGAGGCATCAGGAATCTTCAAATATTCAATTAGCTTCAGAAGAGCAGAAAAAGACGAAGCAGGGTCTGTATGTGCACTAAATGCCTTTTAAATAGCATAACGTCTATTTTAGTGTTATCATTTTTAAACTCTCTTTTCGCTTGTCAGTACAGTCTGGTTTTCAAATCGTTCCACACAATGGTTTTCTCTGTATAAATTAATAAAATGTTGTACATTGAAGTACATATTTGTTGGTAGTTGGAAGATGCTTCATGTTTATCTGCACCACATATGGGAGCCAATTTGTCGCAGTAACTTCGTGTTATCTTATTGCTGAGAGCCTGTTATTGTTTTACTATTTTGAATTTGGGTTCTTTGTCCTCCGGCTAGCTATTATTACTACTCAGTCGAGCATATCTCTTGAACAGGGTGTGTAAACGGAAAGAATTTGTTACTGAAAGATAACACTTATAAAAGAATTTGTTTTTACACTTTTATTACCGTCACAATTAATTAATTTCACATATTGACTCTTGATACACGCCCGACTGAAACTGTTATATTTTCTAATATCACTATAATCACTAATTTACTGCACGTTATTAATTCGCGTATTTCACATTTATAACTAACTTTACAACGCGAGAGATTCTGTAGAATTGCGCGACGTATAACCTTTGTATGATTCTGTTGGACTGAACGACATATTACCCGCGAATCCTTCTGTTGGACTGAACGACGTTTGCCTTGTGAATTATTCTGTCAAACTGCGCGGTACCCGTCTCTGGCACGGAATTTATACTCCCTCACCCTAATATGCCTAAACATTATAACAGAGCTGCTATTGGTTAATAAAACGCGCCAACATTAGCGTCTATTTTTATATCCAATCAAAATTACGAACACATATGCTCTAGGGAAGATATTCCCTCCATTTCTAAAGAAAAGCGCGCTACTCTGACGTCATTTGCTTGCCTCTTCTAATTAATAAAAAACTCACCCCCTCGCTACATTGTTGCCCGCTCCTATTGTCAGTTTCAGTGAGGCCGTGTAAACTTATTTCCTAACAATGCTTATAATTAACAAACATCTCAAATCAATGTCATACAATAATGCTTATTTACACTACAATCACTCTGGCATTTACATCGTTGTGATATAAAATACTGCCACAACATGTCCTCGAAAATAATGGAATAAAAAGTGACGAGATGATCTTTTGTTAACACAGTTATATGTGATATTATTAAACAATAATACTCATATTCTGTAAATTTTAACAAAACAAATGAAATCTCATATTTAACATTCATTTTCTCCCAAAATATAGGATAATTACAAATCCATCTCTATTATTTATTAATATTAATGAGTTTAATTTTTTTTCAAAAACTAATTGCATGATGTGAAGCAAATTTTCAAAAGGGTAAAAAATAATAAAAGCATTAGTACTTTTGGAACTAATGTTAAAAATATCCAGAAAATTGGGTGCACTTTTTAGCATTAAATCCTGATTACTGTGATAAATTTCGAACGAATCGAGCTGAAATTGTGGATTTTGGAAATTTCACAGATGGGTAACCTTATGGTGAATCACTCAGATTACATCGTTTAATCCCCGGGTTCCCCTTATCCTGACAAGACGAATGTCGAGTAACTAAGTTTTATGGGCACCGTACTCATTTCAATATAATTTCATTCATTTACCGTTCGAAATCACACAGTAGATTATAAGATGTTAACTTAGACGAAAAAAGAAAAGAAAACCAAGCCAAACTTAAAACTACTGATTCATTTGTTAAGCATTTAGTTTAAAAAAATTACATTGAAAAACCAGTTTATGTATATATACGACAATAAATAGCGACACATACGAAACATCATTGAATAGAGGAAAGTTCAAAATTTTAAGCCCCACCTATTAGTTTTATTCAGTGCCTAAGCGGCGCTGTGTTTGTTTACGAGTAAATGGCGACGCCACAAAAGTCGCTGTGTGTGCTGCATTATTCAAAGAGTGAATCCAATGTTTCATTGCAGCGTGTATTTCGTTGTAAGTTTAACAACGAGCCGCCTCATAAAAAATTTACAATTGATACAATAAATTCGTAGAAGATGGTTGCGTGTGCAAACGGAAAAGCACTGGTCGTCCTCGCATAACAAATGGTGCTCATTTTGAACACATAAAATAAAATTTTGAACTTTTCTGTATTCATTGATGTATCGCATGTGTCGCCATCAATTGTGTTTATTAGAAATAAATATGTAAAGTCTGTTCCTTCTTTTTAAATAACCATACACACACACACACACAAGGTGGACCATTTAAGTTGAGACTGTACAAGTCTCCAAAACTAAGCGTTGTAGAAAGAAATGTCTTTAATAAAAGTTGTTTGATATTATGGGGGAAAGTAAATGCCATTAATCGTCTTTTGTTTGGAGGACGTTATGAAAGTCATTTTAGGGTCAATTTAATTTTTTTTTAAATGGGAACCTACAATTAGGGTCAAATTAAATTGATCCTAAAATGACCATGACAACGTCCTGCAAATAAAACACAACTAATGGCATTTACTTTGCCCCATAATATCAAGCAACCTTTATTAAGACATTTCTTCCTACAACGCTTAGTTTTGGAGATATTGTACAGTCTCAAGTTAAATGGTCCACCCTGTATATATACTTTTAGCGTCCTTTAACCCGTTAGGTGATATCGGACGATGAATGTAATGGGTGAAATGATGCTCAAATGAGCCCGGAGTCGATAGAGGTTAAAGTTACCCGACATTCATCTACCGACATTCGAACTCGGGACCTCTTGAATGTGAGACAGACATGCTACCCCCACACCACAGAGTAATATTATGTTATTTACGAAGGGATAAAAATGAAGTAAGATATACTTTACGTTTTAAACAATTTATGACCACGAGTGAGTATAAAGACTATTTCATTTCTGCTACGCCAAAACACTTTCGACTAATAAAACAAAGGCAATGCCAAGTCTCACCAATCATAACTATCTATCGCTATCAATTTATCATTTTCGCAATAACTATAACTTCTAACTTACCAAAACCGACATTTATCGAAAGAGTTGCAGCATGTGTAATGCTTTTAATTGTATCAAAATCCGTGGACATGTATATACCGCTTTAACAAGAATCAGACTGGATCAATAAAGCCATCACAACTTTCCCCAAGAGTTGCCGTTCTCTTATAGACGTTTCAGAAGGCGATGAAAGCGATCGAACTGGCCATAGCTCTGCTCAAAGATTAGACTTCAGTTGTTAGAATAAGTTATTTCTTCGAATATTTATCTGCTTTAATCTTCTTAAATTAAGTTTTGAATTTCTCTAGATAAATTTGTTCATTAATAAGTAGATTAAATCACAAAATAGACAAGATTTCAAAGTACTATATTGAATACAAAGAAGCAAGAAACTCTCTCCTCTCCTCTTTTTTCTTCTTTTCCAGATCACGGACGGCGAATGGAGCTATGAAACGAAGACGCAAGTGAGCTCAGGACCTAAGGCACAATAGGTACCTGATATTCATCCTGGGGACTAAGGGAACCTCCCCCCTCTTCAGATATACGCGTTAACCAAGCACCTTTAACCCAAATGGAATTCGAAAATTGACCAACATCTTCAGAGACAAGAACGTTATTCTACACAATTGCGGTCAACAACCACATTTTTACTTTCTCTACCACCGACCTATAGTAGGTAGAGGATGTATTGTATGCCACCCAAAATTCGATACGGAGATGTTACAGGAAATACTGTCTTATTTTGAGTTCGTGAACCTGAAAAAGAATGTTTGGGAAACTGTGTGTGTCTGTCTCTGAACAACGTAACTCAAAAACTTCGTCTGATGAATATAAAATTTCATATTTGAGTCAGATGTTGCCTAACCATGGCAGACGAAAATTTTCAAAAACATTCGTTCTAAATTAGACTTTAAATGGAAAAATGCTCGTTATTTTCATTCCCTCAATGTGGCTTTAACGATTTTGATTAAAATACAACAGATTGGAGAAAGGTTATTTAGTTAAGAGAGAGAGGGTTCAGGATGATGGAGCAAAAGACAGAGAGGAATAAATACTCAATTCTGATGGTACAGACCAGTACACCAAACAAAGCTGAGTATTTTATGTAAAGAAGAACTGAATTCTCAGTAAAAAATTTCCAATATTTTTGAGAAAAAGAAAAGGAATGTGTTGTAATTGAATTAAACTTAAGCTTTGCCAAGTATGGGTCTGCATGTGAACGAAACCTTGAGACCTGAAGCAAATTGCCAGTTCTCGTGACCATAATTGCTGAAGCGCTTGGCTATGGTACTCGGTCGCATGGAGGAATGTGTGCGTGTGCCCGTGCGCGCCCGTGCATGAGTGCAACAAGTTAGAACAGAAAAGCAAATACACTGGTGTGCAAAACCTAAGGACGAGATGGGTAAAGTAACATAACAAATGAACTACTTGGTGGAAGTAGATGAAGGTGCGGGAGCATGTTACCAGAGGTCTCTCACACGTACACAGAAAGCTGGACGTCACATGGCGTGAGTGTAGCGAGCCTATAGTGCCAAATGGGTCTGGTCCCGCAAGACGGGGCAGTTGAAGAAACAGGACCAGACGGTGGATGGCAATTAGCGAGCTGTTACGGTGCACTGTAGTGGTGTTCTTCATTGCAACATGGCCCGTAGACACAATTTGGATGACTTCACACGGGGAAGAATCATCGAGAAACTGGAAGAAGGGCGAAGTGTAACGAGTGTTGCTCAGGAGTTTGGAACTGCTCACAGCATTGTTTCACGTGCATGGGAAACCTTCCAAACCAGACACTGCTGTCCCAAGTAGAAGTGGTGGTCGACCACGCTCATCTACAGCAGCAGATGACCGCTACATTATGCAACACCCAAGAAGGGATCCACGCCAAACAGCGGGTGCAATTGCAACCACATTTAACAGGACAGTAGGCACGCAATCTCACGATACACAGTGGCACGGCGACTACACAGAGATGGTCTCTTTGCCCGACGGCCAGTACGTTGTGTTCCATTTACATCCGCACATCGGGGACACCGTTTGCGATGGTCCCAAGAGCATCAACATTGGACCAACGAGGAATGGGGTCGCGTGCCCTTCTCAGATGAGGGCAGATTCAGTCTAAATAGTGATTCTTGACGTACCCTCATCTGGCGACAGGTGGGAACACGTAATGAACCCAGAAACATCCTTGAACATGATCGTTTTGGGGTCCGGGTGTTATGGTTTGGGGAGGCATAATGTTGCATGGGCGCACCGACCTCCAAACACGGTACGCTCACTGGTCAACGTCATTGTGATACTGTACTCCTTCCCCGTGTGCGTCTTTTCAGGGGTGCAGTCGGCCCTGACTTCATTTTTATGGATGACAATGCGCGACCGCATCGAACAGCGCAGGTGGAGGATCTTTTAGAACGAGAGGTTATTCGGCGAATGGACTGGCCTGCCCGTTCCCCCGATTTAAATCCCATCGAACAGGTGTGGGATTCTTTGGGGAGACGCATTGCAGCACATCCACATGCACCAACGACCATCCAACAGTTATCAACAGCGCTGGTGGAGGAATGGAACACCCTACCACAAGAACTGCTTACCAACCTTGAGGCCAGCATGGGAGCACGATGCAGAGCATGCATTACTGCCCGTGATGATCATACACCCTTTTAAGCACCATGTATCTCTTTCTGTAAATCTAGAGAGCCATCATATGTCGTAATGACTTTAGTGTAGCTTATGGTCTATGAATAAAAGTGTCATTTCTGTTCGTCTCATTGCATATTTCGTTTAGTTGCCTACTGTACCATACCGTAGCAGTTGCCTCTATGTATGATTCAAGTTTTATCGATCTATATTACTTGGCAGTGTCACAGCATGCGAAGATTACTTTTGTTCTTAAGTTTTGCACACCAGTGTAGAACAACGGTAATACAGGAAAACGAAAACAAAAAACGAGGAGCCATAATATTTTTACATGCGGCGGTCTAAACCGAGCTCAAGAGTAAGTTACACTTCATTATCCGGGCCGACACTGTTTGTCCACAATGGTAAATAATCCCGGTAGTAACTACAATAGCTCTACGTTCTCTAATATGATTCCAAAATTAATAATAGACGGCTCGAAATAATCTCGTAAATTAACTTTATCCTGGCCCAAGCCTGACAAAGTTTTGAACAACGTGCCTTCCCGAGCGCGTGCAGACCTCTAACGCCAGGCTCAATCACAAAGCCAGCCGCGACATAAGGCAACCAACAAAAGAACTTGTGACCATGGATGAACTTGCAGAATTCCAAATGATCTCACGATGAAGAGGCACTTTTTTATAGTGTTAACGTTCGTTCTTACTGCATAGGGCATCACAGGCGGTGGACACTGGTGATACATGAAATGAAATGATAATTGGGAAAGGAAATTTGGAAAGGAAACGTTATAGGCCTAAGTTTAGTCCCCGGCATTCATCAGTCATGAGGATTGAGGAAAGCCTAGAGAAAAACTTCAGTCGGGGAGAACGGTCCGTTCACGAGTACATGCCTTAAAGACCCCGACTACCCGCTTGGTACAGTTTTGCTTTCTCTACCGCTTTACCTACGTGAGGTAGAGGAAGTATATATTCCATCCAAAAATATAGTATTCGCATTTCACCGGATATACAAGTTTTAAAGTCCCCTGAACAGACAAAAATGGTTCGCGTATGTGTGAATGAACAGCATAACTAAAAGAAAAAACAAAACAAAATAAAAATAAAAGTCGCACGAATACCAAATTGCGTATTTAAGTGCAGTGTCTTTCAAGGTTGCTAAACGAAGATTTTTCACCAAATTAATTCCATCCCAAACTAACATTTGGAAAATATACTGGGACATTTTCCAGTATATTTTATTTCCTCAAAAACGGGTGTGAAAAATGTTTAAAGTGTTATATGTATGAGATAGTGACATGATGGCGAATGGTCTGTAAAGTGCTGTCGATTCTGATTGAATTTTGCATAATATTGTGTAACTACGAAACCATAAGAGATGGACAAAAGATTGTGCAGGAAAAACATAAACCTAATTAAAATCAATATGGGTTAGTAATGTTATTCTTAGTGTTTAGTGTTATCAGTTTTTGAAGTATTCCAGGTTTTGTTCACATCCTTATTCCTTTCCTTTTCTTTCGCCAGAGCTCGTAACTAGGACTTTGGAATTTATTTCTCTATGCATCTGATTAAATATCTGAAAGTTGCTTTCGCAAGTTCAGTGTAATGAAGCACTTATTGTTCAATCTGAAATCGTTTCTAGGCAAGCATGTATCGTGAATAACGTCACATGAATAGAAAAATAAATGTTTACATAAGTCTATAATATAAAAATATTTGTAATGGGTAAAGAAAACGTGTGAGTGTTCCACATGAAATGTTCTGCAATATTTCGTTAGTATATCATATGATTTACATTCTCAAGATCAGGCAGGCACAAACAGGACAGAATAGCCTTGCGAAATATGCATAACTTGGAGGTAGCGAATTTACTGAGAAAGATTTGCCAACTGTGCTAAGAAATTAGAAATCCATGGAGGTTGATGGAAGGAAGCTGTGGAGTAGGTCAAGGAGAAAGCAAAAAGGGACAATCCCCGAGTGATGCTGCCACGTTTCTTGGATATGCCCGTTACACGCAATGTTCCTGCTTTATGCTTCTGCAAACTTCTGACGTGGAACTAACTAAACTTGATCTCAATACTTGACGAACTCGGTCTGATGAAGAAGGCAGGCACTAGTTACCTACAGGTTAACAAGTTACTCCTGCCCACCTCCGTGGGGTGTGGGAGTAGGGTCTTTGCTTCACATTCAAGATGTCCCGAGTTCAAACTTCGGCTAGGATGAGTTACCTGGATAAGATTTTTTCGCGGGGTTTTCTTTTTTGCTGAAAAGATGAATGACAGGTAGCTCTAAGCTCTGTGGATCCCAGGCTCATGAGCATCATTTCACCTATTTAATTCATCATCCGATATGACCTACCCGGTTAAAGCACGTTAAACTTTAAAAGAAGAAGAAGGTACTCTTATCACGTTGCTTCATGTTTCTTATACTGGCTTTTCACTAATGTACGAATAAGTGATGTTAATGCTTTAAAATGCTTGGTAAAAGTAGTGATGCGAAATTAAATCTTGGAAAGCGAAATTCAAATATCTGATTTGTAACATTCATACAGCTTTCTCTACTCATAAAAGGTCCATGATTATCCCTTACGTATTTGTATTATTCATATAAAAATGATCCTTCTATCCCAGGGACCATCAATTCATTGCTCTGTAGCGATACTCGTTTGCTCAGGCCTGTCCGTTAAGCAGCATGTTTGAGAAGGAATTGTAACACTCGCACGTCATTCTTATTAAGTAATACCATGGATATTACTGTAAACACCGTTAAACTAATGGAGGACAAATAAATATTTGGGTAACATTCCTATAGACATTACTAATAAAAATCTGAAGGATAAATGTTACACTTAAACACTAAACTAAATAAAAATTTTGCGTCTGTATTTTCCATGTCTTTAATTATTTGATGAGCAGATTAAAATATGTTATTAAAATGTATAAAGCTTATTGCTAAGCAATGAAAACAACAGCAAATTGCCATTAATCACAATTTTTTGTTTCAGCAACAAACTATAAAGTTTTGCTGTTAATGCTTTATTATAACAAACATTTTCCCTGCACAAACATGAATGTTTTAACTGCAATTGGCATAGATTCTCATAGTCGTAAATAATAATATTAATATAAATTAATAATACATATTCTCCTTCCATTTATTGGTAACACAATTTTCTACTTTTTGTCCTAACCATCTCGGATGTACAGTAACTCTCATTTCATCTCCAATTTAAAAAATTCAAGCAGCCAAATTAACGAAGAGAAATTTCTCATTTTTACTTTCTCTACTATGTGCTTACAGTAAACAGAGGAAGTACGGTATTCCACTCAAAACTTCGATGTCGAGATTTCAGTGGAAATATCTTTCTGAACCCAAAAAATGGCAATTTTAGAAAAAGGCTTGTGTGTGTGTGTGTGTGTGCGCGCGCGCGCGCGCGCGCGCGCGAGAAGTCGTATAAATACAAAACTGGTATTTAAGTCCGGGACCTCCCAAGGATGCGACACGAAGATTACCCCCCCCCCAAACTACGCTTTACATGTAAAATCGTTATTTTATATTTTCTCAAAAATAGCCGTAATGATTTGATTAAAATACCATATGTTTAAGCTATTTTCATGACTAATAAAATGTATATATTGAGGTTTTTTATATATAGCTACTGAATCTTTATTCTGAACCGCTTTCGTACAACTGTAAACCGTAAGAAATACACAATAATCTTAATACACAAAATGTAGATCTCGTCAAAGCACACAATTTATGTCAAATGAAATGTTTTGTGACGTTAACCATTTCCGAGATACTATTTGTTATTGGTTTGAATTTTCAGATATTTTATGCTTTTCCCAACTGTAAATCGCTATTTTTCCCCTTTGGGGGGGGGGGGTACTCATTCAAAGAGAACAGAATTTCAAAGCCATCACATAGCGACCGGCTTTAAAAAGACTTGACCATCGCTATAGCTTATTGTATTCTTGTTACCCCTACACAATGAAGGTTTATCTGTGTTTACAAGAAGTAGATAGAAGAATTAAGTTTTTGAAGAACAGTTTGTAGAAGAGGGAGTAGGGGAAGCCATATGAATGCAACACATCAGATTTTAATATTCAGAAATAATAAACGACATAGATACAGTTTACATGTTCTGGTGTATTTCAAGATTTGTTTTAACTTTATTGGTTTTATACTCATTTTTATACTTTTTTTTTTAAAAAAAAGATGTGCTGATTTTCTACATTTACATTTGTAGTTTTTACAAAATTATTTAATGTATATTTAGTAGAGCAATAGTTGATTGCTGACTGTCTCTCTCTCTCTCTCTCTCTCTCTCTCTCTCTCTCTCTCACACACACACACACACACACACACACACACACACACAAGTGTGTTTCTCATATTTTGGAGCGCACCTCGATGGTATCATCTGTAGCAGAATTATTTGGGTACCTTTTAAGTATTCATTCATTATCTGTTTACCCTCCTCTTATGTACCCCAGGACTTACAAGCCCGTCGAGGAGCAGATACTCATGGATCAGACAGAGCATCCAGGATGGGTGATCAGCCCGATGCCTGGTATGGGATGAAGGAAGTAGATGAAACGAAATGTTAGTGAAATGGATGAAACAAAAGGTGATGCAGTTGGTGGAATGAATGGCAGGGGAAACCGGAGAACCCGGAGAAAGCCCGCCCACAAATTTCACATGCAGGGGCCGCCTCGGTCGGAGGCGAGCGGTCTAACCACTCGGCCACGGCGCCGCCTACCTTTTAAGTAATCGCAGAAAAGTAATAATTGTCTAATTTCGTTTCAATAAAGTTAATAATGTTGGCTTTTTTCGAAACACTTTGCTAATGTTTATAAAGTTAAATTGAAAGTTACTTTTGAATATTTTTTACAAATATTTTTAAAAAGTAAGCGTTATTGCAAATTAAAAAATATCGCGTAATTCAATCACATTATGAAGCACAAAACATGACATGCAATTTAGATAATATTTATTTTGCGATCCTGTGTGGTAAATTTATAAGATTTAATATTATCAAATAATATTAATTACTTTTCCGTATATATAACTTAAAGCATACCAGTTTTTGGAAAACATACAAATGTTGTTTGAAGTTAAAAAAAATTATGTGCTGCACTCACATGACTTTCTCTACTCTTGTACAAACTAGTTTTACAAACGCTTATTCTCCATCTACTTCATGTTAATCGAGATGTTAATGCATCACGCAAAGAGAATGTCCAGGATATATAAAAAAAAACGAATAACGAATTCCCGTTTGAGAAAAAAATATAAGTATTGGAAAATTGAAACAAATAACAAGAAATACCTCGGAAATGGTTCACTCGACCAAAAAAAATGTATATGACATAAATTATAAATTGTGTGCTTTAACAAGCTCTACATTTCTTGTGTACAAACATTTTATCTATCTCTTACGGTTTACCAGTTATGCAAAAGCCATTCACAACGAAGAGCACTTTTGGGGAGATTCATAGAAAATTCAAGATATACATTTCATTTCTCATGAAAATATCTTAAACATATGATATTTTACTCAAAATCGTTAGAGCCATTTTTGAGAAAATCAAAATTTTTTAAAATTTTTCCATGTAAAGGGTAGCCCGGGGTGGCGGAATTTACTTGAAAATTTTCGTGTCGCATCTTTGAAGGATACTGAACCTAAATACAACTTTGGTATTTATCGACTTTCCGGTTTTGGGTTATTCTGTTTACAGGCGCACAGACACACACATGAAACTTTTTGTAATAATGTTTTTTTATCCATGGGGCCTCAAAACATGTATTTCCGGTGAAATCTCGATATCGAATTTTTGGGTGGAATGCAATACTTCCCCTGTTTACTATACATAGTAGAGAAAGTAAAAACGAATATCGAATTCCCATTTGAGAAAGAGTATAAGTATTGGAAAATTCAATTACAAGGAATATCTCGGAAATGGTTCAATGGACAAAAACGTGTATATGACATAAATTGATGTTTTAACGAGATCTACATTTTTTGTGTAGTATAATTTTGTCTATCTCTTACCAGTTATGCGAAAGTCATTCAGATGAAGAGGACTTTTTGAGACATTCCCAGAATATTCAAGATAAACATTTCATTTGCCATGAAAAATCTTAAACATATGATATTTTGATCAAAATTGTTAGAGCCATTTTTGAGCAAATCAACATTTTCGAAAAATGTTTCACATAAGGGTAGTCTGGGGTTGTGGTATTTTCTTGAAAATCTTCGTGTGGCATTCTTGGAAGATACTAAACTCAAATACCAAGTTTGGTATTTATCCCACTTTTCGTTTTTCAGTTATGCTATTCACAGACTTACGAGAGACAGAGTGACAGACAGACACACACACACACACACACACACATGTTTCCAAAACTGTTTAATTTGGATTCAGGGCACCTCAAAACATGTATTTCCAGTGAAATCTTGGTATCGAATTCGGATGCAATATTTCCTCTACTTATTATGCGTAGCAGAGAAAGTAAATATGTATATTATCTGTACATACACAACGTTCTCTATCAAAGTTCTCAAATAACAGATATACTTTATATTCTAGCTTAATCCCTACAGTGAGTATACTATCGTGAAGAAAGTAAATCTTTAGCACGATAATTAATGTTTGCCTATAAAATTCCTCAGATAAGAGAATATGAACTTGGTTGGACGCACGATGCGAATACAAAACACTTAAAGTTTCTATCACGAGTCAGTTTTTTTTTCTAATGAGCCCACCTGGCAAAGATACAAACAAACAAAGAAAGAAAAGAATCATATATTTTCAAACACGTTTCATTGTTCAACCTGAGAAAACTAAAACCGAACAAGATGTTCAGGTGGTAGCGTATGTTGCTCGCATTCGGGAGATGGGGCTTGTTCGTATTCTCTCTGGAGGAGGGATTCCCCTAAGCGATCAGGTAAATATCTGATTGGATATTCACCACGACCGGTTGCGACCCAAAGTTCCACCTACAGAACAAAATAAATAGGAAAAAAAATGCTGTACAAGGCGACTACGTGACTAAGGTAATTTGTCAGACACCATTGAATAATGCGTATTAAAGAACCTAATGGTAATAACCGTTAACAACGTTAAGTAAGCCACAAAAAGGAAATCTAAAAAACGCAGCAAAGAATATTTCAAAATTGGCTGGTGCTACGAAAAACGTTTTTGACGTAAATGATCGTTTAACGAGTTCTGCATTTTTCTGCAGTAAGTTTTTCTGTCTGTACGTTGATTCAGTAAGAATGGAGAGAACTTCATGTACATTTTAAGGAAAATTAAAAATGTGCATCTCATTTGTCACAGAAATGCCTCATAAATAGAGAACTTTAAATAATTATTTCAATTTAATTATCAAAATTAATGATCATTAGAGCCATTTTGAGAGGAAAAATAATACTTTTACCGTGTGGGGGACGATTTTGTTGACTATTTATCAAATAGTCCCGATAATCAACGGCTTCCTGATAATTTACGGCTTCCGTTCAGTGTTGTCAATACAAATTCAGTTGCCGGTTTCAATGTTACAACTCATAATGAAACATATCTCCGCACATAACTTCTTTGACCAAACAATCGATACAGTAACAAATTAATGAACAGCATTATTCCGGAATAATCAACAAGTTGTGGAATCCAGAGCTCACAAGATCAACATCTTCTACTTCCATCCCTAATACCAGTGCATGTGTTGTTTGCTGCAGGAAAGAAATTCCATCAACTTTTAATTTTAATAATTGTATGTTTTAAAGTTCCCCATTGAATTTTGTTCAATGAAGCTGCATTCTCATTATTTTAGCGAATAATGCAAGAGCAGAATTTGTTACACTCACATGACTTTCTCTACCCTTGTACAAACTATTTTTACAAACTCTTATTCTCCATATACTTCATGTTAATCGAGATCTTAATCTTATTGCTAATTCTGTTGTATAGATGAAAGGGGAATGTGGTAGGCTTTAAGCGATAGTCAAATCTTTTAAGAGCTGGTTGCTATGTGGCGCAATCCATTCTCTTTGTATGTCCAGGATATAAAAAAATCTGATGTGTTACCCTCACATGAATTTCTCTATTCTTGTACAATCTAATTTTACAAACGCCTATTCTCCACATGCTTCATGTTAATCGAGATATCGAGATGTCAATCATATTGGTAATTTTCTTGTAGATGCAAGGGAAATATGGTAGCTTTTAAGCGATAGTCAAATATTTTAACGCTGGTTGCTATGTGGCGCATTCCATTCTCTGTGCATGTCCAGGACATAAAAAAAATCTGATGTGTTACACTCACATGACTTTCTCTACTCTTGTACAATCTAATTTTACAAACGCCTATTCTCCATATGCTTCATGTTATCGAGATATCGAGATGTCAATCTTATTGGTAATTTTCTTGTAGATGCAAGGGAAATATGGTAGCTTTTAAGCCATAGTCAAATATTTTAACGCTGGTTGCTATGTGGCGCATTCCATTCTCTTTGCATGTCCAGAACATAAAAAAATGAATAACGAATTTGAGAAAAACTATAAGTATTGGAAAATTTAAGGAAATAACAAGCAATATCTCGAAAACGGTTCACTCAACAAAAGAAATGTATATGACATAAGTTGTGTATTTTAACGCGATCTACATTTTTGTGTAGTAACATTTTGTCTATCTCTTATGGTTTACCAGTTATGCAAAAGTCGTTCACAATGAAGAATACTTTTGGAGACATTCCCAGAACATTCGAGATATACATTTCATTTCTCTTGACATTATGTTAAACATATGATATTTTCATCAAAATCGTTAGAGCCATTTTTGAGAAAATTAAAATTTTCGAAAAATCTTCCATGTAAAGGGTAGTCTGGGGTGGGGGGATTTTCTTGAAAACCTTCGTGTCGCATCTCTAGAAGATACTGAACCTAAATACCAAGTTTGGTGCTTATCCGACTGTTCGTTTTTGAGTTATGCTGTTCAAGACACACACACAGACACAGACACACACACACACACACACACAGACACACACACGGACATGTTTCCAAAAATGCTTTTTTTGGATTCAGGAGGTCTCAAAACATGTATTTCCGGCGAAATCTCGGTATCGAATTTTTGGGTGGAATGCAATACTTCCCCTACTTACTATACGTAGTAGAGAAAGTAATAAATCTAAAAAATAACTACTTACGGATTATTTTACATACTGAGTTGTTCATTGCCATGCAACTGTTATTTAGAATTTCATTGTGTATATTTCCAAAGACATTTAACAGTAAAGATATGCTATTTAGAATAATCGAGTAAGCTGCATAGGGCCTTGCATGTCATAATACAACTAAAGTTATGTAATTAATCTGTAAATGGTTAGTTTTTAGATTTATTTTTAGTTTCTGCTCTTGTATTATTCGCTGAACTAGTTAAACCAAATCCAGGGCGAGGTTGTGTTACTCCTTAGATGAAAACAGAATTTTTTGAATAACACACCCTCTTGTCAGATTATTTATGGCAATCTTCATCTGACATCCTTAGCATTTTCCCCACGTTTCGATTTTGAATTATTATGCTGTCCACAGGCGAGCGCACGCAAGCAGGAACACATTTTCTAGCAGTGCTTTTTCTGGGCTGAGAGGATTCCAAAACGTATATTTATAATGAAAGCTACATATCGAATTTATGGGCGGAATGCAATATTGCAACTTTAGGTAAGCGATAGAGAACGAGAAACATCTTGGTGAACGATTTGAACTTCGGTAGCAAGTTCCCCTGTTCCAAATACCGACGCGGCGAGAAACGAGGATAGAAACAGGTTTCAAGGATAAAGCTAGGATTCCCCGTGTTTATGCATGGGCTTTATCGTGGTTTCCGTCAGAACAAAACCGCTTCCTTGTGACACACACACACACACACACACACACACACACACACACACACACACACACACACACACACACACACACACACACACACACACGGAATATATTCAGAAATATTTTTCGTCCTTTATATGAGTACATAAATTCTCATTTATTTTGTGTAACCACCAGCATGTAGATAATGTTGTCTGTCGCTATATTTCAAAACAAACATGGCCCTTTTTTAGTTTGTTTTTATTTTCCCAAGCTTAAGGGAAAAATATAAAAATACATCTGCTTAATTAAAACTTCCTTATTCTGGATTGTTCTGGTTATGTGCTAAATTGACCAAGATGTGCTCAAAAACGAAAGTTAATTCGTACATTTGAGTAAAAGTGCACGAATAGTTTGAACAGTTATTATTACCTCGACTTACCACCGCTATTCTTGCACACCACCTCGAACTAATATGATTTCAGAATATGTATTAAAATGTCTGCGTCAGTGTGAAGTTGGTGTTGCTGCGTGTAAACATCTGCCCAAACTTAGAGAAGTTTGTGTTATCTGCTGCTGAAGTTTTGACTTCAATTATGTATGAGCAACTGTTTTCACAAATAAAGTATTCAAAATTAAAACTCTGTACACAGAGGAACTGAGAGATATTGCTCGACTTGAAATTGTGGTATAAAACCTGAATTTTATTGAATAACTGCAAATAGTACTGAATTCTTTCACTTCATATCTTGTAAGAGACAGTCGAAAATAGATGTAAAGTGATAATCGATATAATTTGGTGTTAGCATTTGTCAATACATGAACTACCTACTTATATTCCCATCCACCAGCACATTCTTATTGTTCACACTCATGTTTAAGGCTCTATATTCAAACATTTTGTCCGTTGTGCCGTACAAGAATTAGTCACTTTTCATTATATATACGCTTGGGCATTATATCGTTGAAATATTCCCATAGTTATATGAATGTTCCCGACCTCTCAATGGCCTGGAGCGTGAAATGGGCTTCTCTGACACGCTTGGTTCGAGCCAGGGTTTACAGATTCTTCGGCCCATGTTTAAGACCGTATAGTTTCAGCATCGTGAGGAATATGAGGAATTAATAGTATGTTGGTCTATAAATAAACATTCCGGCTGGGAGAAGCGTGATGCTGACCACATCATCCCGCCTATTTTGCGGTTAGGAGTTCCAGAAAGAGCAGGCAATTTTTACTTTCTTAGGTTTCAGTGAAATATATGCGTTGAGGAACTTGAGTAAGCAAATGCGCGCACACACAAACATCAATTTTAGAAAAATTGAGAGAGAGAGAGAGTATTTATGTATGTGTGAGTGTGTCTCTGTGTGTGTGTGTGTGTGTGTGTGTGTGTGTACGCGCGCGCGGTCGGAACAATAATTCAGAACCAAACATTCCAAGAAATACCAAATATCCAGATCATTTAGGCACAAGGTTGAAATTTACAAAGTAATTCACATTAATGAGAAAATTCAGTAAAAACCGCTATTATTATTCATCACTTCCGAATTTAGATGATATTTCCAGGACATTTTTAGGTATATACGCAAATATAACTACTCTACTGAATTCAGGCAAGTTCATTTTTAAAATACTTTGCATATAAATAGTTAACCAAATTTGTTCATTTTCCAAAAATGATAAAAGCCATAAAATGAAACATATATAAAATCACTAGACAACTGAAAGTGTTTTATCGTTTATTATTTTTACATAATTAAAAACGATAATTTTTCTCCATTAATTTTCCTGTTAAAATAGTTTAGTGGCGAGAGAATACTTTTTGTTCTGAGTGTATACCGAATTTCATTCTATGGGTTAGAACATTTAAGTAAAATATTAACTTACACACATACAAATAAATTTAAAACACATTTTTGGCCATCACTGTAGCCCATTACGCATGCTAACATAATTTATACATATATCCAAAACTGAAAATTACCAGAACAATTTGTTATAGTTGTTTAGTATGTGTAATTCACAGTTCGTTGTTTCTTTTTCTCTCCTTGCATGATGAAGTGTAATTGCACAGGTTGGTAGTCTTTCATAAAAACATTCGTGATGCGGAAGAAGTATGGGGCGGGCGGCGGAGTTATATTCATTTGTGGTTCATCCAATCAACATCAAGGCGGAGCATCTGAAATGAAGTTCTTGCCATTTAATAATTGACGCACATGCTAACTACTCAGTAATCTACATAATTAGATGTAATTACAGAGATAAAAGCAGAAATATTAATGTCCTTGTTTTGAAGCGAATGTTAATTTCGAAACGATAGAAGGACACTTTATTATCGAAGGTTGGACTAAGTACTTACTGAAATGGTACAAGTACCGTGTAATTTCCATCGCAGTCCAACATGTTATATAAACTTCCGCAGCTGGTTTCCGCCACAGCTTAAAGGAATGCACCACTTCCTAACATTTCAGCCCGTTTGGCTGACATTTTATTCCTTTGTCTTACGTAAACACTCAAAGCTTTTAAATTTCGTTTCGATATACTTTCTGGTTCTCAGATTATTTAATACAAAAACAAATGTTGCTGTTTTAAGACAAATATTCAACAAATTTAAGCTTTAAAAAATCATATTTCTTTTAAATATTCCTCTAATTTGTCTGCCATAGCGCACAAAATTATATCATTTGTGCGTTAATATTCTAAAGAAAATGCTGTTTAAAATATTAACATCATAATGTTAATTTTTAAAGTTCATTTCTTGCTCAAAACCCATCAAAACATAAAAGAATTATATGAGAAATTTAACTTGTTTGACTTTTCGGAATATATACAAAAAAAACCAGAAGATTTTAATGAAAACTCCATCGTCTGGAACATTCTGAGCGAGCTAACGTGCTAAGAAAAAACTTTCAAAAATATAAATTTCAAAATGGAATGAATTTTAATTACAGATTATTACCTTTTTACACTAAAGGTATAATTTACAGTAACAAAATTAAAACTAATTTTGAAAAACATTGCAGTTTAAAAATTTGGGGGCAATGTTCCCGAGATATTCACCAGATTTTAGTGATGCATTTCCTTAATACGGGTTATTTCTAAGATATGCAGCTATCTGTACCTACATACATTAAAGTGTAACAGAGTTTTTCTAGTATTTTTGTATTTTGGATAAATACATTATACTAAAGCATTTAATGGGCTACCGGAATCGAAAAATGTTATTTTAGAGGGGGAGAGAGTTTAGATCCCACTTAGAGAATGGGTTAAACGGCAATTTAATTATTTTTTGCAAAGAGTAAGGGATTCTACAATACTTCTTTCTCTGTTTACCCTCCCCATTAGGAGAACTTACACTCCCCAGGACTTACAAGCAGGTGCCTGGGCCAGATACCTGTCGGGGAGCAGACAGACTAATTGGATCGGGTAGAACAGCCAGGGTAGATGATCAGCCGGAAGTTATATGAGAGCGAAGAAGGAGATGACATGAAATGACGGTGAAATGGATGAAAGGAAAGATGATGATGGAGCAGTTGTTGGAATGAATGGTGGGGAAACCGGAGAACGCCCGCCCAGACGCCGCTTTGTCCACCACAAATCTCACATAAGGTTCCCTGGGATCGAACTCGGGTCTAACCGCTCGGCCACGGCGCTGCCTGGATTCTATAATACAAGAAGTAAAAATATCGAAACATCTCACTTATGGTTCAGTTTTGTGAAAAATGTTAAATAACAAAGGAGTATATTTATAAGCATACTTAATGCTTTAACAAGCTTTATTATCTGCAACATTTCGATGGTATAAGAAGTTATATCAATGTTAGCCTACTATGTTAGTCCACATAAACCAGTTAAATGTTATCGTTTTCTGGTTACCACAAACAGCATAGTTCTAGCCGCGTTACATTCATAATATTAAGCTTGCTTAATGTCGCTTCAAGAACTGGTTCGTATCGGCACGGTTATCTGTTGGTTCTTTGATTCGCACGATTCAGTGTATGCCTGGACATATGGCCACAGTTGTATAGTCGCTTTCTCTACCCCTAGGTTGCTGCTGATTTATTTGGAAGATAGACCTTTGTGATTGTGAGGTTGTTCTTTGGGTACGCACACATAGTTAATGTGATGCTGGACAGATGCTCTCAGTTGTGTAGTCACACTTCTGTAACATCTGCTTGAGGTCACTTTTGGCAGATGGCCTTAGTTTCAAAATTGTCTTTGTGTATTTGCCTATGCTATTTCTTTTGTTTTGTAGGTGGAACGACGGAGTGTGATACCGAATACCTAAGCTGTTATCCACCTGGCGACTGAAGGGGGGGGAGAAAAAGAAAATCTCTAACCAGGTTAGCAGGTACAAGAGTATGAACCAGCAATCTCCCAAATCCGAGCCATAGACGTGCTTGAGCATTTCGCCCGATAGATATGCAAGCTTCTGTGTTTGAATTTTTGTTATCCAGGAAAGGCAGTGTTATCACGGGTTTTTAAAACATTGCATGATGTATGAATTGTACAGAGAGGAGAGAACAACGGAGTGGACGAAGACGACTGAGAGTGAAAAAAGAGGAGCGTAGGGAGGAGAGGAGGGGCAGATTTTTAGGGACGGAAGGAGGGAGGAGGAAAGAAGGAGGTTTGAGAGAGAGGGGGGGGGACTTTTGTATTTAACGTAATGACGCGAGCAAAGTTGCATGTTTTACTTATTAGAATAAGTGAGCATGAGAAGTAAACTATAAGTCCTTTAGCTGGTTTTGTTACTCGTATACATCTGCACATTCCATTTATAATAACAAATCTGTTTTTAGGTTGAACACATTTTAATTAAAACTCCAATGTGTTGCGGTCACAGGATTTCTCTATCCATTGGCAATTCACAGGTTTCACTTATACATTATGCTATTCGTTCAAAAAGTTATTTAACACTCCACTTTACGTTAATCACGATAAATGTTTTCCAAAAATGGTTTCATATAGATGTGGTTACATGGTTACTCTCGCTGTTTATGACATTTCGAGTTTTATTAGTAATGAACCGTACTGCAGAAAGAAAAACAGGAATTGCACACTTCAACCAAAGTACGTTACAACTTAGAAAAACTTAAAATATATGACGAATGTTTCGGAAACGGCTAATGCTATAAAATATATTATTGGATATAAATTGTATATTTTAACCAGCTCTAAATCTTCCTACGGTAAGCTTTAGTCAGTCACTTATGGTTCTTAATTTATAGGAAAAATTCAATGAGAAAATGAAGAGGACCTTACAGGTCTATAGCATTAATTCTCTTCCTCCAAGCAATGTCCATGTGCGTTAGAGGTTTTATATCTTTAAGATTTTAAGTTTCGTATGCTTTATTCCTGATTAATTTGTGGATAACATTAGTGGTATTTATGTGGCCGTTTATCATGTTTGTCACTATACTTAAAATATATGATATTTTGATAAAAGTAAGAGGTATTCTACATTGTTGTTTTATGTCTCTCGTGAGCTATAACGTACGAGTATAATCAAATATGGACTATTAGAGACGAATAAAGACGTGGAGGTTTTTAAGTGATATCTTCATTTTTTCTCGTAAAGCCCTGAACACTTACAGTTACAAATGCAATCCTTTAAATAAGCAACGTTCTTTCCCAGACAAACCAGTTTCGTTTCCTGTTAGCTTCAAAATTATACTAGGATGTAGATATACTATCGGTTTTTCCTTTCGTGATTAACCAGTATGACGTCAAGTACGAAGGTATAATTTTAGTCTTAGGATAAATAAAACGGGAATTTTATCGAAAAAACGAATCAATAAGATATATTGCTAAATAAATAATCCAAAGTTTTTGATAAATGGCAATGCATTTACATACTTCAGTTAAATAATGAAATACATCTTATCATACAAAAGGGAGAGTCTTTTGGATGAGAAAAGTGGATGACTAAACCAAAATTTTGCTTTCTCAAACACTTACCAATAGTAAGTAGAGGAAGTATTGTATTCCACTCAAAATACGATAACGGGTTTTCATCGGGAATACATCTTTAGGGATTCACTGACTCGCCCTCCCCAAAATAGAAAAGGTTCTGTGCGCGTATATTATGAACAAACTAACTCAAAAATAAAAAGTATGTTTAAGCATGCCAGGCGAAGATTATTAAGAAAATTCCCCGCCCCAAAGTACCGTTTACATGTAAACACTTTCGTTATTTTCTATTTTCTCAAAACTGGTTTAACCATTTTAGTTAAAATGTAATATATTGAAGGCTTTAATGTGAAAAATTAAATGTACATACGAGGCGTGTTTGTAAGTACCGTTTTAAGATTTTGCCGCTGCAGCACTGCAGTCGCGATTTTGAGCATGCGCAATCACTTGCTCCACTCATTAAAAAGCCAGACGCAGCTGTGAGCGATCGTCACTCTGTGTTTTTCTGTTGTTAGAGCGTTTCGAAATCTTCAAAACAATCGAACGATCCGCCGATTACACTCATAGTCAATTGTGTGAGGTTTATGGGGAAATAATAATGATGACATGCCCGGTCACACACAGCCAAAGAAACTCAAGATCTGTTCGCATCATTTGGTTGGGAACAATTCGACCACCCTCCCTACTGTCCACATTTGGCACCAACCGATTATCATCTGCTTCTTCATTTGAAGGAATTCCTTGGTGGAAAACATTTCAACGGCGACGATGTTGTGAAACAAAAAGGGCAGACCTGACTTTCATCAGAGGCGTCATCATTCTTTGACGAAGGCATACAAAAACTAGTTTTCCCGTTACGGCAAGTGCCTGAATAACGGCGATGACTAGTGTGTGGAGAAGTAGTTAAGGTGTAAGGTAATGGATGATAATAAAGTATTTGGAAAATAATCTGCTATTTTTTAAAACATTGTCGGTACTTACTTGGTATTCGGTATTTGGTTTTCTGCGAATAGCCTGTGAAGTCTTATTCATATTGAGTGAATTTTGTACCTGTTTTTTTTCATCCTTCTTTCTTTCTTTTTTTAAGTTGGACAACCATAAGATATATATACTCAAACGTACTGCAGGAAAAATGTAGAGCTCATTAAAATGCACAATTTAGGTCAACATTTTCTTTTCGAAGCGTTAGACGTTTTCGAAGTACTCCATGTTGTGGGTTTTACACTTTCTCGAGTTCGCCACCTCGGACTTGCTTGAAAGCTTGTGACTCTTCACTTTTCTTTCGATCGCAAGAACTTGTTATGTCGTAATAAATTTTTGAATGCTGCTTCCGCACCTTATGTGTAATTAAGCACGTATTGCTTAATTAAAATAATTCCTAGGTAATAAAAAAAATTGAGTTTTATTTATGGACGCTCTTTAACTACTGTGGTTCTTAGCGTCCCATTCTATATTGGGCGTGAAACACCTGTAATTTTGCTCAGAGGCCTCTTTATCAGGCTTGAGGTTCTTTTACGTGCCGTAAATCTACGACACGGGACCACCGGCTTTACTTCCCTTCCGAAGGAAGCCGTGCTAACGATTTTTACGCCCGAAAAAATCCATCGCCCTCCGCCGGGTTTGAACCCGCGACGCTAGGTAATAAGCATATCGTGAATAACGCAACGTGAATAAAAGTCATTTTATGAGTATTTTAATACATATCTGACGGGGTGGTGCAGTGTTTTCGTTTCCGGCTCTCGTCCAGGGTCCGGGTTCGATCCCCGGCTCTGGATGGCGATTTTCAAGTCGACCATATCCACGCCTTCACCTCAAACTTTCTGATGTGGAGTATCCCCAAGGTCCAACGTGGTCAGGAGTCCACGGTAAAAGCTGTAGGTCCTCTCATTCCACCGCCATTTTCATCATCATCCTACCATTGGAGGCATCAGATTCCACCCAGATTCAGAAATGGGTCAAGTTATCGCTTGGTGGAATGAGGTAATCCCCGAAGGACATGGGTCATATGGGGAGCGTTAGAAACAACGACGATGTACATCTAACGAACGTATGTGATTTTGATTTTCAGGTAAAGAAAGTGTGTGAGTGTTCACATTAGAATTTTCGCGTATTAAGTTTATTTATTCGAGCAAATATTATTCAAACTGAGCGCGTTGTTAAGAACGCGTTTCATAGAACACTCTCCAAGCTTGTTCGGCAAAACCGGAAAAGAATTGAACCTTCTCCCTTCACTGCAGTGCCGCGAAGAAAAGGGGTGATTCGCCTGTCTTCAGAGAGCAACTTGAGAACTCGAAATGGGTATTTAGCAGGGCTTGCAGTTTTTGGGGACAATGCTAAAGTGTAATTTCCCCAAAGTAGTGAAAAATCTCTGTCTTTTGATCCATTTTGCAGCAATTTACTTTGAGCGAATCAGAATTCTGTACTGCGATTAAAATTAAATATCAATTCTCCGGTCCAAAACTCTTATTACTCTAATCTCACTTGACTCTACTCGTATGTCTCTACTATTTCTGTTTCTTCTTCCTATTCTTCTCTCTCTCTCTCTCTCTCTCTCATCTAACTTTTGTTATAGTTTTCGAGCTCTTTAGGCTCTCGAAAGATCACTCTGACGGTGCTGTAGTCAAAGTCACCTCTATGAAGAACAATGCTACCTTAACTTTGATGAGAAAAGGAAACGAAAGGAAATTGACTGCCATTACTTGAAAGCAGAACACGCAGTTTGCTGCTGTATTGTTATGTAATGTTACCTAGGACAATAGGTTATGTATTTATACGGTTAATTTGCACTTTATTATGAATTTATTTTTGTACTACGAAGCCATTATAATATAACGAATGAGTCTTAAGATTTTGTTTGACATACAAGGGGAGTTGCAAAATAGTTTCTAAGGGCAAAAGAGGCACAGCAGAGGGATTGCACTGACAGTCACCTCATCTGAAGAGAAATCTGGCTTGCCTGAAATTAAATTAAGAATTCCACATATTAATTTTATGTGCTAAAAATTCTTATTTCTTCCAGAAAAATATGTTAAGTGCTTTATTGCATAACGGAACAATAAAACTGAAATGTTTAAACACACGAGTGACAAGTGGAACACATATCACTTATAATCCTAGGTCCAATAAAGTTGGTATGAAGCGTCTTCTGTAAGTAAATTTTATTGCAAATGGACATTCCAGTGCCGCAAATTACTATCAATATCACATATGCAGTGTTTTCAGAATAACTCTGGGAAGTAACATTACGCCTTAAAGTATTCTGGGTCGTTTTCTAAGAATTAACAGAATTTCAAGTTTATCAACAAGTTTTCTATTTCTATCCACGAGTCAATTACACCTTTTTTAATTGTTTCATTGATATAACTTCCTTTAATTTCTATGGTCACATCGGGGCTTTCACTGAGAAATAACTGATTATGCTATTACGTGAACTGTGGGTTTTCTTAAAATTCGTTTTTAATACTTCTTATTATTAAACACAGTCGCAGTACTCCTACATTCATACTTCCAGATCTGCGGAGGATAGGGAATGATTCTGATTAAAGAAAAATGTCCCGTTCGAGCCGGGAATCGAACCTGGGACTTTTGAGTTGTGGAGCCAGAACCACTCAACCACAGAGGCAGATTTCTTTGTTTTTTATCATGAAAAAGTTAATGTTTGAATAGTTTTTGAATCCACTTAAGAACCTCAAATTAAGTTCGTTGGCATTCCCAAAAATATCTTACCTCTGATGGTTTTAATTTCCAAAGCCACTTTAACAAAAGAAGACTAGTTAATCAAACCACATATTCATAAGGACACATTAAATCCTCGCGGAATGCTCTCAGCTCGGAGCTTGAGGAGGCGGGGGGGGGGCTGAAGAAGTTGGATGTCGTGCTTTTGAGCCGTACAAAGAAATCGATATGAGAAGAACTGTAACGCTGCGGCGCTTCTACTAACCTTCCCATTTTAACAGTATTACTTTTATTTGTCCGAGAGCGTTTAGAATGTGAACCTTTTGTTTGAAATATGTACATACAGAATTTAAAATAATTTTGCTTTCTATTCTATTTGGTAAGACATACAGAAAAATTATGGAAGATTTTATTTAGAATATACATGTGTGATATTTTATTAACTCTTATTACTACCACCACCACCATCATCGTCGACATCGTTGTCGTCATGGCTTTAAATACGTTTTGTATTCATTTTCACTCCCATCTGTACTTCGGCAACTTATTAATTTTCCATTCCTGTTTTTCTACTCTCTCATTTTCCTCCTATGGAACGCATTGTAATTTCTTCTTTAGCAGTCCACTTTCGTCCCAAGTGTCCTGAACCTGCGTAATCGTCGTCGATTCATCTTAATCTAACTAGACAACGCAATATAAACTAGAAAAATCATTATTAATTGCCAAACTAGTTTTCACTTACGAAAACTTAATATTTTATTCCGTGCTTATGACCAGATTCTCGTTGCAGGCTCTGAATTAAAAGTCTAACATCCCATAAATTAAACAAAATAATAATAGCTGTATTTAAACAACATCGAAAAATTTGCCCCGTTCGAGATGGGTTAAACGATAGCGTCTGTGGCTCGCATTCTGAAGATGCGGGATTCAAATCCCAAGTGAACAGCCAACTTGAACGGGATTGTTTCGTGATTTCTCCGCAGTAGACGATTAAATGCTGGTTTGAATATTCAATACCACGATCTAAAGGTCCTCACACACACGCGCGCGCACAATAAAATAAAGAGAAGTGAAACTGACTGTACACTACTGTGCATCTATCGCAATTATTGTGTATTTTGTTTATTTAATATACAGCCTATATCTGGGCTGCTCTTGAGCATGCCCGAGTACACGTTTTACAGTCATTCTATTTGACATTTTTTTAGTTCCATTTATACCCCGCCTTTAACTACATTGGTCCTACGGCGGCCTTTCCTTTGGAACTTAATGCCTAAGGCAATTGTCTTAACTCGTTTCTTGCACTTTGGGTTTTAATAATTACATCACACACACATTCACGCTCTCATTCATACTTCCAGACTCTGAGGATAGAAATGAATCTTGGCTAGAGAAAAACTCCCACCTCGCAGTCAGGAATCGAACCCGGGACCTCTCGCACAGTAGCCAGATACTGAGCTACGGTGCCAACCTATTGACGTTATTTATCATCATAATGAACACAATTATATGGTACGAATTGAAATTTAAGAAATCTGATGTGATACATTCACATCACTTTCTCTACCCTCTATCTTTATTAGTGGGTATACAAACTATTCTTACTAAAGCTTATTTTCCTATCCACTACATTTTGATACAAACAAACCTTTACAATAATAGCTGCAGTACACATTTCGTTATAGGAGATACAAAAGGACAGCAATAGTCAAATGTTGAAGAACTCGATGCTATATGCTGGCCTTAAAATTCCATACTGTTTCCATGCGATCACGAGAAACAACTGAAAATTGAATGACAAATATTGAGCAATTCGAACCTTTAATAACGGATGTCTCAGAAACAGCTTATGTCACAAAACATATTTTAAATAAACTGTGGTTTTTACAGAGATCATTTTTTATGTGGTACGTTTTCGTCTATCGCTTAATACGTTTACCAGTAATACAAGATTATATAAAATTCCTTCCGAATGAAGAGGTCTTCCTAGGGTATTCCCAGAAAATTCAAGATAAACATTTTCTTTGTCATGTAAATATCTTTATGCTCGACCATGCCAAAATGTAGTATTTATACGACTGGTAGCAGTACTTTAATGGACCTCATTAAAGTACACCTGTCCATTAAAGTATTAGTATTTGACCAATCAGAAGTGGCCACGTAACATTGTGAAAGCGCAAGTATCGATTATTCTGCGTATTACGTCTCACAACGCTAGCAACTTTGTTTGACACAGGTGCTACAAGGTCATTGTATTGTAACCATAGATAAAGGAATAACGATTGTAACACATCACTCAAACCAGAAACGAATACTTATGAAACCTTTAATTTAGATACGTAAACAGTCGTATGAAACTTGACTATATGGTGATTAAAACGCCCGTATGATAAATATTAACCTCGCTTCGCGCTCGCGTTTTAATTACTACAATTATAGTGTAGTTGCATAATATACTATTAATATATGGTATTTTGATCAAAATCGTTAGAGCCATTTTTTAGAAAATTAAAAGTTTCGAAAAATGTTACATGTAAAGAGTAGTTGGGGTGGAGTGATTTTCTTTAAAATCTTCGTGTCGCATCCTTGGAAGATACTGAACTCAAATACCAAGTTTGGTATTTATCCGACTTTTCGTTTTTGAGTTATGCTGTTCACAGTCACACAGACACATGCACACACCCGGACATATTTCCAAAAATGTGCTTTATTTGGATTCAGAGGGCCTTAATACATGTATTTCCGGTGAAATCTCGGTGTCGAATTTTTGGGTAGAATGCAATACCTTCTCTACCATTAGGTGCGTAGTAGAGAAAGCAAAAATGAAAACAAATATAAATATTGGATTATATATGAGGAAAGAATAAGTTTGCCTCCTACCTTTCCTGGCCTTTAAAAGTTCTAAGGCAAGAGACAATTTTTTTTTTATTCCAGTCAATCCATTAAAGCGTTAATGGCCTCGCTTTAACGTCTAATGCAATGCATTAGAAGAGCAGTAGTTACGAAAACGGGAATCACACTGATTAGTGTTATCACTTCAGGGTAGGGAACCTCTTACGTCATGAAGAGACATCGTTGTAACCAAGCACACCCATTCTTTATCCTTTGAAGGTGTACCTTAGTTGCGCATTACTCTAACAGGTTGGATAGTTAGGTTTTACAGAATGGAGGAAGCGTTTAAAAAAACGACTGAAACATGATTTTGCAACAGATGCAGAGTGCGAAACTTACGAAACATTGTAAACTTGTGACATTTGGCAAAGAAATTTTCAGAAATGGGTTTTGCAGCTAACGACAGGTCGTAGGGTCAAAAGAGGTGAAGGGGTGAGAGAGGCCGGAAGAATGTGGCCCCAGATAAAGACGGATATTTGCCTCTTCACTTAGTTTCCGAGTTATTTAAGAGTATTCAAAATTCAATCAGAATGAACAGGACTTTACATGCTATCAGAAACTTCAAGATGTACAATTTTCTTTCGTGTGAATTACTCAAAAATATAATCTTTTAATCTAAACCCTTAAAGCCGTTTTTGAGAAAGTAAAACAAAAATTCCTCTATGCATATATGGATGAATAATCTATTGTCCTATTTTACATGCTTAATTTACAATTTTGACGTCCTTCATTGATCTTAAGGCTTTCTAAACTTCCTTGCTTTTAAATATATTTACATAATTGAAAGTTAACAATTTGTTCACAAAGAAACTATCGTATACGAACGCTCCTTCCCTACAATGTAGTGTACATAAGAAGCTCCAATATAGAAAATGACACTAATTTGCAATTCATTAGTTGTTGATTGGGCACGGAGTGCTTGAGCACTTGGTTATTCAGCTACCGGGACCACTTTATGGTGAAATTATACATTGTCTGAAATAATTTTTGATAAAATGCCTAAAAGCTCTTTCTCCCCTAATTTATTAACATTTTTCATCCATTTGCTTTTCACTTTTCCTAAATAAATACCAATCCCCATTATAGCAGTCGCTAGTATTTCTCTTATTATTTTGCCTTAATCCTTTTAGTCGTTACTAAAAGTCATAAACATCAGGTATGATGTTAGGGACATTGTCATTAAAATAATACACTATACTATGAATACACAACTTACACATTGCACATTAATATCACACAAAACAGTTTAAAATAGGTTAAAAGTAATAACATTCAAAATATTCATTAACATCACAAAAGTGATTTTGGAGCAGTTATTCAAACAACTCTATTTTGGGCTTATTCACTCTCTCATTTTATATGGGATTGAATTATGACGGAATACATCAAAACAAAATCCTCAGAAGGTCTTCATATTGCGGGAAAAAAAGCTGTAAGTGTCTTGGGGGTCTAAAGTACAATGAATCCTGCAAAAGCACATTCAGAGCACAAAATATTCTCACATTACCAATCCTTTTTATTTACAGAACAATTTTATACTTATTGAGGTACAAATTTCCAATGGAAACTACGTCAGATATCCACACCCATAATACAAGGGGAAATCTATCACTAAACCTTCCTAGAATCAGATTACATCTATCAGAAAAGGTTCCTAGTCATATGGGTGCAAAGGTTTACAATGCACTGCCTCAACACAGAAAAGCCTGTGTAAATTATAATAAATTTAAGAACTGTCTTAAAAACTATTTAATAAATGAAGCTTTTTATAGCGTAGATGAATATTTAATTCCTACATTCTTAATCTAACTTCCACATACCTACATAGTAATATAAAATCTGTAAATACTACATTTGGTATTGTAATATCAATTTGTACATGACTTGTAATTTATTATGTATCATTTGTATATATTCATGTGTTTTTTATTCTTCTATAATGCGTAATTAAAATCGTTTACACTACATTTTAGTTTTAATGTGTGTCCAGTATTTTAAGTGTATACATTGTATCTATACTCTATATAATTTATTATCTGTATTTGTTGTATATTGATGTAATGCACGACACGGTACAATATATGATACATAAGTTACCTTGTATATTAGTAATGTATAATGTATGTATGACATGGTTCAATTGCGTATCACACTGCATTGACCAACAATAAATTCAAACTCAAACTTGAGCTTAAAATTATTAAACCCAACAGTTCTGCCCTCTGAGGCAGTTGGTTGACCAAGGCATCGCCATCTGATGCAACGAGCTTTTAGATTCTGTCAACCTGACAGGACATTCCACAAGCAAATGGTTATTTCTTGTGGAATAATCAAATATCTGGATTCTATTAACATAACTACTTTCTGAATTTTTTCTTTTATCTCAATAGGCAATAACAAGTATTAAAAAAAATGAAAACAGTTAAAATCTTCTCGCCTACAAACAAGGATTTGCAGTGAACATCATCGACTGATCTATGAGAATACGTAAAGTCGTGTTTTGTAATTTAAACACTTTGGATATACTAGGCAGAACTGTTGCCCCTGATATAAATCCATATGTTAGCACACTGTGAAAACATTCGTAATTTGCATGCTTTAAATATTCCTTAGGAATATGATTTTTAAGCGCCTAAGTAAGTAAATAACTCTTGAAAATTTGGCACAAATATTGTCTATATGAGCTGAGCATGTCAACTTCGAGTCGAGATTTATTCTTAAGAGCTTAACATTACTTACATGTTTTGATTATTACATAAAGAAAATAATATATGCGTAGTTTCACTCTCATTGAGCAAAAAATCATTTCTTTGAACCAATCAGAGCCTACTTTAAGAAATTATTGATGGTTGTATGTACTCTTAAGATCACGATTACTAAAATAAATTGTGATATCATTTGCGAATAATATGAAATCACCAACAGTATTATAAGGTAAGTCATTTACCATAGAAAAAAAAAAAAGTCGTGGACCGTTCGACTTTGTTAGGAACAGGCGGAGAGAGCGGATTACGCCGGCCACCCTATAATTGATAGTTGGCGTTCTCCATTCTACATTTCAATTTGTACAATGCCTATCTCTATTCTGGGTTTAGAGAACTTGCCTCCTAATCTGAAGGTTCCTGGTTTGGGTCTGAGTTGGGGAGAGTTACCAAAATAGGTTTTTTTCTTTTACTTTATCTGCCACATACGTAGTAGATAGAGAAGGTATTGCATTCCACCCAAAAATTCGATATCGAGATTTCACCGGAAATACATGTTTTGATACTTCCTGAATAAAAAAAACGCATTTTTAGAAAAAGGTCCGTGTATGTATGCGTGTTTGTATGTCTGTGTGCGTGTGTTAAAATAGCATAGCTCGAAAACTAAAAGCCGGATAAATACCAAAAATGGTATATAAGTTCAGTATCTTCCAAAGATGCGACACCAAGATTTGCATGGCACAGTTTTAGAAAATTTTATTTTCTGAAACATAGCTCTAACGATTTATTAAAAATGTCATATATTAAAGATATTTGCATTACAAATAAAACGTACATCTTGAATTTTCTGGGAATAGCTTGAGAAGTTCTCTTCATTTGAAAGGAATTTTTTATAATCTTGTACAACTGGTAAACGTAGAGCCTCAGAGAAAATTTACTACAAAAAAAATGTAGATCTCTTTAAAATATACAGTTTATTTCAAACAACTTTTTTGTGGCATTACCCATTTCGAGATATCCTAAATTAATGGTTGGCATTGCTCAATACTTCGTCGTTCCTTTATAGTTCTGTCGACATTCAGTTGTTTCTTGCGATGTCATGGAAAGAGTATGGAATTTTAAGGCCGGCATATTGCGTCCTGTTCTTAAACATTTGACTGTGGCTGTTCGCTTTGCATCTATAACGAAATGTGTAATTTAGTTATTTACGCAAATATTTATTTCCATTAAACTGAAGTAGAAAGACAAAAATATCTGATGTGTTGTATTCAATGACTTTCTCTACCTACTATCGATTATTAGTGGGTATACAGATTATTCTTACAAAAGTTATTTTCCTATCTACTCCATTTTAATCGAGGAACCTTTCCGGAAAAAGCTGCATTACACATTTTGTTACAGCTACAAAGGGAATAGCGATAGTCAAATGTTTAAGACCTGGACACCATATGCTGGCCTTAAAATTCCACACTCTTTCAATGTAATCGCGGGAAAACACTGAAAATCGACAGGACTTAAAGGAATGGCTAAGTATTGAACAATTCGTACTATTAATAACGGATATGTCGGAAATATCTGATACCACAAAAGAAACAAATCTGAGGTGTTACACTCACATGACTTTCTCTACTCTTGTACAAACTATTTTTACAAACGCTTATTCTCCATATGCTTCATGTTAATCGAGATAAACATTTGCAGACTCTATCTTATTGCTAATTTTCTTGTAGATGTAAGGGGAATATACATTTACAAGGGCAATATAGAAATACAGTAGCCTGTAAGCATACACATATCTCTTAATAGCTGGTTGCTAGGTGCAGCACCATTCCCTTTGCCACAGATTAATACTCTTTGCATATCCAAGACAAAAAAATCTGATGTGTTACACTCACATGACTTTCTCTACTCTTGTACAATCTATTTTTACAAACGCCTATTCTCCATATGCTTCATGTTAATCGAGATATCGAGATGTCAATCTTACTGCTAATTTTCTTGTAGATGCAAGGGGAACATGGTAGCTTTTAAGCGATGGTCAAATATTTTAACGCTGGTTGCTATGTGGCGCATTCCATTCTCTTTGCAAGTCCAGGACATAAATAAATGAATAACGAATTTGAGAAAAAGTATAAGTATTGGAAAATTTAAGGGAATAACAAGCAATATCTCGAAAACGGTTCACTCAACAAAAGAAATGTATATGACATAAGTTGTGTATTTTAACGAGATCTACATTTTTTGTGTAGTAAAATTTTTTCTATCTCTTATGGTTTACCAGTTATGCAAAAGTCGTTCACAATGAAGAATACTTTTGGAGACATTCCCAGAAAATTCGAGATATACATTTCATTTCTCATGCCATTATCTTAAACATATGATATTTTCATCAAAATCGTTAGAGCCATTTTTGAGAAAATTTAAATTTTC
Source organism: Deroplatys truncata (assembly GCA_030765065.1). Taxonomy (NCBI): domain Eukaryota; kingdom Metazoa; phylum Arthropoda; class Insecta; order Mantodea; family Mantidae; genus Deroplatys; species Deroplatys truncata. The sequence continues at coordinate 74,163,337 of CM060975.1, read as the reverse complement.
GAAAAATGTTCCATGTAAAGGGTAGTCTGGGGTGGGGGCATTTCCTTGAAAACCTTCGTGTCACATCTCTGGAAGATACTGAACCTAAATACCAAGTTTGGTGTTTATCCGACTGTTCGTTTTTGAGTTATACTGTTCACAGACACACACACACACACACACACACACACACACACACACAGAGAGAGAGACACACACACACACAGACACACACACGGACATGTTTCCAAAAATGCTTTTTTTGGATTCAGGAGGTCTCAAAACATGTATTTGTGGTGAAATCTCGGTATCGAATTTTTGGGTGGAATGCAATACTTCCCCTACTTACTATACGTAGTAGAGAAAGTAAACATGAATAACGAATTCCCATTTGAGAAAATAAGTATTGAAAAATTTAAGGGAATAACAAGCAATATCTCTAAAATGGTTCACTCAACAAAAAAAATGTATATGACATAAATTGTGTATTTTAACGCGATCTACATTTTTTGTGTAGTAAACTTTTGTCTATCTCTTATGGTTTACCAGTTTACCAAAAGTCGTTCATAATGAAGAATACTTTTGGAGACATTCCCAGAAAATTCAAGATATACATTTTATTTGTCATAAAAATATCTTAAACATATGATATTTTAATCAAAATCGTTAGAGCCATTTTTGAGAAAAATAAAATTTTCGAAAAATCATCCATGTAAAGGGTAATCTGGGGTGCCGGGATTTTCTTGAAAACCTTCATGTCGCATCTCTGGAAGATACTGACCCTAAATACCAAGTTGGGTGTTTATCCGACTGTTCGTTTCTGAGTTATGCTGTTCACAGACAGACACACAGACACACACACGGACATTTTTCCAAAAATGCTTTTTTTGGATTCAGTGGGTCTCAAAACATGTATTTCCGGTGAAATCTCGGTATCGAATTTTTGGGTGGAATACAATACTTCCCCTACTTACTATACGTAGTAGAGAAAGTAAAAAGGTTATTTGAAATAAATTGTGTGTTTTAAAGAGATTTAAATTTTTACTTTCTCTACTACGTATAGTAAGTAGGGAAAGTATTGCATTCCACCCAAAAATTCGATACCGAGATTTCACCGGAAATACATGTTTTGAGACCTCCTGAATCCAAAAAAAGCATTTTTGGAAACATGTCCGTGTGTGTGTGTGTGTGTGTGTGTGTGTGTGTGTGTGTGTGTGTCTGTGCCTGTGTGTGTGTCTGTGAACAGCATAACTCAAAAACTAACAGTCGGATAAACACCAAACTTGGTATTTACGTTCAGTATCTTCCAGAGATGCGACACGAAGATTTTCAAGAAAATCCCCCCACCCCAGACTACCCTTTACATGGAACATTTTTCGAAAATTTTAATTTTCTCAAAAATGGCTCTAACGATTTTGATGAAAACATCATATGTTTAAGATAATGTCATGAGAAATGAAATGTATATCTCGAAATTTCTGGGAATGTCTCCAAAAGTATTCTTCATTGTGAACGACTTTTGCATAACTGGTAAACCATAAGAGATAGACAAAATTTTACTGCACCAAAAATGTAGATCGCGTTAAAATACACAACTTATATCATATACATTTTTTTTGTTGAGTGAACCGTTTTCGAGATATTGCTTGTCATTTCCTTAAATTTTCCAATACTTATACTTTTTCTCAAATTCGTTATTCATTTTTTTATGTCCTGGACATGCAAAGAGAATAAAATGCGCCACATAGCAACCAGCGTTAAAATATTTGACTATCGCTTAAAAGCTACCATATTCCCCTTGCATCTACAAGAAAATTACCAATAAGATTGACATCTTGATATTTCGATTAACATGAAGCATATGGAGAATAGGCGTTTGTAAAAATAGATTGTACAAGAGTAGAGAAAGTCATGTGAGTGTAACACATCAGATTTTTTGTTGTTGAGTGAACCGTGTTCGAGATATTGCTTGTTATTCCCTTAAATTTTCCAATACTTATACTTTTTCTCAAATTCGTTATTCATGTTTACTTTCTCTACTACGTATAGTAAGTAGGGGAAGTATTGCATTCCACCCAAAAATTCGATACCGAGATTTCGCCGGAAATACATGTTTTGAGACCTCCTGAATCCAAAAAAAGCATTTTTGGAAACATGTCCGTGTGTGTGTCTGTGTGTGTGTGTGTGTGTGTGTGTGTGTGTCTGTGTGTGTGTCTGTGAACAGCATAACTCAAAAACGAACAGTCGGATAAGCACCAAACTTGGTATTTAGGTTCAGTAACTTCCAGAGATGCGACACGAAGGTTGTCAAGAAAATCCCCGCACCCCAGACTACCCTTTACATGGAAGATTTTTCGAAAATTTTAATTTTATCAAAAATGGCTGTAACGATTTTGATTAAAATATCATATGTTTAAGGTATTTTCATGAGAAATGAAATGTATATCTCGAATTTTCTGGGAATGTCTCCAAAAGTATTCTTCATTGTGAACGACGTTTGCATAACTGGTAAACCATAAGAGATAGACAAAAGTTTACTACACAAATAATGTAGATCGCGTTAAAATACACAACTTATGTCATATACATTTCTTTTGTTGAGTGAACCGTTTTCGAGATATTGCTTGTTATTTCCTTAAATTTTCCAATACTTATACTTCTTCTCAAATGCGTTATTCATTTTTTATATGTCCTGGACATGCAAAGAGAATGGAATGCGCCACATAGCAACCAGCGTTAAAATATTTGACTATCGCTTAAAAGCTACCATATTTCCCTTGCATCTACAATAAAATTAGCAATAAGATTAACATATCGATATCTCGACTAACATAAGCATATAGGGAATAAGCGTTTGTAAAAATAGTTTGTACAAGGGTAGAGAAAGTCATGTGAGTGTAACACATCAGATTTTTTTATGTCCTGGACATGCAAAGAGAATGGAATGCGCCACATAGCAACCAGCGATAAAATATTTGACTATCGTTTAAAAGCTACCATATTTCCCTTGCATCTACAAGAAAATTACAAATAAGATTGACATCTCGATATCTCGATTAATATGAAGCATATGGAGAATAGGCGTTTGTAAAAATAGATTGTACAAGAGTAGAGAAAGTCATGTGAGTGTAACACATCATATTTTTTGTGTTGTTTTCGTCTATCGCTCAACGTATATCAGTTATATAAGAATATATGAAAGTCTTTTCGAATTAAGAGGTCTTCAAACGCTATTCCCAGAAAAATCCTGATATACATTTATTTGTCGTGTAAATATCTTTAATATATGGTAGGATGTAGGATGCGTTTATCGGAGGGGGACATCTCGCCACTACGACCAGCTGGATCTATTGTGGCTACATCTCCCGGAGGCAGGGATGAGATGAAGGAGTAGTAGGAGGTCGCAGGTAGACAGGCCCACAGAGACGCGCAGAAGTCCCTAATATTTCCAATTTGAACATCCGCGCAGACGAAGCGACCCTAACGGGCGGGACAACGCACCCTGACGTTCGCGGGGAGAAATCTTTCCAATACCAAACAACTGCCCGACACCGCCAGCACAACAGGACCCGAAAACACACCGGAAACGTGAGAGGAAGAGATGAAATGAGAGGAAATGGGGGAAAGAAGAAATTGTGGCCGAATATTCCACCCCAGCATTCGCCTAAAACCACGAAAACCCCCATGGTCAAGAATGGGCAATCACCAGGAATCGAACTCGGGACCTCCCGAATGCGGGCCACAGTACCGTTGCCGCCTGAGCCATCCCGCTTGGTTTTAATATATGGTATTTTAATCAAAATCGTTACAGCCATTTCTATAAAACCAAATATTTCGAAAATTGTTCCATGTAAAGGATAGTTTGGGGTGCAAGATTTTCTTGAACGCCTTCGTGTCGCGCCTTTGGAAGGTACTGAGCCTAAATACCAAGTTTGGTATTTATCCGACTTTTCGTTTTTTAGTTATGCTGTTCACAGACACACGCGCACACACACACACACACACACACACACACACACACACACACACACACACATGCACACGGAAGGTTTTCCAAAAATGCTTCTTTGGATCTAAGAGGCCTCAAAACATGTATTTCCGGTGAAATATCGGTATTGAATTTGGGTGCAATGCTATACCTTTTCTATCTACTGTACGTGGTAGAGAAAGCTTTCGTAAGAATAATTTGTATACCCACAAATGAACGAAAGATGATAGAGAAAGTCATTAAGATTAACACATTTGATTTTTAAAAACGGTCTCTGTGTGTGTGTGTGTGTGTGTGTGTGTGTGTGTGCGCGCTCGCGCGCGCGCGCCCGTGAACAGCACAACTCAAACATCAAAAGTCGATAAATACCAAACTTGATATTTAAGTTCCTCTTCATTCGGAAGGGATTTGTATACTAACCTTGTATAACTGCTAAACGTTAAGCGATAAATGAAAACGCACTACACAAAAGAAAATGTAGGGCTCCTTAAAACACACCATTTATTTGCAAAAACCTTATAGCATAAGCTATTTCCGGGATACCCGGTATTAATGGTCCAAATTGTTCAATTGTCATTCTTTTGAAGTCCTGTCGATTTTCATCTGTTTCTCGCGATGTCATGGAAAGAGTATGGAATTCTAAGGCTAGCGTATAGCGTCCAGTTCTAAACCATTTGGCTATTGCTATTCCCTTTGTGTCTATAGCGAAATGCGCAATGTAGCTATTTCCGCAAAAATTTACTTCGATTAAAATGAAGGAGATAGAAAAGTAAGCTTTCATAAGAATGGTTTTTATATCCAGTAATAAATTATGGACGGTGGAGAAAGTCATGTGAATGTAACACGTCAGATTTTTTTCTTCTGGTTTTTCTCTTATTCTAAAGAGACAAACAATGAGTAGCTCCAAGATCTCTGAACCGTTGGGTGATTTAATGATACTCATTCATTGGTCTGTAAAAACTAGCTGTTCACTGGATCTTTATCTAAACAGCTTTTTTTTAATACAGAACACCACAAATAATGTATTTCCAATGAAATCTCCATATCAAATTTTTGTGTTAAATGAAATGCACTGAGTGACCAAACGTCATGGAAAGGCACTGTATGTGATGTTAATAATGAGTTGCTCCCTCACAACTGCAGCAATACGTCGAAGCATTGACTCTACAAGGTATTAGAATCTTTCTGGAAGGATATGAACCCACGCATCCTGTAGTGCTACCCACAATTGCTCTTGTGTAGTTGGTGCTGGGTTCAGGAAACGTACACCAGCATTCGACAGTATCCCATAAATGCTCAATTGGATTCAGATTGGGTGATCTGGAGGGCCAAACTATAGTCGTAACTTCCCTGGAGTGCTCATCAAACCACCTGCGTGACACCAAAGAGCAGTGACATGTCGCATTGTCCTGTTGAAATAGGACATTTCCATCAGGGTACTCTAGTGCCAGAAAGGGATGCATATGGTCTGAAAGGATGTCCACATAGCGTGCACTTGTCATTGATCCCTGTAGCCGAACAATGGGGCCTAATTGCGACCATGAGAACGTAGCCCAGAGCATAACTGAGCCACCTCCTGCCTGAACACAACCTTGTTGACACGCAAGATCCATAGCTTCATGGGACATACGTCATACTCTCAGGCGCCCATCAGCTCGATACAACTGGAACCGGGATTCATTGGACCATACCACACGCCGTCACTGTTTCATGGTCCATTGCCGATGTTTGCGGGTCTATGAATGTCGTTGAGGTCTATGTCGAGGTGTCAGCAAAGGAACACGAGTTGGTTGTCGGCTGTTGAAGCCTATGCAGTGCATTTGGCTCCTTACAGTCTTGCTGGAAATGGGTTTCTGACTCCCAACATTCAACTGGGCGGTGATCTGACTCACAGTAGTCCTTCGAGCGCCCTGTATGGTTCTGCTGAGGCGACGTGATGTCCGTTCGTTAATCACCTGTCGTCTTCCTGTGCGGCGGGTTTACGCGTGTGGTAACATTCTCTCTGCGATATTGAAGATTCTCTCTAGACAATGTTGACCTTCATGTAATCTCCGATGTGCTATGACCCATGCATCGTGCATCGATCATCATCCCACGTTCAAAGTCGGTTAACACGGGACGTGTTGCCATGTTCACTACACACGTGTCTGTGACAGACTGCTCAGATATCGCGTCTACACACGCGCCTTACGCCCCATCTAGTCGTAACACTCGGAAGACATACACGGCACACATTCTAATGTAACAAACCTTCCCGTGACTTTTGGCTACTCGGTGTATTTCCTCTAATGTACGTATGGTAAGAGAAATGCAAAGAGAAGTCTGGAAAAAGTAACTAATGGTTTGTGTAATCTTTCTTCGCTCACGTGGTCTTTCGGCACTCTCCGCCTGCAGTCGTGATATGAAGCCACTTGTTTTCGGTCTGTAACGTCAGATGACTATCTAGTGTCTTGGCTAATAGAAGTAGCGTTTAAAGAGAGTAGAGATTAGCTTTGCTTCTGTCCTCTAAAGTCTAAACAAACTCAAAACCAGTCTTAAACTTCGAATAAAGCATACGATAAATTAAACCTATAATGGAATACTCTGTTCAGCACTCGGTGTCGTTAATCCCTAACCCTGTGGAATAACTTGACGTAAGCACCACGACTAGTATTGGGCAATCCGAATGAAAATTATCGAGTCATTCGAGATAGTCGCAAACAACCGAATTTTTCGGTAGCTTCCGTCAGCATTCGTGTTTTATTCGGTTTAAGCAACCAATAAGATTGCAGGAATATAAGACCCTGTCAATTACATTATTACATCTAAAACAATGAATCACGCACCTTCTTATGCCAGTAATTTTAATACCGTTCGCATACAGATAATGCTGCCCTCGGCTGAGAGATTTTCAAACCACTAAACCCTCCGCTCTTAATCTCACAATCAAAACCTGCTGTGTGTATGTTGGATTCACCGATAACGGTGCAATCATAGCTATAAAAGAATTAGAAAATACTATATTATATGAACTTAAATTGTAGTTGGGGAGAAAATTAAGAATAAGGAATTGCTTTACTCATCTTAAGGCTGCCGTCATGCCGTCGACTTCCGTGCGAATTATAATAATACAAATTTGTATCATAAAATTTCACTTTTTTGCTCCTGTTAATTGCATTTCAAAATAAATCTCAATAAATTTAATATCACTACATAAGTTAGATAACAAAAGGAAAATAAATAAAGCAAAATAAAAATGGTTAATTAATTTAGGTTATGAAACATGCTGAATTTTAGAGGTTAAATTGCACAGAGTTGGATTTGTGCCATCAACAATATATTCAATAACTCAATTTTAACAAAGTAAAATTATACAAGTGTTTAGAACAAATACCACAAATAATATGGTGTGTGGTGCAATACTGCGTTTAAATACCAAAATACTGTTTTGATAATTTTGTGTGTACTGGCGCTGTTACTATTGTTCAAGCTCTGTTTAACTACTGTTCAACTTCGCAAAATGCATGAATGATACTTGAGCTTTATATCAAATGCCATTCACTAGATTACTTTAGGGAGCCGTTAAAATATTTAATAAACTAAAATCATTCCACCAGTTCTGCACCATTTAGCAATGAATTTTTACTTTCTCTACCACGTACATAGTAGGTAGAGAAGGTATTGCATTCCACCCAAAAATTGATACCGAGATTTCAACGGAAATATATGTTTTGAGGCCGAACTGAATAAATAAAAAAAAAGGCATTTTTAGAAAAAGATCCGTGTATGTGTGTGTGTGTGTGTGTGTGTGTGTGTGTGAACAGCATAACTCAAAAACGAAAAATCGAATAATACCAAACTTGGTATTTGGGTTTAGTACCTTCCAAAATACGACACAAGATTTTTAAGAAAATTCCCTCATCCCAAACTATACTTTACATGGAAGATTTTTGGAAACGTTTGATTTTCTAAAAATGGCTCTAACGATTTTGATTAAAATACTATTAATAAAGATATTTACATGACAAATAAAATGTATATCTTGAATTTTATGGGAATAGCCTGTGAAGTCCACTTCATTCGGAAGAATTTTGTATAATCTTGTACAACTGGTAAACGTTAGGCGATAGACGAAAACTTATTTAAAAAAAAATCTCTTTAAAACACACAATTTTTTTAATTGTTCAACACTGTCATTCTTTTCATATCTTTTCGAGTCGTCCTTCGTGGTCAAGGGGTACTATGCCAGCCTCGTAATAGTTCCCGACGTCGCGGGTTCAAACCCGGCGGAGGGCGATGGATTTTTTCGGGCGTAAAAATCCTCAGCATGGCTTCCTTCGGAAGCGAAGTAAAGCCGGTGGTCCCATGTCGTAGATTTACGGCACATAAAAGAACCTCAAGCCTGATAAAGAGGCCTTGAGCAAAATTACCGGTCTTTCACGCCCAAAATAGAATGGGACGCTAAGGACCACAGCAGTTAAAGAGCGTCCATAAATAAAACTCAGTTTAATTTTAAGTTCTTAAACATTTGACTATCGTTATTCCCTTTATATTTATAATGAAATGTGTAATGTAGCTATTTTGGGAAAGTTTTATCTAGAATAAAATGAAGAATATAGGAAAATAAACTTTCGTAAGAATAATTTGTATACCTTCTAATAAGCGCTGGAGGGTAAAGAAAGTCATGTGAATGTAGCACATCAGATTTTTGTTATTGGCACTGCACTGTGAATTTTGCAAATAATTGGTAGGTATTAAATTTTGTAAACCATTTATTATAATTTTAGTTAAAGAGTAACAAGAGAAAAATGCTGCGACAAAAAGAGTTACAAAAACTGAACATGCATGGATTTTATACGCAACTAAAAACAATTAAAGTCAAATTGCTATTATGCTTCAGCACGTTAGTCCATTTTCGAAAATTATAATTACATTTCAGTGAACACAGTGATGGGCAATCTGAATGAAAACTATCGAATTATTCGATATTCGCCAAACAAACGAATTATTGCGTAATTTCCACCCGCATTCGATGTTTCATTCGCTTTACCGATTGTTCTGCGGATCTTCAAAGCTATAGTAGTTTTCATTCGGCTTTAACCAATGAGGTTGCGCGAATATAAGATCCTGCCATCTATAACGTTACTTCTAAAACTACGAATAATGCGCTTTCCCATGCGAGTGATTTTAAAACCATTTGCCAACATACAGATAATGCTGCGACCTGATGGGAGGTTTTCAAACCTCTGATAATCACCCAACCAATCGATAATGTGATGTACAGCACAGATTAATGTGGTATCATAAGATAAATACGATTATCGCTATGAAGGAATAAGCAAATACATTAGCCTCATTTACAGGGGGGAAAAGAAAGTTAATTCATCTTATGGCTGGCGTAACGCTGTCGACTTCGCAAATTACAGTAATAATTTTCATAACTTTTCACTTATTTTTACCCAAGTTAATTACATATCCAAATAAATGTCATTCATTCATTCATTATCTGTTTACCCTCCTCTTATGTAGGACTTACACCCCCCAGGACTTACAAGCGGGTGCCTGGGGTCAGAGGCCCGTCGAGGAGCAGACACTCATGGATCAGATAGAGTATCCAGGATGGGTGATCAGCCCGATGCCTGGTATGGGATGAAGGAAGTAGATGAAACGAAATGTTGGCGAAATGGATGAAAGGAAAGGTGATGATGGAGCAGTTGGTGGAATGAATGGCGGGGGAAACCGGAGAACCCGGAGAAAACCCGCCCATACGCCGCTTCGTCCACCACAAATCCCACATGCAGGTCCCGGGGAGTGAACCCGGGTCGCCTCGGTGGGAGGCGAGCGGTCTAACCACTCGGCCACGGCGCCGCCCAAATAAATGTCAGCTATTAAAAATATTAATAACACTGCATAAATATGGTTACGAAAGGAAAATTAATAAAGCAAAATAGAAATAGTTAATTTGGTTATAACACCATATATGAATTTTGCAGGTTAAATTGCACGCAGTTTGCGATAATTGGGAGTAGGAAAAAATTGTCAGCTGAGCAACACGTTTGGAAGTTGTATGCATTTATTAATTACCCATAGACTCAACCAAAAACAATTAAAGTCCACTTGCTATGTTTTTAAACACATCAGCTCAGCGCAGAATATAGACTAACCCACCACACTCATAATACAAATTATGAATAAATCGTGCAACTAATAACTGTGTAATGTACATCTTTTACTTCATTGACTAATTAACAATTACCCCTTTAGGGTCATAATTGCGTTTCTGGACCACATGAAAACTGCATGTTTATATCTGCGTTGCAAATGTTATTATTACGCAAAGTAGAACCGAATACATACAACCGTACTATCGACTGAACGACTATCGATCGAATGAATACCGTAACTTATTGCAACGACTACCGTTTATACGAATGCCAAACCGAATGAAAACTATCGCATGAAAGCATTCGGTTGTTACCGGACAATCCGAATGTTGGGCAATCCGAATGAAAACTATCGAATTATTCGATAATCGCAAACAACCGAATTATTCCGTAGTTTCCGTCAGTATTTGATACACAATTCGATGTTCCATTCCGTTTACCGATTATACTTGCGGTGCTTAAACGAGTTTTCATTCGGTTTATCCAACCAATAAGATTGGAGGAATATAAGGCACTGCCATCTATATTACTACATCGAAAACAATGAATGACGCATTTTCCCCATGCGAGAAATTGTAATACCATTCGCAAATATATAAATATTGCCATCTGCTGAGAGATTTTGAAAACATTAAACCCCCTGTAAATCATATACTCAAAACCTGTTGCGTGTATGGTGGAATATATTCGCCGATATCCATGCAATCATAGCTATGAAGGAATGAGCAAACGAGATATTACGAGGGCTGATCAATAAAGACAGATTGATTTTTTCCTGTTGCTTTCTTGAGAGTTTCCTGTCTCTACCATGAATATTTGAAAAGAGCGGGGTTTCATGTATAATGTCCATAGGCGGCAGCACTCTCGTATCGGTAGGTTGGTAGTAATGCTGTATATTGTTGACCCTAGTTGAATTTCGCATACCACAAAATGAAGGTGACACAAGAGGAGCAATAAAATTTTGTTTTCGTTTAAATCATACAGTCTCTGAAACTTTGGAAAAGCTGAAGCAAGCATACGGTGAAGATGCACTACCTTGTGCAACAGTGTTTAGATGGTTCAAAGACTTCAAAGTAGAGCGAGTCTCTGTGCTAAGAAAGGTGGGCCTGGTGCTTCGGCTTCTGCTATGACTGAAGTCAACATCAACACAGCTGCTGTGATTGTTGTTCCCACTCACACCACTGTTACAGGCGTACTACACGTCAGTATTGGCTACACAGAGGAAGCACATTGCAAGGAAACATCCAGAACTTATCACAACAACGTGCGGCCTCACGTTGCAAATCAAGTCCAGGAATTTTTGGCTAAATTCAACATTACCTGTGTGCCGCATCTGCCTTATAGCCCCAATCTTGTTCCCTGTGATTTCTTTTTATTCCCATCACTAAAGGCAAAGCTCCGGGGCATTCGATTTAAGAGCACTGAAGCAGTGCTGAAGAAAAGTGAGGCGATTCTCAAAGACCTGACAAAGAATGGCCTGTACCATGTGTTCGAGGACTGGCAGAGACGCTATAAAAAGTGCATTCGAGTAGGAGAGGACTACTTTGAAAAAGACCATGTCAACATTGAAATGGAGTAATAAATATCTGTGAACAAAAATTAGTCTCAGTCTTTATTGATCAGCCCTCGTATATTAACTTAAATTGTAGTGGGGGCGGGCAGGGTGCGAATCAGTTCTTTTTGCTGTGAGAGGGAAAATGTTTAGCCAATATTTTTACACACAGACATTGAAAAAAAGGTAATTTTTCTTAATTTTGTAGTATGTGAACTACACTATAATTACATAGTTAATTTATTGATCAGTGGCCATTTACTATACATAGGACATTTAAAAACTCAAAGAAAAATAAAATTAAGCAAACTACATCATTTATTGTACCTTAAAGAAAGAGCTTGCTTGCATGAGAGGATATCCTCTTCTCCTGTCGATGAGTGAGGCATAACTGTGAAGGCCCTCTTACCCAATCAGCTGCAAACTACTGGGCTGGTAAGTCCTCTAAAGCAGGCCCATTTATTGATACAAATATTGAGGATGATAGTGTCACTAAGGATTCTGTTCCTTAGTTTTGTGAGCGTACATTCATTAAAGTGACTCCTCTTTCGCACTCTGCTGAAGACACAGGTACAACTTTTATTCTGTTAAATAACTCCTTCAATAAATCTGCAAAAGTTTTCTTTATTTCCTTATACAATCGAAATTCCTTAATTGTTTTTGAAACAACAGAATCTTCATCTTTATCAAGGATTTTTAATGGATAACAAAACGCTTTAATCTTGCTATCACCAAACAGAACAAGCTCAGTGCAACCTTTAAGCTACCGTGATTGGTTTAATATTTCGCAGTCTTTAAAAAACTGACTGGCATTTGAGAATCTTGCACTCAAATTGTCAGTTAAGCCTTGTAAAAACTGCCATCTGAAGCTGTTAAAAGTATCTCTATTTTTCATGGATGGTTCTTTTATATCTTGATCCAGTATTTGGCCTTCCTGAATATTCCACATTTGCTGATTTAAGATAAATTCCTTCAGTCTCCTTCATGCAGTTAAGGAGGCAATAATACATTTATTTCAGAGGCAACCGACATTGCATCGGCATTTTGTGATAAGTGTTTTAGAACTTCTAAAGTGTCTCTGAATAATGTTAACTCTACAACAACGAAAGACCATATGGTAAACTTTTGTAACAATCCTTTATATTTTGCTTTGTGTTTTGAATTTAAGGAGTAATAATTTTCGTATTTTTCAAACATTTAACTATTGATGTCACTACAAGATGTGCTCTCTTGCATTTTTTGGGCTTGCCGAGAAAAGCAGTCCATAATGATTTAAAATGTAGAGGGATTGATATAGAATTAACATCATCGTTTACAGCAAGTTCAAGCTTGTGATTTAAACAATTAATAACAATCAGGTCTTGGTTATACTTATTCTTGAAAAATGTAATCACTCCTCTGTAAGCTCCTTGTAAAATGGCTGCACCATCTGAGGCCAGTCAAAGAAGAGGAGAATTGTATATAAAAAAAATCTGATGTGCTACACTCACATGACTTTCTCTACTCTTGTACAATTTATTTTTACAAACGCCTATTCTCCATATGCTTCATGTTAATCGAGATATCGAGATGTCAATCTTATTGGTAATTTTGTTGTAGATGCAAGGGAAATATGGTAGCTTTTAAGCGATAGTCAAATATTTTAACGCTGGTTGCTATGTGGCGCATTCCATTCTCTTTGCATGTCCAGGACATAAAAAAATGAATAACGAATTTGAGAAAAAGTATAAGTATTGGAAAATTTAAGGAAATAACAAGCAATATCTCGAAAACGGTTCACTCAACAAAAGAAATGTATATGACATAAGTTGTGTATTTTAACGCGATCTACATTTTTTGTGTAGTAAAATTTTGCCTAGCTCTTATGGTTTACCAGTTATGCAAAAGTCGTTCACAATGAAGAATACTTTTGGAGACATTCCCAGAAAATTCGAGATATACATTTCATTTCTCATGACATTATCTTAAACATATGATATTTTCATCAAAATCGTTAGAGCCATTTTTGAGAAAATTAAACTTTTCGAAAAATCTTCCATGTAAAGGGTAGTCTGGGGTGGGGGGATTTTCTTGAAAACCTTCGTGTCGCATCGCTGGAAGATACTGAACCTAAATATCAAGTTTAGTGCTTATCCAACTGTTCGTTTTTGAGTTATGCTGTTCACAGACACACACACAGACACACACACACACAGACACACACACAGACACACACACGGACATGTTTCCAAAAATGCTTTTTTTGGATTCAGGAGGTCTCAAAACATGTATTTCCGGTGAAATCTCGGTATCGAATTTTTGGGTGGAATGCAATACTTCCCCTACTTACTATACGTAGTAGAGAAAGTAAAAATACTCGTAGGTGCATGTTTCACCATCAAATATGCATTTAACATGTAAAATTAAAGTTGACTTATTTGAAATGATAGTGCTTTCATCAATAAGTAAACTAAACACACAGTCTGATCCAATATATATTGCACTAATGATTTCAACATTTTATTGGCAATAAAATTGATTATATTATCACTGCTGTGGTCTGAATGCATCATTTGTCCGATATTTATACCATTTAAACGCTGCAGTTTACATGCATCTGGGTAAAGTTTGAATGGCTCAGCTCTTTTACCAATTAAGCTGTACGAAAATTACATGCTGTTGCCTATATTTTCTCTGCATTTTTTCTTCCCACAGTCGAAATTCTTTCATTGATGTTCTCAGTCTTTCTTTTCCTCTTTCTTCCAGTATTTCTGTACATATTACACAAAACTTGTTTTTCCCATGATCACTAATTTTGTTGTTCAGTTTTTATTGTTTTTAGCATGTATCCCTTTGATGAAAGCCCTTTCAATGTGTAATTAGCAAAATAACAAATATTTAGTCCAAAATTTGCTATATTATATCAGTTTGCTATGTATAAAGTCGTTTTAATAACACTAGTGAACCGGTTTTACAGTATTTGAGCTCAATGTACGATGTGAAGAAAAAAAACTAGGTTGGCTAAGTGTATCCGATTTGAGTCAAAATTATAAACCTGCGGATTGTATTTTAACGGATGCGAAAGTAAATCTGAGAAGAAAATTCTTCGATTTATAGTCGGCGCCAATCAATAAAGGGATCGACAGTTACTAACAACGTGGCGGATAGCTTTAAAGGAAAAGAAACGGATGGATACGTCATAGCAACGATTAGAAGGACCAATTAGAACTAAGATGTTTTCATAGCAATGATAGACGCAAAAACCTTGTTGCCGTTGTAATATATGATTCATGACGTGCCTGGCGAGCGACCTTTGTAGTAACATGGTGTCTTCAAAAAATGAAGTTTTATTTATGGACGTTCTTTAACTGCTGTGGTCCTTAGCGTCCCATTCTATATTGGGCGTGAAAGACCGGCAATTTTACTCAAAGGCCTTTTTATCAGGCTTGAGGTTCTTTTAAATCTACGACACGGGACCACCGGCTTTACTTCCCTTCCGAAGGATGCCATGCTAAGGATTTTTACGCCCGAAAATATCCATCGCCCTCCGCCGGGTTTGAACCCGCGATCTCGGGAACTAGAGGCTAGCATGGTAACCACTACACCACAGAGGACGACATGGTGTCTTCTTCTGCTGTCGCTGCAGTTATAAAGAATGCCTTCCTTTAGCCCCAGCTTGCTACGTATTTGCATCAGTTTAGAGATTGCCTGTGTACTGACATGTCATTTCGCATCATCCTGTTCGTATGGTTATTTGTCTTGTGTTTATGTGTGTTGTGAGCATTTGCAATTGTGTTAACACTTTCAATGGATATTAAACAATGTCAAAAATAGTGACAAAGATAGCGCAGCCAAACGAAAACCTGAGCGTACTCACGAACCGAATAAAACTGTATTTGGTAAAGATATTCCAATTAAAGGACAACCGCGGGAAACAATATGCTCTGTGAGAGAATCAGGCATTTTCCCATTAGAATGAGCATAACAGGTACGTCTCTTTTGTTAACGCAGATATTTACACTGATATATTCTTACATATTCTATCCTTTGTATGTAAATTAATGATTGTCTGCGTATACGCATAAATATTACATACCCGCTCTACAATGCAGGCGCAACCCAATCGCCTTCGTACACAATTCTAACGCGCTCTCCACGTGGTCGGGATAAGCAGCAACGTCGCCTCCCTCTCCCTCCTTCTCACTCTCTCTCTCTCTCCGCGAAATGTCAGTCTCTTCCTTGATTGGCGGTGAGTATAGTAAAAACTGGCAAGATTTGTAAAGCATACAAGAGCACATAAACAGCAAGAAGGAAGCGATCTATTTTTCCCAATGCCTGTTGGTAAGTAGCATGTATGAATGTAATAAATAATGTAGAATAACCAAAATTAAACTCATAACATAATCAAAATTGCATTACATATAGGTTTATTTACAAAATAAAATTGCATTGACTGCTCATGAGTAATATTACATTTTGTAAGTCAGCTGTAGTTCGAATCTAGTCAATTTATGCATGATAACACTAATAATAATGGTCATTTTATGAGTGAAATAGTAGTGAAAGATAAAAAAAAGTCTATTTGGTAACCTAGTTGGGCTTTACACCTGTTAGAAAGCTAGGATTGAATGTCTTTCCCTTCCCATTTAAATATTAAATTCATTTTTGCATTCTTTGAATTTCAGGACTTGAATTTTTTATATATGGGCTACTGCAGCTCATTCTCCTGTTCAACACTTCCAGAAGCAGTATCCTAAGGATTATGGCACAGATTTCCTTTGTTCATCATTTGAAGTGAGTTGTATTTAACAGAATTTCCGTTTTGCTCTCATAAGCTAATGCCAGAGTTGTTGCCACATCTTTCTAAGTTATCTTTTTGTCTTTCCTTTTTCACAGTGAGATTACATTGTACACAACCATGAACATTTCTGGGACAGCATTACGCCATGGCCTAGTACTATGTGCTAAGATTAAACAGTTTTGCAAACTGCACAACGTTTTAGTGCTATTTTATCAAAGAAATCATTTAAATTTCCAAACTTTAGTAAAGAAAGATGTAAAACTTCTGGTATTGGATACTTCATAAGTTGTTGCAATGTTTCAGTCTGCACAATCTTACCATTGGTTTACTTGATATTTAGTTTAACTTATACACAGCTTGTGGCATTTTTTGTGTATCTTATACACAGAAAATATTTCTTTGTAAAACCATCTAGTTTCCACATTAAGTAAAAGAAAAATTTAAATAAAAAAGCAAGTTTTATAGTAAATAAAGTGGAAATGCTGTGCCATATTTACAAAATTAAATATTTTTTGCTCTGTGTTGCTGAATAACAACAAAAAAAAATAGTTGCTGCGAATGAATAGAGGATATGTTAAAAATAATAGGATAGTTTATAGTTCAAACTCTTGATTAATGCAGCAATTAGTGATGAAATGTCAGTCATGACTGTTGTAGATGCAAAGTCCATCACTTTAAAAGCACGTTTATTAACCTTATTATTTAATTATTGAAGGATTAATGAGGTTTTTTCTCCTTTATTTTTCTTTTTTGTTTAGCACAGTCACCATCTCAAGCTACCAGAAATATGCTGGCAGATATCCAAATTGTGGAGTCAAGCAAATTTGGGTATGTTGAGTTCCAGGATCACCCGCAAGACCATTATTAATATTGTACGAAGCTTTCTCTCTCACCTATACAGCAATTTGCTTTCATATAATATCAAACATTCCTTACAATTTGGAGTTTCATTTCAACAGCAGTTGAAAAATTAACTAAAACATTGAGGACTACTGCCGGAAACATGTTCTGAATTTTCAGAAAAAGTGAAGTTGGTGTTAGGCAGTTATTTCAGTGTATTGGTAGGTATTAGTGATTCTGTGGTAATAGCTTTAAAGTTAAAATTTTTGAGTTAATGTTATTAATAGATGAATATAACTACAGACATGCTTTTTCTGAAATGTTTGTTATTCACTAAATAAACAAAATAGTAGCAAGGACTTCAGTTAACGTTGTGATTCTTTTAACACCCTCATGTTGCAGAGAATGCAAAATGTCACCATTAGCAGCCCATATGAAAGGAGTTTTGAGCTTAAAGACAATAGCTTTCCTACATTACAGCTACCCTGCAATTACCATTTGAAACCTAGATTTGCTTTCACTGTTTTCATATACAAGACATTAAAGCAAAATAAAACAAAAGAATGCATATATTGTTTGTTAGGTTTTCTAATATAACATTACTGGAAAATTCCAACTAGGCAGCGTCATGAGAAATTGTGGATTTATCTGAACTTTGTGTTTGAAATATTTAACTTAATTTCATATGTCGTAAGGTTTATAACCTGTTGTTAGTAATGATATTACAGCAGGCATCATAAACTGGTTAATAGTTTGGGTTGTACCATTTTCTTGGCTATGAAGTCATGCAAATGGTTCTCTTACTTGCCATGCAAAGCAATGTTGGTATGGCAAGTATGATGAATGATGGTGCACCTCAAGTGGTTGTGAAAAAGCTCCTTTCATTTAAAAATTGTGAGCCATGAATAATGCTAAGGAAAATGTGTATTATTTATTAAGTTGTTATTCATTAAGTGTTATTAAGTCATAATTAATGTCAATATGATTTTTAAAAAAAGGCATAATTAGTGCAACTTCATGGGAGGGGCAAAAAGTTTTATAGTAATGAAACATATCGGTTTGCTGAGGAAACAAGAGTCATATGTATTGCAGTTTAATTTTTTTTTCTTTCTTCCCCCTGCCCACATCATGGTTTAGTAATGCATTTGCTGCACATTAATAAAATGTTTTAATCTGCTATTGTAGAAAGAAAGAATAATTATAAGTATTAAGAATCTAACAGTACAAAGAAAACAAGGAGAAACTATTTCTAATATGGTGCTCTTAAGATTGTCTTTATGTTCACAGCTGTACTAATGACAGCTGTGTGGTTCGAATCTATATTAAGCACGAAGTTGTTGAGTATTATGATTCCATAGACAAACTGAAAAATAATTTTTACTTCCTTTACCTCTGTTTTTTCAACTTCACTTCTTCATGTGCTATCTCGGGCACAGGTTTGAGTAAATGAGCACTTCTTGGTGCACCATGGAGCAGGGAGTCGATGGCCTGCATATTACAAGTTTTTATATTTAAATTGGACTAATAGCAAATAGCCTGTAAAACATTTTTAACCTTCTTTCACTTAAAACAAGGAGATAGAATTCATGGTGTTAGTGCTTATTCTAAGTATCTTGGCAATAGATAATAGATTAGGCTGCAACAGATATTCCAAATAAATACCCAACAAAGAGCAACAACTAATCACAAGTTAATTGCTAAGAAATTTATAATTTGGATAATGTACAAGCAGCTGTTAAAAATGTAATGCTTTTTAAATCTGCATCGTTGGACGTTATTGTAAGAAATTTTACTTAAGTTTATGTTGCATAAGTTGCTGCTTTATTAAAATAATTTTTTTGTATTCGAATAGTTGCTTTCTGTTTTTGCTGATGTATTTCATTTATTTTTCAATACACGTGTTAATGTATTATGTTCTTTGTACATGGTAGGGTATCATTTTTGTTATAATTGGTATATTATTGTAGAATGCAAACCAATGATATTTCGATCGTGTTGGTTAACAGCTTTTAAAATGATGAATGATAAACTGCTGTATACAATACAAAGAATACAGTTATATAATACTGTACCACTGCCTTTCCTATTTTCCCACTTAATTGAAAATGAGCATAAAAAGATAGCTAATTTAAGACAATTAAAAATGATCTCAACAGGAGTAAAGCAAACTGAAAGGAGTACAGGTTTTAAATAAAGTCACCTGTGCATTTAATGGCTTTCTCTCCAGGTTGAGAAAACTATTAAAAACTCAGGTGGTTTTATTTGAAACTTGAACTCCTTTCAGTTGGCTTCCGCAGGTTCCAAAAACGGTGGGCGCCACGCAGCAGGCGTGATCGGTTGATAATGAAGTAAGGTGCATTAACGACCGCAGCACTAGTTCTCTAACGGCCACCCGAAAGGTAATGAAAACGCGCCCAATTCGACGTCTTATCCCCACCATTGAGTTGAGAATCTGGTATTAATCTGTGCTCGGAACCGTGTTGATGTCACCTTATCTCACCTTGGTACCAGCCTGCTGCTCTGTTACTACTGTCCCAACACCCCTCCCAAAAGATAAATGGACTTGTCCAACTACGGCTCATACAGATAAACGCGTCACAACAAAAAAAATCACCCTATACAATTCGCTCTTGTTATCGACCTGTCATGTCAGAAGACCGTGTACGGCGTACCACACGAGAAGCTATGTAACAGATGTTCCAAAAGTAGGAAAGGGAGAAATGTTTTTCCCTGGTAAGGAAACAATAAATGCAGTCGTGAGCCAAGGAATTCCCCACGTTAATTCGCACCTTGCCGGGGGGGGGGGGGTTAGAAATTTAAGAGTAGGAAATTACTTAACTAATCTTAAGGTTGTCCTAATGCCGTAGACTTCGGTGCGAATTACAATAAGAGTAATTTGTTCGTAAGTTTTTGCATATTTTACCATGTTAATTACATTTCAAAATAAATGTCAATAAAATTAATATCACTGCATAAGTTAGGTAACGAGGAAAATAAATAAGGCAAAATAAAAGTGGTTAATTAATTAGGTTATAATAGCACATGATACATTTTGGAGGTTAAAGTGCACAAAGTTGGATTGTGACAGCAGCAATAAATTCAATTACTTAATTTAAACTCAAATTAAAGTTATACAAACGTTTAGATTAATTGCTACAAATGTTGTGGTATATGGTGTTACACTGAGTGTTGATAATTTTGTGTATATTGGCGCTGTTGCTACTGTTCAAGTTCTAATGCTCAACCAAATACTATTAATGGTACCTGAGCTTTATTTGTCATTCACTTGACTACTTTAGGGATCCTCTAAAAAAGGAATAAATGAATAAAAACATTCCTCTAGCATTGCACCATGTAATGCTGAATTTTTCTCATTGGCACTACACTGTTAATATTGTAAATCATGTAAACTATTTATTATAAGTTTTGTTAAAGAGCAACAAGGGAATAATGTTGCTGCAAATCGGAGTAAAAAGGTTTACAAAAACTGAATAACATGTTTCGATTTTGTATGCATTTATTTATTCATACACTTAACTAAAAACAAATTTAACGTCAAGTTTCATTTTGCTTCCGCACGCCAGTCCAATTTCGAAAATTATAATTAAATTTCAACGAACATAAACTAATGCAGCTCATCATGAGACACTACACATTATGAACAAACCGATCAATTATAACCGTGCAATGTACATGTTTAATTTCATTGATTACTTAACAATTACAATGTGTAATTGTTTTTTCACACAAGCCGTGTTATCCGTGGTTCAAATCCCGACTATGGCATAGAATATCTCATTCATCTGATTCTACCTTTCCAATTACAATGTGAGATATACACAAACTACTCAGGGATATTCAATAATAGATACTAGCAATTCCAGAAAATGATTATTTGTCCCCGTGGGGACTTTCAAAAATTGCCGAAGCCGACGGTATTTCACGTCGTCTTGGCGGGGTATTGGTATCAGTTTTCAACTAGCAATAATCGCACCTCAGTAGAACTTCATTGGTTACGATATTGCCACTGCGCAAAGCTAACGGTTCTTTCGAAAGCTACCAAAGTTATGGACATGTTTGTGGAAGATATGTTCAGTTTCACATTCAAATATGAATATTGTTAGGGATTGTTAGTGTAACTTATGATAATTTTTGTGGTTTGTAAGATCTTTGTAAAGATAAAACTAAACTAATATAAGCATAATCTTGCATTTTATTGTGATATTTTGAAGAATCTTTGCAAAATATGTACTATTATCAAATTTACCATTACACTGCCATCTCGTGAATAGCAGCTTAACACACAATTCAGCGCTTATAGCGCTCCTGGCGTTGAAACTGTGTAATTAATTGGCAAAGCTAGAGCTCTATGCGGTCGCTTCTACAACCAAAATGAAGCTGATACTTGCAGCAATACATCATAGAGGGAACTCTTGTTTCCCACTTTCGCCAACATTGAAATCGACTAAAAGAAGCTAAGAAAGATGTTTATATAGATGAATGATTTTACATCAGCACTCGCAAATGCGTTGTACTAGCAAGATAACCGTTGGGTCACCTGAGTTGTTCTCAACGCGGTGCAAAAATCAATATAGTTCAAAATACGCGTTTCTTTGTCTTTTTTAAATTTCTTTTCAAGCTTAGTCACTAATTTGTTTAGCTATAAGCAACAAATGACTATTGACAGAGGTATCCTTATAACGTACAATTATTTATAAAATTGCTTCTGTTTATATTTTGTAGATTCCTTTGGAATTCTTTTTCCTTTACACTTTGTAGATACATTTATGGCTTGTGCTTTCGTGAAATAATGTCGATCTGATGTTATTTACTTGTTTATGTTGTTCAGCTAAATCTTAGGGTTTATAAAGTTGGTTGAAAAAGCACACTCTCTCATTCACAAGATTCACTGGAGGGAAAGTGATAATCCTACTGTAAGAAAAATCTCTTCCACCAACCGGGAATCGAATCTGGGATATCTGGATTTATAGAAATGCAAGTTAACCACTACATAAAGTGGCAGCCTATTAGTCCTTGTTTGATTTTTAAAATATTGAACGGTTCCTCATTTTACGAGCAAATTTGAATAACTTGAACGTTAAATTCTGAGTGCATTTAATACAGACCGAAGTCAGCTCAAAATAATGTCGACTGGATACCTTAATTTTTTCACAAAAGTTGTTCCTACAGGTTTTTGAAACTTGATGAAGCCGACGTTAAAGCAAGCCTAAGATATAAAAACAAATAAAGAGCACTGTACCGCAACGTAAAAGGGACAAGAGAGAGAGAGAGAGAGAGAGAGAGAGAGAGAGAGAGGGAAAGTGAACCTTTAAAATAGCTATTTTATGGAAATAAGTTTGGAAACTAATAAAAAGTCAACAAAAGGTGTATAGATAAATCCTTTTTCATTATAACTAAACTGTCTTTGGAATTAAAGCATCATTCGCTTATGTTTTGCGGATTAATAGATTTTCTGTACTCAGTCCCTTTTATCATACAGAATTCTGTAAAGGTAGATACCACGTGATTAATGCTAACATTATAACTTAACACAGGTTTCAAAGTTTCTCTTGTCACAGACTTCCTCTTTGGCGGTGACATTATTTTCATGCATATTATTACTCACAGCTGGGAAAGAAAGGGAAGAAAAACATATTAAAGTTTCAAAACACAAGAACGAGCTTCTACATGAGCCTCAACTTCACGGAAATGAATTCAACTCATTTCGTTGGAAGCATAATACGTTTGCAGTTTTCAATGTATTTGGCAGCACTCATAATATAATTCCCTCGTGTTAAAGTGCAAGGCAATGAATCGATAATAATTAAAGTCTTCATCAAAAAATAGAAAGGAGTGCATAAGAGATACTATTTCCACAATTCTATGCCGATAAGTCATTACCACAAAAAACACTTTTGCGTCCCGTTTTACATTAAAAAAGAAGCCAGAACAGAGGCTCAGGAAAAAGGGCTTTGCCGGCTAATACGTAAATTCTGGCCACCTTATAAAAATGAACTGATTGATGAACCCTCCGTGTTCACCCTTTCATGATGAACACTCAGAAGACAAAGATCAGTGATTACTTCTTATAAGTAATGTTGATCGGAGCTAGCTTTTTATCGGTGGAAAATGTTAATGGTCGTTCTAAGGCACAAGTAGTAGAAAGCGTTAGCCAATGAGGATTGAAGAATGCACCGCGGGCTAGAACTGGGAAGAACACGTGGGTAAAGTGATGTAAATAACGTATTCGTGTTCAACATGTTTATTAGTCCATTAGTCCATGCTTGACCATCAAGCGGGATGGCTCAGGCGGTTACGTCTGTGGCCCGAATTCGGGAGGTCCTGGGATCGATCCCAGCGACCACCCGCTCTGGTCCATGGGCTTTTCGTGGTTCCCCGGGTCGCCGGGCGAATGCTGGGTTGGTTCATCTACCACGACTCTCCGTCCTCTCATTTCTGTACCCATCATCTTCCTTGTCATCTGTTTCAGGGTTGTAGGACCAGGCGACGATGTTCAGCGGATTGCGGCTGGGCGGTGGCTTGCGCTCTGTAAAAATTTATTCCCTGGCGTCGCTGCGTACCGCTCAGTTAGGTCTCCCCTCAGCTTGGGGATCCGCTCCCGGGGACCCTGGACGTTAGTGTCCTTGTGGGCAGGGACCGCGCAGCGTCGAATGCGTTCTATCTGGAAACGTTAGGGCCCCCGTCGGCATCCGGATCTCTCCCCTCGTCCCTCCCTCTCAGGGGTCACGTTGGAAGCACAATGGGCCGACAGGACTGCATGCGGTGCTCTACCCCGGTTCCGGGGGCCCTCCTGTGATATGTACATTTACCTTTACCGTTTACACTTCTGCCAGAATGTTATCGATGGAGCAAACGAATTAGGTAATCATTGGTTGAAAGGATTAGTTGAGGATGATAGAGATACATGGTGTTCTTATTGCATGGGGGGGGGGAACAGCTTTTTAGGGATGGTTTAGGGAGTCTAAATAGGAAAAGACTATAGAAAATCCGAACTATTCCTCAGTAGCTATTGGGTAGTTGCGTCGGTACATTTGTTTGCATTTTTGTGTCACATCCAGTTTTATGTTTAGTTCACTGAAATATCTTCCACGGGTTTCATCAAACTGCTGAATACTTGGACCGCCCTCTAACTGCAATTCTCATACAGAGCTACCAGCTGCGATATGTATTCTTGCAGCCAAGGAAATGGATTTGAATTCTTTGAAAGTACACTCGAAATCAATTTCTTTCGAAGGGAATATTCCCGGAAATTTTTATTTATTTATTTTATTATTTATTTATTTATTTTTAGCTGTTCTGATGCAGTTTATTATTTCTGGAACAGTAATGAGGTATAAATTGAGAGTATATCCCTGCAATGGATAACTAGAGCTTATGAACTCCATTTCCTTACCAGCAATAGTACTCCTTGGCCAACAAGCTTCATGTCAACACTACCTTCGGCTAAAATTGATGGAGTTTGCTATACTGGAAACACTCAGATCACAAAGTGATGTAAAGTCCAGAAATTCGTCTCAGTATATGTTGTCCACAAAGCTAACCGTTATAGACAATTCCTCTTTACGGTATATTTGCTGGCTCATCAGATAGCATTGCAAATGAAGTACTTTCATTAGTGAGGAAATTAACGTTTTCCTGCAGTTTATCTTGAAATTACACTTAACATTTCGCGGAACGTGTTTAAGTGATCTTTTAAGATGCTGTCTAAAATCCAGCAGATCATTGGAAACATGAAAAGATGAATTCTTACAACAAAACAATGCAAGAAACTTCAATATTTAGCTTTTGTCTGTTTTCTATTTGGTAAGCATGATCTACCTGCTACACTACACTGATATACTTGTTTTTCTTTTACATTCAATAAGTTTAGTCGACTTATTTACAGCCTGATGCCGGAATGCTCACATACATTCATGCGCTGAGTCACTGAAATATTTATATTTGGTAAGAGTATGCACCATAAATGCACCTTGACTACTACTATTAACTTTCTGTTGAAAAATCTGATGTGTTACACTCACATGACTTTCTCTACCCTTGTACAAACTATTTTTACAAACGCTTATTCTCCATCTACTTCATGTTAATCGAGACTCTATCTTATTGCTAATTTTCTTGTAGATGTAACGGGAATGCATATTTACAAGGGCAATATAGAAATACAGTAGCCTTTAAGCACATACATATCTCTTAATAGCTGGTTGCTAGGTGCAGCACCATTCCCTTTGCCACAGATTAATACTCTTTGCATATCCAAGACAAAAAAATGAATAACGAATTCCCATTTGAGAAAATTATTGAAAAATTTAAGGGAATAACAAGCGATATCTCGAAAATGGTTCACCCAACAACAAAAATGTATATGACATAAATTGTGTATTTTAACGCGATCTACATTTTTTGTGTAGTAAAATTTTGTCTATCTCTTATGGTTTACCAGTTATGCAAAAGTCGTTCACAATGAAGAATACTTTTGGAGACGTTCCCAGAAAATTCGAGATATACATTTCATTTTTCACGATAATATCTTAAACATATGATATTTTAATCAAAATCGTTAGAGCCATTTTTGAGAAAATTAAAATTTTCGAAAAATGTTCCATGTAAAGTGTAGCCTAGGGTGGGGGGGATTTTCTTGAAAACCTTCGTGTCGCATCTCTGGAAGATACTGAACCTAAATACCAAGTTTGGTGTTTATCCGACTGTTCGTTTCTGAGTTATACTGTTCAGACAGACAGACACACAGACAGATACACAGACACACACACACACGGACATTTTTCCAAAAATTCTTTTTTTGGATTCAGGGGGTCTCAAAACATATTTCCGGTGAAATCTCGGTATCGAATTTTTGGGTGGAATACAATACTTCCCCTACTTACTATACGTAGTAGAGAAAGTAAAAATCACGCAACATGGCACAAAGCACCTTTCTGTTTAGCAGAGTCACCAACCAATTAGTAAGCCACCAATATGGGAATATGTTTTCTTATTGCTTCATCTGATTTGAAAATGTGTTGTAGCAGGTGCCCAAGGGCTGTTGAGAAGTTGATACCTTAAAGGTTAATTTCCACATTAGATAATGTGCCACCGCCTTATTTCTACCATGTCCCCATCGTATACTGTCGTGATCATTTCCACGCAAACAACTGCGTTCGTAACGTATCTGCATCTGTGCATACCTTGCTGCCACGAGTACAGCACGGACAGCAAAGAGGACGTTGTTTTAATACGCGAGAGACTGCCAAAAGTGACCACTAGTCATTTCTATAATATAGCCTATCGTGTTTTCCATCTGTGCACATGTATGTCATAAATTCATTCTCAAGAGATCGCCGACAATACAGTATGTCCTGTGGAAATGTAAAATGACAAACCTTGGTAAATTAAATGACACTTGTTGAAAATCACAGCACATAATTGGGAAACAGTGACTCCTCAATCAGAACACAATATCCTATGTGGAAATTTCTTTAAAGAGTTGCTTATTGACTTACGGTGTTTAACTAATATCCTACGTCCAAAACATTAACGCCACTATTTGCGGAGTAATTGCTATCCTCGTTCATAGATACTGATGAACAAGCTGCTCCTTCTAAGGGTCATCCTTAGTTGCGGTTGCTATAGCACTGTATTCGTCACTGAATCGTCACATCCAAGCTTATGGCCACTTTACGATTATCGTCATTGTCGCTATACCGTTCTTGACCATCCTTCTAAGACTAAATGTGTTTTACAACTGAAGTGATCAGCAAGGCAACAACAGTGATTGGAGTCAACGCACAGCGACGATAAACTGCTATGCGATATTACAGGGTCATGTGTTTGATTGCTGTTGCAATGGTAACTTGTTTATGAGATGGCAAGAAGGTATTTTTTTTTTCACCGAAGAACTCCCTCGACTGCACGTACATATGTATTTACTTTCTGCTCCGTGAGTAATCTGCATGAGAATGCAGAGGAAGTTGGAGCTCTCATTTCACGATTTTATTTCAAATGGTAAACAATTATTATGAAACTGGCACACAGAGTGTATGTGTCAGACATGTAAATTCTCTTCGAAAGACGACACTCCACATTCATATATTACTAGGAGAAATATTCCACGTTGCATGGGGCTTTTACGGTTAATTTTCTGAATGTTTGTTTATTTACACTTGAATGAATTAAAGCAATTACAATACTGCTGATATTCAATTTGATCACCTCACCTTCATTGTGCCAAATTTCCCATTCATACGAAAAATCCTCCAAATGCCTCCCATACAACATTTTTCAACCCCATCCTACATTCGGGCGGTTTTTCGCATTACCAACTCTAAAAGAATGAAGAAAGCAACATTGATCTTTTTGTTTTATTTAGAAAACAGACCAAATCGTGCTGAATATTCTGAAAATTGCACACCTCTGAAAATTTTCCACTCCTCCCGTTGGGGTAATGTTTGTTATGCTACCCCTGAAAGAATGAGAATATGATTAGCATTCTTATTTCACCACAGTAGTGAGAAAACAGGCCCATTCGAGATGAGAAGCGTCAAAATTGCCTCCCGCTAAACATTTTTCATCCCCTCTTTCTTTGGGAGTGTTTTTGTTTTATACCACCCCCACAATATTTCCTAAGAATATATATGCATGTGTGTGTGTGTGTGTGTGTGTGTGTGTGTACGCGCGCGCGCCAAATTTGATCGAAATCGGTGCAAGGGTGTAGGAGACTATGAAACATAACACACACAAGCATCTAAATTGTCTGAAACTTACGCTGCTCATTTGTTTTGTTCATTTTAATAAAGGAATGAAAGCTAAATAAACTAAGTTGCAACATATAGCTACTCCGCACTGGATACGCTCCATTAACACAACTTGCTTTTCCAGAATTCCCGTGCAAAACGTCAGACTTTGTGACTTATTGTTGATGCATGTTTATGACAGATTACTTTCGACCAGTCACCATATTTACTGATGGGGTATTACAAGCAGAAAGAGTATAACCAAACCAATACCAGTAGTTGTGAAGCTCGTCGTGAAATATAGCTAGGAATCACAGATCTGAGAAATGAGATAACGAGCTATTGCGTTCGAAAAAGACACGTGTCATTACAAATCATAAACTAGTCTAAATAGGCAATTATGATCATGATTGTAGCGATAGTGGCAACAAGAAAATACGCAACTGCGTACATAATGTTGGTCTACTAAGTGCTTGGAACATTTTTGGCATTTTCGAGATATTGCTTTTTATTCCCTTAAATTTTCCAATACTTATACTTTTTCTCAAATTCGTTATTCATTTTTTTTCTTGTCCTGGTAATGCAAAGAGAATGAAATACTCCGCATAGCAACCACCTCTTAAAATATTTGACTATCGCTTAAAGCCTACCAATTCCCCTTGCATCTACAAGAAAATTAGCAATAAGATTAAATTCTCGATATCTCGATTAACATGAAGTATATGGAGAATAAGCGTCTGTAAAATAGTTTGTACAAGAGTAGAGAAAGTCATGTGAGTGTAACACATCAGCTTTTTATTTGCTGTACTACGTATAGTAAGTAGGGAAGTATTGCATTCCACCCAAAAATTCGATACCGAGATTTCACCGGAAATACATGTTTTGAGATCCCCTGAATCCAAAAAAAGCATTTTTGGAAACATGTCCGTGTGTCTGTGTGTGTGTGTGTCTGTGTCTGTGAACAGCATAACTCAGAAACGAACAGTCGGATAAACACCAAACTTGGTATTTAGGTTCAGTATCTTCCAGAGATGCGACACAAAGGTTTTCAAGAAAATCCCAAAACCCCAGAGTACCCTTTACATGGAACAATTTTCGAAAATTTTAATTTTCTCAAAAATGGCTCTAACGATTTTGATTAAAATATCATATGTTTAAGATATTCTCATGAAAAATAAAATGTATATCTCGAATTTTCTGGGAATGTCTCCAAAAGTATTCTTCATTGTGAACGACTTTTGCATAAGTGCTAAACCATAAGAGATAGACAAACTTTTACTACACCAAAAATGTAGATGGCATTAAAATACACAATTTATGTCATATACATTTTTTTTGTTGAGTGAAGCGTTTTCGAGATATTGCTTGTTATTCTCTTAAATTTTCCAATACTTATACTTTTTCTCAAATTCGTTATTCATTTTTTTTATGTCCTGGACATAAAATGAAATGCATAGGAACCAGCGCTTAAAAATTTGACTATCGCTTCAAACCTACCATATTCCCCTTGCATCCACAAGAAAATTAGCAATAAGATCTCGATATCTCGATTAACATGAAGCATATGGAGAATAAGCGTTTGTAAAAATAGTTTGTACAAGAGTAGAGAAAGTCATGTGAGTGTAACACATCAGATTTTTTTACTTTTTCACTTAATTTACCCACAATTAAAGTTGGTCCCCATGCGAAAGGGTTATGATTTTGTTTGAATGCATATTAGCACAGACTCTGATGCAGACTTTTCTAGATTCGTTGCGACTTTCTGGACACGCTATTGTAATAGGACGATTAAAAAATAAACAAATAATAGTTTTCTGTCACAGGGCATGTTCGTTGAAGGAAGCTCAGCATTCTCTGTCCTTCCTTATGTTCAACTTCTGTCTCCTTAATAATAATTACTTGGTTTCTCAATGACGCTATCAATTGCGCCGCCGGAGTGCTTTTACATGTCAGTGAATCTATTGACTGTCGCTTTTAAGCACACTTAAAAACCATCGGTCTGTGCCGGGTTTGAACAGAAGACCAACGCCTAACCAAATGAGCCAGTCTCCACATATTATGTATTAATTTTCTCTATTATATGGATTTTCTCCTTCCCTGAAAAGTTTTCCATTCAACAATTTGTCGCGGTATCGTTCGTGTTATCTTATTTGCTGAGCGCCTGTTATTGTTTTACTATTTTTAATTTTGAGTTCTTTGTCTTCCGGCTAGCTATTATTACCCAGTCGAGCAAATCTCTTGAACAGGGTGTGTAAACGGAAAGGAGTTGTTACTACTAAAAGATAACACTGATAAAAGAATTTGTTTTTACACTTTTATTGCCGTGACACTTCCTTAATTTCACATGTTTACTCTTGATACACGCCCGACTGAAACTGTTATATTTTGAATGTAACTATAATCACCTATTTGCCGCACATTATTAATTCGCGTATTTCACATTTTTGTAACTAGCTTTACAACGCGAGAGATTCTGTAGAATTGTGCGACGTGTAACCCGTGAATGATTCTGTTGAACTGTGTGACGTGTAACCCGCGAATGATTCTGTTGAACTGAGCGACGTGTAACTTGTGAATGATTCTGTAGAACTGAACGACGTGTAACTTGTGAATGATTCTGTAGAACTGAGAGTTACTTGTCTTTGGCACGGAATTTATACTCCCTCACCCCGATATGCCTAAACATTATAACAGAGCTGCTATTGGTTAATAAAACGCGCCAACATTAGCGTCTATTTTTATATCCAATCAAAATTACGAACACATATGCTCTAGGGAAGATATTCCCTCCATTTCTAAAGAAAAGTGCGCTAATCTGACGTCATTTGCTTGTCTCTTCTAATTAATAAACAACTCACCCCCTCGCTCATTGTTATCCGCTCCTATTGTCAGTTTCAGTGAGATCGTGTAAACTTATTTCATAACAATGCTTATAATTAACAAACATCTCAAATCATTGTCATACAATAATGCTAATTTACACTACAATCACTCTGGCATTTACAGTGTTCTGATATAAAATACTGCCTCAAATTCTTCCAGCGCCTTTCTTAGTAATCAGCTTCTTTTTATGCTGTGTCTCAGTCATTTTTGTCAACTCTTCCTGCTGAATTAAAGCATTTATCTTCCTTCGCCTGATCTTCAAAAAATTACATTATATAAACTGTGAAATTATACACATTCTCTTCTCCGTATTCACGTTTCAAATGCTTTGAAGGGTGCTTCCTTATTTCATCACAATATGAAGTTTTCTGTATCGTCCACATAAATCATTTATCTACTTGTGTTGTTTTTACTTTCTCTACTACATATAGTAAGTAGGGGAAGTATTGCATTCCACAAAAAAAATCGATACCGAGATTTCACAGAAAATACATGTTTTGAGGTGCCCTGAATTTAAAAAAAAATCATTTTTAGAAAAAGGTCCGTGTGTGTGCGTGTGTGTGTGTGTGTGTGTGTGTGTGTGTGTGTGTGTGTGTGTGTGTGTGTGTGTGTGAACAGTATAACTTAAAAACGAAAAGTCGGATAAATACCAAACTTGATATTCAGGTTCAGTATCTTTCAAAGATGCGACACGAAGATTTTCAAAAAACTCTCCCTACCCCAGAGTACCCTTTACATGGAACTTATTTTTAGAAAGAAGCAATGCTGCAGTAGATAGAACCGTAATGAGACGCCAGAAAGATGATACTACGATTACAGTGAATAGTCCTATTATAGCGATAGATTACAATGCTTACATGGGATGTGTTGACAAATTAGACATGCTGAAAACTTATTATGAAAATAGATAGGAAAACCAAGACGTGGTACATGCGCACGTTTTGGTACTTCTTCGATGTTGCAATACCTTTTAATTCCGTGAAAGATCTGAGGGAGAAAACAATAGACCTAAAAGATTTTCGGTTATCCTTGGTTGCCGGGCTACTTCCCATAAAACCACCAAAAGAGAAAAGTGAGGTAAAACTAAGAATTAACAACTTCAAGCCCAAAATTGCCCAGGAGCTTAGGTTCAAAAGCAATCTGCATATGCCAGTGAGGGGTAGATGGAAACGATGTGCTAACTGCAGTTGTACAGCCAATCAGCAGCGCTCATGGTGGTCATGTGAAGCATGTGGTGTCGCTCTATGCCTCAGAAATAACAAAAACTGTTTGTATTTTTATATTTCAGCTCACCTAGGGCTGTATGTAACCTAAGCAGTGTGCTTCATAGTGGTATTGTGAGAATACCACCTCATTTTTTGAAAAAAAAAATTAAGACTTTTTCAAATTTGAGTAATTTTTGTTTTGTGATTGGGGTGTATCTCTAATGTTCGTTTTCTAATAAAACATTCTTATGTTAGAGCTTGCTATTTTATATGCATCAAAGGGTTAAAGGTGAGGGGGGGAGATAAATTTAATTAATTAAATTGCCGAGGGTTTAAAAAACCACTCTTGCAATGTTATATGCAAGAGTTTGGAGAAAAAAAATGTGAAAGTTTGAAACAGACACAATCGGCAGAATACAAATTATTCAAATTGAGAATTCCGTAAAACGCATTATTATTTAAGAATATTTTTTTAGGAATATCACAATTTTTGTTAAGAACGCGCATATTTGCAGCTATGCTGTAGATATACAATCTTTTTTCCCTTTTTATGGTAGAAGGGCCCTTAATACATCCAGGAAACACAAACGCTATGCATTAATTTTCGAAAAAATTTCCATCCACACAAAACACATGTATTTGCAGTTGAGCAATTATAACTCGTCGTTTTGTTTTAGCTGCATTAGAAGCTGATACTTGACCTTGAGTAAAGTGCTAAGCATGAAGCAGATGAATAAACAAACCATTTCGACAGATAAAGAGAGAAGTTACTCCATGCAAGATGCGGCTGGGTGCAGAAGTTCCGAATTTTTGGGCTGAAACAACGAAGGGACCGCTACTCTTCCACGAATGGCATGCGAAATCGTAAGTCAATCTGTTTGTTAAACATGGGCGTGTAAATATGATGCCCTCAAGTATGTATAAGTCATTCGCTTTGTCATGCTACAAACATTAATATATATTATAAAGCATTACAGCTTCTGAAAAGTCAAGCTTTGAATCTCAAAAATAAATATCTCCGTTTCAGGAATCGCAAGAAATGGTTTCAAACTGTATCGTTGTAGGTACCTATTTAAGTTTCTGTATATTTAGGGTGTCTATGGAAAGACTTTTCATTTCATTACTGTTCGTAACTATATTACATTCGTATATGGCGGAAATATTGACTGCTTCCGAAAACTGTTTGTCATTCAGCCTGGATAGGCGTCAGCATGTCGGGCTTCCAAAATCTGACTGTTTGAGTACTGTTGGGAACTGAAAACTTATTTCTAGCACTTCTTTACTAACTGCTCCATAACATTAAAACTATTGGAGATATTGACATAATAGTGGCTCGAGCGTAAATGAACCACTGTGGAATTTTTAAGTTTCACTGACCATATCATGGCACGATTATCTACATTCTCATATCATACAGCTCATAACCTCACTTCCTCTCACAATATGGGCGCTACTGATAAGTGATAACAACTTCGGAAATATTTTCCTCACCACAGTTGCATACGAATCAAATTGTAACATTATCACAGTTGTATTTCGTTATTGAAGTTTCCTTCTGTTTATGGAACACAATAACATTCAGTGCATGTTGTAATGATTTGAGAGAAATGTCAGTTCTAATGTGATTCTATACTAACTTATTATACCGACACAGGCAGTAGTATAAAAGAATTGGTGTTGAGGTTTGTCAAAATTTGATTTTCTTCCAGCTTAGCAACACTGCTGATCATATTTTGGGTCACTCAACAAATGATAGTAATATTTAGGTTGAAAAGATGAAAATGGAATTATTAACAAACTAGAATTAAAGAAAGAAAATACTGAAGATATTGTATGCACTATATAATTCCAGCAAACATGAATATAGTACACTTTCATTTTTGTGTTATTATTAACAACTTCGCATTTTATTAATGTAGTGACATTCTTTACAATTTATGTATTGTTGTGTAAATAAGATGATTTTACTTGAAAGGAATTTACAGTTGGAAGACAATTCATAATTATGGAGATGCCTTAAAAGTGTAAAACAATTACAAAACTCTAATAAAAGAAAACGAACGAAAGAAAGATACTGTAGCCATTATAACTGTACTCTCATTGCATTAGTTTTAACCTGTAGGTAAAACAATTATTAAAATTACTATTGTAAATCTATCTTCTACGATGTATTTAAACGTTACGAACAAAATCGAAGTCCAGGAACGTGGCAACATCTGGCGAAATTTATTTTGCTAGTTGTTAAATTATACAATGAACTTCGAAGGTTATTGTGTTTTATTCTCTGATTTAAATTAATGTATTTAACTGCAATGATTTTTTCGGCATTAGTATGCCTTATTAACGTTTTAAAGTATTCTTGATAAGTCGGACAAGAACCCTTTTCCACAGGAGGTGAGGAGAATGAAAGAATGGAATATTCATTATAATAATTATTTTATAACAGTAACTATTTGAAACTCGCCGTGGCCGAGTGGTTAGACCGCTCTCACCGAGGCGGCCCGGGTTCAATCCCAGGGACCTGCATGTGGGATTTGTGGTGGATGAAGTGACGTCTGGGCAGGTTTTCTCCGGGTTCTCCGGTTTCCCCCGCCATTCATTCCACCAACTGCTCCATCATCACCTTTCCTTTCATCTATTTCACTATCATTTCGTTTCATCTACTTCCTTCATCCCATACCAGGCATCGGGCTGATCACCCATCCTGGATATTCTGTCTGTTCCATGAGTGTCTGCTCCTCGACGGGCCTCTGACCCCAGGCACCCGCCTGTAAGTCCTGGGGGGTGTAAGTCCTACATAAGAGGAGGGTAAACGGATAATGAATGAATGAACTATTTGAAAGGTTTGCTGCGGCAGAACTACCAATTTGTTTCTTAAATTAAAGTTTATAACCTATAGCTCCAACAGACAGGCAACTAGTAGAAATTAGTATGAAAAATGAAACAAAAATAACTAAACCTGTATCTACGCAAAGAGATTAAAACGAGGAGTACCGCAAGGTTCAGTGCTAGGCCCATTATTGTTTTTGCTGTATATAAACAATTTACCCTTGTATATTCAGGAAGCAGAAGTAATACTTTATGCTGATGACACTAATGTTTTAAGTACAAGGTATGGATCAAAGTAACTTACAAGACAAAATCAATACAGTTGTGCAAACGAGCTGATCATCAGTGAAGAAAAAACTATAGAAATATAATTTCACAAATGGCAAAATCGAAATGTAAACAAACCCATGATAGAATATAATGACAAAACTTTAACTACGGTAAGGGAACAAAACTTTTGGGGTGTACATAAATAAGAAAGTGAAATGGGATACTCATGTGAAATTATTAACTTCTAAGCATAGTTCTGCCTATTATGTGTTAAAATGCTGGAAGAATAAAATAAATTTGCAGGTTCTAAAAGGAGTGTACTTTTCATACTTTCAAAGCTTGCTAAGGTATGATGTAATGGTATTTGGGGGGGGATTTCCAGAAAACAAGGAAATCTTTAAGATACAGAAAATGACTATAAGATTAATGTATGGGGCAAATAGAAGAACATCATCCAGACATTTATTTTAAAGAGTTAAAAATCCTTCCATTAGCCTACATACTTATAATGGAAATAGCTTGTTATATCAAACAATCTCATCTATGCTTGGAAATAAATGCAGATATGCATCAATATAACTCACGACAAAAAAAAACCCTACACATATCATTTTGCAGAACAAATATCCTAAAAACCAATGCTCTTCATAAGGGTATTAAAATATTCAATAAATTACCACCTGACATAAAACATGTGAAAAGTTTACCATTGTTTAAGAAAAAGATTAAATCCTTTCTGCTAAGACATGCCTTTTACTCAGTAGCTGAGTATCTAGAGCATAAATCATAATGTACTGTAATGTATTGTAGTTTTAGGTAAAATATTATTGTGTATTTATGTTTTAATAATATTTTATATTTGACGAAACCATCATTTCTGTAAAGAATTACTACGATGAATAAAGAATTGAATTGAATTGGAATTGAATTGAAGCGCGGTATGGTGTTTCTAAAATATACGTGCAGGCACAATAAAATACGTGCAGCTAAACCTACAAAACATGTAGAGATGAAATTACATATATTATTGTAATGTATTAAAGTTAATGTATACTTGCTTGACTCCTGGCTGGAGGGCGGGGCTTTTCTTTAGCTTGGGTTATTCCTCATCCTCCTTAGATCTGGAAGTATGAATGAGAGTGTAAATTTGTGCATAAAATTATTGTTTAAATAGAAAACCCAAATATTAACTTCAAACTAAATGAGCGAACATCATTGCCGATGAGCAATTATTGTTCCAAAGTCACAAATGCAAAGCCGTCGATATGACCTACATACATATTAAAGGCGACATATAAATGAAGTGAAAAAAATGAAAATACACAACAAAGCGGCAATTAATGAGGCATATCCGTATGGCGAAAATTACCTATTATAGCAACGATTTTTGACATCATACGTGTTTAAGACATAAGCTTATTAATCCTGATTCCGTGTGCGTGTGTCTGAAAAAAATAGCTGGTTGGAATTTACATTTTATGGTTTACATTTACACACACAGGTACCATATCTGCCTATTTTAGAAAAAAAGTTACGCTTGTTTGCTTCAATAATGATATTTCAAGTAAAGGACAAGGAGAAGTTCAAACTATAACATGTGCAATTGATTTCCTGTTCCGTTGATATATTCCTTTCTATCAATGTAAAAACAGGGTTCAACCGATATGAGGATGAGATATTTGCCCATTTTCGTCAGAAAAAATTAAAATTAAATAGTTTTATTTATGGACGCTGTTCAACTGCTGTGGTCCTTAGCGTCCCATTCTATATTGGGCGTAAAATACCGGTAATTTTGCTAGAGGCCTCTTTATCAGGATTGAGATTCTTTTACGTGCCGTAAATCTACGGCACGGGATCACCAGCTTTACTTCCCCCATGCTAGGGATTTTTATGCCGGATAAAATCCATCGTCCTCCGCCAGGTTTGAAACCGCGACCTCGAGAACTAGAGACTAGCATGGTAACCACTACACCACGGAGGGCGACTCCTTTTCGTCAGGTGCCATCCTCCACTCGTAATGTGATTTTTTTTCTCCTGTCAGGGATAAACCTTCCCTCTTTTACACAAGACCAACGTTTCTAAAAAAAAAAAAAAAAAAAAAAGGTAACATTTCAAACTAAACAGCTACTTTGTGCAGATATCTTTTACTACGTTAAATATTCTAGGCCTCTCTCACCTGGTTTCAGTCGAGCCCTGTACAGAAATATAAATTGTAATTGATTTTTCAATTGGCTGAAATAATTGATATTTATTGTTTATGTACCTTTTGGAGCAGCTGGTGTATATTGTTCTCGCATCCGGCGGACTTCACCCCAGTCTGCACTTCAGAACTAGGAAAGATGGCTAGGGCAGCACCAGAGTTTGCACGTCGAGGTGTCAAGCTTTTGGGTCATTCCTGCGATAGTCTGGAGAAACATCACAGATGGATAAAGGTACGTCCTCTAATGTACCACTGTTTGTTGTATGCTATAAAAATAAGGAATTATTACACAGCTATGAAATACTGTCTTCTGTGATAGTTCCGCATCCTGTTGAAACTTAATTGAGCTACCTCGGAAACGAGGAAATATAACTACCTACCCACCTTCAAAAGTCCTATCTGAATAAAACACAATCCACATTTAAACAACAGCACGGTTTTAACAAGTTAATAAAAGTAACATTTAAATAGGGTAAGGATTTTACTTGAGCTTGGCAATAATTATTAAGGGGCGTTG
The DNA here is from genome assembly GCA_030765065.1 of Deroplatys truncata. Classification (NCBI taxonomy): domain Eukaryota; kingdom Metazoa; phylum Arthropoda; class Insecta; order Mantodea; family Mantidae; genus Deroplatys; species Deroplatys truncata. The sequence goes on along the minus strand of CM060975.1, from coordinate 74,125,403 downwards.
GTGATAATCACATAACTATTCTGAAGGAGTTCAAACACATTTCATTTGTTTAACACAACTTAAAGTCCGTTTTGAGCCTGGAGTCATTTAAGATTCCTAGTTAACAGGCACAGAAAATAAAGTTATATGGCAAAAAATACAAAACTCTAGTGTTCCCCTTTAATTTTGGCAAAACTTTTCAACATATATTTTTTACGCAGATATACTTCTGTACAACTTTAATTAACTATTCATGGCACATACACATATAATCAGGAGATGACCGCCGGCATTTGAAAGCAAACAGTTTTCAAATTATTCACAATTAAAAATACGGCAATGTACAAATAAATTTGAGACAAAAGCTAACTAAAAATTATACCTAACTTAAATGTTTTAATAGTACAACGAAACCGGTGTCACATTTTAGAATAAGTCCTATTGAAAGTGAACATTGACAAAATAATCTGTAAAATTGAAGTAGATTATATACCTAATGAAAAAACACGGACAAAAATAGCATAAACACTTTTTATCCAAGGTCAAGTATGATTATGCAATCTTAAAAATTTTACTCTTTCTGTTTAGTTACTATTTTATCCTTGAAAATTAGTTCCATGGTGTTAACTTATCTAAACATAGCTACGTAAAATGTCATGGGAGTGCCTGGTGGGGGGAGGTTGGGGGTTTGGACCCTCCCAATTTCTTAGCTCGAATCGTTTGCCAAATGCATGTTAGATTATTACTTTGGATTCACAGTTTTAGTTCTGCGCCTTTATTGAAAAGGCGTACTGTTTTAGCAACAGAAAATTATTGACTTCATTGAGTCATGTCATTTTTCTTTTTTTCCTCATAGCGTCAGTATTTGTGATTTTTTTGTCGTAAATAAGTGAAGTATTGTTGTTCTGTGTATAAAACAAACAGTTTGATTTCTGCTTGTGAAGGATTGTTTAGAATATACCGCTACTGTATCTTCAGCCCTGATGTTTCCTGAGGGTGAGGAAAGAGATATATCAGTGCGACCACCTTTAGCAAGAATATCGCTGTTAATTTCCTTAGTAAACGAGGCTATTCTGAATCTTTTCAACCGATAAATCTGCACTCTGATTTGATTTCTTGTAACGTTTAAATAAATATTGTTTATTGTTGTTGTTACAACAGACGTCCAAGCTCAACAGCTGCATTTTTGAAATTGTTTGAAAATGGCTCAACACTTCTAGGACTTCCGATGGCAAATGATTTAGTCCATGTTCTTGAATCTTTGAACTCAACTCTTCAGGGTCGCCAGAAGACTTTTAGTGGACTGGTGTCAGTAGTTAAATTGGTAAAATGTGAAGAATAAGTTTCTGAACTTTTCAAACAAGCCATGAATAAGAGTGAAGTTCTGGAAAACAAACATAACAAAGAGATTCTGTGGTCTAGTTTAGCAGTACCTCATCACCACGTTTTGATCAAGAAGGATTAAAAAAGTGGAATGCATGGGAAAGTCCTAACAGAACAAGAGAGCTTTGAGATTCCCAGAGATTTAGATTTAAATATGTATCCTAAACTTGATTTAGACCCATTCACTGTGGAATTTAAGATGTACAAGAAGAAATTCTGCTATGATTCCTTCAGTGCTGTAGTTGACGTTTTCAGAGGATTGTCTCCTGGTATGAGGCATTTTTAATAATACATACGCCTTTAAAATTAAGTCTTGCCTGTCTTTAATGTGTATACAAATTAAATTTCACATTCAAACACCATAATATAGGGTAGCTAAATTATATTCGAACCCACTCGCGGCCTCTCTCTACTGCGCGAGACAGCCGGCAGTCACCGGGGAAATTACGCCGGCAGATGGGGACTAAAATCCTTACCTAAAATCATTTAGTATTCTCAGGAGATTCAAAACGTATTTCAGAAGCACAATGGCACAGAAGGGACTGAACGATGTTGCTGTTTCACTCACTCTTAAAACAGAAGCCGACAAATTAGAAACTTGCGATATAATGAATACTTTTTAAGTAGTAATGGATGGAGAAGCAAATATTACTTTGGAACGTTGTAAATTCAAATAATTTGCTAGTCATTTCTCTCTGAAGGATCAACATCAGTAGGTTATAGTGTATAATGTGAGCGGTTATTAAACAACGAGAATCTTAGTATCAGTTTTTTCATACTACTCACTGAAAATAAAGTATGAATTCTATTCTCCTAACTCTATAACTACGTGTATTTTTGCAAACATAAATTTATCACTGGTCAAAATTGAATGTAAAGTAGGAACATACATTTTCACCACACTTGACTTTTGAAAACCACAAGGATCCCCTCCCCAATATTTTTTTAGCCGGGAACACCCTTGTAAAACGTATACAATAAATAAAAGCTTTCTACTAGAAAAGAAAAATTACACGTAACAAATGCATTTTTAAATATGGCGGTATCTATCCTACTCGAAACCGTGCTGTTTGCTCTTGCTATCTATAGGGGAATGTTCATACTACTTGGAATAGGCCTGCCATCTAGATTCCGTTAAGCACACTATCTCCGCGGCTATGTAGTGTTCAACACAGTGTGGCGCTTGTGGACGTTCAGCTGGTTAATGAGCGGGAAAGCTAGAGCCTATCCAATGCTGCTAGCGGGAGTTTACGAAGTTGGCTTCAAGGTTTGGAATCCGGAAATATATCTGTTGTTATTGACAGTTGTGATCAAGGCCTCAGTCGTTAAATTACGCATCAGTATTTTTATGTCACCGTATTTAGATAACTTCTGCAACTTGTTTCTGCAATTAAATCAATAACCTGGAAAGAGACCGAAATCTAACACACACGTTTCGCCTTCTGGATTTGTTGTTAGAACTTATCGTGGTATAATAGCATGTTAAACTTCCTGCTTTTTCCTCCACCTTATATCCTACGCTTTAGAATTGTTTAAAGAACCAAACATGGTGTCCCAAAGGCAAAGTATTTCAAACAAATCAATATTTCGCTGCAAAGAGTACAATTCGTAGATTTAATCAGAAAATCAGGTAACACCATTTTTACTTTATTTCTGACCTTGAGAAAGTACTTTCCATGCAAAAATTCGATGTTGGGATTTCACCAAAAAATACCTAAATAACATTTTGTTTTAAGTGTCTAGTGTTTGAGATCGAAGATTTTCAGAAAATTCTCCCAACCAAAACTCTTGTGCATAAAACATTAGTTACTATATACTTTCTGGAAAACGTATTTAAAGATTTTGAACTAATATCATAATATATCTGAGACGAATAAAACATCTCTTCCCCCACCCCTTCCTTGTTAAGTCTTCATTGTAATGAATTTCATATAAGCTGGAAACCATAAGAGTTAGACAAAGTTTTCCGCAAGTACAGCATAACTGGTTAATATGTAGGTTTTAAATGACATAAAAATGTTTCTGACTATTTTTGGATTATTTGCTGTTTTCGTAACATTTCTGGCATACTTTTAAGCACAGAGCTCATTAATTCAAAGTTAGTATATGGGTAGCACATCCACCTGCTCCTTAAACAGTTGACGGTTTCGTCAGCGTCCGCTGTACAAACAAGAAAACGTTTCACCGCAGGATTATGTAAACCATTCCATTTCTGTTTCTGAACTCGATGTTATAAAGGAGCATACATTGTAAGCTCTTTGCTTGTTGTGAAATTAAATTAAATTGAGTTTTATTTATGGACGCTCTTTAACCGTTAAGGCTGGTACACAGCCGCCCGAGAACGGGAAGCAATGCACCATGCAAGATATTTGGTTCACAACAGGCCGGTAACGAGAACGGGAATGCATATCGATCACAAAGTGAAAATCGATTATGCACATTGAGAGTTCATTTCTTTTTAACTGACCAATGATATTTTTACTTTCTCTACTACGTATAGTTAAGTAGGGGAAGTATTGTATTCCACCCAAAAATTCGATACCAGATTTCACCGGAAATACATGTTTTGAGACCCCCTGAATCCAAAAAAGCATTTTTAGAAACATGTCCGTGTGTGTCTGTGTGTCTGTGAACAGCATAACTCAGAAACGAACAGTCGGATAAACACCAAACTTGGTATTTAGGTTCAGTATCTTTCAGAGATGCGACACGAAGGTTTTCAAGAAAATCCCGCCCACCCCAGACTATCCTTTACATGGAACATTTTTCGAAAATTTTAATTTTCTCAAAAATGGCTCTAACAATTTTGATTAAAATATCATATATTTAAGATATTTTTATGAAAAATGTAATGTATATCTCGAATTTTCTGGGAATGTCTCCAAAAGTATTCTTCATTGTAAACGACTTTTGTATAACTGGTAAACCATAAGAGATAGACAAAATTTTACTACACAAAAAATGTAGATCGCGTTAAAGTACACAATTTATGTCATATACATTTTTTTTTTTTTTTTTTGGTGAGTGAACCATTTTCGAGATATTGCTTGTTATACCCTTAAATTTTTCCAATACTTATACTTTTTCTCAAATTCGTTATTCATTTTCTTTATGTCCTGGACATACAAAGAGAATGGAATGCGTCACATAGCAACCAGCGCTTAAAACATTTGACTATCGCTTAAAAGCTACCATATTCCCCTTGCATCTACAAGAAAATTAGCAATAAGATTGACATCCCGATATCTCGATTAACATGAAGCATATGGAGAATAAGCGTTTGTAAAAATAGTTTGTACAAGAGTAGAGAAAGTCATGTGAGTGTAACACATCAGATTTTGTCACCTACTTCCGATTTAGCCAACATAACGCGGGTTAACCAACGTAAAAATCCGATAGAGCAAACATATAAACGCATATCCATTACATTTCCGATTCCTCTAGTGTGCCAAGCTTTTATTCCTTTGTTTAATGACATACATTAAAGTTGTTTATAGTTCTTTTTTAATTTCTACCGTTGTTAGCTGTTCTTTGTAGCTTTTGCCATTATTTTTATGTAATAACCAATTTTGAGTTGCATATAAACAAACTACAGATGACCCTTTCACCAGAGGAACCAACGCTCATTGGATTTGTGGGTGTCGGGATGAGGTTAGGAAGCATATTTACTACTAAAGGCTGGTTCACAACCAACGAGAACGGTAACCAGAACGAGAACGAGAAAGTTGAAATGCATGTATTCAAATGGAGTGTTCACAATCGACAGGAAGTCTTCCCGGGCCCCGGAAAAGCGAAAGAAGAGTTGCCCAACTTTTAACTTTCTCGTTCTTGTTCCCGGGCACGACATATTAGATCCATATTGTGCATATTAGACTCTTGACTTTAGAGATTATTCTAGGCGGCCGTAGATATGAAGCAGCCGCTATGGCTCTCTATAGTCGCAAGCTGGAAACATGAAACTGGAAGAAATTAGTAGTAAATGTGCTTCCTAACCTCATCCCGACACCCGCAAAACCAATGAGCGTTGGTTCCTCTGGTGAAAGGGTCATTTGTAGTTTGTTTATTGCAACTCAAAATTGGCTATTACCTCTAAAACAATGACAAAAGCTCGAAAGAACAGCAAAATCCGGTGGAAATTAAAAAAAGAATAAACAACTTTAATGTATGCCATTAAATAAAGGAATGAAAGCTTGGAACAGCTAGAGGGATCGGAATTGTAATGGATATGCATTTAGATAATGTTTACTCTATCGAATTTTGACGTTGGCTAACCCGCATTATGTTGGCTAAATTGGAAGTAGGTGAAAAAATATCATTGGTTAGTTAAAAACAAATGAAATCCCAATGCGCAAAATCGATTTTCACTTTGTGATCAATATGATCGTCGATATGCATTCCCATTCTCGTTACCGGCTGTTGTGAACCAATATCTTGTATGGTGTATTGCTTCCCGTTCTCGTTTCCGTTCTGGTTACCGTTCTGGGATGGTTGTGAACCAGCCTTTATTTCATCCAGTTTCATGTTTCCAGCTTAGGACTATAGAGCGCTCTAGCGGCTGTTTCATGCCACGGGCGCCTAGAATAATCTCTAGAGTGAATAGTCTAATATACACAATATGGATATAATATGCCGTGCCCAGAAACGAGAAAGTTAAAAGTTGGGCAGCTCTTCTTTCCCATTCCCGGGAAGGCTTCCCGTCGATTATGAACGCTTCCATTTGAATACATGTATTTCAATTTTCTCGTTCTCGTTCTGGTTACCGTTCTCGCTGGTTGTGAACCAGACTTTATGGTCCTTAGCGTTCCATTCTACAGTGGGCATGAAATACAGGATTTGCCCAGAGACCACTTTATCAGGCTTGAGGTTCTTTTACGTGCCGTAAATCTACGACACGGCACCACCGGCTTTACTTCCCTTCCGAAGGAAGGCATGCTAAAGATCTTTATGTCCGAAAAAAAAATCCATCGCCCTCCGCCGGGTTTGAACCCGCGACCTCGAGGCTAGCACGATGCTACTAGACCACGGAGGACGACATTGCTTGTTGTGGTAGTTACGTTTTATTGCAGTTAAAACAATCACAGCACATCTTTGTTTTTATTGTTTCATTTAATTGTCATTCAGGGGGCTTTTACTTAAGAAACAACTAACAGGGCTATTGCTCCTTAAACTTGCTTTTTGTTTGTTTGTTAACGTTGGGTTTAAATACTTTTTACTTTTAAACACTCACATTCACTTCTACATTTATACCTCCAGACTCTGCGGAGGGTAGGGAGATATTCTGACTAAAGAAATTCCCCATCCCAGCCGGGAATCGAGCCTGAGACCTCTGAGTTGAGAAGTCAGACCATAGCACATCTATTAGCCTTTTGTTTAATGCATTTCTAATTTAAGAAGAAACAAGCAATGAGAGTTCGGATATTATAAATGTCCAATTCATTTTGGGAAATTATTAAGAGTTAAATTCAATTTCAGTAAGATTTAAATATTCATAACTCCAGTAACACTGATGAATTGATGATAAATACTGTATAAAGTTTAAGTAGAATTAGAGTTCTCGTGATTTAAAAAAAGACCACAGCTAATAATTTACTTTCGTTTACTGCTTACCTAATTAAGTAGAGGAAGTGCTGCATTCCATGGAAAATGGAATTTGCAAAAATTCCATATCAAGATTTCACCGGAAATACATGTTTTGAGGTTGCCCGAATGCATGTGTGTGTGTGTGTGAGTGAACATATAACTCAAAAGCGAAAAGTCGTATAAATACCAAACTTCGTATTTAAATTCAACACCTTCCCAAGGATGCGACACGAAGATTTTCAAAAAAAAATTCACCCAACCCAAACTACCTTTTACATGGGAAATTTTGATTATTTGGATTTTTCAAGATTGGCTGTAACGACTATGATTAAAACACCACATGCTTTAAGATATTTACAGCCTTATCAAATGTAAATATTGAATTTTCTGTGAGGTCCTCTTCATTCTGAATGAATTTTATATAGTTTTTTATAACTGGAAAACCGTAAGAGAGGGACAAAGACTCAAGTGTACAAAAAACGCAGTTCCCTAAAAAAACATAAAAAAACTCTATAACTTTTATATGGCATCAGCCATATCAGAGATATCCATAATTATTGGTTTGAATCGTTCAATACTTTGTCACTTTTTGAAGCGTTATCACCATTCACTTGTTTCTCGCGATTTTAAGGAGTGGAGTTTCAAAGCCAGCAGTCAACAACGATCTGCTTTTTAAAGATCTGACTATTAATTCAACCTCCTGTATCCGTATACAAGGAAATGTGCAATGAAACTATTTCTGCAAACGTTTATCTCGATTAACACGAAGAAGATAGAAAAATAAGCTTTTGTAGGAATAGTGTGTAGAAGCAACATAAAAATAAAGGATAGTGGATAGAGGAAGTGTGTGAATGTAACACAAGATTGCTTTTTTTTCAGTTTGAAGCGGAGCATTAATATCTTTGGGAGTAAGTTAATGTTATGTTTCGTTCATACAGCCTGCTTTAACTACTCTGGTTCTGAGGGAAGTTTTTTTAGGAATAATCCCTTGTTGTTAACTCGTATGCAGACTCCACACGTCTGAATTTGGCGAAGCTATGGAATGCTTCCAATTAAAGAAAAACTCTCCCACTCCAACCGAAATCTACGCCGGGATCTCTATGCTTAGTGGTCATAATGCTGACCACTCGATCAAAGAGGTAAGGTAAAGGTACGTATTAGGGGGAGGCGGAACCGGGAAGAGCACCGCACGCAGGCCAATAGGTATGTTTCCAACGCGACCCCTGGCAGGGAAGCATGAGGGGAGAGACCCGAAGGGCGACCAGATCCGGATGCCGACAGGCGCATGAATGGACGGGGTCCCTAACGTTTCCAGATAGAACGTATTCAACGCCGCGACCAACCTCCAGGGCCCTCCGAAGCGGAGCCCCACGCTGAGGAGAGACCTAACTGAGCGGCACCGCGGCGACGCCAGGGAAGAAACCTTTACAGAGCGCATGCCACCGCCCAGCCGCAACCCACAGAACACCGTCGCATGGTCCTACAAACCTGAAACAGATGAAGATGATGGGTAGGTACAGGAAATGGGAGAATGGAGAGGCGTGGTAGATGAACCACCGCAGCATTCGCCTGGCGACCCGGTAAACCACGAAAACCCATGAGCCAGAGTGGACGGTCACCGGGAATCGATCCCGGGACCTCCCGAATGCGGTCCACAGACATAACCACCAGAGCCATCCCGCTCGGTGACCGAAGAGGCAGACTATAACCGAAGTACATATACCGTTTCTTTCACACTTAAGAAATTACTTATTTAAGCATTTATATATATATATATATATATATATATATTTTTTTAAATGAGGTGAATTGTTGATGAGACATTCGTATTGAAGTTTTTAATTACATGACACACTGCCGTGATACTATGTCCTTAAATGGTGACTTGTGTTTTTATGTTGGTATAATGTGTAGGGTCTGTGATGAATTGCATTCTTTTAATGAAAATGAATATTAACTAGGAGAAAATTAAAAAGCCTTTAACGTTCGTTTTAAACATTTTTTAAGCTCCATTTATACCCCGCTTTTAACTATATTGGTGTTATGATGGCCTTTCCTTTGGAACTTATTGTCTATTGGCAATGGTGTTAACTCGTATTCCTTGACGTTGGATTTCTTGCACTTTTGGGTTTTTTTATCATTAGTTCACACACACATTCATACTTCCAGACTCTGGGGAGGATATGCAATAATCTTGGCTGGAGAAAAGTTCCCAACCCACCCGGGAATCGAACCCGGGACCCCTTGCACAACAGACAGATGCTCTACCGACCGAGCTTTACATTTTAGCAGAAATTTCTTATTGTTACTACATTTTTAATGATATATTTGAACTATGAAAGTATGCATTTAAGAAAAATTTAAAAAGCAAATAAGTCATTTATCTTGTCGAAGTCATGAGTTTAAGATATAAAATACTAGTGAACTTTTATATGTGCACTAAATTCGATATACGGAAGTATTTTTCTATTAGTGGGTGCTACAAAAATCTGGAAATTAACTAAACTCACGTTACCACGTTTGACGATTAACCCAGTGAAATGTTATTAAATAATGTATAAAAATAACACATTAAAATATGGGAAAAATTCTGGCGATCGGATTTAGAAGCTCAAATACGGAAATAAAGCGAACGTTGCAGCACTTTAAAGCGTGCAACTAAGTTACGTTATACAATTACTTTACCGACATTAAAACTGTCTTTTGCTGACAAACTGGACACAAGACAAGAGGAGTGAAATGCAAAACACCTTATATAAACATTTACATAACCACTCTGCCCATACCATTTATTTTTACACCTTTTCTACAGGTTAATCATACAAAAGCTTATATTCCTGTTTCTTGTTAATTATTATAAATATTAGCCGAGAATAAACTTCTATTAGATAATATATGTACATTTTGACGGTTGAGAGGACACCGAAATCTTACTCAATAATCATATGTTAGCCATAATATTACGTACTTACTGTTTTTACGAGCTCAGCTATTTAGCATTTTAAGCCGAACTTCTTAAAATGAAGAAAAATACAAATTAGCAACAGAAAAGTATTTCGGAATTGGTTAATGCTAAATAAATTGTTCTTATTTAACATAATTGTGTAGTACTTTAACGATATATACATTTTTGCTGTTATAAGTTTCTGTCTATCTTTTATGGTTTCCCAGTTATATAAAATCCAATGAGAATGAAGAGAGCTTTATAGGTTATTTGCAGAAAAATCAAGGTATACATTTTATGAACCGTATTAGCATTTCAAATGTGTGATGTTTATATCAATGAGCCAGTGTTGAGAAAATAAAAAATAACTATAATAGCTTTTATCACGTAAACTTTGTAAAGGTTGTTTGGGGCAGATGAATTTCTTGAAAATCTTCGTGTAGCATCCATGAAAGATGTTGGACGTAAGTATGTGTTTATATTTATCACATCTTTCATTTTTAAGTTAAGCTGTTCATAGGCACACAAAATATTCTGTCTTTCATTCTAAAATTACTTTCTTTTTGGAATCAGGAAACCTCAAAACGTACATTTCCGGTGAAATCTCGAATTTTTTGGCGTATGTAAATACTCCAGCAGTAGAGAAAGTAACACGTTTTAAGTTGGAAAATTGGTTTTTCAGAGCTCAAACTGGAGACTCATAAATATTTCCACTCCCTTAATAACATGAATTACCTCACATTCAAGCTGCCTATTATTGCGGTCAGAAACCTGTAAACACTCGTACACACAAAGCAACCACAACAACAAACACGTAAACAGTCCTCAAGTTTACACCTAGCACATTGTAACCCTGACCTTGCATCTAGCACTAAACTACGTGTTCCTCTCAAAGAAACCTTACTTGGTGTCACCGGTTTGAAGACAACGAAGAAGGGGAGCGGGCGATGCGTTCACGACTAACCCAAAATCGTGTCTCTTAGGACTCTGGAAATACACAGCAAGTTGTAAAAAAATGCGCAAGAAAAACTCATTGAAGCCTTTGAGATCGTCATTTCTGGGAGGTTTGAAGCCTTTACTTGCAGCATAGGCGTAACTTGCCTGCCTCGAATATTTCCAGCTTAATAAAAGCTCTAAGTAACAGCTTAAAATTTTATTTTTATTTAAATTAGTAAGAGTAGTTTTCAGCCAAAATATACTTGTATTATTAACCTTCTAACACCACACTCTATAATGGCAAATGTGTTCAATTTTAGTGTGTTTTTATGTTTATCTCTCAGTAATCTGGGAGTGACGTAAAGAAAAACACTGTTTTTTTAACATGTTTTGGAATGCCAATGTCGTGTGTAGGTAAGTAGGTTTGCAGACCAAGTCTCAACAAGCGTATGTTACATTATGGCTAACATAGTTACATTGATTTGCTTTTAGCAATCTCAGCGGATAAACCATGATATCAACAATTTGAAATAGTTTCTGCGAATATTTATGATGAGTAACAGGAAGTAACTAGAAGAAAATAAATAAGTTCCCTATAAACTAACTTGTAGACTAGCTATAAAAATAAATCTAAACAAAGTCGTGGGACTTAAAATATTCTTTTAAGGATGCTAATTGACAGAAATGAGATCAGTTAGATAATCGAACTAAACAGTCTGACGTGCTGTTACATTATTATTATTTATTATTTTTAATATTTTAAACCCATTAAAGATTTACTTCCCCGAAAAGCAATTAAAACTAGTTTTAAACTTATTTTTTAGACAGCATGGTCTAAAAGTAAAACTCCTAACACAGTGCACACGTGCTAAAAGCTTTAGATTCTCGCACTAGTGCGGTGATCTTCATTGTGACCAACTTTGGTTTCAAGTCCGATCACATGGCAATTACCCTTTGTATTTGCACATGTTTAATAACTCCACTTGATTTAATTGGGTTTTACTTTTCATTGTGTCTTTTTACATGATTAATTTCTCATGGCGCTCTCATTATCCGTTCACAATACAAATTGTCATACTTCAATTTATCGCAGTTCGTTGTAGAGTTAACCTGTATGTTATATTGGCAGTCTTCTTTGATCTAAAACGTTACTCTTTTTATCTAGCCCATATAAAGATTTAACTGCGGAAATTATGAATTCAGAAAAAAAAAACTTAAATGGAAGTGAAATTACAGAAGCAGCAGAAAGAATAGCACTAGAAGTACTTACCCAAAAAATCCAGAAAGTAATGTGATATGGCATTAAAGTCTCTTCATCGTCTGGTGTAAGGCAGGTGAAGATAATTTTACTGAAAATGACGCTAGCGAATCAATAAAACATCTGATGTCTCGCTTCTTATTTTCTCTAACGTAAAGTAGAGGAAGTATTGTATTTCACACAAAAATTCAATACCGAGATTTCACCGGAAATACCTGTTTGGAGGCTCCCCGAATCCAAAAAGAAAGCATCTTTAGAAAAGGGTCTGTGTTTGTACGTGTGTGAACAGCATAACTCAAAAACGAAAAGACGGATAAGTACTAAACTTGGTATTTAGATTCAGTACCTTCCAAGAATGCGACACGAAGTTTTTCAAGAAAATCTTCCCAACCCAACCATCCTTTACATGGAACACTTTTCGAATTTTTTTTATTTTCTTAAAAATGGCTCTAACAATTTCTATTAAAACGCAATATATTAAATATATTTACATGAAAAATCAAATGTATATATTGCATTTTCTGCTAATAGCCTGTGTAGTTCACTTCATTTGGAAGAAATTTTGTATAATATTGACAACTGCTAAACGTTAAACGATGGACGAAAACGTACTACACAAAAAATGTATATCTCTTTAAAACACATAATTTACTTCACATAAGTTTTTTATGACATTAGCCATTTCTGAGATATTAGTTATTAAAGGTTCGGTTTGTTCATTACTTGACTATTCTTTAAAGTCGTTTCAGCATTCAGTTGTTTCTCGCGATTGCATGGAAACTATGGAATTTTAAGGTCAGCGTATAACGCCCGGTTCTTAAACATTCGATTATCGCTGTTTCCTTTGAATCTGTAACATGAGGCAATATTTTATATCATAACATACTGAATGCCAGAGTGATTGTAGTGTAAATTAATATTATTGTATGCACAGGATTTTAGATATTTGTTAGCCATAAGTATTGTTAGGAAATAGGTTTACACAGCCTAACTGAAGCTGACAATAGAAGTGGGTAACAATAAACCGAGGGGGTGAGTTGTTAATCACTTAGAAGAGATAAACAAATGAGGTCAGGGTAGCGTGCCTTTTTTTTAGAAATGGAGGGAATATCTTCCCTAGAGCAAATATGTTGGTAGTAGTGATTGGCTGACCAAAACAGACGCTAAAGTGGGCGCGATTTGGTAACCAATAGCAGCTCTACTATAATGTTTAGGCAATTCGAGGTGAAGGAGTATATATTTTCGAGCCATAAGCAAGTTTCGCACAGTTCGGAAGAATCTCTCACGAGGTGCACGTTATACAGTTTGGAAGAATCTCTCATGAGATGCACGTCGCAGAGTTAGTTACAAAAATGTAAAGTACACGAAATAATTGGTGCGCGGCAACGAATACGACTGTAGTTACATTCAGAAATATCACAGTTTCAGTCAGGCGTGTATAAAGATTAAATATGTGAATTATTAATTAAGTGTGACGGCAATAAAAGTGTAGAAACAAATTTTTTTCATCAGTGTTATCTTTTAGCAACAACTCCTTTCGTTTACACGCCCTGCTTAGAGATACTTGCTCGACTGAGTTATAATAGCTAGCCAGAGCATAAAGATCCCAAATTAAAAAAAATAATAAAACGAGAGGCGCTCAACAAATAAGATAACACGAGCCATGAGAACTGTGACAAACGAGATGTGTAATGTAGCTATTTCTGGAAAGGTTTATTTGGATTAAAACGAAGTAGATAGAAAAATAAGCTTTAGTAAAATAGTTTGCATAGCCACTAATAATCATAAGGTAGAGAAAGTAATATGAATATATGAAATAAGATTTTTTAATGTCATTTCGTTGGTTCAAGAACGCATTCTAAAATGATCTCTGTTAGTTTCAGGAATCAATATAATATTATTGATATTTTACAAATTCGAGCGCTGTCTAAAAAATGGTATATGCCACACGTGTTGAAAGTGATTTTATTTTGCTCGCAGGATTGCGAAACTCGACCTAAGGTCTTCGTTTCGCAAAAATTCCTACACGCAAAGTAAAACCCTACTTTTAGCCCTTGTATCATAATCTACTATTATACTTCGTTTCATTATTGGTTTTCTTTTACTTTGGCTCCACCCAAGCAAGGTCCCAAGTTAGTCTATGCCTTACAATTAATTGCTCCAATTTCTTTAATATGCAAGGAGTTATATAAACAATTGTGTATATTTTAAAATGTATTTATTTTAAGCCACATAACTGCAAGGTTATAATACATTAAACACACAAGTATAAATTCTCATCTACGTTATACAAATCAGAGTATGTTCAACTATAACAATAGAACAACAGTATCAATATTAAGAAATCATATAAGGCCTCAGTGCAGAACAATAACAATAAATTATAAAAGGAAATGTATTTCAGAAGGTACTCATTTGCTGAGATAAACTTCTTGCCAGCGAGTGCAGTATATTTGTTTCTCCTTGCAGTGCATTATGGACAGTCGATGGCGTCACGGTTCAAGGACATTTACAGTTTTCACAATCGGATGGTTCTTCTCTTGAAAGTATGTGAGTGGGTTAGCTTTTGTGTCCAATTTTAAATCTTGTTAATTTAATCTGGTTTCTTGTTTCCAGTGGAATGGCTTACTGTTTTGGCAGGTTGATTCTGTTATGGCTGCGTGAAGTTTACATGGGATGCTCTCATTTCAAAGTTTGACCCAGTGGCCTCCTACTTTTCTGATAATTAATTGTTCTTTCACGCAAGCCGTGTATAGGTTAAAGTTTGAAATGTTTAATCAGACTGAAAAATGTAATGTGATAGCCGGGATATGAACCACGGAGCTTCGGCTTACTATGGCGTTGCTCTAACCAACGGAACTGCTTACCTACAGTAGGGTGTAGGATGTGTTCATCGGAGGGGGACACCTCGTCACTGCGACCAGCTTGATCTATTGTGAAAATTAAATTAAATTGAGTTTTATTTATGGACGCTCTTTAACTACTATGGTTCTTAGTGTCCCATTCTATATTGGGCGTGAAAGACCGGAAATTTTGCTCAGAGGCCTCTTATTAGGCTTGAGGGTGTTTTACGTGCTGTAAATCTACGACACGGGATCACCGACTTTACTTCCCTTCCGAAGGAAGAAAAGATTTGTATGTCCGAAAAAATGCATCGTCCTCCGTCGGGTTTGAACCCGCGACCACGGGAACTAGAGGCTAGCGTGGTACCACTAGACCACGAAGGATAATTTGATCTATTGTGGCTACACCCCCCGGAAGGTGAAAGTACCGTAGGAGGTCGCAGGTCCGCAGCCAGACAGGCGAAAAAGTTCCTAATATTTCCGTTTGAACACCCGCGCACCAGTAAAGCGAAGAACTCCGAGAGAGGGCGACAAAGCGACCCTAATGAGGGGACAACGCACAGCGGGGAGAAAACTTTCAAATGCGCAAGCAACTACGCCATCTGCCCGACACCGCCAGCACCAAAGGTCCTGAAGATATACCTGAAACATGAGAGGGAGAGATGAAATGAGAGGAAATGGGGAAAGGGGAAATCGTGATAGAATAAACCACCCCGGCATTCGCCTAGGGGACCAGGGAGAAGCCACAAAAAACCTCATGGTTAGAGTGGGTAGTCCCGTGGAACCGAACTCGGGACCTCTTGAATGCGATTCTCAGACGTTGCCGCCTGAGCCATCCCGCTCGGTCTTACCTAGTAAGTAAGGGAGGTAGTTTCCTTCCACCCAAAGAATTCTATACCGAGATATCACCGAAAATACTGGTTTTAAGGTCCCCTGAATCTAAAAGAGGATTTTTAGAAGAAGGTCCGTGGGTTGGTGAGTGTGTATATGTCTATGAACAGCATATACCTAGCTCAAAAATGAAAAGTCGATTAAATACTATACTTGTGTCTTTTAAATATGCGACACAAAGATTTTTAAGAAAATACCCCACCCCAGAGTACCCTTCACATTGAAAATGTTTCGTTACTTTTTATTCATTCAAAAATAATTTAAATATTTTTATTAAATGGTTAAGATATTTGTATGACAAATAAAATGCATATCTTGAATTATCTGGGAATAGCCGGTGAAGACCTCTTCCATTCTGAATGACTTTTGCATAACTAGTAAACCGTAAAAGATAGATAAAATCTTACTACTCAAAAATGTAGATCTCGTTAAAGTACACAATTTATGCCATAAAAGTTTTGTGGCGTTAACCATTTCCGAGAGATTCTTTGTTATTTGTTTGAATTTTCAAATATTTTGCACTTTTCTCAACCACAAATCGCTATTTTTGGTTTGGTTTTTCGTGTTCATGCCAAAAACACGGAATTTCAAACCTATCACATAGCAACCGTGTATGAAAATATTTGACTATCGCTTTAACGTATTCTATTCTTCTTATACCCTATAACGAAATGTATTATTGTGTAATGAAGGTGTATCTGTATTATTAAGAAGTAGGTCGAAGAATAAGCTTTAATATAAATAGTTTATAGAAGAACGAATAGAAAAAGGCATGGAACACAACAGGTGTTTAGGTTTATTTCCTAAAATGTCTACTAAATACCAGAAGGCAAGACACGTGAACACTTGGAATGTAACGCCAGTGCATATTTACGATGTTGTTTAAATATAGTTCTAACCTTGGTCCTACATGTGGTTATTGTTAAAGAGCCTTCAGTTCTATTCTGCTGTTTATCATAAAAATAAAATAAGAAAATGAATATAAGATTGAAATGGACACGCAGGGGACCTAAAGTGTTCAAACTGCGTAAGAACTGAGGTTGGAAACAAATATCAAGTGTATAAAATAAAAATCTGTGCCTTATACCAGCTGGAATGCGAACCCAGGTTGGTAGAAAGGCAAGAACTCTATCCTTACACCAAGAGACCGGCATTTCTTTTATCATATTCACGTGAATTTACGAGCTGGAATCCAAAGGATAAAATTAATCTACACAAAGGCACTGCGGGCTGCAGGAAGATACGGCGCAACACCTCTACAGGCGTTTCTTAAATGGGATTTTTATGCCCTAAATTCGCTAAAATAAAATGCAAATATGACGTTAAAGCTGAAAATATGTAAAACAAAAAAGTATATATATAATATATATATATATATGCTCAGTTGCGCTGAACTTAAGGTTATGAATTATTTTATAAAGGATGACTCACTTTTACACGTCATACTCATTCGGTATAATCGTTACCATGGTAGCCTCTAGTTCCCGAGGTCGTGGGTTCAAACCCGGCGGAGGACGGTGCATTTTTTCGGGCGTAAAAATCCTTAGTATGGCTTCCATCGGAAGGGAAGTAAAGCGTGGTCCTGTGTCGTAGATTTGCGGCATGTAAAAGAACCTCAAGCCTGATAAAGAGGCCTCTGAGCAAAATTACCAGTCCTTCACGCGCAATATAGAAAGGGACGCTAAGGACCATAGCAGTTAAATATCGTCTATAAATAAAATTCAATTTAATTTCACTTTTACGCCGTATTGTAAACTGCGCACTTCTCTTACCCTAATCATTGAGCCTCAAAGGAAGATGCTGAAGATCAACTTCATTGATAGGAGCTAACTCTGACGTTATTTCTGAATTAGCTATATGAAATTAAGTAGACGAATCTTAAAATACCATTTTTTCTACCACTTCCCGTACAAGGTAGATGAAGTATTAATGCATTCCAAACAAAAATTCGACATCAAGATTTCCCTGAAATACACTTTGTGAAGTCCAATGAAACATTATCGTATTATAAGTCCAAAACGAAAAATCTGATATATACCAAACTTAGTATTTAAAGTTCAGCATCTCCAAAGGATGTGACACAAGATATTTTAATTTTATATATATATATATTAACGTTTCTGTGAATAGCCTGTGAAGTATTGTTCATTCTGACTGAATGTCATACGATTTTATCTAACCGGTATACCAAAATGAACCAAAGAAACTTCCTGGACAATGAAATATAAAATTTATGGCAAATAACGTTTTCTTTAACATTAACCGATTTCAAATATTCGTTGTTACATGTTCCTGCTTTCCCACACGATTCTCATTATTTCCTGCCCCGGTTCATTAATAACAGAATGGTTAGCATTCTGACTTCACCCCGGGTTCAATTCCCGGCTGGGGGGGATGTTTCTTTAATTAGAATCATTCCCTACCTCCAGCATAATCTGTAAGTATGCACGTGGGAGGAATGTGAGTGTTTCTCATGTTAAAATGATTAGAATCAATGTTAAGAAGGCTGCAGATGTTTGTTTTTAAAGTCAAAGCCCCTCGATATGAACCATTGAAATGAAAGGGGCTATACAAATGAAACAATTAAAAACGAATAAATAAAACGAATAAATAATAAATTATTTAAAATATATCATGCATGCAAACAGGCCCACATTGCTTATTATGATATTATTTCTAGGCAAAATGTATCGTAACATAACGTGAATAGAAGAATTATTTTTAAATGAATACTATAATATACAAGGGATATGTGAAATTAAAAAGTTAGAGTCTAACGTCCCTTTTAACAAATCAAGTCTGCAGAAATGAAACGGATGTTCAAATATGCCGACAGTTATTCAATATTTACCGATAAAGGAATAACACAGCAAAGAAAAAATCTTACCCAGGCAACTCATCCCGCCCGAGATTCGAACTCAGGCCCTCCAGGTTTGAGAGCACACAAATACCCCACATGGAAGCGGAATTTAAAAGTAATGTATATTATTTAATACTAATAAAATATACATTTTCAGGCATTATAGATTTATATTGAAAGTAAACAATGTATGAACTGCAAAGATCACAGAAAACACATGCGATAATCCGGTCCCCATTTATTCCTGAGAGTTTCATCTTAAATATTATAACTGTAATATATGATCTTTAATTTTGTATTACCCTGTGGTGATTGTTCATTAAATCTACTTTATCTATTGCTATAATAATCAGTGATGCTTTAGTTCGTAGTTACTAGCAACAAAACCTATATTTTAATATTCTAACAAAACACAAAACACGCCATAAAAACATAAAATACAGGTTCAACAAAACGTAAAATGCACTCTTTAAAATGCCCTTAATTTTCCAAACTTACTTATATCAATATTATCATTAATCAAAACAGTTGATCTCAGCATGGACTATTCACTCCAAAGACTCGAAGCTTTAATACTTTACGACTTCTCATAAAAATGCGTCAACAAAGAATCTACATTTATGTCTACTTCATTATCCACACACCAGTCCTTGAATTTCGTATAACTACATAAATAAACTTTCCACAACGTTTCTGGAAGTATACTAATAGTTGCATCTTGGACTGCTTTTAAAAGTTTTCCTGATGAACCGTGAAAATCACCTTCTTCGCTAATTTTTACTTTAAATTCATATATGAAACTAGCATCCAAAATTGCAAAAATATAACAACAAAGTTTGTTGATTTATCTTGCCTTTTTTTTTTTCAAAGCCCACATTACTCTTTCTCCAATAAATAAATTTCATTAACTATACTATACATACAACATACACTAAATACTCTGAACGTAGATAAAATATTTTAGACAAATTAGGTTTAGCAACTAGTCCTCTAAATAACTATATTTTGTTGCCTTTTAATATTGCAATGGAGAATCCTATTTAGATGCTCGTTATGGGTTGTTTTATAGTTTCTTGTACTTTCTCCAGCATCTACTATAATAAGTAGGCTGAGGAAGTATTGCATTCCACCAATACAATGTTTGGAGGTCCCTCGAATACAAAAAATATAATAAAAAGGCCCATGTTTATGTGTGTGTGAACAACATAACTAAAAAAACGAAAAGTGCTATAAATACTAAACTTGGCATTTAAGTTCAGCATCTTCCAAGGTTGTGTCACGAAGATTTAAGAAAATCCCTCCTATTCTCTTTTTACATGGAAGAAATTTCGCTATTTTTTATTGTCTCATAAATGGCTCCAACAATTTTTTATAAATCTCGTAAATTTAAAATATATGCTTGACAAATAAAATGTATATCCTGAATTTTCTGTTGACAGCCTGTCTAGTCCTCTACATTCTGAATAAATTTTGTATAAATTTGTATAACTTGTAAACCATAAGAGATAGATAAATTAGAACACAAAAATCTCGTTAAAACACACGTTTAAAGGTAAAATACACTTTTGTGGCGTTTTGTCAACATTCTTTTATTTCTGTGAGTGATACAACAATTTCAAAGCCCGCATATAGCGACCCACTTTTAAACATTTGACAATATTTTGTAAATACAGAATATAATTGATTTGCACTATTGTAGTTAAGAGCGCAAGTGCCGGTCTCTTACCCCCCGTGGTAGTTGAGTGGTAAAATGAATCATTAATCGAAGAAAGAAACAGCGTTAGATGAATATTATGGAATTCTGTTATCGTTGCAGGATATCCAGAGTTATTACCAGGATATTCCGGCCGAGTTCCCTTATCCTGTGATATCGGACGAAACCAGGGAACTTGCCGTGCGTCTGGACATGCTGGATGAGGGGATGCGCAGAGATCCAACAGCGGCCCTCTCTGTGAGGGCCCTCTACATCATCGGTCCCGACCATACAGTGCGCCTCTCCATGTTCTACCCCAACTCCACTGGAAGAAGCGTCTCGTAAGTAAACAAGGCACAAACCCAGTACAACATACCCTTTTTAAATGCTTCAACTTTTTACCTTCTCTTCCGCTAATCTATAGAAGGTAGCGGAAGTACTGTATTCTACCCAAAAGTTCGATAAGAGTATGACAAAGTGTACAACATTTGAGATCCTTTGAATTAAAAATAAAAACACAAGAGAAAACATCTTTAGAAAAAAAAATCTGATGTGTTACACTCACATGACTTTCTCTACTCTTGTACAATCTAATTTTACAAACGCTTATTCTCCATATGCTTCATGTTAATCGAGATATCGAGATGTCAATCTTATTGGTAATATTCATGTAGATGCAAGGGGAATATGGTAGGTTTTAAGCGATAGTCAAATATTTTAACGCTGGTTGCTATGTGGCGCATTCCATTCTCTTTGCATGTCCAGGACAAAAAAAATGAATAACGAATTTGAGAAAAAGTATAAGTATTGGAAAATTTAAGGAAATAATAAGCAATATCTCGAAAACGGTTCACTCTACAAAAGAAATGTATATGACATAAGTTGTGTATTTTAACGCGATCTACATTTTTTGTGTAGTAACATTTTGTCTATCTCTTATGGTTTAACAGTTATGCAAAAGTCGTTCACGGTGAAGAATACTTTTGGAAACATTCCCAGAAAATTCGAGATATACATTTCATTTCACATGACATTATCTTAAACATATGATATTTTCATCAAAATTGTTAGAGCCATTTTTGAGAAAATTAAAATTTTCGAAAAATCTTCCATGTAAAGGGTAGTCTGGGGTGGGGGGATTTTCTTGAAAACCTTCGTGTCGCATCTCTGGAAGATACTGAACCTAGATACCAAGTTTGGTGCTTTTCCGACTGTTCGTTTTTGAGTTATGCTGTTCACAGACACACACACACACACACACACACACACACAGACACACACACACACACACAGACACACACACACAGACACACACACGGACATGTTTCCAAAAATGCTTTTTTTGGATTCAGGAGGTCTCAAAACATGTATTTCCGGTGAAATCTCGGTATCGAATTTTTGGGTGGAATGCAATACTTCCCCTACTTACTATACGTAGTAGAGAAAGTAAAAAACAACGCGCGCGCGTCTATCAACAGATAATTCAAAAACTAAAAGTCTAATAAGTGCCAAACTATTTAATTCCAGTATCTTACACGCATACAACACAAATATTTTCACGAATTTCCCCCATTCAAATAACCCTTTGTATGAAAAAACTGTTCCTTATGCAGTATTTTCTAAAAAAAATGTGAGTATACAGATTTTATTAAAATTTAAAGCTTCTGATATTGACATGGCAAATAAAATGCACATCTCGGATTCAAGTCCTGTTCATTCTCATTGAATATTGTTATTTTCTCTGCTGTTTAGCTTACTGTATTTTGCCCAAAATTCTGATATCAAGATTTCAGCAGAAAGAAACGCGCGCGCACGGTAATGTGCATGTGTGTGCACGAACAGCATAACTAAAAAGCGAAAAGTTGAGTGACCACCAAACTTCAGAATCTTTCAGGGAAGCAATACGAAGACTTTTACGAAATTCCCCTCATCTCAAACTATGTTTTACATAGAATAATTTTCGAAATTGCTTTTATTTCCTTAAAAACGGCTAAAATACCTAATGGTTCAGGTATTGGAATGGAGAATAAAATCTATATTTTCAGTTTTTTGTGAATAGTCTGTGAAGTTCATTTCGTTCTCGTTGGTTTTTTATAAGTTGAAAAGCATAAGAGATAGGCAAAATATTACTATAGGAAAAATAAATAATTCATTGAAGTACACGGCTCGTGTCAATTTGCTGCGTAATGTTAGCTGTTTCCAAAATGTTTCATGTTGCATGTTTACGTTTTCCCAAGTGTTTCATCTGTCGGAACATTCTTTTCCTTCGCATGAGCTCGTTATTGCGACGTGTGATATAAACATTTGATTGTTGTTTCTGCATATTGTGTGTAATTTAACATTTCTTAATGTGAAATAATATTCTAAACAACCATTTATTGTGAACAAAATAACAGAATACAAGAATCACCTTTTATACAAATAATATAACGCATAAAGGTATGCGTAATGGGTAGAGAAAGTAATGTTATATTGCAAATGAGAGTTTTCTTCGTGAATGTGGTATGTTGCAGAGGTTTGTCATTACTGGTTTCTGTCAAGAAATTCTATCATGTCTTTTCTAATCAATATTTTCTTTCTACTTGTAGGGAAATCCTTAGAGCGGTCGATTCTCTTCTACTTTCTGAGAAGCTAAAGGTGGTGACTCCATCTGATTGGAAGGTATGGTATTTAATTTCCACATTCATTGCTATCATCAGCTGTTGTTACTGTGGTACTGCATATTTAGTTATTAGTGTTGCTTTTGAGTGAAACTTTTGTCTGGGAATAATCACATTTGCTCCTTGCTCCATTTTTGTCCATTTATTTACCATCGTAACGTTCTGCAACATGACTCAGTATGAAAGTAAGGCTATAACGCGACTATAGATAAGTTCTGAACTACTAAATATAAACAGTGAAAGGTTGTGTACTGTTTGGAGCATGCTAATGGAAATAATGTTTATTAATTTCAGGGAGAGTCATAGCGGTGTGGAATTTGATCACAAAATTCTTAGTTTACGCAAACGAATTAAGTCACGTGCCCTCAATTGTTATCACTTTGCATTTTACGAAGGAATTTTATTTCGAAGACTAAAAGATTTTATTAGACTATAAACCCAATAGTAATAAAACAAGGATGTGCAAATTAACCTATGGTTACTATAGATTGATAAAACATACATGTTTGTATTCAAAACTGCTAACTAATGAAATTAACTGGAAAAGATAATTTAATGACATTTTGTTACGATTCTCATAATCGTTATAGTTTTATGGCGCAATATTTTATTATTGAATATTTACTGCTTAGATACGAGATATTGCCACAATTGCCAATATCCTCCCGTGTCATTAGGATGTTTTACACCTACGTGGACGTAAAGAATCTACCGTGTGTTTTGTAACACAACAAAAACAAGCTATGTTTAATGCATTCAGTTTATGCAGTTTTACGAAAACGTTATGATTCAAAAGCCAAGCATTTAATTACTCTCAATTACTAATTACATTCAATTACTAACACCGTCGACCTTGCAATACACACACAATTAATTATAATTGATTATAGCTGAGATACAATGACTGAACGAATTCCTAATAATGCCAATGCCTGCACTAAATCCTGATTCACATCCTTCATTTATATAAAAATATGATTCCTGTATATCATTATTAAAAGTAGGTGTAGAAAAAATTCCAACGTCCTGGAAATGCCATTTTGAATGAGATGCTATCTTTTAAAATAATATCCTTCAGAAACAGAGGTACTCTTCCATCCCCCATGATTATCATACTTGTTCCTACGTCCATTAGCAGAGTTGCTGAAGTTCGTCGTAAGCAGTGAACTGCGTATTTGTATGCATTAGTCAAGACTAGATACTTCGCCATTATAGTAGGAATTTATCTGAATCTAGTCTTTCCAACAGGCTGTGCAGTAAACCGACCTTATAGCACACACACAAACTTTTCCTCAGAGCAACCCAGTCCTGATTTCAGACAAAATCACAATAATATCTGAATCTCTATCTTCAACTTGACCGAGCTTATTCACAAGTTCTTCCTACAGCATCCTACAGAAATATCAAACATAGAGCTACCTTGATAAAAAGTGTTCATTCAGAACTTTAACACCCTTTGGGTAAAAATGTCTAGCTTTTTTCGCTTCATATCCTTTTAAACCTTGCTTTGTCGCGGTAACTGTTCGTGTTATCTTATTTGCTGGGCGCCTGTTATTGTTTTACTATTTTGAATTTTGGGTTCTTTGTCCTCCGGCTAGCTATTATCACTCAGTCAAGCAAATATCTCTTGAACAGGGTGTGTAAACGGAAAAGAGTTGTTACTAAAAGATAACACTGATAAAAGAATTTGTTCTTTACACTTTTATATGCCGTCACACTTTATTAATTTCACATATTTACTTTTGATACACGCCTGACTGAAACTGTTATATTTTCAAATGTAACTACAATCACTTATTTGCCTCGCACTATTAATTCGCATATTTCACATTTTGTAACTAACTTTACGACGCGAGAGATTCTGTAGAATTACGTAACGTGTACTTCGTGAATGATTCTGTTGAACTGCGCGACATGTAACTCGTGAATGATTCTGTAGAACTGCGTGATACTTGTCTCTGGCTTCAGAATTTATACTCCCTCACCCCGATATGCCTAAACATTATAACAGAGCTGCTATTGGTTAATAAAGCGCGCCAACATTAGCGTCTATTTTTATATCCAATCAAAATTATGAACACATATGCTCTAGGGAAGATATTCCCTCCATTTCTAAAGAAAGGCACGCTACTCTGACGTCATTTGTTTGTCTCTTCTAATTCATAAACAACTCACTCCCTCGTTTTATTGCTATCTGCTCCTATTGTCAGTTTCAGTGAGGCCGTGTAAACTTATTTCCTAACAATGCTTATAATTAACAAACATCTCAAATCATTGTCACACAATAATGTTAAGTTACACTACAATCACTCTGGCATTCACAGTGTTGTGATATAAATTACTGCTTCAGCTTCAAAAACGCACACATACAACTTATAGTAGTTTCCAATATTCACATTTCTGTTAACCACCAACATCTTCTTTATCATCGAATATTGCCCCACAGTGAATTAGGAAAAAGTGCTTTAGCCAAATCCTTGAAGTAAGCCAAAGACAATGTTTCGTTAACACCTCCACTGATTTTCCTCCCAATCACCTTCCGAAACTAATGTATTCTTCATTACACAAATGCCTGGATTTCGCTAACAGACCTGCAGCTTCTTTAGATTTAATTATGACTATGACAGTATCTCACCAGATTCTTCCATTTTATTCGCAATAAATGAGATTTGTTTATTAAATACGAAGTGCAGAGATATTCATTTTTCCAGGCCAAAATGAAACTTACGAATCGAATTTTTTAATTTACACTATCCTGTAAATGATTGATTTACGTGTTCCATAACAAACTAATGCACGACAAACATTGTATTCGCCACAGAAATTACTAATGAAAACGCCTTCGGACAACCAAGGCCTCGAACAGGAGACCCTCAGGTTTATAATCCCGTCGTCTTCAGGACATAATCATTAATACATTAATACAATAATCTTGGAACATACGAGGCCTGTATTTAAAGTAGGTAAGTATCGTTTTAATGTTTTGCTGCTGTAGCACTGCATTCGCGATCTTGAGCATGCGCGATCACGCCCTCCATTCATTAGGAAGCCAGACGCAGCTTTACGTTTGTGTTTTCCTGTTGTTAGACCGCTTCGAAAAGTTCAAAACAATCGAAGACCCGCCGACTATGAAGTCCGATCAGTGAGTCGTTTCTTGAATCCGAGAAGTGTTACGCCAGCAAACATTCATCGCCAATTGTATTAGGTCTATGGGACAATAATAATAAGTGACAATGCCCGGCCATACACAACTAAACAAACTCGCATCATTTGGTTGGGAACAATTTGACCATCTTCCCTACAGTCCGGATTTGGCATCAAGCGATTTTCATCTGTTTGTTCATCTGAAGAAATTACTTAATGGAAAAGATTTCAACGACGATGATATTTTGAAACGACAGTGCAGACTTGGCTTTCATTATAGGCTGCATCATTCTTTGACGAAGACATACAAAAACTGGTTTTTCATTATGATAAGTGCCTTCTTCTTGGCGGTGACTATATAGAGAAGTAGTGTAAGCTGTAATGTAATGAATTAAGATAAACTATTTGGAAAATAATGTTCTGTTATTGCTTTCCCTACTACGTATGTATAGTAAGTACGGAAAGTATTGCATTCCACCCCAAAATTCTATGTCGACATTTCACAGGAAGTATGTTTTGAGGCCCCTGAAACAAGAAAAAAACTGATGTGATACATTCACATCACTTTGTCTAACCTCTCTCAATCATTAGTGGGTAAACAAATTATTTTTACCAAAGCTTATTTACCTATATACTACATGTTAATCTAAATAAACCGTTTCAGAAACACTACATTATATATTTAGTTACAGATTCAAAGGAAACAGCGATAGTAAAATGCTTAAGAACTGGACGTTATACGCTGTCCTTAAAACTCCATACTGTTTTCATGCAATCGCGAGAAACAACTCAATGCTGAAAGGTCTTTAAAGAATGACCAAGTAATGAACAATTCAAACCTTTAATACCGGATATCTCAGGCTTCTGCCACAATAAAACTTATATGAAGTAAACTGTGTGTTTTAAAGATATCTAAATGTTTTGTGTAGCACGTTTTCGTCTATCGCTTAACGTTTAGCAATTGTACAAGATAAACGTTTTATTTGTCATGTAAATATCTTCAATATATATATTCTAATCAAAATCGTTGTCATTTTTTAGAAAATAAAAAAATTCTAAAAATGTTCCATGTAAAGGGTAGTTTGGGGTGGGGAAATCTTCTTGAAAATCTTCTGTTTCATGCTTGGAGGGTACTGAACCTAAATACCAAGTTTGGTATTTATCCGACTTCTCATTTTTGAGTTATACTGTTCATAGACAGACATACACAGACGGACCTTTTTCTAAAATGCTTTTCTTGGATTCAGGGGCCTCAAAGCATGCATATTTCGGATGAAATTTCGGAAAAGGCATTTTTACTTTCTCCACTACATATAATACTAAGGGGAAGTATTGTATTCCACCCAAAAATTCGATATCTAGATTCTTCCGGAAATATATGTTTAGAGGCCCCCTGAATCCAAAAAATCTAATGTGTTACACTCACATGACTTTCTCTACTCTTGTACAAACTATTTTTACAAACGCTTAATCTCCGCATGCTTCATGTTAATCGAGATATCGAGATGTTAATCTTATTGCTAATTTTCTTGTAGATGCAAGGGGAATTGGTAGGCTTTAAGCGATAGTCAAATATTTTAAGAGCTCGTTGCTATGTCAAGTATTCCATTCTCTTTGCATTACCATGACAAAAAAAATGAATAACGAATTCCCATTTGAGAAAAAGTATAAGTATTGGAAAATTTAAGGGAATAACAACCAATAACTTGAAAACGGTTCACTCAACAAAAAAAATGTATATGACATAAATTGTGTATTTTAACGCGATCAACATTTTTTGTGTTGTCTATCTCTTATGGTTTACCAGTTATGCAAAAGTCGTTCACAGTGAAGAACATTTTGAAGACATTCCCAGAAAATACAAGATATACATTTTATTTCTCATGAAAGAATCTTAAATATATGATATTTTAATCAAAACATTTTTAAGAAAATTAAAATTTTCAAACATGTTCCATGTAAAGGGCAATCTGGGGTGGGGGATTCTCTTGAAAACCTTCGTGTCGCATCTCTGGAAGATACTGAACCTAAATACCAAGTTTGGTGTTTATCCGACTGTTCGTTTCTGAGTTACGCTGTTCACAGACAGACACACACACACGGACATGTTTCCAAAAATACTTTTTTGGATTCAGGAGGCCTCAAAACATGTATTTCCTGTGAAATCTCGGTATCGGTACTTCCCCTACTTACTATATATACGTAGTAGAGAAAAAAAAAACATATTTTTAGAAAAAGAGCTGCATGTGTGTGTCTACGTGGTTGTGAACAACATAACTCAAAAAACGAAAATTTTGATCAACATCACACTTGGTATTTAAGTTCAGTACCTTCCAAGGATGCTACACGAAGATTTACAAGAAAATGCCCTCACTCCAGACTACCTTTTAAATGGAAGATTTTTTCGAAAATTTTGGTTTTCTAAAAAATGGCCCCAACGATTTTGATTAGAATGCCATTTATTAAAGACATTTACATGAAAAACAAAATGCATATCTTGAATTTTTTGGGAATAGCCTGTGAAGTCTACTTATTTAGAAGAAATTTTGTATAATATTGTATAAGTGACGTTAAGCGAGTGACGAAAACGTGCTACACAAAAACACGTAGATCTCTTTAAAATACACAACTTATTTAAAATAAGTTCTTTTTGTGGCATAAGCCGTTTCTGAGATATCCGTTATTAAAGGTTCGAATTGTTCATTTCTTGGTCATTCTCTTAAAGTCCTTTCAACATTCAGTTGTTTCTCGCGAGCATGGAAACAGTATGAAATTTTAAGGCCAGCATATAGCGTCCAGTTCTTAAACATTTGACTATCGCTGCCTCTTTGTGTCCATAACGAAATGTGTAATGTAGCTATTTCTGCAAAGGTTTATTTGGATTAGAATGTAGTAGATAAAAATTCGCCTGTGTAAGAATAAGTCATGTGAATGTCTCACATCGGACTTTTAGAAAAGGACATCTGTGTGTGTATCTATAACAGAATAACTCAAAAACGAAAAGTCGTAAAAACACCAAACTTGGTATTTAGATTCAGTACCTTCCAATAATGCGACACGAGATTTACAAGAATATCTCCCATCCCCAAATACCTTTTACATGGATCATTTTTTTCAAAATTTTGTTTTTGTAAAAAATGGTTTTAACGATTATGATTAAAAATACAGTGTATTAAAAATATTGACATAAAAATAAAACGTATATATTGAATTTTCTGGGAATAGCCTTTGAAGCGCTCTTTATTTTGGAAGAACTTTTGTATAATCGTGTATGATTGCTAAATGTTAAGCGATAGACGAAAATGTACTGCTCAAAAAAAATGTAGATCTCTTTAAAACAGAATTTACTTCAAATAAGTTTTATTGTGACATAAGCCATGCCTGAGATATCCGTTATTAAATTTGGAATTTTCATTACTTGGTCAACAACTGAATGTTGAAAAGACTTTAAAGAATGATCAAGAAATGAACAATTCTAACCATTAATAACGGATATCTCAGAAATGACTTATTTCACAAAAAAGCTTATGCTAAATAAATTGTGTGTCTTAAAGAGATCCACATTTCTTGTCTAACACGTTTTCGTCTATCGCTTACGATTTACCAGTTATACAAGATTATACAGTATTCCTCACGAATGAAGAGGACTTCAAAGGCTATTCCCAGAAAATTGAAGATATACATTTTGTTTGTCATGTAAATACCTTTCAGATATGGTATTTTAATCAAAATCGTTAGAGCCATTTTTTAGAAAATCAACATTTTTGAAAAATGTTTCAAGTAAAGAGTAGTTCGGGGTAGGGGCATTTTCTTGAAAATCTTCGTGTTGCATCCTTGGAAGATACTGAACTTAAATACCATGTTTGGCACTTATCCGACTTCTCGTTTTTGAGTTATGCTGTTCTTAAACACACTGACACAGACTGACGATAGACTGACAGACATACACACACACATACGGACCTTTTTCTAAAAATGATTTTTTATTCAGGGTCCTCAAAACATATATTTCCGGCGAAATCTCGACAGCGAATTTTTGAGTGGAATACAATGCTTCCCCTACTTACTATACGTATTAAAGAAAGCAGCAAGAGAATAGTTTGTATACCTACTAATAAAGATAGAGGGTAGAGAAAGTAAAGTGAATGTATCACATCAGAATTAAAAAAAATATATCGGTACTTAATTTAAAAACACGCCTCGTAAATACCTTTTTCATATATTGTACTATTTCATTTGTTTATTATTATAAATGTATTATATCTTTTATAGTTCAGTTTTATTTTTCCCATCATCATCAGCTCTATATTACCTAAGATGATTTTACAAAAGTATTGTGAATAGGCAAAACATTTATGAAGGAATATCTTATGATTCCTGTAACATCAAACTTTGCAGGTATTGTCTATAAGAAGCAAACACCTTGAGGAAATCCCTTGCTCTAGCGTTTGGGAATTCTAAAGGGAAAATGAACTGAATTCAAACTCATATATTTATAGTATTTGTGTGGACAATATTATTTATTTTATATGTTTGCTTTATAACTTCTGTAACAGTATTTTGCCCTGAGATACATTTGGGTCATTGATGTTTTTAATTTTAAAACATAATTTACCCGATAGTGAAAGATGCATGGCATATAAAAGCAATTATAATTAAAATAGTATAACTAATTTAACATTTGACATTTCAGAATAGAAGTTTCTGAGGACAAAAATACTCTTTAATTTCCGAATAGCTGTAAATCTGGAGATCTAGTTCCGAAGATGAATTATCTAACATATGAATTTGACATAGATTGTCCTTAATATGTAAACTATAAATACTTAAACACCTGAAAAAGAAAACTTTCAAAGCGATTTTACCAACATATTTTGCTAAGTGTTTCCAAAAAAGCTGTACCTACCGCAAGAGCCCATAAGCCAATCAGGAGGTATGTCTTTGTTACAAAACCATGACAATAACTATGATGATCAACAGTTTGTTCTTTGTGGCAGATACATAGGTTCCATGATTTAAATCCTTCAAAACAAGATGCATATGTTGTACATCCTGATATGGATTTGCGATGTTGAGAAAACGATTTCTTTTGCAAAGCCTTTTTAATACGCAACATGAATAGGTATTACTTTAGAATATCGCGAAATACTGCTAAATATGCAATTTATATTTCGAAACACATTGCAAATGTTTATAGCAACAATCATTGCATCTCATCTTTGTATATTTAGCTCTCTATTCGTGAAAGATTGCATATGTTTTGCCAGAAAATAAGAAAGATAAAGACAAGCCGTGGTATTATTGTTCCCTGTAATAAATATTTTAATGATGTAACTATATAGGGTTTAATCATGAAAACGTATGCATTTTATTTGAAACATTCTAAACTTATGTGAAAAAAACAAAAGAATTATATTCTTAAAAACCCTGTTCTGGAATTAATATATTCTGACAATGGAGCGCATATTTCATGTTCTTATTTAGCCAAAATAAATGCAATGTTAATGTTTTTTTCCCCGGAGCAATTGCATATCTGGGCAGAAGTTTCGTATCACTTCCTGTCTTCATATTGCATTATCTGCTGCAGATGGGCGAGGCGGTGATGCTGGAGCCCGGGTTGGATGATGAAGAGTGTCAACGACTTTTTCCTCGAGTTGAGAAGATCAGGATGCCGTCAGGATTGGCCTATGTCCGTACCACGCGCGATTACTCCCACTCCAACGAGTGCTGGGATGGAATGATACCTTGACACCCACCAATGTCATTTATTTCGTTTCCTTCCATTTTCCAAGCGATGTTTAATCCGCAAATTTCTGACTTTCATTCATGTTAAGGCATTTTTACGACTCGAGTTATATTGTTACTCCTGTTTTAATTTTTTTAAGTGAAAAAGAGATTTACCTTGTGAAGCACACACGCTCCTGTGCATCAGCTGCAGTAACCATTTCATGAAGACTAGCCTTCTGGCAGCTGACTCGCAGAAACGAGTATTAATCATAAGGAAATTTCTCCCTCAGTTTAAAAGTTTTCATTGCCTTTAGTATGAAACAGTGTAGATTAATTGAATTCCTTTAAATACAAGAACATTTAGAAAAAGTCTTGCTCTACCCTGGTCTTGGTATTTGTATATCATACGTGTAATACTTTGATATATCGCATTAGTTACACTCGTATTATTGCGTTAAATGCGAATATTCTTCTGTCTCACTCCCTCTCTCAGCGAAATGTGTAATGCAGCTATTTCTGCAAAGGCTTATTTAGATTCAAATGTAGTAGGCGGAAAAAACCTCTGATGTGATACATTCACATGACTTTCTCTACCCTCTATCATTTATTAGTGGGTATACAAACTATTCTTACTAAAGCTTATTACTTTCTCTACTACGTATAGTAAGTAGGGGAAGTATTGTATTCCACCCAAAAATTCGATACCGAGATTTCACCGGAAATACATGTTTTGAGACCCCCTGAATCCAAAAAAAGAATTTTTGGAAACATGTCCGTGTGTGTGTCTGTGTGTGTGTGTGTGTGTGTGTGTGTCTGTGTCTGTGTCTGTGTCTGTGAACAGCATAACCCAGAAACGAACAGTCGGATAAACACCAAACTTGGTATTTAGGTTCAGTATATTCCAGAGATGCGACACGAAGGTTTTCAAGAAAATCCCCCCACCCCAGATTACCCTATACATGGAATATTTTTCGAAAATTTTAATTTTCCCAAAAATAGCTCTAACGATTTTGAATGAAATATCACATGTTTAAGACATTTTTATGGCAAATGAATTGTATATCTCGAATTTTCTGGGAATGTCTCCAAAAGTATTCTTCATTGTGAACGACTTTTGCATAACTGGTAAACCATAAGAGATAGACAACATTTTACTGCACAAAAATATAGATCGCGTTAAAATACACAATTTATGTCATATACATTTTTTGTTGTTGGGTGAACCATTTTCGAGATATTGCTTGTTATTCCCTTAAATTTTCCAATGCTTATACCTTTTCTCAAATTCGTTATTCATTTTTTTTGTCCTGGTAATGCAAAGAGAATGGAGTACTCGACATAGCAATCAGCTCTTAAAATATTTGACTATTACTTATAACCTACCATATTCCCCTTGCATCTACAAGAAAATTACCAATAAGATTGACATCTCGATTAACATGAAGCATATGGAGAATAAGCGTTTGTAAAAATAGTTTGTACAAGACCAGAGAAGGTCATGCGTGTGTAACACATCAGATTTTTTTTTTTCGATCTACTACATTTACACATTTCATTATATCAAATGTTTAACAACTGGTCGCTATACTCTGATCTTAGATTCCATACTCTTTCCATGTAATCGCGAGGAATAACTGAATGTCTAAAGGACTTTAAAGAATGATTAATTAATGAACAATTCGAAACCTGTGCGAGGGGTCCCGGGTTCGATCCCCGGCTGGGGGTGGGAATTTTTCTCTAGTCAAGATTAATCCTTATCCTCCCCAGAGTCTGGAAGTATGAATGAGAGTGTGAATGTGTGTGTGATCTAATAATTAAAAAACCAAAGTACAAGAAACCCAACGACAAGAGTTACACGAGTTACACCATTGCCAATAGGCAATAAGTTACAAAGGAAAGGCTGCCGATAAGACCAATGTAGTTAAAGGCGAGGTATAAATGGAACTAAAAAAATCGAATATTTAATAACAGATATATCAAAAATGGCTTATACCACAAAAGAATTATTTGAAGTATATGTTGTGTGTTTTAAAGAGCTTTACATTTTTTTTGTATAGTAGTTTTCGTCTATCGCTTAACGTTTAGCAGTTGTACAAAATTATACAACATTTCTTGCAACAGAAGTGGACGTCACAGTCTATTCGCAGAAAATTCAAGATATACATTTTATTTGCCATGTACATATCTTTAATATATGGCATTTTAATCAAAATCGTTATAGTCCTTTTTTTAGAAAATAAAAAAATTGTAAAATGTTCCAAGTAGTGAAGGTTGGGGGGGGGGGACTTTCTTAAAAATCTTTGCGTCGCATCCTTGAAAGTTATTGAACCTAAATACCAAGTTTGGTATTTATCCAACTTTTCGTTTTTGAGTTATGCTGTTCACAAACAAACAGACAGGCGCACCCACACACACACACGGACTTTTTTTCTAAAAATGATTTTTTGGACTCAGGGGCCTCAAAACATGTATTTCCGTGAAATCTCGATATCGAATTTTTCCCCTACTTACTATATTTCGTAGAGAAAGTAACAAGCTTTAGTAAGAATAGTTTGTATACCCACTAATAAACGATAGTGGGTAGAAAAGGTCTTGTGAATTATCACCTTAGATTTTTACTTTATGGTTCTTTCTTGTAGTAAGAAATATGACATCAACATTGTGGAATATTTTAAAATGCTGAGATAAAATTGTTAGAAAATAAAAGTAAAACGATCTCTCTTGCTCTGTAACAGCCTTGCACTCGCGCGCGCATGCAAGAATTTTTATTTTTTTGAGAAAACGAATGCCAATTTTCGAAAACTTTAAGGGGGGAATTAATTAAATCCACTTATAAGATGTGTCAAAACTCCTTTGGGATTCATTAATGTATTATTGTGAAAAACATGCAGTAAGTGATGTCACTTGGTAAGAAAACGTGATTAAAGGCTAATATTTAGAGGAAGGCCATAAATAGTGTCAACATTGGCCTGTTTTCCATAGAGAATCCAGACATTAGCAGTCTGTGAAGTTTATTTTCAAAAGCCGAACATTTACAGATCTTCTGGGGCTGTAATCAAATTTTCTGCTTTATGACGGTGGGCGAATTGCAATGACGCATCCCTCCAAAAAGTGTTGAAGAGCAGTGTACTTCTAAGGAAATGAAACTACCTCACTAATTTCAGGGTTATCGCTGTCTGTTTCATTTTGCTAATATTTCCCGTTGTGTCAATCTCCTTGGGAACGGCGCCAGCAAATTTCCTTTCGGCCGTGCTATTCTGGAACGTCCCAATTATGTCATCTCCTACCCCAGTGACGTAATTATAGCAAGGTCTCTGCAGCTTTAACACCCTCACCTACCATCACTTAAGCCGATAAACTTGAGCAATGACGCCCGAGGAACGGAGCCGTGACGTCATACTGTGACGTCAAAAGCAACCTGACACCGGAAATTGCTTGATGCAGGGGGAGGCGCACACACGACCTTTCAGGTTTCAACATTTACTTTAAACAGTTTCTTGATGGAGCTATACGCTCTACGAAAACCGAACTTGGTTATCCTTAATTGTTACAGCAGCTATATACAATTTTATACTTAATCGCAAATAAAATTGTCTTTCTCGTTATCTCTTATTCTCTTTATTTTTCTTTCGTGGTTTCATTTAAATACCTCGCTTACAAACTTTAGGAGAAATTGTTGTTGTTATTATTATTATTATTATTGATAACATTTATTTATTTAGCAATTAAAATGCTTGTTTTGAACCTAATTTTGGTGTTACTTTATCCGTACTAATATACGAGTGTACCAAGTGTGGCTGTATCACGAACAAAAAGTTAGGGTCGATATTATGTCCATAAAAATACATTTATACAGTATTAATAATTGAAAAAACATATATTTATAGTCGTGAATGTCTAGTGTGAAGCTCTGATTTCCACCAGCAGTCGAACAGAAGGTCCAAATTAAAATTATTTACGGGATAACACACTTGGCAAACACCAAAGAAAAGAAAAAATAAACCGCCAAGTCGATAAAATAAAAGTGATAAAACTAAAGTGATAAACATGTCGAGGTGAGAGCATTTTCAAAGCATTGGTCACTTGCTATGAGTATTTCAGTCCTTACTAATATGGTAAATAATTCACTAAAATCTGCTAAATGTTAGCGAACACCCAAACAAAGAATATATTCTAGGAAGTGAAATCAGCAAAGCCCGGCCACTTAACAGCAGATACCGCGACAGATTTGAATGTGTTCGCGACGAAAGCCTCACGAGAACGACCCGCAGTGCAACCAAAAGGTGGCTTTAACGGGAGGAGAGGAAGGTCCACCTCATTCGGGAACTAAACAGGATTAAAAGCTAAAAGCTTATAAAAGCAAAAGTGAAATTTTTTTGCCCTAGTAGGCTAGAGGCGTTAGTAGCCTGATTTCGAAGTTCACATACAATTGATAAATGGGCATGGCGTCTTTTAAAATGACTATATTTTGTTAAAAATAATACGTTGAAGAACATTTCTAATGAAATTGCCTGTGTCAATGCTGCACTTACTGGAACTTTCTTTAGCTTGCACCATACAATGAACCCGTTTATAGATACATATATTGTATTCTTGATTTTTATATCTATACATACAATTTTAAATGAAAAAGGTATACTGACGTATATAGTCGGTTACTTTGAAATCTAAGTCCTGTCTTAATGCGTCATTTACCTTAAAAATTTGATGTTACGCTCACATGACTTTCTCTACTCTTGTACAACTATTTTTACAAACGCTTATTCTCCATCTATTTCATGTTAGCAATTTTATTGCTAATTTTCTTGTAGGTGCAAGGGGAATATGGTAGGCTTTAAGCGATAGTCAAATCCTTAAAGAGCTGGTTGCTATGCGGAGCAATCCATTCTCTTTGCATGTCCAGGTCATAAAAAAACGAATAACAAATTCCTATTTGACAAAAAGTATTGGAAAATTCAAACAAATAACAAGGAATACCTCGGAAATAGTTCCCTCCACAAAAAAATTGTATTTGACATAAATTGTGTTTTTAACGAGCTCTACATTTGTTGGGCAGAAAAATTTTGTCCATCTTTTACGGTTTACCCGTTATGAAAAAGCCATTCAGAATGGAAAGGACTTTTGAGGAGATTCCCAGAAAATTCAAGATATACATTTTATTTGTCATAAAATATCTTAAATGTATGATATTTTAATCAAAATCGTTACAGCCATTTTTTGAAAAAATGAAAATTTTCGAAAAATGTCCCATGGTAAGGATAGTCTGGGTTGGGGAGATTTTCTCGAAAATATTCATGTTGCATCCTTGACAGATACTGAATGCAAATACCAAGTTTGGTATTTATCCGACTTTTCATTTTTGAGTTATGTTATTCACAGACACATATTCACACACACACGCGCGGAGCTTTTTCTAAAAATGCTATTTTTGGATTCAGGGGGAATCAAAACATGCATTTCTCGGTATCGAATTGTTAGGTGGAATGCAATTCTTCCTCTACTTACTATGTACCTATACTACATGGTATATAGAGGAAGTAAAAATGTCCGAGATGTTATGAAACTTAGTGTATAACATATCTTAGGTCCCATTCAGAGAATAGGCAAATGACATCTTGAGTACATTCTTCAAAGATTAAAATAAGCCAGGACGTCAACAAATCAAAATATTTCTCTTATTACTTAAGTTTTGTTTTGAAAACTTTAAGGTCCTATCCAAACTTAATAAGGAATGGTTCTGTAGTTGCGCAGACAGCATGCTGGCTTCTCGACTAGAAATTCCGGGTTCGGTTCACAGCTGGGGCGGGGGAATTATTCTTAAATCTGGAAGAATGGTTTTGTTTTAACGTTGTTTTAACATCAGGCCATATCGCGACGGTTGCTGGCTCAGTGTGCGGTGTACAGATTGGCTTACTGTAGTTGCGTAGTCACTTTCTTGTACTCTGCTTGTAATTTGCTTCTAGTTGGCGTCTGTTGCTCGCCTTCCTGTAGCATCTAGTGTGTGTGTCTATAGATTTATTAGGAACGTGGACTTCAGTTCACTGATTGTTGTTTTGAAGGCACTGTGATTGACTCAAGAGAATGGCATGGTTCTTGAACTGCAAGCGTGCAGTGGACTAGGAAGTTTCTTGCTTACGATGCAAATAGCGTTCAGAAGTATTGTCAACAAGTGCAGTTTCACATGTGTATGGTCATAATTATATTGTTTTACATATACGCAGTTTTACAGATTTACTTATTGAAAGTATGATGATAAGTGTTTTGGTTAATGCGGTAATATAATGTATTACTGATGCTACTTCACGTAATATTTATTGTCTCGGGAAAGAAAGGATAAGTAACTTTGGAACAGGGTGTAAAACAATACAGCGAGAGGGAAGAACGATACAGCGCTGGCTCAAGTTCGCTTACGCCAATCACAAGGTCATAGCTAAACTCCTGAGTCAAACACAGTACATACATGCAGCCAGTATGATGCCTGACAGATGGCTTTGGCTGCTAGTGGCCTTCCTGTACCATCTACTTTAATCCTAGCTCTTTTGTTTTTGGATGGAACTTTGTGTCCTGGTATCGGACATCTAGCGACTGAGCAAAGGCACGAGAAAAAAAATTCAAGCACATTGGCCATTACATGATTTTTTTAACCTCGTTCTCCCGAATGCGAACCAAAGACGCTACCGCGTGAGCCATCTCATCTCGTCATCTCGTTCGGTGGGAGAGAATTGAAATACTTCACTGCAAAACGATAGAAACTCAATAATAAAACTAGTATCTAACAGTTGCTAGTAGCATCAGTTGTTTCTTAGGCCAAAGCTCCGCTGTACAGCCGTGGAAGTTAAGGGTGCTTATAGGTACAGGGTGATTTATGAAGAACTGACACATTTCTTTCTTTAATTATTCTGTTCAAAATTCACTCAATGCCCCAATTTTAGCACCAAATTAAGCAGAATGTTCTGGAGTTTCGATTGCCTGCTCTAGTCAACGTGAAAATGGAGTACACATTAAATGAACGACTCTACTGGATTGCGAATTCAATTACAGCTACTCAAAGGGCATACCAGAGAAAGTTTGCTGTTCGGATTCCTCCCCAAAGAAACACAATACTGGGACTGGTAAACAAATTGGAAACAACTGGATCTCTGGTGAGTGAAAAAGGCAAATCTCGTTCATATAGGCTTCCCACGGTTGTTCACGTAAGAGCACGACTGGATCAGTCGCCCAAAAAATCATTAAAACGTTTGTCGCAGGAGACAGGGTACAGCTACTCAATTATTCAGGGAGCTGAGAAAAGTGTAGGCCCAAAGATGTATAGGATTACGGTTGTCCATCAGTTACAGGAACCAGATAAGGTTAGACGACTGAATTATTGTTGTTGGTTTCAGGCGTTCCTTGTGCAAAATCCTGCCATATTATCCATCACATGTTTTATAGATGAAGCATGGTTCCATTTATCCGGCTATGTAAACTCAAATAACTCACGCTATTGGGCCAAGGAAAATCCACATGTTATTCATGAGGCACCTATGCACCCGGTTAAAATCGCACATAGAATAGTGGGGCCATTTTTTTAATACAATGTGAACACTGCAGAGTACCGACGGATTTTCATGGAGTTTGCTGAGCAACTAGACGATGTAGAGCTGAGTCAAGGATATTTTCAGCAGGACGGCGCCACATGCCATACATCAAATGAATCCGTGGCACTAATTGCAAGTTTGTTTGACGACCGGATAATTTCCAAGAACTTGTGGCCACCGAGATCTTCGGATTTGACATCGCCGGACTTCTTTCTATGGGGTTACTTAAAAGATAGGGTTTATGCCACACGTCCCCAGACATTGGACGATCTGAAGCACATTACACAGGAGATTCAAGCTATTGACAACAGAGTCCTCCCAACGAGTGGCCAGTAACATGGAACGACGTGTTGAGTTGCGCCTTATACAGGATGGAGGATATTTTCAACATTTGCTATAGAGGTAAATAATATCCCAACATTCCTCTGCATTTCAGGTATAATAAGTTGTCGCTAGCATAACTCATTTTGAAAGAATTAAAGAAATAAATGTGTCAGTTCTTCATTAATCATCCTGTATAAACGTAATATTTCTGATAAGTTTACAAAATTTAGATAGTGCGAATGTTCAAGAAGTTATTGCAATTTCTGTAGGTATAACTAAACCATGGGAAACACTAACGCTGGAGAAGAAAAGAAAAAAATAAGTTTTATTACCGCTTTTCAAAACATATTAGATATATACAGGATGAATCACCTAAAACTTGCTACGCAAATATTTCGGAAATAGAAAGTGCTATTGATGTGCAGTTTTCACGGCATTGATTGGTAGTCAGAGGCTCGTACATTTAGCCGATAAACAGATTTTAATAATACTGAGAAAGTGTATTTTTTGAGCAAACATACAATTTTTTAAATGGAACAATGCCTAGTTACTTCAACAGAATAAAGGTGGGGTAAATTAGAATGTCAGTGGCGTTTGTTGCAAGATTCTAGTGCAAGTGGTTTACGAGAAATGTTATTTTGAA
The DNA here is from genome assembly GCA_030765065.1 of Deroplatys truncata. Lineage (NCBI taxonomy): Eukaryota > Metazoa > Arthropoda > Insecta > Mantodea > Mantidae > Deroplatys > Deroplatys truncata. Next base: position 74,084,961 of record CM060975.1, on the reverse strand, counting down.
ACTTTTACGCACCGACAGTTGTACAACCTGTGTTAGCACAAACTAAAGAACGACAAAAGGCAATTGCAATGCTTCTGTGGATTCTTACAAGTAAAGAGAACATAGCCCCTCAAAGGTTGTGTTCAAAATGACCACCGGCAGCTTCAATACACGCTTCCAGTCTGCTATGGAAAGACTGCTGCACACGTTCTAGCATTTCATCGGAAATTTCGGAGCAGGCAGCAGTAACATGTCGTTTCATATCGTCTGGTGTAGTTGGTACATCCTTGTAGACAGTATCTTTCAGCCTTCCCCACAGAAAAAGGTCTAAAGGGGTCAGATCCGGTGAACGGGCTGGCCAAGGTACAGGTCCTCTTCGTCCAATCCAACGATTTGGAAACAATGCGTTAAGACAAGCTTAGTACTTCGTGCACTATGAGCTGGACAGCCATCATGTTGGTACCACAGGTTCCTCCTAGTCTACAAAGCAACGTCTTCTAGCACCTGTGGCAGATGATCTGTCAGGAGGCTGCGATACTTGTGCGAGTTCATTGTTCCTTCTATGAACAAAGGGCCTATGAGCTGATGGTTCACTACCCCACACCACACGTTTAAACTCCATGGTCGCTGATGTTCCACCTGACAACGGGTATTGTCAACAGACCAATAGTGCATGTTTCTGCGGTTTACCTGGTCATGATTGGTAAATGACACATGATGACACTAACCAAGATACATGATGAATCTGGAGTATCATGTCTTAATGCCCATGTACAAAAATTAACACGATTCTCAAAATCGTTTCATGCAGCTCTTGATGGAGAAAGATGTGATAGGAATGGAACCTATGTCGATGGAGAATGCGCAGTACACTTGCCTGACTTATGCCACTTCCACTTGCGATTGTGCGGGAACTAATTTGTGGATCTACTGCAAAGGCAGGCAAAACATTAATTTCTGCCTCTTCTCCAGTCACTTGTTTGTTTCTGTTACGTTTTCTAGGTTTTACAATACCACTTTCACGTAATTGGTTGAAGAGGTTGATAAATAAATGCCGAGATGTTTGACGTCTATTGGGATACGTTTCCGCATACACCGTACAGGAACGAACTGCATTCTTCCTGCACACTCCATACACCATGAGCATGTCGGTTTTTTCTGCATTAGTGAACCCCCATCTTCCACTCACGACGTATTGCTTGAACTGTCACAAACTAACTGACCAGAAAGTCGCAATGCAATCAATGAACAGAAAACACAATGCAAACAAACATAACATCGTACCTAGCAACTAAGAAGGTTGAATGGGACAAACAATTGTGGGGGTGGAAACTTTTCAAAATACGATTTCTCGTAAACCACTTGCACTAGAATCCTACAACAAAGACCATTGACATTCTAATTTACCCTACCTTTATTCTGTTGATGTAACTAGGCATTGTTCCATTTAAAAATTGTATGTTTGCTCAAAAATACACTTTCTCAGTACTATTAAAATCTGTTTATAGGCTAAATGTACGAGCCCCTGACTACCAATCAATGCTGTGAAAACTGCACATAGCACTTTCCATTTCCGAAATATTTCCGGTGCAAGTTTTAGGTGATTCACCCTGTATACAAATTGCACAAAGGGAGAGAGGGGAGGTTAAAGAAGGGGCAGGAAGTGAAAAAAGTAAGGTAGAGGTAGAGAGAGAAGAATATTTGCAGTTGACGTACTGCGAGCATTGCTGTGGGTTCTTCCAGAGTTTTATAACTGTGCAACATTAATATCACCTGGTTGAAATAATCGACCAGCGAATACACGGCACACTATGCTATTAAGAACGGCTATAGAACTTATAATATAATTTATTTATAAATAATGAACAGAATTCTAAAAATTGTGTATAATAAACATATTACCTGCTTGGTGGCTTATCCGATTGCACGGTTAGGTTTTTATACTCGAATAAATAACTAATTAAATTCATCACGTCCCACTTCTTTATAAAGTCATTATACAATGATGTATGGATTTTTATGATTAATCCTACTCTTTACCCCTTATAATTTGTAAGGGCCCCGGCTGTTGAAGAAGTTATTTTTGTTCTAGGAGTTGTATTGTAGTTCAACTGTTGGGGAGCCGAACTTGAAGTAGTTGCAACCGCACGTATGGTACCCGGTAGCCTTCGTCCAAAAATTTAAAAATATTCACTTTGTAATTTGACTGTTTCTTTAAATATTATATATTTATGTTTGCCTCGGCTGCGTCAGTATTTATATTTTTTTAGAGACATGAATGTCTTAGCAGGGAGGTGGTGCGACTGAAGAATGTTGGCGTACACAGATTATCATTTTACTTCACTCCTTTTATTAATGTTTTGACACGATTTAAATAACACTTCACCGATATGGAGAGCTGTAAGATTCTTTTATTAAATGCTTGCACTTTTTAAACACGTAAACTATTTTCTCACACAAAATACGTATTAAATTTCTCGAGGACACATCTCCCGTCCGGTTACGAACACTGTCTGCAAGCAACGCGTCCAGTTATGAGCGCTGTCTACAAGCAACTGACTTGATTTCTACCGCCTAAATTTGTAAATTTCTGTATTTCAAGTCTCTGATTGGCTAATCCTAGTCCAATAGAATACCTTCATTTAACTAAAGCTTTTTCTGGTTGTTGATTGACTATTTTATAAACTGTCTCAAAATTTACATTATTGTTGCTCCAATAATGCCTAGTAGCATTATTAAACTTTCCTCAAGGTTACTTAATTGTTAGCAACCTTTAACCTATTATTCTCACAGCTCCTACACTATTAAATTACGTAATACATTCACATAACATTATTACACGTATACAATAACATAAACATATACAATGACTGTAATATACACTTTTTATATATTGTTACATACACATATTGCTTTAAGGCGGGCTGTTATTATATTTTATATTATATAATTTGACTGAAATCATTTAAGTGTTAAAAATACTGCCTCACTCTTCCTCTTAAAAGATATTAAATTCCCTGATATTCATGCAAAAGGATGCAAAACATTAGCGCAACGTCTGACTTCCTTAACCTCCCCCGACAGTCTTCCAAGTTCTAGAAATGCTACATAACCTATAAGTACCCTTTGGCAGTGGAACAATCATCGGTCGGAATAATTCTTTAAATAATAATTTTATTACTTCGGTGAAATTTTAAACATTCGTACCTTCTCTTTGGTCCCGTAGTTATTTAATAAAATAAAAACTAGATAGTCTTCATAAAATGCAGAAACCCTTAACATATAGGGCGAAACAGAAGTGAAGCTGGTGAATATAAATTTCGCACTCCCAGACCATCAAGTTAACCTCTTTGGAAAATAATACAGTGTGCTACCATCGAGAAAAATAATCTTCTCAGTTGTTAATTATATAATATCGGTATACTGATTTCAAATTTTAGCAATTAACTCTCTTTGTACAGGATGAGATTGATGTCCACCGACAAACTTCAGCGGGTGATCCTGACTGGAAATCCAACACAAAAGTTCATATCATCCTGTGTCCGGAAATGCATAGTTTCCAGAGTGGATGATACTGAAGAACGACATCAAACAAAGAGTCCTGGCACACAGTACATGGAATGAATTCCATCCATATCACAACAGATGTTCAAAGTGGCCTCCATGTGATGCAAGGCACGCATTCACACGTCGCATCATGGATTGTCTCAGTCGTTCAGATGTTCCGGGCTGTGTCCGAATATCGTTAAGGACTACGTGGACACGCTGTTGAAGGGCCTGAGCATCAGGAACAGGTTCACCATATCAATGCTTTTCAGATGTCCCCACAAGTAAAAATCCAGGAGCTGTAAGTCCGGTGATTGAGCAGGCCATGCAACAGGACCTCCCTGTCCTATTCAACATCTGGGGAAGATGTTGTTGAGGTGTCGGCGAACATTACTATGGAAGTGGGCTGGCGCTCCGTAGTGCTGGAGCCACATTGCCTGTCGCATTGCCAAAGGCATATTCTCTAGCAATGAAAGCAGAGTGTTTTGCAAGAAGTTTAGATACGTTTCTCCGTTCAGGCGTTGTGGAAGAAGAGCTGATCCAAGTAGGCGGCCGTCAACAATCCCTGCCCAAACATTGATGCTGAACCGCTACTGATGAGGCGCTTCAACCATTCCCTGAGGATTTTCTGTAGTCCACAGATGACGATTATGCAGGTTAATCTCTACCAAAGGTCTTCATCGGTGAAGAGGACTGATGACAGAAATCCCATAATGGTGATGGCCTGTTTGCACAAACCAGCGACAGAATATTTTACACAGAGGAAAATCCATCCTGCACACATTGGAGGTGATAAGGATAATAGCCATTGTCTTGTAGGATTCAGATAACCGTCGTTTGGCTTGCACCATGTTAGCGGGTCATTTGCCTGGGGCTTGTACCAGGGTTGTTCTCAATATCATGGAGGACTTGTTCCTCCACATCTGGTGTACGCACAGTCCGCGGCCGCCCTGAACGTTCGTCTGTCTCAAAGGACCCATGCTCACACAAACGCCGAAAAATGGCTCGAAATGTTGTATGGTGTGGTGGTGCTGTCTGTCGACCGTTTCCACCTGATTGGCCATACACGAACACCACCTCGGCTTGTTCCTGGAATGAATACCGGAACATTGTACTTCTACGTTGCTTAAATCACACTATGCGCAACACACAAAACGCACACTACTAATTATGAGAGAATGTCGTTAGTGTCATCTACTGTGGAAACTATGCATTTGCGGACACAAGGTGATATAAATGTCTGTGTTCCATTTCCAGTCAGGAAACGCCCCCTGAAGTATGTCGCTGGATTTAAAACTCACCCTGTGCAAGAATTATTTAAAATTCCTTGCTAACGAACTAGGTTGCAATATAAATAGGTACAAAGGAAATAAAACAAGACTTTTTTACATGAGGGTTATTAGAAGGTTTGGGAATCCAGAAACTTACAGTGGATAGAAACTTCAGTGCAGCATCTATAGAATTAGAATAACAGTTATTCAGAGGTTTTATCACTGTTTCATTACACACATATGCAATATTTGATAAATGACAATTAAAGAAATAAACAAAACATGCAACTCGCACCCTATAAACAGGATCGCTTGTAGCTTTTTAAGTCCTGTCTTCTGGTTGTTTAAGTGCTACATCATGGCCATCTATGTAGATTGCTTGGAACAAAACGTAACTGTCTATTCTCCGAGGGCAAAGCAAGTAACCGGCTTTTGTTTCTACATGCACTCCCTGTGAGGAGCAACTATTTTCTACTCCATGACATTCTCAACCAAGGCTTTGTAAATCCTTTATAGTCTTTTAGTAATTTATGAATTAAAATTAGGTGTTTTATAGCTCATGTCTGTCAGAAAGAATAGGACTTCTCATGGTCATCTTATCTTATCTTCTGGTACGGAGGGAATTTGGCACCGCTCCAGAGGAGATATGGTACCTACGCCCCGGGGGAGGAAGGATGAGGCGAGAGGAGACACCGGGCGGTCAGATCCTGGGGCGGCGATGGCACAGCAATGACAGGGTCTCTAAGTTTCCAGATACAGACACTCTGGCAGACGGACAGGCAGACCGAGGAACACGCCCCACACAGAGAGGGTCCAACGCCCCTCAAGGGCGTTCAGATACCCTGGCAGCCAGTCGAAAGCCGAGGGACGGAAAGAGTTCACGGAGAACATCCTTTTCCCCTGCCACGCTGCACCGAAATACCATCACCTACACTTCCGACTCTGAAAGAGACCAACAGGATGAAGGACGAATGAAATGATGAATGGAATGAAATGAAGGGACAGGAAATTCGGGGCTGAAAGAAATCACTACAGCATTCGCCTGAGGACTCGGGAAAATCTCCGAAAAAACCCATGGGTCAGAGTGGGCGGACGCCGGGGATCGAACACGGGATCTCCCGAATGCGGGCACAGACGTTGTCGCCTGAGCTATCCCGCTCTGTTCCCATGGTCATACTTACATATATACATACAAATAAATGTTCTCTTTTTACGATGTTAGTATAGATTTTATATTATTTGTAGATTTAAAAAATACACCGTCACTTTTAACACTTGTAGCGTAAATAAACATTACATAATGTTATCCTTTTACAACCAGTGCAAGTATTTGCGTCTCGCAGAGAATATTAGGTACAGATAACAAGCGCAGGTTGCATTTTTTAAAAATACTATATTTCATCATTCATGAAGACGTAATTTGTAAAGTGAATGAATAGGCGATTAGAATAAATTGTGAAAATACTATAAATTCTAGTTTATATATGATATGTTTGCAGTAAAAGGCTTAAAACGATGTAGACTTTAAGGTCGTTGTAGATGATTGTAAGGACCTTAAAGATGATACAGATGATTAAGGTCCTTACGAAACACCCTATATAACACCTAAGGTTTCAAGAGAGGTAACTGAAACCCCTCCCCTATAAAAAGGTAAACAGGAAAAAGAAAAGCTGAGCGATCTGAAGATCTGAGTATACAATATCATCATCATTATCAATCATAAACGACAACCGTAACAACAGGCATTTAAATTAAAATATTTGCATTTAAATAAATATGTATGATGACCGTTTTCGCCTATATACGTATTTCTTTACTTCTGAGACATTTAAATGCCATTACTGACGTGAATATAAAATAAATGCTGCCTCCAGGTACAACAAAAACTTTTAAAAAGCCTGCGACAACAGATAAGGTACATTTTTGTGAAACGTTTCGGATACGTTTCTAGAAAGGCCTGAAAAGGCAGCACGTGTATTACGGGTTGCTCACCCTCCAGGCTTCCCCTTGTTCGCAATATTTCCGCTTTGCTGTCCCAGCTCTGGAATGGTTGTGGGAGTCACATTATTCGAGAAGGGACTAACACGCATGGGGATTTGCTGCCCCTAAAATAAACAATTTCTCAATTATTTTATTTGCAATCACAGCTAGCATTCTTTTATAGGCGTGTTAGATGAGTTTATTGTAGGTATCTTTTAAAATGCAATACAGCCTTCTTCTTTAGTTCAACTTTTTAATTTAATCTGGAGTGAAGGGAAAATCCCAAATGAGTGGCACACAGCCAGAGTGATAAACGTGTACAAACAAGGATATAGAGCAGAATGCAGTAATTATTATAGGGGCATTTCTCATTTAATGATAGGATACAACATATAAGTATGCTAATATTCTGAAGAAAAACTTGCAACCATTAGCGGAGGAAATTCTGGGAGGAGAACAGATTGGTTTTAGAAAAGGGAGGTCATGTATGTATACGATCTTTACAGTAAAGAAAATTTTAGAAAAAAGGAGTGCATACAATTAACAAACTTGTCTATTACTTTTTGGATTATAAAAAAGGCATATGATACAGTTGATCGTAAGAAATTATGGCAAACATTAAATAATACAAGATACCCTTTAATTCGATAAACTCAATCAAGGCATTATATAGTAAACAAAAATAAAAATGGATATATAATGCCTAAGTTTATGACATAAATTAACGGTAAGCAATAGAAATACGTATATCTTGGTGTAAATCTGCATATATGATGTCTGTACTTCCAGACCATGAAGTACAAATGAATATAATTTTAATACACCTTCATGAAAATTGAAATAAATCAGCTATTTAAGTTGGGTAAATAAAATAACAAAGTTTATTAATATGCTCTGATACTCCCAAATTAGAAATAAATATATATTACACAATTAGCTGTCTTACCCGACATTGTAAGGTTGCACGTTTACATTATCTATCGTTTACTTATTGCAGGCAGAGTAAGTATTGCACTCCAACCAAAAATGCAAGACACATTTAGAAAAAGGAACTCGCGTTTGTGTGTTTGTTTATCCGTCTGTCAAGGGAGGGGGCTTCCGACACCTTCAGCTGCCGTGGTGTGGGCGCTGTGTACCCCCTCCCGATAGGGAGTTGTTCGGATTGGGTTGGACTCGGCGGAGCAGTAGTTCTCGAGACCCGTGGGAGATTGAGTACGTCTGTGCAGGTTTCCGTATAGACGGGGTTGTGAGACGCATCAATGTTCTCCGATACCGCCCTGGATAGCCGGTAGACGGCATGCTAGATTGCTGTCGGCCCTACCGAGCTTTTCGGTAGTCGCCCTTTCGGGATGACGCGCGTAAGTACCGTATCCACTTCCATCCTCGCGCAAAAGGGGGGGGGGCTTTTTAGACTCTGGGTATTGGCCTCATGGGAAACCCCCACGGTTGGAGGGCCACTCGTATGGCGCCAGCCCTGGGTTCAGGAGGGGAGCTTGGGCTTAGGCATTTGCCCTGGTAGACCTTCGCTCATCATGTCTGGCGTGAACAGTATAGATACTCGAAAACGAAAAGGTGAATAAACATAACATTTCATGATTGAGATAGACATTCTTTAAGGACACCGGTGAAGTTTTTCAAGAAAATCTTGCCAACCCAAACTAAATTTTATATGGAATATTTCGGTAATTTTTCATTTTCTCCACGAGTATTCTCTTCTTCGTCTAATGAATTTCGTATGACTGGCATAAAACGGAGAAAGGTTTGCTACACAAAATAATGCAAAGTTCATTGAAATATAAAATTATTTAATGTCAAATAACTTTCACTGTAGCACTAGGCTTTTCAAAATATTCTTTGCTACACCTTTAAATAAATAAATATTTTATTTGTTAACGACGCTGCCAATTGCCAGGATCATATCAGCGCCACCGGGGTGGCACAATTTCATCCCAGAGTTCTTTTACATTCTAGTAAATCTACTGACATGGGGCTGTCGTTTTTAAGCACGCTTACAGGCCATCAGTCTGGGCCGGGTTTGAACACACAACCTTGGGATCAGAAGGCCAGCAGCCTAACCGAACCACCCAGACCGACATTACATATTTTAGATTTTCCCAGGTTGAACTGCCATGCAACATCTATAAAGCATCTTATGTAATTCTTCCTTTTTCCCGCACCGCTATATTAATAACATTGCATTTACTTACAATGTGTGAATAGTTGTATTTTGTTTTCCATACTGTGCATGCAACAAGTATTTATTTTGAGATTATATCTAGTCAAACGTTTATCGCGAGTAACGTATCGTGAATAGAAGAACCACATTTTTAAGAATATTGTAATTTATAAGGAATTATGCGAAGTTTGTGTTGGATATACCAAGTTGTACGAGTGTGACAGAGCAAATGCTTATATCTAAAACGTAGTTATCCAATTAGCAACGATGCAGGGTTTGAAAATATTGACAGGAAAAGGTTTGGAAGTCGTGAAGTACCCAATAATATCCGTCAGGTTCTTCTAAGTACGTGGATAGTTTTGTTCAGATGGGTCGAAAGGTTTAGATTTGTATTTATGGATTGACAATATGATAGGAGTAGTTTTTTACTTTCTCTACTACGTATAGTAAGTAGGGGAAGTATTGTATTCAACCCAAAAATTCGATACCGAGATTTCACCGGAAATACATGTTTTGAGACCCCCTGAATCCAAAAAAAGCATTTTTGGAAACATGTCCGTGTGTGTGTCTGTGTGTCTGTCTGTGAACAGCATAACTCAGAAACGAACAGTCGGATAAACACCAAACTTGGTATTTAGGTTCAATATCTTCCAGAGATGCGACACGAAGGTTTTCAAGAAAATCCCCCCACCCCAGATTACCCTTTACATGGAAGATTTTTCGAAAATTTCAATTTTCTCAAAAATGGCTCTAACGATTTTAATTAAAATATCGTATGTTTTAGATATTTCCATGACAAAATACAATGTATATCTCGAATTTTCTGGGAATATCTCCAAAAGTATTCTTCGTTGTGAACAACTTTTGCATAACTGGTAAACCATAAGAGATAGACAAAATTTTACTACACAAAAAATGCAGATCGCGTTAAAATACACAATTTATGTCATATACATTTTTTTTGTTGAGTGTACCATTTTCGAGATATTGCTTGTTATTCCCTTAAATTTTTCAATAATTTTCTCAAATGGGAATTCGTTATTCATTTTTTTGTCTTGGATATGCAAAGAGTATTAATCTGTGGCAAAGGGAATGGTGCTGCACCTAGCAACCAGCTATTAAGAGATATGTATGTGCTTAAAGGCTACTGTATTTCTATATTGCCCTTGTAAATATATATTCCCCTTACATCTACAAGAAAATTAGCAATAAGATAGAGTCTGCAAATGTTCATCTCGATTAACATGAAGTAGATAGAGAATAAGCGTTTGTAAAAATAATTTGTACAAGAGTAGAGAAAGTCATGTGAGTGTAACGCATTAGATTTTTTCAGTCTTAAGGTATCTTATAATTTATATAGTCCAACTGTATAACTGTACGAAATTTTGTCCATATAGGCTAAAAGGTGCAGATTTAAACCCGAGAGGTTTAAAATAAGAGTAAAGGCCAGTCAGTCTATAACCTTCTCTACGTCAGCAAGCATAAGTGAACCAAGGTTTACCCATAGCGGAAAAATAATGCAGATTTGTATACAAGAGGTTGAAATAGGACAGGGATATGTTTTGACGTCTTTAAAGTAGACTCATTTTCGATTGGCACTAAAGGTAAGTGTTCAAAGGTTTGTCCAGACCATCCTCAAATTTTGTTTGCCTCCTAGTATGGCAGAACCAACGTCACAAAGCCCTCGTGTTTCGCTTCTAGGGGTGGTTTGTATATGATATCACACTAGTATTTTGACCCAGGAGATATGTTTTGAGTTTGGTCCAGATTCATCAAAACATGGAGGAACGTATAAGATACACACATACACCAATACAATACTCATAAACTTGAGTCCTATAAGACTATTGTTCAGATTAACCATCTGGGTTCAAATATAAAACACTGACAAATTTTCGTGTACAATACAAACATAAAAATGTCAAACATTAGAAGTGATCCTCCGTGGTGTAGTGGTTACCATGCTGACTTCTAGTTCCCGAGATCACAGGTTCAAACCCGGCGGAGGGCGATGGATTTTTCGGGCGTAAAAATCCTTAGCATGGCTTCCTTCGCAAGGGATGTAAAACCGGTGGTCCCGTGTCGTAGATTTACGGCACATAAAAGAACCTCAAGCCTGATAAAGAGGTCTCTGAGCAAAATTCCCAGTTTTCACGCCCAATATAGATGTGACGCTAAGGACCACAGCAGTTAAAGAGCGTCCATTAATAAAACTCAATTCACTTCAAATTTTTTAAAGATTAGAAAAGGGAGACTTTTGTAAAGCTGTGTAAGGTAAACACTTTCATGCCATTCTTGTACAGAGATGGAAATTCAAACATCTTGGAGTTCACAAAACTGTTACTCGTCATGGATAAAAGAAGGTAAAGCCCGGTATCTAACATTTATCTACCTTCCCGTAAACGTTTTCTTCAAGTAAACCCATAAGTAGAACCAAAATAGGAACCGAATCGAAGCTTAGGTCGGTGCTGAAAGATTCAACAAGGTAGTGTTGCCTATATATGAATTACCGAATCTGCTTATATTATCAACAAGTGGCAATGAATTCTTCTGCAGGCCCGGGGAAATCCAAAATAAGTATTTAAATAAATATACAGTGCGGTCATTTTATGGTGAGGCCATGGATCGGGCGTGTGCGTGCTGTCTATTACACTGTTCTTTTTTCTTTCTGTAACTATCGCATTACTTATTCAGGAATGGAAGTAACATGCACTATAATGACCTTATAACCTTGTTATAAATTGTGTCCATCTGCATGAAGACATTCCTGGTATCTTTGGATGAAATTTCCATGTACACACATAAGCTCTTCTTGCGCAATATTCATAATTTCTGTTTTTATATTGTCCTTAAGTTCGTCTATGCTGTGAAGATTGTTCCTATAAGCTTTATTTTTTACGGTTCCCCACAAATAGGAGCATCAATTTGGTCAATTTTGTTCGTCCCTTAGAACAACTCGTTTTCGCTTCTTAGATTTAGGGTTTAGCGACTCCGCTGTTCTAAACTTATTAACCTGACGTCTAAGAGTTTCTCTACATGGTTCGGCTTTTACGTATGTATCGTACGTAGAAGTTCGTTGTTCAAGCGTGAAATTGTCGTAGTCATTGCGGTGGATTATTAAAACTGCTAAGCAAATCACAGATGCCTTCAATTAACTTTCGCCTTTGAAATGCACAATGCACCAGTTTGTTTATAGCACGAACACAAAGAAGCGACTGAAGCACAGCTGATAAAGATAACCTTGAACGCAGCATGCGCACCAGTTGAGTATTGGAAAAGTACCGAGGTCACTGTAGTACAGCGTGCTACGCATACAGCCGGTGTGTGGCCTTATTTTAAAACGACCGCACTATATACCTATAATGAGAAAAGAACCGAAGTAGCGGTATAACATTATAGAGGTTTCGAGCTGAATACATTTTTTCCAATGTCACCTGCGGTATTAACAACATTAAAAAGTATTCGCTATCATGACGTCGTTCTTCAGTTGAATCGTAACTACGTCAACCCGACAAGGGTGACTATAAACGTGGGAATGATATTGCCAGGGGAGGCTTAGATTAAAAGGAATATAAATTGAGTAGTCTATAGTCACTTTAGAAAACGTTCTGGTGGTCTGTTAGGGCTTCGAACCCAATTTCTGAGAAATTATAGCCTTACACGCTAATCGACACGTCATTCGGTTGTTTTTGTAGCTGGATAAACAAGACTGGATAAAAAGAGAAATAAGTCAATTGTATTAATATGAAAAACAAAACAAAAATATTTACAAACATGTCAAACAAAACAGTTATAAAAGCCCTTCTAATCTTAACTCCCAATGAAGAACTGTAGGAAGATGCAGAAAACGATGGCAGAACCAAATCTTTGGAGGTGAAACATCAATGTACCTATGTACTTCTATAGACGATGGTTGCTCTAATTCTTCGCCCAAGACTCTTCTGTTTACTCGTTAAGAGTTTGTTCCAGTTGGAAGACTCGCATCTCATGCAGATCATTGTGTTTCAGAAAGGGTTACTTGAAGGATGCAGCATGTGGGCCAAGGTCGAATTCCACTGGCACCCAACCACAGTTTAACTTTTGCCAACACAGAACCCATCTTTCTTCCTGGACGGTCTGTTTAACCAACTTCTTTAGAAACTCTCATTTGAGATTTTTAACCCAGTTTGGATTCTCCACACAGTAATGATTCCCTATGTCTCTGTAATCCTGCTTTTTGACACTGAAGTTCTGTTTCCCATTCCTATTAATGATAACGGCATTTACATCAAATGTAAAGTATTGCTTGAATTTTCCTATCAACAAGTGCTTACAAGAAGTGCTATAGGATACAGGAATCCATAACTAAATTACAATTGCTTTGAGTTCCATTTTGGGAACTGGATGCAAGCTTTCATAACCTAATGTACGCAAAGTAACAACTGGTTACAATGATGTCTTGTTTCTGTTTGCTGACTTTCAACTCTGTTTAGATTTCACTGCTTTCACTGCTGCGTCTCTATTCCCTGCGATAATCTGAACGTCTGAACTTGCTCTGTTCCCTAGTTGCCCATTTACAAACAGAACGCTCGGAAACTTCTCGGCGTTGCTACGACGCGATCTCAAGGTTTTCTTTTTACTTTCTCTACTACATATAGTAAGTAGGGGAAGTATTGTATTCCACCCAAAAATTCGATACCGAGATTTCACCGGAAATACATGTTTTGAGGCCCCTAAATTCAAAAAAAGCATTTTTGGAAACATCTCCGTGTGTGTGTGTGTGTGTGTGTGTGTGTGTCTGTGTGTCTGTGAACAGCATAACTCAGAATCGAAGAGTCGGATAAACACCAAACTTGGTATTTAGGTTCAGTATCTTCCAGAGATGCGACACAAAGGTTTTCAAGAAAATCCTCCCACCCCAGATTACCCTTTACACAGGACATTTTTCGAAAATTTTAATTTTCTCAAAAATGGCTCTAACGATTTTGATTAAAATATTATATGTTTAAGGTATTTTCATGACAAATTAAATGTGTATCTCGAATTTTCTGGGAATGTCTCCAAAAGTATTCTTCCTTGTGAACGACTTTTGCATAACTGGTAAACCATAAGAGATAGACAAAATTTTATTACACAAAAAATGTAGATCGCGTTAAATACACAATTTATGTCATATACATTTTTTTTTGAGTGAACGATTTGGAGACATTGCTTGTTATTCCCTTAAAGTTTCCAATACTTATACTTTTTCTCAAATGGAAATTCGTTATTCATTTTTTTTTTGTCCTGGTAATGCAAAGAGAATGGAATACTCCACATAGCAACCAGCTCTTATAATATTTAACTATTACTTAAAGCCTACCAATGCCCTTGCATCTACAAGAAAATTAGCAATAAGATTAACATCTCGATATCTCGATTAACATGAAGCATATGGAGAATAAGTGTTTGTAAAAATAGTTTGTACAAGAGTAGAGAAAGTCATGTGAGTGTAACACGTCAGCTTGTTTGCTACACAATCCTGATTTCTCGAAACATGTCGGAGCCGAGTCGTCAATGCTGTCTTTATTGTGCTTGATGCCGGTTCTAAATTTGATCCGAAAAGTGAATGAAAGGCACTGCCTAACGTTCCATGGAATTATGTTTGTCAATCACAGTTTTGTTTTGAACCTCCAAATGCATGGTTAGTAAAATCTTCACATTAAAGCTTCAATTGAGTGTAAGGAAATTTACGAAGCGGTCTTAAATCGTTTGGGACCTCACCTCGATGCCAACGCTAAGGAAGTATTCGCCTAAATACGTCTCGTCCACGATTCACTCTAAACAACGTTTCATCTTTCATATATTTTTTTCTATTGAGACCGCTGTTTAAGATGTAGAATTGTTTGACATTTTAAAGCATATTATATAGACAATTTTCTGACTACAGTACTGCATGGTACGGGACAACTTTCTGGCATGGTATAACTAGAACTTTTCTTAAGGAGTGGGCAAAAACCGACATAGTTCCAAACATGACTATTTTTGTTTTTTATTTCGTTAACATTTGATAACCCTACTATACTCTAAATGATTATTAACACTGTGAACAATTGGTGCAATCAGTCCAAATTAAAATGAGATCATTTTAAATAAACACTACTTTAATGCCACCATTCTAAAATAATCTTAAATGCTTGCATACTTTTCTTCCTTTTTGAAGTTAGCTGTAGAGAACTTCATCAATACATTCTGTTTATCTGTGTTCATTATTTCAAGATGAACGCTGTTTAGAAGTTTCATAAAATATGTTGTAGGCATTTAAACTGAAATAAAGAATCGGAATGAATTTTAAACGAGAAGTGCGTTGACAGGTGCCCGGTCTAACTATCCAGGAGATTTGGAGGAAGACATCAAATTCTCTGTACTGCATTACTAGATGTTTCTAGGCTTGGTAGTTGTGGGAAACATTAAAGGGCACTAGAATGTATATTTGGTATTGTGCTGAACTTTAACATGTACTTTTTCTATCCTAACAGATTATTGTAAATTATTTTTTCCCCAGCAGGAGTCGGTATGCTTCAGAATTCAATTTTACGTTTTTAGTATTAAGGGACAGGATCAATCAGGATTATTGTCATTATTATTGTTATTATTTATGCCGAGGGATATCTTTCCTTCCTTGCTCACACTATCCCGACACTCGTGCTCTTTATTTCACAAAAGGAGTTTGCTAGTAGTCCGCAAGTTCCTAAGTAATTCTGCGAGACATTAATGTCAACTACTGCCGCTGGTAGCAAATACTGTAAATACCAATATTGTCATAGATTACCTGACCCAGGAAACCAATCCACTGAAAGTTATAATGTTTTTTAAAAGATAATGACAGTTCATTGACGACATGGTGAGGAAAAGCTAACTGCAGCTTTGTGGCAATGAATTTGTACGGTTTGCATTCCAAATCGAGTAGGCAAGTCAGAGCATTAGAAATATAGCACACTTCTTTCTTCCTCATTATGCCTTGGAAATTGTCAAATTCTATGGCGGCAGATTATTGACTGGGATCAACCCTCACTCTACCACAGGACGCTTATTAGTTAACCAAGATATTTCTGTTCTCGTTACGATTTGGATTTTGATGTTGCGGGATAGCTGCCTCGCTCGTTTCTCTGTAACATCTCACCACACCAACGTATGGTTCACCTTTTAATATTTTTATAATTATCCACTTCTCGCATGTTGAATTAATGATTATGTAGTCCTTTATATAACTTTGCTCAAGTTGTACTTGAGGCTGCTCTAACGTCCAACTGAGTGGGCTGGTTTTCAGTTAGACAATAGTTCCTTGTGTGAAACATGGGATTCAGAGAAAGCTCCTAAACGTGTCTACATTTTTGCGATATTTTATTACTTTCTCAACCACGTACATGGTAGTTAGAGAAGGTATTGCATTCACCCAAAAATTCGATACCGAGATTTCACCGGAAATTGTTATGAGGCACCTGAATCCAAAAGAAGCATTTCTAGAAAAATGTCTGTATGTGTGTGTATATATGTCTGTGAAAAGTTACGAAAAGTCGGATAAACACCGAACTTGGTATTTAGGTTCAGCATCTTCTAAAGCTATGACACGAATATTTTCATAAAAATCCTCCCAACGCAAACTACGCTTCATATGGAAGATTTTTCGAAATTTTTGATTTTCTGAAAATCGGATCTAACGATTTTAATTAAATTACCACATATTAGTGATATTTACATGACAAATAAAATTTATGTCTTGAATTTTCTGGAAATAGCCTTTGAAGTCCTCTTCATTCGGAAGGAATTTTGTGTAATCGCGTATAACTAGAAAAGCGTTAAGCCTTAGATGTAAACAATGCAGATCTATTTAAAACACATTTTATTACAAGTAACTTTGTTGTGGCACAACCCATGTCCGAGATATCCGTTATTAATGGTTCCAATTGTTCAGTTATTGGTCATTCTACATTCAGTTGTTTCTCGCGATTGAATGGAAACAGTACACATATAACTTTAAGGCAACGTATAGCGTCCAGTTTTTAAGCATTTGACTATCACTGTTCTCTTTGTATCTATAACGAAATGTGTATTGTAGCTGTTTCTCCAAAGCTTTATTTGGAATAAAATGAAGTAGAAAGAAGAATCAGCTTTAGTAAGAATAGTTTATATATCCACTACTAAGCGGTAGGAATAGAGAAATTCATGTGAATGTAACACAGATTTTTTGAGTGCCACTGCTTTTGCTGATCTCGCCCTTTTCTATGTGATATCTAACTTTTTTTCGGGAATAGGATGCGATTAGACGTGGATTAGAAAGGAGAAGTTAGGAGTTGTATTGGGGTTCCGCTGTTGCACCCCGTTAGTACGCGATCTAATTTCTTGTGGATTACGATCAAGGTTTTATTCTGGTTATATTACTGTAGTTCAATGAATGTCTGGTCCTGACAGCCCCAACTCCTTTGAATGGTTATATTTAGTTCTTAACTACAAATCATTACAAATTTGGTTAGTACAGGGAAAGCCAAAAGACTACGAACCGTCTGTGCGGTGTTTTTCCTGTTCGCGTCCTCCGCGCTCGTTGCTGTCTGCCGCTTCATAGAAAGGCGCGGATGAAAACATACAACATGTTTAAAGCTACTTTTAAAGGCTTTACTAACCAACTTTGTGAAAGTGTGTTTGAGGACAGAACCCCCTGCGATTTCTATCTCTGGGGTAACTTAAAACAAAGTGTACAAGACAAACCCACCCA
Organism: Deroplatys truncata; assembly: GCA_030765065.1. Classification (NCBI taxonomy): domain Eukaryota; kingdom Metazoa; phylum Arthropoda; class Insecta; order Mantodea; family Mantidae; genus Deroplatys; species Deroplatys truncata. The sequence continues at coordinate 74,067,278 of CM060975.1, read as the reverse complement.
CCCTGGAAGTATTAAAACAAAAATATCCGCCAGGAAATTGCCAGCATTTCTCAACGTGAACTACGGCGAGTGATGGATAGTTTCCTAAAGAGGTGCCAAAATGTATGGACAACGACGGAGGCCAGTTTCAGCATCTCCTTTCATAAAGTTGATAAGTAATGCGTTTAAAAGTAGTTTTAAAAATGCTGTATGGTTTCATCCGCGCCTTTCTACGATAGCGGTAGACGGCAACGAGCGCCAAGGACGCGGACAGGAAAAACACCGCGCAGCCGGTTCGTAGTTGTTTGGCTCTCTCTGTAGATTCACTAGTCAAAGAAGGTTCAATGACTCCCTTTTATTGGACCAGAACTCTGCTGTGGCCTATACAGGTTGATGAGCGGCAATACCGCTCTGATCCAGGTAATAACAACGTAAACATTAGGAAACATGCTAATGGAAGAGCAATGCGATTACTGATCAACCAGGACCATTTCAAAGAGGATTTACAAGTTTTGGGAATCCACATGGGAGATAGCAAATACAACCTGTTAGCAGTGCAAAGAAGCTGCTAAACATACACTTCTAGAGGAACAGAAGCCTCTGATGCTCCAGAAAATTACACCTAAAGCAGAAGTACATTCCAACATACGAATGAAAGCAACTTAGCTTATGAACACAAGGTTTTCTGTTCTTAATGACGCCGGCGGGGTTCTTAAAGTTTTTACACAGAAACCCTGACCTAGTTTGGGCCCCTCCAAAGAAAGAGAATAATCTTCATTAAGACTTTCCCCTGAACAAACTCCAACCCACATCACCTCACCCTTAAATCTGAAAAATGACAAGGATGTGAGTAAGAAATGAAGAACACTAAAATAATGGTAAGTGACAGTTCATTACAGCATTCACCCAGAGTCTAAGGAGCAACAAGAAAAAGCCGATGGGTAAAATAATCGGTCCTATGGGGCTGCTGAATATGAGCACCAAACGTTACCCGTGAGCCAACCAGCTGGGTGATAGTTCACGTTTTGCAAGATTGGAGCAATTTGCTCTGGAAAGCATTCAGCTGAAGGCTTTCAAGGCTGTAGAGCGACTTTTCGAAAATATAAATCCTGTTAGGTGTCTTCCTTCGCTTATCTATGATGGAGGAAGTCAAGCACACGTCCCAAAGCTTCGATTCCGAAATACTGGACAATCAGGTTTATGAAGTCCCCTGGTTAAACAAAAGCAAGCATTTTTAGAAAAAATACTCTTGTGTGTGAGTGAGTGAGTGAGTGAATGAGAGAGAGAGAGTAAGAGAGAGAGATAGACATAAAGAGAATGTAGCAGCCTACTTGGATATCCAAATATCATACTTAAATTAGCATATTCTAAGGATGTAACGATCTACAAGAATTTCCACTATTCTAAAGAACACTTCACAAGGGAAAATGTTTATTGATTTTAAAAAATGTTCTAAGGATGTTAATTAAAAATCATAATTTTGAGATAATGGCACAATGAAGGAAGAGCATATCTGAAATTTTCAGGAAATAGGAAGTGAAATTGTCTTTGTTCTCACTGAACTGTATACAACCGAGTAACCATAAGAGAGAGACAAAAACTTATTACAAGAAAAATGCTGCTCTCCTTAAACATAATTTATATCAAATAATATATTTTAAAGCATTGACTCTTTCCCAAATATGCGCTATCATATGTTTATTTTCCCTAGTTTGAAGTCTATTTTGGCGTGTTATTTATGTAACATACCTGAAAGTACGTGTTTTTGGCATAAGCTAATGGCGAAGAAAAGTCTACTTATGATATAAACAGTTGGTCGCTATATCTGTATCCTACATATTATCAACAAGACCACATGTCTTACTTGAAAACATTTCTAAGCAGATGTTTATCGTGGTTATCGTGGAGTGAATCGGCTTTTCACTTGGATGTAGATACATATCTGTGGTGCCTGTGAAGCACGTAGTAATGGGTAGTGGAAGTCATGTGAAGGTTACCTATCTCACCGTGTATTTTGCCACGATATTCTTTGAATCTTCAAATTTGTAATCAACCAGAATAAGGGTATTTGGTTGACATTTTCACTGAAAATCTCCATATCAGGAATTCAGCGAAGTCGCAAAATGCATAGAAGTGAAAACCCAAGTAAATATCGTTCAGCAATAAATGTTTTTGATAATGAAATACAGTTTATTTTAACTTGTCACACGAAGTTGAGTAAATTTCGAAATTTTCGTATTTGACTAACCAGATTTCATATCTTTGTGTTTTATTTCTCTTCTCCAAAATACTGGTACCTTTCAAATATCTCCAAATAACGCCTGTATAATACTTTGGTGCAGTTATTTCATAAAAAAACTTTCTGAGGTTCGGGAAGTAGCCTGACATTCCAGTTTTCAGCAGAATAAGCTTTAAAATTGCATACATCCCCTGAGTTTTGCACAAGAAAGAAAGAAGGAAAAGTGAATTGTTCTGGAGTGAACCGTGACCTACACTCATTACGTGGATAGTCCATCAGTGATGACGTCAAGGTGGACAAAGAAAAACCACGTGGTTTACTGAGCATGCGCGAGAATGAGTACGCCACGAGGTAGTTACGTCCTTTTTTCCCGCCGAGCACGTGCTGGTGGGCGGCCGGTGGGGTGAGTGGGGTGGCTAATCAGTGGCGTATCATAGCTTAACAAGTGCGCATGTCTGCACTCCCACTCGCTCGTCCATTTGGAAAATTGATGTATACAAAACCGTTGTTAGCGATCCAGAGCGTAGGTTATACATGATGCAACTCTCATTATTTCATTCCTATCCTAATAATTTGGTAAAAATTTGCGTTAACTCCGTTATATCAAGGTACAGTGAAAAACAACAAATAATGAACCTAATACTGACATATTAATGTTATTTTGAGAACAAAAGTCAATAAGATTCAGTAAGCACAGTTTGGAGCACTCAATTTCTGTTTGTTCTACATTTTCTGAGTCCCACAATTTATTTTTTTTTTATAAATTTGACATCTTTGCATCGAGCATATGTCCTGTTTCTGTTACAAAATGAATAAAAGTGAAACTTTGAAAAGATTAGGAATATAATCAGTATCAATTCAAATATTCAACAACAACAACTTTTTTTACGTGGGAAAGTATTTTTTCTTTATTAGACCTAGAAGGCTCAAAGTTTCAGTAATTTCTTTATTAACCTCAAATGAAGCCTTTGCGGGGGAAAATCCATCCTAAACAGAGGCGACTGGGAATATTAACATGTTTGTTAAAATAAAGTATAAAGCTTAGCAAAAAATATTAGCTTTACGTCATATATCATAAAATCTCCATGCCAATTCTCCGCTGAGAGCGATTTCTGGTTCCTTAGAGGTATAATCCAGGATCTCACTTGCGAAACCGGTCGGCGTGCAGTGCATGTTATAGGTGCAAATTAGTAAAACCAAAATATTTCCTGTTTTGCTATTTTGAATTTAGGTAAATCTTTTAGTATGATGAATAAATATAAAATTGTAAGTATTTCAACTTTACTCAATTTAAATTACATCAATGTTTTTATTAATCTCGATAAAGCCAGAAAATGCCTTTGTCGTTTCTAACGCTCCCTATGTAGCCTCTGGGGAATACTTCATTTCACTAGACTTTCAGTTTTATTACTTTCTCTACTACGCATAGTAAGTAGGGAAGTATTGTATTCCACCCAAAAATTCTATACCGAGATTTCACCGGAAATACATGTTTTGAGACCCCCTGAATCCAAAAAAAATTGGAAACATGTCCGTGTGTGTGTCTGTGTGTCTGTGAACAGCATAACTCAGACACCAACAGTCGGATAAACACCAAACTTGGTATTTAGGTTCAGTATCTTCCAGAGATGCGACACGAAGGTTTTCAAGAAAATTCCTCCACCCCAGACTACCCTTTACATGGAACGTTTTTCGAAAATTTCAATTGTCTCAAAAATGGCTCTAACGATTTTGATTAAAATTACATATGTTTAAGATATTTTCATGACAAATGAAATGTATATCTCGAATTTTCTAGGAATGTCTCCAAAAGTATTCTTCATTGTGAACGACTTTTGCATAACTGTTAAACCATAAGAGATAGACAAAATTTTACTACACAAAAAATGTAGATCGCATTAAAATACACAATTTATGTCGTATACATTTTTTTGTTGAGTGAACCATTTTCGAGATATTGCTTGTTAGTTATTTGTTAGTTATATTGCTCGTTATTCATTTTTTTTGTCCTGGTAATGCAAAGAGAATGGAATACTCCACATAGCAACCAGCTCTTAAACGCTTAAAGCCTAGCAATTCCCCTTGCATCTACAAGAAGATAAGCAATAAGATTAACATCTCGATATCTCGATTAACATGAAGCATATGGAGAATAAGCGTTTGTAAAAATAGTTTGTACAAGAGTAGAGAAAGTCATGTGAATGTAACACATCAGATTTTTTTTTAAATTCTTTACTGCAACATTTCAGCTAATCCTGACATGGTATTGTTCTATAAATTTCTTTACCTATATCTGCTGCTAATTGCGTCATTATTTTACGGCCACTTAAAGTTAAATTTTTTAACTTTTCAACAACAATGTGTAATGTGTCAACTTGCCACACTTGAGAGGCAGGTTGGCACTGTATGTGGAGTAAGTTGGCTACATGGTATTTCAATGGAAAATGTGTGTTTTAAATACTTTATTAAAAACAAATATTATGATGAAGCTATATAGAACAGTTCAGGAATATAATTACAGATTTATCATAGTAAAAGCACACAAGACAGGGTAAAGTTTTTAAGCATACCAACCGGTCCTTAAAGTGAGACGTAACGTCCAAAGTTAATTAAACGCTTAAATTAAATTAAACACTGTACACAAATTAATTAGAAATGTCTGGAAAAGAAATTAAACACACAAATTACCTGTTACCATCAGTGGACCTCTCGTATGTCCACAATTTACACTCCAGACACTGAATCTAAGCCTCACCTGATAGGCTTGCACAGTAGGACTTCATGCAATATAAGCAGAAAGTTTCGTCGTCCTCTTCACTTTTCCTCCTTCTCCTTTCTGGCTGCTTCTTGAATTTTTATTCTTTTCGCAGAAAAGGTCACTTCTGATGCCCTTCGCCACTGTCCTTAGCTGCCCTTTCTTTTAGGGCGTTTTTCACAGATGTATCTTTGAGAACTACAGTCGACATTTTCCTTCTGGTATTTACTCTCTCGTATACGCCTTTTGCAGTGGTCTCAACACTTCAGAGGAAACCGTGATGCTACTAGAAGAGGGCCCAGAAACAGAGGGTTCGATTTCCATCGTTGCGGGCTCCGTTAGAAGGAGGTTTCTCTTCTGAACTACTCGATGAACAATATTTACCAGCTTGAACAGTAAATTCGACAGCCAAGTGCGCATTCTCAGTTTCTGCCGTTAGTGTGGATTCCCTGTATTATCAACAATAGGACTATCCGTTGCATACACAGACATGACTCAATAACCCGGAAAATGTTTTCGTTGAATGGCCAGATTCTTCTTGCCTGGAACACTGACTTTATATTGGCAGGGGTAGCAGCAAATGTGAGAGAAAATTAATTAGTATTAATTATTAATCGGCTAATTTTAATTATATGCATATTATATTAACACCTTAGGTAATGTAATTCATATTATAATACTAATATACAACGCCACTTGGGTAATGGCACAATGTGCCAACCTGCCCCCTTTTTGTTGTGCCAACTTGCCCCTGCTCTTGTTCTAATGGAAGCTCGATATATCGATCAAGAATAAGGAATGAATATACTTAAAATACCAATGAATAAAGCCATTTAATAGCATTTTCAAACAAAATATTTAGAAGCCATTTAATATTGCATATGTACTCGGGGAAAAAATTCCCCCAATTTACGGCTTCCTTCCACTACAACTTCTCATAAACGTCTGTCGCTTCCATGGGACGTGTATTTGGGGACATGGAATAGTATGTCAGCATTCTACTGCAATCTGTTGCTTATTTCAAGTCAGAGGTGAAGGTGTGGATATGGCCGACTTAAAGTCGCCACCCCCCAGAGCCGAGAATCGAACCCCGGACACTCACTACGGAGTCGGAAAAAAAATCAGAAAATGTTATGCTTCGTATATAGAGAGTGGTCCATTTAAGCTGAGACTGTACAATATCAGAAAAGCTAAGCGTCGTAGAAAGAAATCTCTTTAATAAAAGCTGCTTGATATTAAAGGGGAAAGCAAATGCCATTATTGGTGTTTTGTTTGGAGAACGTTATGATGGTCATCTTAGGGTCAATTTAATTTTTTTTTAATGGGAACTTACAATTAGGATCAATTTAAAGTGACCCTAAAATGCCCAACACAATGTCCTCCAAATAAAGCACGACTAATGGCATTTACCTTCCCCCATAATATCAAGCAACTTTTATTAAAGACATTTCTTTCTACAACGCTTAATTTTGGAGATATTGTACAGTCTCAACTTAAATGGTCCACCTGTATAACCGCTCATGCCTGGCAGATGTAGGTATAATCTACGCTATAGATACCTCTCAGGAGTAACGTAAACAAAAATGAATGTATTGTGAAGCTTCGATTTTATGTACATTTAATTTTTGTAACCTTTTTACCGCATACACTACGTGATCAAAAGTATCCGGACACCTGGCTGAAAATGACGTACAAGTTCGTGGCGCCCTCCATCGGTATGCTGGAAGTCAATATGGTGTTGGCCCACCCTTAGCCTTGATGACAGCGTTCACTCTCGCAGGCATACTTTCAATCAGGTTTTGGAAGGTTTCTTGGGGAATGGCAGCCCATTCTTCACGGAGTGCGGAACTGAGGAGAGGTATCGATGTAGGTCGCTGAGACCTGGCACGAAGTCGGCGTTCCAAAACATCCCAAAGGTGTTCTTTAGGATTCAAGTCAGGACTCTGTGCAGGCCAGTACATTACAGGGATGTTATTGTCGTGTAACCACTCCGCCACAGCCCGTGCAGTATGAACAGGTGCTCGATCGTGTTGAAAGATGCAATCGCCATCCCCGAATTGCTCTTCAACAGTGGGAAGCAAGAAGATGCTTAAAATATCAATGTAGGTCTGCGCTGTGATCGTGCCACGCAAAACAACAAGGAGTGCAAGCCCCCTTCAGGAAAAACACGACCACACCATAACACCACCACCTCCGAATTTCACTGCTGGCACTACACACGCTGGCAGATGACGTTCACCGGGCATTCGCCATACCCACACCCTGCCATCGGATCGCCACATTGTGTACCGTGATTCGTCACTCCACACAACGTTTTGCCACTGTGCAATCGTGTAATGTTGACGCTCCTCACACCAAGCTCAGTCGTGGTCTGGCCCTTGGCCGGTGCACATCGCGAGTTGGAGAGCGCTTGGTTGTTGCCGCGCCTCTTGTTTTCGTGTTGGTGGTGTATTGAGTGTCAGCAGTGAAATGGAGCAACAGAAGGCAGTACGTAAAAATACTATAAAAGTTGCGTTTAATAAGAGTATGCAACGGCCCACGGCTTTTGAAATTCACGAATGGGTGCACCACACTTTGGAACTCACTCCAGCGCAGGTACATACAATTCAGTTGGTGGGAAGAGAAAACGCTGTTTATATCAAGTTTCAACAGTGCAGTGTTTATGAAGAAGTACTACGTAAATACGAGGGAGCATTCCAATTTGCTTTAATGTCCGGTGAAGTGACGGATGGGCAACTTACGGCGGCAGATAAAGAGTATACTTTGGTTCGCGTCTACAATGTGCCACCTGAAATCAGTAACGACAGGGTAGTTTACGAGCTTCAGCATTACGGCAAGACACTGCACATCACTACTGACGGTTGGTCTGGCCGTTATAGATTTGCAGTTTCCACTGGTATACGTTTAGTGCATATTCAACTTACTCAACCGATACCTTCCACGTTAAAGATTGCCGGGTTTGAAGCCTACATTACCTACAGTGGACAAGAACAGGTTTGTTTCATTTGCAAGGATAACACACATCTGAAAGCAGATTGTCCTCAACGCTGGTTACGGGCATCTGTTCCTCCTCAATCCCGGCTACGGCATCAGCTGATGAGTGAGTTGTTTAAACCAATCTCCGAGAACGACGTTGTTTCACCTGATGCGGTGCCTCCAGCGGACGTGGCAATGGTTGCTGCAGTTCCTTCGGTGGTTACGGCTACCGCAGTGCCCATCTCAGCGACTTCAGTGACTCCTACTAATGACCAGAGGGCTGCTCCTTCCATCACATCTGACAATGCTGTTACGGACTCTTTGCAACGCAGTCATTCGGAAGGCGAACCTGATTCTAAGAAGCTGAAAGGTGAGGCAATAACCTCTCAAGCACCGAGAGTTGCGACTGTAAACCGGCAAGTGCTACCTGAGAAAGCGACGCAGTCACGGGATCCACGGCTTCGCAAAACAGAACCTCCACCTCAGGACGGCGATACGATACCTCAACCCTGGTCACAGGACGTAGACCGCGCCTTACCGTTGGTGGCAAACGAATTGGATACTTCCGAGTTGCCTGGCCTGCCTGCCGTGACTCCCGATGGTGATTATGAGAAAGCTGATACACTGAAAGACAAATCTTCGCAGAAACACAGAGTGCATCCGTATGTCTTACCTACGGTGCCGCGAGACAAACCAGGCGAGAAAGGTGGCGAATCAGTTTAAATCTCCCGTTCTTGGTGTCCGGTCCCCTAGTAGTGCTGTATTTCCTTGTCTGTGCTGTTCCTTCTGGAGACCCTTTCATTCGTGGTTTTTCATTTATGACACTTCTTCACGTCTTTGTTTCTATAAACGTTAATGGTCTTCGTAATCCGGTAAATCAGCATTTACTTGCTGCATTTCTACACTTATATGATGTGGATGTTGGATTTTTACAGGAAGTCAATGTGCCCAATCTTGATTTTCTGTGTCATTATGAGAACATCGTCAATCTTGGACCGGACGGCCGAGGAACGGCGTTGCTTTACCGCAAAGGAATGCGTCTCACCAATGTCGACTTACATCCCTCTGGACGCCTCATCTCCGCCCTGTACACTGACATAGTCTTGATCAATTTGTATGCACCTTCTGGCTCTCAACGTCGGTCTGAACGGGAATTATTCTTCAAAACCGCTCTTCTCAATGCCCTTTCTAAGGGTTCCACATATCTCATTGGTGGTGATTTTAACTGTACTGTTGCTGCCAAAGATCAGCGTGGGTTGCCCAACCTTAGTCCTATGCTCAAGCAAATCGTGACGCATTTTGACCTTGTGGATGCATGGGAGTCCAAGTATGGTTCTCGTGTGGACTTCACCTTTGTCCGTGGATTGTCGGCTTCTAGAATTGACAGATTTTATTTCTCTCGCACCTTGGTTCTTACGGTCCTTGATCTTCGAGTGCATCCCCTTGCGTTCAGTGATCATCATGCAGTCGTCTGTCGGATTACGCAGATTGCACCTGTTCCCACGCCTGGGAGAGGTTACTGGAGGATTCCTGTATCCATTTTCGCGGAGGAAGATTGCCATCGAGACTTCCGCTTACTGTGGGGGAAGTTGCGTCCCTCGTTCCTCAATTCCCGCAACAAACTTTCCTGGTGGCTTTATAAGGCTAAACCAGCAATTATTTCCCTTTTTAAACGGGCGGTTCTCCAACGAGCCAGGGAACGGCGAGAGCTGCTGGATTTCTATTATGCTGCTTTACAGGATCTCGCTGAACTGCAAAGAGCCGGTCATGATGTGTCCCAAAGTCTGCATGCTATTAAGGAACAAATTTCGTTAAAGCAATTGGAAATGCTCCGCCTTCGAGACGTCTCCCATCGTCGACATATGGCTGCAGAAGAAACTTTCTCCCTTTTTCATCTTGCCGGAGAGCGCCAGCAGGGCAGGCAGCGTTTTATACCTGAACTTTGTCACGATGGGCGGATAATTTCTGGATCCTGTGCTATCATCCGCTGCTTTTATGACTATTTCAGTGCTATGTTTTCCAAAGTTTCCGATACTGGTGCCGCCTCGTTCCCACTGCATTATCATCTGCCTTCGCAGAGCGGCTCCTCTCTTTTGCAACCTATTACCTCTGCAGAACTAGCGGCTGGGTTGCAGAGTGTGAAGCAGAACACTGCTCCTGGTCCGGATGGTATTCCGTATGCCTTCTATTCCACGTTTTGGGACGTCATTGCTACCGAACTCACAGCAGTTTTTGCAGAAATTCAGCGCTCCTCTGAGGTTACCGAGAAGTTTGTTGAAGGTGTAATACTACTGCTTCCAAAGCATCGATGTGCGAGAACCATTACAGAGTTTAGACCGATTACCTTGCTCAATTGCGACTACAAGTTACTGGCGAAAGTGCTTTCTTCAAGGCTGAATCTGGTTTATGGAGCAATTCTCTGCAACGTCCAGACTGTGGTTCCGAGTGGCAGGAACATCATCCAAAATATTGGCTTATTGAGGGATGTGATTTGTCATGTTGAAACCGAGAAGCTTCCAGTGGCATTGGTTAACCTTGACTTTGAGAAGGCCTTTGATAACATTAGTCATTCTTACCTATGGTCGCTTATGCGGCACTTGGGGATCCCAGGGCGGTTCCTTTCATTATTACAAAACCTTTATGCTGCTGCGACATCCAGGGTACTCTGCAACGGATACCTTTCTCCGATTCTCCGCATAGAGCGGTCAGTCAGACAGGGTTGCCCACTGTCTATGGGTTTATTTGCGTTGAGCCTCGATCCCCTTTTGAGACAACTACAGTCATCCCTCGGCGGCATAGAACTGCACGGTCAGCGATTCCGACTTACCGCCTATGCGGATGATGTCACTGTCTTCCTGGCAAACAACGCGGACATGATCACCTTACATCGGTGTCTACGCGACTATTGTTCCGTTTCTGGTGCCCAACTAAATTTTACCAAGTCGGAGGTGTTACTGTTTGGTCATTGGCCCGAACCCCTGAACCTTCATAGTATGCGGACAGTAAGCCACACGAAGATCTTGGGCGTTGTGTTTACGCGGTGTTTTCGTGAGACTGTGGCAGTTAATTGGGCTGACAAGCTGACGAAGTTACGGGTGCTCTTAGTAGAGCAGCGGACTCGGTCACTAAACCTTTTCCAACGAGTGTGGTATGTGCATACTTACGCCCTCAGTAGGATTTGGTACATTGCTCAAGTGTTGCCTATTACCAAGCAATTTTCTCAGAGGATCGAATGCCTGATTGGTTATTTTCTCTGGTCCGGAGCTGCTTATCGGGTTTCCAGGGAACAACTACGTCTACCAGTTAATAAAGGTGGTTGTGGGTTGATCGCAGTGGATGTGAAATGTCTGGTACTTCTTGGGAAAACTATACTGCGTGTTCTGGACGGTGAGGGCCTTCCGCTACAGCGATCGCTTTGGGCAGCTCTACTTCGTCTTCCAGATAGGCGGCTACCCGAATTTCGGCGGTGGTGGCAGACATTTGCGGACCTACCCACCATTACTACGCAGAGGTTGGCCTTTACTCGGTCAGCCTTCTTTTACAAACATCTGATGTCTACCACCAGTGTTTTACCGCGGGTACAACAAAACTATTCGCTTAGACGATGGAGTACAATTTGGGAAAAATTTCAGAATCCGAAGATCCCCACTGACTGGAAAGCTGCGGTTTACTCGGCTGTCAATGAGGTGGTTCCGACAGCTGACAAATTGTGGCGGCATGGCAGAGCAACATCAAATCTCTGCCTCAGGTGTTCTGCGGTGGAGACATTGAGTCACAAGTTGGTGGATTGTGCCGTCGTACGCCCAATATGGGACTGGATATATGGTCGCATAGGAGTGATTTGTAGTGGCGTGCTGATGTTTCCATGGGAGGTCTATCTGAATCTCGAATTCAAACACGGTGACAAGAAACTGACAGATGCCCTTACTTGGCTCATCTTTGCCACCTATTTTTGGGTACTAAAAGTTGGGGACGCAGTGAATCTGCAGGCCTTCCAGAGATTTATCCGGAAGGAACGCTGGGAGTTGGACAAAAGGAGCACTTTGGCCTTGGATCTCCCGCATTTAAGGAAGCTCTAACTGACCACTGCAGGAGGGCATATGCTAAGAATAGGGATAAGAAGAAGAAGAAACAAAAGTGATAAATCCTTCTTGTGTAGTAGTTTCCATATTCTCCTAAAAACCTATCCCAAAATAAAGTAAATGAATAAATACATTGCACAAAAATTAAAAAAAAAATTACAAAAAAAATAAAAAAAATAAAAAAAAATCTAATAAAAAAAACAAAAAAAAAATAAAGAAAAAAAAAGCGAGACGTCGTTTAGCATTTTCCTGCGTGATGTGTGGCTTATGAGTAGCCGCTCGACCATGGAATCCAAGGTTTCTCACCTCACGCCTATCAGTACTCGGAGTACTCGGAGTGGATCCTGATGCTGTTTGGAGTGTGATGGTCTGGATAGATGTCTGCCTATTACTCATTACGACCCTCTTCAAATGTCGGCGGTCTCTGTCAGTCAACAGACGAGGTCGGTCTGTACGCTTTTGTGCTGTACATGTCCCTTTACGTTTCCACTTCACTATCACATCAGAAACAGTGGACCTAGGGATGTTTAGGAGTGTGGAAATCTCGCGTACGGACTCCTGACACAAATGACACCTAATCACCTGACCACGTTCGAAGTCCGTGAGTTCCATGTAGCATCCCATTCTGCTGTTTCACGATGTATAATGACTAATGAGGTCGCGGATAATGAGTACCAGGCAGTAGGTGGCAGCACAATGCACCTAAGATGAAAAACGTATGTTTGTGGGGTGTCCGGATACTTTTGATCACATAGTGCAGGTATGCATAGGGAACATTGTATTCCATCCACAAAATCGATACCGAGATTTCACCTGAAATATGCATTTTGAAATCCCATTAATAAATAAATAAACATTTATAGGAAAAGGTTAGCCAACTCGCGCTCTTAGATGTGTGTGCGAGCGCGCGATAATATCAGATCCAATAAATACAAATTTTCATACTGAAGTCAGGCAGCTTTTGAGGACGCCTTCACCCAAAAATAGTAATCATCTAGATGGAAACGTTGCGTTATTTTTATTTTATTGGAAATGTCTTAAACAATTTTGATTTAAGATCACTATTTAAGATGTTTTGCAATGATGAATAAAATGCAGTGTTGAACTTTGTTTAAAAAGGCGTTGAGCCCTCTTCTATTTCGCTGAATTTTATACAACTGTTTCGAAAACGTTAAGAAACCGTTAAAACTTACTTCAGGAAAGATGTATGTCTCGGTAGGATGTATCTACAATTGATGCCAAAAAATTTTGTGACGTTAACCGTTTCCGAAATATTCGCTATTTTCAGTTTGAATTTACCAGCATTTTAAATAGTGCAGTTTGAGATATTAAACTGACGTTCTTTTGTTTCCTATGAGCTAATGCCGCGAATATAATGCATTTATAGAGTCTACTTATCAAAAAATGACCGTCGTTTCAACTTCCTAAATTGCTCCTATGTGTTTACAATAAAATATGTATTGAAACCATTTCTGGCTCATATTTATCACGATTAACAGCAAGTGAATAGAAAACAATGATATTTTAATTTGCATAATAACTATATAATAAAATAAATAATAATGGACAGTTAAAGTTATTTGGATGTTATATATGCGATTTATGTTGATGTAACGAATTACCTACATGAATCTCAATTTGTGTCAGTTTTAGAAATAGTCGTTAGATCGTGTGTTTGGAAGGCGCCCACATCATGGATGATCCTTTACACTTTTTATTATGTAATGTAGGAATAACCAAATTCTAAGTTTATGGCTTTTCAAAATGTCTTTCCTTTGTTCGTTATAGGTACAGGCCGCAGGCAAACAGGGCACAGATACGCGCAGAAGTCCCTAACAATTCCAGGTTTGACGACCCGTCCCAGTGCTGGGGCTGCCTAGGGAGGGCGATGAACAACCCGTCAACCAAGCAACTCCACGGGGTGTACCCTTTCCTTGAGCAAACACCCGCGCAATCTATCTGGACCGACATACGCCACGAAATCTAGAAGCACACCTGAAAGATGAGGAGACGGAATGAAAGGCAAATGATGGAAAGGAAATCGTTGTAGATGAAAAACCACTCCAGTATTCGTCTAATGAGCAGAGAAAAAAAATCTCAAGGTAAGAGTGGGCAGTTGACGGGAATCGAACCCGGGACCTCCAGAATGCAAGCCTCACAGATTACCGCGAAGCATCTTGCTTAGTTCCTTTTTTTGTTTAAAATGAAAAGGAAATAATCTGCTACAAGTATTATCTTACCATTCGTATGTTCAGCGACGTGTGAATGATATAAACATTTGGGTTACATAACATGTTACACCTTGATTTGGGTGAACCTCACAAGGTACCCTTCCTCAATATAGTGAATGAAAGGGATGACAAGAAAATTCGTGGGTCAAATTATCCAACCCAGCATTCGCAGGGGGAGTTCGGTGTGATAAGAGCATGAAGATGCAATATATGGAGTTTTAACACTCAGGGAATTAACTGCCCAGTAAACAAATTTCCAATTCTCCATTGGGGCAATCAGTACAGCGACCGAGGAAAATCGCGAAAAAACCTTCGGTCAGATTGGTCGGCCCCGGGGTTTTGAACACGAGACCTCCAGAATGCGGGCCACAGACGTTACCGTCTGAGCTATCTCGCTCGGTGAAGGTCATACTAAAGCACTTGTGTCCTTATATCCTTAACTAAGAACGGAAATCCTCCAGTTCTAAAAGTGTCTGTTTTGAGATGGAAATGTTTTCTACAAACATATATCGGTAGAATCGAATAGTAACCTGCTTTAAAAAAGAAGAAAAGGAAAAAAGGGAAAAAAGAAAGAAAAAAAGTAAACATAAAGATTCATTTGGAGTATGCATGAAAATAATTTTGTAGGTACCACACATAAAAAGGCAGAAAAACTGGTGCAATTTACATTATGTTTACCTACCTACCTACCTACCTACCTACCTACAAGTAAGAAAAATCTTGAAACAAAGCTGGAACACGTAAACGTAATATCGTTTTGTTTCCGGCATATTAAAAAATAAAATTTTCTCTTCGTTAATTTCGCTGCTAACATTTTTTAAACCAGAAGGGAATAATTTATGGATCACTGACTTAATATGAATTCGAGTCAACTTCATAGTAGCCACTGATATCTTTGTTATATAAAACCTGGAATAAAAAAAATAGTTGAGTTCACCGAATACAGAATAAATTAATGACGTTTTCGAAGACCAGGGCGTGAACCAGTGCATTGCTGCAATTGAATTCATAATATAGTATTTGTCCTAGTATTGTGATTAGCTCTGGAGAGAGAAACAGAGATAGAGTTACATACAGAAGGTAAATGGGATAACACTCTGAACTATATCGAGCAGCAATTGGAGTTAAATGTCAAGAGAACAGTAACAATCTTATCTGTGCGAAATCCCAGAAACGGTCGAAGTTCTTAAACAGTGGCACTTCTATCCAGTCATTCGAGAGCATTGTGTATCAGGGTGGCGAGACTGTGGTTAACGTCCAGTGTACAGCACAATCTAGCGAAAAAAATAGGACGATTTCTACTCTCCCCCAATGTCAAGTGCATGTTGCAGTATCCAGCTGTACTGTAAGCCATAGCTGGTTGTCTTCAAATATTATACCGCAAGTTCTCCGTGCAGTCTCACATTTCTAACTGACGTTAGAATACGCACCTGTTTCTAATGTGACGTAATGTAAGCACGTGATGTTACACTATAGCGCCGGTTTTCAAAGCGAGCAGCGCGACCTACCCGTTGTCCAGCGTTGAGCTGCCACTCTAGGAAACCTGCGTGTGCGGTGCTTGGAGTGAGGTGCGGTATGTTCGACGAGGACATGTGGGAGTTACAGTATGAGTATAAAATCGTGCATACATAAGCGTTACCTACAGAAATTATATTTGTTCCATTTGCTCCATTTGACAGATGGGTTATCGGTTCTATCTTTGTTACGCTTGTTATGAAGCGATCTTCTAAGACGGTATTTAGTGTTCACTATGAATTCTGTTAAAAATAACAGTAAACCAGCCTAACTTTGAAACTTAGTAGGTATAAACAGTTTAGCTGGATTAATCAACGCTAAATCAATCATCGATATTATTCTTCAAAACAAGTACTACATAGCTACTCATTTTCTCTATGTGCTGCTTTCAATAGGTGCTGTATTTGAAATTATAGCTGGATTTGTCTACCGATTATTCTCTGTTTCATTATCGATATGTTAGTGCAGGGAAGAACATGATGGTCCTGTAAACGAACATAATATTACTTTAAGGAGTAACTAGCCGACAAACTGGCTATGGTGAGGCAGTATTTTTAACACTTAAATGATTTTAGCCAAATTATATAATAAAAAATATAATAACAGCCCGCCTTAAAGCAATAGGTATATGTAACAATATATAAAAAGTGTATATTACAGTCATTGTATATGTTTATATTATTGTATACATGTAATAATGTTATCTGAATGTATTACGTAATTTAATAATGTAGGAGCTGTGAGAATAATAGGTTAAAAGTTGCTAACAATGAGGTAACCTTGAGGCAATAATGAGTAAGAAAGTGTAATAATGCTACTAGTCCTTCTTGGAGCAACAATAATGTAATTTTTGTGACAGTTTATAAAATAGCCAATCAACAACCAGAAAAAAGGTTGTTAAATAAAAATATTCTATTCCAATCAGAAATTAAAATACAGAAATTTGCAAATTTAGGCGGTAGAAATCAAGTCACTCGCTTGTAGACAGCGCTCATAACTGGACGCGATGCTTGCAGGCAGTGTTCGTAACCGGACGCGAGTTGTGTCCTCGAGAAATTTAATACGTATTTTTGTGTGAGAAAATAGTTTACGTGTTTAAAAAGTGCAAGTATTTAATAAAAGAATCTTACAGCTCTCTAAATCAGTGAAGTGTTATTTAAATCGTGTCAAATATTAATAAAAGGAGTGAAGTAAAATTATAATCTGTGTAAGCCTACATTCTTCAGTCGCACCATTCCCTGCTAAGACATTCATGTCTCTAAAAAATATAAATACTGACGCAGCCGAGGCAAACCTAAATATATAATATTTAAAGAAACAGTCAAAATTACAAAGTTAATATTTTTTAAACATTTGGGGTAAAGGCCACCGGAAAGTACATTTGGGCGAAGGCTACCGGAAGCTTTTTACCGTAAGTGCGGTTGCAAATATTTCAAGTTCGGCTCCCCAACAGTTGAACTACAATACAACTCCTACTTCAAATTGGCTTTTCATACGTGAAGCAACAACCTACTTCAATAGTACTCAACAAAGTACCATACCCCAAGGTAAAACACACTCTCGTGAAACATTCATAAGAATATTCTAACGATTGATCTGAATGATCCAAGATCAGGACGAGCAAAGCAGATTGTGAGTAAGAGATGACATCTTCCCAAGGTAGACAATAGACCCCTTCCTGAAGAAAGGAAAGATGTTTTCATGAATTTAATTAAGTGCATGATAAAAGATGATAACAGTAGGTTATGATACAAGGGGTAAAACCACTTTTAACACGTGTGGCATGTACTATTTTTAGACAGTGCTCGAATTTATAAAATATCAATAATATTATATTGATTCCCGAAACTAGCAGAAAACAGTTTAGAATGCGGTTCAAAAAACAAGAGAAATGACGTTAAACGCGAGATGTCAGATGCTTTGTTGTTTTGTTGATTCGCTAGCATCATTTTCGTTGAAATTATTTGCAACATGTTTTGTGTTACACCAGGCAATGAAGCTATATCACATTACTTTCTGGATTTTTTGGGCGTGTACTTCTTGTGTAATTCCTCCTGTTGCTTCTATAATTTCACCTGGCTCTTCCATTTTAGTTTCTTTTGAATTCATAATTTCTGCCATTGAATCTTTATGTGAGTTATTGTAGATAAAAGAATGGCGTTTTATGTCAAAGAAAGCAAAAGGCTGCCAATATAACGTATAGGTTAACTCTACAACGAACTGCAATACATTGAAGTATGACGATTTGTATTGTGAACAGATAATGCGAGCGCCATCAGAAATTAATCATGTAAAAAGACAATGAAAAGTAAAACCTAATCAAACCAAGTCGAGTTATTAAACATGTGCAAATACAAAATGTAATGCCATGTGATTGCACTTGAAAGCAAAGTTTGTCACAAGCTTTTAGCTCGTGTGCACTGCGTTAGAAGTTCTACTTTTAGGCCTTGCTGACTAAAAATATTTTATGAAAACTTTGTCTGTGTAAAATATTATAAAGTAGATTAGTCACCAATATTGGTAACCCAATAAAACTCAAAGACAAAAAAGGAAAAGAAAACACAGGAGCAAATCAGAATGTATTGACTCCAAAACCCGCGTAGTAAGAAGTCACATTTTGTGATATACCAAGAGCGATAATGACTAAAACTGTAGACTGCAGAGTAACCCATTACCTGCAAGATATGTACAGTTACTGTTTAGGTCGCACCCCAGCAGGTGGGCGCGCCCCCATAGAGAGGAAATTATCAGAAACAACGTTTCTATAGCAACATATCCCCTTTCAGACAACCAGACAGTCTAGGTTATATGATTTCACGTTGCTCTGGGGCATCATAGCATCCGATGAAGAGGTGATCGTTGTTTTATAATATAGTCTCCTGTGTTTCGATGAAAAGCCAGATTGGATACATTCATTTAACTCTTTACCCTCCAATGTTCTCGTTTGGGAATAGGGAATAAAATGTTAAATACATCATGTAACAACTAAAAACAAATAGTTTCTTGAAATTGGGTTTTATTAAGCTCCAGATTTATTCTTAAAATATTAAAACTTGTGAATTTGAAAAAAATAGAAAAGATTGGAGTAATTTAAAAATGTTAAACTGGAAGAATTGTAGATATGTATAGTGTTATGTTCCAATTAAGCGTAGTTTTAATCGCTGTACGAGGGCATTCCCAGAAGTGCCCAACCTGACATATATGTAGCGGTTTTTGTTTCAAACAAATGACAACGGTATAAAGTACCAACCTTATAAAGCTTAAGTTTGAAGTTTGACGATGCTACGTTGTTTAGTAATTGTTTGACAGCCATTAATAGCGAACTCTCTTAGCGAATTTGTAAACATGGATAAAACTGGTCATCGTTATGTGATGCAATACTTTAATTTGAAAGGTCTTAGTCCAACTAATATTAAAGCTGAGCTAGATTCTACTCTGGGGGAGTCTGCTCCTTCGTTTACAACAGTAAAATATTGGGTGGCAGAGTTTAAGCGAGGCCGTATGAGTTGCCAAGATGAACATCGCAGTGGTCGAACAAATGAGGTGACCACGCTAGAAACTGTGAAGAAAATCCACAAAATGGTATTGGATGACCGTCGACTGAAAGTGCGCGAGCTAGCAGACATCGTAGGCATTTCAAAAAGTGCTGTACATCGAACTGAAAATACAGATATGAGAAAGCTGTGCGAAAGATGGGTGCCGCATTTACTCACAATGGAACAAAAGCAGCGTCGTGAGGATATTTCAGTCGAGTGTTTGGCGATGTTTCGCTACAATAAAGCCGAGTTTTTGCGTCGATTCATAACCATGGAAGAAACATTGGTCCATCACTTTTCACACCTGAGACAAAGGAACAGTCAAAACAGTAGATTGAAAGGGGATAATCGGCTCCAAAGAAGATGAAGACAGTTCCATCTGCAGGCAAGGTCTTTGCGTCAGTTTTTTGGGATGCACATGGGATAATTTTCATTGATTATCTTCAAAAAGGAAAAGCAATCAATGGTGACTATTATGCAAACCTATTGCAGCGTTTGTATGATGAAATCAAGGAAACACGGCTTTAGCGAAAAAGAAAGTTCTCTTTCATCAAGACAATGCACCAGTTCACACGTCCATTATTGCCATGGCCAAAATCGATGGGTTAAAGTTCCAATTACTTCCTCATGCACCCTATTCGCCAGACTTAGCCCCCTCTGATTATTTTCTGTTTCCAGAGTTGAAGAAATAGCTTGGTGGTGAAAGATTTATCAACAATGAAGAGGTGGTGTATGCAGTTGATGGCTATTTTGCAGAACTCGGCGGTTTTCACTATAAACAGGGTATCGAAGCTATTAAACATCACTGAGAAAAGTGTATCGAACTGAAAGGAGACTATGTAGAGAAATAAAGATGTTTTTCCCCTAAAATAGTTGTGTTTCTTTGTTAGGTCGGGTACTTCTGGGTCAGCTCTCGTACCATAGTTTTTCTCTTTAATAAGGTTTTAAAACTTCTGGGAAATCGATAATTTTTTATCTTAAATATGAAATAGCAAAATATATTTTGGCGTCCCCAAATGGGAACATTGGCGTTTAGGAGTATCTAAATTGTATATCTTATTCCTTTGGATACACTTTATTCATTACTTTTAATTTTGCACAACAGTCGAACGGATTAAATACTCAGCAGTGTATCTCTTATTGTACAACTACCAAGCAACGCTCAATAGTGAGCACATTATTATATATCTTCCTCTGGCATACTGAATTACACGACAGCTGTTAATTTTATACTTATCTTCAAAGAATAATGACATCTAAGATGTTTTTCACCTTAGAAGAAACCGTGGAGCAGGAACGGTTCTCCTTTGAAGCATTTGAATCGCCTAGCCACCTACTTTTTTGAATACCCTACGTTATACTTTATCTGCTTATACTTTATCTTCTAGCAAATATCCTTAATTATAAAAATTCTGCGAATTATTTCTCATAATCAAATTCCTCTCTTTATGCGATCCGCCGGTCGGTTATGAAGCTTGCCTATTTCTTCGACAAAATGATGCAATTTCAAAAGAAGAAGCCGATCGCAACACAGAGCGTCATAGAGTAATGAGCAAACTGGTTGGTAGGGAGGAAAAGCATACCTAGTTGGTTGCCATGGCTACGGATGCGTTTCATGCCGGGAAACTTTTCCGCAACAGCCAGTGTTCTCAACACAATGCAAGAACGATTTTCGCTTTTCCTCGTCTATTTGAAGTGAAACAGGGTGGTAGAAATGGCAGCGTTTAGACTGAGTCCAACTACTATTGTTTGTATCGGTTTGTATCGTGTTTTAATTTTGTGATTAATGATATTGTGTTATGTAAAAGCTTCATAGAGGCTTTCGCGAAGATGAAAAACAGAAAAATTGTCTTGATATATAAACAGTAAGGTGCCTTATTTAATTAACGAATAGCTGAAGTAGTATTCATTGTAATTCTTCGTTCAATTTTTTTTATCGTGATATAGTTAATACATTTAGTCTCTGTATTTGCGTCTATTTCCCAACATGTCCCCTCGTGTTCATGGTTAAACCTTCAGTTAACAAACGATGTCATTCTGCACTCGAACGCGATCAATAGTGACTGATGTCTATTTTAAACTGGACTCATGGAGCATATAATAATCATCATCAACAAAACAATAGTTTCTGCGGAATAGAGGCGAATTTGTGGCGAGTCGCCTGTCCAAGTCGTCCAGAGTCGCGCCTGCCGTGGAGTATTTTCTTTATGTTCCATTTATACCCCGCCTTTAACTGCAATGGTCATATCGGCGGCCTTTACCTTCAGAGCAAGTTGCCTAGGCTTTAAGCGATAGTCAAATCTTTTAAGGCCTGATCGCTATGTGGAGAATTCCATTCTCCTTGCATGTCCAGAACATTAAAAAAAAAAAAAAAACGAATAACGAATTCCCATTTGAGAAAAGGTATTGGAAAACTCAAACGAATAACAAGGAATATCTCGGAAATAGTTCACTCGACTAAAAAAATGTGCAGGACATAAATTATAAATTGAGTGTTTTAACGAGATCTATATTTTTAGTGCAGTAACATTTTGTCTATCTCTTTCAATTTACCAGTTATGCAGAACTATTCAGAATGATGATATTTTCCATCAAAATATCTTAAACATATGGTATTTTAATCAAAATCCTTAGAGCCATTTTGGAGAAAATCAAAATATGTTTTTCCTAAAAATCTTCGTGTCGCATCCTTGGAAGATACTATACTTAAATGCCAAGTTTGGTATTTATCTGACATTTCGTTTTTGAGTTATGCGTTCACAGACACACAGAAACACACGCGGACATGTTTCCAAAAATGCTTTATTTGGATTCAGGGCGCCTCAAAACATGTATATCCCTTGAAATTTTGGTATCGAATTTTTTTAATTCCATTTATATCCCGCCTTTAACTACAGTGGTCTTATTTGCGGCCTTTTACGGCAATGGTGTTAACTCGTATTCTCTTGTCGTTGGGTTTCTTGCACTTTGTGGGTTTTAATCATTAGATCACACCCACATTCATACTTTCAGACTCTGGGAAGGATAGGGCTGGAGAAAAATTCCCACCCCAGCCGTGAATCGAACACGGGACCTCTCGCACAGCAGGCAGGTGTTCTACCGACTGAGCTACAGTGCCAGCCGCTTTCTGTGCTTACTATACGTAGTAGAGAAAGTAAAAATGTATTAGATAAGACAGTACCAGCAAATGGCCGCAGCCAGGTGGAGGTTACTGTTACAGTGTTTCTAGAGACTTCTATGAGTTCTGATTCAAGTGCATCTAAGAAGAGTGAAGGAGATAAGTGCAGAATCCATTCTGGAAAAAGTTCTCTAATTTGATGAATAGTTTGCAACATGATGAAGCCATAATTAGTCTATCAGACCAACATAGGAACTTATTCCATTAGTACCAGTAAACTTATTTAAAAATTGTTGCCTGAAACTTATTTAGAATTTCTATCCTCCATGACATAATTATATACAACTCTGAAAGGAGACAAGTTTTTAGTAACTAGAGAAGACATTGCACTGTTCTTTGGAATACTCTCACTAAGTGGATACCAATCAGTACCAACTGAAGACATGTACTGGAGTACAGCAGAGGATATTGAAGTTGGCACGGTTCCTTCTGTCATGAGCAGGCAACATTCCAGAGATTTCAAAAAAAGTTTTCATTTAATAGACAACACAAGTAAAAGGATGGAGAGAAGTCAGAGAAAATTACTCCACTGTGATGAAGTAAACAAAAATTTGCAACCATGTGAGTTTTTTCATAAGAAGCTTGGTATTGATGAGTCTATGGTACCGTATTATGGCCATCATTCCTGTATAATATGTATTAGTTGAAAACCGATACACTTTGGTTTCTAAGTAAGGAAAGGAACACTGAATACCTTTATAACATTAATATTTATGGAGGAAAAGATGAAACTAATAGTAGCTCTCCTTCGGATCCCGAGTTGTAATGAATTTACTTTCTGTTGTGCCTGATCCTCTACAAGTTGAAATATAGGTACTTAAATAATTTATAAACTTCATTGACTTGCTGATGGAACTGCAAGAAAAGAATTCCAGGGTCACAGGAATTGCACAAGATGGAAGTATCCCTCCAGTATCTTGAAGGAGGAGACTCTGGGTGTTTTAGAATATTAACGCGATGGTGTTGTATACTTACACGTGTAGGTGGAACGATAATGTTTCTCTGGCTTGAAATCATCCAACACATTTGCCGATGGGAAATACAAAACGATTTCCTAGACAATCTAAAAAGAGGATTGAAGTTCCAGGCCCAAACATCGTAAGGAATAACAATGTGGGCGTGGGTGGTGTAGACGTTCTTGACCGCTCTTATTAGGTTAACGTCCGAACTACGAATCGAGAAGTAATGGTGGAATACATTTGCAAATGTTTGGACAATGGCACTTGCTGGTGCTAGGTAAGTCCATAGTGAACTACATGATAAGAAAGTTAAGCACTGTCGTAGACTAAGAAAAGCCATAGACGGTTATAATGTTACAGAGTTATTTAATACGCGTTTAAGAAATATATTGTTATATACCGGGGTGAGGCCAAAAGGTTTGCAGATAGATATTACATTTTAGTTACCCCAGCATATACATTGTGATGTTAGTATGTCCTTATGTTATTATTATCGTTATTTGCACCACGCTTTGGGCGTCAATTTGAAGTAGGTTTATTTTTTTAGGAGGTGGATTGCATTTCGACTGTTGGGGAGCCGAATACTTGAAGTAGTTGCAACCGGTACAAAGTTTCCGGTAGCCTTCGCCCCAAATTTACTTTCCGGTGGACTTTGCCCCAAGTTTAAGAATCAACTTTGTATTTTGAATGTTTCTATAAATATTATATATTTATGTTTGCCTCGGCTGCGTCAGTATTAATTTGTAGAGACATGTTTCTCTTTGCAGGGAGTGGTGCGGCTAAAGAATGTAGGCTTACAGAGATTATAATTTTTACTTCACTCCTTTTATTAATCCTTGACACGATTAAATAAACTTCACTTATATAGAGAGCTGTGAGATTATTTATTAATTACTCTTTTTAAACACGTAAACTATTCTCGTCTCACACTGAATGCGTATTAAACTTCTCGAGGACGCGTCTCGCGTCCAGTTAGGAACGCTGTCTACTAGTAACTTCTGAATTTGTACAATTTGCTCCATTTCAGTTTCTGATTGGCTAATCCTACTCCAATAGAATCCATTTATTTAACTTAAGCGTTTTTCCGGTTGTTGATTGGCTATTTATATACTGTCTCAAAAATTACATTATTGTTTCCAAGAAATACTAGTAGCATTATTAAACTTTCTAATTCATTATTGCCTCAAGGTTACCTCATTGTTACCTCATTGTTAGCTACTTTTGACCTATATTCTCACAGCTCCTACATTATTAAATTACGTAATACATTCACATAACATTATTGAACATGTACAAAATAATATAAACATTAATACAATGACTGTTACATGCATTTTATGTTATTTATACACATATTGCTTTAAGGCGGGCTGTTATTATATTTTATATTGTATAATTAGACTGAAATCATTTAAGTGTTAAAAGTACTGCCTCAATTGGGAGACATAGCTCATAGGTAGCGAGAGGACCAGAAACTTTAACAACACATACCAGAGCAGGCGAGGGATAATTATCACAAAATACACAGAATTTCACATTAATCATATTACCTGCGGTTTATTGAATATAACATGGTGCCCCTACATTTCACACAAAGATTAAAAGGAGGAAATTGAAGGGAGATGCTACATACACGCGGTTACATTCACACAATAGACCTTCTACACCAGACACTCGATGAGAAGTGACGCTAACACACAATGAAAGTAACGCTTACTTCCCCCAAGTCTCCACGACTAGTAGGAATCGCCAACTAGACAGTGGCGAGTGTCGCCACGCCAGACGAACTTCAAGACTCCAGCCGAAAGAATTACCCCAACAATACTGTCGCTAACGACGCAATAATGTGTCTGACGTGACAATACACACACGTACACGCCACAATATGTACTGCGATTCTTAAAGGATTAATTACAATTTCAGTTTTGTTGTGCAGTTCTACAGTATTTTATAGTTTAAATGTATATCATTTAATTTCAATTCAAGCTATATTCTAGATAATTTACAGAAACTAATTAGTTTTTATGGGTATAGTTTCACATTTTAATTTAACCCTCTATCTAAAAGAAACTGCCCCTAAAATGTTCATTCCAACCGCTTTGTTCCCAAATGGCTCAACAACAAAAAAGTAGAGGACAATAATTTTCTAAAAATCTAATTATTGACCAAATATTGTATATAACAAATAGGAACCTTTCTGTGTTTAGTGTAAAATATGAAAGGATGAAAAAAAATTGTTTTAACTTAAAATAACTGACTGTTCTAAGTGTTGGCTACTTTTAGCACTGATAGCAGAAAAAATTGGAGAATCGTTTTTGTTTTAAACTCGAACTAGAGGAGGACGTGCATGCGCACAACGGGAAATATCCCCTATAGCTTACTCGGGACGAGTTGTAATTCCAGATACCCAGATTAAGACAAAGTGTTCAAACCTGTTTGTAATGACGTATCTGTAATAAGATATAAACGTATATATTTTACAGCTTCTATATTATTTCATTTGTTAGTAAACTTCACTACAGGAGGAAGCTTTCCCACTTCTTAAAAGCTGTATCCATGAAAAATAACAAAAATTTAAAAATATACACATGTATATATACACTACGAAGTTGCGTCTTTTTTAAGCTCACAAGAAATGTTATACATTTAAATTTGAACATAGCGGAGTACAGTGACTATAAACATAAAAAATTATCCTCGAAGTATTTTGAATGAATATTTGTAATTTTTCAAACCATAATGATATTGTTGCTAGTACATCTGACAGGCGCCTTGTATTCGAAATCTGTAGCCGGATTTCTTTCGGTGATTCACGGGTTCTTTTTAGTACTTTCTGTAGTTAGAGGTACTCCAGAAATTACATATGGAAATTTGGCCGCAAATAAATGGCTCCATGAATAAATAAATAAGTAAATAAATAATCTTTTTAGAAAAGCGTCCAAGTGTGTATGTGTGTGGGGGAGAGAAAGGGAGAGAGAGAGAGAGGAGGAGGAGGGAGAGAAAGAATTACATATTTCAAAAAACTAAATATCAATAAATGCCAAAATTGGCATTTAGCATCTTCCAAGGATACACAAAAAAAAAAAAAAAGATTTTACAGAACATGTTTCCGACCCAGAGTTCTTGCATGGAAAATTTTACGTATTTTTTTTCTCCCAAAAATGTCTCTTTAAGATTTTGATTATAATAACATAAACCGCCTAAGATAATTTATGACGAAATAAATATCTTGAATTTTCCGGTAATAGTTGTGAAGTCCTTTCATTGTAAATGAATTCTGTATGCTTTTGTGTGAATAGTAAATCTTAAGGGATAGACAGAAATTTACTATAGAAATAGGTACATCATTTATAAGAAATTAAGTTTATCATTAACCATTTCCGAGGTATTCCTTGTTGTTAGTTTGAATTTTCAAACACTTTATTGCATTTTTTTAATATGTTAAACCGTCATTTTTTTCATGGTCTTGCAAAAAGTATGTAATTTCAAGACCAGTATGTGGCGACCCACCTTTTAAAGAAGTGTCCACTGCTTTAAACTCCTGTCAGTATTTCTCTCGTACCTACAACGAAATGTATAACGAAAAAACTTCTGGAAACATTCATCTCAATTGACATGAAGTAGATAAAGGAATAAGCTTTAGTAAGGAGGGGTAGAGAAAGTCATGTAAATGTAACACATCAGATATATTTGTACAAGTCATTGACAGGTCCATTATGTGAAGCTGTCACACTATTACATACATTTAACTTACTGAAACCACACAACGTATGCATTTATTTCTCATGATTTGTCAGTATATTCACTAAAATTTAAAATCTTCTCTCATACGTGAGATATAAAGTGTTGGTTTTCTTAGATTATTATCACATTATAATAAATTTGAGTATACTAGTTTAAGAAATACGAGGTACCTTTTTGTTCCAAATATAATAAGTTTCGAGGTACATGAAGGGTACAGAGGCAAACCAAGAAAAGTCAACTATTTGTGAAATTTTGATATTATGTCGATATAAGGCTCTAGTCCTAGATGCATTCTAACGTGTCAAAGCTATGGAAACATATACAGAATCTTCGGTATAAAACCCGACCGCTCGCACGGTGTCTGGGTAGCACGATATGCCACTGCCGGCGTGCCAGCGCTGCCTTCGCTTCTTAAATCTTACTCCTGTAAACTTATATATAAAATATAATTAAATTAACTCTTACCTCATAGAAAATGCTGTACGTGCAGAAGTTACTGAAACTTCAAATTGTTATGCCAACTTCAATAGTGATTTTTGTGGCGAATGTTCAAGATTTTTGCCAATTTTGTCTAACGTTTCTTCTGTTAACACTGCACGTCTTCGCAGTATTTCCTGTTTTGCACTCAACCAGTAGTCTTAAATTTTCACAAGATCGTGAATTGAAGTTCTGGAAGGAGGCAGTTGTGTTGGAAACTTCAGAACGAATTCTTCACGAACGCGACGAGTCATTAGTGTTTTTTGTTTTACATTGAACCATTAGTCTCAAATTTATTCATAAGATCGTGAATTGAAGTTTTGGAAGGGACAGTTGTGCAGGAAACCTCAGGATAAATCTTCACGAACGCGACGAACCATTAATATTTCTGGTTTTACATTGAACCATTAGTCTCAAATTTATTCATAAGATCGTGAACTGAAGTTTTGAAAGGGACAATTGTGCAAGAAACCTCAGGATGAATCTTCAGGAATGCGACGAACCATTAATATTTCTGGTTTTACATTGAACCATTAGTCTCAAATTTATTCATAAGATCGTGAACTGAACTTCTGGATGGGAACAATTGTGCAAGAAATCTGTCGTGAGTGCGGAGGTGGTTAGTTGTTAAGCCAGCCGGCATTGACTCTGGCGCACAACGCCGCGCGAGTGGTCAGGTTTTATACCGAAGATCCAGTACTAAAAACCTATTTCGAAATACTCTATACAAGGGCAAAACATACGCGACGGTGTCAGAGTAAAAGGAAATAAGTCAGCTGCTGAACACATTAGTTACATTTGGCTTATCTTAAGATTCTAATAACGCATATAACCTCAAGCTTAGAACACGCATCCTTATTTATATTTACAATAAGTATTTTAGTTTTCTAGCTGACCTTTTAAACTGATAATTGTGATATGTTCCCTTTTTAACCTGGAGCCTCCAAGTCATTTTAACTTAGAAGTTTTCAGCTCTATTCTTCATATTCTTTGTTCCAAGAGTTAATGCCGATACCTATAAAAATGCATCTATTCACTCCATATATTCTCAAAATATTGGACAATGGCAAGCATTCTTATGGTAACTGCACCACCTGTTGAGAAACTTTAGTTTAATCTTCAATATAAATTATGTCACGGTAAATAGAATTTGCCTCTTTATAGCCGTAGTTTATATTCATTTACTACTCATTCGGAACGTATTATAGAACAGGAGTTGGGTCAAGGAAGATGTGGAAGCGCCGCTTCCATTAAGCATTCAAGTTTTGTCTAACTTTGTCTTTGTAATACCTAGCTGATTACAAATGGAAGGATTGCTCACTCCCAAGTCAAAACACATCAGGGGAGCATGATACTTAGGCCTATTAGAGCACTGTGTTCTTTGAGTAGTGCGGAATGGATGTTTTCTCCAGTACAAAATCCCCCTTTTGGAACTCTGGATGGGTATATTGTGGCGTATTATTAATTCTAAATTACCAGACGCACTGTTGTGCCGTATTGTTGCTACCATACGTAGCATTATTGGGTCTCTAGTTACATTTCGGTTTAACCGTCTTTCCTCTCGGAGAGGGAAAGGTCTTTTGAAACTGCCTGATATGACGTCAACCCTGTCTGGTTTTGTCTAGACACGGTTGGTGGGGGGAAAAGAAGTGTCACTCCAGTGGAAGTGGTCGTTGGAGCCAGACTTTTGTGTGGCCGGTCTACGGTTTAGTGGCAACCCCCTCCACCATGTTTCCTTTGTTCATTACGTAGAGTCTCCAAACGTTTTGTGAATAAATCCCAGGTATGTGAAGGTAATGTGCGTTATGTAATTCTTCAGTGTAATATAAAACCCACGCCTTTCCCTTAAACTACACACCAAGGTCCCGGACTTTTGCTGTCAGCGAGTTGCGCAACCTCCCATGTGCGTGTTGAGGTGATCTAAATTAATCATTTTCTGGTAACCTTTTTGGCCTTCACCCTAACATTAACAATATGACTATTCCGGAACGCTTGGGTGTAAATTCTCATCTGCAGCGGTACATTTCTCACGCCCGATTGTGCATTTTTGTAATTATTTCGACGCTTAAAAAATTCTATCTGATATTAGCTGATCTTATTTCCACTATACCTGTAGGGCAAATAGAGAATTTTACGAACACATACACCTAGATATTTGGAACTAAACAACACTACACAAGGTCCTTCGTATGTAACCGGCAACTCATATTCCAGCGTTGACAAGTATGGTTGACTTGGCGGTAGCGGAAAAAAGAAAAGCCTCTTAATGCTTCTATTGATACATTCGATTCAGCATAAATTAAGAATGGCTTAAAATGGAATACAAAAGACGACGACTCTATGTTTGAAGACGAAAACAAAGTCGTGTATATGGCAATTCAACAAACGCATCCTGCCTCTGTGACTATAGATCTTTTTTGATGGCCCTGTCTACTTTTTATGGTCTACCCATGGATATTAAACAATATTTACAAAGTAACAATAGCTGCAGAAATTCATTTGATCGCGTTGCCAAAGAAGCTTCTATTATTAGAAAAGGAAAGGCAAACTGAATTTTAATTAAGGAAAAACAAAATGGGAGGCAGAAATAAAATGAAATGTTTAAGCAGAAGAGGCCATCATCATAATCACCTTCTTCTTCTTTTTCAAGGAATAGACTTGTTGGTCTGTTCCACCTCCATCAAATCGATGCCATCTTTTTGTTGGCCTGCCAAATGATCTTCCCTTTGGGTTGTATTTCATTGTCTTATTGTTATCTTGTGGTTGGCATTCTATTTATTTCTCTTCATTTCTCCAGCTTCAATTTTTTGAAGGATCCATGATTTGCATTTGCAGCCGTATAACAAGCAGAAGAGGTAGGTGCTTAATTTGTCATTTAATAAAGTCTGTCTGGTTTTTGGAAAGATGCCAAGATGAAAGAGGCCAGTCTTCGAATGTGGGGAATTATATTGATTGCTTATACCTATATTGGTGCATTGTGATATGCAGGTCTTTGTAAGCTTTGTTTAATTCCAAAAGACAAGCTAGAATTTCATCTCCTGCACTGGTCAAAACCGAAAAGTCGCTCCTGTAACAATTTCAAGATCGCGTGTTGATATTTTTGCTGACGAAAATCTGCCTATAGAAAGCCAGGTTACCGTTGCTGTAAGCACCCATTAATAATAATAATAATAATAATAATAATAATAATAATAATAATAATAATAATAATAATAATAATAATAATAGTAATAATAATAATAATAATAATAATAATAATAAAACGTTAGGTTAATGCTGCCTGTTACAACACAAACGGTTTAAAACTGACAGCATTCCTTAAGTAGAACACCAAGCAACGCCGCTGCTACAGAATCATTAAGGAGACACTTAAAAATTGTAACGTTTCTCCGTGTCAACTTTTGGCAACGACATTACTATGAAAAGGACTAAAAAATTCCAAATTTTGAAGTTCAAAGTGATTTTTGCTTTTGGCTTTAGATTTATTTAAATGGTTTATAAATATTTGAAACCGAAGCGTTTACCAGTAGGTCCCAATCCTTAAACTTTCTCCTCTTTCTTTTTATTCACAAGATATAGAAGAACACCTATAAGTACATTTAGCTGATGAAATATGTCATGCCACTTTCAAAATCTGTAATTCTGAAAATTTTGTTTTTTCTGTAAATCAGGAAAAAATATTGTTAAAATAAACTAGTTGTACCTTTATCAAATAAAAGATTAAATGTCATAATTACATAAGCTCATCACCAGTGGCTTACCGTCAGAGAAAACATGTTAGTGTCTAACCTAAATTTTGAGACACACATTATTTTAGCTGATTTTGGCTTTTAGACTTCCGTCGCATTTAAATATAGTTTGTTTTATTAGTAATAAATAACTTATGCATAATTATCATATACTTAATAATAATGAGGTAACAATGAGGTAATCTTGAAGCAATAATGAGTTTGAGAGTTTAAATGTTACTAGTCATGATTAGAGCAGCGATAATGTAAATTTTGTGACAGTTTAAAATTAGCCAATCAACAGCTAGAAAAAGCTTTAGTTAAATGCAGGTATTCTATTGGACTAGGATTAGCCAATCAGAGACTTGAAATACAGAAGCTTACGGGTTTTGACGGTTGAAATATGTTCAGTTGCTGGCAGACCTTGGTAGTGACCGGATGGAAGATGTGTTCTCTAAAGAAATATTATGTATTCGTGTGTATCGTAAAATTAAATATACGCGTTAACAAAGCACAAGTTTTAAATTAAAGAATCTCACAGCTCTTAATATCAGTGTAGTGCTATTTAATTTGTGTCAAGGATTAATAAAAAGAAGTGAATTTAAACTTAAAATCTGTGTAAGCCTACATTCTTGTCGTACCACCCCCTGCCTAAGAGAAACGTGTCTCTACAAACATTACTGACGCAGCCGAGGTAAACATAAACATAAATAATATCTATAGAAGCAGTTTAATAACAAAGTTAATATAATATTTTTAAACTTGGAGCGTAACAACAAAAATACATCTTCAAAAATGAGTTTTACATACGTAGCAGCATATTACGTAAACAACAACTTCAAATTGGCCTACCAAAGCGTGGTGCAAACTCCTTAAACAAAAACAACCCCAACAACAATAAACTACAAGTGTTGAAGAACAATACTTCTTCAAGTTGGCTTCCCAAGCGTGAAGCTAATAATTTACGTAAATATATTACGTAACAATAATACTTCTTCAAGTTGGCATCCATACGTAGGGCACATATCTTCTTCAAGTTGGCTCCCATACGTGGGGCTCATCAACTTCTTCAAACTTTCGACTCCGTTTTGTTTTAATAAAACATGTTTAAGACCTGAAATATCTGACCCGTCCTACATCCTTCTCAGAAGAACGGAAAAGTGACAAGAAAATTGCAAAGTAATTGTTACCTAAGTACACATGACTGTACTGGATGCAGTCCTAAGAAAGTACTTCCCTGTTATTACTGCGATGAAGATCCAAGGAGAGTGAGTAAAAAACTCTGAAGCCTAAACTATGAAACACACCGAACAGAAAGGCGTATTTAGAATGCAGATATACTTTATATGTTAGGAAAAAGCAGGCTTGATCAGCATTCTGAAACCTCTTTCGAACAAGCAATGAAACAATGAAAATGTTAGTGTTAATCGAGAATACTCATCGCAACAGTGCAGCTAGGTACACATGGTTGTGGTGGGAAAAAATTTCAAAATGTATTTATATATTTAAGGATACGCTACTGCTCTCGACATCACTTCAGTGACTATGAAAGAGTAATCAGAAGCTTTTTATGGGTTCATTGAATAAGTTAACGTTCTATGACTTACATAGAGAATGAAAATGTCTACCTTGATGGAGGTCATTGACAAAGATTACTCGGTTGCGGTATTTCGTTGAGAGGAGACAGTGCTGGTAAACAAACTGGATCGGCTGAGGTTACAGAACTGACAACCACGAGACAAATTTGCGGCAACTCTTCTCTGCGGTCTGCTTGTCCAGTCTGGTCTCTGTGTGGAACAAACACTTATAATTAATATTGAAAGAACTAGACTATATTAAGAGTAAATTAAGTAGTGTATAACATACATTTTGTGGAAGTGAAGATGGAACTTTGCAAACAATTCGGAAATCACGTTATCAACTTATTTTCGAAGCACTTCAGATTTCTAAATCTGTAATCTAGTGGGTATCATACTAGGCTCTAAATCCAGAGGACTTGGGACGGAATTTGTTTTAACTATGATTTTCATACTTCCTGTATTCTGGAAGCATGAATGAGTGGGAATATTTGTGTGTGTGTGATTCAAAGTTTAAAAAGTTAAAATACAATAAAACCCACTTGTAAACCAGTAACATCACTGCTGATATAAGAAAGTTGAATAAGGTTTTCGGACGCACAAATGAAATGCCATTAACGTGCTATTATTACTGTTGAGCAAGTTTTTGTTTTCATAAACCAATGATGTTACCTTAAGAGTTAAATGTAATTTTCCCAAGTAAATTTCAATCTCAAAAGTCTTAATACACTCAATCACGAATATTTTGAAAACAATTAATGATACAGAAAGATTATTCAGCATAAACTGTGTGCTATAAGCAGTTTTCTGCCTTCAATTTTAGTCTAGTGTTTATGGTTTGCAATTATTCAGTAGGAATGAAGAGGGTATCATAGGCTGACTACAGAAATCTTAAGATGTGCATTTCGTTTATTATGAGTCATGACATACAATCGTTAGAGTAACTTTGCATGTAAAGGAGTGTCGGTTGAATGTAGAGGATTCCATGCAATGTTCGCCTTGCATCCTTAAATAGAGTCTGGCTTAAGTATAGGCTTAACATATTATAACTTTTCAGTTTTGAGTTACGCTGCTCTCTCTCTCTCTCTCTCTCTCTCTCTCTCTCACACACACACACACACACATGCGCGCGCGGAACTCTTCCGAAAGGACCTACTTTTGGACGTCAAAACTAAAACTTATCGACATTGAGATTTAGGACGAAAGACAATACTTCCTTTACCTACTGTACGCAAGCAACAGAGACATATAAAAATCCAATTTTCAGAGAAACATTTGCTTATGTAAAATACTCTTTCTGTAGCATATGCCATCTACGAAATATTCGCTGTTGCACATTAATTGGATTTTACAGGTTTTAGATCACAGATTTTAAGTTTTGTCTGTTGTTACTACCTAATTTTCCCTTATGCCACGTACATGGTAGGTAGAAAAGGTATTGCAAACAATCACTGGAAATATTAGCTAAACATTGTCCGAGCCTCCTTCGCTGTTCATATGTGTAACGACATACACTGGTGTACAAAACCTAAGGACGAAAGTAATCTTCGCATGCTATGACACTGCCAAGTAACATAGCTCGATGAAACTTGGCTCATACATAGAGGGAACTGCTACGGTGTGCTACAGTAAGCAACTAAACTAAATATGCAATGAGACGAACAGAAATGCCACCTTTATTCATAGATCATAAGCTACACTAAAGTCAATATGACATATGATGACTCTCTAGATTTACAGAAAGAGATACATGGTGCTTAAAAGTGTGTATGATCACCACGGACAGCAATGCATGCTCTGCATCGTGCTCCCATACTGGCCACAAGGTTGGTAAGCAGTTCTTGTGGTAGGGTGTTCCATTCCTCCACCAGCGCTGTTGACAACTGTTGGATGGTCGTTGGTGCATGTGGATGTGCTGCAATGCGTCTCCCCAAAGCATCCCACACATGTTCGATGGTATTTAAATCGGGGGTACGGGCAGGCCAGTCCATTCGCCGAATATCCTCTCGTTCCAAGAGATCCTCCACCTGCGCTGTTCGATGCGGTCGCGCACCGTCATCCATAAAAATGAAGCCAGGACCGACTGCACCCCTGAAAAGACGTACATGTGGAAGTAGTACAGTATCACAATAACGTTGACCAGTGAGCGTACCGTGTTCAAAGATTTGGAAGTCGGTGCGCCCATACAATATTATGCCTCCCCAAACCATAACACCCGGACCATCAAAGCGATCATGTTCAAGGAAGTTTCTGGGTTCATTACGTGTTCCCACCTGTCGCCAGATGAGGGTACGTCGAGAATCACTACTTAGACTGAATCTGCTCTCATCCGAGAAGGGCACGCGACCCCATTCCTCGTTGGTCCAATTTTGATGCTCTTGGGATCATCGCAAACGGTATTGGCGATGTGCGGATGTCAATGGAACACAACGTACTGGCCGTCGGACAAAGAGATCATCTCTGTGTAGACGCCGTGCCACTGTGTATCGTGAGATTGCGTACCTAGCTGTCCTGTTAAATGTGGTTGCAAATGCACCCGCTGTTTGGCGTGGATCCCTTCTTGCCTGTTGCACAATGTAGCGGTCATCTGCTGCTATAGTTGAGCGTGGTTGACCACCACCTCTCCTTGCGACAGCAGTGCCTGTGGTTTGGAAGGTTCACCACGCATGTGAAACAATGCTGTGAGCAATTCCAAACTCATGAGCAACACTCGTCACACTTCGCCCTTCTTCCAATTTCCCGATGATTCTTCCCCGTGTGAAGTCACGCAAATGGTACCTAAGGGCCATGTTGCAATGAAGAACTCCACTACAGTGCACCGTAACAGCTCGCTAATTGCCACACACCGTCTTGTCCTGTTTCGTCAACTGCCTCATGTTGCGGGACCAGACACATTTGGCAGTATAGGCTCGCTACACTCACGCCATGTGACGTCCAGCTTTCTGTGCACGTGTGAGAGACCTCTGGCAACTGCTCCCGCACCTTCATCTACTTCAAGTAGTTCATTTGTTATGTTACTTTACCCATCTCGTCCTTAGGGTTTGCACACCAGTGTATTTTGTCATCTTCGCTTGGAAAATAATCATTCTTCAACATTTTACCAGTTTATGTAATCCTGCTCGGTAACATAAAACTCAGAGATCAAAATTCTGTCAATCTTGATTAGCTTGAATTGCCTAAGAGAAACCATTTCTGTGAGGTCATTTACCTTGGTTAAACTGAAATGGATAGAAACAAAAAAATCTGATGTGTAACAATTTTACGACCTTGTCTACTGATGGAGTAATTTGTATCACAAATTATGTAAATGTCAAGAGTAATTGTAGTGTGAATATGCATTATTGTGTGACATTGATTTGAGATGTTTGTTGATTGTAAGTATTGTCGAGAAGTGGGTTTATACGGCCTTACTGAAACTGACAATAATAGCGTGCAATAATGTAGAGAGGGGGTGATCTGTTTATCATTATTAGAGACGAGCAAATTACGTAATATTGGCGCGTTTTTCTTAGAATTTGCTGGAACATTTTTCCCTAGAGCATATGTTTTCGTAATTTTCATTGGATATAAAAATAGACGCTAATGTTGGCGCGTTTTATTAACCAATAGCAGCTCGGTTATAATCTTTAGGCATATCGGGGTGTAGGAGTATAAAAAGGGCTAGGTCAGAGTCAAATTCGTCCAGTCCATCGGAAATATTTGTGCATTACACGTCGCTGAATACATCGCACAGTTTATCGCTTCGCAGGTTACGCGTAGAGAGTTATAAAAAAATCTCAAGTGTTGTAAAGTTAATTACACAAAAAGTTGAAGTACGCGAATTAAGAATGAGCAGTAAATAAGTTATTAGAACAGTTTCAGTTTGGCGAGTGTCAAGATTAATATCTGAAAGTGCATAATATGTTACGACAATAAAAGTGTAAAACAAATTCCTCATCAGTGTTATCTTTGGATAAAAGACTCCTTTCCGTTTACACACCTTGTATAAGATAAGTGCTCGACCAAAAAGATCATAGCTAGCCGGAGGACAGTGAACCGAAAATTAAATAAAATAACAGGCGCTCAGTAAATAATAACACGAAGTGACCGCGACAAATTGTCTTTTTATACGTGCGGCAAATAAACAGTAGCATTCTTTCAAACAACATTAAGAATACCGTCACAAATTGGCTCCCAAACGTGGGGCTCAATAAATAAATAAACATAATACCGCCGCACTACCCACAAACATTGATTTCCGTAGTAACCCTATAAATTATTCATAAATCACACATTTGTCTACCTATATCCCGTCAATCGCTGGAAATAATTTCAGAAAACATGTTATAACTACAATGAGAATGGTCAACTGTTAAAAAGCCCTGGCTTTATATACAGAATAATTTAATGAAACCAAAATTTTACAATTGGATAGTAAACGCGAATTATATGATTTATGTACATTAAAAACATTATACCAAAAATGTGCCATTTTATGCAACACAGGAAAACATTTAATTTCCTGAAAACAATGTCCTGCAAATGGCTTCCATTTCTGCGAGACAATCTACAAACTACGATGCCTACCCTAAAAACAAAAAACAAAAAAAGAAGTTAACAGTTCAACTACAACAGCATTACCTTTCTGTGAATATTATCTTTAAATCTGGGAGCAAATAAAACGTTTCTAGCAAGGCAGTGCCTCAGCACATCCTGCTATAATTTTCATCTGAGGGTAACTCGAAAAATGAAATGCATGCCCCCGAGATCCTCAGATTTCTCTGTCTATAATTACTTTCACTAAGTGTATTTAAGAGCCAGCCCACAAGCTCTTGAAGACCTTGAAGATCGTATTCACAGAGAAACTATTATATTCCCTTTCAAGTGTTACAAAACTCTATTGAAGACATCGCAGACTGGCAGAACGTCGGCGCAGAATTAGAGGACATTTGTGGGTCATAATTTTCAAGAAATAAAATATTTTCCTCTGTTAAATAAAGCGGCAAATTATTGGCATTAACCTCATACATTTATTAATTTACATAAAGAATGCTTATTACCAGTAGCGAAGGTAACAAAAGATTTTAGGTACACATTTTCTCTCAAAACCTACTTGAAATACTAGTTGCATATTTCTGAGAAATATCATCGATTAACACATCCCATTGCCATTGTTTCATTGTTTGCCTGAGAAAGATTCCAAACAAACAGTGACCAATCCTTCTGCTTCCTAAGACAGAAAGGACATCTATAATTTAAATGTAACCTTCTGCTCCGGTGAGTTTCATAGTTTCAACTTCAGAGCATTTTACTGGCTCTCCATGGTTCTCCATCGCAGTAGTAACAGCGAAGTATTTTCTTAGGACTAAAACCGCTACATCACCTGTACTTTAGGTACCAATTACTTTAAAATGCTCTAGTAACTTTCACGTCTTTCTGAGAAGGATCTAGGAATGGTCAGATATTTTAGGCTTTAAAAATGTGTTTTTTTTTACTTTCTCTACTACGTATCGTAAGTAGGGGAAGTATTGCATTCCACCCAAAAATTCGATACCGAGATTTCACCGGAAATATATGTTTTGAGACCCCCTGAATCCAAAAAAAGCATTTTGGAAACATGTCCGTGTGTGTCTGTGTGTGTGTGTGTGTGTCTGTGAACAGCATAACTCAGAAACGAACAGTCGGATAAACACCAAACTTGGTATTTAGGTTCAGTATCTTCCAGAGATGCGACACGAAGGTTTCAAGAAAATCCCCCCCCAGAGTACCCTTTACATGGAACATTTTTCGAAAATTTAATTTTCTCAAAAATAGCTCTAACGATTTTGATTAAAATATCATATGTTTAAGATATTTTCATGACAAATGAAATGTATATCTCGAATTTTCTGGGAATGTTTCCAAAAGTATTCTTCATTGTGAACGACTTTTGCATAACTGGTAAACCATAAGAGATAGACAAAATTTTACTGCACAAAAAATGTAGATCGCGTTAAAATACAGAATTTATGTCATAAACATATTTTTGTTGAGTGAACCATTTTCGAGATATTGCTTGTTATTCTCTTAAATTTTCCAATACTTATACTTTTTCTCAAATTCGTTATTCATTTTTTTATATACTGGACATGCAAAGAGAATGGAATGCGCCACATAGCAACCAGCGCTTAAAAGATTTGACTATCGCTTAAAACCTACCATATTCCCCTTGCATCTACAAGAAAATTACTAATAAGATTGACATCTCGATATCTCGATTAACATGAAGCATATGGAGAATAAGCGTTTGTAAAACTAGTTTGTACAAGGGTAGAGAAAGTCATGTGAGTGTAACACATCAAATTTGTTTATTACTTTCTCTAACATGAGAAGGTATTGCATTCCATCCAAAAATTCGATGCCGAGATTTCACCCGAGATACACCTTTTGAGGCCCCTTGAATAATAATAATAATAATAATAATAAATAAATAATAATAATAATAATAAAGCATTTTTACAAAAAGGCCCATGTGTGTGTGTCTGTTAACAGTATAACCCAAAAGCAAAAATTCAAATAAATACCAAACTTGGTATTTAGGTTCAATACCTTCTAAAGATTCAATACGAACATTTTCAAGAAAAATCCCTCCAACCCAACTACCGTTTACATGGAACATTTTTCGAAATTTTTATATTCTCAAAAATGGCTCTAACGATTTTGATTAAAACACCCTATATTAAAGATTTGACAAATAATGTGTATATTTTGAATTTTCTACAAAAGTAAAACGGAGTCGAAAGTTCTACTTCCATATTAATCTCACCAGAATATGCCATGTTTAATTGTATTAATACAATTTAAAAACCTTTAAGAATCACAGATACACTAACAAGTCTACCAACCTCACACACTCAGAAGAAAGAAAATATTGTGAAAAAACATTTCTTACACACGGATATGATCGACTAGTGAACATGTCTACCCTGGTAAGTCAAAGATTTGCTACGAGCATGAGAAGTAAGGGAGCATGCGCAATGGCACTCTGAGCACTGTTGGAGGTAGTCATACGGCAAGTGTCTAACCAAGAGGTGCTAAAAGCCGGCTGCGGAAGAAAAGTTTAGATAGCGGGACAACCACATATTATTTTAACGTATTCTTTATCGGTAGCAGAAGGAAATGTCAATCCGAGAGGGATTGTCATTTCTGCAAGAGAGCGAAGTATCTGTTCTTCAATATAAAACAATAATTATACAAGATGTATCTTTATTGGTGTTATATATTTGGGGGATGTGTTCCCGACATCAAAACAGTAAAAAACGTTCATATGAACATGGGTCTGAAAATCATTTATTTCAGAGTTACAACACAAAATCGAAAGTTACAAAAATTGCTCGAAGTGGCTTCCTTTGCTTCGATGCATGCAGTAAAGCCTGCGTTCCATGCTCTGGCGTACTCTGTTGAAAATTCCTAGTGTGTTTCGTATTTGGTCAAATCAAATTTGGATACGTCATCTCAAAATGTCAACATTAGGTACAGGAGTCGCATAAATCAAGGACTTCAAATGTCCCCAGACAAGAAATCCATTGGATTCAAATCAGGCGATCGAGCAGGCCATGCAATGGATCCCCCTCGACCAATCCATCTTTGCGGAAATCGATCTTTCAGAAACTTACGAACTATCATACTGAAATGAGCTGGAGCACCATCGTGTAAAAACCACATTCGTTGGATGATGTCCAGAGGCACATTATCAATTAAGTGATGCAACTTATTTCTGAGAAACTGGAGATAGGTTGGTTTATTCATACGCGAAGGGAAGAAGTAGGGACCAATAAGGTCATCATGAATGATTCCAACCCAAAGGCTGAGAGAGAACCTCTGTTGATGATTGTCCTGTCGTACTTCATTAGGATTTTTAAATGCCCAGTTATGAGTGTTATGAAAGTTGAAGATGCCGTCGCGAGTAAAACCAGCCTCATCCGTGAATAAGATACAGGCTAGGAAATGCGTTGACAGAAACGTCTTCTTGGCTCAAAGTCCGCCTCATTTAATCCTTGCACACTTTGAAGGTGATACGGGTATAGAAGATGTTCATGCAGAAATCTCCAGATTGGTCATATGACTCACTCTTTCCCTTACAGCCACACGTCTTGTGTTTTGTGATGGGTCTGCATCCACAGCACAAAGAACTCGTTCTTCAAGCTCAATGCCTCGTACCGCTC
Source organism: Deroplatys truncata (assembly GCA_030765065.1). Lineage (NCBI taxonomy): Eukaryota > Metazoa > Arthropoda > Insecta > Mantodea > Mantidae > Deroplatys > Deroplatys truncata. The sequence continues at coordinate 74,026,119 of CM060975.1, read as the reverse complement.
TTGGTCTCCCAACATCTCTAGTACTTCTTTCAAATGCGCCATTCTCTCTCAAGCGTTGGTGAATTCGTGCGAATGTTCTTGTACACTGTAACTGCTGTCAGGGTACCTTTCTGCATAAAGTTCACGTGCTCGTGCTGAATTGCCGTCTACACGGCGATACGTGTAGTGGAGATCCGTCTGTTCACTCATGGAATACATCTTCTTTGACCTATAACAACGAAACGGTTGATTTTCAGACCCATGTACATATAGACTTTTTACTTTCTCTACTACGTATAGTAAGTAGGGGAAGTATTGCATTCCACCCAAAAATTCGATACCGAGATTTCACCGGAAATACATCTTTTGAGACCCCTTGAATCCAAAAAAAGCATTTTTGGAAACATGTCCGTGTGTGTGTGTGTGTGTGTGTGTGTGTGTGTGTGTGTGTGTCTGTCTGTCTGTCTGTGTGTCTGTCTGTGAACTGCATAACTCAGAAACGAACAGTCGGATAAACACCAAACTTGGTATTTAGGTTCAGTATCTTCCAGAGATGCGACACGAAGGCTTTCAAGAAAATCCCCCCCAGAGTACCCTTTACATGGAACATTCTTCGAAAATTTAATTTTCTCAAAAATGGCTCTAACGATTTTGATTAAAATATCATATGTTTAGGATATTTTATGACAAATAAAATGTATATCTTGAATTTTCTGGGAATGTCTCCAAAAGTATTCTTCATTGTGGACGACTTTTGCATAACTGGTAAACCATAAGAGATAGACAAAATTTTACTACACAAAAAATGTAGATCGCGTTAAAATACACAATTTATGTCATATACATTTTTTTGTTGAGTGAACCATTTTCGAGATATTGCTTGTTATTCCTTAAATTTTTCAATACTTATTTTCTCAAATGGGAATTCGTTATTCTTTTTTTTTTTTTTTGTCTTGAATATGCAAAGAGTATTAATCTGTGGCAAAGGGAATGGTGCTGCACCTAGCAACCAGCTATTAAGAGATATGTATGTGCATAAGGGCTACTGTATTTCTATATTGCCCTTGTAAATATATATTCCCCTTACATCTACAAGAAAATTAGCAATAAGATAGAGTCTGCAAATGTTTATCTCGATTAACATGAAGTAGATGGAGAATAAGCGTTTGCAAAAATAGTTTGTACAAGAGTAGAGAAAGTCATGTGAGTGTAACACATCAGATTTGTTTTTACTGTTTTGATGCCAGGAACACCTCCCCCAAATATATGACACCAATAAAGATATTTATGTACAATAAAAACAATAATTATACTTAAAAGTGGCGAAAATCTCCTTCTTTCTCTTCTTAAACGGATTGCCCTCCTCTTTGTAAGCCTGACAACCCCAGGGACTTGTAAGCCAATGCCTTGGGTCAGTAGTCTGTCAAGGAGCAAGCAAAGTCTGGATCATAGCATATCCAGGATGGGTGATCAGCCCAATGCCTGGAATGGCGTTGGAGAAGCAGGAAATAAAGTGCAGTGATGAAAGGGATGACACGAAAATAATTCGCGGATCAAACTATCCAACCCAGCATTCTCTAGCGACCGAGGAAAACAGCGAAAAAAATTGCGATCAGATTGGCCGGTCCCGGGGGTTTGAAACCGGGAGCTCCCGGATACATTACCATAAACATTACCGCCGGAGCCTTCCCGCTCGGTTGATAGAAATATTAAAGCACAAGATTGGCTAAAACAATGTTTGTCTGAAAATTTAGGGCATTACTGCTCAATACTGATCATTGTAAACATTTGGTTTCAATGAATCCGTTGGTATTTAGGCTAATCTCCTTTTTTGCATCAGCCCATGAGAAACAAAGGAACAACCACTTAACGTTTCAAAGCCCACTGCTTAAGATTTACAGGTTTAAATGAACAACTACAAAGACTTCAGAACTGAATAATACCGCAAAAAGTTGTATTTGTTACAAGTAATGATGGGATGACACCAGTATTTTTCCTTTATCGATACCGATATTAACTTTTGAGCACCGATACTCGATACTCATTTTATAAAAAACTGAAAAGCGATAGCCGTTTACCGAATTATGTTCTTACGAGTAGTTTTCCGTGTATAAACGCATGTAACATTTTTTGTATTGTATTATGATTCTAAATTGTTCTTGTTTGCCATTCTCCAATTGGCAGCAACATTATATCTTGATATTGCCACAGATTATACATCCCATATTGTTAGTCAAGGTTAATAATAATATAATGTAATAATTATAATAATATAATATTAATAATGTCTTTGCTTCACTTTTTATGTAACTATATTTTGTGCTGAAAACTTTCTTTTAAAGGATTTTCTATTCACATTACGGAAATTAGCCGTACAGTATACCTGTAGGCTACGCTCGTGACTAGAGTTTTACTTGCGTAGACACATACTAACAGTTGGAAGGAAGGAATAAATATTTCCTGCACTGTATTATCTCATGTCTTAAGTTCTCATTTTTTCTGCTGAATTCACAGATTTTGGTCACCGGAATAGGTAATTGTAATGGTTGAGAGTGAGTCACCTAGCCAGGCTATTGCAGAAACGTGATTTAGTGTATCAACTAAATCAGCTTGATTCACAACTCAGTTAGCGCTGCATGTTACATGAGTACCTCTGCTCCTTCCCCCATTGTTTTTCATGTCTTTGCTTAGACACAAGAGTCTATGGAATGTTGCATTGATTCACCCACAGGAAACATAGTCAAGATCTATCAAGAACTATAGTCCAGCAACACTTTGGGGATACATGCGAGGCAATAACGTGAAGTCTCGACTCCTTTCATTCCTTATCTAGCATTAAGTTAAACGCAATAGCTTTCAGTAATTTAAAACTTAAAAATTTAAAAGTATCGAAGGCTTATCTCAAACTTCGATACCACCGTGTATCGATTGTATCGAGATCCCATCCCTAGTTGCAAGTTTTATACTTTATTAAGATCTACATTGTTGCAGCAGTAAGCTTCTTTCACTTATATATGGTTTCCCATTTATCCAAAATTCAAGAAGAATGAAGAAGGCTTCATAGGTTATTTATGAAACATTCAATATATGCGTTTTATTCGCATGACTAAAACTGTTGATATTTTAACCAAAATCATTAGAATCTTTTTAAGGAAATAAAAAATTATGAAAATTCTTTTTTTGAATAAGGTTATTTGGTGAGTGGGAATTCCAATATTCGCCTTGCACGCTTAATAATGTCCTACTTAGGAATGAAGTTTGGTACTAGTATGATTTTTCATTTTTGAGTTATGCCGTTCACTTTACAGACTCACACACACAACACGGATCTTTCTATACTTTTTATTATTTCAAATCTTTATTTTCGTGAAATATTAATATTAAAATTTTGAATGGAATGCATCACTTTCTCTTCCTTGAACAAGCCGTAATGAACGCCATATCATTTTATATGTTGTCATAGTATCATTCGGAATATAGTCTGCAGATAGGCATAGTCATAATTTCGCAAACAATTCTGACATAATCTCCAACATGTCGGAAGCGTCTCATTACAAGAATTTCATCTTAAAAGAGCACCACATTTTGAAGCCTCGTAATCTGATAATACATCCAAACTTTTATCGTTCCAACATTTTTTGCTTCTTCCATAGTTATGAATGCCAGCTAAAAATTGCATCAGCTTTGACAGAAGGTTCAACAGATGGGCAGGAATCACTTGGGAGGCAAGCCGAAATCCGGTGGGATTATAGCGATGATCCGCTACGCCACTGGCGCCGTGACGCCGACGTAGTGGGAAGGACGCCAACAAGTCACGTGGTGCTATCTTATTGATCCGTTCCAACAACAACTTTAAATCAAAATGCCCACGCACGCAGTTTTGGATCTCCCCAGAGAATAGCGTGTCATTATCAGAAGAGTGTGGGCAGGCGCACAACACAACGATACCTTCTCGCGTGTATATCTATATTCACATTTTTTCCCTCTACTTTGCATCAACACCGGCGAGGGTGGGGTCAGTTTGATACCCAAATGGGGTTTGTAGCCATCTGATCGGAATAATCCCGCAGGATAGCTTTCACTTGGCATAGCTTCCATTTGTTGATGTCTCTTTTGTAATTACGGTCTCGTAATGTTTCTTTTTAAAATTATAAACAAGCTATCCGCTCTAAGTCACTTGTTGCAAGCCCCTCTCCTTTCGTAACAGGTTCCGAGGGATGAAGCTGTGGATTTTCTTCCATACGAGGGTTTAAATGTCTTTATATGTCTGTCTGTGTGTGTGTGTGTACGTACGTATACATATCTCCAGGAATGCAGAATAAAAAGGAATTGCTAGTATTTCTATTTCTATGAATAGAAAGTATTTAAAAAAAAGTTTTGAGCACAAAATATAGTTACATAAAAAGTGAAGCAAAGAAATTATTATTATTAGACGACTAACGATAGGGCATAATAGCCTGTGGCATTATCAAGATAAAACAATTGCTGCTGATTGGACATTGCCAGACAGCAACAATGTCGGGATTAGTATACAATACAAAATTTGTTACATGCGTTTATACACAGAAAATCTACTAATAAGAACATAATTCAGAGAACAAACAATTGCCTTTACAGTTTTTTATAAAATGAGTATTGAGTATCGGTGCTCAAAAATCAGTATCGATATTGAGTATCGGGTATCGAGAAATAGTGGTATCGTCCCATCACTATTAATTATATAAAATTATTTTATGGAAAGTATACATTTTCAGAGTAATTAAGAGCGACGTATCAAATGCAACTGTGTCAGCATTCCTGTCCAGCACTTCAATCAGGCATCTAGAAACTGAATCCAACTTGTCCACACGGATGAGACGTTTTGCTGTCTCGTATGCCAGCTGCTCTAGTGGTATGGATATGAGATTTTCCCTCAGGGTATGCGTGGATGTATTGTGAAGGACAACACCAGTTTAAATTTAATGTGATATCATATTTGAGCTTTTGAAGCGAGTTGACCGTTTGAAGATAAGAATGAAACTGGTTCTGAATCGTAGCACTCGAAATTACAACTTATTATACCTGCTGACTAATGCAGTGTCAAAATTACGTTGGAAATTGAGGCAGTATTTTTAACACTTAAATGATTTCAGTCTAAATTATATAATATATAATTCAATAACAGCCCGCCTTAGAGCAATATGTATATGTAACAATACATAAAAAGTGTATATTACAATCATTGTAAATGTTTATATTATTGTATACATGTTCAATAATGTTATGTGAATGTATTACGTAATTTAATAATGTAGGAACTGTAAGAATAATAGATTAAAAGTGCTAACAATGAGGTAACCTTGAAGCAATAATGAATTTGAAAGTTTAACAATACTACTTATGATTCTTGAAAGCAATAATGTAATTTTAGTGACAGTTTAAAAAATAGCCAATCAACAACCAGAAAAAGCTTTAGTTAAATGAAGGTATTCTATTGGAGTAGGATTAGCCAATCAGAAACTGACATATAGCAAAATTTACAAATTTAGAGTTCAGTTGCTTGTAGACAGTGCTCATAACAGGACGAGTTGCTTGCAGACAGTGTTCCTAACCGGACGCGAGATGCGTCCTCTAGAAATTTAATACGTATTCGTGTGAGACGAAAATAGCTAACGTGCAAGTAATTAATAAAAGAATCTCACAGCACTCTATATCAGTGAAGTGTTATTTAAATCTTGTCAAGCATTAATAAAAGGAGTGAAGTAAAATTATAATCTGTGTAAGCCTACATTGTTCAGTCGCACCACAACCCTGCAAAGAGAAACATGTCTCTAACAATAATACTGACGCAGCTGAGGCAAACATAAATATATAATATTTAAAGAAACAGTCAAATTACAAAGTTAATATTTTTAAACATTTTTGGGGGGCGGAGCAAAGGTCACCGGGAAGTACATTTGGGGCGAAGGCTACCGGAAAGCGGGTACTATACGTGCGGTTGCAACGAACTTCAAGTTCGGCTCCCCAACAGTTTAAATATAATACAACTCCTTCAATACAACCTACTTCAAATTGACGCCCAAAGCGTAGTGCAAATAACGTAAAGATACTACTTCAAAATAATTGTTTCCGCAATAAAAGAAACTAAAACCGTAACCTACCGTGAGTCGCTAAACTGCTTATCGGCGAGACCTCTCGCAATACCCGCGAAATCATAACTCACACAAACGCGTCACTAAGCGCTCAAAATAACACAAGAGCAGTACTTACCAGTGACGGTACCAGAGAGAGAGTAATGTATGCACAACCGCGTGCATGAACGAATCTAAGCATCAGTGCTGGTACCAGAGTCAGAGAGTAATTCTCTGATCTAAAATTACACGGTTTTATTACTTTTATCTTCGTCTACTTCATTACTCCCCACCAACGTTACTTTTCAAGCGCAGCCAGTGCTTAAATAGTGTACGTCTTAACTTTGTTACAATGGGGTTTGGCTAAAATCTCGGAATTTAAATCTCTTCTCTTTTCTAGAATTCTGCTACGTGACCCTATAAACGTACTGAGCTTATAACCTAATTGAATTCCCAGAATCTTTAAGCAGTAGTAGTTGCAACCGCACGTATGGTAAACAGTTTCTGGTAGCCTTCGCCCCAAATGTACTTTCAGGTGGCCTTTGCCCCAAGTTTTAAAAAATATTAACTTGTAATTTGACTGTTAAATATCATATATTTATGTTTGCCTCGGCTGCGTCAGTATTATTGTTAGACACGTGTCTCTTGGCAGGGTTGTGATGTGACAAGAATGTAGGCTTACACAGATTATAATTTTACTTCATTCCTTTTATTAATGCTTGACACGATTTAAATAACACTTCACTGATATAGAAAGCTGTGAGATTCTTTTTATTAATTAATTACACTTTTTAACACGTAAACTTATTTTTCGTCTTACACGAATACGTATTAAATCTCTCGAGGACACTTTTTTGCGTCTGGTTAGGAACACTGTTTGCAGGCAACTGAACTGATGTCAACCTCTTAAACCTGTAAATTTCTGTATTTCAAGTCTCTGATTGGCTATTCCTAATCCAATAGAATACCTTCTTTTAACTAAAGGTTTTTCTGGTTGTTGATTGACTATTTTATAAACTGTCATTAAAATTACATTATTGTTACTCCAATAATCAGAAGTAGTAGTATTAAACTCTCAAACTCATTATTGTCTCAAGGTTACCTCATTTTTACTTCATTGTTAGCAACTTTTAACTTATTATTCTCACAGCTCCTACATTATTAAATTACTTAATGCATTCACATAACATTATTGAACATGTTTACAATAATATAAGCATATGTAATGACTGTTACATACATTTTACAAATTATTACATACACATATTGCTTTAAGGCGGGCTGTTATTGAATTTACATATTATATAATTTGACTGAAATCATTTAAGTGTTAAAAATACTGCCTCAAGCGATGATCAGAAGTATGCGCAATTTAATTTTCCATTTATGGCTACCAAGATCAGCTGTTGAGTTTTCAAACGGTTGGACACCAGTTACTGGCCTTGGAAAAGTTTCTTACCCCAAGATAAAAAATTGTACACGGAACGTGCACGCGCATTCGCTGTAAACAAGGTACAAAATTAGAGTATTTCAGCATAAGGATTGACTGTGATTTAAATAATTATTAACTCTAGCATCTCCTGGTGTCTATCTTACGAAAGCACGAATACAAATTACAAAGTTTCGTTGCTCACTAATTATTTAAGAGTAGTGTAGGCCCACAACGTGTGAATAAAACATATTTGAACCCATTAAGCATATAATTACAGGAATAATTCATTGAAGGAGTAATTTTAATTTGCAATTTTCTGAATTGGTCATTTGTACATTCGTGAAATATGCCCACAGTTACTAAAATCATCTATTAGTCTAGGGAACTTTTATTTTAAGAGTCTCCTTAATTCCTGTAAATCATTTCAAACTATAATCTCACTCTAAAGCTCTATCGTGTTTCAAAATAATACTGGGAACACTAAGTTTGCTTCCTTTGACAAACAGATGACATATGTAGCCATTTTAGGAGATAGATTCGTAAAACGAAAATACCAATTGAGTTTCAAACCAGTTACCAACCGCGCATGCGCGTGTATGCTGTATGGCAAAAAGACATGTATTTGTTTTACGCATAGACACAAGATTAATAACTTAGATTCGCAGTATACTATTTTAAATCCACACAAACTTTTACATATATTTACAGCTGTAGTTGTAGCAGAAAATATTGTACATCATAAGCTGGAGAATAATGCATTTTAGCAGCATACATAAAAAATGCAATTTGTGACGGCTGGAATTTTCGCAAATTTTAAATATAATTAATACAGTTTTTTCAAAGTCTTTTAAATCACTGAAATTAGTGCCGGAAGCATTCACTTTCTAATAAAAGGGGCCCCCAGCAGCATAACACGGTGAAGGTCGAGTCAAAAAGCTAGCGCGTGCACCACCACGTTTTTGTGGTTACAGCAATATTAAGTAAAACAAAGTATGGATGCACTCGAAGTGCTAGTCTTGGTTCAGTTTCCTCTGCCTGAATAAAATTGCCAGCCTTTTACCATACCTCATTAATTTGACTAGACGCGGAGACGTAGTTTACGGTATGTGGGTCACAAAAGTATGGAAACACGTGCAAGGCGCCTTGCTGTTATTTTCAGATTTACGAATGGCACACTTTCGCGTCGCCATAGAAACGATGTTACCATAGCTCCAGCACAGTTCACCTTTCTGCGTAGTTTTGTTCTTCTTTTTCATTACAGCTTGACTAGCAACCGCTGCAAGGATGGCGCGTTCCCAGAGGCGTTTTATATCTTTGTTCAAGCTTTAGACTTACTTCATAAAAACAAGTAATAGATACAGTTTCTAATTATTATACTGTTTTCATATTTCTGCAAATTCTTTTGTGTTTTAGCGTTTAAATACTTCCAAAACCCTTAGAAAGAAAGACAACTGTTTTTTTATAGTGCTGCTATGCTAATCAGTTTTTGATCAAATTGGGCAATGAACAAGTAAAAATTTCTAAACATGTGTATAACTCAAAGTCTTAGGATTAATTTATTTATTTGTATTGAATACAAACCCAGCTATTGCACCGATCCCGACCATAGCCTTTAACACAAGGCAAGAAAGCCTTCCTGTTAAATCTGGAATTTGATATTCTGCCTCACCGTATACTTCTTCTTTGTTGTATACATAGATAAAATAACACAAAGGAGTCAACAAAACGTATACTTTATTTACTTACTCTGTCCTGCTTTTCAACGTAAGAATAGTAATTAAGTCGAAGGTGATGCCAATACATTCAAAGATCGTACTTCGTCTTTTGGATATTTCAGTTTCTCTTTAAAGAAAGTATAGGATTATGCTGCATCTTTTATGCTATTTTATATGAAAATACAACATTCTCCCCCTTCTCTCTCTCTCTCTCTTCCTCTTTATGTATAGGTGTACTCTCTCTCACACACACCCACACACACTGAGGCAGTATTTTTAACACTTAAATGATTTCAGTCAAATTATATAATATAAAATATAATAACAGTCCGCCTTAAAGCAATATGTGTATAATATAATGTATAAAATGTACGTAACAGTCATTGTATTAATGTTTATATTATTATGTACATGTTCAATAATGTTATGTGAATGTATTACGTAATTTAATAATGTAGAAACTGTGAGAATAATAGGTCAAAGGTTGCTAACAATGAGGTAACTTTGAGGCAATAATGAATTAGAAAGTTTAGTAATACTACTAGTCATTCTTGGAAACAATAATGTAATATTTTTGAAACAGTTTATCAATAGCCAATCAATAACAAGAAAAAAGCTTAAGTTAAATAAAAGTATTCTATTGGAGTAGTATTAGCGAATTAGAAACTGAAATAGAGCAAATTGTACAAATTCAGAAGTCAGCTGCTTGTAGACAGTGCTCCTAACTGGACGCGAGACGCATCCTCAAGAAGTTTAATACGTATTGAGTGTGAGACGAAAATTCATTACGGCGAATATTATAAAGTTTACGTGTTAAAAAGTGCAAGTAATTAATAAATAATCTCACAGCTCTCTATATATCATTGAAGTGTTATTTAATCGTGTCAAGGATTAATAAAAAGGAGTGAAGTAAAACATAATTTGTGTAAGCCTATATACTTCAGCCGTACCATACCTTGTTCAGAGATATTTGTTTCTAGCAAATTAATACTGACGCAAACATAAATATATATAATATTTAAAGAAACATTAAAATACAAAGTTGAAAGTAAAGTTGGGGCGAAGGCTACCGGAAACTTTGTACCTACGTGGTTGCAACTACTTCAAGTATGGCTCCCCAACAGTCGAAATATAACTACTCATTCAATACAACTTACTTCAAATTGGCTTACCATATGTGAAGCAACATCGGACTTCTTCAACACACACACACACACACACACACACACACACACACACGCACGCACACGCACACGCGCACACACACACACACAGAATGAGCGAGGCAAAGCCATTTATAACTATTCCAATGAGGTAAAATCTAAACAAAACACGGGTTGAAAATGAAATAATCTCATCCTCATACTTAATGTTTAATAAAACCCCAGAAAAAAGAAACCTCACTACGAGTATCTAAGTTGTACAGAGAGAAGGGAAAGGAAAGAGAAGGAAAGGGTTAGCGTGGAAAAGAGTGAAAATAAGAGAGGAAGAAACAGCGAGAAATGGAGAGGAGAAAGAAAGGGAGAGGTAAAGACGGCGGTCTAAGGAGAGAGAGAAGGCGGAAAAAGAGGGAGTGACAGAGGGAATAACCCGAGTATTTAATGGAATAAAGCGAACAGAGTTGCGGTTTCTGTTTATTTATAAGTATTCACTGAACTTCGTGAAAGTTATACTTCAGCTTGCAGAACTAGAATGCAGTTGTGTCTACTTGAGAAGTCAAAAATATCATGCTTATCCTCCAACCCTTGGTAAGAATTATGTTATTCACAGATGTTGAATTTTCCTCACTACTACCATAAGATTAAGCGGCCACAGCCTCCGCGTGGATTGGAACAAAGAACCTATAGCTTCCGTCTCTCCCATCCGAGTTCTATATTGTTTTTAATTTATATATCAGGGGAGGTAGGGTAGACAGGTCTACCCTACATTTTGAGACATACATTCTCTTGGCCGATTTTGCTTACTTCCGTTACATTTAAGTATAATTAATATTTTAATGTACATAAATGGCAATTATAAAATACTGAAGAACGTATATTTTGCTCTAGTATAGAAATTTCCTTATGCTCATGAAAAAGCAAAGGGAATAATAATGTCGTCCTCCGCGGTTTAGCGTTACCATGCCAGCCTCTGCTTCACGAGGTCGCGGGGTTTTTTTTTGGGGGGGGGGCGTAAAAATCCTTAGCAAGGCTTCCTTCGGAAAGCCGGTGGTCCCCTGCCGTAGATTTACGACACGTAAAAGAGCCTCAAGCCTGATAAAAGGGCCTCTGAGCAAAATTTCTGTTCTTTCACCCCAATATAGAATGATACGCTATGGACCATAGTAGTTAAAGAGCGTCCATAAATAAAACTCAATTTTTTTTAATTTGGAATAATATGTTGGTTGCACTGCTACCTTCATTTTCCTTCCGCAATTAGTTTCTAGCACCTCTTTTTTACACACTTAACCATATGCCAGCAGAGTGCTCAGAATGCTGCTGTGCATGCTCTCTTTACCCCACTCATGTTCGATGTCATTCTTTGACTGCTCAGGGTAGGCATGTCTATAGTCGACCATTTCCGTGCGACCGCCTACTGACAAAATGTTATATTTCTTCTGAGTGAGCGAGTGAGTGTGTGTGATAGATTTATTAGTATGTATGTGAATTTTAAAAGTCTGTCTTAATACAATTCAATACTGCATGCTCAGGCGAATCAATTCTTACAGAACTTTCGTCTCCGTTCTGTTTTATATGAAACATTCGTTGTCAAAATGAGCCTTCGAGTAACAAACTTCACGTTTAAAACCAAAAATATCTCGACCCATCCTAGATCCTTTTTCAGAAAGACATAAATGTGACATGAAAATTTCAAAGTAATTGATACCTAAAATACAGATGGCTAGGAGGTTGCAGTCATTAGAAAATACTTCGCCGTTACTATTGCGCTGAAGAGCCATGAAGAGTCAGTGAAAGACTCTTAAGCTAAAAATATGAAGTTCAACGAAGAGAGAGCCGTATTTAAAATGCAGATATGCTTTATTATGTTAGGAAGAAGCTAGATTGTTCATTATTTGTCTGAAACTTCTCTAGCACAAGCGATGAAACAATAAAAATATGAAATATTAATCGACGATATTCGCAGCAGCAGTGAGAGAGAAAATATCTACCCAACTTTATTACGCTACCCTACTGTCTATGGATATAAGAAGAGAGGATCTTACTTTTGTGTATGTTCTAGTTTTTTTCCTTAAAATCCTAGTATTTAGTGTTCCAGTCTGTGTAAATAAGATGATGGTAACATAAACACATCTGTGTTTTATTATGCTAGTATTATACAAGCTCTTATTCAGGAAATAATAGTGGATTATGACACAAGTGTTAAAAGTGGGGTTTTATCATATATTATCTTTAGACAGCGCTCGAATTTGAAAAATATCGATAAAATAATATTATATTGATTCCTGATACTAAGAGAAATCACGTTTAGAACGAGATCAACTCACGTGTATGGAGAGATTCTTGAAACAAGAGAAATAACGTTAAAAATGAGATCAACTCCCTTGTGCAGCGAGATAACGATGTTTTGTTGATTCGCTAACACTCATTTTCAGTGAAATTATTTTCAACATGTTTTGACTTACACTAGTCAATGAAGAGATTAAATGCTATATCATGTTGCTTTATGGATTTTTTGGGTAAGTAATTCTAGTGTTATCCTTCCTGCTACTTCTGTAATTTCACCTGGCTCTTTCATTTCTGTTTCTTCTGAATGCATAATGCCGCCATTTGATCTTTATACTAGATACTAAGTTATACTAGATAAAAGATTAACGTTTTAGATAACAGAAAGCACAACCTGCCAATATAAGGTATGGGTTAATTCCACAACGAATTGCGATAAACTGAAGTATGACGATTTGTATTGTGAACAGATAATGCGAGTGCCATTAGAAATGAATCATGTAAAAACACATAATGAAAAGTAAAACCTAATCAAAGCAAGAAGAATTATTAAACACGTGCAAATATAAAGGGAAATTGACATGTGATTGGACTTGAAACCAAAGTTGGTCACAATGAAGTAGTACATAAATTTTATCGCACTAGTGCGATAATGTAAATCTTTTAGTTCGTGTGCACTATGTTAAACGTTATACTTTTACCATGCTGTCTAAAAAGTATAATATACACACGGAGATTTCTTCATTTAAATTTTTGTTATTCAGGGGACTTCAAAACAACAAATATCGATATTGAATTTGTATGGGTTGAGTGCAATTCCACCTCCGCACTTTTTGACCAAGTTTTAGCCATGTCTTGCCTTAACAATTAAAATATTCTCAAAAGACGAGGATAGACGAGCTCGTTAAGGCACGGACTCGAGAAAGGGAGATCCACGGTTCAAATACCGTCAGAATCTCCTCCTTGACTGAGGGGAGGTACCCTAAATTTCCGAATTATCATTTAGTTTAATTTCATCAATGTCCACCGCCTGTGGTGCCGTATGCAGTGAGAACGGGCGTTAATCATTACTTGCACACATACACACTGAGCGAATCCTCTAATTTTGATTGTACCTATCTACTAGAACTGCCCCTGCATGTACACATAACCCCACGTTACGCAGATATCATAAAACTGTGGCGTAAGAATTGGTCCGCCCACGATATGACGTGAAATGAGCGTCCTACGCGAACGTTGGCACAGGTGAATGTGCGTGGGAGAAAATATAGGTCATAATCGGTTCACGGAAGCAAGGAACACCACCCACGCACGCCGAAGAGGTGTGATTTCAGAAAACCACCACGCGGTTGCCGTACAATTAAAAGACAGTTCCTCGTTAACCACCAATCACTTCAACAGCGCTGGGTTGCCCTTTGACCTTTGCGTGACTTAAACAACAACCTGCAAAAAGTAAAACGACTTTTGAATGTGGATTACTAAAACCCGTCGTGAGCTGGTAGGAAAAACGCAGACTGCGGGCTATTATATCGTATACACGTATGTCGCGTGTATGCCTTCTTCTTTATGGATGGCTGATAGAAATAAAACAGACTACAGAGCCGTATCGGCTTCTAATAAGTATTAAGCGTATCTTCAATAAATGCAAATAACTCGTTAAATGCTTTTTACTTTCTCTACCCCTACCTAGTAGGTAGAGAAGGTGCCTATTGCATTCCACCGAAAAAATTCGATATCGAGATTTCACGGGGAATGCATGTTTTGAAGCTCCCTAAATAAAAATAATAATTTTTAGAAAAATGCCCGTGTGTGCGTGTCTGTCTGTAAACAGCATAATTCAAAAATGAAAAGTCGGATAAATACCGAACTTGGTATTTATGTTCAGTACCTTTCAGTATCCCAAATTACCCTTTATATCGAAAACTCTAAGAAAATCTTCGATTTTCTAATAAATAGCTCTAATGATTTTGATAAAAACACATATTAAACATATTTACATGAAAAATAAAGTATATATCTTGAATTTTCTGGGAATAGTCTTGAAGTCTTCATTCGGAAGGAATTTTGTATAATTTTGTATAACTGTAAACGTTAAACATAAACGAAAACGTACTACACAAAAAATGTAGATCTATTTAAAACACACAATTTATTTCCAGTCAGAATTTTTTTTTGCCAACATTCAGCTGTTTTTCGCGATTGCATGGAAACAGTACGCAACTTTAAGCCCAGCATATAGCCTCCAGTTCTTAAACATTTGACTGTCGCTGTTCCCTTTGTACCTATAACGAAATGTGTAATGTAGCTATTTCTGCAAAGATTTATTTGGATTAAAATGTAGTATATAGAAAAATACGCTTTAGTAAGAATAGTTTGTATACACTAATAAACGATAGAAGGTAGAGAAAGTCATGTGAATGTATCACATCAGATCTTTTATTCACGTTCCGTTCATGCTGTCATGGTGGAAAGCTGGATGTCCTGCGTTCAATGCTGGTAACCTAAATTACCTGCGTGTGTTTGTCTATTTTACTGTACGTATGTGCATGAACTATATTAAATTCCCAAACTTTTGATATTGATATACTGATTATTGAAGACATGAAATATAATAATAATATTTTACCATTCAAATCTTACCTAGATGTTTTACTTCTCTTTTATTTGTTAATATTTAACTTACAATTTAATTCATGCAGCAGCTAAGTATAAGCTGCAAGTTACTGATTCTTTTTAAGAGTGTACAACCAGGCATGGATAATCGATCGCCACTTTGCCACCGGGTTAATGTTGGTTACCTTGCTACTGGAACCTTCTTGTGCAACAACTGTTAGTAAATAAGTACTTTTATTTTCCTGAAAGTACTATTTCTATTATTCGTTGTCGTCGTAAGAATAGTATGCAATATACATGAGTTAAAATCTCGTATTTTCAAACTGTTCGTCGTTCTCAAATAATGAAATTACGTCGCTTTAGTTCCTGAGGTTACGAGTTCATACCCGGCGGAGGGCGATGAGTTTTTTCGGGCGAAAAAATCCTTAGCATGGCTTCCTTCGGAAGGGAAGTAAACCGGTGGTCCCGTGTCGTAGATTTACGACATGTAAAAGAACCTCAGGCCTGATAATGAGGCGTCTGAGCAAAATTTCCGGTCTTTCACCCAATGTAGAATGAGAACGCTAAGAACCATAGTTAAAGAGCATCCATAAATAAAATAAAAAGATACTTATGTCACTTGTATCGCAATATACTATTTCCACTACCAAGCTCCAAAGAATGTCATTGTTAAACTGTTTTGAGTTATCAAAGCCGTGGAAAAATGGACATTTTTGCAATCTGTTCAATAAAATAAATAGTTTAATAAAATAGTTTTCATACTGAAAGTGGGAACTTTTCAAGAAGCAGCTCTACTACAAACTCATTTTTATTTATACAAGTAAAATTAGTTTTCATACTGAAAGTGGGGACCTTTCAAGAAGAGCTCTGATACAAAATGGTCCTTTGTGGTATCTGTTGTAGCGGGAAAGCGTTGTGCATCATTTGTAGTTGGAAAACGTTGTTCCTCTGGTTGATGCCCTCTGCTGCAGTGGTCTTGTCCTCGGCTATTGCTGCTCGTCGGCTGCTGTATTCTCCATTCCTAATATTACCTATCTAACTAATTTCACGGTCCTCAGGGTTTTCGTAAGTGAGGCAAATTAAAATACACTGCATTTCCCTTAAAGATGTGGTTTATTTCAAATAAATACTTATGGGCGGCTAACTTTTCTCATTATAAAAATTCCTGCCATTATAATAAATTAGGAGCCAAATATAACTGCACACGCTTCCCACCCTAATGCACAATGTGCATTTGTCGTCCAAAGAGTATCACTGTGTTGTATGTTGTTGTTAAATATTCTAACATCTTTCTTGGTGAATTATATTATTATGTTCAATTCTTGTTTAATATTGATTTATATGTCTATGCGAATTTATATGTGTATGTGTGTGTGGTATATCACCTTTCACTGTCATAGCCTTCGTCACTCATTTGTATTTATACGAGTATAATGCTTTAAACCTCTCCGTGTGAAGAAATAAATGGCAACGAAACCAAGGTTTGTTTACTGCATGCCTAGCAACGCAGCCAGTCGTGTGCTCTTGGCAACATTGTGTTAGGAACTGGATGGAATCTTCTTCTTGCAGCGTATAAATGTGCTGCAAGTCGAAGTCGAGCTTTTAGGAGCACACAACTTAACTTTTGGCGGCGTTGCAACATGTAATTGTAAAATATTATCAGCAACTCCAGAGCTGTGTAAGTTATAACTTATAACAAAACTGATAGCAGAATTCTTGTTCCTTTTAACTGACTCCCAAACACGGTTAGAAGCAGTGTATTCTAACTCTTCCCAATGTGCATAAGGAAATCCTATTACAGTAAAACTCTGCTTAACCGAAACCCGGCTTAAACAAAGCGGCGGAGTAAAAAGGAAAAGAAACAAACAAAGAATGAATGAACGAAAAAATACGAGATGCTCAAATTCGCGCTGACAACGTTGCTGCGACAATTGGCAATGTTGTTTTGCTCCAACCCAATTCCAGTACAGGTAGGTACTTTTAGGTAACCAGACGCAACTGTGAGCGATCGTCACTTTGTGTTTTTCTGTCGTTAGAGCGTTTCAAAATTCAAAACAATCGAACGACCCACCGACTGCGAAGTAAGATCAGTGATTCGTTTTTTGAATGCGTGAAATGTTACGCCAACAAACATTCATCGATCATTGTGTGAGGTTTATGGAGAAACAGCAATGAGTGACAATGCCCAGCCACACACAGCCAAACAAACCCAAGATCTGACTATCATTTACTTGGGAACAATTCGACCCCCCCTATAGTCCGGATTTGGCACCAGGTGATTTTCATCTGTTTCAATGACGGTGATGTGAAACAAGAAGTGCAGACTTGGATTTCATCACAGGCGGCATCATTCTTTGACGAAGACATACAAAAACTGGTTTCCCGCTACGACAAGTGCCTGAATAACGCCGGCGACTATGTGGAGAGGTAGTGTAAGATGTAAAGTAATGAATGATAATAAAATATTTGGAAAATAATATTCTGTTATCTTTTACAAAATTCTCGGTACTTACTTTAAAAAACACGACTCGTATGTTAACTGCTTGCACACGTATTCATGCGGAAGCCCACTGTTATTTTATTGTTGGTGTCGGTCAGTGTGGTTTATTTATGTCTAAGATGTCAGCCAAAGAAAGCAATGAACAGAAACTCGAAGCCGTTAGCGACGGAGGACAAGCGGGCCAGGGATTCGAGACATTAGATTTAAGAAAGACTATAAATTCCTATTCAAATCTTAACGGGAAGAATTGAATTACGGCACCATCAATAACACAAAACCTTTTGTTCTTAGATTGTTTATCTAACGGTGGCGTGATATAGTTGCTCGCAAGCGTTGTGAGAAAAATGTATAGACAAAATTCTGATGCGATACATTCACATGACTTTCTTTACCCTCTATCATATTAGTGGGTATACAAACTATTCTTGCTAAAGCTTATTTAGTAAACTTTAGTAAGAATAATCTATACATTTAATTCAAATAATCATTTGCAGAAATAGCTACATTACACATTTCGTTATAAATACAAAGAGAACAGGGATAGTCAAATGTTTAAGAACTAGACCCTATATGCTGACCTTAAAATTCCATACTGTTTCGATGCAATGCGAGAAACAACTAAAAATCGATGGGACTTGAAAAGAATGACAAGTATTGAACAATTTGAACCACTATTAACGGATATATCAGAAACGTCTTATGTCACAAAAAACTTATTTTAAATAAAGTGTGTATTTTAAACAGATCTATTTGGGGGGGGTGCGTTTTCGTCTATTGCTTAACGTTTACCAGTTATAAAAGATTATAGAAAACTCCTTCCGAATGTAAAGGACTTCACAGGTTATTCCCAGAAAATTTAAGATATACATTTTATTTGTCATGTAAATATCTTTAATGTATGGTATTTTAATCAAAATCGGCGGCGCCGTGGCCGAGTGGTTAGACCGAGGCGGCCCGGGTTCAATCCCAGGGACTTGCATGTGGGATTTGTGGTGGACGAAGCGGCATCTGGGCGGGTTTTCTCCGGGTTTTCCGGTTTCCCCCGCCATTCATTCCACCAACTGCTCCATCATCCCTTTCCTTTCATCCATTTCACCAACATTTCGTTTCATCTACTTCCTTCATCCCATACCAGGCATCGGGCTGATCGCCCATCCTGGATGCTCTGTCTGATCCATGAGTGTCTGCTCCTCGACGGGCCTCTGACCCCAGGCGCCCGCTTGCAAGTCCTGGGGGGTGTAAGTCCTACATACGAGGAGGGTAAACAGATAATGAATAAATGAATGAATTTTAATCAAAATCGTTAGAGAGCCATTGTTTATAAAATCAAAATTTTCGAAAAATGTTCCATGTAAAGGATAGTTGGGGGTGGAGTGATTTTCTTGAAAAATCTCCGAGTCGCATCCTTGGAAGACACTGAACTAAAATACCAAGTTTGGTATTTATCCGACTTTTCGTTTTTGAGTCGTGCTGTTCACAGACACTCCCTTACTACCTTCCACATAAACAAGTTTTCCTTATTTTTTAGTTTGTGAAAAAAGTTTGTAACGTGTTGTATTAAAATGCCGTATATTTAAAATATTTGCAGGACTAATAAAACGTATGTCTGAATTTTATGTGAACATTATCAAGTCTTCCTCATTCGAAGTGATTTTCGTATACTTTTGTATGGGTGATAAATCATATGATGTATATAAAAATTTACTGTACCAAAAGCGAGCGGGATGGCTCAATGGCACGCATTCTGGAGGAGCCGGGTTCGATCCCCGGCGACCACCCACTCTTCCCCATGGTTTTTCGTGGTTTTCCCGGGTCGCCAGGCGAATGCTGGAGTGATTGAACTTCTACCATGACTCTCCTTCCTCTAATTTTGTACCCATCATTTGTTTCAGGGTTGAAGGACCAGGCGACGGTGTTGCTTTTCAGATGGGTTGCGCCTGGGAGGTGGCTTGCGAAAGGTTTTTTCCCTGGCATCGCTGCGGAACCGGTCTCTCCTCAGCGTGGAGCTCTGCTCCGGGGGAACCTAGAGGTTGGTGGCGTGTGGGCAGGGACCGTGCAGAGTCGGATGCCTTATATCTGGAAACGTTAGGGACCAAGCTTGGGCCCGTTGGCATCCGGATCTGGTCGCCCTTCGGGTCTCTCCCCTCATCCTTCTCTCCCAGGGGTCACTTTGGAAACATAAAGGGCCGACTGGCCTGCGTGCGGTGTTCTACCTCGGTTCCGGGGGACCTTCTGTGATACGTACCTTTACCTTTTTTTTACTGCACAAAAAATGTATATCCTATTGAAATATACAGCTCACTTCAAATAACTTTTTTTCTCTCTGGTATTAGCCATTTTCGAAATATTCGTTGTTATATCTTTAAGTTTACCCAGATGAAACCGTCACGCGGCGTCTGTAAAACATCCTATGTGATTCTTCTTCTTTCCTCGCATGGGTTAATTAGTGCCAAAAACGATTTACGAAATAGGAACAGTCGTTGCTTTTCAGAGGTCCAGGGTTCAATTCCGTGCTGGGACAGGGGGAGTTAAACCTCCTGAGAGTTTGGAAGTATGAATGTGAGTCTGTTTCATACGGAAGACAAGTACACTCAACCCCAAATAAAAGCTAGTGTTCAAGTCTAACACCACCAACTGTTTCTCAAGTCCAAGCCTCCGATATGACCCTATAATTTAAAGAGAGGGCTATACAAATGGAAGAAAACAAAGAAACAAAGTTGTACTTTCTTTTCCATATTGTGCATGCAATACGGCCTATATTACTTAATTTGAGATTATTTATAGTAAGAAATGTATCCTGAATATCGTTTTAGACGACTTTTTAGACGAATAGTATGAAGTTGTAATGGGTAGAGAAAGTCCTGCAAGTATGACGCACTGCTGAATAACTGATCTTACTAGAGCTGTAAGGACAGGATAATATTACAAATTCACTAAATGTGAATACTATAAAAGGTCGTTTACCCACTTTTTTAAAATATACAAATTTTGGACCAAAATGATAAAACAAAATCCAAAGCAGAAAACAGTGGAATATTTTTTTATCGCTTCAAAAGACATATATACAAATTGGCAAAATATACCATACACCACCTAATTTCTAAGGTATCCGCTCAATCATCTGAATATAAATTACCTAATTTATCTTGGAACTCTTCATTTAGAAAAAAGAAAAGACCTTATTTTAGTCTGGCTACCATGATTCCAGCTACCCTGGGAAAATAAAAATATGAAGCCGAAATTATAAAGTCAATAATTATCATAATAATCTGAGGACAGCCAAATAAAATAAATAATAAAATATTTAAAATCAGTGCATGTATTAAAAGGAGAAGCATTGGGAAAATTGTTGACTGTTAAAAGCGACAGAATGGCCAGACAGGCACAGCTTAGCTAATTAGGGACCACCCCCAGGTATAAAGGGTAAAACCGCTGAAGCCAGTTTCTCCTTGAAATAATGGGTACAGTTGCACTGACCAGGAAGTGAAGGTCACTAGAAGCTTCATGACGCTCAGTTTTGGGGCGAAATTTTTTAAGAGGAGCGAGGGGAAGTTCTTCTTTGTATCGCGAGTTGATGAGGATATTCTCGCTGGGGCACTCTTGGAGTGCGGAACAACAGTCTCGTCGAGTTCCGAAGACTGGGTGAGAACTTGCAAGAGGGTCGAACGATCAGATGTAATTGATAATATTCGGTCTTAGAAAAGACACAGTAACATCGTAAGAATTTAAAAGTTATCGGCAAATCTTAAGTCTTATTTTAATGGTGAATAAAAGTGTTCCAAGAAAGCGTTCGTGTTTCTATGTACACACACTCACGCAAGCCCAGTGATTAAAGTTTCATGCTCAAGCAGGCGTGGCAAAGTAAAAAATTCTGATGTGTTACACTCACATGACTTTCTCTACACTTGTACAAACTATTTTTACAAACGTTTACTCTCCATCTACTTCATGTTAATCGAGATAAACATTTGCAGACTCTATCTTATTGCTAATTTTCTTGTAGATGTAAGGGGAATACATATTTACAAGGGCAATATAGAAATACAGTAGCCTTTAAGCACATACATATCTCTTAATAGCTGGTTGCTAGGTGCAGCACCATTCCCTTTGCCACAGATTAATACTCTTTGCATATCAAAGACAAAAACATGAATAACGAATTCCCATTTGAGAAAATTATTGAAAAATTTAAGGGAATAACAAGCAATATCTCGAAAATGGTTCACTCAACGAAAAAAAATGTATATGACATAAATTGTGTAATTTAACGCGATCTACATTTTTTGTGTAGTAAAATTTTGTCTATCTCTTATGGTTTACCAGTTATGCAAAAGTCGTTCACAATGAAGAATACTTTTGGAGACATTCCCAGAAAATTCAAGATATACATTTTATTTGTCATGAAAATATCTTAAACATATGATATTTTAATCAAAATCGTTAGAGCCATTTTTGAGAAAATTAAAATTTTCGAAAAATGTTCCATGTAAAGGGTACTCTGGGGTGGGGGGATTTTCTTGAAAACCTTCGTGTCGCATCTCTGGAAGATACTGAACCTAAATATCAAGTTTGGTGTTTATCGGACTGTTCGTTCCTGAGTTATGCTGTTCACAGACAGACACACACACACAGACACACACACACACACACACACAGGGACATGTTTCCAAAATTACTTTTTTTGGATTCAGGGGTCTCAAAACATGTATTTCCGGTGAAATCTCGGTATCGAATTTTTGGGTGGAATGCAATACTTCCCCTACTTACTATACGTAGTAGAGAAAGTAAAAAGAACAACTAGGAGGAGAAAAGCAGCAATCGTGAGGCAAAGGTATTGCTTCATTGTTGGAGGACGTAGCGTGTCTGCGTCAAATACTAACAAGTTAAATGGCATACAGATTATTTTACTACAAAATCAAGAAGAAAGAACTCAGCTTATAGTAGATTATGATATAAGGCAACAATTTTGCGAGTAGGAACGTTTGCGTAACGAAGGCCGTAGTCCGAGCAAAATAAAACCACTTTTAATACGTGTGGCATGTACTATGTTTTAGACAGCGCTTGAATTCGTAAAATATCAATAACATTATATTGATTCCTGAAACTAACAGAGATCACATTTAGAACGCGGTTCTTAAAACAAGAGAAATGAGGTTAAAATGCGGGATGTCAGATGTTTTGTTGATTAGCTAGCATTAATTTCCGTTGAAATTATTTCCAACATGTTTTGCCTTACACCAGGCAATGAGGCGATTAAATGCTATATCGTCTTGTTTTCTCGATTTTTTTGGGTAAGTACGAGTACTTATAGTGTTATTCTTTCTGCTGCTTCTGTAATTTTACCTGGCTCTTCCATTTCAGTTTCTTCTGAATTCATAATTTCTGCCATTTAATTTTTCAGTAGATTATACTAGATAAAAGAAAAACGTTTTTCAAAGAAATCAAAGGCTGCCAATATAACGTATAGGTTAACTCTGCAACGAACTGCGATAAATTGAAGTATGTCGATTTGTATTATGAAAAGATAATGCGAGCGATATGGGAATCATGTAAAAAGATAACGAAAAGTAAAACCTAAACAAACCAAGTCGAGTTATTAAACATGTGCAAATACAAAGGGTAATTGCCATGTGAATGATCTTGAAACCAAAGTTGGTCACAATGCAGATTATCGCACTACTGCGATAATCTAAAGCTTTTATGTGGTGTGCACTGTGTTAGAAATCCTAATTTTAGACCATGCTGTCTACAAATATACATGTTTGCTGTTTTTAGTTGTAACTATTTACCCTCTAATTATTTAGAAATTGTGGAATATGCAAAAAATAAATATATTATAAATCTAGGCCAAAACGTTTTATTAAAGCCGGAGAAACTTGTTTTACTAACTGAATTCTATACTCTCTGCAATACCAAAGTAAATAAATAAAAAGGGCTGTACCCCTAGTACATATTAAGGAAGAAAATTAATATGAATAGTAAACTCTCTATTTCTGACTCTCGTACTGATTTCATTTCAGCAAATAACAGAAACCGAAACAGACATACAGAAGAAGAGCAAGAATAAGAGAAAAAGAGGTACTAGCAAGGCATGGTGGAGGAAGTGCAGACCTTGGAGTCCTGCGCACCGGGAACCAACCTTGGAGGCCGCTCTGTAACGGGACTGTTAAAGAGGGAGGAGGCGTCTATATGGCGAGGTCGCTCGATCGCACTTTTTTCTGCACGTCACTCGCTCGATTTCATTCCATGTAGGTACAATATGAACTGCGTTACAGTCAACTGCTATCGAGATCGTTTTAGAACACAAGGATAAAATGTGTAGAGTCAACTTCCCTGTTTACTTCCATCGATTTACTCCAAAAGTAATGTGGTGTGCTAGTACTGCAATAAATTACGAATTACGTACGCAACTTCATTTTCTTTGGCAGCGTGGTAAATACAAACGAATACTTTCGTCACTTAGATAATAATAACGCATGTTTCGATTTACCCTTCTCTGCCTACAATCATATATTATATTGATTATGCGGAAACCGTACAGGCAGTGCTAACAACCGAATGACGCCGCGTAATTCTGGCTAGTCACTACCGTAACTACCGCTACACTGGTCGCCAGAATTCTGTCGATTCTGTTTCCTAACTACCCAGTAGAGATATACTGGTCGCGAGAATTCTATATACTAACTACTTACGACTGATACATCGGTCGCGAGAATGTTATATTCTAACCACTTAGAACGATATATCGGTCGCGAGCGGTCTAAACAGTTAGAATATAGAATTCTCGTGACAATATATCGGTCGTAAGTAGTTAAGATATAGAATTCTAGTGACCGATATATCGGTCTAAGTAGTTAGGATATACAATTCTCGTGACCGATTAACGACCGATATATCGATCACGAGAATTCTATATCCTAACTACTTACGACCGATATATCGGTCACTAGAATTCTATATCCTAACTACTTACGACCGTTATATTGTCACGAGAATTCTATATTCTAACTGGTTACGACCGATATATCGGTCACGAGAATTCTATATCCTAACTACTTACGACCGATATATCGGTACTAGAATTCTATATCCTAACTACTTACGACCGATATATCTGTACTAGAATTCTATATCTTAACTACTTACGACCGATATATTGTCACGAGAATTCTATATCCTAACTACTTATGACCGATATATCGGTACTAGAATTCTATATTCTAACTACTTACGACCGATATATCGGTCACGAGAATTCTATATCTTAACTACTTACGACCGATATATAGGTACTAGAATTCTATATCCTAACTACTTACGACCGATATATCGGTCACTAGAATTCTATATCTTAACTACTTAGACCGATATATTGTCACGAGAATTCTATATTCTAACTGCTTACGACCGATATATCAGTCACGAGAATTTTATATCCTAACTACTTACGACCGATATATCGCTCACTAGAATTCTATATCCTAACTACTTACGACCGATATATTGGTCACAGAATTCTATATCCTAACTACCTACGACCGATATATCGGTCACGAGAATTTTATATTACAACTACTTACACCGATATATAGGTCTCTAGAATTCTATATCCTAACTACTTACGACCGATATATCGGTCACGAGAATTTTATATTGCAACTACTTAGACCGATATATCGGTCGCTAGAATTCTATATCTTAACTAATTATGACTGATATATCAGTCACGAGAATTCTATATCTTAACTACTTACATCCGATATATTGTCACGAGAATTCTATATTCTAACTGCTTAGACAGATATATCGGTCACGATAATTTTATATCTTAGCTACTTACGACCGATATATCGTCACGAGAATTCTATATCCTAACTACTTACGACCGATATACTGGTCGCGAGAATTCTATATCTTACTACTTATGACAGATATACCGATCATGAGAATTCTTCTTCTTTACGCTCACTACCGTTATATTGATCGCGAGAATTCTATATCCTAATTACCTAAGATCGATATACCGGTCACAGAATTCTGCTTCCTTACTACTCACTAGGGATATACCGAACGCAAGAATTCTATATCCCTACTAATGATCTGTATAGCGGACACGAGAATTCTGTTTCCCAACTACTCACTAAGGATATACTGATCGCGAGAATCCCTTATCCTTACTATTAACGACCGATGTACTGGTCGTGGGATTTCTGCTTGCCAGATACTCACTACGCATATACTGCTTGTGAGAATTCTGCTTACCAACTACTCACCACCGATATACTGGTCGCGAGAATTCTGCTTCCCAAATACTCACTACCGATATACTGGTAGCAAGAATTCTGCTTCCCAACTACTCACCACCGATATACTGGTAGCAAGAATACTGCTTGCCAACTACTCACTACCGATATACTGGTAGCAAGAATACTGCTTGCCAACTACTCACTATCGATATACTGGTAGCAAGAATTCTGCTTCCCAACTACTCACTACCGATATACTGGTAGCAAGAATACTGCTTGCCAACTACTCACCACCGATATACTGGTAGCAAGAATTCTGCTTCCCAACTACTCACTACCGATATACTGGTAGCAAGAATACTGCTTGCCAACTACTCACTATCGATATACTGGTAGCAAGAATTCTGCTTCCCAACTACTCACCACCGATATACTGGTAGCAAGAATTCTGCTTCCCAACTACTCACCACCGATATACTGGTAGCAAGAATTCTGCTTCTCAAATACTCACTACCGATATACTGGTAGCAAGAATACTGCTTGCCAACTACTCACTATCGATATACCGGTAGCAAGAATTCTGCTTCTCAAATACTCACTACCGATATGCTGGTCGCGGGAAATCGATGTTCTCACTATAATCTGTCTCAAACTTTAACAGTCCTCTTGTAAACATATGGGACGGAAGAAAAAGAGAGAGATAGAGACAGTGGGTCGGAACGCTCTTAGACAGCTGATTGTTGGAGGGAAGTTCATTTGTTTGTTTTCGCATAATAGCCGTCTCTAAGAAGTACAGCACTGTTAAGTAGCCTACTAATTACTGCTCAGCGTGCAATTTAAAAGTAGTCAGCTTATAATGGAGCATGCCTGTCGATCTCTCTCGCATACTTCACAAGTCCAGAACACTTGTATGCAATTTAAAAGCAGTCAGCTTAACATCATGGAGCTGAAAGGGGATATATTATACATATATAAGAATATATGAAAGGGGATATACCATACATATATAAGAATTGTACAGTAATAATATGATTCATCAAGAAGCATGTTAAAATATTCAACTTAAACATCTGTACAGAGCTAATTGTAAGAAACGGGCGAGCTAGTAAAATTCCCGGAAAAGCATAATCCTAAGTAGAGCATATCTTTCACCAAGCCAACAGGCAGGGAACCGGTAACGGTACGAAGAAATAGAAAGAGACAGATAGAGAAAAGAAAGAGACGGAGATATTGAACCGGCTTCACAATGCACCAGGGTGACGCTTATGCGCACGGATCTGAAGCAACATATTCTCATACATGTTAAGTTAACGCGGTCTCAGGACCAATAGGAAACGTCGTTACATTTTTAAACACAGAGGTGAGCGTCACTAGGTTCCCATATATAGGGGCAGACAAGGCTTCAGAGCCCACTCTCTCTCTCCCTCTCTCTCTCTCGCTCGGATCTTCAAAAATTGTCGTCGGTACGAAGTGCTACAGAAGCACGTGTGTGCAGGGGTGGGAGTGCGTGTGCAGATAGCTAGGCTCCTGACTTATTTAAAGCGTGGGATTATAATAATGGGAAAAGCAAGCCGCCTATAATTATTTCAAGTGTGAATAAACTTCATTGATTAAGGGAGAATTGCAGTGTATTTTTTAACTTGTCTTACCGACAATAACCTGAGAATTAAGAATTAGATATAGGTAGGAAAAGTTAGGAATGGAATAAGCAACAACCGACGAGCATCTATAGTCGAGGAAGAACACTGCCGCAGACATCTACCCAAGGATCGATGATTTCGCACTACAAATAGCGCACAGCACTCTTTCACGCTACGGAGCATGCCTGTCGATCTCTCTCGCATGCTTCACAAGTCCAGATCACTTGTATGCAATTTAAAATCAGTCGACTTAACATCATGGAGCATGCCTGTCGATCTCTCTCGCATGCTTCACAAGTCCAGATCACTTGTATGCAATTTAAAAATAGTCAGCTTATCATCATGGAGTATGCCTGTCGATCTGCTGAAATAAAACATATCCGAGGCAAATGGCAAGAGGCGAATGATCGCACATTATTTTGTGATGCTTAAGAAAGAAACCCCGAAGCGTCGTAACCATATGCTACTACCGATAGTATTAATTCTGTAACACATAGATTTAATAAGTTACTGGCAATGTCTTACTCGATTTATTGTCAAGAAGTTAGTGCTTTTATAACTGGTGTTGCTAAGCCTTCTGCACACATGCAGCGTCAAACACGTGGCGGGTTGAGTCCGCTCCTCGTTGTTTACAATAGGATCGTCCGATATAGAGTACAGTCACTATCGATATATCGGACGCGAGAACTCTTCGTCCTCATTATTAACTATGTATATGCCGGTCGCGAGAACTCCGCATTCTCACTACTGTGTTTGACTTAGGAATTTAGCTATGACCTTGTGACTGACGTAAGCGAACTTGAGCCAGCGCTGTATCGTTCTTCCCTCTCCCTGATTGTCTTACACCCTGTTCCAAAGGCACTTACCGTTGCTTTCCCGCAACAATAAATATTACGAGAAATAGCATCAGTAATACATTATATTACCGCATCAAAAATAAACAATTATCTCATACTTTCAATAAGTAAACCTGTAAAGCTGATGTAAAAAAATATAATTATGATCATACACATGTGAAGCTGTGCTTGTCGATAATACTTTTGAACCGGTGGTGTTACACTATTTGCATTGCAGGAAGAAGCTGCCTAGTCCACTGCACGCTTGCAGAGAAGGACAAAGCCATTCTCCTGAGTCAACCACAGTACTAACGACCGATATACCGGCCGCGAGAATGCGGAGTCCTTATTACTCACTACCGATATACAATCGCGGGAAATCTGGTAATTTTCTTGTGGCGACATCTTTGTGAACTGGGATGCACCATCTATGCTGTGAATGATCTCTTAATAGATCTTCAATATAGAACGCGTGATTTAAGTATCCCAAGTATCACTAAAATGACAAAAATAACAGATGTTTAACTAAATTAGTTTATACGACAATGAAAGAGAGAAAACGAAAATGGGGGGGGGGGAAACAGTTTCGTACTCGTATCAAAGCTGCCTGGTGTTAACCGAACTGGAGGTAAATGAGTTTCACCATCTCATTTTGGTAATGCTGCGTGCATTAACCGCTTCTCAAACGACCATATTTAATTAGTCATCTGCTTCTCAGCATTCTTAATAAAGTACAGTGAACTTGCACCTGAACAGCTTATATATTAAATTTAAAGTCTTGCTTACCATTTCGAAGTGTGCTGTTTAAAACATTAAAACATGTATAAGGAATGTTACAGCATTCACAAATATTAATTTCACAGATGATGATGATAATAATAGTAATAATAATAATAATAATAATAATAATAATAATAATAATAATAGCTTAAACATCACTTGTATAATTATCTTAGCAGATCTAAATTTTCCTGTAAAATCTTTATTGTCTCTCTTAGGCTTTCGTGGTTATATAACATTTAATGAGAAAGATTAGAAATTTTAAGACTCTAAGTCATTTTCAGAAAATGCAAGATATACGTTTCATTCAGCATTCCAACTTCTCATGTATACCTACTGATGACGTTTCAGTAAGAATTACAGCCCTTCAGAGAAAATTAAAACCTTGCAAAAAGCGATACCATAATATACTGGTGTTGAATTTCCTGAAAACTATTGCTTGCTCATTTAATATCGATATCGGTTTTTGAATGGAATACAATACGATAGAGAAATTAACAAAGAAGCATTGCCTCAACAAAATCTGAAAACATAAGCGGTTAAAAAACATGGCATGGAAATGTGGTGAATTTTACGACCAGCAAACTATGATCAGAATTCATGTACAGGTTACTAACATCTATGATGTGCCTGTTAGAATGGCAATGTCAAGAACTTATGTAAATGTTTATTGATTGTCAAGATAAGTGCAATCAGTTTGGGGTCCAGACTCCCCTTCTTTGATTAGAATTTTAGGTAATGTACATGTTCAAATACTACTGCATTACTCTTTTCTTTCTTCATACTATGTCCAACCAATTTTAGCAAAAAAATCACACACACACACACACACACATATAATTTAATGTTGGTACCTGTTCACCTTTATCAAGACCGATCATTAGTTATTCCCTTGTATGCAAATCTGGAATCTTAGTGTTACAAAAATTCTCACTATATTCATTATTCCATTTGAACTTCACTTTTTCACTTCAACTAATCAGTTCGCTTTTACGGCTTTCTCTACTATGAGCTTACAGTAAATAGAGGCAGTATTGTATTCGACCCAAAACTTCGATACCGAGATTTCAAAGAAAGATGTATTAAGAGTTCGGTCAGTACAGTGATTGCTCCGGCAAACCTTTATTATAGTTATATTTTAAAAATGTCATCCTTTTAAAATTAATAACATAACGTATTTTAATAACAAAATAATTAAATTACATACTTCGAACCCCCAAAATGCATTTTCAGCAAAAAACTCTCTATCTGTGTGTGTGTGTGTGTGTGTGTGTGTGTGTGTGTGTGTGAACTTTCCAAGGACACGGCAGGAAGATTTTGAAGAAAATCTCGCCCCAAACTACCCCTTTCGTTATTTTTTATTTTATCAAAAATGGCTTTAACGATTTTGATAAAAACAGCACATGTTTAAGGTATTTCCATGGCAAATAAAAAGAATGTCTTGAGTTTCCTAGGACTTCTTTATTTTGAACTACTTTTGTATAATCGGATGGTCATATGCTATAGTGATGCGAAGGTTTACCAGGGCAGGAGACAAAGCCCAAGCCCTCCTCCTAAAACCCAGGGTAGCACCATCCGAGTGGCTCTCCGATGCTGGGCGTTTCCGATGAGGCCAATATCTAGAGTCAAAAAAGGCCCCCGCTTGAGCGAGGATATGCCACTTACGCGCGTCGTCCCAGGGGGAGGACTACCGAAAACCTCGGTAGGGCCGACAGCAATCTAGCATGCCGTCTACCGGCTATCCAGGTCGGTACCGGAGGACATTGAGGCGTCTCACAACCCCACCTGTACGGAAACCCGCACAGACGTACCCAATCTCCCACAGGGCTCCGGGTAACCACTGCCCCGCCGAGTTCAACCCAATCCGAACAACTCCCTATCGGGTGGGGCTCGGACGTTTGGCCCGGCGTACTTCTAGTAATGCCAGAAGTACCACGAATGCTCAGGGTAGGCAGTGCCCGCTCCACGGCAGCTGAAGGGGTCGGAATCTCCCCCTTACATGAGATCATACGCTACAACGGACTAGAGCCAAAATCAGTGTTTTGAGTAAACAGCTGTTAAAGTTGGCATTGACATAAAAATTCTACACAAAAAACACAAAGCTGAACATTTTTACAGTGTTTCAGAATGTTATTGTTTGTAACTTTAGCATAAAGCATAAGTTCTAACATTAAAATTCGGCTGTTTTTTTTTTCAGATTGTTTGTTAATGCTGCAGGACATGGTTCATTTTGGCACAATTAAAAGTTTATAGTTCGTTCTGGCACAATGAAGCAATTGTAATATTACAAATAAATAAAATTATGGTTTAGACATTCATGTTTTATTAGTGTTTTTCTATAAATTCAATAACTAAACACAGTCTATTTGTTAAATATTCATCATGAGTAACATCTATAATCGTTGCTGCAAGAAACATTGAATAATAAGACTGCATGTAGATTTTCCTAACTAATGCAGTCCTGCACAAGCATTTCCTGTAGAAAAAAAGAGATGTGCTGCAAACATAAACTTAATTATTTGAACGTTTAAGTCTGTTTCCACATTAAAACTAGGTGTTGATCATCTTCCTCAGCACAATAGACGTCTTACAGTCATGGTGAAACGCGGTGTCTTCTTCTTCTTCTTCTTCTTCTTCTTCTTCTGTGCTTTCCAGGTTACTAAAGAAAGAATGATGTATTGGTGGAATATAATAGACTCCTTATGTCTTTCATCTTTTGTACGCTGAATCGACGTCCTGTAGGTTACAGAACTGAAGGTTCATAGGTGCTCAACTGAGCTTATTTGCCTGACATCCTGACGAAAATTCAACCAATGGGTTATGGGTTATGACTATATCTCTATTCCATTACACCTGGTGTCGACTTCTTAAACCTCATTTCTTTTATTTTCAGCCACTCAACATTGCCTCCTGCTTCTGTCTTCTTAACAAGATGTTTCTGAAGAGACTCGATAGACTTGAAGTCATGTTTTTTCCATTTATATACCTAATTTTTCTAGTCCTTGCTTCTGTAATTATTCCATACCATTACAGAGGAGTATAGACTTCTGGGTTATGTTTTATTTTTCTCTCAATGTGTGCAAACTCACTCTTGGTAGATAAGACTGTCTTGGTTCTGCAAACTTATGAGCGACTTCGTTTACATGTATGTATCTCAGGACCCTAGACTACATTCATCCCAACAACACCCCAAATGGTGTTTTAAAATTCCTGTTCTGTCCACAGCTATCGAACCAGGTAATTACAATTACAATTATTTGTTTCATGACTTCTCAAGTATTTTGTAATACAAGATCAACTTTCTGTACTCCTCTAGATGCTGTACTCTCATCCCATACATGCATTGTACCTTTACCAGAAGAAAAGTCCGAAATACCAAAGAAAGCTGTCTGTTATAATAAACTTCGTCTTAGTTAACTTAGGTAGAAGCATAACTTTTTAAAGGTAGAAAGTTATCACAATGGGTCCATTTTCAGCTTTGCTGCTCTTTTGTTCAAGTCGAATATCATCTCTAGTACACTCAACTCTTCGATGATGAAGTGCTTGGGCGGATTTTAAGCATGCTACTTCATCAATGCATCAACGTTTCTCCCCACGTAGTGGAATCTAATATTTTCTTTTCTTAGGACTGATTATTCCTAATTTCCTACGGATTCAAAATTTCCTTGCGACTGCTCATTTTATTTCTTTCTTTTTCTCAAGGCGTGAATATTTCTTCTATTTCCGTTTCCATCTGAAATTGAATAAAACGTATTTTCGTTTATATTTTAATACAAGGGTGCTTCGGTTTTTGACATATTAATAATGGAAAGACACTACAATAAATAATTAGGACTACTGCATCTTTTTCTTAATAATGATATTATTATTACTATTATTATTATCATTATTATTATATGGTATGCCACAAATATTACACGGTTTTACTCCAATTTCTTTTGCCAAAATGGATCATCAGCAAAATCAGAGTATTTTAGCGCCATCTAGAAATGTAATAAGAAAAAGAATATTGTGATTTCTGGTATATTTAACCTATGACTTGCAGTAGAACTGATTAAAAAGAAGAATTATACTCACAGAGAGCGCGTTTTCATGTCAAATATTGCTCATAGTATAATATAAATAAATAATGCATGCAATTTACCGTCATTTGCTGTTTCTTCATCTTCTGCAAGCTCATAACAATCTGAGGACTCAGAGCTGAAGTCTTCAGTTTCTGTATATTTTGTTTGCTGTGTTTTGCGCTTCTGCCGCGAACCATCTCCAGCGGAATCCATGATTGCTTGTCGTTTGGTTCATTTTGGCGGGAAAAAGACAGTAGCACAGGCCGAATGCCATTACAAATTTTTAATATATATATATATATATATATATATATAATCTTTGGTAAGAAATATTTCTATCTCGTTTTCGCACAAGAAAGAATGGCCGTTTCCGCACAGATTCCGCTTAATAACAACAAATGTTCCATTTTGGCACTTAGTATACTTTGGAATATGGCCATCCAATTGGTAAACCGTAGATAGACAGAATCTTACTAGATATAAAATACATGTAGATCTCGTCGAAGACGTAATTAATATCAAATAAAAACTTTTATGATGTTAACCATTTCCGAGATATTCTTTGTTATTGGTTTGAATTTTCAAGTATACTTCATACTTTTCTCAACTGCAAATCGCCATCGTGTTCATGCAAAGAGAACAGAATTTCAAAGTCATCACATAGCGAGCGACTTTAAAAACATTTGATACCACTTTAGCTTGATGTATTCTTCTATGATACTTACAACGAAATGAGTAATGAATGTTTATCTGTATTAACAAGAAGTACATAGAAGAATATGCTTTTATAAGAATAGTTCGTAGAAGAGTGAGTAGAGAAAGTCATGTGAATGCAAAGCATCAGGTGTTTCTGATGTCTCCACTTTTATTCCTCATTTCTATCCACAAGGGAGAAAGTGCACTAATACTTGTTCTGTTCATTACTTTAAGAATACTACATGAGAGCTACCATGTATAAACATAGCAAATCTTTTAGGTAAATGTTACTCTACATTTCTACAGAGTATAATGCAGAAACAGCTGCGAAAATATTACTATTTCGCAATGGTTTACGTGAGATGTAGGTATATAATAAGCTGTAGACAGAACCACGTGTTGACTACATAAATTATACAAGAAGTAATGGTTGCCGCAGCATCTCCAGGTGGTGCTGGTGCAGCAGGTGGAAGAGGCAAGTTCCGACGCACCTTGCATCCGGAACACCTTCTGGAGAATAGGCATTGTTTTCGCAGTAACTGTGCAGCATCTCACTGAGCCCTGCACATAAATCAGATCGTTTGCGAGTGTAAAAAACTGAGCATGAGTTTAGTTTGGACCAATACTCACAAGTAATCAGTAGCTGCATGGAGCGAAATAATCGCTAAATAGTACCGGAAGTCCTCAACCTTCTATAAATATAATCATGGGCGTAACTTAGTGTCCAATTTGGAGGGGCCAAAATAAGTGGAAGCATATACATATGCAAAACACGTAAGGTAAAACACGTTTAAAAGTTGTTTTCAGTCACTTTTCGAGCAAATAGAACAAATTGTCTTAAAATATTAATAATAATAATAATAATAATAATAATAATAATAATAATAATAATAATAATAATAATAATAATAGTAATAATAATACAGAAATTACAAGTTAAATATGTTTAGTTCGATCAATATCAAATTGATTCATTTTCTCGTTTCTCTCAATTGGCACATTTAATACAAAGCATATCCGTTCTGTAACAGTCGTACGGCTTTGTTAGATTTATTGTCATAGTCTATTAGTTATCCATGTAAAACTTTATTTTTATTCTTCTATCTACTTCCTGTTACTCGTAAGAAATGGTTTCAAATGACTAATACCACGATTCGCCCTGCTGAAACTGCTAAAAAGGGTGTCTGTCGATGCTAGCCATGATATTGCAAAGCTTTTGAGTGAGTTAATAGAACAAAGAAAGCATAGGCTAATAGTTGGTCTGCACTCTTATTTAACTCTAAAACTGGAGTAAAAAGTTTATGGCAGTAAACAATCATGATAATGTAAGTATTAAAGCTTGAAAAATTTGAAATAGAACTAGAACAGACTAAAAGATATTAGCCAGTCTTCAGAGAGGAAAAATATGCTTAAAAATCGTACGTGTACCTAATAGATACACGAAGCTAGTTGATACCACGCTATCTTTACATGAGCTTATGAATAGCAAAATAACAACTAATAGTTCAGAGTTTATTGCTCACAGTATTGGAAAATGTAAAAGTACAATTTCAAATATGTGCTTAATTATCATTACAACTGTTTACATAAATCGTAGTATATTTTAAGGAGATTTGCATTTTTTTTAGTAGGATTCGCTTACCTTCTATGACTTCCTTGCTATAGAAAATTCCACGCAAATGACGAAAATCCACAGACTATTTACAAAATGTTTAGAATTAAGTATTTTTATTCTCTGCCAATATTTTCTCATTTATGATATTTTAAAAAGTCAAATGACATTGAGAAATAAACGTCTCTATTTCTTCATTTTCTCTCTCTCTCTCTCTCTCTGGGCCGGTAGCATGGGACGCAAGAACCTCATGTCGTTTAGTTTTACGGAACCACCTACACTATTTATTGGGTTGAGTAGGTACTCCAATAATACTAGCATAACTCCTCAAATATTCCCCACATCGAAATTTTCCACATAACAAAAATTATGCTTATAACTTTTTTCTGACGCCGGGGTAGCGCAGTGGATTCGTTTCCAGCTTCCGTTCTGAGGGCCCGGTGTTCGATTCCCGCTCTGGGTTGGCGATTTTAAGTCGGCTCTATCAACGCCTTCACCTCTGACTTGTTCATGTGGAGTATCCCCAAGGCCTAACGTGGATCGGAGTCCACGGTAGGATGTGGGATGTAGGATGTGTTTATCGGAGGGGAACACCTCGCGCACCGCGACCAGCTTGATCTATTGTGGCTATACCCCCTGGGAGACACGGATGAAGTGAAGGAGCCGTAGGTGGTCCCAGGCCGTAGGCAGACAGTCCCACGAGACGCGCAGAAATCCCTAATATTTCCAGTTTGAACATCGGCTCACTAGTAATAGCGAAGAATCCCAAGAGGTAACGACGCGAACCTAACGGGAAGAAATATTTTAAATGCGTAAACATCCACGCCATCTGCCCGGCACCGTCAGCACCGCAGGACCTGAAAACACACCTGAAACGTGAAAGGGAGAGATGGAATGAGAGTAAATGGGGGAAAGTAGAAATCGTGGTAGGATACACCATCCTGGCATTTGCCTAGGAGACCAGGGTAAAACCACGAAAACCCCATGGTAGAATGGGCGGTCACTGGGAATCGAACCCGGACCTTCCAAATGCGGGCCACAAACGCTGCCGCCTGAGTGGAGTCCACGGTAAAAGCTGTAGGTCCTCTCATTCCACTACCATCCTCATCATCACGCTACCACGGAGGTAACCGACTCTGTCCTCTGGGAGCCTCCGCCTCAGAAATGGGTCGTCATCGCTTTGTGTTATGAGGAAACTCCTGGAGGTCATAGGATATATATGGAGAGCGTTAGAGACGACGAGTTTGTAGAAAAGGATCGCTGTGTGTGTCTGTCTAAGAACAGAATAACTCCGAAATGAAAAGTTTGGTGTTTATCCGACTGTTCGTTTCTGAGTTATGCTGTTCACAGACACACAGACATACACAGGACATGTTTCCAAAAATGTTTTTTTTTATTCAGAGGGTCTCCAAACATATATTTCCGGTGAAATCTCGGTATCGAATTTTTGGGTGGAATACAATACTTCTCCTACTTACTATACGCAGTAGAGAAAGTAATAAAGGATAGTGGTTAGAGGAAGTCATGTAAACTTAACACATCAGATTTTTTATGTAATATTTAAAAAGCGTGACGAGGGTTTTTCAGTTCACACCTAATTACACATAACTGCCCCCTTAGGAGGCAGTAACGACGTATAGCTTGCTCTCTAGTTGGGGAATGCTGTGTATACTAAGTTTCAGAGTAATGGTACAGCCGATGGTACATTAAATCGAATTGAATTGGGCACTTAATTCCTACTTCTAGGGAGGAAAACGTTTTAAAAAAAGCATATTTTTTTATGGGTAAGTTAGGTTTTTTTTTTGAAAGTTGATATGTTGGAGCAATGATTAATTTAATCAATTCTTCAGTTACAGATTTATTATACATAAGATGGTCATCTGCCCTAAGGTGTTTAGGGATTTATGGAACCAGCCATTAAGCGTCAGATGTGCCTTAGGTCCGCCTTCGTTGCATCCTTTGCAGCTCATTTATGAGGCGTGATTTTAAAGTAAGTACAGTTTTAATGTTTTGCCGCTGCGCGCTGCAGTCGCGATTTTGAGCATGCGCAATTACTTGCTCCATTCATTAGGAAGCCAGACGCAGGTGTGAGCGATCACAAAATTACTGTTTTCTGTTATTAGAGCACTTCGAAATGTTCAATACAATCGAACGACCCCCCGACTGTGAAATCAGATCATTGATTCGTTTTTTGAATGTCAGAAATGATACGCCAGCAAACATTCATCGACAATTGAGTGAGGTTTATGGGGAAACAATAATGAGTGACAATGTCCGGCCACACACAGCCAAACAAACTCAAGATCTGATTGCATCTCTTTTTTTTTCGAGTGGAGGAGAAAATGATTTAATCACTGACCCCAGCCCCGATGGGAGTCGGGACTGAGAGTGTGGGACTCGCCAATAGTTGGCATACCCACTAAAAACTCTTCCACCGGTGGAAAAAGGAAGAAGATAAAAGTGGAATGGCGTGGCTTTTTGCGGTCCCGCATAGCACCCGCGTTAGTATGTGAGAGATGGATGTCTTCGCCCTGTGGGCTGGAGCGGGATAGGTGGTTACTAGGTTCCAGCCATGAAACCTGACTGCAACACTAGTGAAAAATGGCGTGGGTTTAGGTAAGAGTTGGAAAGGTGATTGTATGGAAGGTGTAGATTGGCGTAGAACTTACTTCTTGTGAAGATGCATCCTGCTCATCAATTCTTCTGCGTATGTTGCGCTGGCCGGAGGCCTTCGGCGGTTGCTTGGGGCCTCCAGTTTGGCTGTCTGCTGGAAGTAGGCCCGAAGTTCGTGCTGCTGTGCTTCCAGAGATCTGACGGTGATGTCGATGGAATCTAGATGTTGTGTGATGGTGTCCGTTGCAGAAGATGAGGTCTGGATGGAGCTGTCGATGGTGCTGAGTCTAGAAGTGATGGTCTCGAACTGCCCAGCTAGAAAAACTTGCTGAGCAGCTGAGGTGTCTTGAAGGTCCCTGATGAGTTCCTCCAGGGCTGTCAGCTTCGTCATCATGTTCAGGAACTCCGCGTGGA
Organism: Deroplatys truncata; assembly: GCA_030765065.1. Classification (NCBI taxonomy): domain Eukaryota; kingdom Metazoa; phylum Arthropoda; class Insecta; order Mantodea; family Mantidae; genus Deroplatys; species Deroplatys truncata. The sequence goes on along the minus strand of CM060975.1, from coordinate 73,987,426 downwards.
GATCCTGAACGGCGTCGCGTAGGCCCTGGACTTCCTCGATGATCGGTGCTGAAGATGTTGGTGTTGGCGCTGGTGATGGTGCTGGTGTCGGCGTCTGTGGAGGTGATGCTGGCTGCGAAGGAGATGCTGGCGGCTTCGGTGTTGCCTTCCTGCGAGGATGCAGGGGGCAGAGCGCTTGGCCGGTGTAGTGCGTTGACCCTCCACAGGTTGCACAGTAGCGGCGTCGGCGGCGAAGGTCGTGTTGCTTGCATCATTTGGTTGGGAACAATTTGACCACCCTCCCCACAGTCCAGATTTGGCACCTAGCGATTTTCATGTTTCTTCACCTGAAGAAATTTCTTGATGGAAAACATTTCAACGACAATGATGATGTGAAACAAGAAGTACAGACTTGGTTTTCATCACTGGCGGCATCATTCTTTGACGAAGGCTTACAAAAACTGTTTTCCTGTTACAAGCTCCTGAATAACGGCGCTGACTATGTGGAGAAGTAGAGTAAGGTAATGAATGATAACAAAGTATTTGGAAAATAATGTTCTTTTTTAAAAGAAAAATATCGTTGTTTACTCTAAAAACACGCCTCGTACTTGTTGAAATAGACAAGGTCCCATACTTTGTGAAGAAAACATTTAGGGAACACATGAGTTTCTGCGGTGATGTCCTATCTCGAAATCGTTAGAAAGGCCAATTAGAGATACAACAATTTTCTCTCAGTATGGTTTGATACCACCTCCGAAACCATCTAATAAGCGAAACACCTTTTATAAGGATTCAGTGTCAAAATCAACCAAAATTGAAAATATCGGGTCTAAACAAATAGAGAAGCAATTGGATATGACAGAGCCAAAGTGGTTAATGCAAGTCATGCCACATAGAAGAAATTGAATTAGTAACTCAAATCTGGCGTGATGACTTACTAGTAGCTCGTGTTAATTGATTAGTAAATTTAAAACGTCTCACATTGGTTTAAGTCGTCCAGCTTCCAGATCTACGACAATGTTTGATTTTTTTGGTTGTCTGCAACCGTTAGTAGATAATTAACGCCAATAGTTACATGAAACATTGTGAATAAATTGTTATATTATAGTTAATTTGAACAATTGTCCTTGTTTATGCATCCTTTGTATATTCCTAAAGTTTTCTTACTTTTAGTTCGGTCCTGTAGGTCTCAGAAACTCGGAGACATACGAACTGATATGAATATAGGTAAAACAAAACACAAATTCCTCTGACCTGTTTCGTAATCAGCGACGGCCTTTCTCTACTTAGCCTTCAACATCTCTCATTACCTTCGGTAATTTTGTTGCGGATACGAAGCCGCAATCTGCACTTTGACTTTTTATTAGACGCAGTTGCAAAAAGAGCCCTACGTTGTGCTTAAGCTATGCCAGCGGGCAGACGGATTCTTTGCAACAAGTTGCAGTTGCAAATCTTTCGAGAAGTGGTCAACGAAATAACCAAAATCTTATGTGTAAAATTCACATTACTTTCTCTACCCACTGTCGCTTATTTTTATATATCTTCTACAAAATAGTTCCATTTCATTATAGATAAAAGGAGGATAGAGAAAACCGAATCAATAATCAAGCGGTTGTTTAAAATCGAGTGGCTACTTGCTCATCTTGAAGTTCCATACTCTTTGCATGATATCGCCAGAAACAGCTGAATAGCGTCAGCACTTTAAAAAATGAACAAAGATGATCAAAAATTCAAACCAATAACAACGGATATCTCGGAAATAGCTCATACCACAAAAAGGTTATTTGAAATAAATTGTGTATTTTAAAGAAATTACGTTTTTTCTAAATTACATTTCTGTTTATCTCTTAATGTTTACTAGTTATTCAAAATTATACAAAATTACTTCCGAATAAAGAGAACTTCATAGTCTATTCCCAGAAAATTCAAGAAAGAACTTTTATTTTGCATGTAAATATATTGAATATAAGGCATTTTAATCAAAATTGTTACAGCCGTTTTCTGTGAAAATAAAAAAATGTTGAAAGAGTTTCCATACAGAAGCTAGTTTGCGGTGGGTTCTTGAAAACCTTCGTGTTGCACCTTCACGAAGATACTGAATCAAATACGAAGTGTTGTATTTATCCGAATTTCCGTTTGAGAGTTATGCCTCACAGACACACACACACACACACACACACACACACACACACGTGTCTTTTTCTAAAAATGCCTTTTTTTTAGATTCAGGGAGCCTCAAAACATATATTTCAGGTGTAATCTGGATAACGAACTTTGGGGTGGAATGCAGTATCCTCTCCATCTACTAGGTACGTGGTAGAGAAAGTAAAAACTGTTTTTTGTTTGAAATGACAGTCTAAGTTTAAGAATATAAAATTAGAATCGTTATGGAGGCAAACCGTGTCTTATAACTGCTGTTTAAATAGCAAGCTAATGTTGAAAATGTTCACGTCATCTGAGAGAGTAAGACGTTGAATATTGGTCTACAGTACGTAAGGTTTAAGTTGAAACATGATCATTTTGGGTAATAGTGCATTGCGCCGATGGCCACTTTCCATTAGCGACCCGGCTAATGAGGTCATTATGAAGGAGCTGTCAATCAATGCGGTTTAAGGAAAAATTACCCGGTTAGACAACTAAGACCACAGATAGAAGGAAGAAAAGGATTAAACAAATCTTCACAAAACATTAGTATAACTGTATATTTGTGCAAAGTAATAATTTTATGCGTTATATATGTACATGCATAACAACGTATAAAAGTGTATGCAAGGACAAATCGGGGAAAATATTAAGTAAATGATTTGATTTAGTTAATATTAATACGTATTATTTAGGTACAGTTTTGTGTAAAACAATTTACCTCTATGAATTTGAAATAACAATATCAAACATCTGCGATGGTGTTACTGAGAGACGTGGTAGGGAATTTGTACGTTTCTCGAAATCTCTACTCCTCATTTATCCCGCATTTGCTAAAAAATTGTTGCAAAGTTTTCTGTTTGCATGTTGTATTGTTTATGGAAATACATAACTTAAAAACCAATGTTCTCAGAAATTTTTTGCACTTAAAATGCTCGTTACGATGCAGCATATCAGTGCGACATTTTAATTTCTCTGCAGCCTACCTATTGCTTTTCATAAAAGGGCCCACCAAATGTTTCAGATATTAGAATGGGAAATAAAATGTATATCTTGAATTCTCTAGGAATAGTCTACAAAGCCATCTTTACTTTATGTGAATTTCATGCAACTTAAAACCATAAGGAATAGGCAAATACCTTTTATATAAAAAAATGTAATCTCAAGAAAATGTTCAAGATAATTTTTACTTTCTCTATTACGTATAGTAAGTAGGGGAAGTATTGTATTCCACCCAAAAATTCGATACCGAGATTTCACAGGAAATACATGTTTTGAGGTGCACTGAATGCATATAAAGCATTTTTGGAAACATGTCCGAGTGTGTGTCTGTGAACAGCATAACTCAGAAACGAACAGTGGGATAAACACCAAACTTGCTATTTAGGTTCAGTATCTTCCAGAGATGTGACACAAAGGTTTTCAAGAAAATTCCCCAACCCAGATTACTCTTTACATGGAACTTTTTTCGACAATTTTAATTTTCTCAAAAATGGCTCTAACGATTTTGAATAAAATACCAAAGTTTAAGACATTTTTATGACAAATGTAATGTATATCTCGAATTTCCTGGGAATGTCTCCAAAAGTATTCTTCATTGTGAACGACTTTTGTATAACTGGTAAACCATAAGAGATACACAAAGTTTTACTACACAAAAAATGTAGATCGCGTTAAAATACACAATTTATGTCATATACATTTTTTTAGTGAACCATTTTCGAGATATTGCTTGTTATTCCCTTAAAATTTCCAATACTTATACTTTTTCTCAAATGGGAATTCGTTATTCATTTTTTTTGTCCTGGTAATGCAAAGAGAATGGAATACTCCACATAGCAACCGCTCTCAAAATAATTTGTCTATCGCTTAAAGCCTACCAATTCCCCTTGTATCTACAAGAAAATTAGCAATAAGATTAACATCTCGATTAACATGAAGCATATGGAGAATAAGGGTTTGTAAAAATAGTTTGTACAAGAGTAGAGAAAGTCATGTGAGTGTAACACATCAGATTTTTTTCTAATGTATTATAGAAATACTTCTTGTCGTATGTTTACAGTTCCCACATGTAAGTATATCTGCACAGTATGCGATTCTTCTTTTTTTTCCAAATCTCATCAAAAACGAGAAATATATGATGCGGTACACCTACATGACTTTCTCTGTTCCGTACAATTTCACAGGTATTTACTATTCATACAAAATGCAATTCTTCATTTTGTGAAAATGTTCATATCACATACTTGGAAGATATAGAACTTAATTGAATCAGGGACCTCAAAACATGTATTTTCGAGTAAAAACTCGCCTTAGGTAGGTTGTAGAGAAAGCAAGCCGACTTTCTTGCATAAGTAAGAGCATGGCGAAATAAACATAGCAAGTCATGTAGCTTCATTTGAAATCACTTCTAGCCAAACATTTTGAGCATTATTAAGACAGGATTTGAGGCATCACTTTTGAGACGAATACTATCATATGCAAGGGCAATGCAACGTTTGGTTGGAATACAATACTTTCTTACCTACCATCTAGAGGAAGTAAAAACGGGAATGTTAACTTTGTAAGAATTCCTAAGTTTTGCTGAAAGTTTAATTCAAGTGATCAAACATATGTAAGGTGTTGAAAATGTATTTCCAAGCATTTTTTTTTCTGAATCGTGATTATATTCCCCAACAAGTCTGCAATTCACGTCGTTATATACCTCAGAGACGAAATGCGCGTTTCAGTTTTTACGTATACATCGCCATTTCTGAGCTGCACTTTGCGATATTTGAAAATTTCAATAACCCGCAACTCGCGGTTCCGTTTGATGCACATGGAATAGATATTCATTAATAAACACAGTATAAAAAGCAAGATGAAGTCTGAGAACGTCTTGATCGTTGGCGCAATACCAATACCTAGTGGATATAAATTTAAAATGTTAGCGATAATCTTTCCTGCAAATTAACTTTTAAGATTTTCGACAAGGTAAAAGTTGGATATAAATTTAACACTTTAAGGAAAACCTTTCCTGCAAATAAACTTCTAAACTTGCGTCTAAACTTTATTCTGATGTACCTGTGGTCCTATTTGAGTAACCAGTTTTTCCTTAAACCGCGGTGATTGACAGGTCCTTCCTAACGACACTCATTAGGCGGATCCTAATGGATTTTGGCCATCGGCGCAATGCAACAACACCGATCATTTTGACCCGTCTAGGAGAGAGGGCTGCACAAATAAAGGTCCGAGTGCTGAGAAACCCTGCCGTTGAACATGCAATCATAGGTGAAGTCAGCAAACTTCGTCAACCAACAACTGCTCCTACGGACTGGCCGGGCTCGACACACAGAGGTCGCGCCAGGAACCCGAGGAACCACTGAATCACACACTTCACTCACCACGGCAGCATCTTGGGAACTGCTGCCATACTACCACTCACGACTTCCTTTACCCTTCGCTCCTGAATTCCCAAGGGCGCAAGTAGGGCCTCGGTCATGCTTGCGTCCTGGCACCTTACCTCCTGGCTTAGGCCCTAGTGGCCGGCCAATATATCCTTACCATGAATCCGCCGGTGCAACAGCGGTACGGCCACATTATCACTTTGAATTCCTTCTTTTTCCTTCTTCCATATTTTCCGTCCGGTGGAGGAGTTTTTAGTGGGTATGCCGACTATTGGTGAGTCCCACACTCTCAGTCCCGACTCCCATCGGGGCTGGGGTAGGTGATTAAATCATTTTCTCCTCCACTCGAAAAAAAAACCCCTGCCACAGTCACCCTTCACTGTCTAGTCTCTCAGTACAGTTGTAATTGTTGCCAGTTGCACTTTTGGCAGTGAAATATGGAAAATATCTGATATCTTCGGCCGTCCTTGCTTCGCTGGCTTTCATATTGTTACAAGCGGGCGTTGGAACCACTTTTCATGTTTCAACTTAACCCAGCTTAAATAGTAAGTTTCAATAGTAAAGGTATTGACTTTGGGTAGTTAAAGATTACCAACTGTCGTGTAGAGTAAGTGCTATCTCTTTCTGCTTTCCATGTTTTAACTTAAAGCAAATGTAGTATAACATTGAACAATACTCAGTGTTTTAACACTGTCCATAAGCTAAGTTTTTCTGAATTTGCACAATGAGTGCATAAAACTATGATACAAAATAGCTTGGAACAGAATCTTAAAATACTTTTCCCTAAATCTCCTTTATCTATACTAATATTACAAAGACACGAAAATTTAAGGTGTATGTGTGTATAAGGTAATCTAAAAAAAAATCATTAATTAAAGCGATTTTGATAATTCTTTCATCGCTGAAAACCCCTATTCTTCCCCACAGATATATATTATAAGATATTGACCACGAGGGATGGCTCAGCGGCAAGTATGTGGCGCCTTCGGGAGGTTCCGGGTTCGATTCCCGGAGACCGCCCACTAATCACGTGTTTGTTCGTGGTTTTCCTCTGGTCGCCAAGGTGATGTCTTCCACCACGATTTCTCCTTTCCCCATTTTCTCTCATTTCATCTCTCCCTCCCACGTTTTAGGTGAGTCTTCGGATCCTGCAGTGCTGGCGGAGTCGGGCAGATGGCGTAGTTGCTTGTGCATTGGAAAGATTTCCTCTCGTAAACGCCAGATTGCATTGTCCCGCCCGTTAGGGTTGCTTCTTCGCCCTCTCTGGGGATTCTTCGACTCTACTGGTGCTTGGGTGTTCAAACTGGAAATATTAGGATCTTCTACGGGTCTCTGTGGACCTGTCTGCCTGCTGACCTGCGACCTTCCAGGCTCCTTGAACTCATCCCGTCTCCCGGGGGGGGGGGTGTAATCACAATAGATCAAGCTGGTTGCAGTACGCCAGGTGTCCCCCTCCGGTAAACACATCCCACACTCTGCTATAAGATATTTGCAAAACTTCTCAAACGAGAGGGAGGATGTTAGGCGGATTTTCATGTCACCCAATCTCAACCCAGTTTCATGGTATACCTATACCAAGTGATATTCTTTGGCTCTTTCTGGTGGACTTTTAACGACTTCCAGCAAACGGATAAAAGCGGAAAAAATATTTTTTAAATTGGGTTATGGGAGTAGGTGAACATCGTGTTCATAATGTTGATTTCCCCCTGATTTTGTTGAACATTGCTGTAAAGGGATATTTTTGAGTTGATTTTGATAGAATTATTCCCTTCGGTTTTATAGTAAAAAGTTGCCCAACTTCCGAAAAGTACTTTATTCTTGGTTTAACGCCTCTAACCTACAAATCAACTTAACTATACAAAGTTTCGTAGTTTACACCATAGCACTCGGCAAAAATGATAGGTTTACCTTAAAATTTTAAAAACTCCTCTTCCTATTATTTCAACCCCTTACGTAGAAATCTGCAATATTTAACCTAACTAGAGAAAATGTTTCACTGTTACAGAACCTGCAAATGTCAAAGGTTATCTTACAACTAAAATCACCCTAAATCTTTATTTTTAATGATATAGTATCCTGAAAGAAACCTTACCCATTATTTTCAGCTTGTTACCTATATGCAAAACTACACCGCTTGGTCAACCGGCCCCAATTTTGTGCAGTTCAGCTAAGAAATGGGCGAAAATTATAGGCTATTTTAGAATTTCCAAAAACTATCCCTACTCATAAATTCAAACGTTTATGCAAAAATCTGCTTCATTTAGCCAATCTAGGTCCCAACGAAACTCGTAGGTTACACACGACTTTCAAAAATATCACATACTTATTTTCACCCTTTAATTACAGATTCTCACTGTTTGGAATATTGTGACTTTTTCTAGTTTTATTTTTGAGTGTCACTTCTCTCACTTCTCAGTATCACTGTTGAAAATTCTCATCTAGTTCAACTTCACTGGGAGTTCACTAATTTTCATTAACACTTCACTAAGGCGAACTAGTTCAGTTCTCCTTGACTTCACTTCTTCGTGACGTAGCCTCTTCACGCCGGACGATTCACTTCACTCGGTACTCGAGCACAAGACCTCTACAACCCGTCGATCCGCAGTAGCACTCGCTGCACATCACAACAGCCGCCACCAACTGGCTCGGAGAATCACTCTTGATGTCGCACCAGAGACGCACTCGCTAACTCGCTCGCTCACTGACTGACTCAAAACTCTTAGCTCGAGTCGCACTGACTGCTTCCCGCGAGAGCGCTGCCTTATATACTTAGGTAGTCAGTGGATTATTTCCAAAATGTTCTCCAGCGTTCTAGAACTATTTCGACACATTTTCTGGAGGAGGGGGAGAAGAAGCTTGCAGAAGGCTCCAGTTATCTGCTGATAGCGTGCCCGGTGTTTACGCTGGCGAGCGGCAGTTATCTTGTTTACTCCGACCGCCCGGCACTGACCTCCCGGTAAAACCTTGGGCCATAGCCCCTGCGTCTCTATATGGATAGAACTTTGTATACTTACGCTGCAGGTTCTAACAAAAATTATATTATACTTTAGCATTTCCAAAAATTATCCTTTACAAACTTGCAACTTTAACTGATTTTAATAACATTCTGAATATTAATACTTTACAACCTAGCAAGAATTATATGCCATCTAAAGCTTTTAAAAACTAGATGTCCGTTATTTTCGAACTTCTTCATCCAAATTAACATTGCTTGAACGATATGAACAAAGCTTTGTAAACTTGTGATTTAGGATGTTGTAAAAACTAACCCCTATCGTTATTTCTAGTCACTTTATACAAATCAAATTAAACCATTTGGATGAAACTTTAGACATTTCTTATCTTAGCACACGACGATTGTTATAGGCTACCTTGCAACTTTAAAAAAGATTGCCCTCTCCCTCAATATGTTCAAAACCTTACATAAAAATTTAAACTGACTGCCTCCTTGGTCGACGGTCATCTCACTCGGAGGTTCCAGGTTCGATTCCCGGCTGGGTGTGGGAATTATTCTTTGAATTATTCCCTACCATCCATTGAGTCTGGAAGTGTGGATGAGAGTGAATGTGTGTGTGAAAATAAGTTAATAACGACGAAAACCTAGAGTAACCTAACCTAAAAAAAACCATAATTAAATGTTTCAGTCAAAAGCCCCCGATATGACCATAGCAGTTAATTGGGGCCAGAAAAATGAAAAAAAATGAACTAAACTGTTTACTGACTACGCTTTAGAGTCCAGTAAAAATTATAGGATTAAGGCGATCAATGTTTCTGTTGTATGCTTGAAGCCCAATGTTGTGTTAGACAGTATATTTATCATACTTATTCAATATCAGTGTTCAACAGTTTCAGAAATACATAAATGCAGCATTCTAGTGTTTGTGCAGAAAGTTCTTATTCATGATGCAGGTGTTAAATAGCTTCAAGTGTCAAATGAGGAGTCTCTAGAAGCACAAGAGTACGGAAAAAGATTATTAGAAATGGCTGCTAATGAAACCTTCCTCTTTAAATTTCTTCATCTGAGGCCTGCACAACCAGTTTGAAGCTGCTTTCTAAAGAGTTTATCAAAACTGCTCAAAAGTTCTTTGTTTGGCTCTACAGCATGAAGGAAATAATAGGATGATGGCATAGTGTTGGTGATAACGATGCTTCTGCCGATGATTGGACAAAATTTAGATGGTGGGGAGAGAAAAGAGAGAGAGGAGAGGAAAGAGATAAACGATAAATAAGTACGGTACGATATTGTGACGTTAGAATACTACAATAATGGCAATAGTAACGATTAGAGCTCGGAGAAATACCTACTTAAATGCTCAAAATAGGCAGGCAAATAGACACTACAATAAGTTCAAAATTAAATAAGGCTAGTCTTCTTAGCTCAGTACTGTGTTTTCGCCCACGTGGGAAGTAGAGTATAGAACATCCTACTAATGAACAAAGTGATGAGTTAATACTAAAATGATCGATTTCGCAGTCGTAGACCAATAGTTTTTTGTAGTTGACCATTTACCATACGATATATTGTACTAAGTAGCCACTGTTTCGTTGTTACCTGAAACAATGCAATGCTGGCGTTTAGTGAAGGTATTACAAACTTCCTCAGGTATGTTGTTAACAATGGTTCATTGGCTCAGACCGCAAAATATTAAGTGCAACAGTATTAAGGTTAACATCACTTTAATAAGCAATATAAATGAATAACCGCCAATAACAAAAATAATGAAATTACGATAGCTCAAAACACTAATAACAGGTTTCATTACATAAAAAAGAGCCATAATAGGCTCTTAAACTACGAAAAGGCACACACGATGAAAATAGGCAATTACAGACACTATAAAATTAGCATATTTTTACCAGAGTAAACATGAAACCTATTACTATATATACAAAAGCTACGATTATAGACAATGCAACAAAGTAGGCAAGTAGGCAAATGCCGAATCTAGAAATGGTTATGGAGTAAACATTTAAGATATTGTTATGATATTTAATGATATTATAATTGTCCATTGGAAAGTTCTGGAATCCCTCGAATGCTGGGGACTTGAGAGCGAGTGACCATTACGACGAGTAGACAGTTGAACTCAGCGGGACTGCACTTATATGTACAAGTAATAAAAATGCATTAGTCTATTATTTAAATAAGGTTTTGTAATTTACTCTAGCTAGTTCTGTTGTAGTCATCTCGCTAGTTAATTCCAAATCTCAGTGTTTATACCCCTTTAGATAGCGTATCATCATAGGTTACACACTGCAGTATCATCAGTATATCATATGCATTTTATTCTTCTTCCTCTTACTACCACTACTCCCTTGTTCTGAAAATATTTGATAATTAGGCATAAAAAGGGAGGTGATAAGTGGCCATCTCTATTGTACCCCTCCCTACTTTACATCCCTCTGACATAAGAGGCGTGTTTCTAAAGTACCGATAAATTTTTAAAAAATAACACATTATTTTTCAAATACTTTATTATCATTCATTCCTTACACCTCACCCTACTTCTCCACATAGTCACTGTGTTATTCAGGCACTAGTCGTAACGGGAAACCAGTTTTTGTGTGCCTTCGTCAAAGAATGATGCCGCCTTTAATGAAAGCTAAGTCTTGTTTCACATCGTCGTTGAAATGTTTTCCAACAAGGAATTTCTTCAGATGAAGAAACAGATGAAAATCGCTTGGTGCCAAATCCGGACTGTAGGAAGGGTAGTTGAATTGTTCCCAACCAATACATTGCTATCAAATCTTGAGTTTGTTTGGCTGTGTGTGGCCGGGCATTGTCACTCATTATTGTTTCTCCATAAACCTCACACAATTGGCAATGAACGTTTGCTGGCGCAACATTTCTCGCATTCAAAAACCGAATCACTGATCTTTTACAGTAGGCGGGGTGCGATTGTTTTGAACATTCCGAAACGCTCTAACAACAGGAATACACAAAGTGGCCATCGCTCACAGCTGCGTCTGGCTTTCTAATGAATGGAGGAAGTGATCACGCATGTTCAAAATCGCGACTGCAGCGGCAAAATATTAAAACGGTGTACTTTGTAAACATCCTTGTATCTTCTTCTATCCTGACTGATTAGTTGCTTCATATAGAAATACTTAGGAGTCTTCACTCTTGAATCAGAAATAAGCTCCTAATTCTATAAAAAAATAAAATTGAGATAGCCCTTTTAAAACAGTTAGCAGGTTGTCATTTAATTCTATATTTAGCTTTAGTCTAGCCTACAGCTCAAATATAAGAAAACTGTCTGGTCATTTTGATAAATAATAAATAACAGATGTAATGGGCTATCCTTGAGTAAGTTGTGTTTTCACTAATTTGGACGAACAGATTGTGTTATATAAAACATAATTTTGATCCAAAATAAAAACAAGTAATATATCTACTAATGAATTACCGTAGGGTTCCAATCGGCCCGAAGTCGAAACATCGAAATGTTTCATTTATTAGTGATTTTATTGAAACATTTTATATACATATTTATGAGAATAATATTTCTGATACTTTTGCTACAAAATTTCGAGATGAATGTTTAAAACGTTATGCCAATAGTTCATTACTATTATTCATTTACTTAAACCAGTTACACTGAAAGACTACAAATGCGATTGCAAAGCAACCATAAGTTTTAACTTTTATTAACAGCTCCCCCAAAAAGTTTTACAACCGTATAATGTAGTTGCAGAGAGCCAAGAGTGTAACAGGCGTACAAAAAAGAGGAGAGACAAAGTAAATGAAAAGAGAAGGAGAGGTAGAGGAAGAGTGAGATGGAAGATTGATAAAGAACATAAAGAGAGGGAAAAATTGAGAGAAGAAAATATCTGTAGTTAACACAGCAAGGGCATTCTGTTAGCATTCAATTTAACAAAATTGATTATTTTTAAACCAGATCTAGGCGTCTACTCCCCAAAAGATCAGTGGTCAAATCATGCCACATGCATGTCATTTAAAAATTCAGTAGCTTTGAGGGTTAACAGATCTGCGTCATAGAGAAGAGTTTATGAAAATCTGTCAGTTTTCATCAAAGGTTCCGACGGACAGAAACGCAGTTTAACGTTTAAGCAAAGAGGTGTTGAAGGAGATTATCAAGTGGTATGCAGGTGAAAGAAGACAATAATGGGCGATAACATGAAGTGAAAACAACGATAAGACGTTTTATCGCAGGAACAATAAAATCAATAACTGGAGTTTAGCGACAGGTTCCTGTAGTAAAACTCGACATCCGGAACACAAGCAGCTCCCCACTACTGCAAGAAAGGTTTTATAGCGCTTATAAATCAGATGCAAGGATTTGTTAAATGAAGTCTGCTTCCTGTCGAGAAGTTTATTACAGCACGCGACAAGTTCACTGTTTCCATCGTGTTGTGTCATCCACCTCCAGCGTTCTGAAAATTGTCAACAGTGCTGTAATACCGGCGATATAATGCACTTTCTGGAACCTAAGAACAACCAATCAACAGTCATATGAATTTGTTATAAAGCTCCCTACTACACAAACGTCATGTGTGACTGCCACATGACTTTTCCTACCAATTACTAATTCACAAGTATCCCCTTTCACTTTCTCTACTACTTACCCGTAGTAGTAAGCAGAGGAAGTATTCAGTATTTAGATATTTCATCGATCGATCTTGAGTCTGCCGTAAAATTCGATTTCAAGATTTCAGCGGAAATACATATTTTTAGACCTCTTGAATAAAAGGAAAGCAAAAGTGCTTTGTACGTGTATTTTGTTGTTGAATGGCATAACTCAAAAACGAAGTGTAATATAAATAGCAAACTTGTATCTAAGATGGTATCTTCCAAAGATACGACATGAAGATTTTCAAGAAAATTCCCCCTCCCCAAGCTGTCCTTTACTTGGAAAATTTTCGATATTTTTTATTTTCTTAAAAATGGCTCAAACAATTTTGATTAAACTACTGTGACGCAGCAACTATGTCCAAGGTTATCGGAAGGTCGGCGCCGGGCACTCGAAATAAACCATGATAAGTACCGTTTGCCAACATAAACTTCACGCTATCGGCAGAATGTTCTGTGGAATATTCCGCTGGCTATATAAGCGAGCGGTCTCGCGAGAGTAGTGGTGAGTTGAGTTGAATTGCGTCGGTCAGTCAGTGAGCGAGTTGGTGGGTGAGCTTACCGTGCGACATCAGGTGCGATTCTCCGAGCGAGTTTGTGACAACTGCTGTGGCGTGCAGAGGTTGCGAGGGATTGTGGAGGTTTTGAGTTCCACTCCCCAGCGAGTGAACGGTCCGGAAGAGGAAGCTACGCCACGAAGGAAATGAAAGGAGAATTGAACTAGTTCACCTTGGTGAAGTGACAGAGTGAAGTTGAACTAGATAGGAACTTAGAACAGTGACAGTGAGAACTGAGAGAGTGACAGTTGAAAAACTGGACAAAGTCGCAGTGGATATTTATATGACAAATAAAATGTTTGTATACACACACTTACACAAATATATCCTCTTCATTCAGAAGGAATATTGTATATCTTGTAAAACATAAGAAACAGACAGAAACGTACTAGATAGAAAATGAAGGCATGTTTAAAACACACAATTTATGTCAAATTGTTTTTGTGGCATCAGCCATTTCCGAGATATCGGTTGTTATTGATTTGAATTTTTCAGTTCTTGTTACTTTGTCTCCTGTTTCCCCCTTGTGTTTGCAACGAAACGTGTAATGAAGCTATTTCTGCCAACGTTATCCCGATTAATGTGAAGTAGACGAAAAAACAACATTTTATGAGAATAATTTGTAGCAGCTATATATATATATATATATATATATATATATATATATAAACGATTGTGTGTAGGTAGTCATGTGAATGTAACACTTTTTTAATATAAATGTCTCGTTATGTCACAATCTATAAATAATTGAAAGCTTGATAAATCTACCGATTATATATGTGCGGCAGTTGATTTGATGAAAAAGCTAGGATATACAAAGTATAATTAATTTTTAAAATATTAATAATTCTTTTTCAAATGAAAAACGTAGCATTATATTTTAAAAATCTGATGTTACATTTTCATGACTTTCTCTACCCATTCTTCAACAAAATATTCTACTGAATCTTATTCTTCTATGTAGTTCAGATCAATTTTTTTTAAAGTTTCCTTGTTTTATCCTGTTAATGTTACTGTGCTTTATTACCGCAATTACATAACACACACACACACACAAACAAACACCCATGCCGGGACTCGAACCCGGGACCCTCAGCTTGGCGGAGCTCCGGAGCTATATATTCCAGCGACCACGGCTACAAGCGCCGGCAACATTAGTAGAATTGGTTTTTATTACATGTTTCCTTGTAGGCACAATGGGAACAGCGTAGTACAGTAGATAGTTTTAAACGATAGTCAAACCTTTTAAGGGCTGGTCGCTATGTAATGGTTTTGAAATTCCGTTCTCTTTACATGACCGGAGAAAAAATTACGTGACTTCCCTTTGAAAGAAATATTAGTATTTGAAAATCAGAAACAATAAGAAGGAATGTCCCGGAAATGGTCAACTCCACAATATAAATATAAGTTGTGTGCTTTAACGAGACCTCACTCTTGTGTAGTAAGATCTTGATTATCTCTTACGGTTATGCAAAAGTCATTCAGAATCAACAGGATTTATTCCCAGAAAATTCAAGATATACGTTTGTTTCGGCATGAAACATAGTACTTTAATGAAATTCGTTAGGGCCATTTTTGAGAAAATAAAAACGTTCGAAAAATTTTCCATGTAAACGGTAGTTTGGGGTAAAGGAATTTTCTTGAAAATCTTCCTTGAAAGATGCCGAACTTAAATGTCAAGCTTGGTTTTGAGTGTCATACGTTTCGCGCGCGCGCACACATAAACACACATGTAAACACTGACCTTTTTCTAAAAATGCTTTTTATTTATTTATTTATTTATTTATTTATTTATATTTTTATGAGGGAGCCTGAAAACGTTTAATTCCGGTGAAATCTCGTTAGGAATTTTTTGGGTAGAATGTAATAATTCCTCTACTTACTATAGGTAAGTAGTAGAGAAAGTAAAATGTATAGCTTATTTACTCATCAACCACTTGAAAAGCCTTAAAAAATTAAGTAACTTCATTAGCTTCTGAGATGCCAGGTTAAACAATAGTGAGATAAGAGTATTTAGAGGCTCTCTTTAAGTCGTGCGTTAATGCAAACGAGGGTGAAGTAAAAGCAGGCTAGTGAGAGGGAAAGAGGAACTTTCTTCGTGACTCTTGCCGCTTCCGGTAAATTTGCTTTATAACCGTGTGCATACAGGTAACTAAGACAGGGGTCTCAGTTCGATGGAGCGGAAGAGACACTAAGTTCTCGGCCACCAAGTGAGCACTTGAAAAATTGCCTCCTTGTGTTTGCACGGAGTGTGTACGTTACCCATAGCAACGGAATGTATTGTTCCCACCAAGGGAGGCATTGATTTTCGGAGCAGCAGTGCGATTTCACCGATACTACGCCTGCTACACACACGCCGATTAAACGCTTGCTCTTTGTAGCATCACAAAAAACAACAATGGCCGTGGGCATGCGCCAATGTTTACAGCCGAGCTTGGGCCAACACCCGGGAGATGGCACTGGCAGTCGAAACTGCGCCACAAGGTTAGTGACGTCACTCTGACGTATGGAGTTTGTCATGCGGCATGTCGGAAAGAAACACGGCAGGTAATTGAGGAAATTTGACGCAATTTGCGTGACATTCGGATCTGCCAGAATCCCAGGGCAGTATCACGTGAACAAGTGGCTTGTGCCCTTCCAATCCCCTCCGGAAATCAAATGAATGTGCCTGTTTATGCTACGTTTTATACCAGCGATTATGGCAGTAGATACGTGCATCACTTATGTGGTGGTTTCCTCATGCAAATACAATCAGTTTGCACACATCCTCATCTTTCGTTTTGGTAGCCTGCTAACAATTGCAATTTGCAAGGAATCGCTGTAGATCAGTGCCCCAAATTTTCACAGCTGCGCCCTCCTTTAATAGCCACACAATGCCCAAATCCCCTGCAAATATCACTTATATTTCTACGGTGTTACGTCGTAACATGTCCCACAAATCTTACGTGTTACATTCACATGACTTTCTCTACCCTCTATCGTTTATTAAACTGCATTTGCTTTAAGTTGAAACATGGAAAGTAGAAAGAGACAGTACCATACTCCACACGATAGTTGGTAATCCTTAACTGCCTAATCTCAAAACTTTTACTGTTGAAACTTATTATTTAAAATCTGGGTCAGGCTGAAACATGAAATTTAAAAGAGAACAAACCAACGCCCGCTTCTAACAATATGGAAGCCAGCGAAGCAAGGACGGCCAAAGTTATCAGGATATTTTCCATATATCACTGTCAAAAGTGCAACTGGCAACAACACCACAGATGATACTGAGAGACTAGGAGTAAAGGGTGACTGTAGCAGGGACCGACATTAATGCAACCCCCTCCTCTAGACCGGTCAGGTAGCGTCAAAATGTCCATGTTTCAACTTAAACCTTAGGTACAGTAGAGGGTATACAAATTATTCTTACTAAAGCTTATTTTCTTATACTCATTTAAATCAAGATAAACCTTTGCAAAAATAGTACATTACACATTTCGTTAGGATACAAAGAGAACAGCGATGGTCAAATGAACACTTGACGCTATACGCTGGCCTCAAAATTCCATACTCTTTCAATGCAATTACGAGCAACAACTGATTGTTAACAGGACTTTAAAAAATGACCAAGTAATGAACAATTCGAACCATTAATAACGGACATCTTAAAAGGATCTATATTTTTTGTGTAGTGTGCTTTCGTTTACCAGTTATACACAATTATATAAAATTCCTTCCGAATGAACAGTACTTTACAAGTTATTCCCAGAGAATCCAGATACGTTTTATTTCTCATGTAAATATCTTTAATATATGGTATTTTAATCAAAATCATTAGTCATTTTTCAGAAAATAAAAAATTTCGAAAAATATTTAATGTAAAGGGTAGCGCTGTTGGGGGATTTTCCTGAAAACCTTAATGTCGCATCTTTGAGCTTAAATGCTAAGTTCGATACTTATCCAACTTTTCGTTCTTGAGTATGCTGCTCAGACACACACACACACACACACACACACACACACACACACACAAACACACACACACGGACTTTTTTTTTGAAAAAATCCTATTTTGGGTTCAGGGATCTCAAAACATACACCTTTGGTGAAATCTCAACATTGACTTTTTGGGTGGAATAGGAAACAAAGAAATGAAAATACACAATATTTAGAAGCTTTATAGGAACCTAAGAACCACCTCCGTGGTGTGGAGGTAATTTGTCCCACATTCAAGAATCACATTCCATGAATCTCAGTTCGATGAGTTGCCTGCATAAGGAAAAGACTAAATTTATTCTGAAAAGACTAAATTCGGGTAGATTAGAAATAGATTAGATTGGATTGGATGAAGGGAAGAAATTCTTTGAGATTCATTATTGATTTCCCGCAAGTTAGCCTATAAGATTTATTGCACATCCCCACTGGAAAAGGTAGTGACTTTAATTTAATTTGTAGCAGTTGTTTATCAGACAGCATTCTTGTTGCTTTCTCTACTACGCAGCTACAATGAGTAGAGGAAGTATTGCATTCCGCCCAAAATTCGATGACGAGATTTTACCGGAAACACGTGTTTCTTGATCCCCCTGAAATAAAAAAAAATGTCAGTAAAGGTATTTAAGTTCAGTATCTTCCAAAGATGCGACACGAAGATTTTCAAGAACCCCCCCACCACCATAAAATACTCTTTATATGAACATTTGTTTGTTAGTTTTTTATTTTCTCAAAAAATGATTCTAACGATTTTGATTAAAATACCATACATTTAAGATATTTACATGACAAATAACATGTATATCTTGAATTTTTTGGGAGTAGTCTGTGAAATCTTCATTCTGAATGACTTTAGTATATATAATTGGTAAACCGATAGACAAAATCTTACTGCACAAAAACTGTAGATCCTGTTAAATCACACAATTCATCTAAAATACATTTTTATAGCGTTAACCATTTCCGAGATAGCCTTTGTTATTAAGCCATCACATAGCGACTCGCCTTTTAAAAATCTGACTATCGCTTTAGTCTAGCGTATTCTTCTTATACCTACAACGAAATGGGTAAATATGAAAGTTTATCTCAAAAAACGTATATAGAAGAATAAGCTTTTATAAGAATGATTTGTAAAAGAGTGACCAGAGAAAGTCACGAGAATGCAACACATAAGAATCTTTATTTCGTCTTAGTAGCTGTCTGTGAACCCCTCCTTTGAAAACGCTGTTGTAGTTGAATAAGAGTTCGACTTTCAGTTTCAATTATTTTTAGTTGTTGAAGTTCATTGGTTAAATACTTAAATTATTCCTAGATTATGTTAATTATCTCAATTAATTGTTGACGTAACAATTTTTATAAAGCTGAATAGTTTTGTTTTATACAGATCAGTTTGCGGCGCAAAAAAATTTAGCTGCAAGAAACTTCAATTTAGAAAATGCTATATCTTTTCTGCTACATATTTTGGCAGTTTAAGATATTTGCAGAGCTTAAAAGGATATAAGAATCCACACTTTTTTCTTAGTTTAAATGCAAAACAAGTGTTTTACTACAGCGTTTGCCCTCTACCGTCAACATCCATGCATGTTTATTTTACTCGGGACCACTCTGCCCTTTATTATTCGTACTTAACTACCCTCCGAAATTTGCCGTGAAGTTCGGTGCTTTAGGCAAATAATAGAAACCCGAGAGCAGACAGTAATACGCAAGCTGTTAAAAGTGATTACGAGATTCATTCAACCTTGAGAAACCAATTTTGGCCGAAAGGAAACCGGAACTGAAAATGTTTAACTAATGAAATATTTTAGCGTTATTTTCTGTGGTTCAGAGGAAAAAAAGAAAGAAATAGACAGAATTTGGAAGTATGTTATAGGAAAATTCAAGTCCCCTCATTCAAGTAGTTTTTTCAGGATATTAGATTTACAAAGTTGCCAATTTTCCTCCAAAAGCTTTTGAGAAACTGCTCATTTTTCGGTGAAACTAAATGCATAGGTCTGCATATGAAACTACATAAACGTATAGCGACACAAACGTTTGAATTTCTTTGCCCTGATTATTTAACATGGCTTTAACATCGAAGGTTAAATCGTCTAGATTTTTCTGTAGGGCCTTTACAGCATATGAGTCAGTGTGTTTCAGACAAATGAAGTTACCTGCTCGTATGTAGAAAGAAAGGTAATCTTATTTTGAAACGGTTTCGAAAATTGAACCGCTCCAAAAATTAACAGTCTCTCAACTTTGCATTAATATGATAATTCGAGTATGGTTATAACCGGTCCCAAAGGCATTCTTATTCGTAAAGAGTGTTACAGCATAACATTTACTAATATGCAGATATCTTATGAGTCTCTAGAATGCTTTATTGCTTCCAAGTTCCATTAGGAGCAAAGTTAACGATACTTAATTAGGCTATTGGCCTCTTGTGACACACATTCAATTAACCAAAATACCGTTTTGGAACATATGATTATTAGCATCTGAAGTAGTATTTTATTAGCTCCACGTATGGAAGCCAATTTGAAGAAGGTTATTATATCTTTACGTTATTTTGCACCACGCTTTGGGCGTCAATTTGAAGTAGGTAGTTGCTGCTACGTACTGAAAGTCAGTTTGAAGATGATGTATTATACTTCAACTGTTGGGGAGGGGAACTTGAAGTGTGTTTACAACCGCACGTATGGTGCCCGGTTTCCGGTAGCCTTCGCCCCAAATGTACTTTCAAGTGGCCTTTGCCCCAAGTTTAAAAATATATTAACTTTTTAATTAAACTGTTTCTTTAAATATTTAATATTTATGTTTGCCTCAGCTGGGTCAGTATTTTTTTTAGAAACATGGATGTCTTGGCAGGGTTGTGGTGCGCCAAGAATGTAGGCTTACAACGATTATAATTTTACTTCACTCCTTTTATTACTGCTTGATACGATTTATATAACACTTCACTGATAGAGAGCTGTGAGATTCTTTTTATTATTAATTACACTTTTTAACACGTAAAAATATTTTCGTCTCAGACGAATACATATTAAATTTCTTGAGAACACCTTTAGCGTCTGGTTACAATCACTGTCTACAGGCAACTGAACTAATTTCAACCGCCCAAACTTGTAATTTTCTGTATTTCAAGCCTCTGATTGGCTAAGCCTACTCCAATAGAATACCTTCATTAGACTAAAGCTTTTTCTGGTTATTGATTGGCTATTTTTGTAAACTGTCACTAAAATTACATCATTGTTACTCAAGAATCACAAATAGTACTATTAAACTTTCTTATTCGTTATTGACTCAAGGTTGCCTCATTGTTAGCAACTTTTAACTTATTATTCTCACAGCTCCTACATTATTAAGTTACGTAATATATTCACAAACATTATTACACATGGATACAATATTATACAATAATATAAACATATACAATGACTGTAATGTACACTTTTTATATATTGTTAAATACATATATTGCTTTAAGGCGGGCTGTTATTGAATTTACATGTTATACAATTTGACTAAAATCATTTAAGTGTTAAAAACACTGCCTCAAATCATGAAATCCGATACCGGGCGGTTACTACGATGGAAGTGAGCTAAGTGAACAGTAATTGTGATACCTACTTAGGTGTAGCGCAGCATATGCATGTATGTTTACACGCAGTACGTTAAGAATTCGCGCGTGCATGGCTAAATTTTTGGAGAGAGGAAAGGACGGGAGCATCATCTTCCAAAACTCTTGGAATGGAACAATGAATCAGACTCGGTGGGAAAGAATCCGAGTCAGGCAAGTATTATACAAGTACAGGCAAGTATTATAACAATGGGCGAAGAGTAGCTTGTTGTTACGGTTATGCATAAATACATACAAGTATGCAGTTGCGTAATCGGTTTCTGTATCAACTGCTTCACTTTCTTGTGTAGTTGTTTTCATCTGGCATCTATTTTGAGAGCTATGGATTTAGTTCGAATATTGACTGTTTAGATTACAAAGTTACTGCTGTGTTTTTGCTACTCTTTGTGCGCGTGATACCAGGCAGATACGCAACCTTAATTGAGTAGTCACATAGTCACTAATCTATTTAGAAAATGTTGGCTCCGATATTGAAATAAATAATACATTAACTACCTGATGACTGAAACAAATCTTCAAAAACCCCTAGTCATATTGGCTATACAGTGAATTTGGACCTGCGACACGGGGTACATACTCTATACCGCCTGAGACTTCCCGCGCGATAAATGATAATCTATAGCAAAACTTTCATGCTGATCCCTCAAATGTTTCTAAGTACCTACTCACTGAAATTTTCCAGTTTATTTAAATATCTAAAGGTGATTATATAAAATTGCGATTATCAGCAACAGGGCTTAAAGGGACTTCCAGAAACGTTGACAAGAATATTTGATTGGCTGCAGTCCGTTTGCTGAGGAAGCGGTGTTGAACAAATGTTGACGCAATAACTTGCTACTCACGCAGGATATGAAATCACGAGTTGTTTGCTAGGTCGCAGAGGTAAGAGGAAAAAGACGTAAATCAGCAGTTTCCACAGTGACGAGCGAGTTTATCTCGAAACAATGACAGATAAGCAAGCGGAAGCTACGTGATCTTTGATCAGAGTTAGTATCTGCCTGAGGAAAGTATTGCTTTGTCTTTCTTAAATTCTTAGCTCCTTCCTACTCGTACTTACCCATAGTAATTAGAGGAATATTGCATCACAACTAAAAATTGATACCGATATTTTACTGGAAATACAACGTTATGAAACTCCCGTAATTCATTAAAAGAACATTTTTAGAAAAATGTGTGTGCGCGCGCACATGTACGAGGCTTGTTTTTAAAGTAAGTACCGTTTTAATATTTTGCCGCTGCAGCGCTGGAGTCGCGGTTTTGAACATGCCGATCACTTCCTCTATTCTTAGGAAGACACAGCGATCGTCACTTCGTGTTTTCCTGTTGTTAGAGCGTTTCGACATGTTCAAAACAATCGAACGAAACGCCGACTGTGAAGTCAGATCAGTGATTCGTTGTTTGAATGCGAGAAATGTTACGTCGGCAAACATTCATTGGAATTGTGTGAAGTTTATGGGGTAGCAATAATGAGTGACAATGCCCGGCTACACACAGCCATACAAACTCAAGATCTGATCACATCTGATCGGACTGTAGGGAGGGTGTTAGAATTGTTTCCAACCAAATGGGACTTCAAGGGATGGTCTCTGTTTTAGAAGATTGATCAATAGCTCTAACTCATCATTGAGGCTTTGCGGCTGTGGTGTTTTAGCTACGGTACACTTATACAGGGTGCATCATTTAAGTTGAGACTCTACAATATTTCCAAACAAACTAAGTGTTGTAGAAAGAAATGTCTTGAATAAAAGTTGCTTAATATTATGGAGGAAAGTAAATGACATTAGTCGTGTTTTGTTTGGAGGACGTTATGATGGTCATTTTAGGGTAAATTTAGTTTTTTTCAAATGGGAACCTACATTTGTATGTTGTTTTCTCATTATAAAATGGTTTATAAAAAGTGTTTATTTTGTCATGAGGAATAAGGAAATAAAATAAATAATTTTGGTTTCCAATTACGAAACGTAACTTGACCCTCAAATGACTATCTATGGATTGTCCGACCATTCATTGCGCTCTTCGTACACAGCCATTCAGAATTTTCGTTGTTATTTACGTTGGTGTAAGAACAATGGCAAAGTGCTTTATACAAAAGTTGTTTAGTATTTTATGAGGAGTGAGAAAACAACATAACAATATAGCTTCCCATTTAAAATAATTAAACTAAAGCTAAAATCACCATCACAACGTCCTCCAAATAGAACACGATTAATGGCACTTACTTTCCCCCGAAATAGCAAGCAATTTTTATTCAAGATGTTTCTTTCTACAACGCTTAGTTTTGGGGATATTGTAGTTCAACTTCAATGGCCCACCCTGTATATAAGCATTTTTTAGCGTCCTGAACAATTTTAGTGTGACGACAGGCGATAGCCAATGCTACCAGCATAGAAAGTTCACAAGATCGACATGTTGCTACATTGGAGGGACTAATTGCTTTATGCTGTACAATATGCCATATTCAGCCGAGAGGCTAATCACAGACAACAGTAATACAGTAGGCTACTGCAGATTATACCAAATGCTTGAATCAAATAATGTTAATGAAAAACGTCTAAACAATTTGAAATGCATACATTGAAAACAGAAATTACGATTTTAGATGTTTTATAATTCGAGAGGTTCTAAGAACGTTTTGGGGGCCCGGGCCTCTGGCTACGGGTTTGCTTGTATCTACAACGAAATGTGTACTAAAACAATTTCTGCGAACGTTTATCTCGATTAACATGGAGCTTTTAGAAAAATAATCTTTTGTAAGAATATCTTGCAGAAGAGTGGGTAGAGAAAGTCTTGTGAATATAACACATACGTTTTTATAATACGTCTGGAATAGTATAATATCCTAAATAATAAATACAATATCGGAGACAAATTATGCATTAACAAATTTGTTTAAAACAGCACTTGTAATTGCTTTTCATACCTATACGAATATTTGAGAACAGTTTCGGTCAGTATTTATCTGGTCAATAGAGTTTCTGTTGCACATCAACAGCTGCAGTTTTTTAACATACAGCGTCCTCTGATATTTATTCAATTAAAGTTGACAGCTCTAACGATTTTGTTTAAAATGTCATATGTTTAAGATATTTTCATGACAAAAGAAATATATATCTCGAATTTTCTGGGAATGTCTCCAAAAGTATTCTTCATTGTGAACGACTTCTGCATAACTGGTAAACCATAAGAGATAGACAAAATTTTACTGCACAAAAAATGTAGATCGCGTTAAAATACACAATTTATATCATATACATTTTTTGTTGAGTGAACCATTTTCGACATATTGCTTGTTATTCCCTTAAATCTTCCAATACTTGTACTTTTTCTCAAATTCGTTATTCAATTTTTTTTGTCCTGGTAATGCAAAGAAAATGGAATACTCCACATAGCAACCAGCTCTTAAAATATTTGACTATAGCTTAAAGCCAACCAATTCCCCTTGCATCTACAAGAAAATTAGCAATAAGATTAACATCTCGATATCTCGATTAACATGAAGCATATGGAGAATAAGCGTTTCTAAAAATAGTTTGTTCAAGAGTAGAGAAAGTCATGTGAGTGTAACACATCAGATTTTTTTATTTTAATTCTTCAAGAACGTAATATGAGGATTTTCATAAAATTCCCATACTCCAAACTACCCTTTTCGTTACTTTTTATGTTCTCAAGAACGGCTCTAGAGATTTTAATTAAAATGCCATATGTTTGACATATTGATATGAGGCATAAATTATAGGTATATCTTAAATTTTCTGTGAACAGACTGTGAAGTTTATTCATTCTTATTGAACTTTGGAGAATTTTATGTAAGGTAAACCATAAGAGATAGAAAGAAATGTGTGTAGAACTCGAAAAATATACAACTTGCTCGAAATAACACTTTTTTCCCTTTCTTTTTTGTAGCTTTGCCCTTGATGAAATATGCCTTGTTGTTGGTTTGATTTTCTATTTTTTTAAGCCACACACTTTCGAAATGTTATATTCGTTCCTTTGTCTGTCATCAGGCCATGCAAAGAGTATGCAATATATAATCCATCCCACTTATAGCAAACTGGTTTTTAAGCATTTGCGTTTGTACAAATGCAGTGTGAATCTATGAATCTACAACAAAACGCATATTGAAGCCATCCCGGAAAATATTATGTATCATAAATAACAGGAGTGGTAACAAGCTTTTTTACTTTCTCTAATACGTATAGTAAGTAGGGGAAGTATTGTATTCCACCCAAAAATTCGATACCGAGATTTCACCGGAAATACATGTATTGAGATCCCTGAATCCAAAAAAAGAATTTTTGGAAACATGTCTGTGTGTGTGTCTGTGTGTCTGTCTGTCTGTGTGTGTCTGTCTGTGAACAGCATAACTCAGAAACGAACAGTCGGTTAAACATCAAACTTGGTATTTAGGCTCAGTATCTTCCAGAGATGCGACACGAAGGTTTTCAAGAAAATCCCCCCACCCAAATATACCCTTTACATGGAACATTTTTCAAACATTTTAATTTTCTCAAAAATGGCTCTATCGATTTTGATTAAAATATCATATGTTTAAGATATTTTCATGACAAATAAAATGTATATCTTGAATTTTCTGGGAATGTCTCCAAAAGTATTCTTCATTGTGAACGACTTTTGGTAAACTGGTAAACTATAAGAGATAGGCAAAATTTTACTACACAAAAAATGTAGATCGCGTTAAAATACACAATTTATGTCATATACATTTTTGTTGCTGAGTGAACCATTTTCGAGATATTGCTTGTTATTCCCTTAAATTTTTCAATACTTTCTCAAATGGGAATTCGTTATTAATTTTTTTTTTTTTGGATATGCAAAGAGTTATAATCTGTGGGAAAGGGAATGGTGCTGCACCTAGCAACCAGCTATTAAAAGATATGTATGTGCTTAAAGGCTACTGTATTTCGATACTGTCCTTGTAAATATATATTCCCCTTACATCTACAAGAAAATTAGCAATAAGATAGACTCTGCAAATGTTTATCTCGATTAACATGAAGTAGATGGAGAATAAGCGTTTGTAAAAATAGTTTATACAAGAGTAGAGAAAGTCATGTGAGTGTAACACATCAGAATTTTTCACGAATAATTTTCAGACTAAATATTGATGATGGGATGATACCACTATTTCTGATATCGATACTCGATACCGATGATTTTTGAGCTCGAGACGCTACAAAAAAACTGTAAAGGCGATAGCTTGTTCACTGAATTATGGTCTTATTGGTAGTTTTCTGTATATAAAAGCATATAATCAATTGTACGCTAATTGCGAAATTGTTCCTGTTTGACATTCTCCAATTGGCAGCAATTTTTTTATGTTGATAATCCCACAAGATATATATCCCGTATTGTTAATCAAGGCTAATAATAATAGTAATAATAATAATACTTATTATTTCTTTGCTTCCATTTTCATATAACTATATTTCGGGCTGAAAACCTTCTTCTAAAGGGTATTCTATCGATAGAAAAACAAATACTAGCAATTCTTCTTTATTCTGCAATCTTAAAACTATAAATATATTTTACATGAAACATAACTAAAAATGTCTGTGTTACAATATTCTACCACTATTCACAATTACCACAAAGCATACGCACTTTTTCATCCGGTAATAAGTAATTAGCCATATAGCACTCGGAAACATAGTAAGTTTGTGGATTAAACCTCTCTACTACTCTTCCACATACATTAGAATATGCATGTTTAATACAAAAGTTTCACTTGCGTAAACACAAACTAACATGGAAAGAAAGAACAAGTATTTCCATGCGCTGCATTATCTCACGTCTTAAGTTCTGATTTGTTTCTGCTGGATTCACAGGTTTTGGTCACTGCAGTAGGTAAATGTAATGGCTGAGAGTGAATCACCTAGCCAGGCTATTGCAGAAACGTGATTTAGCTAAATCAGCTTCATTCGCAACTCAGTTAACGCTGCATGTTACATGAGTACCTCTACTGCTTCCTCCATTGTTTTGCATGTTTTCACTTAGACACAAAAGTCCATGGAATTTTGCATTGATTCATCCACAGGAAACGCAGTCAAGGTAAATCAAGAACTATAATTTGGGGACACGCGCGAGGCAATAACGTGAAGTTTCTACCCCTTTCATTCCTTATCTAGCATAAAGTTAAACGCAATAGCCTTCAGTAATTTAAAACTTAACATTTTAAAAGCATGAAAAACTAACGAAGGCTTATTTCAAAGCATTAGACATACTACTCGAGGTATCGACGGTATCGAAGTACCATCCCTACTAAATATGAAAAAACCATTCTGGGTAGAGAGGGCTGTGTGAATGTTATACAACAGATATGCTATTGATCAAACCATAGAAGCTGAAATGTGATTTACTTTTTACTTTCTCTACTACGTATAGTAAGTAGGGGAAGTATTGTATTCCACCCAAAAATTCGATACCGAGATTTCACCGGAAATACATGTTTTGAGATCCCCTGAATCCAAAAAAAAAGCATTTTTGGAAACACGTCCGTGTCCGTGAACAGCATAACTCAGAAACGAACAGTTGGATAAACACCAAACTTGGTATTTAGGTTCAGTATCTTCCAGAGATGCAAAACGAAGCTTTTCAAGAAAATCTCCCCACCCCAGATTACCCTTTACATGGAAGATTTTTCGAAAATTTTAATTTTCTCAAAAATGGCTCTAACGATTTTTAATAAAATATTCATATATTAAAGATACTTTCATGACAAATAAAATGCATATCTCGAATTTTCTGGGAATGTCTCCAAAAGTATTCTTCATTGTGAACGATTTTTGCATAACTGGTAAACCATAAGAGATAGACAAAATTTTACTACACAAAAAATGTAGATCGTGTTAAAATACACAACTTATGTCATATACATGTTTTTGTTTCTTTTTTTTTTGTTGAGGAACTATTTTCGAGATATTGCTTGTTATTCTCTTAAATTTTCCAATACTTATACTTTTTCTCAAATGGGAATTCGTTATTCATTTTTTTTTGTCCTGGTAATGCAAAGAGAATGGAATACTCCACATAGCAACCAGGTCTTAAAATGTATGACTATCGCTTAAAGCCTACCATTTCCCCTTGCATCTAAAAGAAAATTAGCAATAAGATTAACATCTCGATAAACATGAAGCATATGGAGAATAAGCGTTTGTAAAAATATTTTGTACAAGAGTAGAGAAAGTCATGTGAGTGTAACACATCAGAATTTTTTTCCATTTGGAATCTCTTGCTTCGTTAAATAATCATGAATCAGGAATAATCAGTGTTAATAGGCACGTATCACTAAGATTATTATTACACTACAACTGAGACTTACCTAATACGCTTCATTTAAACTTACAAGGGAGGAAACTACAGGTTCACTGACACCATTGAGATTTTTGGAAAGGTATTCTAGAGGAAAAATAGGCAGATACATGTTCGTTTGCCAGAATTAGCCCTTAAAGGTAAAAGCCTAGCTTAAACGCTACCAGCTAGACGTTACCATTACATCACCCGATTGGTGATGTAATGACCCTGAACTTTCACCCTGGCGACTTCGGATCGTGACGCACTCGTGCCAATGAACAGTTTCTCCTGGTGCTTTTATTGGAATGCGCGGGTCATAAATAGGAAATTGTAATATATTGAGTGACGAACGCTTGTTAAAATATTGTACCATTATTTATTCCTAAAGTTCCCTATAAGAACAATAAACTGTACAAAAATCATACCTAATTAAACTCACAGTCCTGTTAGTGGTACTCCCCTTTTTTTACTTAAGTGTTGAACATTCAGCTATTAGTTCCCTTTTATCGAAACTAGACCACGTGGAAAGTAAAACCTATACAGCCATAACCCATAACAACCTGACAAGTAAACGTCTGTTTATTTTATGTATATTCATACTTATTGGGGGTCTCAAATTAGTTCGGCCCTTGCCGCCAATCGGTTGTCTACGCATGACGTCAATATTTTGAAACGAGTTTATTACCAGTGCCTCTGGCAGAGGACTAACAAAACTGTGGATTTCAACAGTTTCGGGTCACCTTAGTGAAATGGGTCTTGTACCGTATCTTTCCAGTATTTACATTTGAAACTTCTTTCGCTTGCGTTTCGTAAACTCGCAATCTCAGCATGTATGTTGATAGGTAACTCAAATAATTGGACTGTGCCTCGGTTTAAATGACACAACTTTAACATTTTTTAAAAATAAAAGCAGCTGAGGTAACCCTTGCAAATAGTTTAGTTGTTTTCCTTTTTTTATTAATAAAAACAACAGTTTTATCATGTTTTGTCTTGGGACTTGATGAAATTCTGGGCAATAACGGAGAAAATCATACACACAGCTGCCAATGTCGTAACAATAGACTCTCCCTCGTATCCTTCCAGTTCGGAAGTAGCTCTCAACCATGCAAATTCTGTGATCGGTGGTCATTTTCATCTCGCGAGCAAACAACGCTCAACATGTCCTAGTAAAAAACAGTTCTGCACCGTCTCAGTACGTCAAAATGTTTAGGAAGTCGGAAAAGCATGCAGTACGAGGTTCAGTCTGGCACCGTCCCTTTGAGAGAAGGGGATAGCTTAACTAATAAAGGCATCATTAATTTAAACCGACTGTCGGTAAAGACCGAATAAATCTGAAGACCCGTTATCACATATGGTATAATTACCTAGAGAAACGATCCACATGCTAAAACAATATTAATTCTTCAAAAACGGACGATTCGATTAATGTGTTATAACAAAGCTACAACTTATTGCAAGCCGCTATTTAAAGACTTAAACATTTTAACAGCTGCGTAAAGTAATTAAGTTTTTTGTCTTTTTCTTTAATGAAGTCTTTTGTATGCAAAAGATAACGTTGGTAATTCTTTTAAATACTCCAGTACATAGTATAGCACCAGGAATGCTAAGAATTTGGGTTAAATTTGTGTAAAAATACTATGTAGCGATTCATCCGTGGTAGGACCTTTGGGAGATGATGGATGCTGTATTACGTACCTGTAGGTCGTCTTGATGCCCGTACTCTTGTGATACATCACGACGTTCTCGTAGATTGGAATCTGATGATCGTGTATCTGTATTCTTGTGTGTGTGTTAGTATATTGTAATTATTATTATATAATTGTACCACGGCTGCTGTATTTGTGTCGGAGAGCACTTGTGTCTTGTCCGGGTTAGGTATGGGGAATATTAAATAATTTTTACACGCGTAGTCTGTTAATTATTTCACTTGCATTTTACATAAACCACATGTAAATATTCACAATTCACTATTACCTTTGTCATGTTAAAATATGTATAACTGCTAGACTTTAAATACGTAGTTTTAGAGTCTATTTAGAGACGAGCTTATACGTTACCTTCCTGCTCGAAGTTTGACAAGCTTCTGTTAGCGTTCCCTTCAACTGTTTTCTTAACGTAGTATTTGAATTATAGGCATGTATCAATGTACCTTATTGGTGCTAGTATGCAATAACAGTTTATGCTACATATGCATGTTTACAGACTTCCATTGTCTTAATTATGAATTCAAGGTTCGTTACATGCTTACTCGAATACTACTGCATTTCTTATAATTTTTATTACTGGTTATATAGCTAACAGTGGCCTTTGCCTCTCATATTATATTCTATATGTTAAAATGTTATATACTTGTTATCTACCATGTGTACATTATGAATATATGCATTTTTAACATCCTCTTAAATTATTATACGTACAATATTAGCAAAAAAATACATAACACGTGAAAACTTAGAACAAAAATATTAAAGAAACACATTATTAACGCGTTGATGCTGATGAGAAGCTGTGAATTAAATATCTTTTTACATTAATGAGTTATCGTAATAGTTTGTCCGTCGCTAGTACTGCATGTTGCTTCAACTACAACTAAGAATAGTTTCACTAAATTAGGTAAGAACCTTTATAATACCTTGCCTTACCACATACAAGTTACATGTATTATGATAACATTCGAACGGAAATAAAAAAGTTATTCGATTTGTGCTTAGATGACATCAAATAACATTTTGAATTATTAAACTAAGAGATACATGTATTTAGGTTATATTTGTTTTCTGAGATGATCTTATGGAGCTGAAT
Organism: Deroplatys truncata; assembly: GCA_030765065.1. Lineage (NCBI taxonomy): Eukaryota > Metazoa > Arthropoda > Insecta > Mantodea > Mantidae > Deroplatys > Deroplatys truncata. The sequence continues at coordinate 73,956,070 of CM060975.1, read as the reverse complement.
TAGTGCAATAGATTATATATGTGATATTTGTCATGCATTGTAAAAGTTGCAGTAAGTAAATGCAGAATTAAATTGAATTAGGGAATAAATAAGCCGCATATTATTTCCGTATACTTCAACAAATACTTAAAGTGGCTTGGAGAGGTTATGTGGATGACAGAAAAAGAAATAAACATGAAGTCAGAGATGAATTAAGCTAACTTAAGTAGGAAATAATGCAGTTGCATATAGCCTGATAAATGGAACTACGCCTTTGGGAAAACATCTACATGATTTACTTAATTATGGAGAAGATTCATGAATAAAGCGTTTGATATTTAAATGAGATCATTGGAATAATTCCATAAAATAGAGTGAGGTAATGATATCAAAAGATTTACAAACCAAACCGTTAAAATCTTCCAACCCCTGCAATATTAAAAACTCTGGTGTAAGCATTTCTGTTGAAATCAAGGTGTTACATTTTTGGGTTGAGCGCTACACTTTATCAGCGTTGGAAGCCTTAAAGTAGCTAAACACAACATATTATTTTTCCATTCTATTTTGTGTTGGTGCGACAGACGGGAATTTCCCCGCAGCAATCAGAACGACCTGCACATACACAAGATTTGATCCCAGACTGTGCATAAGTCAAGGACCTTGAGACAGGCTGGCTCTTCTGGGACCGGGATGCGTCCTTCCGCTCACCCTGCCACCCGCATATCTCTCCTGCCAGGAATTTCCGGACCCCTTCCCAGAACACCCACGTTGTCGTCATCACATGTTTCTAGGATTCAGCAATAATGACGCACTCCTAGAATACATACGCATTCTTCTGCTACAACTGGCGTTGTTCCACGGTCATCGGCCTCTCTTTGTCACCTTTTGTAATTCTTCGATTTGTTGTTTTAAACAAAATTGAACGGTTCGTGTTTACTGCATGAGAAATATAACCACGTGACATCCAATAAAGAGCATTGGGATGTCGCCAAACTGCAGGTGACAAATTATAAGTTCTGAGTATACATTTCTTAACCGGGATGGCTGAGGCTGTTGCTCTGTGGCCCGAATTCGGGAGGTCGTGGGTTCGATTTCCGTGGCCGACCTTCCCGACCCATGGGTTTTTTTTCGGGGTGATCCTGGGTCGCTAGGCGAATGCTGGAAGGATTCTTACATTCCCCCGAGTTTCCTGTCCCTCCATTTCATTCCATTAATCATTTTATTCATCTCTCGCCCCGTTTGCTCTGTTTCAGGGTTGGAAGTGTTGGCAAAGAAGTAGCGTGGTAGGAAAAAAAGGATGCTCTCTGTGAACCTTCTCCATCCGTCGGCCTTCGGCTAGTTGCCGGGGTATAAGGGCCTCCCCCGGCGGGGGCGTTGGACCCCATGTGGGGCGGGGTCTCCGGTCTGTCTGCCCTCTGCCGCGGCGCTTGTGTCTGGAAACGTTACGGACCTATCATATTTTTATGATTGACAGAAGTATTATTAACTGTGATGTTAGATTCACTATATAACGCGATGAGTCTGTTAGTATTTAACTCACATCGCATATGCGCCTAGGTTTTATTGATAGCACTCTGCCATTGCTGTGCCGTCACTTCTGGGTCCGGCCGCCCAGTGTCTCCCTTCACTTCATCCCTTCTTCCCGGGAGCGCCTCCTTGTGGGGGATGTAAGGTACACTGTCCGGACTCCCTGGATCAGTGCCGCATCCGCTCCGCTTCTCATTCCATTTCATTCCACACATTTTTTCTTTCGCTCCATATATACATGGCCCATTTCCTGAATTCATATTCGAGACAGATGTGAATGGACTGTGTTAACCCAAGAGTAGGCGAGCTGGGATATAAAATATATCATTACTTCATTACTGGTGGCATGATATTTAGACAATAGCCACTCAACCACTTTTTTACTTTCTCTACTACGTATAGTAAATAGGGGAAGTATTGTATTCCACCCAAAAATTCTATATAGAGATTTCACCGGAAATACATGTTTTGAGACCCCCTGAATCCAAAAAAAGCATTTTTGGAAGCATGTCCGTGTGTGTGACTGTGTGTCTCTGTGTGTGTGTGTGTGTGTGTGTGTGTGTGTGTGTGTGTGTGTGTGTGTCTGTCTGTCTGTGTACAGCATAACTCAGAAACGAACAGTCGGATAAACACCAAAGTAGGTATTTAGGTTCAGTATCTTCCAAGGATGCGACACGAAGCTTTTCAAGAAAATCCCCCCACCCCAGATTACCCTTTACATGGAAGATTTTTTGAAACTTTTAATTTTCTCAAAAATGCCTCTAACGATTTTGATTAAAATATCATATGTTTAAGATATTTTTATGACAAATAAAATGTATATCTTGAATTTCCTGGGAATGTCTCCAAAAGTATTCTTCATTGTGAACGACTTTTGCATAACTGGTAAACCATAAGAGATAGACAAAAGTTTACTACACAATAAATGTAGATCGCGTTAAAATACACAATTTATGTCATATGCATTTTTTGTTGTTGAGTGAACCATTTTCGAGATATTGCTTGTTAATCCCTTAAATTTTTCAATACTTATTTTCTCAAATGGGAATTCGTTATTCATTTTTTTGTCTTGGATATGCAAAGAGTATTAATCTGTGGCAAAGAGAATGGTGCTGCACCTAGCAACCAGCTATTAAGAGATATGTATGTGCTTAAAGGCTACTGTTTTTCTATATTGTCCTTGTAAATATATTTTCCCTTACATCTACAAGAAAATTAGCAATAAGATAGAGTTTGCAAATGTTTATTTCGATTAACATGAACTAGATGGAGAATAAGCGTTTGTAAAAATACTTTGTACAAGAGTAGAGAAAGTCATGTGAGTGTAACACATCAGATTTTTTTCTTTCTTTTCTTTTTGCTTTCTCTCGTATTATCCTATATAAGCAGAGGAAGCATTGCACTCCACCCATAAAATCGATCCCGAGATTTCACCGGAAATACCTTTTTTGAGACTCGACGAATAAGAAGAAGAAGAAAAGAAAAGGAAAATAACAAGGAAGCATTTTTTGAAAAATGTCTGTGAGTGCGCCTGCCAGTCAGTCAAAAAAGAAAAGTCATTTAAGTACTAAGGCTGGTATTTAGATTTAGTGTCTTCCAAGGACACGAAAAAGTTTAAGAAAATCCTCCACCACAATCCACCCTTTACGAAGAAAAACTCATTTTGATTTTCTTTGATTCAATTTTTTTAAATTTATTTTCCCAAAACCAGCTCTAACTGATTACAACACCATAATAAGTTTAAGATATCTCTATCATCAATAAAATGCATAGCTGCGAATGCTCAAAATGAAGTTCTCTTTGTATCATTGGTAAGCCGCAAGAGATAGATCAAACCTTACTAAAAGAAGGAAGGAAACATAGGCACAAGGAAATTGTCAATCTTCTGCAGTAAACCTCTGAGGAATCTGACCCATATCCGCAACGGGCGGCACAGAGGTCACTGCTGCCCTCAGCTCAAGCGTTTTAAAATTAATAAGCCTTAATAATTTAGGGGCCAAAAAGGGAACTGATATGTTAAAATAAAATGTTTAAGATAAATAAATATTTTCTTCTTAAAAGATGTTAAAGTTTAGTTATGGCGAAGTGTACGAGATAAGCCGTAGGTATATTAGACAAAAGCGATTACCTCTTCAGTCACTATTTTAATTCCAAATCGTGGGCTATCAAACCCTAACTGAACTCAGACAGGCATCTCTCATTTGGGCGCATACTACCTATAGTAATTATTGTATGCACAATGTACACACATTGATGGGTTGCTAGGTCTAATTTGTTCACAAGCTGAATATCGGGAACTATGTTGTAACAAGTCTGAGTTGAAGGGTTTCTATTTTCAGCTGATTCTAATTAATGGCTATGAAGTTAATAAAACAAAAACCGAGAGGGTTTCCCCGGATCGTTAGCAGAATTTAGGGAAAGTTCATTACATCACGAATTTCCTGTCTCTCCATTTCATCTACATTCTCATTTCACTTCACCTATTATCGGCTTGATCTTTTTCAGGATTGAAAGTGTCGGCGAGAGTCACGGCGTTGCATGGCAGGAGAAAAGGATGCTCTATATTTCCCTTCGTTCTCCGGAATGGTGGCGGTCACAAAGTCCTGAGCCCCCCAGGGGATGTGCAAGCCCGCAGAAATACAAAGAGAATAGAATGCTCCACATAGGAACCAGCTCTTAAAATATTTGACGCTTAAAAGCTACCATATTCCCCTTGCATCTACAAGAAAATTAGCAATAAGATTAACATCTCGATTAATATGAAGCATATGGAGAATAAGCGTTTGTAGAAATAGTTTGTATAAGAGTAGAGAAAGTATGTGACTGCAGCACAACAGATTTTTTCATGTTGTAAGTCACTATGCATTTCTACTTTCTAAACTATGTATAGTAGGGGAAGTATTGCATTTCACTAATCCAAGAAAAGCATATTTAGAAAAACGTTCGTGTATATGTCTGTGTGTCTGAACTGCATAACCCAGTTTGTCTGTGAACAGCATAACTCATAAACGAAAAGTCGGATAAATACCAAACTTAGTATTTAGGTTCAGTATCTTTCAAAATGCGACAAGAAGATTTTCAAAAAAATTTCCCCACCCCAGAATATCCTTTACATGGAACATTTTTTTGAAAATTTTGATTTTCTCAAAAATTGTCTAACGATTTTGATTAAAATATCCTATGTTTAAGATGTTTTATGGAAAATGAAATGTATATCTTGAATTCTTTGAGAATGTCACCAAAAGTCCTCTTCATTGCGAATGGCTTTTTCATAACTAGTAAACCATAAGAGATAGACAAAAGTTTTTTACCAAAGAATGTAGATCTCATTAAAACACACAACTTATGCCATATATTTTTTTTGTAGAGTGAACCATTTCCGAGATATTCTTTGTTATGTGTTTGAATTTTCCAATACTTATAGTTTTTCTCAAATTGGGATTCGTATTCTTTGTTTTCTTTCTTTTTTATGTCGGATATGCAAAGAGAAATGAATGCTCCACATAGCAACCTTAAGAAAAATCTTAAAACTTTTTATTCTCAAATTTTAAATGATTTGACTATCGCCCAAAACTATCGCCTACCGCATTCCCCTTGCGCCTACAAGAAAATCAGCAGTAAGATAGTTTCTGCAAATGTTTATCTCGATTAACATGAAGTAGACAGAAGAATAAGATTTTGTATAATAGTTTGTAAATAACACAACAGGTCCAACACATCAGATTTTTTTAAACTTTTTTGTTCGAGAGTTGGGTACATAGGACCATGAAAATTAATTTTCTACTATAAGTATGTTGAATAAATCTGTGATAAAGGTCCAGCTGAATTGATTGAAATTTATAGAAATGAAGAATTAGTTTTCTTTTTTTATGCTTAAGCATTTTTACTTTCTCTACTACGTATAGTAAATAGGGAAAGTATTGCATTCCACCCAAAAATTCGATACCGTGATTTCAGCCCACTGAAATAAAAAACAAACATTTTTCGAAAATATCCGGTGAGAGAGAGAGAGAGAGAGTGTGTGTGTGTGTGTGTGTGTGTGTGTGTGTGTGTGTGTGTGTGTGTGTGTGTCTGCCTGTATCTTTGTGTCAGTTTGTCTGTGAACAGCATAACTCATAAACGAAAAGTCGAATAAATACCAAGCTTGGTATTTAGATTCAGTATCTTCCAAAGGTGCAACACGAAGATTACAAGTAAATCCCCCCATCCTAACTACCCTTTACATGAACATTTTTCTATTTTTTTATTTTAAAGGCTCTAACCATTTTGATTAAATATCACATTTGAAAGATATTTACGTGAAAAATAAAACGTACAGCATGAATATTCTGGGAATAGCCTGTGAAGTCCTCTTAATTCTGAAGGAATTTTGTATTATCTTGCATGACTAGTGAACGTTAAGCAATAGACTGAAACGTACTACACAAAAAAATGTAGATCTCATTAAAATGCACACTTTATTTTTAAAAAGCTTTTTGAGGCATAAGCCATTTCTCTGATATCCGTGATAAAGGTTCGAATTGTTCATTTCTTGGTCATTCTCTTAAAGTCCTTTCAACATTCAGTTGTTTCTCGCGATTGCATGGAAACACTATGGAATTTTAAGGCCAGCGTATAGCGTCCAGTTGTTAAACATTCGAATGTTGCTGTTCCCTTTGTGTCTATAACGAAATGTGTAATGTAGCTATTTCTGCAATGCTTTTTTTTATTATTAAAATGTAGTAGATAAAGCAATAAGCTTTAGTAAGAATATTTTGTGTACCCACTAATAAATGATTGGGGTGGAGAAAGTATTGTGAATGTATCACATCAAACTTTTCGGATCTGTGAAAATAGGAGGATGGTTTCCAAGGTGTTATTGTGTTATAAAACCCTGGAAGATGTTCACCTTATTGATGCTGTAGGTGTTGAATGATTATCTGACAAAATCAGCAAATCGCAAGTTGGTCGTTAGACAACAGAAACTCAAACGGAAATAGCTTTCTTCCGGAAATGCTGGACGGAATATTTTCGCAGGAGAAAGGACTTGACGGGTCGGTGACTCACAAACAATTGTACGTCAGCAGCAAGGGGACAGGATGATCTCATCACGGGTGACTGGTTGTAGCCATACCACTAAATCGATATTTAACAACACTTCAGTGTAGTATTCCTTTCAGAACCATGTACTGACTGTTTTAGAACTTCACTTGTACTTCCTAACGTTTCAGAAATGCTGGGTCAATTACTATATCTTTAACAGATCGAAATCTCTATACATCTTTCTTTGATCCAATAAAGACGATTAGATTAACTTCTATGAATGTTGTGTTTTAATCAATTTGGAATAAAATTCGTGATTAACATTGCTTCGCATTTGTCATCTTCAGCCCTTCCTATTGTCAGAATGTTCGTCTCATCTCTTTTGAGGCAGTATTTTTAACACTTAAATGATTTCAGTCTAATTATATAATATATAAATTCAATAACAGCCCGCCTTAAAGCAATATGTGTGTGTAACGATATATAAAAAGTTTATATTACAGTCATTACATATGTTTATATTATTGTATACTATTGTATACATGTTCAATAATGTTATATGAATGTATTACGTAATTTAATACTGTAGGAGCTGTGAATAATACGTTAAAAGTTGCTAACAATGAGGTAACAATGAAGTAAATTTGAGGCAATAATGAGTAAGAATGTTTAATAATGCTACTAGTCATTATTGGAGCAACAATAGTGTAATTTTTGTGACAGTTTATAAAATAGCCAATCAACAACCAGAAAAAAGCTTTAGTGAAATGAAAATATTCTATTGGAGTAGGATTAGCCAGTCAGAAACTGAAAAGGAGAAAATTTTACAAATTTAGAGTTCAGTTTCCTGCAGACAGCGTACTAACCAGACGCAAAAAGTGTCCTCAAGAAATTTAATACGTATTCGAAAATAGTTTACGTGTTAAAAAGTGCAAGTAATTCATAAAAGAATCTCACAGCTCTCTATATCAGTGAAGTGTTATTTAAATCGTGTCAAGCATTAATAAAAGGAGTGAAGTAAAATTATAATCTGTGTAAGCCTACATTCTTGTCGCACCATAACCCTACAAAGAGAAACATGTCTCTAATAATAATACTGACGCAGCCGAGACAAACATAAATATTCAATAACAGTCAAATTATAAAGTTAATATTTTTTAAACTTGGGGCGAAGGCTACCGGAAACTGGTTACTATACGTGCGGCTGCAATTACAACAAGTTCGGCTCCCCAACAGTTGAAATATAATACAACTCCTTCAATACAAACTACTTCAAACTGACTTTCCATACGTGGGGCTGAAACTACTCCTTTTACAAATTGGCGTCCATACGTGGAACTAATAAAATACTTCTTCAAATTGGCGCCCAACGTGGGGCAAATAACGTAACAAACCACTTTCTCACTTTTATCACTCAAAATTGATTGTTAAAGGAATTGGTAGTGTTTAATTTATATTTTGGTATGTAGGTATTTACAATACTTCTTCCTGTTGTCTTTTCATTCTTTCTTTTGTCTCTTTCTATCCACTGATTATTCTCTTTCATGGATATCAGATCAAGGACGCTCACACAACATCTTCTATCATTAGACTTTACAAAATTTGAAGAAAAAAACCATAAAGAAATAAAGGAAATAAAAGCGAAGTGACACGCATTCACGCATTTAAACTTAAATAACGTTACGTTTAGAATATGTATCAAAATATGGCTATTTGATTTTAAAAATGTTGGACATATAACCTCATTATGGCAATAAGGTGCACCACTTCTCGATGACCGACAGTGACGGTCTCCATAAAGCTCCCAACATTTTCACTTAGGTAGATTGACAAGCTTCATTCAAAAGTTTGTATCTTAATATTGTTACATTCGCGTGACTTTCTCTGCCCTCTATCGTTTATTAGTGCTTATACAAACTAGTCTTACTAAAGTTTATTTCTCTATCTACCTCAATTGAATTGAGATAAGCATTTGCAGAAATAGCTATAGGTATTATACATTTCGTTAAGAGAGTAGCGGTGGTCAAATGTTTAAGTGCTGGATGCCAATTACGGACCTTAACATTCCATGCGTTTTGCATGCAATCGTAAGAAACAACTGAATATCGAAAGAACTAAAAACACAACCAAGTATTGAACAATTCGAACCATTAGGCTAGACCCGTAGCTCAGTCTGTGGAGCAAATACTGCTGTGCGAGGGGTCACGGGTTCGATTCCCGGCTAGAGGTGGGAATTTTTCTCTAACCAAGATTAATCCCTGTTCTCCTCAGAGTCTGGAAGTATGAATGAGAGTGTGGATGAGTGTATGATTTAATGATTAAAAAAAACCACAGAGGTGCAAGAAACCCAACGACAAGCATTACACGAGTTAACACCATTGCCAATAGGCAATAAGTTCTAAAAAGAATCTGATATGTTACACTCACATGACTTTCTCTACTCTTGTACAAACTATTTTTACAAACGCCTATTCTCCATATGCTTCATGTTAATCGAGATGTTAATCCTATTGCTAATTTTCTTGTAGATGCAAGGGGAATTGGTAGGTTTTAAGCTATAGTCAAATATTTTAAGAGGTGGTTGCTATATGGAGTATTCCATTCTCTTTGCATTACCAGGACAAAAAAACTGAATAACGAATTTGAGAAAAGTATAAGTACTGAAAAATTTAAGGGAATAACAAGCAATATCTCGTAAATGGTTCACTCAACAAAAAAAATATAAATGCCATAAATTGTGTATTTTAACGGGATCTACATTTTTTGTGCAGTAATATTTTGTCTATCTCTTATGGTTTACCAGTTATGCAAAAGTCGCTCACAATGAAGAATACTTTTGGAGACATTCCCAGAAAATTCAAGATATACATTTTATTTGTCATGAAAGTATCTTAAATATATGATATTTTAATCAAAAAAGTTAGAGGCACTTTTGAGAAAATTAAGATTTTCGAAAAATGTTCCATGTAAAGGGTACTCTGGGGATGAGGGATTTTCTTGAAAACCTTCATATCGCATCTCTGGAAGATACTGGAGCTAAATACCAAGTTTGGTGTTTATCAGACTGTTCGTTTCTGAGTTATGCTGTTCACAGACACACACACACACACACACACACACACAGACATGTTTCCAAAAATGCTTTTTTTGGATTCAGGGGGTCTCAAAACATGTATTTCTGGTGAAATCTCGGTATCGAATTTTTGGGTGGAATGCAATACTTCCCCTACTTACTATACGTAGTAGAGAAAGTAAAAAAGAAAAGGCCACCGATAAGACCAATGTAGTAAAAATGGAACTTAAAAAAAATCTAACCATTAGTAACGGGTATCTTGGAAATAACTTACAGCACAAAAAGGTCATTTTAAAGAAATTGTGTTTTTAAAGAAATGTACATTTTGTGTAGTACGTCTTCGTATATCGCTTAACATAGTTCCAGTTATACAAAATTTCTTCCAAATGATGAGGATTACACAGGCTACTGCCAGAAAATTCAAGATATACGTTTTATTTTTCATGTAAATATCTTTAATAATTAGTATTTTAATCAAATTCAACAGAGCCATTTTTTAAAAATCGAAAATTTCGAAAAATGTTTCATGTAAAGGATAGTTTGGGGTGGGTGATTTTCTTGAAAACCTTCGGGCCGCATCATTGGAAGGTACTAAACTCAAATACCAATTTTGGTATTTTTTGGTATTTAACCCACTTTCCGTTTTTGAGTTATACTGTTCACAGACAGATGGACAGACACACACACATGGACATAGTTCCAAAAATACTTTACTTGGATTCAGGGCACCTCAAAAAATGTGTTTACAGTGAAATCTCGGTATCAAATTTTTGGGTGGAATACAATACTTCCCCTACTTACTATACGTAGTAGATAAAGTAAAAGTATAAATATTTGAAAATTCAAATCAAACACAAAGAGTACCTCGGGAATGGTTAACGCTATAAAAATTTTATTTGCACATAAATTGTGTGTTTTAATGAAGTAGGGGAAAGGTCCCTATATTGAACCACTTGAGCCTAAATAGTAAATAATAATTATAATTTCAAATCAAAATTTTCAGAAACACCAGCGTTAAAGTGACAAATCCTTGCGCTATGAATATCCTCAACACAATTTAAAATTAATACAACTACCAATTAAATAACATTTAAAAAGTGAGATGGTGTAAATCGGTTCAAATTAGGAACGTGGTCCTTATATTGAACCACCCGTGTCTTAAAATGAACCACATACTTTTAAGTTTAAAAGTATCTTATTAATAAAAATACACATATTTTATTGTACATTCAAAACAAATATGTTATCAGCAACAAAATCAGAGTCCAAAATTGTAATAAGCATAGCAATTTCCCCGAACATTTTCAATTTTTATATAATGACAGTCACTTGGTTTTGGAATCGGTATTATTTGCAAATATAGAGCTTTTACTAATTTTTACTCTCATACAAAACAGTCAAATTATATACAGCCTTCACAATAAAACACTTTCCTCTTGGCACTAAATTTTGCACACTTTTGGTGCAGCCATATGCTACAACTCATACACTGGATCATTCCATCATTTCAGACGTCATAATTCACATGTTCATGTCATCCACTGTTTTTAACATGATTTTTTTAACTTAGCATATTATGTGGATATTTATTCACACGATATACTATTCGCAGTTGAGCAATCCTAGAACTTCAATAGGTTTCCTAAATTGGACCAGTTCAATATAGGGTTCAAACAGTGGTTCAATTTACGAGCCACGCCATTTTGGAAGCTTTAGCATCTATGTGACAAGGAGAGACCCTGCTTGAAAAAACGTGTGCATGAATATTGTTGATAAATAAAACTTCATAACATGTAATATATAGATCATCTCAAACTTGCCTAATTGGTCGTAAAAGCTTAGCTAGATGAATCAAATATTACTTCTGAAGCACCAAAAACACACAACACTTCATACAACTGAAACCTCAGCTCAGAATGCAAAGTCAACAACTCCAAGCATTCATAACTGTACACGCTACGCTTCTGCTAGGATTATGGTGCCATCTGTCGAACAGTTTTACAAACATCGGAGCGGTTCAATTTAAGAGGCGGTTCAAATTAGGGACCTTTCCTCTATACAATTTTATTTCGTGTATCTCCTACGTCTGTTATACAAAAGTCATTCTAGATTGTTGAGGTCTTCATGAGCTATTATTCCCAGAAAATGCAAGACAAAGATTTTATTTATGCTGCAAAATATATTAAACATGTTGCATTTTAATAAAATTTATTAGGGCCATTTTTAAGAAGATATAAAATAACGAAACGTTTCTTATGTAAAAAGTAGTTTAGGGTAGCGGGGATTTTCTTGAAACCCTTCTTCGCATCATGTCGCAGCATCCTTTGAGGACGCTGAATTTAAATACCAATTTTGGCATTTAACCGACTTTTGATTTTTGAGTTATGCTGTTCACAAACACACACACACACACACAAATCAATTAGGAATAAATCTCAATTAGGAATTTTTGGGTGGAATGCAACACTTCCTCTTTTTACTATATAGATAAGCAGTAGAGAAAGTAAAAGGCAAAATCGAATCTCACGTGAAAATGCCATGTGATGAAAACTTGGGATTCAAAATTTTGCACATTATCCCTCGTGTATAGCTATTTACAATCGAAGATTAAATTTTGTGTGCAGTGAAACTTTTCCTGGAAAAAAATAATAAAGCATGTACACCTTTAATTTTCTAAAAGTGAACCATGCATTAAATTACTAAATCCCAAAACTATAATTGATGTAAAACAAGGCTTTTAGATTTCTTTATCAACCCTCAAAGAATGTATACTATAAATCTGAAAGAAATTACAAAATTGTATCAAGGGAAATATTTAAAGTGGCAAAAATGTAAGAAAATCAAGCTTTAACATCTCACGCGCTATTTGCACGCATTTTGGCATTTAAATGGCCGGAAAGCCAAATCCGCAGTTAGTTCCTGATTCTACAATGTTTGAGGACTTTCATGGACAATTAAATACAACGTGTTTTTATGTTGTGCAAAATTCAACATCGGATACCCTTAATAATTCCTAATTTTAATATACCTCCCTCCCATAATTGTCCCATATTTTAGAAAATTACGTTATGGGAGCGATTGGCCATTGTAAAATTATCGTACTGCTCAATAGTTTTGTCTTTCTGAGCTTATATCGAATCTCAAAACACAACTATGGATTTGCTTTGCATATATCCTGTTTTTATTTAGTGTTGTCTAATGCAATGCAGTATCACTTTATCTGTGCAAACTCAGCCTTGCACCCGGATCTCGATTCATTGAGAATTGGACTTAGTAGAAGTTAAGAGTTAACATTTGGAAAAGAAGAAATCACAACATGAAGCTTCTAAATTCCGTATTTCTCTTGTTGGAGGCTCAGCAAGCATCTTGTTGTAAGAATAGTTCAAGACACAGTGTTTCTTTAAATTAGATTTATTTTTATTTTTAATAATTTACTTGTTTATAATTCGAGCTATAAGAATTAGTCTCCCTGATTCTTCTTACATCTAGGGTAACGTACATGTCTTCTAAAATTATTCTTTCTTTCTTCAGATTTGAGTAATACGCCTCTTATATTATTACTTTATCCAAATGTCAAATGAGCTTATCAAAAATGAAACGGGTAAGCTTTGGATAAACAGAAATAATATATGAAAAGGATCCTGGAAAGACGAGTTAGAATGGACGACTTGGATACTTAGGATTTGTGAGCATTAACAAGAGAGGAGGGTTCTTTTGAAAGTGAAGTTTTGGTGTGACTGTTAGAGAGATCTGCATTAAATGTTCGTAGTAACTTGGAAAGAGAAGATGGATCAGATTAAGAGTTTCATGGATATTACAAATGTTATAACTAAAGGTGCCTTACAGTGTTGTAATTGCAGTTCACAGATCAAAAGAAAGCTTCAATAGAGTGAGAAGTTAGGGGAGGTTATCTGCTCACGTTGATTTTTTACTATGCATGTCTTCCTCTGCGCCAGATGGAATCGTAACGAGTTTATCTGCTCCCGTTGATTGTTTACTACTGCACGCCTTCCTTTGCGCCAGATGGAATCGAAACGAGTTTATCTACTCCCGTTTATTATTTACCTCTGCATGCCTTCCTCTGCGCCAACCGGAATCGAAACGAGATTATCTGCTCCCGTTTATTGTTTACCTCTGCATGCCTTCCTCTGCGCCGAATGGAATCGAAACGAGTTTATCTACTCCCGTTTATTGTTTACCTCTGCATGCCTTCCTCTGCGCCAAACGGAATCGAAGCGAGTTTATCTACTCCCGTTTATTGTTTACCTCTGCGTGCCTTCCTCTGCGCCAAACGTAATCGAAACGAGATTATCTGCTCCCGTTTATTGTTTACCTCTGCATGCCTTGCTCTGCGCCAGATGGAATTGAAACGAGTTTATCTACTCTCGTTCATTGTTTACTACTGCACGCCTTCCTTTGCGCCAGATGGAATCGAAACGAGTTTATCTGCTCCCGTTGATTGTTTACCTCTGCATGCCTTCCTCTGCGCCAAACGGAATCGAAACGAGTTTATCTACTCCCGCTTATTGTTTACCTCTGCATGCCTTCCTCTGCGCCAAACGGAATCGAAACGAGATTATCTGCTCCCGTTTATTGTTTACTTCTGCATGCCTTGCTCTGCGCCAGATGGAATCGAAACGAGTTTATCTACTCCCGTTCATTGTTTACTACTGCACGCCTTCCTTTGCGCCAGATGGAATCGAAACGAGTTTATCTACTCCCGTTCATTGTTTACTACTGCACGCCTTCCTCTGCGCCAAACGGAATCGAGACGGGTTTATCTACTCCCGTTGATTGTTTACTACTGCACGCCTTCCTCTACGCCTGATGGAATCGAAACGCGTTTATCTGCTCCCGTTGATTGTTTACCTCTGCATGCCTTCCTCTGCGCCAAACGGAATCGAAACGAGTTTATCTACTCCCGCTTATTGTTTACCTCTGCATGCCTTCCTCTGCGCCAAACGGAATCGAAACGAGATTATCTGCTCCCGTTTATTGTTTACTACTGCACGCCTTCCTTTGCGCCAGATGGAATCGAAACGAGTTTATCTACTCCCGTTGATTGTTTACCTCTGCATGCCTTCCTCTGCGCCAAACGGAATCGAAACGAGTTTATTTACTCCCGCTTATTGTTTACCTCTGCATGCCTTCCTCTGCGCCAAACGGAATCGAAACGAGATTATCTGCTCCCGTTTATCGTTTACTTCTGCATGCCTTGCTCTGCGCCAGATGGAATCGAAACGAGTTTATCTACTCCCGTTCATTGTTTACTACTGCACGCCTTCCTTTGGGCCAGATGGAATCGAAACGAGTTTATCTACTCCCGTTCATTGTTTACTACTGCACGCCTTCCTCTGCGCCAAACGGAATCGAGACGGGTTTATCTACTCCCGTTGATTGTTTACTACTGCACGCCTTCCTCTGCGCTAGATGGAATCGAAACGAGTTTATCTGCTCCCGTTGATTGTTTACCTCTGCATGCCTTCCTCTGCGCCAAACGGAATCGAAACGAGTTTATCTACTCCCGCTTATTGTTTACCTCTGCATGCCTTCCTCTGCACCAAACGGAATCGAAACGAGATTATCTGCTCCCGTTTATTGTTTACCTCTGCATGCCTTGCTCTGCGCCAGATGGAATCGAAACGAGTTTATCTACTCCCGTTCATTGTTTACTACTGCACGCCTTCCTTTGCGCCAGATGGAATCGAAACGAGTTTATCTACTCCCGTTCATTGTTTACTACTGCACGCCTTCCTCTGCGCCAAACGGAATCGAGACGGGTTTATCTACTCCCGTTGATTGTTTACTACTGCACGCCTTCCTCTGCGCCAGATGGAATCGAAACGAGTTTATCTGCTCCCGTTGATTGTTTACCTCTGCACGCCGTCCTTTGCGCCAGATGGAATCGAAACGACTTTATCTGCTCCTGTTCATTGCTTACTTCTGCATGCCCTCCTCTGCGCCAAACGGAATCGAGACGGGTATATCTACTCCCGTTGATTGTTTACTACTGCACGCCTTCCTCTGCGCCAGATGGAATCGAAACGAGTTTATCTACTCCCGTTCATTGTTTACTACTGCACGCCTTCCTTTGCGCCAAACGGAATCGAAACTAGTTTATCTACTCCCGTTAATAATTTGTTTATTACTGCGTGACTTCCTCTGCGCCAAACAGAATCGAAACGAGTTTATCTACTCCCGTTAATAATTTATTTATTACTGCGTGACCTCTGCGTGAGTTCCTCTCCGCCAAACGGAATCGAAGCGAGTTTATCTACTCCCGTTAATAATTTGTTCATTACTGCGTGACTTCCTCTACGCCAGATGGAATCTAAACGAGTTTATCTACTCCCGTTAATAATTTGTTTATTACTGCGTGACTTCCTCTGCGCTAGATGGGATCGAAACGAGTTTATCTACTCCCATTATTATTTTGTTTACTACGGCAGGCCTGCTGCCTGTTTACTCCTGCATGCCTTAGTCCGTTTACTACGGCATGCTGTGTTACCTGTTGTGGAGGGATTCGGATGCGTCAAACAGAATCGAGATGAGTATCTGGTCCCATTGACATCCTGTTTGCTATTTAAGTATAGTAGTCGGGCCATTTCGGAATAACGCTAGTTTGGTGGCACTGTTATCGTGTTTACATTCAAATCGCCCTTTTTCGCTATACAGTACAGGTATAGTTGCTGCGTTGGTCGCAAGTAAACAATGCTAAAGATACATTTCCTGAGTAGTAATGTTGTGCTGTGACTTATTTGGTTGGTAACCCTGACTGAGTGTGTATATGTTTGCATGAGGAGAATAGGAAATATTTACGAACTGCATTCTTGTCGTCTACGGACTGTATTTTTAATTTTTAGGCTTCGATCATTTGAGGTCACCTTGAAGGTTTTCCGGGATATTTTAATCAGGCTTTGACGTGAATGCGGGTATCTCGCCATGAAATATCATCGGTAGAGCGCAGGCATGGAAAGCCGAGGTTCGAGTTCCGGCTGAGGAAATGGATTTTCCAAATCTGATTAAACTTTACAAAAAGTATATTTATTTACACATTAATCTAGCAACCAGGAAAACAGCTTATCAAGCAATCAATCGGTATTAACAATATTATCACTGCATTCAATAAAAAATTCTAATTTAATAGTACGCAATATAGGACTTAACAACAGCTTGTGTGATATTCATTAAGTAACCAATCTTTACGCCTCATGTGCTTTTGCTCATTTATGTCAAGTATAAGCATTAGTATAATAAATGTATGCAAATGGACTTCGAAGGAAAAGGGTGGTCACGCAGCTTTGATTTAATGGCCATTATAAACAGTTATAGCTTATTTGCTTCCTTTTCTATTTGTAGCCTTGTCCAGTAAGGGTCCCCATGTGTTTAGGCGTAATGGACAATACATGAATGTATTCCAGATTAGTTATCTACATAAAATTGCCTACCATTTTACGGTCGTTTCGATTATTTTTATTGCTGAACACTGAAAAGAATATGCTCTGTACAGATTTTAGAAAGCAATTAAACTTAGAAGGGTAAAACATGTACACATATTTTAATAATGATTTCCTATACTCCTTTTCAATTCCACGTTGAGCTGTACCATCCATATGTAGTATTGTGTTATTTCCACAGATGTCAGTAGTTGGAAATTTGTTTTAGCAACCATGTGGCCAAGACAAGGTTCTACAAACAACACAAAAGACAAAGAAATTCTTGACTTTCGGACAACGCAAGATGACTCTGAATTTCCTGCATGTTCCCCTGACAAAATCCCCCGGACGTTTATCTGTGGGTAATCCAAAAGATGTGCAGTGTCGGAGGAAACCAGTTACATAGCTGAACTCCCGAAGAGCCTGAAATGGCATATGAACACTACATAGTCAACGTTGATCCTGCAGTAGTTAAATTACAAGTGTCTGGATATAAACAGTGAGTATTTTGAGCATGTTATATTATTACAGAAGTTACCAACAAAAAAGAAAGAAAGAAAATAAAAACAGGAACTTAAAATTCACCTTTAGTGTCTTTTTAGTACACGGTCTCTAAAACAGCTGCTTGCGGACTGTTAACACGCCGAAAAATAGTACTTTAGCGGCGTAATACAAAAAATCTGATGTGTTACACTCGCATGACTTTCCCTACTCTTGTACAAATATTTTTACAAACGCTTATTCTCCATATGCTTCATCTTAATCGAGATGTTAATCTTATTGCTAATTTTCTTGTAGATGCAAGGGGAATTGGTAGGCTTTAAGCGATAGTCAAATATTTTAAGAGCTGGTTGCTATGTGGAGTATACCATTCTCTTTGCATTACCAGGACATAAAAAAATGAATAACGAATTTGAGAAAAAATATAAGTATTGGAAAACTTAAGGGAATAAGCAATATCTCGAAAATGGTTCACCCAACAAAAAAAAAAGTATATGACATAAATTGTGTATTTTAACGCGATCTACATTTTTTGTGCAGTAAAATTTTGTCTATCTCTTATGGTTTACTTTATGCAAAAGTTGTTCACAATGAAGAATACTTTTGGAGACATTCCCAGAAAATTCGAGATATACATTTCATTTGTCATGAAAATATCTTAAGCATATGATATTTTAATCAAAATCTTTAGAGTCATTTTTGAGAAAATTAAATTTTTCGAAAAATTGTTTCATGTAAAGGGTAATCTGGGGTGGGATTATTTTCTTGATAGCCTTCGTGTCGTATCTCTGGAAGGTACTGAACCTAAATACCAAGTTTGGTGTTTATCCGACTGTTCGTTTCTGAGTTATGCTGTTCACAGACACACACACGGACATGTTTCCAAAATTTTTTTTTTTTTGGATTCGGGGGGTCTCAAAAAATGTATTTCCGGTGAAGTCTCGGTATCGAATTTTTGGGTGGAATACAATACTTCCCCTACTTACTATACGTAGTAGAGAAAGTAAAAATCCAGATGGCAGTGACCAGTCATACCAACTTTAACAGGGTTTTAAACAAAGTACTTAATCATAAAACAAGAAATATAAGCCAACATTGTTTTTAGTGTTAAGATTAAAAAATTAAGTTGAATTTTATTTATGGGCGCTCTTTAACTGCTGTGGTCCTTAGCGTCCCATTCTATATTCGGTGGGAAAGACCGGTAATTTTGCACAGAAACCTCTTTATCAGACTTGAAGCTCTTTTACGTGCCGTAAATTTAAGACACGGGATCACCGGCTTTACTTCCCTTCCGAAGGAAGCCATGTTAAGGATTTTTACGCCCCAAAAAAACCATCGGGCGGGTTTGAAGCCGTGACCTCGGGAACTAGTGGCTAGCGTGGTAACCACTACACCACGGAGGACGACAATGAAGGTGTGCGGGACACTTGCACTCAATCACCCTTATACTTGAGTACAAACTGGTTTCTCACTAATTACCTTCCTAACTGCCCAGGACAAAGTTGAAGTTTCCAATCTTTCTCCATGCAAAGTATAGAAATTGCGTTATTCCATATAGTAATTATTATTATTAATGAAGAGAGTCTCAGCCGAATAATGTCCTTGCCACTAAACACCACGTGGAATTAGTCTCTTTGAGTTTCCCTGTTGGTTTTATAAATGCGTTACAAAACAAACATTTCCGTGGATATACCTAGTTAGTTTTATATTTTTCTTAAGCTTCAGGATTTTCATTTTTTGTTTTGTTCGAGAAGAATCGTCAGTTTTTATGTACAATATTTACAACCTGGTATGCTTCTTCCTTCAACAGGGTTGAGATATTACTGCATATTTTTATACCTAGGGAATCGCTTTAAGGAAATGCATGAGTTTTCCAGTTTTATCAATGATTCATCAATGAACGGATCAGATTTTATTGTTGATTTTTTCCGTTTCTTGCCCTCAAGATTGAGATTTTTTCTATTGCATGTGTGCAAATGGTATTCAGAATCTTCCGAAAGGTGTTTATTAATGTGTATGTTCTCGAAACTAGACTGCTTACCTTCGATGCTATCCTTTAGAGACGTTATTAGTTCTATGCCGTTTGTCTGAGCAATTCCATAAAACTCTCGTTTGTCGTCCTCCAACCATTCCTTCACAAAGTAATCATAGAAACTTCGAAGCTTTTTATTTTCAGGTGTGCTTTCCTGGATGCATAGCCAAGCATCACCGATCATGTTTAAAGGTACGTGTGCTAAGCAGCACATATACGAATATGAAGCCAAATATCTTCATTTTCCGTATATTTGTAACCAACCCAAGTTCCTGCACTATCCTCCACAAGCATTGGTTGAAATGGTAATTGCAACCACAAATCTTCACTGATTGGAACAAATTATTTATTGACTGATTGATAGCGTCTCAAAGTCAACAACCACTGTCTTTGGACCCCGCGATTGTCATTGTGTAAAAGCAAATTTTCTCCATTGCTCATTGTTAATAATTGTTGAGAGAGAGTTACATCTTCTGCAAGAGCTGGATCTTGTAATACACCAAAGTGTTTCCTCCGAATGCGATGCAGCACCTGCTTACTGCTTATCTGTGTTGGTAAAGCAGTTCGCAATTGAATAGTTTTCCAAATTCTTCCGTATATATTACTTTCTCTACTACGTATAGTAAGTAGGGGAAGTATTGCATTCCACCCAAAAATTCGATACAGAGATTGCACCGGAAATACATGTTTTGAGGCCTCCTGAATCCAAAAAGGTATTTTTGGAAACATGTCCGTGTGTGGGTCTGTGTGTCTGTCTGACTGTGAACAGCATAACTCAGAAACGAACAGTCGGATAAACACCAAACTTGGTATTTAAGTTCAGCATCTTCCAGAGATGCGACACGAAGGTTTTCAAGAAAATTCCCCCACCCCAGATTACCCTTTACCTGCAACATTTTTCGAAAATTTTCATTTTCTCAAAAATGGCTCTAACGATTTTTAATATAATATACCATAGGTTTAAGACGTTTTTATGGTAAATGAATTGTATATCTCGAATTTTCTGGGAATGTCTCCAAAAGTATTTTTCATTGTGAACGACTTTTGCATAACTGGTAAACCATAAGAGATAGACAAAATTTTACTGCACAAAAAATGTAGAGCGCGTTAAAATACACAATTTATGTCATATACATTTTTGTTGTTGAGTGAACCATTTTCGAGATATTGCTTGTTATTCCCTTAAATTTTCCAATACTTATACTTTTTCTCAAATGGGGATTCGTTATTCATTTTTACTTTCTCTATTACGTATAGTAAGTAGGGGAAGTATTGTATTCCACCCAAAAATTCGATATAGAGATTTCACCGGAAATACATGTTTTGAGACCCCCTGAATCCAAAAAAGGCATTTTTGGAAACATGTCCGTGTGTGTGTCTGTGTGTGTGTGTGTGTGTGTGTGTGTGTGTGTGTGTGTGTCTGTCTGTCTGTGAACAGCATAACTCAGAAACGAACAGTCGGATAAACACCAAACTTGGTATTTAGGTTCAGTATCTTCCAAGGATGCGACACGAAGCTTTTCAAGAAAATCCCCCCACCCCAGATTACCCTTTACATGGAAGATTTTTCGAAACTTTTAATTTTCTCAAAAATGGCTCTAACGATTTTGATTAAAATATCATATGTTTAAGATATTTTTATGACAAATAAAATGTATATCTTGAATTTCCTGGGAATGTCTCCAAAAGTATTCTTCATTGTGAACGACTTTTGCATAACTGGTAAACCATAAGAGATAGACAAAATTTTACTACACAAAAAATGTAGATCGTGTTAAAATACACAATTTATGTCATATGCATTTTTGTTGTTGAGTGAACCATTTTCGAGATATTGCTTGTTATTCCCTTAAATTTTTCAATACTTATTTTCTCAAATGGGAATTCGTTATTCATTTTTTTGTCTTGGATATGCAAAGAGTATTAATCTGTGGCAAACAGAATGGTGCTGCACCTAGCAACCAGCTATTAAGAGATATGTCTGTGCTTATATTGCCCTTACAAACACAAAACAAGGGGAACATATTAGGCCTTAAGCGATGGTTAAATATTTTTAGAACTGGTCGCTATGTGTAAAATGTAATTGTCTTTGCATGTCAAAAGATCGTTTATGCAAATGTTTATCTCGATTAATACGAAATAGATGGAGAATAAGAGTTTGTAAAAATAGTTTGTGCAAGAGTAGGGAAAGTCATGTGAGTGTAGCATATCAGATTTTTATTTAAATAGATTGATGGGATTTCCTCGCGTGCTTTCTGGCGTTAGTCATTAGTTTCCGAACTTCATTGGCTGCAACATCCGGAGCACATATATGCAGCTGTTCTCCCAAAATAGCGTTGTTTTTTTTTGTTGAAACACGTCCTTTGCCATTTTTCTTCTTGTAGTTTACACAGCGCCAATAAGTGATGTATTCGTTGTTCTTATGATTTATTATATACTGATAACCGTTGTACATCAATAATTGTTTACCCTTGCTAGTTTCGGTGAACTCCACGAAATCTAAAGAGAACACAGAGAGAACAACAGCGCAAAAATGAACTTCAATCTATTACGACTGAGGAATTAAGATTATCTAACAAGGCCAGTTTCTGGTAACAACAGGGGATGATTTACCCCCTCTACTGTCTCCTAATTAATGGTCCACCTTCAAGCAATAATGGTTTCTCAGTACCAGAATCTGAGTGCAAATATCACTAAATTGTATCATAGTACAGCTCTCGCGGAGGGTAAGTGTCACAGATTCCAACGAAACTGTTGAAATGAGGCTCAAATGGACCCTAGAGCTATGTTACGCGACATTGGTCTTCTCAGGATAAGGTAACACCCCGAAAATCACCTTGTCCAGGTAACTCCCCCTAACCGAGATTCGAACTTGGGACTTGTTGAAAGTGAAGTAGACACACCACAAAGGTTAGCATCTGAAAAATTGAAACACAACGTATCAATAGTGGGTAATATATCGGTCGGAGTTTTGCGTAAAGATTATTCGCCTTACCTTACCAGTTGCGACATCGCGACCTTCTGGCGCTCTGATTCATCATTATTTCCATGCCTGACACAATTTACCAACGCTCTTATTCATTGTTGAAAAAGGCATGAGATGAAAAATGGAAGTCAAATGTATCAAATATGTATGAAGAGATCCGTGTCTCATTTAAAATGTGCTGCTAAATATGCAAGACTTAGAAAAGTAATATCGTAGGCAACACGACCTTTGAGGATGCTTTGACGAACCCTGGAGACTTTTGTCAGTTTGATCGAGACAAACAATACTGAATTATAAAATTAATATAAACATGTAGGTTAGTTTGTTTCACATTAATAAATTATATTGTGACACAACTGGTGTAGTCCGAGTCTTCGCAGTATGTCCTTCGGCTCCGGCTGCACGGTTGAATTGTTGGAGAGATAAAGAGGGAAGCGCTTTCGCCCGGGGTAAATTCCAGAAGCGTTATCGAGGATCTAAGAATCTTTCTGGATAATACCTCCCCACCTTCCGCGGACTCTCTCGTAGCCCCTGCGACTATATATCGGCGAACGTGCTCGCGACCCACGGGGTTATTATGAGTTTAAGCGCTGTGTGCTATTCTGCGAGCGATAAAGACAAGTCTAGAAGAGGAGTCATGTGTTTGAACGTTAGTAGCGACCGGAGGAAAGAAGAGTGGTGTTCATAGCTAGCGAGCGACCGGAAGAGAGAAGACGAGTCCTGTGTTCGGCAATCTAGTGATTTTGAGAGAGTGGAGGCTGCTTCGCGCGTTTTATTGCAACGATACACGCAAGAAAACAAGAGCGAAGTGGCAGTGAAAATCGAACTAAATCCAAATATTTATATTACTCAATGAATTGTTTTGAGTATAAAAATATGTATAGAAGTTTCACTGTGTTCTTTCAGATCCACCAGGAATTTGTTGATTTTTCTCAAGACAGGTGAAGAGAGATATCCTGCCCTTGCGGCGCGAAAAGGGTTGACAGGACGTTGTTGCTGTAAGTTGAAAGGGGAAAGTAAATTACACTAAGGCTGTTTCGCACTCCACGTCTTTTGAATTGCGTTAAGAATATGAAGTTCTTCATGTAGGATGCATTTATTGGAGGGGGACACCTCGCGCATTGCGACCATTTTCGTCTATTGGCTACATCCCCCGGGAGGCAGGGATGAGGCGAAGGAGCCGGAGGAGGTCCCATGTCCACAAGCATACAGGCCTGAGACATGCAGAAGTACCTAATATTTCCAGTTTGAACACCCGCGCACCAGAGAGCGAGGAATTCTCAACGCAGCGGCGGGACAGCGCTCACTCTGGCGAACACGGTGAGAAATCTTTCCAATGCGCATGCATCCACGCCATTTGCCTGGTACATCCCGAACGCGGGTCCTGAGCCATCCCGCTTGGCGATCTTCTTCATAGTAAGGAGGGGCGTCCAATAAGTAAGTTTTCCTATTTTGTAATAAACATTACACACAGTTGATCATGTTGAATTAACTTTATTTATATTGTACAATCCTTTTGTTACTTTTCTGCATAGTCAACATGTCTTTACAAGCATTTTTGGGGATGTGACATACGTTTTTCCAAGCCAGTGTTGTACAAGGTCGCGTCTGTGCTCGCAACCAGCTGTTCACTGGTTTGACTTCATCATCGGTGTTAAAAAGTGCTTACCTTTGAGTTGGAGGAACATGTGAAAATCACTTGGGTTAAGCTCCGGTGAATACGGAGGATACGAGAAAACTTCCAAGTTGAATCTTGACCCAGGCGGAGCTCAGAAGATTCAACTGGGAAGTTTTCTCGCATCCTCCATATTCACCAGATCTTTTTCCAAGTGATTTTTACATGTTCCCCTGACTCATGCGTTATCATGGAGGTAAGCACTTTAACACCGTGACGAAGATCAATCAGAAGTGAACAGCTGGTTGCAAGCACAGGACCCGACCAGGTACAACACTGGCTTGGAAAAACTTGAGTCACGTCACCAAAAATGCTTGGAAAAACATGTTGACTATGTAGAAAAGTAACAGAAGGATTTACAATATAAATAAAATTAATTCAACATGATCATTTGCGTGTAATGTTTTTTACAAAATAGGGAAACTAACTTATTGGACGCCCCTCGTAATAAACCTAGCATTTTTTTGACCTAATACAGCATCAGTTGTTTCCAAAGTCTAAGCAGCTGATATGCCGTAGCAGTTAAAGTCCATAATGTTTCATACATTTTTTTGTGACTCAATTAGCTGCAATTATCTAACAATGTGTTATTCGGAAATAATCAGTGAACAACCTAAAGTAACTGTGTGGAATATATTAGTTGTGTTTCGTATTTCCTGAACCATCTGTTTAAATAATTGTGACATAACATGTAGATATCGAATTTCCTAACACACTGCTGCGATATGTGTTTCCGTACTTATTCTTGCCAGAGACACGTTATTATACAAGTTAAGTCGCATAAAATGTTTACAGCATCTCATAAAGCGAGCTCCAGCTTACATTCACCTCTTCTGCCTTTGTATTATTTTTCACAAAGCCATCTCGTCGCTTCGCTCTGACATCCAAAGAGAACGTCCGTCATACCAGAAATAAAAAAGTGGTTCTGGCCGTGCTGTGGGAATTTCTGGTCTTTATGGAGAATAGATTCCTATTTCCTTTATTATATCCCTGGCTACACAAGAAATGTAATTCATTAATGGAACTGCACACAAAGGAGTGGCATAGCGAGCTGAGTCAGACAATCAAGTGCAATGCTATCGTACGAGTTGGCCGGTCGCGCGGCCACTAACTTCAGCTTGTCTCAAGGAAAATACGCAGTACCTTATAACACAACTCTGGAATAGTTTTAGAAAAATATTCTTTCACCCGGATCACTTCAGCTTCGAAATAGAGTAATCTCTCTCCTAATATTTTCCTACAGTTCTTCTAATGTGGTTTACCCCATTCACTTTTTTTTTCCAAGTTCCTCTATAAATAAGAATCGCATCTTGTGAGATCCAGGGATAGTGCAGGACCTAACCCTGTATTAATTACCTGTCCTTTCTTTAAAGAAAAATCTGCATGAAATGTACTAACCTTTCAGCTTTATGTGCGGTGAAATATCTGCAAATATACTGGTCCTTAATCCTACACGTATTTACCGCGCACCAGACTTAGATGTGTTGTCCTCCGTGGTGTAGTGCTTACCATGCTAGCCTCTAGTTCCCGAGGTCGCGGGTCCCGGGGGAGGGCGATGGATTTTTTTCGGGCGTAAAAATCCATAGCATGGCTTCCTTCGGGAGGGAAATAAGAGTGGTCCCGTGTGTAGATTTACGACACGTAAAAGAACCTCAAGCCTTATAAAGAGGCCTCTGAGCAAAATTAAGGGTCTTTCATGCTCAATATAGAAGGAGCAGAGCAGTTAAAGAGCATACATAAATAAAACTCAATTTAATTTAATTTAGACTCAATTTTTTTGTCACGTAATGCGGAAAACAAATTGAGTTTTATTTATGGACGCTCTTTAACTACCCATTCTATATTGGGGCTGAAACACCGGTAATTTTGCTCATAGGCCTCTTTATCAGACTTGAGGCTCTTTTACGTGCCGTAAATCTACAACACGGGACCACAGGCTTTACTTCCCTTCCGAAGGAAGCCCTACTAAGGATTTTTATCGCCTCCGTAGGGTTTGAACCCGCAACCTCGGGAGTCATGTAATGGGGTTTTCTATACTAAATCGGGTTTCTCCAATTATTTTGCGCCAAAACATGGCCGTGTGCATGTCCCATGCTTTCTCAGAGATTGTTGAATTTGTATCAAATTAATATTCCTAAAAGCCAGTTACAAAAATTTATCCAACTCTAGTTATCACATAGCAACAGTGGTCTTGCATGGTTTCAGTTTTAAAAAATTGGTATCTCGTCACGCAGAAGCCGTTGAAACTGCAATTTCCTGTGCAACTAAGGCAGAGAGTTTTGAGAATGTTTTAATCGTCCTCAGTTATTTCTGCTCAGTAAATACGCGCCGCTTTACCCTAAGCTTATGGACAGGATAGGGTAGGATAGGACTAAAAGCGGAGGGGGACTCAGCACCTCGATATACGCAGATCTTGTGCCCCCGGGAGGGAGGGAGGGATGAGATAAAGGAGACAGAGGGTGGCCGGAGCAGTAAGCACGACAGACAGAGGGCAGAGTCCCTACCATTTACAGATTCGAGCTCCCGGTGGTGGCTGATGCAGCCGGCTCTCCTCCTCCCTGTAGGCTTACACATCCCCTGAGGGGCCCGGATCCGGAAACCGCTCGCATCCTGGGGGACGAAGGTTCCTCAGAACATCCTTTTCCCCTGCTATGCACACGCCGAGACCTCCCGCCGACACATGCAACCCTAAAAGAAACCAAGCAGATGAAAGATGAAGTGAAATGAGAATGGAGATGAAATGGAGGGACGAGAAATTCGGGGAATGTAACGATCCTTCCTAGCATTCACCCCCGGGGAAACCCCCGAAAAAAACCATGGGTCAGGAAGGTCGACCACGGGAATCGAACCCACGACCTCCCGAATGCGGGCCACAAACGTTACCGCCCGAGTCATCCCGCTCTATAAGCTTATCGGTAATCGAACACTTTTCTCCAATATTTATTTACCTACAAGTTTTCGCAGGCTTTTCTGCTTAGAGGACACACACCTGTTAGTTTTCTTATAAATTATCTTCTCGCTTTCCTGTAAGATGATGTGACCGCATAAGAACAGCAGTTCATAAAATCCTTTGTTGTAATGCATTACTATCCCTAAACATAAAATCAGAAATACTTGTAACACGTAAACACTAAAACTTCCGAAACTCGACACAAATTTTGGTGAGTCTGAGGAATGAAGAAAAATAAACGAAGATCGCAAGGTGATGTGCACAGTTACGGAGGTCCGGCCAACTCGTACGTGAGAAGCCTGTAGAACTCTCGCTGTGTTTCTCGTCGCACAAGCATGCTGAATGGGGCATGCAGCACAAGCAACAAGAGTCACAGAATCTCTTTGTTTTCGTCCTGGAGAGCAGCTGATTCTCAGCTAAGGAGAAGATCATGGCTAAATGTTAGCCCGGGAATGCCGAATTCCTTCTCCATTCTCATTCACAGAACAAAAAAGTTACGAAAATAACGCTCGTTCAGCTCAAAAAACAAGGATGACGACCAGAAATACATAAGCACCTGAATTTTCTTTTTATTTCTTCTCGTTTCTTCAGTAGGGTTTAACGCCAGTTCTCACTACATGTGACACCACAGGCGGTGGGCACTGGTAATATAAGAAATGAAGTTGTATTTTGCGAAAGGAAGTTTGGAAGGAAACGTTCGAGACCTCTCCGACTTTTGCCAGTTATGAGAACTGGAAAAATTAGAAAAATCCAAGTCAGGGAAGACGTTCCTGGCTGGATTTGAACCGCGGACCTTCTGTCCATCATTCCATGCCTTAACCTCGGTTATCCGTGTTGGTACAGCTGGAAATAGCTGTAAGAAGCTCCTATTATTGTAAAAAAATGTTCTAGTTTTCTGTCCATCTACATTTACATCGTAAGTTTACAAATGAATAAATAAATGGCTGCAATTTTCAAAAAACATACAAAGCTAATAACATGAAAACTCTGGGAAAATGCTAGAATACGTAAACTATATTGTTTATTCTTTCTGCATATTGAAAATTGGAATTTTCACTTCTTTAATTTGGATGCTGGAATGTTTTAAAAATGAAGATGAATACTTTCTAGAGTCACTGCTCAAAATGTCTCATTATTACCCCCTCCCAAATCTGTATTATATCATTTTCTTTTTTCAGGTGATAATACTTCTTGAAAATAATGGCTGACGAGCCTAATTACAAGGAATAGGAACTTCTTCTTATTGTTTCTATGTTTACCCTCCCCCTTATTAGGGCTTACACTCCCAGGACTTACAAGCGGGTGCCTGGGTTCAGATCAGATCAGAGAGAACAACCAGGATGGGGGATCAGCCCGAAGCCTGGTGAGAGAGCGAAAAAGTAGATGATATAAAATGATGGCGAGATGAATGAAAGGAAATGTGATGATGGAGCAATTGGTGGAAGGAATGGCGGGGGAAGTTGGAGAACCCGGAGAAAACCCGCCCAGACGCCCTTTTGTCCTCCACAAATCCCGCATGCGGTTCTTTGAGATTGATTGGTGAGAGGCGAGTGATCTAATTTCAAAGCATTAAATCCAGGACGGAAGGAAATAAGGTTGAGCTGTCACTGCACCATGGGCAGGAACGTCGCAGGTAACAAACCTCCCATCACTCGTACAGTCTTTTGGTGTTTGCAGATTGCACTTGGACCAGTTTTTACCTGCCTATCAGTGATCCTTGACTGCTGTTGTTTTGCATTCCTCGTAGTGATACCTAATGGTTTGAGTATAGATAACTTGAACCCAACTGCTTAAGAATTCCTGTAAATCCTGTAGCGCTACAGCCCGCGAAGGGACTTGCCAACCCGACTGTCGGCCTCACGCCCACGTACCTACGTCAGAGGTGGGTGATTATCAAACGATACGGGAAAGTGATGTGGCCAGCATCATGCATTCCCAAACTAGAAAGTTGGCTCACGAGGCCAGGACCGCTGCCTATCGCAGCTCCTCTCTTTCCTCACAATGCTGAGTGGGCACCGGTCCTATACCCGTAAAATTCGCATCCCCATTGGTGGGAGCGAATCCAGGCGCATTCCGTGGCCGGAAACCAGAGCATCACGCTCCAGCTCACTGCGCCACGGCGCAGGGCCCCATACACATTCATATTTTGTTCGTTAGTGTGGTTTTCTGAAGCGAATACTTTTTTCTTACTTTTTGAATTTGATAAAGCACTTAGCATACCATTACACCGTTGAAGATCACGGTATTTCTAAGAAGTTTAGCTGTCATTAATGTGCAGGTACTCACACACGCGTCAACGAATACTGTAGAGAGTAATGTGATAATGCTGCGTTAAAAAAATTACTTGTTCTCGCTGGAGAAAGTGAGTAAAACTGGTGCATTACTTCAGAGAAGTGACTCTAATATGAATATTTTAACAGCGATTGCCTCATTTTAAGCGTACACCTGCTTCGTCATCGATGGTGGCTCTGTGTAAACAAACCCAAGGTCGCCGGCTACTGGAAATGGTATTTGGCTTCCTCAACCAATGGTGGACAATCTGAATTCAGTTCACAGATGCATCAATAAAGTGCTTAATACGAATGGAGTCTGGACTTAGTATTGCAGCTGTTGGACTAGAAATGTATTGATATGTCTTAATTACCCCGAAAATCCACACGATTGCTTATAGTAATGTTATATAGTGATGTATCAGTAATAAATCAGTTTCCTTTACGGTTGTTTAAATAACATTGCTGGCTATTTAATTACGTAATTTGAATATTGTGACCTTGTCCAGTTTTTCAACTGTCAATGCTCTAAGTTCTGAATGTCACTTCACTGATTTTTATCTAGTTCAGCTTTCATTCAGATTTTACTTAGTTCACACTGCCACTTCACTAATGTAAGTTAGTTCAATTCGCTGTCACTTCACTGCTTTCGTAATAGAGCCTCTTCTGAAGAGATTCACTCGCTTGGGAGTCAACACAAGACTTCTACAATATCTCGCTTCGCAGTAGCACTCGTACGTCACAAAGTCGCTCAGAGAACGGCTCTTTTTGTCGCACGGAAACCCACTCGCTAACCGCTCGCCCACTGACTGACTGACTGGCTGACTCAATTAGCGAGAATGCTCGCTTATATAGCCAATGGAATCGTTCACAGAACATTCTAGAACTATTTGGACACATGTTATGGAGGGGGGGGGAACTTCCAGAAAATCCTGGTTATCCGCCAATAGCGCTTCCGTGTTTACGCTAGCGAGCGCTATTTATCTTTGTTTATCTTCGACGACCTTTCGATAACCTTGAGGCATAACTGTTGCGTCACAATATCTTACAGCCTTATTAAAAGCAGTATTTAAAAGTAACCTTCCCTGTTTGAAAATACCTAAGTTGTGATGTCTTAAGTAAGATTCAAAGACTATTCTGTAGTAATATACCAGTAGTAATGGCACGAATTGATCTAGTCTTAGAGGATTTGAAAATCATGAGTGGCATTTGCTAAGACTATTTTACGAATAAAATGAAGTGGTTTACCCAAAAATCATGATTATTATATATATTATTTAATATATTTATATTTATATGTTGTTTTCGAAAGCAAGTTAGAATCATATGTTCACGTTTTGTTTGTTTCATTAGCGCAACTTGATTATTTACGTACTATAATATTCTACCATCTGGTGTGCGGAACTTGCAGTAGGAATTCGCTTTGTCTATGATTGTAAAAATGCTCCTAATAGAGAAAAAATTAAATAAATAAAACCATATTATCAACATTCTAGGTATGATTTATTTGCACAGAAAAAGGCTGATAAATGTTAACTTGTTTCAATTCATTGGTTTATTATGAACATTAAAAACACAATTATCTCGTTAATTTTGTAGTGTGTTCCTTGTACTCTTCTCCGTTTGATTTTCTCACATTGAAGGTATAAAAGCGATGTGGAATGTCACAGCTAAAATGCTACAAGACGTGTCTTTTAAGGAATGTCATATAAAGTTCAATCCATTTCAAGACCAGGAGTTTCAAGAGGCGAGAGATGCAAGAAACGCGAAAAGAAAACTGCTTCAAAACTTACCGGAAAAAAGAAAGGTTAGTGCAGCGGTTTTAAAGTCCGAAGAATGTGAAACTGATCAATTTATGTGATGAGAATACTCCTGAAGGATTACAAATGAAGTTCTTCTTTATCGCTACGTTAGAATTGGCATGCCTAATTAATTATCTCGTCTATATCTTCATTTGAAGCATTACCAAATCTCGTTTTCGCATTTTTATGTTTAAGCGTAGCGCATTGATTACTGGTAGTCACTGCAAAATGATACTCCAACCTCTTCAGAGTATTACAAAGAGAAGGAGCTCAAAGAAGGAGGTTATAAAGATATTTCAATAAACATTGAGTAGAGTCTTGGCTTGATTGGTTCAAAAGCAACATTTCTTTGTACGTGATTGATCATTATCTCCCATTTGCAGCATGAGTGAAATAATCACTGTAAATATGTTACGTATACCTATTTTACTAAGTCAAGTTTTGTGCTTATTGAAGAGGTCGACTCGCAACTAACTGTTGTATTACAACATTACGCAGTTAATGTGTTTTAGTTTGAATGGCTAGGGTTCCTAAAGCATTGTGCAATAATATACAAATGTAGGTATTATATACTGTAGAAGTTAGCTATTACGTCGATTTGTAATTTATTCTACATACATCGCACGTGTCGTGCCTGATGATAAACTTGTCCCCAAAACCTACACTTAAATAATTACCTGTTCACAACTGCTCTTGAAGCATCAACGTTATACACCCCAAGTTTATTCTGCTAATCCCCGCATTGAGGACAAGACAACCTTTTGTTTTGCATATATCGAGTCACCATCGGAGACGATGACTGTGTAGCGTAACGGGTATACAACGGAGGGGGACACCTCGCACATTGCGACCTACGGTGATCTATTGCAATTACCACCCCTTAGGAGGAAGGAATGTAGTGAAGGAACCACAGGAGGACACAGGCTGCATGTAGACAGGCTACAGAGAACCGCGGAAGTCCCTAAGAGTTCCAGACTCGAAAATCCGAAGCTGCTTTGAGAGAGTGATGAATGACCCCTCAACCAAGCAGCCCTGCAGTGCCGACGGGGAATGCTCTTTCTTTTGAGCAAGCATCCACGCCATCTGTACGGCACCTCCATACGCCACCAAACCAAGAAGCGCATCTGAAAGATGTGAAGGAAACGGAATGAAAGGAAAATGATGAAAGGAAATTGTGGGAGATGAGAAACCTCCCCAGCATTCGCCTACCGACCAGAGAAAACACGTAAAACCCAAAGTCAGAGTGGACGGTGAGGCAGTATTTTTAACACTTAAATGATTTCAGTCTAATTATATAATAGAAAAACAAAATAACAGTCCGCCTTAAAGCAATATGCGTATAATATAATATATAAAATATATGTAACAGTTCATTGTATTATGTTTATTTTATTATGTACATGTATAATAATGTTATGTGAATGTAATAAGTAATTTAACAATGTAGGAGCTGTGAAAATAGTAGCCGAAAGTTGCTAACAATGAGGTAACAATGAGGTAACCTTGAGGCAATAATGAATTAGAAAGTTTAATAATGCTACTAGTAATTCTTGGAACAATAATGTAATATTTTAAAACAGTTTATAAATAGCGAATCAAAAACTAGAAAAGCTGAAAGTTAAATAAAAGTATTCTATTGGAGTAAAATTAGCCAATCAGAGACTTGAAATAGAGAAATTTACAAATTTAAGCGGTAAAAGCCCTTCGTTAGTAGACAGCGTTCCCAACCGGACGCTAGACGGCAACGTTCCTGAGCAATTCAATACGTATTCAGCGTGAGACATATACAATTCATTACGGCGAGAATAAAATAAAGTTTACGTGTTAAAAAGTGCAAGTAATTAATAAATAATCTCACAGCTCTCTATATAAGTGAAGTGTTATTTAATAGTGTGAAGGATTAATAAAAGGAGTGAAGTAAAAGTTATAATTTGTGTAAGCCTGCATTCTTTAGACACATCACCCCCTGCTAAGAGATACATGTTTCTACAAATTAATACTGACGCAGCCAAGACAAACATAAATATATATAATATTTAAAGAAACTTAAAAATACAAATTTGATTCCTAAACGTTGGGTCGAAGGCCACCGGAATGTGAACGTTGCGGCGAAGGCCACCGGAAACTTTGTACCATACGTGAGGCAGTTACTTCATCAAGTTTGGCTCCCCAACAGTGGAACTACAATACAATACAACCTTCAAATTGGCACTTAAACGTGGTGTTAATAATTTAAAGATATTCTATCTCAACGGTTGACGGGAATCACACCCGGGATCTCCCGAATGCAAGCCTCACACGTTACCACGGAGCCATTTTGCTCGGTGATAATGACTGTACTATTACATTATGCGATATTGATAGAATTGCAGAAAAGCAAAATATTGTTGTACAGCGTTTCATTCAGTCGTAACTAAGAAGGGAAGAAGGCATTAGAATGTCTTCTTTTCAAGCCCTTATCTGAATATTTCTATGACGTTCCTAATCTTTGGTTAGGATTCAAGCTAAGATCCGCTTCAGTTTTACTGAATATTTAAGTGCATATTTGGATACTGTCTAGTGTGCGTTTGCCTGAATATTTCCAGGCTCTTACAGTTCTCGACGATTTCTCAAAGACTCAAACCTTCTCAACGTCTTTAACCTCGTTTCAGATATATTAGGCTTTGGACGACGGCAGTTAAACTGTGACGTACAATAACTATAATTCAAATGTTAATCAAATTTTAATGGCTTAAATAATGGTAATTCACAGGCTTAGAATTTGATTCAAACATTTAGTAGACAGACACCTATAGTAAAACTAAAAGAAGAAAAAGAAGAAGAAGAAGAAGAAGAAGAAGTGGAAAGCCATAAGCGCCGTTTTTAGTGGAAAGCCATAAGTTTAAAATTCCAGTTTAAATACACAACTCTGGACTTTCCGAAATATATCCATTTCAGTTTTTTGAAGAAATTTATGAGTGCACATTGAATAATATGCTTTCATTGTAGACAATAAAAACTAATTGCTCTACTACTAACATTTTCTGAGATATGTATTGTGGAAAGAGCCATATCTCAAGATGAAGGTCGTGCGCTGATATAGTCCTTACTTAATAACGTCACTGACAACACGCCATTCGTTTGACGCTGGGATTTCGTTCGGGGTAGCCGGTTTTCATTGTTGTTTTTGGCATTAATTGATATTTAGGAACGTTTTCGAGCGGTCGGCTATGTACATGGCACATTGAGTCACTCACCAGAACACTAGCCTTTCGGTCTCTGTACTCGTAATCTCGCCGGCTTCTTCTATTCGACTGCCCAAAAGTAAATAGTTGAAAACGGTCCTAAACATCACCTTGGAGCAAAAGCGTTTCCATTTCTGAGAAACACATCACCTCATCGGCTAGTCCTGCAAACCGAATGAAACGGTGAACGAGTGGCGAGTTCCTTGTGAACCGTCTGGCTACCGTCACGCTGTCGCGTGTTTTCTGCCATTTCTTGAACTTTTTTACGGATATTCGTGACCAGCAGTGCTCATTCTGACAGACATGAAGCCAGTTTTAAAAATAACAGCGCAAAAACAATGAGATATCCCGCCCTTGCGGCGCGACAAGAGTTGACAGGACGTTCAGCATTGTAACCTGATGACAACCTTTATCTCAGGTTTGCTTGTATTCTCGCGATTTTATTGTCCATTGTGTTTGTTTTAGGTTTCACGGTCTGAGGAGCGTAAAGCCATTGCTGATGGTTTGATCAAAATAAAACAGAACAAGAAGTAAATATATATATATATATTCTAAAACAATGCTAGCGTAGTCAGCGACATGTGCTGATTTGAGCAATCTTGACCACTTTTGAATGATGATGATGATGATGATGATGATGATGACAACTCTTTACCTCATCCAACTCGCAGTCGATTGTAAAGCTTGATTCAACCTTAAAAGAACAGTATGCAGGTAAATGAGATGTCTCTGCCAAATTGCTAATACCTGCTGTAAATACTCATTTGTTACACATTTCAGCTGTGAACGCATTATCCTATGTAGAATATTTTTCTCTACCAGATTATATCATTTTAAAGCCTTATAGATTTTTGTGGCCACAAATTTCTAAAGAGAACGAGTTTTTCAGCAAAAGTCCGATATTTGCTGTTTCTATGTTTATTATGCAGTAACTAATAAACTAAAGGGTTAAAGGGTACAATGCAACAATATACTTTTCTTAGCTAGAGTAAACTACTGTGCTGATATCTGCAGGTTAAATTCTCTATCCTTAATAAGATGAGCGTTACAATTTTTAAATTAAATATTTTCGGAACAATTATATAACTATGCAGTAGAAAAGACAACCAAAGAGAAACTTTTTTCCTTGTGGTTTACAACGGGCACCAAGCGAGGGAAAATGTTGAAGGGGGTTGGAGACAGTTTTTAAAAGAGCCGAAATCCTATAACTTCAAGCATTCTATGTGTATGCATCTATTCAGCTAACAGGCCAAGCGCAATGTAGAAGTCAGTAAAGGTTAACATCAGTTGTAAAAAAGGGGGAATGTTTATGGTGTGAAGTGCTACGTAGGTTATTTATTTGACATTTTACGTAAACATTTGTGGTTATGGAGGGAGAACCTAGGAAGAGACGAAATGTTGATAAACTAAGAAGAGTAATAATGAATGTGCTAGATTATTATTCAAATAAAATGAGTGTTAGTAAGGCAGTAAAATAAACAGCTAATGCTACCCGGATGTTCAGAAAGGACCTCTAAGGACCATAAAAAGAATGCGAAAAAGGATGGGGGAAACAAAATCACGCAATATAACGGAATAGCACAATGCTGAGTGTGGCGCATCGTTCATTCTTTGCTGTTTGAAAACATTCCACCCACGTTGAGTGTAATTTTGTCAAGGGTAAACAGTGATTATACACTATCAAATTATAGCTTTTATAATTTTATATCACCATATTTCTTTGATTGTATATATTTTTATACCCGTAAAATCGTATTTCGAAGTACTAAAAATACAAAGAGACATAAAGTGCGGGTGAAAATTAAATGTCTTGAATGCTTTAAATAGCAGTACAGATATTTCACTATTTACTGATGTATCATTCACAAGAGGAGATCAAATCGGCAGATCGATCGCAAATTTGCGAGCGTAGTATAGTACAGGTCGATTTTTTTCGACCTGACACGGCAAAAACGCAGAGGAGCAGAAGGTGGTCTAGGGTGGCGGGATAACGCCTGACAGTATTCCCCTTACGTGGAACAGCATTCACTCGGAAAGCGTGGTATTGTTACCTTATCCCACGCTGTGTACATGCCTGCTGCGCCGTTACTACTGACCCAACACCCCTTCCAGAAGATCATTTATCTCCTGTCCAGCTACAGCGCATACAGATAATCGCTTCAGGACGAAAAACTCAGTCTGTACATATGGCAACAGTGTGCCCCATTTAACCTGTACTGTCTTTTAAGCGTGAGATGCGATATTTTTATAGCATCCTACATAATTTTATTTAAATCTTAGCTTACTCTCCGACGTTACACGGGTAGCTCTTTAAACTCGAATGGCAATTTAATTAATTTTCCTCCCTGCTTTATGAAGTTATTGTACAATGAACGTTTTTATGGTGAACCCTCCCCTTTATTCCTTATAATTGTAATTTCGTACAGCCCCAGTTATTCCTAATAACTGATGAAAATTCCCCGAAATTCAGAAAAAAAGGATGTGGAACATGGGCGGAACGTGTGACATCCTTAACCTCCCCCCAGTAGTCTTCAAGTTCTGGAAATGCAGCAACGCTTTGGCTGGAACAGTGGATTCATTTTAGATAATCATAGTAGGTGAGATATTAAATCTTCATACCTTCTCTTTGGTCCTATAATTATTTAATGACATAAAAGCTGCATAGTCTTCACATAATACATACACACAACGAAATAGAGGTGGAGCTGGTGATAATAAAGATTCCCCACTACCAGGCCACCAATTAACCTCTTTAGAAAAATCGCATTCTGCGAAAAGTAATCTCTTCAGTTGTTAATTATATAATATCGGTTGAGTGAAGTTGGCAGGACACAATTTTCTCTCTTTATACAATTATTTAGCACATCCTGCTAACGATCTTGATTAGGTATAATATGGAAAGGAAGTAAAGAAAACTTCTTACTTGAGGTTTATTAAAATGTGTTGGCACTGACATATTCGATTCTCTTTTGTTTTGCTATGTCTTAGTTACATATATATTCCATGGAATGAAATATCCGCGGTGCTTGTCTGATTTTACATCATATCCTGTGGGGTAACAGCTATTTCCTACTCCCTGGTATTCTCAACTAAAAGTCTTCGCAAGCACGATCTTCTATAACTCCAATGTGTTCTTAATCCAGTACAAGAGCTTTGTATATCCTTTGTAATATTTTAGTAGTTTATGAAATGAAGTTATAAGATGTTTTATAGACCATGTCCGTCAGAAAAAATTGGGCTCTTCAATGGTGAAAGCCTTCTCAATGAAAAAAAAAATGGTTGAGTGGTTTTTGAGATTACCCTACCACACCAAAAATCACACAAATGTTCTCTATTGATATCAATGCAGATATGGTGGAAAGCGGGATCAAACACTCACCTGAAATTCGTATACACTTCCTACACATTTTTTTCGGGCGTAAAAATCCTTAGCATGGCTTCCTTCGGAAGGGAAGTAAAGCCGGTGTCCCGTGTCGTAGATTTACGACACATAAAAGAACCTCAAGCTTGATAGAGGCCTTGAGCAAAACTACCAGCATTTCACGCCCAATATAGAATGGGACGCTAAAGACCACAGCAGCTAAAGAGCGTCCATAAATAAAATTCAATTTAATTTAATTTATGGAACTCAAAACATATATTTCCGGTGAAATCTCGGTATCGAATTTTTGGGTGAAATACAAAACTTCCCTTACTTACTATACGTAGTAGAGAGAGAGTAAAAGGTTCATTTTTCTATCCATTTTTTGTTAAACGAGATGGACATATTTTATAGGAATTGTTTCATTACACATTTCGTTGTAGGTATAAGAGGGATATAAAAGGCAGAAGCAATAGTTAACACTTTAAAAAATTAGGTCATTATATGCTGGTTTTAATATTCCATACTGTTTTCATGAAAATATATATTTCTTAGAAAAGTTTTATGGCATACATGATGATTACATATATCAGATGAATCAATGTCCCTGGTTTCTGTATCTTTTGCAGCCTGCAGATTATACTAGAAGTGGAAAACATTGCCCCTTGGGCCAGACAATTAAGTTCTTCGTTGTATGTGCCTCACTGGCAATAATTGCTAACTTTGCGCAAATGCAAAGAAGTTGCAGAAAACTTTAAAAAGTAATAGCCTGGCGTAAATATGAAAGCAGATGGTACAGAAATGTCTCGGTAGAGGTGCCTTGTAGGCGGTGGAACTCAAGATCGATATTTCAAAGCTTGCTCCGTCAAAGTTTATTTATTTACATTTAATTCCTTGTTACATGACAAAATTAGTTTCGTCCAAACACTTATTATGATCATATAAGTATTAAAACAGTGTATATATCTGCGGCTAGTTAAATGTTTAACTAATTTTTGGGCGATCGTGTTTTTTCATCCATGACAGCCTGGGAAGTTGGATTTCAGGCATTCCTTCCACGACCTCTCTTGTTTTATTTTTGCAGCTTATAGGTGCTGCTCATATGCCAGCCTTTTAAGGTTTTTACTAATTTGGAATATAGTCAAATTTTAGTGAAAGTTTTTCAATTTCAGTCTTTCCTCTCTCTATTGATGTTTTATTGCTTAATATGCATTTAATCCCAGACAAGCATTCCAGTTTTATTCGAAGCATACCATATTTTCTAACCAGACCTGTAACAGATATATAAAGCGCGCTGAGCGGCTTGAATCTCTAAGCGAAGGTTTGTTCAAACTAATCCTGCACAAGGCGCGCTTTTCTGCTAGTATAACATTTTTCAAGAATGGCCAACTATGATAAGGCTCGTTTTATCTCTATTCCACATGGCCTACTCAAAAACTGGAACAAATGGTCATGTTTACGAGAGGAGAAAAGCGTGACTTAACCCAAGTTGGCCATGTTTTCAACAACGTACGATTGATAAAGAATAATTAACATAATTATTGTAACGTAACCTCCTATTATTCTTTTAAACAAACTCTTACTAACAGTTTGTTCATTCTCGGTAACTAACTTCTAGACATTGAAATGAACTGTAAAATTGAAACGATTGATTTGGATTTCTTAGAAGCCAACGAAGCACATCCTATTTTCACGCCTCTTCAATTTCCGACTTAAAGTTTTCCGTCATAAACAAACTTCTTCCTGTTTTCTTAATTCCAGGCGAAAGTAATTGATGGCAGTGAACTTGCATGGCTCGATTTAAATCCATCTGGCGTTTATTTGAAAATAAAGTTGGAACGGGCATTTAAGGTTGGCACTGGTCAGTCTTTTGATACTTCAACCAACTGTTAATGAGTAACTAAGTAGATAATATTACAGTTAACGTAATCATCAAAATGCAATACACGCATGTTAAGTGTATAACAGAATCTCGGAAATAGAAAATACTCGCATTCGTCTCAATATAAGTTTTAATTCACTCTTACGAAACCTCAAAGTCTGAACTGGGCAACTCTTTTTACTTTCTCTACTACATAAAGAAGTAGGGAAAGTACTGCACTCCACCCAAAAATTAGATATCGAGATTTCATCGGGAATACTCTTTTGAGGCCCCCAGAATAAAACCATCATTTTTAGGAAAAGGTCCGCGTGTGTGTCTGTGAACAGTATAACTCAAAAATTAAAAGTCAGATAAATACGAAACTTGGTATTTGGGTTCAGTATCTTTCAAAGATGCGATACGAAGATTTTAAAGAAAATCTCCCCATCCCACACTTTACATGGAACATTTTTCGAAAATTTTAATTTTCTCAAAAATGTCTCTAACGATTTTGATTAAAATAGCATATGTTTAAGATACTTTCATGGCAAATGAAATGCATATCTTGAATTTTCTGAGAATGTCCCTAAAATTCCTCTTTATTCTGAATGAATTTTACATAACGTAAACTGTAAGACAGACAAAATTTTACTGCACAAAAAATGTAGATCTCGTTAAAACATACAATTTATGTTATATACATTTTTTTTGTCAAGTGAACCATTTCCGATATATATTTCTTGTTATTTATTTGAATTTTCCAAAAAGTACGCTTTTTTTCTCAAATGGAAATTCGTTTTTCATTTTTTATGTCCTGGACATGCAAAGAGAATGGAATGCTCCACATAGCAACCAGCGCTTAAAAGATTTGACTACCGGTTAAAGCCTACGATATTCCCGCTGCATCTACAAGAAAATTAACAATAAGTTTCTGCAAATGTTTAACTCGATTAATATGAAGTAGTTAGGAATAAGTGTTTGTAAAAATAGTTTATACAACAGTAGAGAAAGTCATGTGAGTGTAACACAAGATTTGTTTTAATGTTCATACAATATTCCAAAATATCCAAACCCAAGTCCAAGCAATAAAAAAGGGAGAATTAAGCTCTATGTAGGATTTGAACATGAGCTGCCATGTGCGGCATTATCATCACTTAACTAGTTACTGCCGGAAATGACAGCGCTTTTTAAATAACCCTAATCTGGCTTTATATTAGGGAACTGTTTCCGCTTCCAAACTTTACATAAACAGTCTGTTAAGACCTTTAAGTCAGTATTGGACGTTTTATCTTCATTAAACCTACGGCACAAGATAGGGTGTGTCAAATGTAGGAGGCAAAATTCACGTTCAGAATTAAATATTAATTGAATTTCCTACGCATGGCATGACTATACAGCGCGCATTTTGGGTGAAAGCGTGTCTATAAAATGGTCGTGGTCTATCGTTTCTCTGATTGTGTAAATTCATTTTGTTTTGGATTGAATTCGACATTGGAACCGTGATAGGTGTTTCCCTTAACGAGGCAGCTTCATAAGTGGATAGTATAATGGGTACACTGTCTATAAAATCACCTAGAAAACTTGTGTGGAGCCAATGCCTATCTAAACAGATAAATTAGTTATAAAGTGGGCACGAAGACGATATTAACTGTTAATTTTTATTCAGATTAACCTAAAATGCGTAGACAAATAAGTTTTCATATGAATACTAATTGGAATCCCTGTGAGACTGTAATAAACAGATATTGTGTTGAACTTACCATTAGAAATAGGAAGTTTTTCCCCCAAACTTACTCTCAATTTGTGTTATTTTAATTACCCTCGTTTTTCATCAAAGATCTGAAATTTCAACCAGACACTCGTTGCTGCCTCGATGACGTGTTTCATACTTCCTTCGACTGGTATCGAACGAGCGATGACCCCATTCTGCGGGGTCGGTTTGGTAACGATATTCAGGTCACACTTTCACGCGAAAATTGCAAGGACGCAGTCCGAAGGAGTTTGGTACGGCGATGGATTTGCGCAACTATACCGGCGCTCTATGTAGAGGTGTCGTCCGCAATGCACAACGAAAATCTTCGTAGCACGTATTAACGTCCATTGTCATCTTCAGTGTGTAAACAAAGATAAAACAATACAAAGTTACAAAAGAATCCTAATTCGATCGATAATAACCGATAATGCCCATTTGCAAAAGATGAACTGAAGATAAATGAACATGCAGATTTAAACGAATATGCAGAAATCTTTGTCGAGGTTCTTGCATTACTATGATTATATTTACATTTCCGCAAATTTCCAATGGTTCGCCTATCTTAAGGGGAGAAATCTTCTTTATTAAAGAAACAATATTTATAAATTAAGAAAGAGAGAGAACAGCGTAAAAAGTAAATGTCGAATACTCTCCAAATTTATTATTTAAGTCGAGTAGCTTGTAAAAATGCCGGGCGAAGATTTTCAGAAAATATCTGAACCTTTTAGATGGAAAGCATTCGGGTTTTCTTTCAAAATAATCTAATTATTTTACTCTAGATTTTCTCGGACTTCTGCAGGTGTAGAGTTGGTCAGAAACCGACGTTTCGGGAACGTACATCGTTCCCATCTTCGGGGTAACTGAATGGAACTTCGGTAGAGTTGGTTAGAAACCGGCGTTTCGGAAACGTACATCGTTCCCATCTTCAGGATAACTGAATGAAACGTTTGTTTCCAACCAACTCTTACACCTGGCTGGAAGCCCAAGAAAATATAAAGTATTCACACCGCCAGGAAAGCTTTAGCTCATATTTCTAATTATTTTGCTTATATTGTCACAGGTTTCAAACGCTAGCACTTGGAATAAGGCTTATATTTTGAATTTTCTGTACATAACCAGTGAAATCCTCTTAATGCTACTTGAGCCTTTTGCAACTGGGAAATTATGAGAGACAGACAATCATTTATTACAGAGATAACTTGAAGAGGTCTTTAGGATATGCAAATACCACAAAGATTTTTAAGAAATGTTTAGAGAACTTAATGCAGCACATTCTTATAATATATTTAATGAAAATTTGAAATAAATTGAATACGATTATATCGTACAGACATTTAGAACGTCTGTAAGAGTAAAGACCGAAAATAAACTTGTGTTTAGTGAATAAATTTGCTAATTTGCAACCTCTGTGATTTTAGTGTGCACACTACCTCTTTGTATCAATTTTGGGCATATTTGAATTTATATAAAGTCTAAGTGAAATATCGAAAGAGTCAATTTTAGGTTTAAATTCCCGCCACCTACATAATCATGTTACGTATCCTATCCAACGCCAAAATAACGATGAGCGGGCAAGAACCGGACGTTAGTGAGAGAAATTAATTGTTGAAGCTTCCGTGACAATAAATCAGGATTGGAAGAGAGAAGAGTCGTCTTTGTGGAAACATCTCAGGAGTCACGTGACGGGAGAAAGTGGACCAGTCTTAGCGTTCCATTTCACCTGGATAGAAACTACAACGAGCAGAGCGTTCACCTCTCGCGGAACGTTTCGTAACTCTGTCGCGACTGTGGGCGTTTCTGGGTTCGAATCGCTCTCCACTGGAGCTTGTTTGGGAACTGCATCACATATTCTTTGCATTAAAAACACCCAAATATAAATAAAGCCAACTATATATATTCTTACAAAGGGGTGGGGGAGACAATGGCATTTCACTTATGTGTAATCTTTTTTTTGGGAATAATTTGTTTGATTTAACACCTTTTTCTTTTATTCATTTTCAAGACGCGTGGTTTATGAAACGAATTTAATTTTACTATATCATATCAAGTTTCCTAAAAATTACATACTTAAATACGACATGTCTAAAAGTCTGTAATATGTATGTAC
Source organism: Deroplatys truncata (assembly GCA_030765065.1). NCBI lineage: Eukaryota > Metazoa > Arthropoda > Insecta > Mantodea > Mantidae > Deroplatys > Deroplatys truncata. The sequence goes on along the minus strand of CM060975.1, from coordinate 73,912,511 downwards.
ATATCGTTATGATCAACATCAGAACTATTAATTCGTATTTAATTTAATTTAGATGCTGAAAGGGAAGTTTAAAACAACTGTTATTTGAATTTTAGGTTTTCATCTCTCACCCATGGCCATTATCTTTTTGGAAGTTCACTTAGCACCCCACTATCCAGGTTTTCCTGCCAGTACAGAAATCTGGCTCCTTTAGATTCAAAAGAGTGTGTAATTCTTTACACGTTTTACGCATTTGCTTCCCCTTCAGTTGTTTTCTGTCTTTTTCTGGTATCTGGAATCATTTTAATTCGAAGAAATAAAGCGTTTATGTCTTGTGGTACGATGAGAAACCGATTCATTTCCTACATTTCATTAATTTACTAAGATGAAAGTTTAAAAATGTACCCGTTATCTATTAAGTATTTTGTCGTACGTCACAGTAATGGGCATTATTAAAGTCAAATATCAACAGTAAAAGGTACAGTGCCATAAAAACAAAACTTTACTTAAAAAGGCACAACAAAGTTAATTATTTCACTGACCTTTAAATGGAAAAACTAATTCAAACTATAAAAAGGCCTTTAAACTAAACATTTAAAAGTGTAATTGAAAAAACTAGTTTGTTACAACTTTTAATAAAATGACGCAACATTTTGTAGAATTTTGGGCCTAAATACAGATACAAATTTAATAGTCCAAACTGTGGTAAATCAATTGTTATGTTATTCCTGGTGTGATGATCAGTCACATCTTTTCTCAAAAAATGATAATGTAAATTATCATGAACATATGTTAGTAAATCCAATAAATACAAATTCACAACTGCTAGAAATCCTTGTGAATTTTACTGAACGGTTACTAAATATAATACGCTCTCATTCTAGTGTTATTCTATTTTTCCTTTCTTGAATGTCTCCAAAATGGAGATCAAGCAACTGGTTTGTTCTCTCTTAAAAAGATATGCATATGCAACCATTACAATAAATGCTCAATAGAAATAGAAATTATACTTATTCATAATAAAAGTAAAACAATTGTGGCTGATTTCTAGCATCGCCCACGAATGAGAAAATCTGTACTCAGGGAGGGCGGGGGATTCCATACAAATAAACTGAAGACGGTACATAATATACAGGTTTATGTAAGAAGCAAAAATTACTAAACAGTAATATACAAAATTAATATTTATGCCATCATGCAGTGATTTACAGTATACAAAACTAATTTACTTGCACAACTTCTTTGGTAATTACCAATAAGTTAAAATGAGAAGAAGATATGTATAACATTTTAAAATAAATGCAAAAATAAACAATTAGTAAAAATGTTAACAATTGTTAAAAATGTTATTGATAATGCTTTAACGGTGTGTTTTAATTTAAAAATATTGAACCATTATAAATCTGAATGTTTTCTCATCCGTCTGTATAACCTTGGACCATGATTTGCAGGCTGCGGTTGTTAAAACATTTAGGTCCAAACATACACAGAAAATTAGACCGTTTGCAATTATGAGAACACAACAGGGGTTTATTGCGATTTAGTAGGCATAATATGACAATAAATAATAAAACATAACAATAAATTTGGTGAATTTTGATCACTGAAAACATAAAGTGTTTTATTCATCACTGATAAAAAAATCTGATATGTTGCACTCACATGACTTTGTCTGTTCTTGTACAAACTATTTTTACAAATGCTTATTCTCCATCTACTTAATGTTAATCAAGATATCGAAATGTTAATCTTATTGTTAATTTTCTTGTAGGTGCAAGGGGAGTATGGTACGCTTTAAGCGATAGTTATATCTTTTAAGAGCTGGTTGTCATATCCAGGATATATATATATATATAAAATGAATAGCGAATTCCCATTTTAGAAAAAGTATTAGTATTGGAAAATTCAAACAAAAACAAGGAATATCTCGAAATGGATCACTCCACAAAAAATTGTATATGACATGAATTGTAGGTTTTAACCAGATTTATATTTTTTGTGTAATAAAGCTTTGTTTGTCTCTTGCGGTTTACCAGTTATGCGAAAGTTATTCAGAATAAACATGGGGACATTTCCAGTGAATTAAACATATGCATTTCATTTGCTATGAAAATATCTTAAACATATGATATTTTAATCAAAATCGTTAGAGCCATTTTTGAGAAAACCAAAATTTTCGAAAAATGTTCCAGGTAAAGGGTAATATGGGTTGGGGGATTTTCTTGAAAATCTTCGTATCGCATCCTTGAAAGATAGTAAACTTAAGTACCAAGTTTAAGTTTATCCGAATTTTAGTTTTTGAGTCATGCTGTGTACAGACTGACAGACAGACTCACAGACACACAGATAGACAAACACACACACACGGACACGTTTAAAAAAATCTGATGTGTTACACTCACTGACTTTCTTTACTCTTGTACAAAATATTTTTACAAACGCTTATTCTCCATATGCTTCATGTTAATCGAGATATCGAGATGTTAATGTTATTGCTAATTTTCTTGTAGATGCAAGGGGAATTGCTAGCCTTTAAGCGATAGTCAAATATTTTAAGAAGTGGTTGCTATGTGGAGTATTCCATTCTCTTTGCATTACCAGGACAAAAAAATGAATAACGAATATTCGAGATATACATTTCATTTGTCATGAAAATATCTTAAACATATGATATTTTAATCAAAATCGTTAGAGCCATTTTTGAGAAAATTATAATTTTTGAAAAATGTTCCATGTAAAGGGTAATCTGGGATGGGTGGATTTTCTTGAAAACCTTCATGTCGCAGCTCTGGAAGATACTGAACCAAATATCAGGTTTGGTGTTTATCCGAATGTTCGTTTCTGAGTTATGCTGTTCACAGACAGACAAACACACACACACACACACACACACACATATACACACACACACAGACAGACACACACACACATACACAGACACACACGGGGACATGTTTCCAAAAATGCTTTTTTTTGATTCAGGGGATCTTAAAACATGTATTTCCGGTGAAATCTCGGTATTGAATTTTTGGGTGGAATGCAATACTTCCCCTACTTACTATACGTAGTAGAGAAAGTAAAAAGTGCTATATTTGGATTCATAACATGTATTTTCGGTGAAATCTTGATATCGAATTTTTGGGTACAATGTAATACTTCCCCTACGTAGTAGAGAAAGTAAAAATAGCAACAATTCAGACTGCAAGGTGATGATAAAAATATAAGAGAACAAATGAATGACATAAATAATTAAATATTCCCTTTCAAGTGTAGTATTATAATATAGTGATAACTTTGAAATTAGATAGGGGATAGCTGAGGCTTAAGGGTTGAAAATAAATGTATTATTTAAATAGTTTAAACAAATAGTTATTTAGATTGGAAAGTTTTGAAATTAACGTCCTTTGTAATAAACATGTTACAATATCATTGCAGTTTCTTCGCAAGTTTGGTATACACATGTAAATCACAGATAATTTTAGACCCTTTGAGTTATACCAGCACAAATTTCAAAGAGAAACATCACCACTAGTTGTGTTCAAATAAGTCAGCCAATAAGATATTGTCTGAATGCAAAGCCTACTGAACCTTTTGTTCTCTAGTGAGTTCTTAACAGTATATCGTACTTCAGGAACCAACAATAATCGACAATCATGAATATATTCCATCGCACCTGGCACAGTCTTTCCATGTGTTTGAGAAATCTCTTACCATCACCTTTACTTACTGCTCCAAGGTTTAGTGGAAAGTAGTTTAAATAATATGAGTGAAGAAAGTGAACTTTCAGATTTACGCTACATTCTTCAACTATTGTTTTACATAATGCTGTTCCAGGAGTATATGAACAAATTCTCTGAAGCCAATCCCTTTCAGGAGGAATCGTATATTCTTCAAATCTTCTGTATGTAATTAATTTTCCAACCTGTGGCCTTATAAAGAATGCCCTTGATTTTTTTTTGTGAATCAGGAAACTTCTTATCTGTTACTTATAATAACTACTTTATCGAGTATATTCGTAGTTTGAGCATTACATTAATTATATTATTGAGATAATGTATGTGATAAGAAATAACTTTTTGAGATTAAGTAGAATAAATTAAATACGGAAAAGTTTGGAAATAAAAAAGTGAACTCCATGTCAAACTACATAGCTATATTAAACCATTTCTTTCAGGGTGCTTCGGAACAATCCGTTCACATGAAGCAATCATAGTAAGTATTAAATTACTTTGGTAATGCAGTCTCTGCGTTACTCCCTGTCCTGTTTAAGAGAGAGCAGTTTAGTATTTAAATACATATTTTATACTTTCAAATATATCATCGCACAAAAATTATTGTAACCTATAGCTTTGTGACCTGCTTTACGGAATCTTGGAATTAAATTAAAAGGAACTCATTTTGTTCTTTGTTTTTTAAATAAGTAATACATAAATTTTCCTAGATTCTCAAGCTTGGTTGTAGTATAATATTTCCTTGACTGTCTCTGTGGTCGATAGGTCAGCGCTTTGGATTCTCTACCGAGAGATCTCGGTTTCGTTTCCAGGATTGTCTGGCGAGAGAACCAATTCTTATTCTCCGTAGAGTCTGGAAGAATGAATGTGAGTGTGCTTCAGCCAATATCGAATATAAACGACTATAAAAGCCTACAGTCAAGAGCTACAAACACCAGAATTTGTTTCTAAAGTTAAAAGTCTCCGAAGAGACCATAGAAGTTAAACAGGCTAAACAGATGAAAGAAAAGATACTAATACAAAATTGGTGTGTTACAATCACATGAATTTCTCACTACTACTTTTGTACAGTTTATACACACTATTCTTACGAAAGCTTATTTTTCTATCTATTTGATTTTAAACGAAACAAACCTTTGCAGAAATAGTTTCATTATACATTTCATTTTACATGCAAGGGAGATAGAAGAAACCGATCAAATGTTTAAAAGCGAACCACTAAGCGCTCACCTTGAAATTCCATACACTTTCCATGGCATCACGAAAATCAACTGAACAGCAGAGGTCACTTAAAACTGACAAAAGTATTGAAAAAATCTGATGTGTTACACTCACACGACTTTCTCAACTCTTGTACAAACTATTTTTACAAACGCTTATTCTCCATATGCTTCATGTTAATCCAGATGTCGAGATGTTAATCTTATTGTTAATTGCATCTTATTGTAGATGCAAGGGGAATTGCTAGGCTTTAAGCGATAGTCAATATTTTAAGAGGTAGTTGCTATGTGGAGTATTCTATTCTATTTGCATTACAAGGACAAAAAAGTTGAATAACGAATTTGAGAAAAAGTATAAGTATTGGAAAATTTAAGGGAATAACAAGCAATATCTCCAAAATGGTTCACCCAACAAAAAAGTATATATGACATAAATTGTGTATTTTAACGCGATCTACATTTTTTGTGTAGTAACATTTTGTGTATATCTTATGGTTTACCAGTTATGCAAAAGTCGTTCACAATGAAGAATACTTTTGGAGACATTCCCAGAAAATGCGAGATGTACATGTCATTTGTCATGAAAATATCTTAAACATATGATATTTTAATCAAAATCGTTAGAGCCATTTTTGAGAAAATTAAAATTTTCGAAAAATGTTCCATGTAAAGGGTAATCTGGGGTGGGGGGGTTTTCTTGAAGATCTTCGTGTCGCATCTCTGAAAGATACTAAACCTAAATACCAAGTTTGGTGTTAATCTGACTGTTCGTTTCTGAGTTATGCTGTTCACAGACAGACACACAGACACACACACACACGGACATGTTTTCAAAAATGCTTTTTTTTATTCAGGGGGTCTCAAAACATGTATTTCCGGTGAAATCTCGGTATCGAATTTTTGGGTGGAATACAATACTTCCCCTACTTACTATACGTAGTAGAGAAAGTAAAAATTCAAACCAATAACAACCGATATCTCGGAAATTGATGACGCCATAAAATAAGTTAAATGTAATAAATTGTTTGAAGAGTTCTAATTTTTATGTCCAGTAAGATTTTGTTTATCTCTTAACGCTTACCGGAAATACAAAACTACACTAAATTCTTTCCGGATGAAGAGGACTTTACAGGCTATTCCCAGAATATGTACATCTTATTTTTCTGTGTATATCTTAAATAGATCATATTTTATCAAAATCATCAGAGCCTTTTTTGAGAAAATAAGAAATATCGAACATTTTTCCATAGAAGGGGTAGTTTGGACTGGGAAATTTCTTTAAACCTTCTTGTCGCGTCTTTGGAAGATATTGAATTTAATATGGTTTGGTATCTATCGAACTTTTCGTTTTAGAGTTATGCTGTTCATTGACACACACACACACACACACATCCGGACCTTTTTCTAAAAAGGCTTTTTGAGGGCATAGAAGGAATCTCAAAACATGTATTTCCGGTGAAATCTCGACAACGAATTTTTGGACAGATTACATTAGTTCCTTTAACTACTGTAAGTACGTAGTAGAAAAAGTAATAAAAGGAGGTCAGATGACGATAGCTCTGCCAAATTAATTACATAGATTAATTCTTAGACACCAATTAATGTCACTGTAAAAGAGGTTGTTTAACTATAAAAAAATAAACATAGTATATGTGTTCATGATTGGGAGCATATCATGAATGTAGGAAATTAATTTCTAGGCGTCTCAACTCAATAAGAGACAATAATTGAAATTTAGAACAATTTAAGAATACTTATTAGTCATCGTGCTAGATGTTTAATATTTTAGGCAGTATCTGAATAATTAACTGATTTAAGTGTTAGGTAATCTTGTGGATTTTGTACTGCGCAGGCTGAACTAATCTAAGAAGTTGTCTGTTATTTGCTGTAGACAAGAGTTGGCGAGCATACTTGGCTAGACAAAGCTACTTACAGCATCTACTTACCAAGTTGGCGTAGTTCCATCTTCTGCATGGCCTGACACCCGCGTCATAGCCACTCCGTTCGTTGTCCCCCAACATGTATTTCCGGATTATCTACAACCAAACAAACATTGCATCGTTTAAAACGGCTGAATAACCATTAAAATGTTTAATGTGATGTATGCAGAGCAGGGCGCCCGCAGAATCCAGTCTCAATGTTAGTAGATGGGTGGAAGATAGTTGAGAAATCAGATGGACGACGAGAAAGAGAAAACTGAAAGGTCAGCTGGCTCTGAATTCTAATTACCCAAAACCTAACCTAAACTTCACAATCTGTTAGTGGGATACATCTCAAAATTTCCTTTCCTATTTGACCAAATTTGATTCATTGTTTAGGATATATTCATACACAGTCAATAACCAATACTACAAAGTGTAAGCGCTCGAGAATGAATGGTTATGGATAAATACTTTACTTTCTCTACTCTTGCCCATAGTAAATGGAGGAAGTATTGTACTCCATCCATAAAGATTGATACCGATATTTAATCGGAAATACACGTTTTGAGGCTCCCTGAATAAATAAAAAAAGCATTTTTAGGACAAGGTCCATACGTATGTGTGCGTTTATGCGTCTACGTCCTGTCTGCCTATCTGTGAACAGCATTAAAAACGAAAAGTCCGATGAATACCAAACTTGGTATTTAAGTTCAGCATCTTCCAAGGATGCGACACAAAGATTTTCAAGAAAATTCCCCCACACCAACTACCCTTTACATGGATTATTTAATTGCCTCTACTACGTACGTAGTGGAAGTATTGCATTCCACTCAAAAATTTTGATGCCGAGATTTCACCGAAATTACATGTTTTGAGGCCTCCTGAAACCAAATAAAGCATTTTGGAAACATGTCTGTGGGTGCGTCTGTGTGTCTGTGAACAGCATAACTCAAAAACGAAACGTCGGATAAATAACAAACTTGGTATTTGAGTTCAGTATCTTCCAAGGATATGACACGAAGATTTTCAAGAAAATCCCTCCACACCAACTACCCTTTACATGGAACATGTTTTTAAAACTGATTGTCTAAAAAATAGCTCTAACGATTTTGATTAAAATACCACATATGAAACACATTTACATGACAAATAAATTGTATATCTTGAATTTTCCGGGAATAGCCTAATAAGCCTAAGTTTTTTGTGTCATAAACTGTTTCTGAGATATCGGTTACTAAATGTTCGAAATGTTTAATACTTGTCATTCTTTAAAAGGTCCATCAATTTTCAGTTGTTTCTCGCGATTGCGTGGAAACAGTATGGAATTTTAAGGTCAGCATAGAGCGTCCAGTTCTTAAACATTTGACTATCAGTGTTCTCTTTGTATCTATAATGAAATGTGTAATGTAGATAGAAAAATAAGTTTGTAAGAATAGTTTTTATACCCTCTAATAATGATAGCGGGAGAGAAAGTAATGTGAAAGTATAATATCAGAATGTTTTCATTCATTTTTAATTTTCTCAAAAATGGCTCTAACATTTTTGATTAAAATGCCCTATATTTCATATTTGCACGACAAATACAACGTATACCTTGAATTTTCTGGATCGCAAATAAATATGTTTGTGGCTTTAAGCATTTCCGATATATTTCTTGTTATTGGTTTAAATTTTGAAATACTTATACTTTTCCAGTGGTAAGTCGCTATTCGTTTTCTTCTCGTGTTCATACAAAGAACATGGAACTACAAAATTATCAAACAGCAACACTCTTTGACTCTCGCTTAGGTGGTACTGCGTCCCTCATGTACCTACAATGAAATGTATAATATAAGCATTTATGGAAACGTTTAACATTAAGCATATAGAATAGGCTTTTGTAACCATAGTTTGTAGAAGAGTGGGTAGAGAAAGTCAAATGAATGTAATACATAATTATTTTTGAGAATGGGTACTAAAGTTAACATTAACTGAAATTCATGTGCTTTGGATAAAATGTGCATGAATGTAATGGAAATAATTTCAAGTACTATTGGTTTTTGAAAATATCAAGTTTTAAGATTTCATAAAACTTTGTTAGGTAAAACAACAAACTTAAAATAATGCAACCCTCTCTCTAAACTAGTTTTTTAAAATTATTTTGGAGTTATTCACTCAAGTGAGTTAAACATACTGTAAACATTTAAAATACGTTTGGTAATATTTACTATAAAATAAGGGACAAAACTGCAGAAAAAAATCTGTGTTACATTCACATGACTTTCTCTAGCCTATCTCGCTTAGTAGTGGGTATACAAATTATTCTTACAAAAGTTCATTTTCCTATTTACTTCATTTTAATCGAAATAAAACTTTCCGGAAATAGCTGCATTACACATTTCGTTATCCATACAAAGCGAATAGAGACAGTAAAATGTTTTAGAACTGGACGCTATGATCTGGCCTTAAAATTCCATGCGCAATCCCAAAAACAATTGAGTATCGAAATGACTTGAAAAAATGACGAAATTATTGAAGAATACAAACCATTAATAACGGATGTTTCTAAAATGGCTGATGCCACAGAAAAAAAAGGTATTTGAAATAAATTGTGTATTTTAAAGAGATCTACATTTCTTGTGCAGTGCGTTTTCATCTGTCGCTTAACGTTTACCAGTTATATAAGATTATATAAAATTTGTACCCAATGAAGTAAACTTTACAGGCTATTCCCTGAAAATTCAAGGTGTACATTTTATTTGCAATATACATATTTTTAATGTATGGTATTTTAATCAAAATCGTTTGAGCCATTTTTTAGAAAATCAAAATTTTCGAAAAACGTGTCATAGAAGGGGTAGTTTGGGGTGGGGGACTTTCTTAAAAAACCTTTTTGTTATATCTTTTGAAGATACTGAACCCAAATACTTTTCGTTTTTGAATTATGCTGTTCACACACACACAGACACACACACACGGACCTTTTTCTAAAAATACCTTTTTTAGATTCAGGGGTCTCCGTTTAAATCTCGGTATCGAATTTTTGGATGGAATGCAATACCTTCTCTACCTACTATGTACATGAAAATAATAAACTTCGAGAATTAACATTCACTCGAGCCACGTGTGCCCCTCCTGGTTTTACGCAGCCATTTAAACATACTCAGTTTTATCATATTTAGAAGCAGAATTCAAATTGAAGACATACCAAGGAACCAAATCTAAAACAAACATATTTTAACAGATTTAAAAAGAAAATCATATTTTCAAACTTCTGAGTGTCCCCTTATTTGCACATGTTTCTTCTGAGCTCCGCTCATTGGCATATAAAAGATTTAAAGAGCGGAACACATGCCACCCCAATGCTGCACTCTGACTCAGCGGAGGATACCGTGGCCGTGCGGTTGGCCTGGGTCACTTTAGGCCTTTGAGTTATTTTGCTTACTCAATGGTGATGTCTAAGTAACATCTACTTCTAAAAAGATTTATTTCTCCAGGCTAATATCGCTCACTGATACAAAACAATTGCATCATTTAACTTCTTAATCATGTGTGTATTAGCTCATTTATTACATGGGGCATGCCATGGGTATGAGAAGGGATGTTTTACTTTCCTCGTGTCGTTTACCTTCAAGATATCACTCTTGAAGTTGTGTTTTTCATGACTTTCAAGGGTTGAGCAGAATTCTATTATTAGTTTTCCTTACTCGAATTTTAAGATTTCCAGCATGAGCGGGACTTGTGATCCAAATCACTTCCCTGTGTAACCTGCAATGTTATCGTTTGTTACTTGTACTTCAGGTTCAACGCTCAGACTTTAAGCATAACCTTAACATAAGCGAATTGAATATTAAAGCTAACCTTTAGAGTCTAGATCTTCAAGGCTGAACATTCATCATTGTCACTGTTACGTTGGTATTAGCTGATTTTGTAATTATGCTGAGCACACTTTTTCTGAAAGTAAAAAATGGGTTTATTGCTAATAGATTTTTAATGAATGTTATAAAACTGTTGCTTTGAAATTTATTAAAACAAAAAAGAAGTGTAAATCTTGGGCTAGTCATGTCGAATATATTTGCAAAAGACAGTCTCGTATTTTACATTTGCTAAGAAATTTAATAAATATTGTTCCTAATGAATAGGTATGCCTAAATTCAAGTATGGACCCTTAATTTGGGGCAACAATACACACAGTATTATAGTATATCTACCTCAAAAGAAAGTATTCAGTGTTTTAACTACGTCAGCTTAGATGGCCAATGTAGGCCACTATTTATTACAGAAAACATGTCTGTTATATCCCTGTACATACTTGATGGCTACATTTGTGGAATTCAAATTTCGGGAAACAAAAGAATGGCGACTTATAAGCTCTACATTTCCAATACAATTACAATATTTGCTAGCAAAAAACTTTTCAGCATAATGTAGAATAAACGAGTGTTCTAAAATTCACAATGTCCACAAAATTAAAGATGCGTAATGAAAAATCTTTTCTTTTTTCACTTGGAGTAATAACCTTAAAAAAGTAATCATATATAAACCAACTTTCACTGTTTCAAATCCTAAGTATTTGGGTGTAGAGAAGTTTAAATAAACGTGTAATTAAATCAATTAATTATTTCACAATCCTGCGTATGGAAGAATTTATATGCAATTGTAATTAATATTAAGTATTTCTAATGTAACGTGATTTATACATTGACAGTATCGAATATTGTATCACCTTGTTTAACAATCCATAAATTATTATTACTTTTATTAATAAGATTACGTGTATTCTATTTCTTCTGAGTGGGTTGTCCTTGACCCCTGTAAGCCTCTCACGTCCCGTAAATTTGGAACCAATATTCTAGGGTAAATTAAACTGTAAATATCAGCGTGTCACTTGTATGCTAATTTCACTATCGAGGTGCCACTTTTACTTTCTCTAGCACCTACTTATACAATTGGGGTAGTATTGTATTCCACTCAAAAATTCCCCTGAATAAATAATTAAATAAGAAACATATTTTAGAAAAAATACTCCTATGTATGGTGTGCGTCTGTTTGTCCATGAACAGCATAACTAACAATTTCTGATGTGATACATTCACATGACTTTCTCTACCCTCTAGCGCTTATTAGTTGATATAAAATTGTTCTTGCGAAAGTTTATTTTTTATCTGCTTCATTTTAATCGAGATAAAATTTTCCGGAAATAGTGTCATTATATATTTCATCATAGCTATAAATACAAAGAGAACGGCGAAAGTCAAGTTTTTAAGAAATGGACGCTACGCGCTGGCCTTAAAATTCCATACTGTTTCCATGCAATTGCGAGAAACAACTAAATGTAGATAGGACTTAAGAGAATGACCAAGAAATGAACTATTCGAACCTTTAATAACGGATATCTCAAAAGGGACTTGTGTCACCAAAAAACAAAATTCGAGATATACATTTCATTTGTCATGAAAATATCTTAAACATATGACATTTTAATCAAAATCTTTAGAGCCATTTTTGAGAAAATTAAAATTTTCGTAAAATGTTCCATGTAAAGGGTAATCTGCGGTGGGGGATTTTCTTGAAAACCTTCGTGTCGCATCTCTGGAAAATACTGAACCTAAATATCAAGTTTGGTGTTTATCCGACTGTTCGTTTCTGAGTTATGCTGTTCACAGACACACAGACATGCAGACACACACAGACACACAGACCCACACACGGACATGTTTCCAAAAATGCTTCTTTTGGTTTCAGGGGGTCTCAAAACATGTATTTCCAGTGAAATCTCGGTATCGAATTTTTGGGTGGAATGCAATACTTCCCCTACTTACTATACGTAGTAGAGAAAGTAAAAATGAATAACGAATTTCCATTTGAAAAAGTATTGGAAAATTTAAGGGAATAACAAGCAATAGCTCGAAAATGGTTCACTCAACAACAAAAATGTATATAACATAAACTGTGTATTTTAACGCGATCTACATTTTTTGTGTAGTAATATTTTGTCTATCTCTTATGGTTTACCAGTTATGCAAAAATCGTTCACAATGAAGAATACTTTTGGAGACATTCCCAGAAAATTCAAGATATACATTTCATTTGTCATGAAAATATCTTAAACATATGATATTTTAATCAAAATCGTTAGAGCCATTTTTAGAAAAACAATAATTTCGAAAAATGCTCCATATAAAGGTAGTCTGGGGAGAGGGATTTTCTTGAAAATCTTCGTGTCGCATCTTTGGAAGGTACCGAATCTAAATAGCAAGTTTGGTATTTATCCGACTATTTTTGTTTGAATTATACTGTTCACACACACACACACACACACACACACACACACACACATGGACCTTTTTCTAAAAATGCTGTTTGGATTCAGGGAGCCTCAAAACATGTATTTCGGTGAAATTTCGGTATCGAAGTTTTGGGTAGAATGCAATATCTACCTTCTCTACCTACTATGTACGTGGTAGAGAAAGTATACACACCAAACTTCGTATTTACGTCGTTTATCTTCCAACGATGTGAGGAAAATACTTGGAAGTTAACGAATTTGGATTTTCCTCGTATTCAACAATGACCAATGATTTTCAAGGAAATCTCTCGACCCCACGCTACCCTTTACATGGAAAAAAGTTCGTTATTTTTTATTTTCCGAAAAACTCTAACGAATCTATCAATTTCAGGCAGTATTTTTATCACTTAAATGATATCAGTCTAATTATATAATATAAAATATAATTACAGCCCGCCTTAAAAGCAATATGTGTATGTAATAATATGTAAAATGTATGTAACAGTTATTGTATTAATGTTTATATTATTATGTACATATATAATAATGTTATGTATTATGTAATTTAACAATGTAGGAGCTTGTGAGAATAGAAGCCAAAAGCTTGAGATAACAATGAGTTAACCTTGATGCAATAATAAATTCGAAAGTTTAATAATGCTACTAGTAATTATTGGAACAATAATGTAATATTTAAAACAGTTTATAAATAGCCAATCAAAAACTAGAAAAGCTGAAAGTTAAATAAAAGTATTCTATTGGAGTAGGATTAGCCAATCAGAGACTTGAAATAGAGAAATTTACAAGTTTAAGCGGTAAACGCCAGACACTACTAGACAGCGTTCCTGAGCACTTCGGTACGGTACAGTTTAAGTGTGAGACATAAAACTTCATTACGGTGGGAATAAAATAAAGTTTACGTGTTAAAAATGAAATTAATAAATAATCTCATACCTCTACAGTATGATATACCAGTGAAGTGTTATTTCATCGTGTGAAAGATTAATAAAACGAAGTTAAGTACTATTATAATTGTATAAGCCTACATTCTTTAGCCGCATCACCCCCTGCTAAGAGACACGTGTTTCTGCAAATTAATACTGAAGCAGCCGAGGCAAACATAAATATATAATATTTAAAGAAACATTCAAATTACAAAGTTAATTTTTTTAAACGTGGGGGCGAAGGACACCGGAAAGTGAACTTGGGGCGAAGGTCACCGGAAAGTTTGTATCGTACGTGGTTAATCTACTTCAAGTTTGGTTTTCCAATAGTGAGGCATTAACCTCCTTCAAATTAAAATGCTATATGTTGAAGACGTTTACGACATTTACAGTATATTCAATATAATATCGATACACCGCTTTTCAAATCATTGAAATTATTATGTATTTATTTATTTTAACTGCATAATACTACTTTTATGTTCTGATTTAAATTCATTTACATTTCTATTTTAAGTTGATTTTCATTATTTTGATATGTTAGCTATAAACCGTCATTATTGTTAATTTAAATTTTAAATTTGTTAATTGTATAGGTATACTTTGTCTATATGGCAGCTCTCAGTTGAGGGAAGTGTTAATAAGTAAATATATATTATATTGAATTTTCTGAGAAAAGTCGGTCCTGTTCATTGTGAATGAATTTTGTATAGGAGGGGCACTATTTATGTTTTGAGCCTTGGCACTCCTGAATGTTGTAGGTGCCAACTGACGTGTCCAATGGAAAGTTTGTCATTTTTTACCATAATCTACTTCAAACATTTTGTCAATAGAGCGTCATTTGTTTTGTTTACACTAACTTGAAAATTGTGTGTCAACAAAAGCATGGAATTAACTCGTGAAAATGTTCGTGCAATGATTTATTACGACTTTCGACGTGGATTATCAAGACAAGAGTGCATCGAGCAACTAACTTCCATATTTGGCGACGAAGCTCCATCCTTTGCCACTGTGAAACGCTGGTATAACGAATTTAATCGTGGGCGCAGTTCGCTCAATGATGAAGTTCGTGAAGGTCGTCCAAAATCAGTTGTTGTGCCAGAAAACATTGATACTGTGCAAAAACTAATAATGAAAGATCATCATGCGACATATTGTGAGATTGAGGCAACCCTAGGCATTAGTTCCACCAGCATATATAAAATGTTGCATGATTATTTAGCCGTGAAAAAGGTTTGCTCTCGTTGGATCCCACATAATTTGACGCAATCTCAAAAAAGATGCTCGTGTCGATTGGTGTACAAAAATGCTCAAGAAATATAATGACAGTGCCTCAAAAGACGTATATAAGATTTTAACAGTGACAAATCATGGATCTATGCGTATGAGCCGGAACGTAAACAGCAGTCGACTGTATGGGTGTTTCAAGATGAAGCAAATCCAACAAAAGTTGTTTGCACTCGAAGCACTTCGCAGTAAATGGTCGCCTGCTTTTTCAGCATAATTGGCCATGTAGCAACAGTGCCTTTAGAGGAACGTAAAATGGTCAATGCCGAATGGTACACAACCATTTGTTTTCCGGAAGTCTTCGGTGAAGTTAGGAAAACCAACAAGAACCGTAGGATCGTTCTTCATCAAGACAATGCGAGCGCACACACATCTCGTCTAACAACAGAGTATTTGAAGGCTCAAAAAAGTCGAATTGATGGGTCATCCGCCATACAGTCCTGATTTGGCACCCAATGACTTCTTTTTGTTCCCGAACATCAAGAATAAATTGCGTGGACAACGATTTTCGTTGACAGAAGAAGCCGTTGATGCCATCAAAACCATGTTTTGGAGGTGTCTCAAGAAGACCAGAAGAAATGCTTTGACAAATGGTTCAAACGGATGCAAACGTGTATTGATCATAAAGGAGAATATTTTGAAAAACAATAAAGCAGTTTTCAATCAGAAATTACTTTGTTTTAATTATTAGGCTCAAAATATAAATAGTGCCCCTCGTAACTGGTAAACCATAGGATACAGACGAAAACGTACTACACAAAATAAGTGGAGCTGTTTAAAACACAGAATTTATTTTAACAGCGTTTTGGCTTTTTTCTTTCTTTTTTGTGGCATAAGACTTTTTTAAATGTCCGTTGTTTTTATTAGAATTTTTTCAATATTTTTGACACTTTTTGAAGTGCTGTAATCAATACGATGTTTCTCGCGATGTCATAGAAAGAGTGTGGAATTTCAAAGCCAACAAATGGCGACCGGCTTCTTAAAAATTTGATTAAAAAAATGAAGTCCGAGAAAAATACTTCCTTTTGAAAATGCCTTTGATCCGACTCTCGTTTCAGCCTACTGCATTCTCCTTGAACCTACAACGAAATGTTTAATGAAACTATTTCTCCAAATGTTTATCTCAGTTAGTATGAAGTAGCTAAAAGTGGAATTTTGTAAGAACAGTTTTAGAAGAGTTGGTAGAGACAGTGATGTGAATGTAACACATCAGATTGTTTACACTTCGGCAAGGAATGCAGCATGTTTTAGTCTTCAACTGCTGTAATGCATTTACTGAGCACACCGATGACGTCAAATGATGCAACACGCAAGAAGTTCCTAAACAGAAGGAATAAGTAACCGCATTTGCTTCAGTTTCCATTATTTATAGACTTAACATTGAGCAGACTGTTGGATAATGCAAGGGCTGAATGGAGCGTACACACAACGTATGCATTTGTAGTAAGCACTTTCCCCGTGAGAAAGCAAACCACAATGGCCCACTTTGTAGTGCTATTAGCATCCCTCCACGACCTTACGTAAAGCCAAGTCACGTGACCTACTCGTGTCTGATGCAACAATAACAACTGCACTTCACTACTCCTACGCCTTACAATTACAAGAGGGCGACGCCCACCTGAGTCACTTGATGTGCAACCTTGTTCCCTAAGCTACCTTTCTGCTCTTTACTCTTTTAAACAAAACTGTCAAACACATTTGGAGCGTAAAACTTAAGGAGTTTACATCGGGCAGTTCAACTGTTTTCATTAAATATTGCAAATATTTACAGAGCCTTGATTTCCTTTCCTAATTATTGTACACTGAGACAATTTTATTGTATGAATACAAAAATAAGCACTAACGCTTTCTTTGAAGTATAATTATGCAATTATATGCGGTAATTACTTTCTCTACCGCATACCTAAAGATAGAGGAAGTAATGTATTGCATCCAAAAACTCGATATAGAGATTTCAACGGAAGTACACGTTTTGAGATCCCCTCTGTGTCCCAAAAGAAAGAAAAGTGTGTGTGTGTGTGTGTGTGTGTGTGTGAAAAAGACAGAGAGAGGGAGAGATAAACTAGGCGAAACAAAGAAGAATGTAACTCAAATCGTATTTTATACTTCATACTCAACAACAATAACAACAACAACAAACTTCATACTCGACTTAGACAACATTCAAACATGCCCGGCGAAGATTTTCAAGAAAATCTCCCCCTCCTCCCCAAATTAAACTGTCATTTGAATGGAAAACGAACATTGGTTTTTTATTTTGTCAAACATGTTTCAAACGATTTTGATTAAAACACCAAATACCAAACGTTTCAGGTATAATAAAACATAAAACTTTTTCTCTTATTGGATTTTTTACGACTTAGAAATCTTTAGAGATAGACAAAACCCGATTACAGAAAAAGAAACAAAAGAAAAGAAAAAGAAAGCATTGCATCAAGGAATTTTTCTCGTAGCACCAGCTGAGTTCAAAATATTCGTTGTTACATATTTTGAAGCAACATACAGTACTAGCCAAAGACAAACTAATACAATAAATCATTTATGTAATAAAATATCTAATTCACATCTTCTCAGCATCAACACATTAAAATTTCTTTCTTTAACATTATGTTCTAAGTTTTACGTGTTATGTATTTTATTTGCTAATATTGTACGTATAATAATTAAGAGGAGGTTAAAACACATATATTCATAATGTACACATGGTAGAGAACAAGTATATAACGTTATAACTATAAAATATAATATGAGGGGGAAAGACCATTGTTAGCTATATAAGTAATATAAAATTATGAGAAATGCAGTAATATCTAAGTGAGCATGTAACGAACTTTGGATTTATAATTAAGACGATGGAAGTCTATAAACACACACACAAACATATAACATAAACTGTTATTGGATAGTAGCACCAATCAGGTACATTGATACATGCCTATAATTCAAATACGTACGTTAAGAAAACGGTTGGGGAGAACGCTAACAGAAACTTGTCAGTGTTTGAGCAGGAAGTTAGTGTATAAACTCGTCTCCAAATAAACGCTAAAACTACGTATTTAAAGTCTACCAGTTATACACATTTTAACATGACAAAGGTAATGGTGAATTGTAAATATCATATGTAGTTTATCTAAAATACAAGGAAATAATTAAGAGAATACGTGTGTACAAAATATTTTAACATTCTTCATACCCAACCCTGATAAGACACAAGTGCTCTCCAACACAAATACAGCAGCCGTGGCATAATTATAAAATAATGATTACAATATACTAACACACACAAGAATACAGATACACGATCATCAGATTCTAGTTCTACGAGAACCACAAGATACATTGCAAGAGTACGGGCATCAAGGCTACCTACAGGTACGTAACACAGCATCCATCATCATCAACGTAGTGGGGGCCCTCCGGAGGAACCGCTACAATTTTTCCCAGGGTAAAATATGTTGAGGCAAAGATATGAATCATCTTTGAAAGTGTATTATTCTTTCTTTCAACACGGTCTCATTAGCAACTAGAACATTTAATTATCCGAGCTTTTCGTATCGTGAATGCCATGTTGTTATACTAAAATTAAGGGACCGAATGTACTCTTTTACCTACAATAAAAATAAAACGTTCTTAAGATAATCCTTTTTCCAAAGATTTTGTTTTATAATAACAAGAACGTATTTCAACCGCTTCTTTTTGATTTTGGTAAATATTCATAAGCCAATTTGTTCTCAAAATGATGTGAATCTTTCGCTGAGGTGTTGTAATCCTGCTTAAAATTTTATAAACGCAGCCGAAAATGTATCACGAACTTATAGATAAATTCCAATGGATAGAAAAATAAAAAGTTCAAAAATATTTAATTCTGAAAAACCGAAGAAGACAAGATATTAGTGGAAGAGAAAACCCTTTTGAAATTTGAAATTTGTATAATATATCATAGGAAATGTAGCGTCTTCTGAACGCAGTGAAAATTCTCGAAGAAAGGTAATAAATTACAACTGAAGGAAAGAGGGGAAAAAAGAAAGCTTGCAGTACCTATTAAAATGTTTAGAATGCTGTATATTAATACTAAATAATGTCTTTCCATTTTTTCTCTAAAAGCTTTATCTAAAACTTCCAGAAAATAGTATAGGTACATAAATAGGTTAGCGTGTATTATGAACCCGTTTATGTATTTGTATATGTATGTCTATGCTCGCTTGCGTAGGTACACAGTGTGTTGCAGTTATGCACAGTACAGTTTAAGCCGATGTTTGGGACATGCCTGCAATTTCTCTGCTTTAGCTGAGCAGCTGGATATTGTGTATCAATGTATAACTTGCAACTTGTATATCCTTCATACACCAGAAGTAAGAATATTCTCTTTATTGTAGTATTTGTTTATTTTATTACCTTTTCTATACATGTTTACTTTGATCTCCGAGAAAACAAGTTTTGTTATCAAATGAAAGGACTAGCACACAGGCAGACAAATAGACAGACCTTTCAGATCAATGGGATAACATGAGCAGAGCAGAATGTACTACCCAAACTAGATATTATTATTATTATTATACTATTATAGTATTATTATTATTTCTGGACTTCAAAACTAATACCTTTCCACCTACCCGCTGCAGAGGATTACAATGGCGTTCACCCAATCTCTCTCTCTCCCCCCCCCCTCTCTCTCTCTCTCTCTCTGGTGGAATAAAATATTTTTCACTGCAAGACTAGTAGAGAAAATCTTTAGACCTGGTTGGAAAACTCTAAATTGGCAATCCTGGTTCTACTAGTATGAAATATTTATGCATGTTTTACATCTTTATTACACTCTTTTTAATTTAAATCAAAGGTTATGAAAGCAGTTATTAAAGCAGTAATATTTTATACACAGGCGAAATAAAACATACACTTAATTTGAATACAAATATTATTTTACAATATTTAGACACTAATACGTTTTAGAGCATTTAGATGCTCGTAAAATATGTTACGAATCAATTGAGCGTCTGCGGCTAAAATAGAAATTTCTGGGAAGCTGTTAGGGCATATCTGATGACAGTTGTTGAATGTTTTAGAAGTTACAGTTTCAAAATGTGTTATATTTTCAGGACTGTATCCCAAAGCTGTGTACTAATGTTATGTAAATTGACATGTCAAATTTAATCACGAGCAGGACTGTATCTGCTTAGGGCATAAATCGACAATGTAAACAAACATCACATGGTCTGACAAACATCTGTCATCTAATGTCTAGCTCTGATTGATTAAACCTATTAGACAGAAGCGCAATAACAGAAACAGGGCTACCGAGGCTACCGGCGATAGCCCGAGAAGTTTATAGGAGAAGAAATATGTATAATATGAATGATAAACTTTACATTACAAGCAGTTTCAATGATGAAGCACAACAGCGGGTTCCTTCCATGAGAAGAGCTTTGCAAGGTGTTTAGACGGCAGGACACGAAAGTAAGTCTGTGCTACTTCTGACGATACAAATAAAATAAACCTAGAGCATTTCATCTCCCTTGCTTGTAGGAAACGGAATTATGCTATGCTGTTGCTATTGCAATCCTGTTATTTAATCGTAAAACAAGGTACCTAGATATTTGCACTAGCATTAACCTGCAATACCATATTGTTACATATTGGGGTGAAGGCCGAAAAGGTTACCAGAAAATGATTAATTTAGGTCACCCCAACACGCACATGGGGGCACAACTCGCTGACAGCAAAAGGACCGGGACCTTGGTGTGTAATTTTAAGCGGAAGGCGTGGCTTTTTATATTACATTGAAAGATTACATAACACACATTACCTGGGATTTATTCACAAAAATGTTTTGGCTTCTCCACATACTTAACAAAGGAAACAGAATGGTGGGAGATGCCACAGACGTAGACCGGTCACACATCCGTCTGGTCCCAACGACCACTTACTCTCAAGTGACGCTAACTTGCACCCACCAACCTTGCCTAGCCAAAGCCAGACAGGGCTGGCAAATTTCAAACTGGTCTCTCCCCTTGGCGTGATCCGCACCGAAAGGAAAGACCGTTAAGCTGAAATATATCTAAGGAGACCCAATAATGCTATGTCTGGTAGCAACAATGCAGTACAACAGTGCGTCTGGTAATGACAATAAGATTAATATGCCTCAATATATACAATACAAAATAATTATTTAAAGCGAGCGAGATGGCTCATACTGTAGCACCTGTGGCTGGCACGGATATAACTCCCGTATACCGGTCAACTATTTTTTTGTTTGTTTGTTTTGTCGTTACCCTCAATTGCCATGTAAATACAGGATTATATTCTATCAAACACCACGATCCAAAGTTCCACCTACAGCACGAAAAAAACGGGAATAGAAATAGACGTTACAGGAAGGCGACTACGCAACTAAAACAATATGTCTGCGTACACTGACTCAGGTGAATCAAAGAGCATACAGTAATGCTCGCGATATGATCAAGACGTTGAAGTGGCGTTGAACACTAACAAGTGATTTAAGGTTAAATAAACAGAGAACACCATGCTCCCATAAACATAAAATTCATATGAAAGAAAAGAAAGAAAATAAATTCATTGTTTCTTATTAACGCTCGTTTTCTTGGAAAGGAAGTCTCTTCATGATCATAAGAGGCATGTCATAAAATTGGTGATTTTATACACAAGTTACTAAGAAACTGTATTACATCAATATCAATAGGAACAATACTAGTGCGTATTTTAAGCACCAACCCTTTGCGCCAATTTTCAGCCATAATGTACCGAAATTATACAGAGCATCAGACAACCTTAAGATTGTGTGGGCTGCTGTTGAGATAGCCCATATCCACATAGCGGCATTCGCCACCACATAGTGCGCAGTAACTTAGAAGAGAAAGGCCCTTAACGTCATTGTTTACATCGTGACATTGGTAGCCGAGGTGTTAACGAGAATTCGGGTGAGACCGTTTGGAGAGAGGGATCCAGATAAGAGTTTACAAAACGGTCTAAACGGCATACGGCCCCCGGCTGGATGGATGGCACCTGCTGGCAGGTGGTAAAGTAGCTCCAGCTGGCGCGTGCGCTGCAACAGAAGGCCTTCTGGAAGCCACGTGCCACTTCTCCAGACGCCTCTTTGTCCTGTCAATGGAACGTTTCGAGAACTTGCTCTCCGGGATTCTACACTCTGATAAGGATTCAAAGGGGGGTTGCGGTGTGCATTATCAAGTCGTGTACACCGAATCTCTAGGTTAAATATTTCGAAAAAAGATTGCTTCAACAGTGGTAATGGACTACTATGTTTTCGTTGCATTTAGAGGAGTTCTAGACAAGTGGATAACCTTGGGATAGGGAACCTATTATACTCCTGCAAGTTCGAGTAAAGCTGGTATTACGATGGACTTATATCTATGTGACAAGACATAAGTAAACACATACTTAGTTTAACAATCACATTACTTTTCCTTATCCATTGAATCTATTTTCAGAGTTATTCTACACAAGCTTACTTTTATTTCTGTTATCTGTTAATCCTCATAATATATCTCTGAAGTCATTTCAATACACTTAATTGTTAGTACGTAGGAGCATACGAGAGAATTAAGCGACATTCACCTGCTTTGTATAGTTTATCCCTGATATTATATACATTCACTTAACGGTTAAAATGTGAAAAATTCCGAAAGAACAGCAAATATTTCGCAAATTGTCACTGTAATAAATCTTTTATTTGTCATAATTGTATATTTTATGAAATATAATTTTTTCTGCATTAAGATGTTGCCTATATCTTATAGTTTCCATGTTCTGTAAAATTCAGTGAGAATGAAAAGAACTTCACGGGTTATTCTCATAAAGTCCAAGATATACATTTTATATGTAATCATACCAAGAATATTGAAACAATGATTTTTAATTAAACTCCTGTAACTAGTTTTGAAAAAAATAAATAAAAATAAGAAACAATCCTCAACGCTTATTTAGAGTAGGGGCAATTCCCTAAAATTCTCCGCCTTGTATTCTTAAAATATGCCTAAATACACTTGAAAATTGGTATTTACCGGCTTTT
Organism: Deroplatys truncata; assembly: GCA_030765065.1. Lineage (NCBI taxonomy): Eukaryota > Metazoa > Arthropoda > Insecta > Mantodea > Mantidae > Deroplatys > Deroplatys truncata. The sequence continues at coordinate 73,889,116 of CM060975.1, read as the reverse complement.
TTTTGTTTATTTGTTGTTGTTTTTTAGTTATGGTACTCACAGACACCCACACGCACACACACTCCCACACCCATGCACAAGGACTTTTTACTTCTTTCTGACTCAGGCGACTTCAAAAACGTGTATTTCCAGTCAGAAATTCTTCCTCTACTTTAGGTAAGCGGTAGAGAAAGTAATTATAACTGAGGCAGTATTTTTAACACTTAAATGATTTTAGTCAAACTATATAATATGTAAATTCAATAACAGCCCGCCTTGAAGCAATATATGTATCTAATAATTTGTAAAATGTATGTAAGTCATTGCATATGTTTATACTATTGTATACATGTTTAATAATGTTATGTGAATATATTATGTAATTTAATAATGTAGGAGCTGTAGGAATAATAAGTTAAAAGTTGCTAACAATGAGGTAACAATGAGGTAACCTTGAGTCAATAAGGAGTAAGAAAGTTTAACAGTACTACTTGTGATTCTTGGAGTAACAATAATGTAATTTTAGTGACAGTTTATAAAATAGCCAATCAACAACCAGAAGCAGCTTTAGTTAAATGCAGGTTTTCTATTGGAGTATGATTAGCCAATCAGAGACTTGAAATACAGAAATTTACAAGTTCAGACGGTTGAAATCAATTCAGTTGCCTCCAAACAGTGCTCATAACCAAACGTGTTGCTTCTAGATAGTGATCATAACTGGATGCGTGATGCGTCCTCGAAAAATATAATACGTATTTGTGTGAGACAAAAATAGTATACGTGTTAAAAAGTGCAAGTATTAAATAAAAGAATTTCACAGCTCTCGATATCAGTGAAGTGCTATTTAAATCGTATCAAGTATTAATAAAAAGAGTGAAGTAAAATTATAATCTGTGTAAGCCTACATTCTTGTCGCAGCAAAACCCTGCCAAGATATCCATGTCTCTAAAACAATACTGACGCAGCCGAAGCAAACATAAATATTAAATATTTAAAGAAACAGTTTAATTACAAAGTTAATATTTTTTTAAACTTGGGACAAAGGCCACCTGAAAGTACATTTGGGCGAAGGCTACCGGAAACTGTTTACTATACGTGCGGATGCAACTACTACAAGTTCGGCTCCCAACAGTTGAAACATAATACAACTCCTTCAATACAAACTATTACAAATTGATGCCCAAAGCGTGGTGCAAACAACGTAATAGCGTAACAAAACTCCTTTCTTCAAATTGCCGTCCATACGTAGCAGCAACAAACATTTCTCAAATTTAGCTCCCAAAACGTGTGGCAAATAAAATAAATATCTTCTTCATAACACGTGGTATTAAGTACTCCTCTTTATGGTTTGCTTAATCTTAAAGCTTGCTAATGTCAAGCCTTTCCTTCTTTCTACGTTAAGCTCCACTGACACGTGGTTAATCCGAAAGAGTAGGCATGGAGCCATGGATTAATCAACTGCGTTAGTCAATGAAATTGTTTACAGTTTTATGCTTTAAAAATCCTGCAGGAAAAGTAAGATGTTCAATTCATACCTAAAACAAGAACATGCTATTTTGATTTCATCTATTCGGCTTAGACACCAATTTGCACAGCATGCATATCAAATGTGGTCCAGCCAATGATTTATAAGGTTTTATCTTAGTTTCTTCAAAGGTTTTGCGTTTCACTGTTCCATATATTGCATCACAAATCATCTGGAATCGTGCTCTTTTCTTATTTCATTCATTCATTGGAGTGAATAAAACGTAGCTTGTAAAATCTACGGTGTTTAATCAAATCGAATGTAAATAAATAAATAAACAAATCGAAAAAACTAAAGTTAAAAATTCCAAAACTACTGCTCTTAACCACTAGCATGAGAAAAAATCTGGTGATACATTTACATGACTTTCTCTACCCTCTATGGTGGGTACACAAGCTACTCTTATTAAAGCTTATTTCCTATCTAATACATTACAGAAATAGCTACATTACACTTTTCGTTATAGATACACAGAGAACAGTGACAGTCAAATGTTTAAGAACTGAACACTATATGCTGGCCTTAAAATTCCACACTGTTTCCATGCAATCGCCAGAAAGAACTGAATGTTGGCAGGATTTTAAGACGGCAAAGTAATGAACAATTCCAAACATTGCCCTAACGGATATCTCAGAAATGGCTTATGCCACATAAAACTTATTTGGAATAAATCGTGTGTTTTAAAGACATCTACTTTTTTGTGTAGTACGTTTTCCTCTATCGCTTAGTGTTTACCAGTTATACAAGATTATACAAAACTCCTTCCGAATGAAGTGGACTACACAGGCTATTCCCAGAAAATTCAACATATACATTTTATTTCTAATGTAAATATGTTTAATGTTTGGTATTTTAATCAAAATCGTTAAAGTCATTTTTTAGAAAATAAAAAATTTCGAAAAATGTCGCATGTAAAGGCTAGTTTGGGGTTGAGAGATATTCTTGAAAATCTTCGTGTCACTCTTTTGGAAGGTACTGAATCTAAATACCAAGTTTGGTATTTATCCGACTTTTTGCCTTTTAGTTATGCTGTCCACACACATACACTCGGACTTTTTCCTAAAAATGTTTTTTATTCGAGAGTCCTCAAAACATGCATTTCTGATGAAATCTCGGTATCGAATTTGTTGGTGAAATGCAATACCCTCTACCCACTAGGTACGTGGTAGAGAAAGTAAGAAAAGTGGGTAGACTTCTCTCCCTATTAGAAACCACCGCCCTCGGAAAGGTAGATCATGCACTAGATGTTTAAGTTTCCTTTAGCAAACGTGGGTAGAGGAGACGTGTCTGAAAGTATCTATCCGAGAGGGAGGGTTTCTTTGGACAAGCAAATCATATTTTTCCAGCGTATAATAAATGTACAACAAAACACATAATTTCTATTTTAATTTTAGTCGAAAGGAAAAAAAATCTGATGTGTTACACTCACATGACTTTCTCTATTCTTGTACCAACTATTTTTACAAACGCTTATTCTCCATATGCTTCATCATAATCAAGATGTTAATCTTATTGCTAATTTTCTTGTAGATGCAAGGAGAATAGGTAGGTTTTAAGCGATAGTCAAATATTTTAAGAGCTCGTTGCTATGTCGAGTATTCCATTATCTTTGCATTACCAGGACAAAAAAATCAATAACGAATTTCCATTTGAGGAAAAGTATAAGTATTGGAAAATTTAAGGGAATAACAAGCAATATCTCGTAAATGGTTCACTCAACAACAAAATGTATAAGACACAAAATGTGTATTTTAACGCGATCTACATTTTTTGTGTAGTAAAAGTTTGTCTATCTCTTATGGTTTACCAGTTATGCAAAAGTCGTTTACAATGAAGAATACTTTTGGAGAAATTTCCAGAAAATTCGATATACATTTCATTTGTCGTGAAAATATCTTAAAAATATAATATTTTAATCAAAATCGTTAGAGCCATTTTTGAGAAAATTAAAATTTTCGAAAAATGTTCCATGTAAAGGGTAATCTGGGTTGGGGGATTTTCTTGAAAAGCTTCGTGTCGCATCTCTGGAAGAAGATACTGAACCTAAATACCAAGTTTGGTGTTTATCCGACTGTTCGTTTCTGAGTTATGCTGTTCACAGACACACACACACACACACACACACACACACACACACACACACCAACACACGGACATGTTTCCAAAAATGCTTATTTTGGATTCAGGGGGTCTCAAAACATGTATTTCCGGTGAAATCTCGGTATCGAATTTTTGGGTGGAATACAATACTTCCCCTACTTACTATACGTAGTAGAGAAAGTAAAAAAACTCTGTAGCAGTGTTTGTCTTACAATATAGGGTAGACACTGTCTACCTAGTGGAACGGTATGTAGGAAATCTGGACATGTAACTACATGGAGTTACAACCTATTGTTTAGTCCGCGCACCCATCCTCTTCATTTCAATCTCATAGATACAGATAAACATAGCAACTGTATGCGCTTTTTAACATCGCTTTAACTTCTTGATCATATCGCGACGGTTATTCTAAGTTCATTGGTTCACCTGAATCAGTGTATGGAGACAAATGGTCTTAGTTGCATAACTGTTTTCGTATTCCATCTGCATCAGGGGCTTGCTGATAGGTGGTCTTAATTGCATAGTCGCCTTTCTGTACCGCATATTTTTACTTTTTCCACGCATAGTAAGTAGGGGAAGTATTGCATTCCACCCAAGAATTCGTTATCGAGATTTCACCGGAAATACATGTTTTGAGATGCCCCGAATCCCAAAAAGATATTTTTAGAAAAAGGTCCGTGCGTGTGTCTGTGAACAGCGTAACTCAAAAACATAAAGTCGTATAAATATCAAACTTGGTATTTAGGTTCAGTACCTTTCAAAGAGATATTCCTTGCTGTTTGAATTTTCCAATACTTTTTCTCAAATGGGAATTCGTTACTCTTTTTTACTTTCTCTACTACGTATAGTAAGTAGGGGAAGTATTGCATTCCACCCAAAAATTCGATACCGAGATTTCAGCGGAAATACACGTTTTGAGACCTTCTGAATCCAAAAAAAGCATTTTTGGAAACATGTCCGTGTGTGTGTCTGTGTGTGTGTCTGTGTGTGTGTGTGTCTGTGTGTGTGTGTGTGTCTGTGAACAGCATAACTCAAAAACGAACAATCGGATAAGCACCAAACTTGGTATTTAGGTTCAGTATCTTCCAGAGATGCGACACGAAGGTTTTCAAGAAAATCCCCCCACCCCAGACTACCCTTTACATGGAAGATTTTTCGAAAATTTTAATTTTCTCAAAAATGGCTCTAACGATTTTGATGAAAATATCATATGTTTAGGGTAATGTCATGAGAAATGAAATGTATATCTCGAATTTTCTGGGAATGTCTCCAAAAGTATTCTTCATTGTGAACGACTTTTGCATAACTAGTAAACCATAAGAGATAGACAAAATTTTACTACACGAAAAATGTAGATCGCGTTAAAATACACAACTTATGTCATATACATTTCTTTTGTTAAGTGAACCGTTTTAGAGATATTGCTTGTTATTTCCTTAAATTTTCCAATACTTGTACTTTATCTCAAATGCGTTATTCATTTTTTTTATGTCCTGGACATGCAAAGAGAATGGAATGCGTCACATAGCAACCAGCGTTAAAATATTTGACTATCGCTTAAAAGCTACTATATTTTCCTTGCATCTACAAGAAAATTACCAATAAGATTGACATCTCGATATCTCGATTAACATGAAGCATATGGAGAATAGGCGTTTGTTTAATTAGGTTGTACAAGAGTAGAGAAAGTTATGTGAGTGTAACACATCAGATTTTTTTTAATGTCCTGGACATGCAAAGAGAATGGAATGCTCCACATAGCAACCATCTCTTAAAAGATTTGACTATCACTTAAAGCCTACCATATTCCCCTTGCACCTACAAGAAGATTAGCAATAAGATAGTTCCTGCGGATTTTTATATCGATTAACATGAAGTAGATGGAGAATAGGCGTTTGTAAAAATAGTTTGTACAAGAGTAGAGAAAGTCATGTGAGTGTAACTCATCAGATTATTATTCATATTTATTTTGTTCTATAGGTGGAACTGTGGAAAGAAACCACGAAGAAGAACACCTAGTCAGATTGGCCGGTACACGGGATTTGAACGCGTGACTTCCCCACTAAGGCATCTCGCTCAGTAATTGTAAGTGTTTAAGTGTTGTTCTATCGTACTTATAAGCATTTGAAAAATGTATCAAACGAAGATGAAGGAATTGTTGAAAACAAAATTGTGGATAGAGATCTGTTTGCGAAATTATGTACTTGAATATCCGGTGCCAAAAATTATAATTAAAAAAAGGAGGCAAGTGTCTTCCAAGTATCTATAGTTAACTTAGTAAGGTAAAGACATTCTATTAAATTAATTGTTATATACTTATAGTATCTTTACCTACAATTACATTCCATTAAAAGTGAATAAATGAATAAATACATTTAAAAATAGAATTTACTGCAGATATTCCCAGTTGCCTGTATAGTGTGATACCATTTTTTAGTAGTAGTCTGTATGTGTGTGTGTTTATACTTCGTTACTGCCTACGTTAAACTTTTGGATACCGAACTTTGTCTATTAATATTTAGTTCAATTATACGCTTTCTCATTAGCACCACATTTATGTGGTCCCGATGTACGAAATATATTAACTTATTTACTCTTTAAACATAATATTTATGCTACGTTAAGATATATTAATGCATGATTTCTGTAAACTGTATCCTTGTTGTCGCAGCACAAAAACAGTAGACATCAATATTTTCGAAACGCATTGTTGCTGCGCACATTTTAACAGTACGGTTGGGCAAGATCATATTTCCCCGGGTTGCTGATGATGCTGATGATGACGGTGATGAGGCATGATACCGTAATTATTGATGGGAATGTATAAACAATTAAATAAAGAAATAATAGTATGTTAAAGAAATAATTGCAATAAATAATTTCCGTGTATTAAATCATGTACAATGTACCAAGTTTGAGTTGAACAGATTTGCCACGAGAAGAGGGTAATTAGGAGTCAGGTTAAGGAAAGTCATTAGCGTTAAAAGTTCCTGGAAGGCAGTTCGGTGTGCGCTTTCACAGTCACGTAGGCAGAAATTTTGAAAAAGAGAAGTGAAAGGGATTTCCGATATTTTTAGTTAGCACCTGGTAACAAAATTAAGACGCACACTAGGATCTGAAGCATTGATTGTGCAATAACGTTGGTGGGGAGTAATGAAGCAGGCGAAGCTAAAATTAATAACTGTTCATAAAACTTACATCAGAGCTACTCTCCCTCTAGTACCATCAATGGCACTGAGTCGAGTAATATTTTAAGCGCCTAGTGACGCGCTTGTGTGATTAAGTTTTCGCGGCTCCCGCCAGGGATCCTTCCAGTCAACATTTTAGCGACTCACGGAGAGTTACCGTTCTAGTTATACTGCGGAAACAGTTATTTCAAGCCGTAAAATTGATATTATAGAAGTTAGTAGATCCAATCGTTATAGTTTCGAGTGCTACAATTCGGAGTTAGTCTAATTCTTCATTTTAAATGATCGGCAACTCACTTCAAGAATTCAAATATTAGTTCACAATAAATTTCTCGTTAAACTGGTGTTGTCCTTCATATTACACCCCAACATGCCCTGAGGGAAAATACTCATAGCTCAACCACTGGAGCAGCCGGCAGCGGAATCAATAGTAGTATTAGAGACAACGGGAAAATGTGACATCTACGTTCCAGCTCCAAACTGTCGCACCATCATCGCGACAACAACTCATTGCTTCAAGCAGTAGACCTAAATAATGAGTGTTCCCAGTGTCTATGAGGCAATTCAAGCCCTAGAATTACACACCGGTTTCTATCACTACAAAAGTTTAATAATGACAGCAGTTCTGTGATTAGAGCGTATACAAGGTTTGTTTATAAGGTACCAATATATATTTTTAAAAGAAATGACAGCATTATTTTCCAAATACTTTATTCTCATTCATTACCTTATATTACTTCTCCACATAATCACCGCCGTTATCCAGGCTCTTGTCGTAAGGGGAAACCAGTTTTTGTATGCCTTAGTCAAAGAATGATACCGCCTGTGAAATAAGCCAAGTCTGCTCTTCTTGTTTCACAACATCGTCGCCGTTAAAATGTTTTCCCCCAAGGAATTTCTTCAGATGAAGAAACCGATGAGAATCGTTTGGTGCCAAATCCGGACTGTACGGAGGGTGGTCGAGCTGTTCCCAACCAAATGATGCGATCAGATCTTGAGTTTGTTTGGCTGTGTGTGGCCGGGCATGTCACTCATTATTGTTTCCTCATAAACCTCACACAATTGGCGATGCACGTTTGCTGGTGCAACACTTCTCGCATTCAAAAGACGAATCACTTATCTGACTTTACAGTCGGCGGGTACATCGATTCTTTTGAACATTTCGACAAGGTTTAACAACAGGAAAACACAAAGCGAAGATCGCTCACAGCGGCGTCTGGCTGCCTAATGAATGGAGGAAGTGTTCGCGCATGCTCAAAGTCGCGACTGCAGCGCTGCAGCGGCAAAATATTAAAACGGTACTTACTTTAAAAACACGCCTCATAATCCACTACTGTATAACTGTGTGGAAAAATCAAATATGCAAAGAAAAATTGACGATTTTTTAAACCGTGTAAAGCACTACTAGTCTACATATATACGAGTACCTATACGTTTAGTATGAATTATGGATAACAAAACTAGCATACAAATTGTAAATACTCTAAATAGCGCATTATGTTTATTATTTATGCGTTTTGTTTGATTTGCTTATATTAAATAACACATAGCAAGTTTGAGTAATAATCTAATAAAACAGTTTCAGTTCCACATGAAAATTCGCTTTTACGTTTTCTCATTTATGCGTTATTTTAGCGTCTCCCTTTTAAAACGTATAACTGAGGTTATATTGTATTCCCATTATAATTGTTGTTTGATTTGTATTATTCTTATTTATATTTCCATAAACGAAAGTCCTGATTTTATTCCTCTTTCATTGCATATCAGGCGGTCCAACCACGCCATCTTTCAAGTCTGTAGATATTCCTTCGTGCGTTAGAAGTGTTGCAGAACTCAAAGGGGCAATTTCAAGTAAATACAGATTATTGGAGAACTGGCGAATTAGCGTGAGCGAGCTTCCTTTAACCCCATTTTTTTTTCATTTTTTAGTTCCATTTATACCTCGCCTTTAACTATAGATAATGGTCTTATCGGTGACTTTTCCTTCGGAACATATTATTTCTATAAGCAATGAGGTTAATTCATATTCGCTTGTTTTGGGGTTTTAATCATTAAATCATACACATATTTATACTTTCAGATACTGAGGAGGATAGGGAATAATCCTGGCTACAGAAAAATTCCAAACCCCCGTTGGGAATCAACCCGAGACCCGTCGTACAGTAGGTGCTCTACCGACTGAGCTACGGGGCCAGCCGAGCTTCGTGCTACCCCTTTTGCTTATCAGCAAAGACGATGAGCGGATCGCGCTCATTGAGAGGCACTTCCCAGGCTTGCAAGAGTGTGTACAGTCCGTGACAAAAACAGATCCTTGCACTAGAGTGTATTCCGTGATGACAGACAAAAATAGGCTGAATATGTCTTAGAATATTTTCCACTTCAGTTATACAGGCTTTATTTTCGAGAGAATAAACTCACATTTTTGACTGACAAATAGTTAAAATGCCTTTATTTACCTATCCGTATCCCCCATAGCTATTTTTAATTGTATTTGCACTGCTCTTGTCTAACATTATGCACTATACGCAACAATAATGAGATCACGCAGTGCTTCACTACCATTTTTGCTTGCTATTATAAAGGTTATTATTATTACTATTATTATTATCCTCATCATGATTTAACGGTACTGTTATGCTATCTACACTCATTGAATAGGTGTTCGAAATTTTGCCCTTATTGATTGATACGATGTTCCGATCGTCTCCGTGTATCCATACGGACGTTTCTGAGAACCTGAATTGCCCCGTTGAGTTCTGCAACTCTTTTAACGCACGAAAGGTTATCTGCACACGTCAAATACAGCGCGGTTTGGTCACCTGGTATATAAGGGGCATTCAAATGAAACCTGGTCAATGCGTCTAACTTTGCATTACACGTAAGTGGCACCACGTAACTGCGTGTATGGTGGCACCATCTATTGGTAGAGCGACTGCAGCGTACGCAACGTTTAACGTTGCATAGCGACAGTGTGGTTTCACACCGAAGAGAAGTTGGTCACACAAGTTATCGTCCACTACTGAACATGATGGCGAGTAAGCAGGAACAACGAGGAGTGATTCGATTTTTAGCGGCAGAGGGAGTTGGAGGCCCTGAAATGTATCGACGGATGAAGACTGTGTACGGTGAGTACAGTCTGTGTCGTTCAGGTGTGGTGGAATGGCGCAAAAAGATTCCTTGAGGGACGCGAGTTACTGGAAGATGATGCTCGTCCTGGAGAGGCTCATCGTGTCATAACACCTGAAATGATTACGGAAGTGAATGCTTTAGTCTTGGGCAATCGCAGAATCACCGTGGACGAGATACATCGGTTACTAGGTATTAGCATGGCCACCATTCACACCATAATGCATCAACACTTGAAACTTCGAAAAGTTTGTGCGCAGTGGGTTCCCCACCAACTGACCTCCGAACAGAGCAATACTCGAATGGCGCTGTCTTTGAGTCATCTGCAACGTTATCATGAGGAGGCATACGTCCTTCTGTCGCATATTGTCACTGGTGACGAAACATGCTGTCGCCATTTTGAACCAGAAAGCAAGCGTCAGAGCAAGCAGTGAAAACATGCGACTTCACCACCTCCAAAGAAATCAAAAGCCGTGCACACCAGTTGTGGTAAGGTCATGAAGTCCTTCTTTTTTTACCACAAGGGCCCACTGCTTGTCGAGTTCCTGGAACGGGGAACCACCATCAATGCCCAGAGTTATCAAGCCACTTTACAGAACCTTAGACGAGCCATCAAGTCGAAACACCCAGGCATGTTGTCCAATGGCGTTATTCTCCTGCATGATAATGCCCGCCCACACACTGCCAATGCGGTGAAGACGACATTGCAGCAGTTTCGATGGGAAACGCTGTAACATCCACTGTACAATCCAGACCTTTCACCGTATGACTTTCATGTTTATGGACCTCTAAAACAAACTATTCGCGGACATCGATTCACAACGGACGACGAAGTGTGTGAATGGGTCCAGGCCTGGATCCGACAACAGCCTACTAGCTTCTTCAAAGATGGAATCGACCGGCTAGTATCGCAATGGGATAAATGTGCCAACAGTTTTAGCAACTATTTTTGAGTAAATAAAATCGTTACCATTAGTTTACACATATGACCGGGTTTCATTTGAATGACCCTCATAATATAGACTCTTAGATTCTAACATTCATATAAATTAAATAAAATGTAGCTTCTATTTACCATGGCAAATTAACACTTTCAGTCTCAAAACGCATCAGTTTCTTACACCTACTGAAAACCTTTCTTTGATACTGTTTTTCTCTCCTTCACATGCATGAATATAGTCATGTCAAGACAACTTATGACTGACAAAACCAGAGTGTGCTCTTTGAAGTTGTAGCTTACACAACTACTGTGTTGTACTGTACATGTAAAACAGGGGCGTCATTTAGGGGGATCAGGTGGTGGGCAAACATCCCCCTAAGTTAACGAGAAATAATTAGACTATTGGTCATTATTGCTCTACCAAAGGAAAAATTACAAGAACTGCACTTTTGATACAAATATTTAACATTTATGACATAAAGAAGATTTTCTTTTAGGCTAAATATGTCGTTAAAATTCACATGAAAATTTGTGAAACTGCTTCAGGCAATCTTGATCCCCCCAAGCAGAAACTCAAATGACGCTCCTGGTTGTGCATCAAAAACAATGCTACAATTATAGAGCGTAGTGGAAGGAAGTTTAGTTACAATTTAAAAATACCAATGTGATAGCATTCACTTCACTGATTACTGACTGTAAGCAAATGCGTTGATGTTTCGCATGTTTATTTACGAGGCGCTGCACAAAAGAGCAACACTTTCTAGAAACGCAGCAGGAAAAGCATGAGCAAGTTAACTTTCACCTTTAATGGAAAGAACTTTTCACGTCTTCCTTTGCTAAAGCATCTTACGCCACTGAGTCTTGCTGACGTTTAATTGGAAGCGAAGGTCGGCAGACGTGCTGTTTTCACCCCTTCGATCAGGTCCTTAAAGGGCTTCCTCTAAAACCTGGCGTGATGCACCATTGATTGCCACAAAGCCTTGGGTTATAATCGGCCATTGCTAAGCATTTGTCCTTGTAGGGTCTGATTATATGACTCAAATGTTACTTTCACTGCCTTCTAGTTACCTATCGTAGTCGAGGTATTGATCTCAGACAAAAATTCTATATTGGGACTTCATCGTAAACTCAGGTTGTGAAGTTCTCCGAATCTTCCAAAAAACTATTTTAAACAAAGAGCCACGTATGTATGTGTGCGTGTGTTTCAGTAAATTACTCCACCTTAAATAAATCTTTACGTGAAACATGTTTATTTTTTATTTTCTTTTAACGGGTTTGATTAAAGTATTACACGCTAGAGATAATGACATGTCAAATAAAATTTATCTTTTAAATGTTCTATAAATGTCCATTGAAGTCCCTTCATTCTCACTGGAGTTTGTGTAACTGAGAACAATACAAAAAGTTATTACACAAAAATGCTGATCCCCTTCTAAGCTTAACAATGTTACACAAAGCATTTTATTGCATTAACCATTTCAGACATATTTGCCGTTGTTGTTTAACCTTTTCCACTATTTAAGTAGTTGCATCATATAGTAGTTCCTTTTAAAATTATACCGCTGTAATATTACCAAAATGTAAGCTTTATCGACGAATATGTATTGCAATTAAGAGAAAGTAGATCGAAAAGTAAGGTTCAGACTTCGTAGAAGAGTTGTGAAAATAAACGATAATGGACAAGGAAAGTCAGGTGATTATGCACCAGAATTATTTTTCAGTTACCTATCTTACATAACTATGCTAATACGCAGAAACGCCATTATTAGACTTAGAATTTATGTTCTATTAAAACCAGCATAATAATAAAAACACGTAGCCTCGGTAGCAAATTAAAAAAAATCTTATGTGTTACACTCACATGACTTTCTCTACTCTTGTACAAACTATTTTTACAAACGCTTATTCTCCATATGCTTCATGTTAATCGAGATGTTAATCTTATTGCTAATTTTCTTGTAGGTGCAAGGGGAATGTGGTAGTCTTTAAGCGATAGTCAAATGTTTTAAGAGCTGGTTGCTATGTGACGCATTCCATTCTCTTTGCATGTCCAGGACATAAAAAAAATGAATAACGAATTCCCATTTGAGAAGAAGTATTGGAAAATTTAAGGGAATAATAAGCAATATCTCTAAAATGGTTCACTCAACAACAAAAATGTATATGACATAAATTGTGTATTTTAACGCGATCTACATTTTTTGTATAGTAAAATTTTCTCTATCTCTTACGGTTTACCAGTTATGCAAAAGTCGTTCACAATGAACAATACTTTTGGAGACATTCCCAGAAAATTCGAGATATACATTTCATTTGTCATGAAAATATCTTAAATGTATGACATTTTAATCAAAATCGTTGCAGCCATTTTTGATAAAATTAAAATTTTCGAAAAATGTTCCATGTAAAGGGTAATCTGAGAACAATACAAAAAGTTATTCGAAGGTTTCTTGAAAACCTTCGAATTTTTGGGTCGGAATACAATACTTCCCCTACTTAATATAGTAGTAGAGAAAGTAAAAAAAGAAAAGTTTCTGGTGCGTTGAATTCTCTTGATTTTCTCTATTCAGTATCGTTTATTTTATGTAGCTTCTATCAACTGTTTTTACGAAAGCTTATTTTTCTATCTACATCGAGATAAATTTTTGCAGAAATATTTTCGTTATACATTTCGTTGTGGGTACAAGGGGGTATAGAGGAAACCCGAATCGGCAGTCAAATGTTTAAAAGGCTATAAATTTCATACTCTCTCCATGAGATCGTGAGAAACAGAGTAGCGGCAGTATTTTTTAAAAAATGCAAAGAGTTGAAACATTTTAAACAATAATAACGGATATCTCGGAAATGGCTGACGCCACAAAATGTTATTTTCTAATAAATTCTGTATTTTAAAAATATTTGCAGTATAGTAAATTTTTGTTTACCTCTATGGTTTACCCATTATACAGAATTATACAAAATGCCTCCGAATGAAGATGACTTCACTGGTTATTCCCAGAACAACTAAATAGGACTAGCTTAAATATGTGGCGTTATAATCTAAATCGTTAGAATAATGTTTAAGGAAATAAAAAGTGAAGGTCAGTTTGGGTTTGAAACATTTTCTTGAAAATCTTTTGTAGTGAATTTCTGAATGACACCTACTGAACCTGAGTACCAAGTATGATATTTATCCGATTTTTTGTTTTTGACTTATGCTGTTCACAAATACACCTACATTTTTTTTTCTAAAATAGTTTTATTTTTTCTAATTTAAGGTGCCTCAAAATATATATTTCTGGTGAAAATGTGATACCGAATTTTCTGGTAGAATGTAGGTAATACTTCCTCCTACCACGTAAAAATCAGCAATAAATTGTTTCGGAAGTACCTCTGTATCTCAAGACATAATCTATATATTATCCATTTTTTCAGGTAATGGCTTATACACCTACCAAGTGGAATAGCTTAGGCGGCAACGTTTGTGGCCGGTATTCGGGAGGTCTCGGATTCAAATCCCGGCGACCGCCCCCTGTGACCCATTGGTTTTTTGTGGCGTTTTCCAGGATCATCAGGCGAATGCTAGAGTGGTTTCTTTCAGCCCCCAAATTTCCTAGCCCTCCATTTCGTTCCATTCATCGTTTTATTCATTCGTCATCATATTGGCCTTTCAGGGTTGGAAGTGTCGGCAATGGTGTTTCGGTGCAACGTGGCTGGGAAAAGGATACTCTCTATGTGCTCTCTCCGTCCCTCGGCTGCCGGGGTATCCGAACCACCTTGAGGAGCGTTGCACCCTCGCTGTATGGGACGGGCTCCCCGGTCTGCCTGTCCGTCTGCCGGGGTGTCTACTTCTGGAAACTTGGGGACCCTGCCATTGCTGTACCGTCCTGGATCCGACCGCTTTGTGTCTCCTATCGCCTCATCCTTCATCTGGGGACGTCCCCTCGTGGGGCGAAGGCACAATATCCAGTCTGGATTGGTTCCGAGTCCGCTCCGTTGAGTAAAATAAATTGTCTCTTAAATTAACCCTATTCTTATAATATTAACATGAACATAATCACCTTCACCTTTAGCTTATAGTCTGCCTGCTCCAATCTTTTTACTTCCTCTACTACGTATGTATCTATAGTAAGGAGGAGAAATATTGCATTTAACCCAAAAATTCGATGTCTAGTTTTCACCGGAAATATATATGTTTTAAAGCCCCGAATACATATGAAAAACATTTTTAGAAAAGGATCCTCATATGTGTGTGTGTGTGTGTGTGTGTGTGTGTGTGTGTGAGAACAGCATAACTTAAAAACGAGAAGTCGGTTAATTACGAAACTTGGTATTTAAGTTTAGGACCTTCCAAGGATGCGACACGAAGATTTTCAAGAAAATATCCAACGCCAAACTACCTTTTACATGGAAACGTTTTCGTTAATTTTTATTTTCTCTAAAATGGCTCTAACGATTTTCATTGAAATACCATATGTTTAAGCTATTTTGGTGACAAGTAAAACGTATATCTTGAATTTTCTGGGAATAGCTTGTAAAGTACTCTTTATTCTGAACCACCTTTTGTATAAGAGATAGCCAAATCTTACTACACAAAAACGTATACTCGTTAAAGCACATAATTTATTTCAAATAATCTTTTGTTTTTCTTTTGCGTTATCATTTCCGAGATATTATTTGTTATTGGTTTGTATTTCTTAATACTTTATAAGGTTCTCAACTGCTGCAAATCGCTATTCTTTTGTTCTTCTTTCGTTTTCGTGTTCATGCATAGAGAACAGAATTTCAAAGCCATAATTTCGAAAGACTTTGAAAAATTTGACTATCACTTCAGCTTATTGTATTCTTCTTATACCTATAACGAAATGTGTAATGAAGGTTTATCCGTATTAACAAGAAGTAGAAGAATAAGCGTTTTGTAAGAATAGTTTGTAGAGGAATGAGTAGAGAAAGCTATGTGAATGCAGCACTTCTTCTGTGGCTAAAGAATAATTTAATAACATATATCTACCTTAAGCTCGCTATAATGCTATATAACATTCTTGAGCATCCTTGCCTCTAGCTTACTGAATTTTAATTAAGCATCTTTGCTCGTATTTTACTAAACATGTATTTAGTGCACTGCAGTTAAGTTTACAATTTAACTCACCACATATACCTTATGAGCAGGCATAGATAGTTTTAGGCATTAAACCCAGGACGAAAGTAAATGTTAAACGTTACTGGACTTTATGCAAGGACGTCGCAGGTAACAACTGTTACAGTCTGTTAGCGTTTGAAGATAACACTCACCAGACCGTGTTTACCTGTCGTCCGTGAACCTTGGCTGTTGTTTACATTCCTTGTATTGGCATACGATTAGAGTGCATATATATCTTGAAGGCCAACTGCTTAAGAATTCCTATGCTTACTTAAGAGATTGCTGCCTACTAATTTACGGATAACACGCATCAAATGTTGCTATATTACTTATATCATTTACATAAATAACGCCATATAATCCTTGTTGCCACTGATTTTCGAATAACTCATTTTATACCGGATGAATTACCGCGTGGAATGGCTCTATGGTTCGCATTCGGGAGATTTCGGGTTCGATTCCCAGTAACCGCTCACTCTGAGCATGGGTTTTTTTTCTGGTTTTCCCCCGGTCTACAAGGCGACTGCCGGGGTGGTGTATTCTACCACGATCTCTCCTATCTCCCATTTCCTCTCATTTCATCTCCATTTCACGTTTCAGGTGTAATTTCAGGTCCTGTGGTGCTGACGGTGCCAGGTAGATGGCGTGGATGCATGCGCTTTGGAAAGATTTTACCTCGTGGACGACGGAGTGAGCTGTCCCTACAGTTACGGTCGCTGCGTCACCCTCTTGAGGATTCCTTGCTCACTAGAACTATTAGCAACTTCTGCACGTCTTGTGGGCTCCTTCGCCTCATCCCTGCCTCCCAGGGGGTGTAACCACAATAGATCAAGCTGGTCGCAGTGCGCGAGGTGTCCCCCTCCGACAAATACATCCTACCAGGTGAATCAGCCGCTCCTCTCTTTCTGTATCTATGCAACCGCAGGTTGGAAGCGTCTCTCCATTTGCCAAACAAATGCGTTCTTCTGCAGCCCAGTCCTTGTATAATTCGTTCATGTAACTAACCGGAATGTATCACTAATTGTTATATAAATACAAAGAGGCTGCAGAAAAGTTAAAAAGCAATACATTGGCGTTATCTGATACGCTTGTCCAATGGATTAGCGCTCTAAAGCTACTGCGGAGAATTCAAAAGTTTGACGTACATACATTCCGTCAAAAAAAACTCTTCATTTATGCACTTTTAGTCAGTTTATCACCTGAACGGAAGAGTTCAGACCAATTACTAATTGTGTTTATGTAATCTCAATGTGCAATATCGATGCTGTAAGAAGAAATTTTTAATTACTTCATCTTAATTCTTCCTCAAGTGCACCTAAAAGACTACCACAAATATTGTTTTTAAGTTTTTCTTACCTAACTTTAAAATGTTAGTCTTGTAACTTATTTGTAATGTTCATACAATATTTTTGTGTCGAAATAACCAAGTAAAAATCGGTAAATAAAAGGGTTAGAAGTTAAGTCAATTTTAAAACAATATGATGCGATATTACATTTATTCTAATGGAGGAAACACGCGTATGTGCTGAACTTGAAAATTAAGCTCAACAACATGAGTTTTAGGGAACGCACTCACTCACTATAAAGCACAGAGCTACGAACTCTTGCATCCTAATTTCATATACGAAAAAAACAACTCCAGTTTTCGAAGACGCAGTCCTAGCAGAACTTCGATAATGTGCAAGATAATTCTGCCGACCGCGTATTACTTTGTGGTTAGACCTTAAACGTCAGTAAACTACAATAAACAGAACAAATATGCCTTATAAAATTGTTGCCTATACTTGCGTTTTTACGTTTCTTTACTGAGGGTAAAGAATGGCAAAAAAAAAGTTAAGTGAGTTAACAAAAATTAATTCCTGCCTATTCGGTTTGAAATATTATTTGCATATTTTCGGAATACCTCTACGATTTATATTGCTTCATTAAAAGGCTTCAAAAAGGAATAAATATGAAGCAAGATGTGGAATTCCTCAATGATGCGATAATTTGGTACACGAATGAAGTTGCCACATTTGCTCGTTGTCTCCAATTTCTACTGTTGATTCTGCTGCCGGCTGCTCCAGTGGTCGAGCTATGAGTACCTATTTTCCCTGAGGGTATGCGTAAGCATATTGTGAGGACTAATACATGAGTTATTGAAGTAAGTTGCCATTGAGGTGAAGAAATAGACTGATTATGAATCGTAGCACTCGAAATTGTAACAACTGAATTATTATACCTGCTAACTTCTGCAGTATCAAAATTACGGTTAGAAGTAACTGTTTCCACAATAAATGAAACTAGAAGCGTAACCTGCCATGAGTCGCTAAAACGTTTATCGGTGAGACCTCTCGCAATAACCGCGAAATCTTACTCACACAAGTGCGTTATTAGGCACTTAAAATATGACACGAGCAGTACGTACCGAGGACGGTAGCAGAGAGAGAAAGATTAACTCTCTGATTTAAAATTGCACACCTTTATTACTTTTAGCTCCGTCCATTTCATTACTCCTCACTAACGTTATTTTTCACGCGTAACCAACACTTAAAATCCTAAGTGTGCCTTCGTTACTCTGATACCAAGGGGCCTAGATAAGTTCTCAGAGTATAAGTACCCTTTTCTTTTCCCGAATTCTGATATACTTTCCTGTTCAAACCTACTGAACTTATAACCTAACTGAATTCCCAGAATCTTTAAGCTAATGCGTACTTCGGCTGTCGCTAATGACTTTGGTTAGCATGACTCCTAATTACCTTCATTTTTCCGGACAAACGTTTCAACTCAAATAAATTATACGGAAATTCTTTATTGCAATTATTTATCTATTTTACTGTTATTTCTTTATTTAATTATTTATATCTGCCTGTCAATAATTACGGTATTAAGTACTTAAGGGAAATGTTATTGAAAACGTACACCTTTCTTTAAAATGTCATTACAACCATCGTTTTTAAGTTATAGACTTGAAAGTTTGCATGCACAAAGGTGGGTTCATTTTACTGAAAAAAATAGCGTGTTTTACCATACATCTTATACACTCTCCTTTATTCTAAAATGCGTTAACTAAAGTTATAATTATGCAATTTACTTGGAAATGTTACTATGTGATCCTTGATGGGTTATACGATCATTGAACTGCAATCATTAAGTGTGTTTAACATATTATTTATTAAGTTTTGAATCTAGCATAATCATAATTCAGTAGTTTTTCCCAACATGTAATCCTGTAAATCAGAGTTTAGTTAAGGAATATTATTCTAGTTCCAAATATTCAGCAATATGTTTTGAACAGTTCCGAAAATGTCATAGCTTATAGATTTTGAGTATGTCCCTACTCCCCCCAGAATGTAAGTTGAAATTGCATTTTAAAAGCTTAGTTCAGATATTTCAACATGTAATAGGCTAACCTGAATTTTAAGATCATCCATATTGATACTCCTCACAGGTATAGGAGTTGAGCTGAGAGGGACACCTCGTGCACTGCGACCTACATAGATCTATTGTGTTCACCACCCCGCAGGAGGAAGGGATGAAGTGAAGGAACCACACAGGAGACTACAGGCCGTGAGCAGACAGGCCACAGAGACGCGCGGAAGTCCTAAACTCACAGATCAGTCCTACTGCTGGAGCCGCCGAGAGAGGGCGATGAACGACCCACTAGTCGAGCAGCCCTCTGGTGTCCATGGGAAATATTCTTTCCAGTGAGCATGCATCCGTGCCGTCTGTTCGGCACCGCCATACAGCACGAAACCTGGAAGCACACCTGAAAGATGAGAAAAAAATGGAATGGAAGGGAAATGACGGAAACGAAATCGCGGCAGAGAAGAAACCACCCCAGAATTTTCCTATCGACCCGGAGAAACCATGAAAAACTCATGGGTCAGAGTGGGCGGTCGGCGGGGATCGAACCCGGGACCTGCCGAATTTGATCCACAGACCTTGTCACCTGAGCCCTGATACTACTCATACTCCGGGTTTGCTGTCTGGCTTGCATTTGAATATCGGACAGTGCTCTGTCAACTTTGTTGTTTGCTCGCTCAATAATGTTTTTATGTTCCTTCGTATTTCATTCTATGAAATAAATGCCAGATTATGCTTTTCGTTGTATTTTTGTTGTGTATTACAATTATTGTATTGATATCTGGTTTCTCGCATCAAAATTTATTATTTATGTTCTTTCTTATAATAAAATACTTCTTAAGTAACTTGGGGAGCACAAACACATGAAAATACATGTTCTGTTCTCTTGGCTCTAGAAAACCTTGCCCTAGCCTTACTTCACCCCACTAACCACAGGATGAGATGAGCCTTCCGGCTGTTGCCAATGTTACTATAAATTAGTCCGTGTAGAAAAGCCTCTTTCGCAATCCTTAACAAAAGCCCAAAACTGACAAGGGTGAATACTTAAAGGTTAACTTCGTCTTTCTTTGTTGATCCCTTGCCTAATTTGAGGTCGTTTGCGATTTAGATTTATGGCTTCTTCTTTGGCAGGATTTTCTAGTCGGAAACGAAGATTATAAGGCTTTCTTTTTCTTTTAATTACCGTAAGAGATTATTCCTTATTTTTTTTGCAAAACTGTCTATACTTAAAAATATCCATATGGAGTACGTAACCAAAAGGCCCACTACAAAGGGGCGCAGCGAGCCAGTTTTCAAGCCTCGCGAATTTGCCTGGCTGAAGTTTTTTTTTCCGAGCAGTCACAAACAAAATTAATTATAGATAGCTTTAGTATTTTGAGTCCTTGAGTTCATTTGCACATCCGTCTGATCTATTCATTTATTCAACCTCTGATGTAACATTCTTTCCCACAAATCCTTGAACTTGTATATGCTGCTTAGTGTTGCTGTCCCCCCTTTTTGTTCTTCATCGCTATCACGAATGCAGCAATGGAATGCGTGTGTCTTTCCACAGCTGTTGATGTACATTATGTTCTCACGATGTAATCGGGTTCAGCCAGAGGGCAGCTTCGGAAGGCATGCCCCTGGCAGATAGGTGACCAGCTGTACACAGAGAGCTGCAGCCAGAGAGGTTTCGACTTTCTCTTCTCCGGCGTCACATGACCCGCTCTACATGGTACTGGTCACTGACCCAAGATCGCCCACCACCTGCTCCGTCCAGAACAAAGACATTCCTCTAGCATTACCTTACACCATTTACAACACTCTCCTGCATTCTCTTCTCCCAGCATTTACTCGCCTAATTCACCGCCTAAAGTAAACAATATGCAGAATACGGTAGCCAGTTAAACGCCGCTCTCAATGGTAAATCCTATCATCTACCATCTATAGCAGGGGTTCCCAAACAAGGCGGCCTGAGAGGTTCACAGACAGCTCACTCTGGAAAAACAGTCATCTAATAAACAGAACATAATTATTATTATTATTATTATTATTATTATTATTATTATTATTATTATTATTATTATTATTATTATTATTATTATTGTTATAATATAAAGTTAGCATAAATAATAGATTTGGTACTAGTTTGCACAAATCAGTTTAGGGACATTATAAATATATACTATTGATTCTAATTACATATAAGCTTATATAGAATTACGTAATATATGTTCTTTTAACTCTCTCTTAATCATCTTTAATTGTTTACCTTTTATATTTTTAGTTAATTTAGTATTCAGATCTACCCCAATAAGATAGAAATTCATGTTAACTGCCTTGGTGCTACAGGTTTCAATAAGCAAATTATATTGGTAGAAGCATGAATTTCGCTATTAGTTTTGATATCCCTATCACTCCTTATTAGTAGAATTATATATGTAAACGTGAGTTATTCAAGAGTAAAAATAATAAAAGCAATATTAAGTAATCCCCATCTTCCACTCACGACTTACTGCTTGAACTGTCACAAACTAACTGACCAGAAAGACGCAATGCAATCAATGAACAGAAAACACCATGCAAACAAACATAACAACATCGTACCTAGCAGGATGAATGGGACAAACAATTGTCCGGGTGGAAACTTTTCAAAATACGATTTCTCGTAAACCACTTGCACTAGAATCCTGCAACAAAGACCATTGACATTCTAATTTACCATGCCTTTATTCTGCTGATCTAACTAGGCATTGTTCCATTTAAAAAATTCTATATTTGCTCAAAAAATACACTTTCTCAGTATTATTAAAATCTGTTTATAGACTAAATGTACGAGCCCCTGACTACCAATCAATGCTGTGAAAACTGTACATCAATAGCACTTTCCATTTCTGAAATATTTGCGGCGCAAGTTTTAAGTGATTCATCCTGTATATATAAAAGAATATGATAAAAAGTTAAAAGAAAAGTCTAACTGGATTCATATTGCTCATATTTTTAAAGCTATCCCATGAATAAATTAATAACCAAAATACATTCATTCGTTCATTCAAAAATTTAAAATGTTCTTTCAGCAAACACTTTGGTTGTGAATAAATTGTCTTTTCAGTAACGCACCCTGTAATTAAAATTAGTTACTGTTGCACTGCTGTGAATTTCGAAGGTTTCTCGTTTATCTACATCATTTTCAAGTACAAACGTATTCTGAGTTAAAAAGGGGAGGGGAGAAAATAAAAAAGAAAGAAAATCTGTAGTAGCTGAAAGTCATGGAGACTGCAAAGCCTACAAAAAGGGGGCAGCGGTTGAAAATGTTGGGAAACTCTGTTCTATAGGTATTTAAGTTACCCAATGAAATGGGAGACTAAAATGTTGATTACTATCAAACGAAGTGTACATAACATCCATGCAATTAAAGAAGCTCTTATTTTCTGAACGCTGCATCCCAAAGGTGGCAAGCACTTCGTGGCATGTATTAAGTCGTATACAGCGATAATAGCAAATTCAATGCCAGTTGTTCGATGTTCTGTGGAGACGGATTTTTGAACACCATATCCTTCAGATACCCCACTAAAAAGAAATCGCATGTCTTCATAACTTAACATCTCAATCTGTACACTCTATAGTGAGCTAGATCAGCTTAAAGAAAGCTAGTCTACTCTATGATGTAGATTACGGCATAGTGTATACATAATTACATTGTGTATTTGTATGTAAATAAATTGTAGTTCTTATGTAGAGTATGTTAGAGCTAAAAAAGTTTAAAACAATATTACTTATACTTAATGTATTTATAAAATTCAGTAACATTTTATAGTCAGTTATTTTTTTGAATAAAAGAAATCCTCCTCTGTATAGGTGTGAGTGATGAAATGTCTTTTCAATGCTAACTTGAATTTATTTTTATTAGTTTTCAGTTCCTTAATATATGGTGGAAGTGAATTAAATAATACTGTACCATTGTAGTAAGCCCCTTTTTGGAATACTTGTAGGTTATTGCTTGGCCTGTGTAAGTCCTGCCCATTTCTGGTTTGTTTGCTGTGTATGTCTGAATTGTTTTATGAACACTTCTGGGTGGTCAACCACAGTTAAAAGTACAGCTAAAATATACTCACAGGCTAATGGTAGAATTCCAAATGTTTTGAATAGTGGTTTACAATGAATTGATTGCTTTACACCTGCCATTATTCTTATTACCTTTTTTGCGTCTACTGAATTTCCCCAAAATGTTATTCCATAAGTCATAATTGAATAAAAATAAGCATAATATACTGTTTTTCAAATATGGAGATCTAACAGGCCCCCATGTGTTTATTTCAGAACAAACTCTGGCTACATTTATCGAGCGTCCAGCCACTTGACTGGTCGCAGATACCATGTGCCTCAACTGACGAAGGGATTATTGGCGATTTTTGCAGACAAAAATTCTTGAATAATCGTACATATCCGCACTGATGTCACATCCAAGTGAGGCAGTATTTTTAACACTTGAATAATTTCAATTAAATTATATAATATGTAAATTCAATAACAGCCCGCCTTGAAGCAATATGTATGCACTAATTTTTAAAAATTTATGGAACAACAATGAAAATTCTTATATTATTGTAAACATGTTAAATAATGTTATGTGAATGCATTACGTAGTTTAATAGTGTAAGAGCTGTGAGAATAAAAAGTTTAAAGTTGCTAACAATGAGGTAACAATGAAGTAACCTTGAAACAATAATGAGTTTGAGAGGTTGAATACTACTAGTCATGATTAGGGCAGCATTAATGTAAATTTTGTGACAGTTTTTGAAATAGCCAATCAACAGCCAGAAAAAGCTTTAATTAAATGTAGGTATTCTATTGGACTAGGATTAGCCAATCACAGACTTGAAATACAGAAGCTTACGAATTTTGACGGTTGAAATGTGTTCAGGTGCCTACAGACCTTGGTAGTGACCGGATGGAAGATGTGTTCTCTAAAGAAATATTACGTATTCGTGTGAAACGAAAATTAATTATACAGTTAACAAAGTGCAAGTATTAAATTAGGGAATCTCACAGCTCTTAATATCAGTGTAGTTCTATATAATTTGTGTCAAGGATTAATAAAAAGAAGTGAATTTAAACTTAAAATCTGTATAAACCTACATTCTTGTCGCACCACGCCCTGATTAAGAGAAACGTGTTTCTAAAGTAAGACTGACACAGCCGAGGCAAAACATAAACAAAAATACTATCTATAGAAGCAGTTTAGTAACAAAGTTAATATAATATTTTTTAATCTTGGAGTGTAACAACAAAAATACATCTTCAAATAGGATTTACATACATAGCAGCATATTACGTAAATAACAACTTCAAATTAACGCCCAAAGCGTGGTGAAAACTTCGACAACAGAACACTTTCTCAAATTGGTTTTCCAAGTATGGAAGATCTAACAGGTCCATGTGTTTATTTCAGAACAAACTCTGGCTGCATTTATCGAGCGTCCAGCCACTTGACTGGTCGCAGATACCATGTGCCTTAACTGAAGGGATTATTGGCGATTTGTGCAGACAAAAATTCTTGAATAATCGCATATATCCGCCTGATGTCACATCCAAGAAATAAGTACGCATATCTCCAAATGGAACTATTGTACGGCAAAAGGTCCAATAGCTCCTCATGCATTTCATAAGGGTTGCTTTAGACCCGGTAGCGAAAATTGTGTTTGATAACGTATCCAGTGAAATAAAAATTAGTTACATCATTCATTAGCCTATTGTGGATAACGTCTTCGTTGATGTTTACGATATCCAAACATATTAGCAAAAAAAATCGTGCGGCTTGCTTTATCAGATATTATAATGCTTGTAGTTTATGTGGGACAAGAACAAGCGTGAGTAAATTGGTGTTCGACAAGCCAAAAGAAATTACACGACGACAGGCAGAAAGTTTCGGACGACAAATTACAGTAACTCAGCGTGTGGAGTCCGAAGTACATACACATTCTTGCCCAAAGTTCATCAGAAACTAGCACCATTTCTATAATATGTCATATAGCAAAGGCATATTCTTCACACCGACAAAGAAGACGAGGTCCTTAAGGCATGGACTCAGAACCGGAGATCTCTAAAAGTTCAAATCCCGTCAAGACGTTCTCTCCTTCCCAAATTTTCTGTCCCAATCATCACTTCATTTCATTGTTCAGTTTCCACCGCCTGTGGTGCCGTCTGCAATAAGAACGGCGTTTAACCTACTACTACTTCATCCGTCTATCGATCCATTTCAAATAAATGCAATAGAACTAAGAATCCATTGCAGCATATAACAATAAAAACACTGGAAGCACCCAAAAATACACTAATGAAAGTTGTCTGTTTCATTGGCTTATCTTGTACATTTATTCGTAGAACTCCTACTATCCAAACGCCAAACATTTGCATGAAACCAAAGACAATTAAAATGTTTGGTGTTGGAACCTCTCGCATTTCGGATATAAAACTCTCAGAATCGCAGTTCATCGAGGAAACTATAACGGCTGAACAGAAGCAGCTTAAAACCCCAGCTTAAGGACGATTCCCTCATTCGTTTGGATTGGATTGTGAAGCGCAGGGGATTCGACACCTATGCAGGAATGAGGACGTTGTACCGATGGCCCTCCCGGAAGGGAGGGATGCGGTGAAAGGAGACACAGGGCCGCCGGAACCAGGAGCGACGGCACAGTAATGACAGGGCCCTACAGTTTCCCGATTGAGAAGCCTCGGCACGGCAGTCGGACAGGCAGGACGGGGATTCCGCTCCACAAAGGATCCGACGCCCCCCCTAAAGGGGCGCTCCTTACACCCCGGCAACCAGTAAGGCCAGGGACGGAGAAAGTTCACAGAGAGCATCCTTTTACCCTGACACGTTGCACCGAAACTCCATCGCTAACACTTCCAACCCTGAAACCGACCAATCGGGGTGAAGGATGAATGAAATGATTAATAAAACGAAATGGAGGGCCAGAAAATTCGGGGGATGAAAGAAACCACTCTAGGATTCGCATGACGACCCGGTAAAACTCAGAAAAAAGAGTCAGAATGGGCGGTCGCCGGGGATCGAACCTGCGGCCTCCCAAATGCGGGTAATATATATTACCGCCTGAGCCATCCCACTCGGTACGAAAACTTTGTAGAAAACTGGCACTAAACAAAGGTTGAAAAGGTAAATTGTATGCCTTTTACATGTACTATATTGACGTTATTAGTAGTTTAAAACACAGGGTTATTCAAAAAGAAGGAACAGACTTTAAATATTTATTTCTAATGAACGACAATAGATGGTGACGCATGCGATACATCACTGAATAGAGAAAAATTCAAAGTTTTATTTTATGTGTTCAAAATAAGCACCGTTTGTTATGCGAGGACGACCAGTGCTTTTCTTCTACGAATTCATTGTATCAATTGTAAATTTTTTATGACGAGGCAGCTCGTTGTTGAACTTGCAACGAAATGCACGCTGCAATGAAACAATGGATTGACTCTTTGCATAATGCAGCACACAAAACTTTTCCTGTGGCCTCGCTATTTTCTCGTAAACAAACACAGCGTCGCTGTAGGCACTGAATGGAACTAATAGGTGGGGCTTAAAAGTTTGAACTTTCCTCTATTCAATGATGTTTTGTATGTGTCGCTATCTATTGCCGTTCATTAGAAATAAATATTTAAAGTCTGTTCCTTCATTTTGAGTAACCCTGTGCAAGGGTTGAAAGTTTACTGAGGTCGCAATATAGTTCAAGATATAACTTAATTAGTCATGCAAATAACCATGCGGCATTTAACCAAAATCGTTAAAGGTGTTTTTGAGAAAATTGAAAAATAACGAAATATTCTTCATGTAAAGGGCAGTTGTGAACATCTTCCTTGCCATTTTGTCTGAACCAAATATGAAATTTTATATTTATTCAACGTTTTATTTTAGGTTATACTCTCTCTCTCTTACACACACACACCACACACACACACCAAAAGATTTTTTTTATATAAAAATGTTTCTTAAGGGGGTTCAGTGAACCTGAAAACTTATATTTAACGTGAAATCTCCGTATAGAACTTTTGATGGAATACAATACTTCCCCTACCTACTATTGGTATATTAACTTTTGGGGCGTTATTTAAATTTATATTTAAAATACTGGATAAAATTGACAAGTAATCAGAATATTTTGAAGCAAATGGCATGCCCCTTTTATGCACACTATTGTTCAGGGACACTCACATCAATTTGTAGGTGGATGCTGCTATTTGTGACTATGTTTTGATTTTTCCATGTTTTTACTTTCTCTACCATGTACATAGTAGGTGAAGAAGGTATTGCACTTCGTCCCAAAATTCGATATCGAAATTTAACCGGAGATGCATGTTTTCAAGCACCTGAATTAAAAAAAAAATCTAGAAAAAGGTGTGTGCGCGCTTGTGTGTCCTTAAACAGCATTACTGAAAAATGAAAACTCGGGTAAATACCAAACTTAGTATACTTACCTTTTATAGGGAACATTTTTTATTATGTAAAAATGGCTCTAACGGGTTTGATTAAAATAGCACATATATGTTTACATGACACATAAAATGTATATCTCGAAATTTCTGGGAATGACTGTGAAGTCCTCTTCATTTGGAAGGAAGTTTCTACAATCTTGTACAACTGGTAAACGTTAAATGATAGACGAAAATGTATCGCACAAAAAAGTTTATAGCTCTAAAACACACAATTTATTTCAAATAACTTTTTTGTGACATATGCCATTTCGAAATATCCGTTATTAATAGTTCGATTTGTGCCACATTTTGTCATTCTTTTCAAGTTTCGTCGATTTTCAGTTGCTTTTCGATTGCATGGAAACAGCATGGAATTTTAAGGTCAGCGTATAGCGTCCAGTTCTTAAACATGTGACTATCGCTATTCCCTTTGTATTGTAGTGAAATGTGTAACGTAGCCATTTCTGCAGAGATTTATCTCGATTAAAATGAAGTAGATAAAAAAATCTGATGCGTTACACTCACATGACTTTCTCTACTCTTGTACAAACTATTTTTTCAAACGCTTATTCTCCATCTACTTCATGTTAATCGAGATAAACATTTGCAGACTCTATCTTATTGCTAATTTTCTTATAGATGTAAGAGGAATATACATTTACAAGGGCAATATAGAAATATAGTAGCCTTTAAGCACATGCATATCTCTTTTTAGCTGGTTGCTAGGTGCAGCACCATTCGCTTTGCCACAGATTAAAATTCGTTGCATATCCAAAACAAAAAAATCTGATGTGTTACACTCACATGACTTTCTCTACTCTTGTACAATCTAATTTTACAAACGCTTATTCTCCATATGCTTCATGTTAATCGAGATATCAAGATGTCAATCTTATTGGTAATTTTCTTGTAGATGCAAGGGGAATACGGTAGCTTTTAAGCGATAGTCAAATATTTTAACGCTGGTTGCTATGTGGCGCATTCCATTCTCTTTGCATGTCAGGACATAAAAAAATCTGATGTGTTACACTCACATGACTTTCTCTACTCTTGTACAATCTAATTTTACAAACGCTTATTCTCCATATGGTTCATGTTAATCGAGATATCGAGATGTCAATCTTATTGGTAATTTTCTTGTAGATGCAAGGGAAATATGCTAGCTTTTAAACGATAGTCAAATATTTTAACGCTGGTTGCTATGTGGCGCATTCCATTCTCTTTGCATGTCCAGGACATAAAAAAATGAATAACGAATTTGAGAAAAAGTATAAGTATTGTAAAATTTAAGGAAATAACAAGCAATATCTCGAAAACGGTTCACTCAACAAAAGAAACGTATATGACTTAAGTTGTGTATTTTTACGCGATCTACATTTTTTGTGTAGTAATATTTTGACCATCTCTTATGGTTTACCAGTTATGCAAAAGTCGTTCACAATGAAGAATACTTTTGGAGACATTCCCAGAAAATTCGAGATATACATTTCATTTCTCATGACATTATCTTAAACATATGATATTTTCATCAAAATCGTTAGAGCCATTTTTGAGAAAATTAAAATTTTCGAAAAATCTTCCATGTAAAGGGTAGTCTGGGGTAGGGGGATTTTCTTGAAAACCTTCGTGTCGCATCTCTGGAAGATACTGAACCTAAATACCAAGTTTGGTGCTTATCCGACTGTTCGTTTTTGAGTTATGCTGTTCACAGACACACACACAGACACACACACACAGACACACACACACACAGACACACACACGGACATGTTTCCAAAAATGCTTTTTTTGGATTCAGGAGGTCTCAAAACATGTATTTCCGGTGAAATCTCGGTATCGAATTTTTGGGTGGAATGCAATACTTCCCCTACTTACTATACGTAGTAGAGAAAGTAAAAATGAATAACGTATTTGAGAAAAAGTATAAGTATTGGAAAATTTAAGGAAATAACAAGCAATATCTCGAAAACGGTTCACTCAACAAAAGAAATGTATATGACATAAGTTGTGTATTTTAACGCGATCTACATTTTTGGTGTAGTAAAATTTTGTCTATCTCTTATGGTTTACCGGTTATGGAAAAGTCGTTCACAATGAAGAATACTTTTGGAGACATTCCCAGAAAATTCGAGATATACATTTTATTTGTCATGACAATATCTTAAACATATGATATTTTAATCAAAATCGTTAGAGCCGTTTTTGAGAAAATTAAAATTTTCGAAAAATGTTCCATGTAAAGGGTAGTCTGGGGTGGGGGATTTTCTTGAAAACCTTCGTGTCGCATCTCTGAAAGATACTGAACCTAAATACCAAGTTTGGCGTTTATCCGACTCTTCGTTTTTGAGTTATGCTGTTCACAGACACACAGACACACAGACACACAGACAGACACACAGACACACAGACAGACACACACACGGACATGTTTCCAAAAATGCTTTTTTTGGATTCAGGGAGTCTCAAAACATGTATTTCCGGTGAAACCTCGGTATCGAATTTTTGGGTGGAATGCAATACTTCCCCTACTTACTATACGTAGTAGAGAAAGTAAAAATGAATAACGAATTCCCATTTGAGAAAATAAGTATTGAAAAATTTAAGGGAAAACAAGTAATATCTCGAAAATGGTTCACTCAACAAAAAAATGTATATGACATAAATTGTGTATTTTAACGCCATCTACATTTTTTGTGTATTAAAATTTTATCTATCTCTTATGGTTTACCAGTTATGCACAAGTCGTTCACAATAAAGAATACTTTTGGAGACATTCCCAGGAAATTCAAGATATACATTTTATTTATCATAAAAATATCTTAAACATATGATATTTTAATCAAAATCGTTAGAGCCATTTTTGAGAAAATTAAAATTTTCGAAAAATCTTCCATGTAAAGGGTACTCTGGGGTGGGGGATTTTCTTGAAAACCTTCGTGTCGCATCCTTGGAAGATACTGAACCTAAATACTAAGTTTGGTGTTTATCAGACTGTTCGTTTCTGAGTTATGCTATTCACAAACAGACACACACACAGACAAACAGACACACACACACACACACACACACACAGACACACAAACAGACACGCAGACACACACACGGACATGTTTCCAAAAATGCTTTTTTTGGATTCAGGGGGTCTCAAAACATGTATTTCCGGTGAAATCTCGGTATCGAATTTTTGGTTGGAATACAATACTTCCCCTACTTACTATACGTAGTAGAGAAAGTAATAACTTTCCTAGCAATAATTTGTATACCTACTAACAAATGATAGGGGCAGAGAAAGTTATGTGAATGTAACAATTCAGAATTTTTAAATGTAAATTTTCCCTATGAAGCAGTTTTACACCTACTTGGTAGAAAGTTTTAGATTAAGTGCAGAAAATGTAGATAAAAGGCTCCAAGTGATAATTTCTAGGTTTGAATGATTAAAAGATCCTCTGTTGTGAAATCTGAATAGGTTTTAAATACTCTGCTCTATTCAATGGAAAATACTTATCAATCATTGTTACACATAGAATATTTTATAATCGCAACTATTTTACAATTACATATGATTAATAACGCCTAATTACATATTTGCACTGGATATTCAAAGGTGCACATAATTAGAAATAAGCTTTCTAGTATGTTTTTAAAAATTGAAATTAATGGTTACTAATCAACTAAATTTGAAATTCCGTTACAGGGTGCGTGAGCGATGCTTTAATTGCATACTGTTATATGTAATGCCAAAACGACATTTTAGGAAATACTAGCAAAAATATTTCATTATAACTCAGATTAGTTTAGGCAAGAACGGTCAATAATGTCATAGAACACAGGCGATTAAGAAAGTGAAGGTGCCGATTTTGGAGATCATTATAATGCCTAACTTCAAAAAATATAATTGTTTTGTTGGGTTTGCTCAAATGTTAAAAACAATGGCCATCACCAGGACCCAGCTTTAGATGACCTAAAAGTGTTTAAAAATGACCTATAAAATTACTAAAAATTAAAAAAATAATATAATAATTTTAAAAATTTACTAAAAAGCTGAAAAGTTTTTAATTTATTAAAATTAGTATACAGAAATGAATTTATACATGGATATAACTGCTATACAAGTAGAAAAAGTAGATTTAAGGATAATGATAATTTAAAAATAATTTTAAGAAATCCGATGTGATACATTTACATGACTTTCTCCACTCTCTATCTTTATTAGTGAGTATACAAATTATCCACTTTATTTTAGTCCAGTAAAAACTTTTCAGAAATAGCTACATTACACATTTCGTTAGGATACAAAGAGAACAGTGATAGTCAAATGTTTAAGAACTGGATGCTCGGCTTTGTGCTGGCCTTAAAATTCGTACTGTTTCCATGCAATCGCCAGAAACAACAGAAAATCGATGGGACTTAAAAATTATAAAGTATTTAACAAATCGAACCATTAATAACGGATATCTCGGAAATGGTTGATGCCACATAAAAAGTTATTTGTGTGTTTTAAGGAGATCTACATCTTTTTGTATAGTACCTTTTCATCTATCGCTTAACGTTTACCAGTTATACAAGATCATACAAAATTCCTTCCAAATAAAGAGGACTTCACAGGCTATTCTCAGAAAATAAAAAAAAATACATTTTATTAGTCATGTAAATATCTTTATAATAAGGTATTTTAATATACATTGCTAGAGCCATTTTTAGAAGACAAAAAAGTTCGAAAAATATTGCATGTAAAGAGTATTTGGGGATTTTCTTTAAAATCTTTTTGTCGCATCTTTGGAAGGTGTTGAATCTAAATAACAAATTTTGTATTTATCCGACATTTCGTTTTTGAGTTATGCATACACACATACACGCACGCACCTTTTTCTAAAAATGCATTTTTTGGATTCAGGGATCCTCAAAACATGTATTTCAGTTGAAATCTCGGTATCGAATTTTTTTATTGAATGCAGTACCCTCTCTAGCTGCTCTGTACGTGGTAGAGAAAGTAATATGCATTTGTTCCATGTTATTGTTTGAAGAATACAAAAACAAAATTGTTTTTGAAGCAGGTCTTACAAAACTATAGCATTAACTCTTTTGGTTTTCAGATGTAAAAAATTAGTTGCAAATGAAGAGGACTTCACAGCCTGGGAAGTAAAGACGGTGGTCCCGTGTCGTAGATTTACGGCACGTAAAAGAACCTCAAGCCTGATAAATAGGCCTCTGAGCAAAATTACCGGTCTTTCACGTTCAATATAGAATGGGACGCTAAGAATACAGTAGTTAAAGAGCGTCCATTAATAAAAAAAATCTCTAAACTCTTCACAGCCCCTGACATGACGTAGGAATAAGGCCAAGAGCAACTTGACCGTACGCACTAAGCGTGAAAAAGGCAAAAACTGACTTGCTTCATTCCTAGTTTGGGACATGAATTGATAACTGTAACAATATCTGCTCCCCTAACAATGGCCACCCATTTACCCACAAGCAATCCTTTCCAGACTAACCATTAAATAGATATGTGATGTTTTTCCAAGAGGCGAGTAAAGGACGTACAAAGTTACTCTTATTCCTCAACTGAATAATGAAAAATGTTATGCTTGAAGTTATCCTTATATGACATGTTAATAATATTAAGCGCTTTATATACTCAATGCACATGCAAAAAAATTATGTACTAAATAAAGACGCAAAGGGCACGAAAATGACAAGTCGTTGACGTAAAATGGAGAATAATGTCCTAAAATAGAAAATAGCTTAAAACATGACCTAATAAATATGTATTTTCATAATCTGGGAAACATGATAAGGGTATATGCACACGATAGCAATGCCTATAAAGCAACAATTAAAAGATGATATGTCATCAGAATCCAACTGCCTCTTTATGACAGTTTCCTGAGAGCCATTAGAAGTTCAGACATTTCAGATACATCTCTTCGGCAAAATTCCTAGTGAGGCCTACAAGGTCGAATCCTGATCAGGGAAAAAAACAACATTCTTGTTTGTTTGTGAGCAAGGTCTTGTTACACCAACGAACATTATAACATTCATCGGAAGTGATAGTTCTCCCACTCTGAGCCATATGTATGTGCATATGTAGGACAAAGGTTGGAATGGTGAACCAGATATGAAGAATTCCAGGTCACGGCCGAGATTTGAACCATTGGTCCTCAGCTTACCCTACTCAGAATCTAAGAAATGAGCTTCGCGTTCACATTATACACTATAAAAAAAAAGTTCTCGTAATACTTCTAGTGAAATCTCCAATACTGAGAAGGTCCACAAGGACTAAAACTTGACAAAGGAAGAAACAAAGAAAGGTATTATTAGTATAGTATTGTTATTCTAATTATTCCTATTGGTTTATGTTTACGAAATCATTAAGCAATGAGATCAATTAAATGCTAATTTCATTATTTTATGACGGACTCTTAAACACTATTTTTGGCGTATCACCAAGTGATTTTTAGCAAACAGAAGATATTTGTTACTCACAAATATGAATAAAAATAGGTTGCTGTACACAAAAATAAATCTCTATCTAAAAAGAATGTTGAAAATAGAAACTTCACACACGACTTTCCATTAAGGCAAGTATTCTCACCACCATACCGGTTATTTTTACTTTCCCTACTGCTTACCTATAGTACGTACAGGAAGAGCCAAAAGACTACAACCGGCTTCGCGGTGTTTTTCTTGTCCGCGTCCTCGGCGCTCGTTGCCGTCTGCCGCTATCATAGAAAGGCGCGGATGAAACCATACAATTTTAAAACTAATTTTAAAGGCTTTACTTAACAGCTTTATGAAAGTGTGTTTGAGGACAGAATTATTAGTAGAGATTTGTGGCCCCCTCAGCCCCCCAACCTAACATCCAGCCATTTCTATCTCTGGGGTAACTTAAAACAAAGTATAAAAGACAAACCCACACACCCTGGAAGAATTAAAACAAAATATCTGCCAGGAAATTGCCAGCATTTCTCAACGTGAACTACGGCGAGTGATGGATAGTTTCCTAAAGAGGCGCCAAAAATGTATGGACAACGACGTGGCCAGTTTCAGCATCTCCTCTACGCATCCGGTTCGTAATTTTTTTGGCTCTCTCTGATAGTAGTAGTATTGTATTCCACCCAAAAATTTGATAGCGAGATTTCACTGAAATAAACCTTTTTAGTCCCCTGAATCTAAAAAGGCATTTTTAGAAAAGATTCCATGTGTATGTCCATACCTCTGTGAACAACATAATTCAAAAACTAAAATTTCAGCGTCCTCCAAGATTGCGACGCGAAGATTTTCAAGGATATACCCCACTCCAAACTATTTTAACATTCAAAAAGTTTTCTCTAATTTTGATTTTCTCATTTTGATTTAAGTACCACGGGTTTAAAACATTTACATGACAAATAAAATGTGTATCTTGAATTTTCTGGGAATAGCCTGTGAAGTCGTCTTCATTCTGAATGAATTGTTTTATAAGTTGTAAACTGTAGGAAATAGACAAAAACTTAATACGCAGAAAATGTAGAATTCACACAATTGTGTGTATAAATCAAATAAGGGATCGCGGGTGAGGGGTCCCGGGTTCGATTCCCGGCTGGGGGTGGGAATTTTTCTCTAGCCAAGATTAATCCTTATCCTCCCCAGAGTCTGGAAGTATGAATGAGAGTGTGAATGTGTGTGTATGATCTAATGATTAAAAATCCAAAGTGCAAGAAACCCAACGACAAGAGTTACACGAGTAACACCATTGCCAATAGGCAATAAGTTACAAAGGAAAGGTCGCGGATAAGACCAATGTAGATAAAGGCGGGGCATAAATGGAACTAAAAATTTTTTTGTGGCATTAACCATTTTCGAGACATTCTTTATTATGGGTTTGAATTGTGAAATAAGTACTTTATACTTTTCCAACAGCAAAGTTGCTATTAGTTTCTCTCTCTCTCTCTCTCTCTCTCTCTCTCTCTCTCTCTCTCTCTCTCTGGTGGTCATGCAAAGCCATCACGTAGTGAGTCATTCTAAAAGGTTTAAATAAGCTTAAGCCTGCTGTATTCCCTTATTCCCAATGTATCTACAAGGAAATATGCAATAAAACCAGTTCTGAAAATGTTTATTTCAATTAGCATTAAGTGGATAGAGAATAAGCTTTTGTAAGAATAGTTTATTGAAGAACGAGAAGAGAAAGTAATGTGAATGTAACACAGAGGATTTTTGCTACTTCGAAAGCATTTAATGAATTTTCGTATGAGTATAATATTTTTGTGTCTTTTCCTCGCCTTTTGCTCCCTACTCATGATGTCATACAACCTAATCTTAGTTTCATGCACAGGATCAGTCCACGCTTGCGCAAATCAACAGTCCTTCAGATACGGCTGAATATATTATTGTACTGCAGAGGACGTAATTTCCATATCATTTATGGAACTACCAATAGGATCGGTCCGTTGAGATAAGACACGGAGAATTGGTCATCTGAAGACGGAACAAACTCATTACGGTTTATGTCCTGTTGTTGGGCTACAAAACTATCGCAGAGGAGAATCAAATCGATGACCTTTGCCATTCCGAAGCCCGCCGTTACCGAACGAGGTCCCCACCTCGTGATCGATAACGGTTATATAATCATGACGCAGGTATCGAAGTTCAAGGGTTACGGGTCATCATAGTGCTCCTTATCAGCATGACAGTGATAATGCTATAACTGCGAGCAGGATTTACATTTATCTGACAGCAAACGACTAGCGGATTCTCCCTAAACTTGCCATCGAATATGATTAAACACATTTATGCAGATACCCAATGTCATATTTACATTTCATCTTCCTAATAACGTGTTTCTGTTTACCTTGGTTTGATAGTCCTGCGTGGCTGTTTGGCCTTCCTTCTAACCCGAAATTGGCCTTGCTAAGTCAGAAATGCGTCGCGGCACACTCAAGACACTTGCAGTATCTTTCGGTGCTTTATGTTGCCAGCACTAAAGTACTCAATTCTCAGTACCTATAGGTAAAAACTTAATAAAAAAAATGATCTTTCACAATCACATAGCTTTCTGTATCCAATATCATGTATTTGCAAATGTGTCCTACAAACTATCTATTTATACAAAATTTAATTTTCTACTTTCTTCCTGCTAAGCGTCCTAAATGTTGGCAATTTTGAAGCTGGTACAAAAGTCAACCGTTTATGCCTATATCGTCCTCCGTGGTGTAGTGGTTACCACGCTAGCTTGTAGTTCCCCAGGTCACGGGTTCAAACCCAGCGGAGGGCGATGGGTTTTTTCGGTTGTAAAACCCTTAGCATGGCTTCCTTTGGAAGGGAAGTAAAGCCGGTGGTCCCGTGTCGTAGATTTACGGCACGTAAAAGAACCTCAAGCCTGATAGAGGCTTTCCGGCCTTTCACGCCCAATATAGAATGAGACGCTAAGAACGTCAATAAATAAACCTCAATTTAATTTGTTTTATGCCTATATTGATATTACATAGCATTTGCATTAGTTCAAAAGAAACAAAAGAACTGCACTTGAAACTGTATTGCTTAAAATGCTAGATTATTCAAAAGAACAATAGCGAATACCTCGGAGATGGCTAATGCTACAAAAACCCATATTTGACATAAAATGCTCATTTTAAGGAACTCGACATTTTTCCTCAATAATGTTTCTAGCCTATGTATTATGGTTTCCTATTGTAGGTATATAAAAGTACATACGCTTCCAAAAGAATGAAGGTAACCTCAGACTACACACATAAAATCAAGATACGCACGTTGTCATGTTAATTCTTCAAACATGACATTTTAATCAAAATTATTAAAGCTATGTTTGAGAAAATAACAAACTGACAAAACATTTTCCGAATAAATGATAGTTTTTGAAGTGAGAGGGTTTTCTTGATTAGAGGTAAGGATTTTTATGGGACTCCTTCCTCCAAACAACCCTTTACAACGACTACTTTTCGTTGTTTGTTTATTTATTCAAACATAGCTTCAACGATTTTGATTGGAATGCCATATTTTTTAAATATTCGCACAGAAAACAAATTGTAGTCCACCCCTCTCTACCTCTTTCGCTGCACTGGCCTCTTCTCAAATATTTGTTGTTAATTTTGAGTTAGCAAGTTCGAAATTTACTTTGGTGCGATTCTTTTCCCCCCGTTATCTCCTTACTAAAGAAAATCGATTTGAAAGAGACCAAATCCGCTTTACCCAATTTGAAAGTCTTTTATGCAAACATTAAATGGGAATTATGATAAATGTTATCAAAATCCAAGTACAGTGAATAGGAATAACGTAATATATAAGGAATATTTAAAATTGGCAATAGGCTGATAAAGTCATATGTGCGTTACACATAAGATTTTCCCCTCTATTACAGAACACACATTTCCAACACTGCTTGTTGATTATGCCTTCCACGCGTTTCCCTATTCTCGTGACCTTAATTTTACGCTGACTCTCCGTTTCACTTATATGATTTTTTCCTCCTAGTTGGACATGAGCTAAATCAGATGAATTACATGCGGACAGACAGTAATGAAACATTCAATTATGAAGTGAAATTATTTCTCAGAATTTTGTATATTTTACGATTTGCATAATTTAAAGGCTATAAACACTGGCATTCTAGCGAAAATAAAGTACTTTTTATAATTTTGGCACTTCGCAGTTTCTAACATTAAGTATCCTATTAATGTTTGAAGGATATTAATAGTTACACAATAAACATAATAATAGCCTCTGACGACAATTTCCATTAATCGTTTTTCTAAGATTTCGATTTTACTAAAATAATAATTTTATGTCTTACTTGTTCCTATGAGAGCATTAAGCCCGCGCGGGCGTTACAGATTCATTACATGTTCAACAGATTCATGTGTATGAGCCCATAAAATTTATGATGGATATAGTAATATTTTCGATTTACATAATTTCTGAAACTGAAAAAGAACGGAAATGAACTAAATGAAACAAGTATCGCTTATCTTTCATCCAAAGCAGAAACGCAGCTTTTTACTTGTTGTGTACTAATGAAGATTTTTCAGCAATATTTTATTTTAACTTCAGATGGCTAATTTACAATCTACTTAAGGAATATTTATCTGGCTTATTAATAACAAACTCCTCTATCAGCGAGGTTTTGGTGAAATTTTACGTGGAGTTGTTAAAAGAAATGACACCCGTTCTCATTATATGTATATAAATATTTATCATATAAACACAACATTTAAGTACTTCTTTCCTTTTGCTTTGGGCGACTTACAAAACCTTGAGCCGGTTTTGCAAACATTTTGTCCTCAGTGTTACTAATCTAATTCCCTTGATTCATAAATAATTATACAGCCTTCAAACTCATAAATAAATATAGTTCGAAAGTGAATTCGACCAGAAAAAAATTCACAGCACAGAGTTTTAACCATTTTTAACGCCTAAATAACGCGCTGTTTATTGCATCAATAATTCAGTTATTGTAATGGTTTCCAACGCTACCCATATGGTCAATGACCTTCGGTGGAATTTCATTCCACCAAGCGATGGCTGAGCCCTTTTATTAGTTAGGGGCACTCAGGCGGTGTAGGATAGAAGGTTGACAGGATGACGATTGAACGAGGGTACCTAAAGCTTTTACCATGTTGGGCCTTGGGGATATTTTTACATGAGTTAGTCAAGAGGTGATGATCTGAATAACGAAATCGAACCACGGATCCTTTTCGAGAGAACGAAAGCAGTGAGCTAGCCCGCGTCTATACATTCTATTGTATGTTAAGTTGCCTATTGGTAGAGGATTCTGTACATCTCTTACATTGCCTTTTTTCCTAAAGTATGGATCCTGCCCTTTTCTAAAGATGTTATCTGTTCTAACCTTTTATTTTCAATTTACTTTATTCCTAATTATTACTGTTGTAATAATAATTTCTATCATTACGGAGTTTCTTTGCTAAATAACTTTCATTCCCATTTCTCTCTTATCTTCACATATAGTTGCCAAATCATTCCAGAAACTCCGTCCTACTGCTAAGATTTATCCAGGAAAAGAGCCTAGAAGCATTAATTTTTTATGAGTCGTCTGCTTCTTAAAAACGTCAAGTGTGAAAAAATCTTTCGAACATTTAAAGCTGTGAATATGGAAATAATGGCGGGAAAAAAATCCGTTTTTGTCATAGCAATTTAGCGTCAGGTTCTTAATGCGCTCTCTGTCACCCTGACAACGTTCTTTTAATCTGCCCAAATTTGAATTTCAGTACATCTTATGGTCTATACGAGTATCTTCCTCATGACCATTGAAATATTTTTGGCACAGAAATTTCTCATACTCTTCTTATTTGTGTTTGTAGAATATGTACAAATCTTTGTACTATCTTGTTGCTTATTATTGCTCACATAGTCAAGTTTAACCAGTTTTATTCTCATGATAAGCCTTAGAAATATCATTTTGTGATTTGCTCAGCTTCCTTCTCCACAAAATCTCTCTGGAATACAATATTCTTTCTCCCTGCAATAAATTTTAATAACTTCATATATACTAACAACAATTACTTTCAGTAATGGTGTTTACGTTTATTGATTTTCTCTACATTTCCTCTTTATGTATTTCCGATACACCTTCTATTCAAAATTATTTATTTAGTCTAATCAGAATATGCTGATATTTCCTATGCAAGCTCATTATTATGTATATTACCTGAATTGCTCTGGTTTTTACTGCAACTGTTATTAGTGAAAAATGAACAGTCATCGCATTAAAAAAAATGTACCACCATCACATGACTTTCTCGACTCAGCATTTTATTTTCATGGCTATTCTATATAGTGTTCTAAAATAGTTTGCTTTTCTATCCACATTCTCAGAGTGGATAGAAAATAATATAACTAGGAGTGGTTTCAATGCAGATTTTGTTATGAGCACACAGAAGAATACAAAAGGCTGAGACAATAGTCACCTGTTTAAAGAGAAAATTGATAAATGCTAACTTGATATTATATACCATTTGCATGTGCTCATTAGAATCAAAGCAAGAGCCACTTAATATTTCAGAGCGTACTGCTTAAGATGCTGGAAACCTCCAATGAACAACAACGAATATTTCGGACATTTTTAATCTTATATAAGCTGTACCTATATTTGAATGAGATCCACATTTTATTGTAAAGGTTTTATATTCCTCTTTATGTTCCCCAGTTATACAACATTCATTAACGACAGATTTCACATGCTATTATTTATATAAAATTAACAATTTTTATCTCTGATATATGATAATTTAACAAAAAATAATTGGAGTCATTTTTAGAAAACAAACAATAACATATCTTTCTATGCTAAGGGTGAGATGCGGGAAAATTCCTGAAAATCTGTATGTTGAACTCTAAGAAGGTGTCTGATTGAGTTTAGTATAAAAAACTTTTCGTTTTGAAATCATGCTGTTCTCTCTCTCTCTCTCTCTCTCTCTCTCTCTCTCTCTCTCTCTCTCTCTATTCTCCCTCGTCACACACGCGCGCGCGTACTCGACCCTTTCTTTTTGTCGTTCTTTTCTTTCTTGTTTTTCTTCAGGGGCATAAAAGTGCATTTCTGATAAAATATGTGTACGAAAGTTTTAGAATTAATCCCTAAAGTAAACCAGCAGAGAAAGTAAAAATTCTCTTTTAAAAACATTAAAACCACAGGGCAATTTCAGTCTCACGTAAGTAAAATGTGTTTAAAAAATATCAAGTAGAACTAGACACATCAAAACCTGTTTTAATTCGAGCGATTTAAAAATAGTTTGAAAGATGCAGACAACAGAAACATTTGAGTAGTGTTGGTTCATATGACTTTATATAATTTACTGCAGTTCTGCAAATAGTGAGTCATGAAACTAAGTAGCCAAGATGTCCTTTTTTAGACATTTCTCCAAAGAAAAATAAGATAAATATGACTTAAATGAAACTGTGAACTTAAAAACTGTACAATATAGACGTTTTATGCCTATAGCTCCTTAAGTTTCCACAATCACTCATCAATCCCCTTTTCAGTGCGTATTTAGGTGGAACAACTGGTTTGTGAACAGGTCAACAGATGTAGAGTGCCCTTGTTATTCCCTCTGCATATGTCAAGGTGTCCCTCCACATTCCATTAGGCACAGGTAGCCTTCTTTCTCATAGAGTCTACCTGCTCTGGAATGTTCATGTCAGATGGGCCGGAAATTCCTAGGCTTCTCTTTTTCCTAGTAAATGGTCCAGCGATTATGGATATTATGACGATACCTTTTGTTAAAGAGGGATCATATGATCCATGCTGCTCAATTGGTTTATTCCACTCTTATATTTGAGCTCGTTTACTTTTAATTCTGTCTTAATTTTGGAAATCTAATGGTCACGTTATGGTTTAAAATTGTTATAATCAGCATTTCCGAATATGATTTTCTCCGGTGAAAATGAACTATCATAAATCGTAGCGAAATACATGCGGAGACTTCATGAAACACGCCGATTATTTGTGAATGGCCTGTTTTGGCGCACATTAGAGCATCTGTTCTTTTATTTCAATTTCTCCATGATGAGAAATGCATATCCAATCACTACTGTTCATCCCTAAAACGCATTAATCTTAATCCCACAATCTAGGGGTTAGTGGAGCGAGGGTGCTGCCCAGGCACATTAATTTTCTTACAATATAAATTTGACGAAACTCTTATTTGCTGGTGAAGATATTATGACTGTCATTTCATTTGCATATTTTGGAAATGTTGTACGTTAAAGAGAATAAACATTTGCATAGCTTTAGAAATGACCAGCATTCTTATGCCATTAGACATATGGTCTATGGATGACTTTAATCTTCCTACTGGTTTTAACTGTGTATAAGTTTACAATTATGTCTGCTAGTTAAACTTGCTAACGAGATTCTATCAAGTTTGTTTAAACTGGATAAATTTTATTTTAAATGGATAATCCCTGCTTACTGACTATTTATAATATTAAAAAATTAATTCTTGAATTGTGTTACTCATTTAACTTCATGGTCTATTTTTGACAATGTCTACATCTGTGTTCTATGGTAATAAATCAATAAATGCACAAACAAACGCAGCTTCGGATCAATACTCAAGGTGCCAAAAGCCATGCTTTACATTGTTTGCTTCCTTTTCGACAATATGCAAATAAATAACTTCAAGAATATTTTTAATCCTGCGTCATATAATACAATAAAATAATTAATTTTGCTTGTTTGACAGATATGTATATCGCTGTTAAAGGAGACGACGACAGCTGGTTACATGAATATTGTTGCTGAATGAGCAAATAATTCTGAAAATTATTTTACTTGTTAAGCAAACATGATCTGCAGCACACATTATGATCCTTTTATTGGCTCTCGCAAGAGAGTCGCAGAGGATGTGAAAGTAAACCAGCGGTGCGGGGACTTCCAGAGTCAAAAGTTGTGGTTTCTAAAATACTTCGAGGTTGGTGAAGTTATAATATTGAAATTGTATCGGTTCATACTTACGTTTATTAAAAGTATTAGAAATATAAGACGTTATTTATGGAAACTGGTATAAAATACTAATATCAGCGTTTACTGAACTTGTTCTGCAGCACGTAGTTTTGTGTCATGTTGATAAAGAAACACTCTGACCTCATCAACGCTTCCGATTACTTACTACGCAGCCTCTGTTGTAGATCGAGGCTATCATGATGGAACGATTTTGACTTCGCAATGAGGTTAATGCCTTTCAGCCGGAATGGAAAATAGCCCCCCTGTGATGGAAACTTAACTGTAGCCTGTGTCCCTCCGCCTTTAATGGTGTTACACAGGTGCATGCGAAAAGCCATTCAAAGCAGGCAAAGCGTCACGCTTGGATGAGAGTTCAGTGAAACGAAGCCAGCCGTAACATAAGAGAAAAGTGTACTGCAAAATGGCGAACCTAAGGACAATTTCGTCAACTGATTTCCTTGCAAATTGTTTTAAGCTATCTGGAAGGTGAAGAGATTGGAATCCATACGCATTTAAACAACAGGAAAAGGCAAATTACTGCAGGGACTTATCTGAAAATAGCCTTGGTGCTGGTTACAATGTATTGTATATGTCGAAACAGGGATCCCAGGGCAAGTGCATTTATCTGACCTTCAAATCATTTGTGGGCTAGGGTTGAACATGCATAAACGCATACAAACTACCGCCGAATAGCGTAGTAATGAAATAGCTTGTATGAAACAAATGAAATTGTTCACACAACTAAATAATATAACTTACCTTTCAGAAGAAAATGAAAATCAAACCTTACAATTTAAAATGTTGGCCTATGACGTCACATCCAATACAACAATGCTGAAAAAGTTGTTTCTCTTTTGTAAAAATTTCTTTCAGAATATTAAATTTAAGGTGTCCGAGCATTTTTAAAAAAAATGAGTTAAGTTTTATTTGTATTATTCTTTATCTATGAAAGCCATGTATTTAGCACATAAAATACAGGGAGAGAATTTATTTTAACCTTGCAAACTGGCTAAGAATATAACCAAGGAATAAAATGTCTGATGTAATGCATATCCACATACATTCCTTATAGCTATATTATACTATTCATTTAAAACGTGATTCTTCTACCCTGGCTATGTTACTCGCAATAGATTTCTATATAGGAATTGTTTCAACTTAAGCAAAATGTTTGAACATACAGAAACAGCATTCAATGTTATACATGGCAGCAAGCTCTTGCGATGGAAAGGAAAGAGGGAAAATATGTTTTGAGGCCCGCTGAATATAAAAAAAAAAAAACAAGCATATTTAGAAAAAGATCCGTGTGCATATATGTGTGTGCCTGAGAACAGCATAACTCAAACTCGAAAAGCCGGACAAATACCAAACTTAGTATTTAGGCTCAGTACCTTCCAAAGATGCGACACGAAGATTTTCAAAAAATCACCCCACCCCAAACTACCTTTTACATGGAACATTTTTCGAAATTTTTTATTTTCTAAAAAATTGGCTTTTGATTTAAATACCATATATTTAAGACATTTACATGGCAAATGAAATGTGTATCTTGAATTTTCTGTAAACAGCCTGTAAAATCCTCTTCATTCGGAAGGGATTTTATATAATGTTGTATAACTGGTAAACGTTAAGTGACAGACGAAAACGTACTATACAAAAGATGTAGGTCTCTTTAAAATACACAGTTTATTCCAAATAACTTTATTTGTGACATAAGCCATTTCCGAGATA
Organism: Deroplatys truncata; assembly: GCA_030765065.1. Classification (NCBI taxonomy): domain Eukaryota; kingdom Metazoa; phylum Arthropoda; class Insecta; order Mantodea; family Mantidae; genus Deroplatys; species Deroplatys truncata. Next base: position 73,844,140 of record CM060975.1, on the reverse strand, counting down.
TCGTCATTAATGGTTGGAATTGTTCATTACTTGGTCATTCTGTAAAGCCCTTTCAACATTCAGTTACTTCTCGCGATTGCATGAAAACAGTATGGAATTTTGTGGCCAACGTATAGCATCCAGTTTTTAAACTTGTTCCCTTTGTATCTATAACGAAATGCGTAATGTATCTATTTCTGCAAAAGTTTATTTGGTTTAAAATGAAGAAATAGAAAAATAAGCTATTTAGCTATAAGCTATAAGAATAGTTTGTATACCCACTAATAAACGATAGAGGGTAGAGAAAGTCATGTGAATTTAACACATCAGACTTTTTTGTTACGCCACGTTACTGCTTGTGATACCAAAATGTATCTTTGTATCAATTTCAATGTTCCTGGAGAGATTGGGACCTAAAGCAGATATGTTGAGGAAAGCTTACTCCAGTAGCAAAGATGCGGCAGGGTCCTGGGAGAAAGGCACTTCTCAAGGAACGGCTTCTTCGGATTCCTGGCTTAACGTTTCAAAAGGATTTGCGTGCCACTGTCAAAATATGTGTTGCAATACCGTAAAAAGTGGAAAAGGCAGAACCATGAATTCAACTACTGGTTGCTTCTGTATAGCACACCAATGTGATGACATACGAGCGGACAGAAGAAAGGATGATTGTATTTGATTAATAAATTCATAAGCAATAAAGACAACATTAACGATAAAAGGACCTATTAGACAGGAATGATTAGATAATTTAGGTTAAATTGGATAAAATAATGTGATAGGTAGGTATTACATATTTTATAGACTGGGCTCTTACGCTCTCCGACACGTGAAGATTAAAATATGCAAGAATAATCATATAATATTCATATATCTACTACACAAACACTCTTTAAAATACAGTCATCTGTGTTAAATGGCTAGTTTGGAAGAACATATTTTAAGAATTCCTCGACTAAGTAAAAATCTTTAAATTTTCACTGTACAAATATAATTTAAACTTGCTTATTAAAAGTGGACAAGGGTCATTTAGAAAAGTATTGGGTCAATAATTCGAAATATTAATAGATATTATGTGTTTTATAAGGTGCTAAAATGAACACCAATCCTTTCATTGTTCTAGCTTTTCTAATTTAGAAAAGTGTAGGGGCAATAATCCCAAATATTAATAGATATTATGTGTTTTAGAAGCCGCTAAAATGAACACTTATCCTAAAATGAACATCTATCTTTTCATTGTTCTAGCTTTCCTAATTTAGAAAAGTGTAGGGGCAACAATCCGAAATATTAATAGATATTGTATGCTTTAGAAGCTGCTAAAATGAACATCTATCTTTTCATTGTTCTAACTTTCCTAATTTAGAAAAGTGTAGGGGCAACAATCCGAAATATTAATAGATATTGTATGCTTTAGAAGCTGCTAAAATGAACATCTATCTTTTCATTGTTCTAACTTTCCTAATTTAGAAAAGTGTAGGGGCAACAATCCGAAATATTAATAGATATTGTATGCTTTAGAAGCTGCTAAAATGAACATCTATCTTTTCATTGTTCTAACTTTCCTAATTTAGAAAAGTGTAGGGGCAACAATCCGAAATATTAATAGATATTGTATGCTTTAGAAGCTGCTAAAATGAACATCTATCTTTTCATTGTTCTAACTTTCCTAATTTAGAAAAGTGTAGGGGCAACAATCCGAAATATTAATAGATATTGTATGCTTTAGAAGCTGCTAAAATGAACATCTATCTTTTCATTGTTCTAACTTTCCTAATTTAGAAAAGTGTAGGGGCAACAATCCGAAATATTAATAGATATTGTATGCTTTAGAAGCTGCTAAATGAACATCTAACCTTTCATTGTTCTAGCTTTATAAATGTGAATAGTTTGCCTAAGAGAGAACCGATAATGAATTTATTTTATAAAAAGTAATACATAAACAGTCCTGGTACTGTCAGAATATTATATTTTGAAACGATCCACAATGCAATTGACTGCCTTTTTTTCTACAATTTAAATATCTGCTTAGATCCAAATGATGCCTGTCAAATGTGTACGAAAAAATATATACATAGAAAGGTATAATGCAAAAACAAAAATTATATATTTCAGTAACATTTAAAAGCACCCTTTGGTGCAAGGAAGGCTTTTAATCACGGTTTGTACATTATTATGCATGTAGAGATTGATGAAATGGGCATTTCTGCTCAACAATGACAGTGATGTTCTGTATAGAGAAGGGCAGCAGTAAAATTTACCTTTGCGGATTTTAATGAAATTAAAAGTCAACAAGTAAGCGTTTGCTAATGCCTCATTGTTTCAGAACGTCAACATTGCATTTAATAAAACATCTGAAACAGCTAAAGGGACTACTAATTAATGAGAATGCTGACACAAAATTACAAAGTGGGGTAAATTTGTTTAGCTCTTGATATGCTGTTTCAAACGTCAGTTTACCTTCATGAAGAAACAGCAAAACCATGGATCACAATGTTGCTTGCTTTCTACAAAAATATCAGCAAAGTTTCTTGATTTCTTGGTACTAGCAAGGGCAGCATTGATGAAGTAATTTTGCAAACAGCAACATTTCAGGAGAGCCAAATACATCAATTATGAAGCTGGAATACGTTCCTCTTGAGAACGAAGGAATCCGTTCGAAGAGCAAACATTCTCTATCAATTGGGTTATTATCTTCCATAGTTTTGGAGTTATGAATACTAGTAGCAGAAACGCAGCTCTGCTCGCGTTATTGCATAAACATGGCGATTCTCAGACTCTCTCACTTTCCTAACTACCTACTCCCTCCCTGTTTCTCTCCATCTGTCTCTCTCTCCCTTTTCCCCTCTCTCTTTCCCTCAATTGCCACATCTTCGCTCTCCTCTCTGTGCAACATACATGGCATGTGATATTTTGATAGCCGGCCCTATAGCTGTTTTTCCCCTAGGATATCAGTGAATGAAATTAAAACATAAGCAAAAGCTTTAACAGTACACACACTTACACCGCCTCTTTATGCTATGTTTCTTGGGATAACCGGTTTATGTGCACTAATAACGCACGAAAAATTGCCACAACTTAAATATTTATCCTATCGAAACTTTGTATATAATCAAACCTGTAACTTTAATAGCATTACAAAATATGCGAAATATTCCAATTATGCACCGTCCCTCTTTTTTGAAAAGTATTTAAGGTGCTGTATAGCCTACGTTTTACATGGAGTCTAAAATATTTTATATACCAAGTTTCATTGTAATTGGTTTAGCCATTCTTATGTGAAAAGATAAAAGGAATCTGATGTGTTACATTCACATGACTTTCTCTACCTCTATAGCTTATTAGTTGGTATACAAATTATTCTTACGAAAGTTTATTTTCGTAACTACTTAATTTCAATTGGGATATATCTTTCCGGAAATACCTACGTTTCGTCTCAGATACAAAGGGAACAGCGACAGTCAAATGTTTAAGAACAGGACACTAAGCGCCGGGTTTAAATTCCGTACTCCTCCCATACAATCGTGAGAAACAACTGTAAATCGACGGGACTTGAAAAGCATGGTTAAGCATTGAAGGATTTAAACCATTAATATCGGATATCTCGGAAATGGCTTATGCCACAAAAAAGTTATTTTAAATTAATTGTGGTTTTAAAGATATATATACGTTATATTTGTCATATAAACTTCTTTAATGTATGGTATTTTAATCAAACTCATTAGAGCCATTTTTTAGAAAATCAAAATTTTCGAAAAAATGTTGCATGTAAAGGGTAGTTTGAAGTGGGGAAATTTTCTTGAAAATCTTCATATCGCATCTTTGGTAGATACTGAACCAAAATACCAAGTTTAGTGTTTTTCCAACTTTTCGTTTTTTGAGTTAAGTTGTTCACACACAGTGACACACACACACACACACACACACACACCACAAAGGTATTTTTCTAAAAATGTTTTTTTTATTCAGGGGACCTTAAAACATGTATTTTCATGTAAACTAGTACGTACGTGGTAGAGAAAGTATTATGTGTTACATTCAGATGACTTTCTCTAGCCGCTATCGTTTATTTTATATCTCTTCCACAAACTATTCTTATAAAAGGAATTAATTGCTCTTTCGCACAAGCCATGTGTAGACAAGGTTATAAAGGTAGACCCAGAGAGTGAAAAATTCAATGCAACAGCCGGATTTGAACCGGTTTCCATCCGGTAGTTGTAACCAACTGAGATACCAAGGCGACATTTTCAGTTCGGCATTATATTCCCCAAATGACTCGCGTTTTCCCTGGTAAACCACAAGGAGATCTGAAATTCATTTTGAGAAGACATAGCCCAATGATGACTTATAATGTCGTCAGTACTTTATGTCCCAGGTTGCCAAATAACATGGCGATAATATTACCTGAATGTGTGTTGTAAATAAAGTTCATGCCTTCTGCATGTACTATTCATCAGTCTACCTAGGTGAGAAACTTTAATGCAAAAAGCTGCGATAATAACACTTTACATCAACCGAAGCACAAAACCTCTGCCTGAAGTTATTAAGATACCTAAAAAGCAAACATTATTCTGTTACCTAGTAGTGTTGCTATTCAGGCTTTTTTTTTTTTTTTTTTTTTTTTTTTTTTTGCATCTCTTAGAATAGAAGATCATTCAAGCGACCCTTCTGTCTAAAGCTTAGCATGGAAAAAACTATGAACTGAGTTTTTGAGACGAAGATTTTGTATTTCTTAGCATGTTTTCGTGCGGTTTCTGAGCGTTCGAGGTCAAATGTATCCCATACAAAAGATGACATTTACTTCCACGCACAGCGGTCCATATTCCAAGGATCGTCCGGAATAAACGAACAGTTACATCGTGAGCTTGAAGTTCTTTCATCATCTTCGCTATGTTCCAGGTGCGGTTTTATTATTCATTTGGCACTCGATCCCAGTTTCCCACCAGAATCCGGAGTCACCTGCTACAGGACCTTCTGCTGTAACTTCAGAAGAATCCGTTTCATCCATATATGTGACCATACCTCCACTCGTTGCCAGCGAGGGGCCCAAAGAGGTTGACCGGCAATTCGGCAAGCATGAAGCGACATACAGTACTAGCTACGGACAAATTAATACGATAACTCATTAATGTAATAAGATATCTAACTCACAGCTTCTCAACATCAACATACTAATAATTTCTTTCTTTAATATTATGTTCTAAGTTTTACGTGTTATGCACTTTCTTTGCTAATATTGTACGTATAATAATTAAGAGGATGTTAAAACCCATATGTTCATAATGTACACATGTAAAGAACAAGTATGTAACGTTATAACATATAAAATATAATATGAAGGGGAAGGTCATGGTTAGCTATACAACCAGTAATGTAAAATTACGAGAAAGGCAGTAGTATCTACGTAAGCATGTAATGAACCTCGGATTCATAATTAATATTAAGTCTGTAAACATATATATGTAACATAAACTGTCATTGGATAGTAGCAACAATCAGGTACATTGATACATGCTTATAATTCAAATACGTACGTTAAGAAGAACAGTTGGAAGAAACGCTAACAAAAGCTGGTCAATGTTCAAGCAGGAAGGCCGTATATAAGCTCGTCTCCAAATAGACGCTAAAACTGCGTATTCAGTCTACCAGCTATGCATATTTTACCGTGACAAAGGTGAATATGTACATGTGGTTTATCTAAAATACAAGTGAAATAATTAAACAGAATACGTGTGTACAAAATATTTTAACATTCTCCAACCCTGACAAGACACAAGTGCTCTCCGACACAAATACAACAGCCGTGGCACAATTATAAAATAACACACACACACACACACACACACACACACACAAGAATACACATACACGATCATCAGATTCCAGTCTACGAGAACCACAAGATACATCACAAGAGTACGGGCATCAAGATGACCTACAGGCACATAACACAGCATCCATCATCATCAACGTCGTGGGATCCTACCAAGATTATATAATTGGAGACATTTCATTAAATCGATTCATTTTTTTGGTTTTAATATTTGTATTATCAATAGTGTTTTTAATTATTAGTCCAAATTTAATTAGAATTTTATTAGGTTGAGATGGATGGAACCGCTACAAGTGCTATTATTGATTTCCTTTTTGTTTGTTTGCTCCTTTCAATTTTCTCTTTATTGTATTTTCTTAATATTTTCAACCAAATCTGTATAGCGTCAATGGCGTTGGTCATTTAACATAAAATACTAAAAAACGAGAGATGAAATTGAGGTGGAAACAGGCAGAAGAACATGAAGAGCAAGAAGAAGATTACAAAAAGAAGAAAATAAAAATGACGGTCTCGCAGAGAAGAATCATGTAAGAAAACTAATGAAACAGGTCAGCTGTTTTCGCTGATCAGCTGTCTTTCAGTTCTTGGCTGCTGATGACAGTTGGTCGTCCAGATCACGCTTCATCGTGCACGGTTGTCCTTCCACATAATGTAGCAGACGTCACTTACCCCTTCTCATGGCATCTTAGATAGAAATGAAAGCATTAGAAACAGTTACATTTTGGTAGCAAGCCACTATGACGAGGGGATAGTCAAGATTATAGCACGCGTAGATGAACACTAGAATATCAACAGACTCATGTGGAAACTCTAAATGACACTCTTTTGAAGCTTTCAGTCACACTGTCTCAGAGAACCTCGTCCCTCCCAAGTAATACTGCCCTGAAAATTAAGAAGGGCAACTATCGTAGATAAACTTTTTTTTTCAAGGAATCTTGGCAACTCACAGGCATTATTGACATGCAGTTTGCAACACCCTCCTCTTTTTAATTACTTCATGCAATTTTCTAATTAAGTTTCGCAAAGCAGGTAACATGTTATTGTCTGTCCACGATGCAGGAAGTCAATGGTCAGAACCTGTCTGTATCCCAAAACATGAGATGCCACGACCTTGTCTGTTGAAGGAGAACCACATTACTCCGTTTTGAGACTGTCCCGGGGTCAAGTGACGCTAGATTGCTGTAAAAGCTGCCAGGACTACTTCGGATTCTAATCAGAAGCTCTTTATGCCTATTCATCTCATTCTACTGAAATTGTAATCAATATATACATACTGCGTTCATACTGTAGCTGACAACAAGCTTTATTTAAAATATTTAATATAGTATCCCATCGATGTCCCCGCCTTTTTTTTCAGTATTCTTTAACTAGATAGGTCATAACGAGCATTGAATGAAAAGGGTGAAATAATGTTCTAATGTTAAGAACTAAGAGTTACACGACATTCCTTTTATGAGGATAAAGATAAACTATGAACAAATCTGATACGGTGCAGTCACACAACTTTCTCTACGTTTTACAAATTCGCATGTTAACTTTTATAAATATAGCATTCATCAAAAAGCTATTTTACTATCCGCGTTAGGTTGTTCACAAGACAGTTTTGCCTAGAAATGATTTAAAATTAAGTGGCAAGTACCTAGCTACATGTAGCATAAGGACGTTGTTATTTATCTGTGTTCAAATATTTATCAACATGGACAAATAGCTTCAGAAGTCGTAGTTCATGGAGGAATAAATTACTCCTGGATTATCATTGCAACGAACTCCAACGAAGGAAATGGAAAAAAGAAGAATGGGAAACTTTCATGCATCTTCCGTCAGATGGTGTACTTAGGAAAATGTAATAATACAGAACGGAATATTTCGAAAACAAAAACATTTGACATAAATTGTATATTTTAATGAAGTTAACATTTTTACCTGAAGTAAGCTTTAGTCTATCTCTTATGGTTTTCTGGTCATATAAAATGACGCAAAATTGAATCAAATAAAAGGGACTTCAAAGAATATTCATAGAAATTTCAAGATGTATATTTCATTCCTCAGTATCACAAATAAGTGATATTTTAATCAAACTGATTACGGCCGTTTTGAGAAAAGAAAAATAAAATGGTTTGTTTCCTTTTTATTTCCACTTTCAGCTTAATTTTTATTTTTATTTACTGAACAGAGGCAACCCGGAAGCATAAGAATCCTAGCAACTGGTACATCAAATTATGTTCACTCCTGGTATTATAAGTTTGATTTCATTATTGCTTTTAATAAAACATTATGATTGTGAGGGGAAAAAATCCTTGTGGGTGTGAATTCAAATTGTTTTTAAAATTAATTTGAGTAATTAATTTAGATTGTTTAAATGTATAATTACTGTTATACATTTCAATTTGCATTCTTCTTTCAGCCAGTGAACAATGAAATCCATTTATTATGCATTATTCTTAAATATACTTGGTTTTGAGAAAAAATATTTGCAATAAACATAGAGGCGTGCAAGAAATACCGCAGGTTATAAAAGAGGACAGCATCTGGGAAACTTTAGGAACCACTGATCTAGTATTTCTATTTTAGTACAGATGTTTTAACTAGTTACCGACATCTATATTCACACCAAGAGAGAGAGAGAGAGGGAGAGAGGGAGAGAGAGAGGGGGAGAGAGAGAGGGAGAGAGAGAGAGAGAGCGAGTGCGAGAGGTTCTTTGCTCTTACCTGTATTCCAGAATCAGTCATTTTACAACTTAACATCAGCTTAATAGCTGTGGTCTACATCGGCATTTGGTAGACTGTTGTGAAAGGGGTTCTTGGGAAAATAGTGCATGTTCCAAGCATGCTTAGACAATTTGATCATAAACAAGGAACACAGAACCGACTGTTAAATTTCATCACAAACACATCCGTAATCTTTCAACGCGGAGAAACATTTCTTGTCCCTTTTATGCAGGAGCAACAACAGACGCCCATGGAAAATGTTTATTTTGACTCAATTCTGTCTCCCCCTAAGATTAGCTCCAGAACGCGTTCGTATGGACAGTAACATTTTCGCATAATCACGATAAAAATGGACTGTCGTGTAGAGGCGTCTACAGGCAATAATATTTCTTTAAATATACCCAATGATATTACCTTTAATTTGTATACAAAGTGCTATAGTCATTTTCATGAACGATTCTTACAAACGCTCTTGTCCAGTCTGAAATACAACAGCATCTTTAGGACGGCAATCCTCACAATTACTGAAAGGTGAGACTCTTATATTAGGGTTTGTATCAAGTAATTCCGTGTTCCTCGAAGCCGACTGTTTTTCATCAGTTTATCATCACGAGGCGTTTTCTCTTTGGCTAAAACTCTAGCATACATATTATCACTTCTAGTGTGTCCAAGGACAAAGTGTTATCTTTATGTCCTGTGATATGGCGACCCTGAAGTTTTCAGCTAGAATGAATATGTATTGTATTTCAGGATAGACCCAGCAAAACCCTGGAAGGGAGCTGTTTTTAATTCACCTGTATAACATACTTGTCAGATTTTATTATGTACACCCTTTTTACTTTCTCTACGTATAGTAAGTAGGGGAAGTATTGTATTCCACCCAAAAATTCCATACCGAGATTTCACCGGAAATATATGTTTCGGACCCCCTGAGTCCAAAAAAAGCATTTTTGGAAACATGTCCGTGTGTGTGTGTCTGTCTGTGAACAGCATAACTCAGAAACGAACAGTCGGATAAACACCAAACTTGGAATTTAGGTTCAGTATCTTCCAGAGATGCGACTTTCAAGAAAATCCCCCCACCCCAGATTACACTTTACATGGAACATTTTATTTTAATTTTCTCAAAAATGGCTCTAACGATTTTGATTAAAATATATGTTTACGATATTTTCATGACAAATGAAATATATATCTCGAATTTTCTGGGAATGTCTCCAAAAGTATTCTTCATTGTGAACGACTTTTGCATAACGGGTAAACCATAAGAGATAGACAAAATTTTACTACACAAAAAATGTAGATCGCGTTAAAATACACAATTTATGTCATATACATTTTTTTTGTTGAGTGAACCATTTTCGAGATATTGCTTGTTATTCCCTTAAATTTTTCAATACTTATTTTCTCAAATGGGAAATCGTTATTCATTTTTTTTGTCTTGGATATGCAAAGAGTATTAATCTGTGGTAAAGAGAATGGTGCTGCACATAGCAACCAGCTATTAAGAGGAATGTCTGTGCTATATTGCCCTTGCAAATACAAAACAAGGAGAACATTGTACGGCTTAAGCGATAGTCAAATATTTTTAGAACTGTTCGCTAGGTGTAAAATATAATTCTCTTTGCATGTCAAAAGATCGTTTCTGCAAATGTTTATCTCGATTAATATGAAGTAGATGGAGAATAAGAGTTTGTAAAAACAGTTTGTACAAGAGTAGAGACAGTCATGTGAGTGTAACATATCAGATTTTTACCTATAGAAGAGCTTTTATGTTTCAGTAACGTAACTTTAAAAACAACTAAGCAACCAAAAAAGAAAAAATTATCTAAGTTTTAAATTGCACGCTCAAGTATATAAGTAAATAAAAAAATCTGATGTGTTATACTCGCATGACTTTCTCTACTCTCGTACAAAGTATTTTTACAAACGCTTATTCTCCATATGCTTCATGTTAATAGAGATGTCGAGATGTTAATCTTATTGCTAATTTTCTTGTAGATGCAAGGGGAATACCAAATTCTCTCTGGTATGCCCTTCGACTAGCTGTAATTGAATTTGTAATTCAGTATTGTTTTACATGGAAGAGCCATGGATTTCATGTGAAGTGCATTTTCACAGCGACTAAAACAAAATATCGAAAACCGCTACCAACCATAAAGGCGACAATAAGGAATAAAGGATAAACATCTACGCATCCTATGTTAGGGAATTCAAAATCCCATAATTTGACGTTAAACTCGGAACATTGGGTGAATTACCAGCCGAATGAATAAAGAAAGGTGTTCTTTCTATACAGGATGGACCATTTAAGTTGAGACTGTACAATATCCCCAAAGCTAAGTATTGTAGAAAGAAATGTCTATAATACAAGTTGCTTGATGTTATGGGGGAAGGTAAATGCCATTAGTCGTGTTCTATTTGGAGGACGTTGTGATTATCATTTTATGGTCAATTTGATTCTTTAAAATGTAAACCTACCGTTTTTATGTTGTTTTCTCACTCCTCATAAAAAACTAAACAAAATTTGTATAAAGCAGTTTGCACTTGTTCTTACACCAACGTAAGTAACACCGAAAATTCTGAATGGCTGTGTATGAAGAGCGCAATGAATGGTTGGACCATCCATGGATGGTCATTGAGGATCAAGTTACGTTTGCTAATTGGGAACCAACATTTTTTATTTTGATTCCTTATTCCTCATCACAAAATACACAGCTTTTTATAAACCATTTTCTAATGAGAAAACAACATACAAAATGTAGGTTCACATATAAAAAAAACTAAATTGAACATAAAATGACCATCATAACGTCCTCCAAACAAAACGCGACTAATGCCACTTAATTTCCCCCCATAATATCAAGCAACTTTTATTAAAAACATTTCTTTCTAGAACGCTTAGTTTTGGAGATATTGTACTGTCTCCATTAAATGGCCCACTATGTATGAAAACTGTTCAATTTATGGTCATTATCACGATTTATTTTATCTAAGTTGCTAAGTCTGAATAGAAAACCGTAACTTAGCACATAGCACCTTGGGAAACTCAGTATTCGCGTAGAAAATGTTTTGAACAGATACCGGGCCAACTAAATCCCTAGTTTTAACTCCAGTCAGAAACAGGTACAAAGCATGAAAACTGCAGTAAACAAGGGTGAATTGGATCGTAGGGCGAACTGCTTTCATATACCAGATAAAAACATAATAAGCTACTGCAGCATATCCTGCCCAGCACCAAGATTAGTGTAGCAGTTTTTATATGTGCTATTTTCTAGCGTGTGGATCCAGTTGGCTTGATTCGTTCCGTGATCCGATTCACCCTCACTTACCCTAAATAATGTTTGAAAACAAAACAAAAGTGAATAAACAAAAATTGAATAAATTAAGAAGAGGGCAAGAAAAATATGAAAATAAAGAATAGAAAAAAGGGAAAAAGGGAGGAATAATATTAGTGAATTATCAAAAGAAAGAAAATGAAAATTAACGAAGAAAGAAACGTGAAAATAATGCAAAGGAAAGAAAGAACGAATGAACACAAAATTACACATAAACAAGCAATCTACGAAAGAAATGAACTAAACAAAAACAAGTTTCTATGGAGGGAGGCAGAAAGAATGAGATACGCAAGGAGAAAGGAATATCAGAAGGGAAGAAAAGCGAACGAAAAAAGAAACAGAAATAAGATCAATGAAGACAAAATAAACATAATGAAACTCAAAAAAGAGAAGTTAAGGCAGAAAGAAACAAAGGTAAGCGAGCGAGAGAGAGAGAGAGAGAGAGAGAGAGAGAGAGAGAGAGAGAGAGAAAGGAAACGAATAACAAGATACCAGCATTTTGGCAGACGCGGGAAATGAATGAAACAGAAAACATAAACTTAAGAATTTACGCATAGCGTTTTATTTCAGACGCTTTCGCAACATTGTACCTTGCATACTGGTGTCTGATAGACATTTTGGGGACTATTCCTAAACATCGGATGTGTTATACTCACATGACTTTCTCTACTCACTCTTCTACAAATTATTCGTACAAAATCTTATTCTTATGTCTATTTGTTGCTAATAGAGATAAACTTTATTACATATTTACATATTTCATTGTAGGATTACGAAGGATACAGTTAGCTAAAGCGATAATCAGGTTTTTAAAAAAGCAGATCGATATGTGACGGATTTGAAATTCCATGTTCTTTACACGACCGTAAGAAAAACATGAACAGCGAATTGCCAGTTGAGAAAACTATAACTATTTGAAAATTCAAACCAAAACAAGGAATATTCGGGAATTGTTAACTCCACAATAAAAAAAAAATTATTTCATATAAATTGTGTGCTTTGGTGAGATCTATATTTTTGGTGTACTAAGATTTTTCTATCTCTTACGTTTTAATCAGTTATACATACAAAAGTCATTCAGAATGGAGGGCATCATAGGCCATTCCCAGAAAATTCAACATGTATATTTTATTTGTCATGTAAATATCGTAAACTGATATTTTAATCGACATCGTTAGAACCATTTTTGAAGAAATAAAATATTTCGAAAAATGTTCCATGTAAATGGGATGGGGGAGTTTGTTGAAAATATTTATGCCGCATCTTTGGAAGATAGTGAAGTTAAATACCAAGTTTTTGAGTTATGTTATTCACACATGCACACATGGACCTTGACTAAAATGCTTTTGGGGGGGTTCAAGGGACCTCAAAACATGTATTTCCGGTTAAATCTCGATATCCAAATTTTGTTTGGGAATACAATACGCACTTGCGGTAGTTACTGTAAATACGTAGTGAAGAAAGTAAAAATCGTATGCATTTAGAAAACTCTCCAGATACTCTTAATTCTGAATCTATTTGAAATGTGTCAATAATAATTTATCTCCCATGAAAAAATGCCATCTCATCAGCGAGCGCACCTAACACAGACTATAGTATAAAATTTTTACTAATTCGCTTGTTGTTGCAATCTAGCACAATCTAAGAATAAACAGTTAATCAGTTAACGCTTAAAAAGTTACATATCAAGGCTGCAGAGAAACCTAAAAGTATATGGGACCCTGAGAATAAGGCGCATACATATTACATCAATGAACAGTGGCATTTGTTAACACTATGTTTTTACCATCTTCATTTTTACTCATATAAACAGTAACCGATGTCGTTTCATTACATACTTTATTTTCAACAACATATACAATATTCAATTATAAAAGAACCTAAAAACTTAATATAAAACGATACAGATAATTTCAGAAGTTCAATATCGATTTAAACTGTATTTGTTTAAAGAAGTCTAGTGCTTCATGGCCTACGCAATAGTTCAATTAATTTCAGAATAGGTGGTTCATGAAAACACGCAAGTCATCGCCTAAAATATATTAATAATTATTATCAAAACATCATTGCTTATTTCCAATAAATGCTGTATCAGATGTATAACATTAAATTATTGTGCATATAATTTAAACTCCGTGCGTGCACTGGTTCGCCTAAAAATATAAAAAAATGTAGGTTCCTAGTACTTAAGTATCAACCTTTAATTTTGATTTCAAACAAATATGAATTATGATTTTCACGTATATAAACTTTAACTCTGTATGTGCAGGTTTTCGACTCCCCATCCGAACTACCCCTAAATGCTACACCGATCTCAGCCAAGTCTGATAATAGGTTGACAAATTTTCTTCAAATCCCTCCACACAAAATGTCAACAAAATGCAGCGGTTGACGAGTTTTTTGTATTTACGAACGGCCGGACAGGACAAAACGATGCTAACAAGTGCTCCGCAGTAACAAAGAAATGAAAAAAAAAGAATTAAAGTTAAGAATAATAATCACAGATGATGAAAGGAATCCATTAAATAAAATAAGCATACAGCAGAGGTATAAAGGCAGGAATCCATTAAATAAAATAAGCATACAGCAGAGGTATAAAGGCAGAAACAAATACAATTGGAATAAAGACAATGAAAGAAAGGAGGCAAATTGAATAAAGAAGGCTGAGGAAAAGGCTGCGTGACGTTTTGTTTTGCTCTAATGCAAGGAAGACGCCGTTCTAGTCCATCACCATAGAAGACGACGTTGGCGCCTGTCCGGCCGACAGTTATGTGCTGTACGGTGCCTGAGCGACCTTAGAAGAACGGGATCTAGTCAGTCAAGAGGGAAGCAAGCTGTTTGCTACGCTTTAAATGGCCAGTCGTGTGCTCAGGCACGATCTTCGCTTCAGGTGCATCGGTTCGCACAACTGCCGCGAAGAAAATGAGAGCAGACGTATAAAAACAGAAGTACAGGCTACTTTCTTTAAACTTCAAGGTTTTATGTGGCATTCTGCGGTAGTTTTAAAACACATGCCATTTAACACGACTTTCTGTGCCTATTCTAAAAGCTATTCATTTAAAAGCTCATCACTAAAGCTTTTACACTATAAGCTGAAAGGAGAAGTAAACAAAACCACGTGACACGACAGCACCTTATTGGCTGGTGGGCAAACCACAACCTTACCTGCTTAACATGTCTTCTCTTCCTCTACAAAAAAACAGTTCGGTTCAGATCGTAACATTTTGTGGTTATTCTCGTGCAGAGAAATTTAAAACACTTATTATAACAGTTAAATTTATGAAACTAAATGTGTTTGTTCAGATTCACCTATAACTAAATGAACCGTTATAGCAGAGGGTTTAAGAGGTTATGCGCAGGCGCTGCAGTTCGTTTCTGGCTGAGAATCCTCTACCACTGTGGAAAGCATAAACGCGGGAGATGGAAAGAAGACAATTGTATTAAATGCTTTTAACAAATTCTGTGAAAAGTACCCACCTTTAATCGACAATGAATATGGTTGGCTATTGTTTAGCAATAATTGAACTTCTTTGTTAGTGATGCAGAATTGTTGCTCGGATAGCTTGGTTGCGTTTGTTTTCTGTTGTGTTCTAACCTATAGTGCTAATCGTTATTTAACTTGTTGACTCTTAAAATATTAGTCATTAATTGAATGATTTCTAAAGCCTGAAGTTAAGAATAGTTTAATCCAGTACCTTTAACCACAGATGCAAAACTGTTCAGGTACTACTTTTATTTGTCTACTTTTAGTATTACGTGTATAAGTATAGGATGTAAGGCAAAATATAGGAACAAACACATACAGTGTTTAAAAGCGTTTGCAGACAGCACTTATTTGCCTGCCATCAGTGAGCCTTACATTCTTTGTACTGGCGTGTACTTTGAGTGTAGATAACTTGAAGCTATATGCTTAAGAATACATATACCTAAACCTTTTTCACTATTAGCTTTCAATCAATTTAGGTTAACGTATTGTTATACTTATGGCCGCCTTTAACTTCTATGGTCATATTGGCGTTGACTTGAGAAACAACTGATTTTGTTACTACTCGTTAACTGTAGATTTTAACGTTGATTTTATTAGTTTTTATCGCGAAATACACTCACATTCGTATTTTCTGACTCTGCGGAGAGCAGAGAATGATCCTGTTAAAGAAAATATCTCACCTCAGCCGGGAACCGAAGCAATAGAAGCCAGAACGTAGACCACTCGACCACAGAGATAGTGTATTTGTTACATAAAAACCGTATCCTGTTGGTTTTCAAATAATGAACTTATGAATTTTATTGTCCTATTCCAAAATATCTACACGATAAAATTTTAGAATACAATATTTCTTTCAAATACCTAAGTCTTTATCTCATCATAGCGCACCTTTTTGCTTTAAAAATCAATAGCTACTAAAAAGACATTAGCAACATTGAACATTTATATATCGATTTCAGTTACATGAAAAATGTTTCAGTTTGAATGAGCAAAAGTGCCAAGAGAAAAAAAATTGCTAAAAACACAAATTTTAAAACGAAAAACTTTTTAATTTGAAATTATTGCTTTATTAAGGTAAGCAACCAGAATACGAAAAGTGAAAATGAATTTTGAAATTACAGAGTTTGAAAATTGTTTGTATGAGCAATCGAAATGTGCATTCTCCTGAGATTTTCACCAAGTTTCAATTGTGAACTATATATTGTTCTTAGGAAACAATCCTCAGATAACATTCTTTTGGCGCAGTGCTCGAAAAAGTTAAACTTGAACCGTTATGACTCAAATTGCCAAAGTATCCTCAAAAATCAGCTTTTGTGGCATTAAATACCAGAATTTGTTATGTTAATCCTAGCATAAAGGAAAAGTCTAAGAATGCTGACCCCACTTCACTAAATGTTATCAGTGACATTGGATGAAGAAGGCCATTTACGCGTGAAATGAGTTACAAACGTCAGCATCCTCTGACGTCATTCTGGTTAGTTGACGTAAACCGCTCACGCGAGTTCGCGGAAGGTTAGACGCGTAATACAAAAGACAGATTCAATATTGCTCGCAGGATTCCAAATTTTAGGTACAGTATAAAGCGGAAAACTGCATAATACGCATATGAGGTATTCCTAAAAATCTACGAAGCTAGTTTCAAACAATTAGATATTATAAATGTTTAAGCTCAAACCTGGAATTATTAACACCATAAACCATTACAGAAGCTATCAGATGCTAAATGGAACCACATAGAACGATAACAACTGGTGTACCAATTACACGACAAACTCTACCAGTTATTATTTTATTTTCATAGCCATTATAGACACTATTCTTTCAAAAGTTTCTTTTTACTTTCTCTACTACGTATAGTAAGTAGGGGAAGTATTGTATTCCACCCAAAATTTCCATACCAAGATTTCACCGGAAATATATGTTTGGAGATCCCCTGAATAAAAAAAAAACATTTTTTGAAACATGTCCATGTGTGTGTGTGTGTGTGTGTGTGTGTGTGTGTGTGTGTGTCTGTGAACAGCATAACTCAGAAACGAACAGTCGGATGAACACCAAACTTGGTATTTAGGTTCAGTATCTTCCAGAGATGCGACACAAAGGTTTTCAAGAAAATCCCCCCACCCCAGATTACCCTTTACATGGAACATTATTCGAAAATATTAATTTTGTCAAAAATGGCTATAACGATTTTGATTAAAATATCATATGTTTAAGATATTTTCATGAGAAATAAAATTTATATCTCGAATTTTCTGGGAATGTCTCTAAAAGTATTCTTCATTGTGAACGACTTTTGCATAACTGGTAAACCATAAGAAATAGACAAAAGTTTACTACCAAAAAATGTAGATCGCGTTAAAATACACAATTTATGTCGTATACATTTTTGTTGTTGAGTGAACCATTTTCGAGATATTGCTTGTTATTCCCTTAAATTTTTCAATACTTATTTTCTCAAATGGGAATTCCTTATTCATTTTTTCGTCTTGGATATGCAAAGAGTGTTAATCTGTGACAAAGAGAATGGTGCTGCACATAGCAACCAGCTATTAAGAGATATGTCTATGCTTAAAGGCTACTGTATTTCTAAATTGCCCTTGCAATTACAAAACAAGGGGAACATAGTACGCCTTAAGCGATAGTCAAATATTTTTAGAACTGGTCGCTATGTGTAAAATGTAATTCTCTTTGCATGTCAAAAGATCGTTTCTGACAATATTTATCTCGATTAATATGAAATAGAAGGAGAATAAGAGTTTGTAAAAATAGTTTTTACAAGAGTAGAGAAAGTCATGTGAGTGTAACACATCAGATATTTTTCATTCATTACCCGTTAATAATGATATCATTTGCTAAAATGGTTTCAATGTTTTATTATAGGTAGGCATGAAGGCGCACATGGAAGACTAGAGTAGCAGCCTAGTTAAAAATCTGTTGTGATATATTCACATGACTTTCTCGAACCTCTATCGTTTATTAGTGGATATACAAACTATTCTTATGATAGTTTATTTTTCTATCTACTACATTTTAATCGGAATAAAACCTTTGCAAAAATAGCTACATAAAGCCCCTTGTACACGATCAAACTTTTTTTTTCAGTTCAAGAGTTTAGAAGAAAAATTGTGAAATATTTTTCAATATGTGACAAGATAGGAAAAGACTTGCCAAGACAAGGCTTGACAGTGTCAAAAATGTGTATTCACAAGTTGTCTCATCGCCAAACTGAAACCCTTCAGAACACATTTATCACGCGCAAAGCAATTTAGTATTTGCGTCACAGTATAACAATGCGCAATGAAATATTGTTCTTTACTAATATTATGTAGCACTTTCACCTATTATGTCAGTAGTATTAGTCCCGGATGAGCCAATTGATTTAACGATAATCCTGCCGCTAGGGGCGCTGGTGTCGCTAGTGTCGGTGCGTGCGACGGCGGCGGCGGTGTGTTTGAAAAGCGCCCTGAGCGGTAGGATTATCGTTAAATCGGTTGGCTCATCCGGGACGAGTTGAAAGAATTGAGGAAGTGACGTGGAGTGTTTTTGATTGGTTCGTTAATTTGGGGTGGGAGATGGAGGAAGGGAGATGGAGGAGTATGGAGGTCGCGTGATGGAGAGGAGCTGGGTGGCGAGGTGTTGTCTGTGCGGAGGTCGGTACTGAAAGAGGGGTAAAGATGGGGAGCGAGGGATAAAAAGTGTAACAGAAAGTGACGTGTGAAGTTGTGATTGGTGGGAATAAGAAGTGATTTTATTGGTGGAAAGGAACAAATGAGAGTTGTTGATTGGTAGGAATAAGAGGGATTATGATTGGTGGAAAAGAAAAAGTTGTGGGAGTGGGGTATGTTGGAGGTGATGGGAAAGGTGAGTTTTGCTAGCAGCAAGATTTGCAAAAGCCTGTCTTGAACTGATCAGCAATTTTTGAACGTCGGATGGTAGTTTTCTTGAGTGGATAGAGAGATGGGGGCGATATGAGATGCGGTGGCGAAAATGGGGACTAGACAAGGTTGTTGAGACAAGAGGTTTAAGGACGAGGAAATTTGGAGGTTAGTGGTGAACACGGCGGTCGCAAGAGGTGGGGGTAAGGAGATGCAGTGGTGAGAATGGGAACTAAAAGAAGATGGGGGTAGCAAGAGTTTTAGAAGAGTAGATTTTGAGGTTAAAATAGTGGGAACTAAAAATGGCGGAGGGTCTACGACAAGGAGATGCGGTGAGAACTAAACAAGATGGCGGTCGCAAGAGGAGGGTAAGGAGATTTGAGGTTACAGTACGAAAACACGAAAGGATATATTCCTACGCCAAGCAGGTCCGAAAAATAATTATGCGTGTGGTACTTACCTGTTACCGGTGTGGATGCGTCACCAAAAGCGCGGCACGCGAGGCGGAAAAATAAAAGCAAACTGTTTTTGAAAATGCTTAACCAGCTTTAAGATCAACCAACATCACTACGCACTGATATACCTAGGTTTTTAAAGCGGTACAGACACCCTTTGCAGAGGCGTAATTTAACTATACCAAAAACCTGGTACTGGACCATCGTGATGGTCGCTAGCGTACGTAGGAGCAGGGTTCTCAAGCCGGTCGAAAGCGGTCAAAAACGTGTACGACGTAGGTGTTCGCAGTAGCTGCTGTCGAGTCAACCGTCGAGGTGTGAATAAACGAGATCTGTTCTCGCCGGCAATTTGGTTCGGAGATGTGAGCAGCGGCGAGGTGTTGTGTGTGCGGAGGTCGGGACTGAAAGAGGGAAAAGATGGGGAGCGAGGGATAAAAAGTGTAACAGAAAGTGACGTGTGAAGTTGTGATTGGTGGGAATAAGAAGTGATTTTATTGGTGGAAAGGAGCAAATGAAAGTTGCTGATTGGTAAGAATAAGAGAGGTTATGATTGGTGGAAAGAAAAAGGAATGGGTATGTTGGAGGTGATGGGGAAAGGTAAGTTTTGCTA
The DNA here is from genome assembly GCA_030765065.1 of Deroplatys truncata. Classification (NCBI taxonomy): domain Eukaryota; kingdom Metazoa; phylum Arthropoda; class Insecta; order Mantodea; family Mantidae; genus Deroplatys; species Deroplatys truncata. Next base: position 73,823,861 of record CM060975.1, on the reverse strand, counting down.
GCAACAAGATTTGCAAAAGCCTGTCGTGAACTGATCAGCAATTTTTGAACGTTGGATGGTAGTTTTCTTGAGTGGATAGAGAGATGGGGCGATATGAGATGCGGTGGCGAAAATGGGAACTAAACAAGGTGGTTGAGACAAGAGGTTTAAGGACGAGGAAATTTGGAGGTTAGTGGTGAACATGGCGGTCGCAAGAGGTGGGGGTAAGGAGACGCGGTGGTGAGAATGGGAACTAAAAGAAGATGGCGGTAGCAAGAGGTTAGAAGAGTAGATTTTGAGGTTAAAATAGCGGGAACTAAAAATGGCGGAGGGTCTGCGACAAGGAGATGCGGTGAGAACTAAACAAGATGGCGGACGCAAGAGGAGGGTAAGGAGGTTTGAGGTTACAGTACCAAAACACGAAAGGATATATTCCTACGCCAAGCAGGTCCGAAAAATAATTATGCGTGTGTTACTTACCTGTTACCGGTGTGGATGCGTCACCAAAAGCGCGGCACGCGAGGCGGAAAAATAAAAGCAAACTGTTTTTGAAAATGCTTAACCAGCTTTAAGATCAACCAACATCACTACGCACTGATATACCTAGGTTTTTAAAGCGGTACAGACACCCTTTGCAGAGGCGTAATTTAACTATACCAAAACCTGGTACTGGACCATCGTGATGGTCGCTAGCGTACGTAGGAGCAGGGTTCTCAAGCCGGTCGAAAGCGGTCAAAAACGTGTACGACGTAGGTGTTGGCAGTAGCTGCTGCCGAGGCAACCGTCGAGGTGCGAATGAACGAGATCTGTTCTTGCAGGCAATCTGGTTGAGAGATGAGAGGCGCGGTGGTAAAAATGTGAACTAAATAAGATGGCGGAGGCACGAAGTTGAGGTTAAGGAGCGGCGAGGTGTTGACTGTGCGGTGGTTGGGGTCTGAAAGAGGGGGAAAGATGGCGAACGAGGGATAAAAAGTATAACAGAAAGTGACGTGTGAAGTTGTCATTGGTGGGAATAAGAAGTGATGTTATTGGTGGAAAGGAACAAATGAAAGTTGCTGATTGGCGAGAATAAGAGAGATTATGATTGGTGGAAAGAAAAAAAGGTGTGGGAGTGGGGTATGTTGGAGGTGATGGAAAAGGCAAGTTTTGCTACCAACAACATTTGCAAAAGCCTATCCAGAACTCATCAGCAATTTTAAATAACTAGTGTTTCGGGGGTTTTCTCTGGTTGGTAGACGAATGCAAGCTGTTTCTACCATACTTATATTATTGGTCTTTTTCCTTTTTTTTTTTTAAAATGACTAGTTTTTTTTTTTTTTTTTTTTGGGAGTTTTCTGCGGATGGTAAACAAATGCAAGCTGTTTCTGCTTTTTCATAGGTTTTCCCTGGTTGGTAGGCGTTTTCTGTACTGGTTGACGAAGGCGTTTCTAATTTTGGAGGTTTTCTCAGGTTTTTAGCGGTTGTCCCTGCCCGGTAGGCAAATGATGAAGTTTTACCTTGTCGGCGCACGGATACTAGGCACGTACTGGCGCGCACACACACACACACACACACAGAGAGACAGACAGACACACAGACAGGCACACACACACGGACATGTTTCCAAAAATGCATTTTTTTTTTTTTTTTTGATTCAGGAGGTCTCAAAACGTGTATTTCCGGTGAAATCTCGGTATCGAATTTTTGGGCGGAATGCAATACTTCCCCTACTTACTATACGTAGTAGAGAAAGTAAAAAAGTATTGAAAAATTTAAGGAAATAACAAGCAATATCTCAAAAGTGTACTATCTTGTTTTCAAGGGTTTTCCAGATCGGTAAGCGTTAGAATACTCTTAGAGCTTTTTTCAGGTTTTTTAGCGGTTGTCCCTGGCCGGTAGGCAATTGATAAAGTTTTTCTATAACGTCGTCGTTTTGGCTTGTGGCGCACGGTTCCTAGGCACGTACTCGCGCGCGCGCACACACACACACACACACACACACACACTAAAATAGTAGCGTATAAAAAAAACTGATTTGTTACACTCACATAACTTTCTCTACTCTTGTACAATCTAATTGGTAGCTTTTAAGCGATAGTCAAATATTTTAACGCTGGTTGCTATGTGGCGAATTCCATTCTGTTTGCATGTTCAGGACATAAAAAAAATGAATAAACGAATTTGAGAAAAAGTATAAGTATTGGAAAATTTAAGGAAATAACAAGCAATATCTCGAAAACGGTTCACTCAACAAAAGAAACGTATATGACATAAGTTGTGTATTTTAACGCGATCTACATTTTTTGTGTAGTAAAATTTTGTCTATCTCTTATGGTTTACCAGTTATGCAAAAAAGTCGTTCACAATGAAGAATATTTTTGGAGACATTCCCAGAAAATTCGAGATATACATTTTATTTGACATGACAATATCTTAAACATATGATGTTTTAATCAAAATCGTTAGAGCCGTTTTTGAGAAAATTAAAATTTTCGAAAAATGTTCCATGTAAAGGGTAGTCTGGGGTGGGGGGATTTTCTTGAAAACCTTCGTGTCGCATCTCTGGAAGATACTGAACCTAAATACCAAGTTTGGTGTTTATCCGACTGTTCGTTTTCGAGTTATGCTGTTCACAGACACACAGACACACAGACACACAGACAGACACACACACGGACATGTTTCCAAAAATGCTTTTTTTTTTTGGATTCAGAGATTCTCAAAACATGTATTTCCAGTGAAATCTCGGTAACGAATTTTTGGGTGGAATGCAATACTTCCCCTACTTACTATACGTAGTAGAGAAAGTAAAAATGAATAACGCATTTGAGAAAAAGTATAAGTATTGGAAAATTTAAGGAAATGGTTCACTCAACTAAAAAAAAATGTATATGACATAAATTGTGTATTTTAACGCGATCTACATTTTTTGTGTAGTAAAATTTTGGCTATCTCTTATGGTTTACCAGTTATGCATACTGAACCTAAATACCAAGTTTGGTGTTTATCCGACTGTTCGTTTTTGAGTTATGCTGTTCACAGACACACAGACGCACAGACAGACAGACACACAGACACACAGACACACAGACAGACACACACACGGACATGTTTCCAAAAATGCTTTTTTTTTTCTGGATTCAGTGATTCTCAAAACATGTATTTCCAGTGAAATCTCGGTATCGAATTTTTGGGTGGAATGCAATACTTCCCCTACTTACTATACGTAGTAGAGAAAGTAAAAATGAATAACGCATTTGAGAAAAAGTATAAGTATTGGAAAATTTAAAGGAAATAACAAGCAATATCTCGAAAAACGGTTCACTCAACAAAATAAATGTATATGGCATAAGTTGTGTATTTTAACGCGATCTACATTTTTTGTGTAGCAAACTTTTGTCTATCTCTTACGGTTTATCAGTTATGAAAAAGTCGTTCACAATGAAGAATTCTTTTGGAGACATTCCCAGAAAATTCGAGATATACATTTCATTTCTCTCGACATTATCTTAAATATATGATATTTTCATCAAAATCGTTAGAGCCATTTTTTAATACAAAGAGAACGGGATTTCACAAGTGAAACAGTACTGTGATAACGATACCACTGAAACAAAAAAAAAAATCTGATGTGTAACACTCACATGACTTTCTCAACTCTTGTACAAAGTATTTTTACAAACGCTTATTCCCCATCTAGTTCATGTTAATCGAGATAAACATTTGCAAAATCTATTTTATTGCTAATTTTCTTGTATAAAAAAAAAATCTGATGTGTAACACTCACATGACGTTCTCTACTCTTGTACAAAGTATTTTTACAAACGCTTATGCTCCATCTAGTTCATGTTAATCGAGATAAACATTTGCAAACTCTATTTTATTGCTAATTTTCTTGTAGATGTAGGGGAAAATATATTTACAAGGGGAATATAGAAAAACAGTAGCCTTTAAGCACATACATATCTCTTAATAGCTGGTTGCTATGTGCAACACCATTCTTTTTGCCACAGATTAATACTGTTTGCATATCAAAGACAAAAAAAAAATGAATAACGAAGTCCCATTTGAGAAAATAAATATTGGAAAATTAACAAACAATATCTCGAAAACGGTTCACTCAACAACAAAAATGTATATTACATAAGATGTGTATTTTAACGCGATCTACATTTTTTGTGTAGTAAAATTTTGTCTATCTCTTACGGTTTTTCAGTTATGAAAAAGACGTTCACAATGAAGAATACTTTTGGAGACATTCCCGGAAAATTCGAGATATACATTTCATTTCTCACGACATTATATTAAACATACGATATTTTTCATCAAAATCGTTAGAGCCATTTTTTTTAATACAAAGAGAACGGGATTTCACAAGTGAAACAGTACTGTGATAACGATACCAACAAAACTAATTATTATTCACCCACTGAAACACATAAAAAAAATCTGATGTGTAACACTCACATGACTTTTCTCATCTCTTGTACAAAGTATTTTTACAAACGCTTATTCCCCATCTAGTTCATGTTAATCGAGATAAACATTTGCAAACTCTGTTTTATTGCTAATTTTGTTGTAGATGTAGGGAAAATATATTTACAAGGGGAATATAGAAAAACAGTAGCCTTTAAGCACATACATATCTCTTAATAGCTGGTTGCTATGTGCAGTACCATTCTTTTTGCCACAGATTAATACTCTTTGCATATCAAAGACAAAAAAAAAAATGAATAACGAATTCCCATTTGAGAAAATAACTATTGGAAAATTTAAGTAAATAACAAGCAATATCTCGAAAACGGTTCACTCAACAATAAAGATGTATATGACATAAGTTGTGTATTTTAACGCGATCTACATACTTTCGTACTTACCTATAAGATATAGAGGGTAGAGGTCGTACGAACGTAGCACTTTGAGAATCTATATTCAACAGTTGGTGTTACTCCTTAGAAAGGAAGTATCTGCTGATTTTTATTTAATTCTTTACATTTTACATAACACGTATGCACTGGCACAACACAAAAGCACTACACACAATACTCAGTTTTAATATTTGCACTAATAACATCAGGAATAACTGAAGTCTGCAAACAGTCATTTCCCATGTGCAGCCTTACGTACAGAAAACGTGTGTGGCTGATCTATGTGTAAAAAGAGCCTGAGAGCGGATGTACGTCAGCGGTAAAATCTTTTAAATGCATTTTTATTGGCGATGGTAGAAATCGTGCAGTGGTGGATCGTGAAAATTCATATAAATGGATGTATCACCTCATAATAAGCCTCTATATACCAAGAATATTGAGTTTTTAAAAAGTCAGCAACTGTACCTGTGTTTCTATACGTGAACGTCAGATGGCAGCTTCGATACGTGTCCACGGAGACCTTAGTGCTAGGCAACTGTACCTCTGTTTCTATACGTGAACGGCAGATTGCAGCTTCGATACGTGTCCACGGAGACCTTAGTGCTAGGCAACTGTACCTCTGTTTGTATACGTGAACGGCAGATTGCAGCTTCGATACGTGTCCACGGAGACCTTAGTGCTAGGCAACTGCACCTCTGTTTCTATACGTGAACGGCAGATTGCAGCTTCGATACGTGTCCACGGAGACCTTAGCGCTAGGCAACTGCACCTCTGTTTCTATACGTGAACGGCAGATTGCAGCTTCGATACGTGTCCACGGAGACCTTAGTGCTAGGCAACTGTACCTCTGTTTCTATACGTGAACGGCAGATTGCAGCTTCGATACGTGTCCACGGAGACCTTAGTGCTAGGCAACTGTACCTCTGTTTCTATACGTGAACGGCAGATTGCAGCTTCGATACGTGTCCACGGAGACCTTAGTGCTAGGCAACTGCACCTCTGTTTCTATACGTGAACGGCAGATTGCAGCTTCGATACGTATCCACGGAGACCTTAGTGCTAGGCAACTGCACCTCTGTTTCTATACGTGAACGGCAGATTGCAGCTTCAATACGTGTCCACGGAGACCTTAGTGCTAGGCAACTGTACCTCTGTTTCTATACGTGAACGGGAGATTGCAGCTTCGATACGTGTCCACGGAGACCTTAGTGCTAGGCAACTGCACCTCTGTTTCTATACGTGAACGTCAGATTGCAGCTTCGATACGTGTCCACGGAGACCTTAGTGCTAGGCAACTGCACCTCTGTTTCTATACGTGAACGGCAGATTGCAGCTTCGATACGTATCCACGGGGACCTTAGTGCTAGGGAACTGCACCTCTGTTTGTATACGTGAACGGCAGATTGCAGCTTCAATACGTGTACACGGAGACCTTAGTGCTAGGCAGCTGTACCTCTGTTTCTATACGTGAACGGCAGATTGCAGCTTCGATACGTGTCCACGGAGATCTTAGTGCTAGGCAGCTATACCTGTTTCTATACGTCAACGGCAGATTGCAGCTTCGATACGTGTTCACGGAGACCTTAGTGCTAGGCAACTGTACCTGTGTTTCTATACGTGTCCACGGAGACCTTAGTGCTAGACAACTGTACCTCTGTTTCTATACGTGAACGGCAGATTGCAGCTTCAATACGTGTCCACGGAGACCTTAGTGCTAGTGCTAGGCAACTATACCTCTGTTTCTATACGTGAACGGCAGATTGCAGGTTCGATACGTGTCCACGGAGATCTTAGTGCTAGGCAACTATACCTGTTTCTATACGTGAACGGCAGATTGCAGCTTCGATACGTGTCCACGGAGACCTTAGTGCTAGGCAACTGTACCTGTGTTTCTATACGTGAACGTCAGATGGCAGCTTCGATACGTGTCCACGGAGACCTTAGTGTTAGGCAACTGTACCTCTGTTTCTATACGTGAACGGCAGATTGCAGCTTCGATACGTGTCCACGGAGACCTTTCGCTTCAGGTGACAAAATAACACTAGGCACTTGTGTGCCGTGGTGTAAGCCGCAATCACGGTATTGGTAGCGTGGATCTCCTTGGGGCTCTCCTCGGAGTTACCTCAACACCACGTACATGACCTGGTTCGTCACGGGTACGCAGGTCTGCACTACCACTTCCTCGGCGTTGAGCAGGCCCAGGAGGCGATCGTACCGGTACACCAGCTAGCACGTGGACATGTTATCGCGCTGTGGTGTTGCGTGTGCGAGGTATGGAAACTCAAGGACGCAAAACATGCACGACCGAGGGTTAAAAAGCAGAACAAGTAGTGACGTGGAGCGTTGTGATTGGTGTAAATAAGACGATCTCTGATAGGTGGACAAATTGAAATAACGTGATGTGATAGGCGAAAATAAAATCAAAGGTGATTGGATGAAAAATGACGAGAAGGAATTAGCGGTGAATTTGTGAACTAAGATGGCGAAGATTTTTTTTTTTTTTAAAAAAAAGGATAATATAAGTACGGCAACTGTAACGGTTTACGGCAAACGCGCGCCGCGCAATGCGTCACGCCGGGCATCTTGCTCAATATGATTTTTGTTTTATTGCCCGGGCGTGACGCATTGCGCGGCGCGCGTTTGCCGTAAACCGTTACAGTTGCCGTACTTATATTATCCTTTTTTTTAAAAAAAAAAAAAATCTTCGCCATCTTAGTTCACAAATTCACCGCTAATTCCTTCTCGTCATTTTTCATCCAATCACCTTTGATTTTATTTTCGCCTATCACATCACGTTATTTCAATTTGTCCACCTATCAGAGATCGTCTTATTTACACCAATCACAACGCTCCACGTCACTACTTGTTCTGCTTTTTAACCCTCGGTCGTGCATGTTTTGCGTCCTTGAGTTTCCATACCTCGCACACGCAACACCACAGCGCGATAACATGTCCACGTGCTAGCTGGTGTACCGGTACGATCGCCTCCTGGGCCTGCTCAACGCCGAGGAAGTGGTAGTGCAGACCTGCGTACCCGTGACGAACCAGGTCATGTACGTGGTGTTGAGGTAACTCCGAGGAGAGCCCCAAGGAGATCCACGCTACCAATACCGTGATTGCGGCTTACACCACGGCACACAAGTGCCTAGTGTTATTTTGTCACCTGAAGCGAAAGGTCTCCGTGGACACGTATCGAAGCTGCAATCTGCCGTTCACGTATAGAAACAGAGGTACAGTTGCCTAACACTAAGGTCTCCGTGGACACGTATCGAAGCTGCCATCTGACGTTCACGTATAGAAACACAGGTACAGTTGCCTAGCACTAAGGTCTCCGTGGACACGTATCGAAGCTGCAATCTGCCGTTCACGTATAGAAACAGGTATAGTTGCCTAGCACTAAGATCTCCGTGGACACGTATCGAACCTGCAATCTGCCGTTCACGTATAGAAACAGAGGTATAGTTGCCTAGCACTAGCACTAAGGTCTCCGTGGACACGTATTGAAGCTGCAATCTGCCGTTCACGTATAGAAACAGAGGTACAGTTGTCTAGCACTAAGGTCTCCGTGGACACGTATAGAAACACAGGTACAGTTGCCTAGCACTAAGGTCTCCGTGAACACGTATCGAAGCTGCAATCTGCCGTTGACGTATAGAAACAGGTATAGCTGCCTAGCACTAAGATCTCCGTGGACACGTATCGAAGCTGCAATCTGCCGTTCACGTATAGAAACAGAGGTACAGCTGCCTAGCACTAAGGTCTCCGTGTACACGTATTGAAGCTGCAATCTGCCGTTCACGTATACAAACAGAGGTGCAGTTCCCTAGCACTAAGGTCCCCGTGGATACGTATCGAAGCTGCAATCTGCCGTTCACGTATAGAAACAGAGGTGCAGTTGCCTAGCACTAAGGTCTCCGTGGACACGTATCGAAGCTGCAATCTGACGTTCACGTATAGAAACAGAGGTGCAGTTGCCTAGCACTAAGGTCTCCGTGGACACGTATCGAAGCTGCAATCTCCCGTTCACGTATAGAAACAGAGGTACAGTTGCCTAGCACTAAGGTCTCCGTGGACACGTATTGAAGCTGCAATCTGCCGTTCACGTATAGAAACAGAGGTGCAGTTGCCTAGCACTAAGGTCTCCGTGGATACGTATCGAAGCTGCAATCTGCCGTTCACGTATAGAAACAGAGGTGCAGTTGCCTAGCACTAAGGTCTCCGTGGACACGTATCGAAGCTGCAATCTGCCGTTCACGTATAGAAACAGAGGTACAGTTGCCTAGCACTAAGGTCTCCGTGGACACGTATCGAAGCTGCAATCTGCCGTTCACGTATAGAAACAGAGGTACAGTTGCCTAGCACTAAGGTCTCCGTGGACACGTATCGAAGCTGCAATCTGCCGTTCACGTATAGAAACAGAGGTGCAGTTGCCTAGCGCTAAGGTCTCCGTGGACACGTATCGAAGCTGCAATCTGCCGTTCACGTATAGAAACAGAGGTGCAGTTGCCTAGCACTAAGGTCTCCGTGGACACGTATCGAAGCTGCAATCTGCCGTTCACGTATACAAACAGAGGTACAGTTGCCTAGCACTAAGGTCTCCGTGGACACGTATCGAAGCTGCAATCTGCCGTTCACGTATAGAAACAGAGGTACAGTTGCCTAGCACTAAGGTCTCCGTGGACACGTATCGAAGCTGCCATCTGACGTTCACGTATAGAAACACAGGTACAGTTGCTGACTTTTTAAAAACTCAATATTCTTGGTATATAGAGGCTTATTATGAGGTGATACATCAATTTATATGAATTTTCACGATCCACCACTGCACGATTTCTACCATCGCCAATAAAAATGCATTTAAAAGATTTTACCGCTGACGTACATCCGCTCTCAGGCTCTTTTTACACATAGATCAGCCACACACGTTTTCTGTACGTAAGGCTGCACATGGGAAATGACTGTTTGCAGACTTCAGTTATTCCTGATGTTATTAGTGCAAATATTAAAACTGAGTATTGTGTGTAGTGCTTTTGTGTTGTGCCAGTGCATACGTGTTATGTAAAATGTAAAGAATTAAATAAAAATCAGCAGATACTTCCTTTCTAAGGAGTAACACCAACTGTTGAATATAGATTCTCAAAGTGCTACGTTCGTACGACCTCTACCCTCTATATCTTATAGGTAAGTACGAAAGTATGTAGATCGCGTTAAAATACACAACTTATGTCATATACATCTTTATTGTTGAGTGAACCGTTTTCGAGATATTGCTTGTTATTTACTTAAATTTTCCAATAGTTATTTTCTCAAATGGGAATTCGTTATTCATTTTTTTTTTGTCTTTGATATGCAAAGAGTATTAATCTGTGGCAAAAAGAATGGTACTGCACATAGCAACCAGCTATTAAGAGATATGTATGTGCTTAAAGGCTACTGTTTTTCTATATTCCCCTTGTAAATATATTTTCCCTACATCTACAACAAAATTAGCAATAAAACAGAGTTTGCAAATGTTTATCTCGATTAACATGAACTAGATGGGGAATAAGCGTTTGTAAAAATACTTTGTACAAGAGATGAGAAAAGTCATGTGAGTGTTACACATCAGATTTTTTTTATGTGTTTCAGTGGGTGAATAATAATTAGTTTTGTTGGTATCGTTATCACAGTACTGTTTCACTTGTGAAATCCCGTTCTCTTTGTATTAAAAAAAATGGCTCTAACGATTTTGATGAAAAATATCGTATGTTTAATATAATGTCGTGAGAAATGAAATGTATATCTCGAATTTTCCGGGAATGTCTCCAAAAGTATTCTTCATTGTGAACGTCTTTTTCATAACTGAAAAACCGTAAGAGATAGACAAAATTTTACTACACAAAAAATGTAGATCGCGTTAAAATACACATCTTATGTAATATACATTTTTGTTGTTGAGTGAACCGTTTTCGAGATATTGTTTGTTAATTTTCCAATATTTATTTTCTCAAATGGGACTTCGTTATTCATTTTTTTTTGTCTTTGATATGCAAACAGTATTAATCTGTGGCAAAAAGAATGGTGTTGCACATAGCAACCAGCTATTAAGAGATATGTATGTGCTTAAAGGCTACTGTTTTTCTATATTCCCCTTGTAAATATATTTTCCCCTACATCTACAAGAAAATTAGCAATAAAATAGAGTTTGCAAATGTTTATCTCGATTAACATGAACTAGATGGAGCATAAGCGTTTGTAAAAATACTTTGTACAAGAGTAGAGAACGTCATGTGAGTGTTACACATCAGATTTTTTTTTTATACAAGAAAATTAGCAATAAAATAGATTTTGCAAATGTTTATCTCGATTAACATGAACTAGATGGGGAATAAGCGTTTGTAAAAATACTTTGTACAAGAGTTGAGAAAGTCATGTGAGTGTTACACATCAGATTTTTTTTTTTGTTTCAGTGGTATCGTTATCACAGTACTGTTTCACTTGTGAAATCCCGTTCTCTTTGTATTAAAAAATGGCTCTAACGATTTTGATGAAAATATCATATATTTAAGATAATGTCGAGAGAAATGAAATGTATATCTCGAATTTTCTGGGAATGTCTCCAAAAGAATTCTTCATTGTGAACGACTTTTTCATAACTGATAAACCGTAAGAGATAGACAAAAGTTTGCTACACAAAAAATGTAGATCGCGTTAAAATACACAACTTATGCCATATACATTTATTTTGTTGAGTGAACCGTTTTTCGAGATATTGCTTGTTATTTCCTTTAAATTTTCCAATACTTATACTTTTTCTCAAATGCGTTATTCATTTTTACTTTCTCTACTACGTATAGTAAGTAGGGGAAGTATTGCATTCCACCCAAAAATTCGATACCGAGATTTCACTGGAAATACATGTTTTGAGAATCACTGAATCCAGAAAAAAAAAAGCATTTTTGGAAACATGTCCGTGTGTGTGTCTGTCTGTGTGTCTGTGTGTCTGTGTGTCTGTCTGTCTGTGCGTCTGTGTGTCTGTGAACAGCATAACTCAAAAACGAACAGTCGGATAAACACCAAACTTGGTATTTAGGTTCAGTATGCATAACTGGTAAACCATAAGAGATAGCCAAAATTTTACTACACAAAAAATGTAGATCGCGTTAAAATACACAATTTATGTCATATACATTTTTTTTTAGTTGAGTGAACCATTTCCTTAAATTTTCCAATACTTATACTTTTTCTCAAATGCGTTATTCATTTTTACTTTCTCTACTACGTATAGTAAGTAGGGGAAGTATTGCATTCCACCCAAAAATTCGTTACCGAGATTTCACTGGAAATACATGTTTTGAGAATCTCTGAATCCAAAAAAAAAAAAGCATTTTTGGAAACATGTCCGTGTGTGTGTCTGTCTGTGTGTCTGTGTGTCTGTGTGTCTGTGAACAGCATAACTCGAAAACGAACAGTCGGATAAACACCAAACTTGGTATTTAGGTTCAGTATCTTCCAGAGATGCGACACGAAGGTTTTCAAGAAAATCCCCCCACCCCAGACTACCCTTTACATGGAACATTTTTCGAAAATTTTAATTTTCTCAAAAACGGCTCTAACGATTTTGATTAAAACATCATATGTTTAAGATATTGTCATGTCAAATAAAATGTATATCTCGAATTTTCTGGGAATGTCTCCAAAAATATTCTTCATTGTGAACGACTTTTTTGCATAACTGGTAAACCATAAGAGATAGACAAAATTTTACTACACAAAAAATGTAGATCGCGTTAAAATACACAACTTATGTCATATACGTTTCTTTTGTTGAGTGAACCGTTTTCGAGATATTGCTTGTTATTTCCTTAAATTTTCCAATACTTATACTTTTTCTCAAATTCGTTTATTCATTTTTTTATGTCCTGAACATGCAAACAGAATGGAATTCGCCACATAGCAACCAGCGTTAAAATATTTGACTATCGCTTAAAAGCTACCAATTAGATTGTACAAGAGTAGAGAAAGTTATGTGAGTGTAACAAATCAGTTTTTTTTATACGCTACTATTTTAGTGTGTGTGTGTGTGTGTGTGTGTGCGCGCGCGCGAGTACGTGCCTAGGAACCGTGCGCCACAAGCCAAAACGACGACGTTATAGAAAAACTTTATCAATTGCCTACCGGCCAGGGACAACCGCTAAAAAACCTGAAAAAAGCTCTAAGAGTATTCTAACGCTTACCGATCTGGAAAACCCTTGAAAACAAGATAGTACACTTTTGAGATATTGCTTGTTATTTCCTTAAATTTTTCAATACTTTTTTACTTTCTCTACTACGTATAGTAAGTAGGGGAAGTATTGCATTCCGCCCAAAAATTCGATACCGAGATTTCACCGGAAATACACGTTTTGAGACCTCCTGAATCAAAAAAAAAAAAAAAAAAAAAAAGCATTTTTGGAAACATGTCCGTGTGTGTGTGCCTGTCTGTGTGTCTGTCTGTCTCTCTGTGTGTGTGTGTGTGTGCGCGCCAGTACGTGCCTAGTATCCGTGCGCCGACAAGGTAAAACTTCATCATTTGCCTACCGGGCAGGGACAACCGCTAAAAACCTGAGAAAACCTCCAAAATTAGAAACGCCTTCGTCAACCAGTACAGAAAACGCCTACCAACCAGGGAAAACCTATGAAAAAGCAGAAACAGCTTGCATTTGTTTACCATCCGCAGAAAACTCCCAAAAAAAAAAAAAAAAAAAACTAGTCATTTTAAAAAAAAAAAGGAAAAAGACCAATAATATAAGTATGGTAGAAACAGCTTGCATTCGTCTACCAACCAGAGAAAACCCCCGAAACACTAGTTATTTAAAATTGCTGATGAGTTCTGGATAGGCTTTTGCAAATGTTGTTGGTAGCAAAACTTGCCTTTTCCATCACCTCCAACATACCCCACTCCCACACCTTTTTTTCTTTCCACCAATCATAATCTCTCTTATTCTCGCCAATCAGCAACTTTCATTTGTTCCTTTCCACCAATAACATCACTTCTTATTCCCACCAATGACAACTTCACACGTCACTTTCTGTTATACTTTTTATCCCTCGTTCGCCATCTTTCCCCCTCTTTCAGACCCCAACCACCGCACAGTCAACACCTCGCCGCTCCTTAACCTCAACTTCGTGCCTCCGCCATCTTATTTAGTTCACATTTTTACCACCGCGCCTCTCATCTCTCAACCAGATTGCCTGCAAGAACAGATCTCGTTCATTCGCACCTCGACGGTTGCCTCGGCAGCAGCTACTGCCAACACCTACGTCGTACACGTTTTTGACCGCTTTCGACCGGCTTGAGAACCCTGCTCCTACGTACGCTAGCGACCATCACGATGGTCCAGTACCAGGTTTTGGTATAGTTAAATTACGCCTCTGCAAAGGGTGTCTGTACCGCTTTAAAAACCTAGGTATATCAGTGCGTAGTGATGTTGGTTGATCTTAAAGCTGGTTAAGCATTTTCAAAAACAGTTTGCTTTTATTTTTCCGCCTCGCGTGCCGCGCTTTTGGTGACGCATCCACACCGGTAACAGGTAAGTAACACACGCATAATTATTTTTCGGACCTGCTTGGCGTAGGAATATATCCTTTCGTGTTTTGGTACTGTAACCTCAAACCTCCTTACCCTCCTCTTGCGTCCGCCATCTTGTTTAGTTCTCACCGCATCTCCTTGTCGCAGACCCTCCGCCATTTTTAGTTCCCGCTATTTTAACCTCAAAATCTACTCTTCTAACCTCTTGCTACCGCCATCTTCTTTTAGTTCCCATTCTCACCACCGCGTCTCCTTACCCCCACCTCTTGCGACCGCCATGTTCACCACTAACCTCCAAATTTCCTCGTCCTTAAACCTCTTGTCTCAACCACCTTGTTTAGTTCCCATTTTCGCCACCGCATCTCATATCGCCCCATCTCTCTATCCACTCAAGAAAACTACCATCCAACGTTCAAAAATTGCTGATCAGTTCACGACAGGCTTTTGCAAATCTTGTTGCTAGCAAAACTTACCTTTCCCCATCACCTCCAACATACCCATTCCTTTTTCTTTCCACCAATCATAACCTCTCTTATTCTTACCAATCAGCAACTTTCATTTGCTCCTTTCCACCAATAAAATCACTTCTTATTCCCACCAATCACAACTTCACACGTCACTTTCTGTTACACTTTTTATCCCTCGCTCCCCATCTTTTCCCTCTTTCAGTCCCGACCTCCGCACACACAACACCTCGCCGCTGCTCACATCTCCGAACCAAATTGCCGGCGAGAACAGATCTCGTTTATTCACACCTCGACGGTTGACTCGACAGCAGCTACTGCGAACACCTACGTCGTACACGTTTTTGACCGCTTTCGACCGGCTTGAGAACCCTGCTCCTACGTACGCTAGCGACCATCACGATGGTCCAGTACCAGGTTTTTGGTATAGTTAAATTACGCCTCTGCAAAGGGTGTCTGTACCGCTTTAAAAACCTAGGTATATCAGTGCGTAGTGATGTTGGTTGATCTTAAAGCTGGTTAAGCATTTTCAAAAACAGTTTGCTTTTATTTTTCCGCCTCGCGTGCCGCGCTTTTGGTGACGCATCCACACCGGTAACAGGTAAGTACCACACGCATAATTATTTTTCGGACCTGCTTGGCGTAGGAATATATCCTTTCGTGTTTTCGTACTGTAACCTCAAATCTCCTTACCCTCCTCTTGCGACCGCCATCTTGTTTAGTTCTCACCGCATCTCCTTGTCGTAGACCCTCCGCCATTTTTAGTTCCCACTATTTTAACCTCAAAATCTACTCTTCTAAAACTCTTGCTACCCCCATCTTCTTTTAGTTCCCATTCTCACCACTGCATCTCCTTACCCCCACCTCTTGCGACCGCCGTGTTCACCACTAACCTCCAAATTTCCTCGTCCTTAAACCTCTTGTCTCAACAACCTTGTCTAGTCCCCATTTTCGCCACCGCATCTCATATCGCCCCCATCTCTCTATCCACTCAAGAAAACTACCATCCGACGTTCAAAAATTGCTGATCAGTTCAAGACAGGCTTTTGCAAATCTTGCTGCTAGCAAAACTCACCTTTCCCATCACCTCCAACATACCCCACTCCCACAACTTTTTCTTTTCCACCAATCATAATCCCTCTTATTCCTACCAATCAACAACTCTCATTTGTTCCTTTCCACCAATAAAATCACTTCTTATTCCCACCAATCACAACTTCACACGTCACTTTCTGTTACACTTTTTATCCCTCGCTCCCCATCTTTACCCCTCTTTCAGTACCGACCTCCGCACAGACAACACCTCGCCACCCAGCTCCTCTCCATCACGCGACCTCCATACTCCTCCATCTCCCTTCCTCCATCTCCCACCCCAAATTAACGAACCAATCAAAAACACTCCACGTCACTTCCTCAATTCTTTCAACTCGTCCCGGATGAGCCAACCGATTTAACGATAATCCTACCGCTCAGGGCGCTTTTCAAACACACCGCCGCCGCCGTCGCACGCACCGACACTAGCGACACTAGCGCCCCTAGCGGCAGGATTATCGTTAAAACAATTGGCTCATCCGGGACTATTACTACTTATGTCCAATGAAATCACATTACGAGTGTGGAATACAATGAAAATAACACCAACCGATAGGTTAATCACACTATATAACATTGCATTAAGGTATACTTAGTTCGGAAAACTACCTTGCAATTATTTCTTCATAATCGCCCTCATCTGCTCCATCTTGTGATAAAGCACGGAGCTCTCGATGTACAGACATGGCCAGCTTATGTATAACTTAATCAGCTCGCATACGACATTACCTGGGCCGGGTAGCCATTTTTGTTTACTTTTCGCTTTCAGCCATGTTGCAGATTTCGTGACGCACTGTGAATACTCGCATTTCATTGGCCATGATTGTGAAATCTTTGACCATTTAGAGCATGTTCTTATTTTGGAAGCAATTTGACAAGAAAAGTTGTGAAGTTGTGACAACTCTTGAAAAGTGTTGTAAATTATTGAATTTGACAAAAATTTGAACGTGTACAAGCGGCTTTACACATTTCGTTATAGAAACAAAATGAACAGCGATAGTCAAATGTTTAAGAACTGAACGCTATATGCTGGCTTTAAATTCCATAGTTTCCATGCAATCGCTGAATGTTGACAGGACTTGAAGAGAATGACCAAAAAATGAGAATTCGAAACTTTGATACCAGAATCTCAGAAATGGCTTGTGCCACAATAAAGTTATTTGAAATAAACTGTGTGTTTTAAAGAGATCTAGATTTTTTGTGCAATACAATTTCGTCTACCGCTTAACGTTTACCAATTATACAAGGTTGTATATAATTCCTTCGGAGTGAAGACTTCACAAGCTATTCCCAGAAAATTCAAGATATACGTTTTATTTGTCACGTAAATATCTTTAATATACGGCATTTTAATCAAAATCGTTAGAGCCATTTTTTTAGAAAATCTACAATCGCGAAAAAAAAGTTCTTTGTAAAGAGGAGTTTCAGGTGGTGGGTCTTCTTGAAAATCTGGAAGTGGCTCCTCAGCAGATACTGAACCTAAATACCAAGTTTTGTTTTTATCCGACTTTTTATGAGTTATGCTGTACACACACGGACCTTTTTCTAAAAATGCTTTTATTATTATTATTATTATTATTATTATTATTATTATTATTATTATTATTATTATTTATTCAGGGTGCCTGGAAACAGGTATTTCCAGTGAAATCTCGGTATCGAATTTTTGGTGGAATGAAAATACCTTCTCTACCTACCAGGTATATGGCAGAAAAAGTAAAAAGCAAGTTAAATATGCAACCATGATCCTGCGTACTCTTTGCATTGTCTAATAAGAAACAGAAGAACGGGCGCAACATTTAAAAAATGTATGGCTTAAAACAGCGGGAAATTCATAACCGAATCGACAGTAAAATGTTTAAAAGCAGATCGCTCTAAGCTGGTCTTAAAATCAACCCTTTCCATGCCATCGCAGGAAACAGCTGAATAGCGACAGCACTTAAAATAACAGAATTGAAAAATTCAATATTTTTTGTTATCTCGGAAACGGCGGATGCCACGTAAAAGTTATTTGAAGTAAATTGTGTGTTTTAAAGAGTTCTATAGTTTCAGTGCAGTACTTTTTTTTTGTCTATCTCTTAAGATTTACAAATTAAAAAAAAATACACAAAATTCATTCCGAATGAAGAGGATTTCACGGGCTATTCCCAGAAAATTTAATGTACAGGTTTTATCTGTCATGTAAATATCTTAAATATGTGGCATTTAAATCAAAATCAGACAATAAAAGATATCGAAAATTTTTCTATGTAGCAGCTTAACAGCTATTCACCTTCGCTTGTGTCAAGAAAAAAATTACTGTATTAAATCAACGTCTTCTAGATGTTCAAATGGAAAATAACGCATACTTTTTCCTCATTATTTCCCAAAATTCATGAAGTTTTCCATCGATATTGTCGAACAATAGTTTCCAAAATGGTTCCCAAACTGCAAGAGATGTAAGTGATTTGGTAGGATATGCTTTGTTGCACACTCCAGTAACAATGAAATAAATTCAGTTACATATAAGTTGGCTCCTTTATGCTCCATACTCCAAACTGAATTATTTGCAGTCCAACAGACTGTAAACTGGATCACCAATAATGACTATGCTGCATGTATATGTGATATATATATATATATATATATATATATATATATATATATATATATATATATGAGGGCGGATAGATAAGTCAGTAACTTTTTACAGAAAATAATTTTATTTCTCCAAAAAATGAATTTTATTTCTCAACATAGTCTCTTTTCAATTCAATATACGTTGTCCAACGTTTCTCCAATTTTTTAACCCTTCCAAAAAAAAAATATGATTTTTCGAAGTCTGCAAAATATGTGGTTGTTTCTGCCATGATGTGTTCACTGGACGTGTCAATTTTTCAGGTTTGCGAAGAGGAAGAAGTCACTTGGAGCTAAATCTGGAGAATATGGTGGGTGAGGTAGCAGTTCGTAGCCCAATTCCACAAACTTTGCGATGGCAATGGCTGACTTGTGTGCGTGTGGATTATCCTAGCGAAAGAGAAGCTTTTTCTTCACCAAATGGGGTCGTTTCTTTAACAACTTCTTGTGCGGTATAATATGAACCTGTGATCGTTTTACCCTTTTCCGGATAGTGGATGTTTATCACCCCTTGTGAATCCCAAAAGACAGCTGCCATGATTTTTGCTGCCAACGGAATGACTTTCGCTTTCTTTGGATCACGTTCGTCGAAGGAAATCTACTTCTTTGATTGTTGTTTGGCTTCAGGTTGATAATAATGGATCCAAGTTTCAGCAACCGTGCTATAACGCCGCAAAAACTCATTTATGTTGTGCTAGAGCATGTTCAAGCATCCCTGTGAAATGGTCACACGATTCCACTTGTTCACAACTGTGAGCAGTCGCGGTGCCCATCTTGCTGACAGCTTTCTCATACACAAAATTCGTTGTGAATGTTACAGAATGTTACACACCCGTTCACTCGAGGTGTTTACGTCTTGGTTATCTCACGGAGTTTCATTCGGCGGTCTTCCAACATAATATCATGAACTTTGTTTACCATTTCTTCTGTTGTGACCTCAACCAACCGTCCTGAACGCACGGCATTCCTTGTGGTCGAACAGTCACATCGAAATTCTGTGAAAAACCTGTGAACCATACAATGTGATGAAGCAGAGTCCCCATAAAACTTGTTCAGCTTTTCTTCCGTTTCCTTCACCGTCTTACCACGGAAAAAGTAGTGCTTTATCAGAACACGAAATTCACTTTTCTCCATTTTTAGGAAGCAACACACATGTGCTTATTTTAGACACTCTCAACAATGTTCTAAGAAACAAATGACGACGAATTTCTGTGATTAAACCAGAATAGATGTAAGACTAGGGTGAAAACAAGAAACCTGTGATTAGAACGCTATCTCCTGTCAAAGTAATGGACTTATCAATCCGCCCTCGTATATATACACATGGTTGCTGAGTGTGGCTTCAAACAGTGATATTCACTGGAACGTTTTTCTTCCCGCAGGTAGTTGCCGTTACAGAAGATAAAAACAGGGCACTCTGATAGTTCACTTCGAGGCGAAGGGTACATTGAGTATTGTGTTTGGCGTTCGAATGAGCGACATGTACTCAAATCAGGAGGTGGCAGAAATGCACTTCAAGTACGGTAAGGCGGACGGCAATGTTCCTCTGGCTCGTCGTTTGTACGAAGAGAGGTATCCACAGCGAAGATGTCCAGATCGGAAGACATTTGAACGTCCCCATCGCCGTCTGTGCGCTCATGGGAAGTTTACATCACCTGGTTTGGGGAGGGGACCACTAAAATCTACAACTCCAGGTACAGAGGAGGAGATTGTGGATTCTGTGACAGGACTCCTTCTATCAGTACAGAGAGGTTAGCGTTGCAATTGAATGTTCCTCATACGACTGTCTGGAGACTGTTGTGAGAGCAATGGCTGTTATCATTTGCAACCTGTACAGGCCCTGTCACCAGTAGATTACCCCTCGATCGATGTTCTGCCAGTAGTTCGTGTAGCAGTGTACTACAAATCCGAACTTTCCTGCCTTAGTAATGTTTACAGATGAACTACAGTTCACACTAGATGGCATTACAAATTTCTACAATCAGCATGTTGGGCATATGAAAACCCACATGCAGTTTTCCATCTGATCGCCAAGCGCGGTTGACTTTCAACATGTGGGCCGGTCACATTGGCGATCGGTTAATTGGACTTCACGCACTTGTAAACAGATTTACGAGGCAGGCGTACACAAATTTCGAAAACACCATACCTCATGTGTATGAAGACAATCCATTGAGCATTGGTCAACAAGCTCACTTCTTGCATGATGGCATTTCTGCACACTTCAGTCGCACCGCTTTTCGAAGGCTTCTTGATCGATGGATAGGTGGAGTTGGCCAAATTGCTTGACCACCACACTCACTTGACTTGAACCCTGTCGATTTCTACTTGTGGGGCCACTAAAACGCGTTTGTGTATTCGTCTCAGTACCTGACATGGAATCCCTTCAGAATCGAAATATGACAGGTTGTGAGGAAATATACAATACTCTTGGAATTTGGGGTCGAGTTCGCACGACCATGAGACGTCGATGTGAGGTCGTATTCAAGCAGGAAGTGGACACTTTGACATCTTCTATAAAGAAAACTACCTGCGGAAAGAATCCGGTGAATGTCGCTGTTTTGAAGGCCATAACTCAGAAACCAAGCATTTCCGGACATACGTTGTAATGGACCTTTTTGTTTTAGGGGAATACTTATCTGAAATTAAGCCCTCTATTTTTGAAACATTCTATATACGAGGCGCATCCAGAAAGTACGTTTCCCTTAAAAAAACAAAGAAAACATAGTTACATAAAAAACTTTATTGGCAACATGTACAGCAATGCTTGAGTTATTTTCCGACACAGTCACCACAAGAATTGATACACTTGTCATACCGTAGGATCAACTTTTGTATTCCTGTGTCTTAGAAATCTGCCGCCTGTGAATGGAACCAGCGTGTGACAGTCATATCCAGCTCTTCGTCATTGTCAAAACGCTGAGCGGAGGACAGGGATTTCTTGAGGTACAATAAAAGATGGAAATCGCTGGAAACAAGATCAGAACTATATGGTAGATGATCAAACACCTCCCAGCCGAACTCCTGCAGAACAGTTGCTGTGCGCCGATCCTTATGTGGACGAGCATTGCCATGGAGCAGCACATCTGAGGTAAGCATTCCATGCCTCTTGTTTTGAATAGCACGTCGCAATTTCCGCAGTGTTCACAGTAACGGTCAGCGTTCACTGTTTCACCTCTGGACAGGAATTCAATGAGCAGAACACAGTGCACATCACTTTCTGCACTGACACAGTCTGTTTGAATTTCGTCTTGACCGGAGATTCACTGTATTGAGTTGCTGCTTGATTTCCGGGGTAAAGTGCGAATTCCACGTCTGTGGAGTGCCGACACTAGGGTCTTTTTCAACAGCATAAAGTATCGCCTCCTCCAGTTGTGGTGTTCTCCTCGCTCTGGGTCTTCCCCAGTCACGAGTAGCAGGCTTGAAGGTCCCATTTTCTCTCAAACAACGATCAATTGATTGAAACGTTCTCCTATCTGGACAACGGACTTTCGGAAAACTGCCTACACCAGCGACGCACCTTCTGTTTTATCATGATGTTCGGCCCGTAGACCTGACAGAGCTGACGATGAATTTCGATCGGTGTTATGTTTTATGCAGTAAGGAACTATATCACCGACCGAACCTCGCAGGCGGAGGGAGAACGAATAAGAGCCGGCATTTCAAGCTACTGCTGACGCGCTACTGACACCAGGTGGGACCTGTCTGTCCGGCGTATGTTTGATACGTCATAGATCTGTTACGCATGCGCAATTTTCACGGCTAAATACGTTTATTTTAAAGGAAACAAAATTGGGAAACTTACTTTCTGGATGCGCCTCGTATACACAGGGTGGACCATTTAAACTGAGACTACAATATCTCCAAAACTCAGCGTTGTAGAAAGAAATGTCTTGAATAAAAGTTGCTTGATATTATGGGGAAAGTAAATGCCATTGTTGTTTTATTTGGAGGACGTTATGATGGTCATTTTGGGGTCAATTTAATTTGACCCTAATGGTAGGTTCCCATTAAAAAATTAAATTGACCCTAAATAACGACTATAATAACAGCCCCCAAACAAAACACGAGTAATGGCATTTACTTTCCCCCATAATATTTACTATCCCTCATAATATCTTTTATTAAAAACATTTGTTTCTACAACGCTTAGCTTTGAAGATTGTACAGTCCCAACTTAAATTGTCCACTATATATATTGTCGTATGCCTCACTTAAGATTAACTTAGAAATGCAGATGGGAGCGACTCGCTTGTGAGAGGGATCGTTAATCAAACAAAGAACTTTAATTTACGAGGCAACGACGAGGACGCAGCTAAGTTAACTTTACAAAATAGTCTTACACCAACATATTATCTGGCTGAAGGGAGAGGAAAGGAACTCTACACTATCATAATTAAAACTGCAAGAGAATGGATAGCTGGTAGATTTATTATAAAAGTTTTCTTACCCCATGTGTCTGCCGGGCGAGGACGCCATGTCTTAGGCAGTTGTCCGTCTGACTCACTCGAAGCCTACTCACAGAATGAAAAGAAGCCAAGCTAAAATACTCGGCGTCAGTAACGCTATCCCCTCCTAGACAGTTTCCCCTGATTCGCCCCTACTCTCAAACTGCCCCCTCTGACCTTGGTAACCAGAGAGTGTCTTAACAAGACTATCTGTGCACATCCCACATCTCCCCCTGGCCACCGAAGTCGACGCCCTCGTCGACATAAGGAAAATAAATATAATAAACATGAAAAGAACAAAACAAAATGACATACAAAAATGACATACACATGTGTGATGAACCAAAATATAACAATAATATACATGTGTGGTAAGCACCCAGCCGACGACAATGTTACTCTTTTTTCTTTTTGCTTTTGTTTTTAGATGGCTGGCTCGAGAATCTAAAGTGCTGTCGACCAATATTGTTAATGCACTTTTCTTTAGCTCCCCACACACCACGCTGCCTCAGTTCACAGGCACACTACACTGCGCAAAATATCGATGGTCTGCTGGAACTGTTTGTGGGTGATTTTATACAGTGCCCACAACGACGATTTGTCCTGGTGTAGAATTATCACCGCAGGTCTCTGGTGATGACAGCAGGGTGGGCAGTCGCTGGCTTGGACTGCCCCCCGACATGGTGGCTCCTTATGCCACGGCAGTGTAGTGGCTGCCCGACAGCTTCCCTGTGGTGTTTCTTGACTTCTGGTGTGCCCCAGGGGTGCTCTTGGACGTTCTCGAGCTCCGCCACAGCAAAAGACTAGAACAAAACCACCAAACAATAAAAAAAGGTGCTCCCACAAACAATCACACATAAAAAGAATGGTATGTCATGTACAATTAAAGATTTTAAAGGTTGAAAAGTTTACACTAAAAATTCTTTTGACATGGGGCAAAGAAAGAGAAAAAAAATGAGTACAAATTGGCATAAGGACTAAAATTTATAGAGTTGCCATCCAAAGTTTAACTTACAATGCTTCATAAACCAAATAAAACAGTAAAACAGACTCAAAATACATGAACATGACAGAAAAGAAACATAACCTTATTTGGGATCCCAATATGAAATCTTAATAACCAGCTGGTATCACTAACAACAGAAAATAAGTGCACTTACAAGACAATCACACATGACAATGAAATGAACTCATTCACACTGACCATGGCCCAAATTACACACAACACTCACTTAACTATCTACTCAAACTAGTGTATGCATCACTACAAACTACATCCAAAATACATCTCTAAACTACGCCACGTGACATGCTTTCAACTACTATTGTCCTACTCTTGTCACCAATACAACTTCTCATCCACGTCACTATCTTTCTCATCTCATTATTATCAACATCTTTCATAATCATCATCAGTAATAGTGCAATCTCGATCATTACTTCAATCATTAACTCCTTTATCGCAACTGTCAATTTTCTCTTCAAAAACAAAACATCTTCACTTACGTGTCTCATTTACCATGCTGCAAATTCAAAACATCTAACATAGGCATAACCTTCAAGAAATCACATTAAAATTTCAGGAATGACACAAATAACATGACAGTATACTGTTGCATCCACATCCTCCAAATGAAAATTAAGCTGGAAAACAGGTGGTATTAAAATTTGCTATCTAAGATGGTAATAAACTTGTTGCATAAACAGAGAAAAAAAATTATTTTCATTACATTCACTTCCATCCATTTAATCTCTCGTGTGAATTCATCACACACGCTATACTGGGCACGTTACAGCAACACCAATAAGCCAAAATCTCTGAAATCATACAACTGTCGGGGTTACACTGTGGCACTTCCACCGAAGCTGACATCTCATCTCGTCTCATCTCTCCTCATCTCATTAACACCGTCGGGGTTACTCTTACGCACATCCACCGAGGCAAATCTCAACTCTTACTTCTCACATAACCTCAAATACACACACTATTCATGCAACAATTTTCTGCAAATAAAAATCACAGCATCATTATGAAACCCAAAATCACATCGAGTCAAATCAAATCAAATCATATCAAATCGAATGCAACAAAACAACATCACATCATTACTCAAAACAATATTGTCACAGAACATTCCTGAAAATGAAAGCTCAATTAAGCACATAGTACATATGAAACACATTCCTGCAAAACAAATGATATGCAGTTCCCAACACATAATTTAAAATTTAAGTTACATCCACAATAATAATACACTTTTAATTTAGCAGAGACATTTATAGCACATATTATTCCTGAAAAGCAAAGCTTAATTAAGCATCAGTCAGTGAAACAATAAATTTAGCATACCTGTGTGAGTCGTGAAACTATTTCATTCGTCCAAACTTTAGCACTCACAATGTTTACATACTTACAGGTGATTTTTCTTTCTTTTCTCTTACTCGTTTACCACAAAATTCCAGTGCAAATTTTCCAAAATCTGGTAACACACGTACAGCTGGTTCATCAACATCCACATCGTACTGGTCCATATTAGAAGCACATCAAACCTAATTAGGTGCAGATACTGGCAAGGTTGGTAGCTCCTGAAACTTTTACTTACATGAGTAACTGCGAAAGATTTTCCCCTAAAAATATGCATATTTAAGAGGGTTTGGTTAAATTTTTCAGTAAGTACGTTGCAAGCTGGATGATAAGCACTGGTGAAATTGGAAGACACTGATAAAGATCTCAACAATTCTTGTGTCACCTCACTTAAGAAAACTGAGCCACGATCAGATAGCAAGGCAGCAGGGGCTCCATGCTTACAGATGATGTTATGCAAAATAAATTTAGCAACTTGAGGGATTGTTGCTGAAGAAAGCGACGCAGACTCGACCCAGCGAGAAGCATACTCGGTCGCAACGACAACATACTTGTGTCCAGAATTGGAGCGTGGGAGAGGCCCAAGCAAATCAATACCCCACCGCTCGCCTACAGATGTAACCGGAATTGGTTGTAATAAGCCTGCTGGTTTCTGATTCTTCGCTCCTTTTCTTGTTTGACAGCTGGGACAGGTTCGGACAAAATGTTCAATATCTTTCTTCATACCAATCCAGTAATACCTGGAGTGAATTTTGGCAAATGTTTTTGAGAATCCTAAGTGGCCTGAAAGATGAAGAAAGAATTTCATGTTTTAGAGCTTCTGGAATAACCAGCAGATGGAGAGGGCCAGTGGAGCCAGCATTTTTACGATAAAGAACACCTGATTTGAGTGTGTAGTTGGAAATTTGTCTCTGAAGCTTAGCAGGGGCCGACGGAGGATCATGGAGAGCAATAATAAGCTCAAGTAACCCAGTATCTTTCTTCTGGTGGTCAGCAACTTCAACTGATGACAGCAAACATGTGGGGAGTTCATCAAGCTGTTCAAGATCACTTTCTGTAGGTTGTAACACAGGAAATCTCGATAGAGTATCAGCATCATGATGTTTCTTGCCAGATTTATAAGAAATGGTATAATCAAACTCTTGCAATTTCAAACTCCATCGTGCCAAACGCCCAGTCAAATCTTTCAAATTATTTAAATAACAAAGGGAGTGATGATCAGATACAATATGAACCTTGTAGCCATAAACAAAACTGCGGAAGTGGGTAAGTCCAAACAGGATGGCCAACAATTCCAACTCAGGAACACTGTAATTACGTTCACATTTAGATAGTGTCCTTGAAGCATAGCCCACTGGTTTCAACACATTATCAATCTTCTGATACAACACTGAGGCAACCCCTAATCCACTGGCATCAGAGTGTAGTTCGGTATAAGCACCAGGAGTATAGTGAGCTAAGACAGGGGCCGAAACTAATAAGTCCTTCAAATTTTGAAATGCAGTTTGCTGATCAGATCCCCAAATAAAACTTTGATTCTTCCTAGTCAACTGAATTAGTGGTTGAGCAATATTAGCATAGTCCTTGATGAATTTCCTGTAAAAATTAAACAATCCCAAAACTTTTCTCACATCTCGAACATTTTTACGACGAGGCAAACTTTGAATGGAAACAACTTTGTCAGAATCAGGTGAAATGCCATCTTTAGAAACTTCAAAGCCTAAGAGTTTGATCTTTTGCATGGCGAAGAAACATTTTTCTGGTTTAAGTTTAAACTTGTGGCGATCCAGACGTTGAAAAACAGCCTCAAGATTTTGCAACAACTCCTCAAAGGTTTTAGCAAAAACAACAATGTCATCCAGATATGCAATAGCCTTTTTAAAATTCAAATCACCTAACAACTTGTCTGCGATGTAACTGAAAAACCTAGGGGCATTTGCCAACCCAAAACTCAAGCGTGTAAATTGATATTGACCCTGAAAAGTGACAAAAGAGGTATATTTTTGGCTATCCTCTGCAATAGGTACTTGAAAGTATGCTGACAGTAAATCTAATGAGACAAACCATTTAGCCTCCCCCAAATAACTTAACAAATCATCTATCAATGGTAAAGGGAAAGAGGTGGTCTCTGTAACAGCATTCAATTTTCTATAGTCGACACAAAATCTCATGGAGCCATCTTTCTCTTTAACAAGTACTACAGGAGAAGCCCAGGAGGACTGTGATTCCTTAATAATGCCAGCATCTTGCATCTCTTTAACTTGCTCAGCAATAATTTCCTTTTGTTTATGAGGAACTCTATATGGTCTTTGCTTAATTGGCTTAGGGTCATTTACTTTGATATCAAATTCTGCAACATCCGTAGTACCAAGTTCTTGTAATGTTGTGGCAAAAAGATCACTATATTTCAATAATAAAGCATGTAAGTCAGCCTTTTGGGTTTCCAGGAGTTTACCATTAACATTAAAATTACAAATTAGGAGCTGGCAGAGGAGTAACATCGGATGACAAAACAGAATTACTCTGAACGAGTGCAACATCATACGCTTTGGCTAAGACTGTATTTGCAAACAATGTTTGTGGAACTGAAGTATTATTATGCACTGGAATAGTAAGTTCAGAGGCAGAATGACACAATAACGGTGGAATGGAAAGATTCTTCTTTTGCATTATGTTAAGAGCAGGTTCACACATAACCTCATTGCTAATGGCTGACAAAAGCTTAACTGATATATAGCATGTAGACAGAGGTGGAATTTTAACATCATTCATAACTGCCATTTTAACACCAGAATCGGTACAATTATTATCTTGGAGAGGGTTTACTGCCATATCAACAAAAGGTCCTTGTGTTAGGGTTATTGGTATACTGAACGCATCATTTTAGAAGATTTCAGGGTTATCAGATTATGTGCATAGTCAATTATAACATCATGGGTCTGCAAAAAGTCATTGCCTAAAATCAAATCATGGGACAACTCTTTCACAACTAGTACATCCTCCTGAAAAAGAACATCATTAATATGGAAATCTAACACAGTGTGGTAAGGCGCATCAAGTAACTTGTTTCCTGCAGTGCGGAGCATCATCTCTATAGGTTTTAATGTAGAATGATCAAGAACATGTGCAGCATTCACAATACTCACTGCGCTTCCTGTATCGAGCAAGATGGAGAGCTCTGTCTGGGCAATACGACCAGGAACTTGCCATATCTGACCTGATAATGCAGACACATTCCGTTGAGGTGTACCTATGTCCCGTTGAGGTGCAGCCATGCTGGTGGGCGGTGGTGGTGCTGCTACGTCTCGTCGCCAGTCGTTTTTTGACTGCGGGAGGCGGCTCCGGCAAAAGCGAGCCAGGTGGCACTGCCTGTTGCATCTATAGCAGGTGACGGGTGGATCCCTCCGGTTGAAGTCAGATGACCGTGGAAGCTGTGAATGCTGGGAAGTTCTCTCCGAAGATGGTAACTGAAACTGGTTAACTCTGTTACATAACTGTTCCACACGATCAATCAGCTGATGCATAGGATCGATAGGTACGCCCACAAGAGAAGAAGCCTGAGAAGGCTGAGGAGATGCTGGTAAAGTAACAGCAGGAACAGATGCAGTATTAAATAGAACAGAGGGTGGCGTAACCACTGCAGCCTGAGATTGAGCAGATACTAGATGTTCACGGTTCTGCATGTAAAACTGTGCTTTGTCCACTCGTCGAATGATTTGTATTACCTCATCAACAGTTTGAGGATTTAATGGCAATAAGGATTGTACATACAGAGGTCTAAGACCTTTAAGCAAGTGTTTAATTTGTTCCAACTGCAACATAGCAGGGTTGACTTGGTCACATAAAGATAGTACGTCATAGATGTAACTAATAACAGGTTCATCATCCAACTGTACCCGCTGTCTGAGTTTCATTTCCAGAATATCACTCTGGTTTGTTATCTGAAATGCATTTAGAAATTGTGTAGACAAGAAAACCCAATCATGGTGAGGGTGCCGATGGCGAAAAGTTTGAAACCATGATGCAGCAGTATCTCGTAAATAGCATGGAAAGCATTTCAATTTCATTTCTTCTGACCAGCCATTAGCAGCAGCGACCATTTCAAAGTTCTGCAGAAATTCATGCGCCGACAACCTGCTGGAATTCTCGAAGTAAGAGGGGTCAATGACCGGGCGGCAGACAGCTGATTGCGTTGCATTGGCCACGACAGGCGGATTAGACATCGCTAGCAACTGAGTAACAACAGGCGTACTAACACTGGACATAGATTCTACTTCACTGTGCTCGCTAACTGGAGCAATTGCTATATCAGATTTCTGTGCAGTACGTCGCTTAGGCATGATTGCAGCACAAAAGTTTACGCAACCAGTAAACAAACAGTATGACCAAGCAATACAGATTACACCAAACTAAACACTTATAGCATCACATGAATGAAAGTAGCAAGATCAGAACATAGCCAAATAAAACAGTTGCAGAAAGAATACAATTAAGCGCCCGCGGCGAAATATCAGAAAATTATACCAACACGCGTCTACACAAGCCACTTGGACACAATACCAAGATTTTTAATCAGAATGAACACATGGAAGAAAACAAAATGATAGCTTCAGTGAGAAACCTCGATCTGGAAGTTAAAAAAAACCACGTCACACCTACTGTGACCACC
Source organism: Deroplatys truncata (assembly GCA_030765065.1). Lineage (NCBI taxonomy): Eukaryota > Metazoa > Arthropoda > Insecta > Mantodea > Mantidae > Deroplatys > Deroplatys truncata. Next base: position 73,793,831 of record CM060975.1, on the reverse strand, counting down.
GCTAACATTATCTCAAAAGGAGCAGAATACAGACTTGCAATTTATACTAGCACACAAAACTTCTCTTTTTTCTTTTTTTTTTTCTTAAAACAAATGTATCTGATCTGATATACACACGCAAATAAACGCGCCAAAACACGTGCTGAGGAAGACTGGTTTCACGAGCTAAAATTATTGCTGAACTGCATGACCACGCGGGAATTACATAACACACGTGCGTACATAAAAGTTACACGAAAAATGTCCCAGAAAAGTATAGTAAACAGCTAGAAATCACAATCACTGGAATATAAAGTTATAAGTTTCCAGAACCACTGCTAATAAGCACAGAAAACAAGATTTTCAACTAAATGGCCAACACATAACGAGCACATTTTCAAAGCTACAACTATCTCGCTCGTTATCTCACTCGTTTCACAACTCAACTTTCACAAAAACATTTTTGAAAATAACCAGCACGAACCACTTAGCACAGCAATACAATTTAAAAAGAAATGAAGCCAAAACAAGGGGAAACATGGAGTCAGAAGTTTTAGCGTCACGCCGGCAGACAATGGAAAAAAAATGTAAAAATGAGCTTAAAATTAAAATTTCGAAACCAGACTTTCAGATATGATAGAAACAAAATTTAGAAGAAGAGAATCACAAATTAAAGCATAAAAATCCTTACCCTTAAGCCAGAAACAACTTTACATTTTTCGCGACCACGTGGAGAAGCACAAACCGTTAAATTTGGAGGGAAAACAAATTTTGCACTTAAAATCTCAAAACAATCAAACCAATTACTCGGCGCCACCGCCAATTGTCGTATGCCTCACTTAAGATTAACTTAGAAATGCAGATGGGAGCGACTCGCTTGTGAGAGGGATCGTTAATCAAACAAAGAACTTTAATTTACGAGGCAACGACGAGGACGCAGCTAAGTTAACTTTACAAAATAGTCTTACACCAACATATTATCTGGCTGAAGGGAGAGGAAAGGAACTCTACACTATCATAATTAAAACTGCAAGAGAATGGATAGCTGGTAGATTTATTATAAAAGTTTTCTTACCCCATGTGTCTGCCGGGCGAGGACGCCATGTCTTAGGCAGTTGTCCGTCTGACTCACTCGAAGCCTACTCACAGAATGAAAAGAAGCCAAGCTAAAATACTCGGCGTCAGTAACGCTATCCCCTCCTAGACAGTTTCCCCTGATTCGCCCCTACTCTCAAACTGCCCCCTCTGACCTTGGTAACCAGAGAGCGTCTTAACAAGACTATCTGTGCACATGCCACAATATATATATATATATATATATATATATATATATATATACAGACTCTGGATCTACTATTAATGCTATTACAGACATATTCAATCTCCATCCCATAGCCAGAAAAAGCACAACAAATTATAATAATCTTATTTTCATATCATGGGTTAAGGACCATGAAGGATTAGTAGGAAAAGAAAGAGCAATGAACTAAGCAAAGGCAGTTACTATCAGTCACAAGGAATTCAGTTACTCAAAAATCCAGCATCGCGAGCGAAGATGAAATATTGAAAGTTATTAACAGACACTTGTAACAGATACTCGATAAATGGCATCAAAGGACATAGCACTAAGGCTTTAACTTTTTGCAAACTTAAGCGCTGTCTTTAAATGCAAAAACTTCCAACGAAATTTAGTATGGAAAATTTCAAATTATTTCAAAAGGTTCCACATTAATATTGAGTTATGAAAATGAAGGCATTACCAATGCCTTTGTGGCAGTGAACAGACAGTGCAATATTTATTATTTGGCGTCCAGTCTTTGAAATTAAAGGATATTCCTTCATTAGATAATCACTTATCTTACTATAATACTGAATTTGTGTACATCTGTACATCATGTACATATTTAAAAACACTGTTGCTATAACAATTTCTTATGTTTTATCCCACACATTCATGCCAAATTGTAATGTTATAGTTATTGTTGATTAGTATTTAGTTTTTAATTTTTTTTCTAAACTATAACCCTAATATATACAGAATGCAACAAAAAGGTATGTCAATAATTTGGGAACACATTCCTTGTGGATAGAGGATTAGAGAATGTTATATAAACATAGGTCCAAAAATTGTTTATTTCCGTTTTAGAGCACCTTTTCTACAGCTGCACCCCATACAAGAACACTCAATGACAGAAACGTGGGGAAACAGGATATCACAGCAAATGTTCAAAATGGCCTCCATTAGCTCCAATGCATCCGTCAACTCGCCGTCGCATGGATGCTCTAATGCGCTGAGTTAGGCCTGAAGAATTTCGTATTGTCTGGCAGCCTTCCACAATACGAGCACGAAGAGTCTCTGTATCTGGAAATGGAGTTGCATAAACAAGAGATTTGAAATGTCCCCACAAATAAAAGGTTCTAGCTGGTTTAAGTAGGCGAGCGTGAAGGCCACGGAATTCATTCACCTCTTCCTATCCATCTACCAGGAAACCTGCTATTTAGAATCTGGCGGACAGATAGACTGAAATGATGAGGAGCTCCATCTAGCATGAAGTACATGTCTCGCCGTATTGCTAATGGAGTATCTTGCAACAAGACCGGTAAGTCATTCCGTATAAACCTTCTGTACCTTCGTCCATTAAGACGACGTGGTAGTACATGTGGTCCCATCAAACAGTCATCAACAATCCCGGCTCAAACATTAACGGAGAATCGATGTTGATCGTTTGCTGGAACAACTGCATGCGAATTCACGTCAGCCCGTACATTCACAATTCTGTCCCGGTGAAATGAAGCCTCATCTGTAAACAGCACACTTACAGCGAGGTATGGATTAGTACATTGGTGGAGAAATCATTCGCAAAACGCTGATCGTGCGGGATAATCAGCTGATGATAGTGCTTGCACGCGTTGTAGATGGTACGGATACAGTAGGTTTTCATGCAACACTCTCCAGATTGTCATATGGCCAACGTTACGTGTTACAGCTAATTTTCGAGTGCTGACACTAGGGTCTTCTTCAACAGCTTGAAGTATCGCCTCCTCCAGTTGTGGTGTTCTCCTCGCTCTGGGTCTTCCCCAGTCACGAGTAGCAGGCTTGAAGGTCCCATTTTCCCTCAGACAACGATCAATTGAAACGTTCTACTATCTGGACAACGTCGGTCTGGAAATTTTTGTTGATACAAACGATGAGCGTAATTTGCATTACCTTCAGCTAAACCGTACATTAAATGAGAATATGCCAAATCAAAATGTAAATGTTACTGTACCTGAAACTCACAGAACAGACACTGCTGTGCTCGGCGCTAAGACAAGCAATGAACTCAGTACCGTTGCCTAACAAGCGGACTATGACAAGCACAATGACAACAACGGTGAAATTCAGCACCTCCATCCAATTTAACCAGATGTAAAAGCGAATTTTACTACTGTACAATTAAACAACTTTTCTATTGTGGGGTTATGGCCACAGGACAGCTACGTCTTATACATCTCACCGTGTAAGCAGAGTTGTAGAAAAAGAGCTATACCATCAAATAAATAATTTCCGGATCTATGTTCATATAACATCTTCGTATCCTCTATTTGCAAGAAATGATTTCCCAAAGGTATGACAAAACGTTTTATTACACCCTGTATATATATATATATATATATATATATATATATATATATATATATATTAGTAACATACGGTTGACAATTGTGGAAATAAATTAAAAAAAAACAGTGTAAGTAGGTTATTTAGGAGAGATCGAGCACAGTTTTTTGGGCATATATGGGAAAGGGTAGGGAAAACGAGGCTAGATGGGGAGGTTCAAGGAGGAAAATGGGTTTATATGGGGGAGATAGGGAATACGACGTCTGATACTATGCTAGACAGGGTTGAAGGAGGGAAATACGTTTATATGGAAGAAATAGTAGAGAGGTGTTAGGCTAGACAGAGGTCGAGAAGTAGAGCATGGTTTATATGAAAGGTATAGGAAAACGAGGAGGGGTGTTAGGCTAGACAGAGGTCGAGAAGTAGAGCATGGTTTATATGAAAGGTATAGGAAAACGAGGAGGGGTGTTAGGCTAGACAGAGTTGAAAGTTAGAGCATGTCTTTTATATGAGAGAGGTAGGGAACAGGAGCAGGGGTGTTAGGTAGACAGAGGTCAAGAAGTAGAGTATGGTTTATATGAAAGGTATAGGAAAACGAGGAGGACTGTTAGGCTAGACAGAGTTGAATGGTAGAGTATGTATTTTATATGAGAGAGGTAGGGGATACAGGGAGTGGTGTTAGGCTAGACAGAGGTTGAGAGTAGAGTATGCGTTTATATGTATGAGAAGTATAGGAACAGGAAGAGGGGTGCTAGGCTAGACAGAGGTCAAGAAGTAGAGTATAGGAAAGGTATAGGAAAACGAGGTGGACTGTTAGGCTAGACAGAGTTGAAGGGTAGAGTATGTCCTTTATGTGAGAGAGGTAGGGAACAGGAGGAGAGGTGTTAGGCTAGACAGAGTTGAAGGGTAGTCTGTCTTTTATATGAGAGAGGTAGGGAACAGGGGTAGGGGTGTTAGGCTAGACAGAGGTTCGAGGTGTAGAGTATGGTTTATATGAGAGATATAGGAAAACGAGGAGAGATATTAGGCTAAGCAGGTCGAGTATGCGTTTATAAGGAGAGACGAGAAAACGGAGAGAGATCCTATGCTAGGATAGACAGGTGTTAAAGTTAGGTTAGATAGGAAACCAAGGAGTGATACTCAGCTAGAGGGGGGCAGGAGGAATGCGCTTTACGAGAGGTAGGGGATACGGGGAGTGGTGTTAGGCTAGACAGAGATTGAGAGTAGCGTAGGCGTTTATATGTATGAGAAGTATAGAACAGGAGGAGGGGTGTTAGGCTAGACAGAGGTTGAGGAGTAGAGTATAGTTTATATAAGGGTATAGGAAAACGCGGAGAGGTGTTAGGCTAGACAGAGGTCGAGGAGTAGAGTATGGTTTATATGAGAGGTACAGGGAAACGAGGAGAGTTGCTAGGCTAGACAGATAGTGAAGCAGTAGGAATATGGACTTATATACAGGAGAGATAGGGAATAGGAGGGGAGGTGCTAGACCTTGAAAGCGACTTTAGACGTGAACTTCGCGGAAAACTGTTTCATGTCAATGTTCTTGACTTGCCTATCATGTAACCCATTCAGGGAAAAGGTGACCAGCAAAGGGAAAAAGGTGACCAGCAAAGGGAAAAAGGTGACCAGCAAAGGGAAAAAGGTGACCAGCAAAGGGAAAAAGGTGACCAGCAATGGGAAAAAATGTGACCAGCAACGGGAAAAACGTGACCAGCAAAGGGAAAAAGGTGACCAGCAAAGGGAAAAATGTGACCTGCAAAGGGAAAAACGTGACCAGCAAAGGGAAAAAGGTGACCAGGAAAGGGAAAAAGGTGACCAGCAAAGGGAAGAACGTGATCAGCAAAGGGAAAAAGGTGACCAGCAAAGGGAAGAACGTGATCAGCAAAGGGAAAAAGGTGACCAGACATGGGAAAAAATGTGACCAGCAACGGGAAAAACGTTACCAGCAAAGGGAAAAAGGTGACCAGCAACGGGAAAAACGTGACCAGCAAAGGGAAAAAGGTGACCAGCAAAGGGAAAAAGGTGACCAGCAAAGGGAAAAAGGTGACCAGCAAAGGGAAAAAGGTGACCAGCAAAGGCAAAAACGTGACCAGCAAAGGGAAAACCGTTACCAGCAAAGGGAAAAAGGTGACCAGCAAAGGGAAAAAGGTGACCAGCAAAGGGAAAAAGGTGACCAGCAAAGGAAAAAAGGTGACCAGCAAAGGGAAAAAGGTGACCAGCAAAGGGAAAAAAGGTGACCAGCAAAGGGAAAAAGGCTACCAGCAAAGGGAAAAATGTGACCAGCAAAGGGAAAAATGTGACCAGCAAAGGGAAAAATGTGACCAGCAAAGGGAAAAATGTGGCCAGCAAAGGGAAAAAGGTGACCAGTAAAGGGAAAAATGGGACCAGAAAAGGGAAAAAGGTGACCAGCAAAGGGAAAAAGGTGACCAGCAAAGGGAAAAAAGGTAACCAGCAAAGGGAAAAGCTAACCCACTCACACTAGCAGGTAAGTAATTCAGTTAGTATCACAGGGTAGGACAGATCCTGGGAAGCGAATATAGCATAGTTTCGTATTTCACAGGTAACTCAGCTAGTATCGTAGGTATTTAGCATAATTCAAGTGTGATAGGTGTTTAGAGTAATTCAGCTAGCATTACAGGAGGGTAGGTTCCAGGGTCGGTTATAACATAGCTTCGTATTTTACAGTTAGTTCAGGTAATATCGTAAGTATTTGGGTAATCAGCATAGTTTCACAGATACTCGTGATAATTTCGATCAGAGATTTGTATCAGAGCTAGTTAAGGTAATTTCACATGATTCGGGTAGTATCACAGGTATTTAAGTCATTTTAACAAGTAATTCAACTAGTATCACAGCTACTCATGGTAATGGAGAGAGTAATTAGATTATAAACATTTCTCATCCAACGTAACAACAATTTATATACTTTTTCTAAATCTTACAAACTTATTATATGTTAAACACTTATTGTACGATGCGGAGAGGGATAAACTGCATATTGGTTCACAAATTGAAAAGCTTTGCGTCAACATACCTTTATTTTTTTAGTTCATTGTAGATGTCTCTCCCCTTTTATCTAGGCTTGAGACTAGCACTAGGATTGCTCCTAATGGCAGGGTTACCACCTTCCCTTCCATCTTCTTCTTTCTTCATCAGGCGTCTGCTAGTTGCATACACAGCACACGGATAAACTTAATTTTTTAAGATTGTAGACTCACGAGAAAATCTTCATCTTCAACTTACATTCTCTTAAGTACTGTTTGTAATGGCGTAATGTCCATATGCATAGGTAGTTATTCCATCCTCAGCAATAATTCTTTTATCATCAAAGGGATTCAATGCAATTTTATTCACTTGCACTGTGGTAACATCATGCTTTCGTGATAGGATTAGATTCATGGGCGTTCTGATGATTTCACAGGTTTTAAGACAGTCTGTATAGCTGTCAAACGAAATGTACTGCTTAATAGCGCTACGTTTTATACCTTTAATCTTTTTTATCATTGAGCCTTGAATATCTAAGGCATACATCTTAGGACGTAGTCCAACAAAGCGTAGGATGATTTTGCTATTAGCCTCATCTTTAAATTTTCCCAATACCTTCTTGTTCTGAGTAGAGTGGCATATATGATTGACAGGGTAATCAGCTGTATCCAGATGCTCAAGAAAACGTAACTTGTCCTGGTACACATCTTCAGTTGTTACACGATGAATGAATGAATCAGTGTCCATATACATAAGCTTCAGGTTTTCAGCTCCATAATAAGGCAACAACACGTCGTAATGATAGTTATACATTAATGTCTTGGAGATGTCCAACACACTCATACCAATGTATATAGGCTTGTTGAATACAATCTGACGAGAGGCCATATGTACAGCAGCTAGATTAGCAGCATATATCGTCCTGTCGATAAACGTAGGCTTAGCGATCAGCTTCTCTAGAGTTTTTTCATTGGTCACCAGTCGTATGTCCATACGGTTACGCAGGTTCTCCATAGTTTTTCCAAACATGGCGTTGTTAAAGAGCTTGTAGAGATCCTTCTCGAAGTCATTTGCAGCTTGTTGTCGTAGCCTGTTGTTAAATTCCACATAAGGTTTCAACCACCGAGACTGTCGGAATTGTAGCACACGATGGATTTTTGTTAGTCGTAGTCCATGACTAAGAGCTTGCTTCAAAGCCATGTAATGCACTACATACTTCTTTCGAGGTCCAAGATGGGGTATCAGTTTCTTTGTAGATGCTTCCAATGGCTTCATACACTCAGGCAGGAAAGGTAGATCGTTGTGTAGATCGTGAAATTCTACAGGATACTCGATATCGACTTCTAATATGTAACCATGAGAATCATCTTCTTGTAGTGTTTCTAAGTTGATTTCTTCAGGCGAAACCCACTGAAATCCACCATAAGGAAGGGCGTGACACATTGCCCACCCATATTGGTTATTAGCATCCTCGTATGTGATAAATTGGGTTGGTCTCGACGGATCAAACTTCTCCATATAAGGGTTATTAGCCTCTGCATACCGATGGGAAACTTGACATAAACCTCCTCTTATACCTGATTCCACCATGAGTAGTTGATCATAATCTTGTAACAGCTCCAGCTTAATTCCTGTATACAACAACATGGCGTCCCATGTAAGTCCTGGAGAGGTAAAATAATGGGCAGGATCAACTTTGTGTGTTTTAAGGGTTTGCTCTCTGAACGTCTCAAAGACATCAGCTAGGAGTAGTACATCTGAGGTTAAGTAGAGGTCGCTGTACTCTCCCAGGTTTCTCACATTAAACAGCTCCCATACATTTCTAGCATGATCATAGTCAGCATCACTAATTTCTTCTTCATTTAATCTATTGTAGAAGGTGTGCTTAGGAGGCAAGCAGGTCTCGTTCAGGGCATCCCAGGAAGTGACGTAATCATATGGAAATACCCCCTTACGAGTCATCAACTTCAATTTGTCTTCTCCGAAGTACTTTAGTGTTTCAGGATATGAGGTTAGATTTTTTACCAACTTATCCAAGCTTGTACTGAGGAAACGGAAACTGTCCACAAATCGAAGCTTTATATCTCCTACATACTTGGTGAATGAGATATAGCTTTCTTCAGAGTTAGGAATTACCTCCACACGTTCACTTGTACAACCCAGCTCCTTAACAATGAAATGAGAGTCATATCCGCTAAGGTTATGCATGAAGACTGGTATATATTTAGGTGTTTTACAGGCTAAATTACATTCATTATGAAGACTTCCACGATATTCACCGCTGATGTGGTCATGGTCGCGTACTTTGTAGTTCTCTTCTGTAAAGGGTTTTCCGCACAAGTAGCATGTCGTAGAACACTCAAAATCCTTTTGCTGTTGATCCGTAAGTTTCAGAGGCTTAGCAGATTTGTATACGGCATCAATCATTTTTGCAAGAGATGTCAGGTACAGCATAAACTTCTGAGCAGCATCAGCACCACGATACACATAGGGTTGCTTAGGAAGACCAGTTTCGAGATGTTCAACACTGGATGTAGGCTTCACGTAAACACAGAAGCTCATTGGTGTGTGCTCTTGATAAGGGGTTGTATAGGAAGTTTCAGGATTGGGTATACACGTGTGGCATGGAGTGAGAATACTCTCAAAATCAGCATAGATGACATAAGGTACTTCCAGCATCCTCTCAACATTTTTAAACTGTACAATTGATTTATCCTTGGTAGGCATAACTACCCTTGCAACACCATGTTGATTACAGGTGGCTGCATGTTCTTGTAGTTTTTCCAGTCCGTTTCGTCCATATCGATCATCAAAATGTGTAAAACAGCGCTTACAAGTATAAACCCGTCCATTATGGTTAGTTTTCTGTCGTCGAATGAGTTTCTCAAAATTCTTTATATATACGTAGTGATGTTTTCCACTATCATCATTCAATAGTAACATGTCGCAGTGCTCAGGTAGTTCAATATCAGCAACCTTTATCGGATACACTTCATGCTTCTCATCTAGCCCGAAAACGTTAATAGACATATTGTTAAGCTTCTCAAATTTAGGTATTTGAGAAAGTGGAGTAGGATAGGAAACACAGCTGAAGTCGTACTTGTCTTGAAGTTGTTTGTATTTGTTCACACGCTGTGCATTCTTCTTAACATATTTGGCTAGTACAGAGTACATGAAACATTTCTCGTCGGTAAAGTTCTGAATGTTTATACACGCTTCTTTAGCTCCGACAGATGACGGTAGTGGTATGTAGCTACTTCCTCGCAACGGATTGTACTTGTTGATACGAAGTCGAAGTCCTTCCACTGCAAGCAAAGCCCAGTTGCTACCCTTAAGCTGAGACTCCTCCATTTCAGTCACCAATTTCTTGAATTTCGCTTCCAGTGTTGAGTCCAGATCTGTTTCTAGGAAAACAGGATGATTCCTTGTTTTAAATGTTTTGTCGCAGGTTTCTCCAATACTGTTAACAAATCGACACTCCGCCAGCAGATTAATTTTAACACTCTTGTGAATACCAAGCTCTTTATACACAGCCTGGATTATCCGTTGTTTTGCCTCTTGCAGATACATATTCAGGTCCTTATGTGATTCACATCGTATAAAATACGATTTCAATCGTCCTTCGAATGAAGTTTCGTATTCTTTCATATCACAGTCCTCCATTGTTGACAGTAACTGATGTTTAGTGGGCTCCAACCTTCTTTTCTTCTGAGGGATGCTTATTTCACATATATCTTCATGTCGCTGCCCCTTATAACCACCATTGAAGGTCAAGCTACAATGTTTACATTTGAAGAGCTTCTTACAGGTCATCTCGTGTCTTCTCTTGTGATAACCTCGGAGGAACTTCATCCCACATTTTCTGCATGCATATCCAGTAGCGCTTGGAATAATATTCTTGTACGCTGAGTTATTCATCTTTATTCTTGATGTAATAACGTATTAATCCTTCTTCAAGGGAAATGTAGACCTCTTCACCTTGATATCACTTAGAAAGCTGATTATTCTTGGAGAGAACACAATGTTAACACCTCAAGACTAATTAGCGCAATGAACTCCAATGCCCTAGATCACCGTATTTATAGAGGGAGCACGAGCCTTTTAGATCAATCATAAACTCGCTCCATAGCTACCTGTATATGTTTGCTCCACGCGTATTAACCTCACGCCCAGAGTCAGGATGTTTATGACGTCACACCCAGAGACAGGATGTCTGGCAGTTTCAAACACGTTTAAACTCGTCTCGTAACTACCTATATATGCTGTCACACCAACAAGAGAAGTATTCCCACACGCTCATTCAGTCAGATGTTCCATTCCAAGCCTACCAACACCCATTACACCAAAGCTAGCACAATCTCAAAGGCTTAAAAGGTAACGTAGAGGATTTTCCCCATTATTTACTTAAATGTATGTATATACTACATTATTTCATGTTTTCATTCCCTTTTCAATTCTTCCTTTCCATATTCTTTCAGAAAGACCATTACATTTCACTACAATCACGAGAAAAGCATTTTTTCCAGAGTTTCACAGATTCTAAGCTTCTAGAATCGAACCCTGTAATAGTTTTAATAAATGTATTTTTAGTAATTTAGCTCCCTCACATCAGCATCTACCATTTAATCTTTACTCGAACCTGATAGGATTCATAGGCTTGAAGATATATGAAATCACCCCTTCGGGATTCGATCTGAGTACTTTAAAGTACCTTTTTTTTGTCATGATAACGATATTTAGGAACTAGGTACTCTGTTTACGGTTTACTTGACGTGTCTATATAAATTAGATGACGAGTTATTAAATTTGCAAGTAAATCGGTATTCGAACCCAGAACACCAGGAACAAAATAATTTATAATATTAGCTTGACATGTTAAACAAAGCTGTGTGCAGTTACGCTATCAATCTAAGTGATATATTCTAGTGTACAGAGGAAAATTAAGGAACTCATTAAAAGATGGGAATCGAACCAAGCACAACTGATTGACAATTATATACAGCATTAATTACCCAGTACAGAACCTATCAAACATGCTTTGGCCCACTCCTCTACCTCATTTAGTTCCAGAGATAATGAAGATTTAAAATTAAGAATCGAACTCAGGACACCAGATCCCCAAATATAGATCCGCAAGAAACTACCTATTGATATAAATGTAATAAAGTTTATTTGACGTCTTTATCTTAAGTAGTTTAGGAGTTATTAAATTTATAATTAAATTACATTTTATCGGTATTGGAACCCAGAACACCAGAAACAAAATTATTTATAAAATTAGTTTGCTATGTTAAAAAGAGTTGTATACAGTTACGCAATCAATCTAAGTGATATATTCTAGTATACAGAGAAAAATTAAGGAAATCATTTAAAAATCGGGATTCGAACTAGGGACAACTGATTGGAAATTATATACAGTATTAATTACACATTATAACAGCTATCAAACATGCTTTGGTTCATCCCTCTATCTCTCTTAGTTTCCGAGATAATGAAGATTTAAAATTAAGGATCGAACCCAGGACACCAGGTATCCAAATGTACATTCAGAAGAAACTACCTAATGATATAAATGTAATAAAATTTATTTGGCGTCTTTATCTTAATTAGTCTCTGAGTTATTAGAAGTTGAATTTGTAATTACTCGTGGGATTCGAACCCAGGCATCCCGGACAACTCGGATTAATATCTCAAGGACGCGGCGCATTCCAAAGAATTGATTAGTTTCTATCCCATTGTTCTATCTCTTTTCATTCAGGAGATATAAGCGATTAAACAGTAGGGGGGAAATGAGAGGGGGGCTAATTAGTGGGGGTGGGGCTAATTAGCATATTAAGTGCATTCCATGCATAAATTAACTGCGCCAGCTCTGTCATTTCCCCCCTACTGTTTAATCGCTTATATCTCCTGAATGAAAAGAGATAGAACAATGGGATAACAACTAATCAATTCTTTGGAATGCGCCGCGTCCTTGAGATATTAATCCGAGTTGTCCGGGATGCCTGGGTTCGAATCCCACGAGTAATTACAAATTCAACTTCTAATAACTCAGAGACTAATTAAGATAAAGACGCCAAATAAATTTTATTACATTTATATCATTAGGTAGTTTCTTCTGAATGTACATTTGGATACCTGGTGTCCTGGGTTCGATCCTTAATTTTAAATCTTCATTATCTCGGAAACTAAGAGAGATAGAGGGATGAACCAAAGCATGTTTGATAGCTGTTATAATGTGTAATTAATACTGTATATAATTTCCAATCAGTTGTCCCTAGTTCGAATCCCGATTTTTAAATGATTTCCTTAATTTTTCTCTGTATACTAGAATATATCACTTAGATTGATTGCGTAACTGTATACAACTCTTTTTAACATAGCAAACTAATTTTATAAATAATTTTGTTTCTGGTGTTCTGGGTTCCAATACCGATAAAATGTAATTTAATTATAAATTTAATAACTCCTAAACTACTTAAGATAAAGACGTCAAATAAACTTTATTACATTTATATCAATAGGTAGTTTCTTGCGGATGTATATTTGGGGATCTGGTGTCCTGAGTTCGATTCTTAATTTTAAATCTTCATTATCTCTGGAACTAAATGAGGTAGAGGAGTGGGCCAAAGCATGTTTGATAGGTTCTGTACTGGGTAATTAATGCTGTATATAATTGTCAATCAGTTGTGCTTGGTTCGATTCCCATCTTTTAATGAGTTCCTTAATTTTCCTCTGTACACTAGAATATATCACTTAGATTGATAGCGTAACTGCACACAGCTTTGTTTAACATGTCAAGCTAATATTATAAATTATTTTGTTCCTGGTGTTCTGGGTTCGAATACCGATTTACTTGCAAATTTAATAACTCGTCATCTAATTTATATAGACACGTCAAGTAAACCGTAAACAGAGTACCTAGTTCCTAAATATAGTTATCATGACAAAAAAAGGTACTTTAAAGTACTCAGATCGAATCCCGAAGGGGTGATTTCATATATCTTCAAGCCTATGAATCCTATCAGGTTCGAGTAAAGATTAAATGGTAGATGCTGATGTGAGGGAGCTAAATTACTAAAAATACATTTATTAAAACTATTACAGGGTTCGATTCTAGAAGCTTAGAATCTGTGAAACTCTGGAAAAAATGCTTTTCTCGTGATTGTAGTGAAATGTAATGGTCTTTCTGAAAGAATATGGAAAGGAAGAATTGAAAAGGGAATGAAAACATGAAATAATGTAGTATATACATACATTTAAGTAAATAATGGGGAAAATCCTCTACGTTACCTTTTAAGCCTTTGAGATTGTGCTAGCTTTGGTGTAATGGGTGTTGGTAGGCTTGGAATGGAACATCTGACTGAATGAGCGTGTGGGAATACTTCTCTTGTTGGTGTGACAGCATATATAGGTAGTTACGAGACGAGTTTAAACGTGTTTGAAGCTGCCAGACATCCTGTCTCTGGGTGTGACGTCATAAACATCCTGACTCTGGGCGTGAGGTTAATACGCGTGGAGCAAACATATACAGGTAGCTATGGAGCGAGTTTATGATTGATCTAAAAGGCTCGTGCTCCCTCTATAAATACGGTGATCTAGGGCATTGGAGTTCATTGCGCTAATTAGTCTTGAGGTGTTAACATTGTGTTCTCTCCAAGAATAATCAGCTTTCTAAGTGATATCAAGGTGAAGAGGTCTACATTTCCCTTGAAGAAGGATTAATACGTTATTACATCAAGAATAAAGATGAATAACTCAGCGTACAAGAATATTATTCCAAGCGCTACTGGATATGCATGCAGAAAATGTGGGATGAAGTTCCTCCGAGGTTATCACAAGAGAAGACACGAGATGACCTGTAAGAAGCTCTTCAAATGTAAACATTGTAGCTTGACCTTCAATGGTGGTTATAAGGGGCAGCGACATGAAGATATATGTGAAATAAGCATCCCTCAGAAGAAAAGAAGGTTGGAGCCCACTAAACATCAGTTACTGTCAACAATGGAGGACTGTGATATGAAAGAATACGAATCTTCATTCGAAGGACGATTGAAATCGTATTTTATACGATGTGAATCACATAAGGACCTGAATATGTATCTGCAAGAGGCAAAACAACGGATAATCCAGGCTGTGTATAAAGAGCTTGGTATTCACAAGAGTGTTAAAATTAATCTGCTGGCGGAGTGTCGATTTGTTAACAGTATTGGAGAAACCTGCGACAAAACATTTAAAACAAGGAATCATCCTGTTTTCCTAGAAACAGATCTGGACTCAACACTGGAAGCGAAATTCAAGAAATTGGTGACTGAAATGGAGGAGTCTCAGCTTAAGGGTAGCAACTGGGCTTTGCTTGCAGTGGAAGGACTTCGACTTCGTATCAACAAGTACAATCCGTTGCGAGGAAGTAGCTACATACCACTACCGTCATCTGTCGGAGCTAAAGAAGCGTGTATAAACATTCAGAACTTTACCGACGAGAAATGTTTCATGTACTCTGTACTAGCCAAATATGTTGAGAAGAATGCACAGCGTGTGAACAAATACAAACAACTTCAAGACAAGTACGACTTCAGCTGTGTTTCCTATCCTACTCCACTTTCTCAAATACCTAAATTTGAGAAGCTTAACAATATGTCTATTAACGTTTTCGGGCTAGATGAGAAGCATGAAGTGTATCCGATAAAGGTTGCTGATATTGAACTACCTGAGCACTGCGACATGTTACTATTGAATGATGATAGTGGAAAACATCACTACGTATATATAAAGAATTTTGAGAAACTCATTCGACGACAGAAAACTAACCATAATGGACGGGTTTATACTTGTAAGCGCTGTTTTACACATTTTGATGATCGATATGGACGAAACGGACTGGAAAAACTACAAGAACATGCAGCCACCTGTAATCAACATGGTGTTGCAAGGGTAGTTATGCCTACCAAGGATAAATCAATTGTACAGTTTAAAAATGTTGAGAGGATGCTGGAAGTACCTTATGTCATCTATGCTGATTTTGAGAGTATTCTCACTCCATGCCACACGTGTATACCCAATCCTGAAACTTCCTATACAACCCCTTATCAAGAGCACACACCAATGAGCTTCTGTGTTTACGTGAAGCCTACATCCAGTGTTGAACATCTCGAAACTGGTCTTCCTAAGCAACCCTATGTGTATCGTGGTGCTGATGCTGCTCAGAAGTTTATGCTGTACCTGACATCTCTTGCAAAAATGATTGATGCCGTATACAAATCTGCTAAGCCTCTGAAACTTACGGATCAACAGCAAAAGGATTTTGAGTCTTCTACGACATGCTACTTGTGCGGAAAACCCTTTACAGAAGAGAACTACAAAGTACGCGACCATGACCACATCAGCGGTGAATATCGTGGAAGTCTTCATAATGAATGTAATTTAGCCTGTAAAACACCTAAATATATACCAGTCTTCATGCATAACCTTAGCGGATATGACTCTCATTTCATTGTTAAGGAGCTGGGTTGTGCAAGTGAACGTGTGGAGGTAATTCCTAACTCTGAAGAAAGCTATATCTCATTCACCAAGTATGTAGGAGATATAAAGCTTCGATTTGTCGACAGTTTCCGTTTCCTCAGTACAAGCTTGGATAAGTTGGTAAAAAATCTAACCTCATATCCTGAAACACTAAAGTACTTCGGAGAAGACAAATTGAAGTTGATGACTCGTAAGGGGGTATTTCCATATGATTACGTCACTTCCTGGGATGCCCTGAACGAGACCTGCTTGCCTCCTAAGCACACCTTCTACAATAGATTAAATGAAGAAGAAATTAGTGATGCTGACTATGATCATGCTAGAAATGTATGGGAGCTGTTTAATGTGAGAAACCTGGGAGAGTACAGCGATCTCTACTTAACCTCAGATGTACTACTCCTAGCTGATGTCTTTGAGACGTTCAGAGAGCAAACCCTTAAAACACACAAAGTTGATCCTGCCCATTATTTTACCTCTCCAGGACTTACATGGGACGCCATGTTGTTGTATACAGGAATTAAGCTGGAGCTGTTACAAGATTATGATCAACTACTCATGGTGGAATCAGGTATAAGAGGAGGTTTATGTCAAGTTTCCCATCGGTATGCAGAGGCTAATAACCCTTATATGGAGAAGTTTGATCCGTCGAGACCAACCCAATTTATCACATACGAGGATGCTAATAACCAATATGGGTTGGCAATGTGTCACGCCCTTCCTTATGGTGGATTTCAGTGGGTTTCGCCTGAAGAAATCAACTTAGAAACACTACAAGAAGATGATTCTCATGGTTACATATTAGAAGTCGATATCGAGTATCCTGTAGAACTTCACGATCTACACAACGATCTACCTTTCCTGCCTGAGTGTATGAAGCCATTGGAAGCATCTACAAAGAAACTGATACCCCATCTTGGACCTCGAAAGAAGTATGTAGTGCATTACATGGCTTTGAAGCAAGCTCTTAGTCATGGACTACGACTAACAAAAATCCATCGTGTGCTACAATTCCGACAGTCTCGGTGGTTGAAACCTTATGTGGAATTTAACAACAGGCTACGACAACAAGCTGCAAATGACTTCGAGAAGGATCTCTACAAGCTCTTTAACAACGCCATGTTTGGAAAAACTATGGAGAACCTGCGTAACCGTATGGACATACGACTGGTGACCAATGAAAAAACTCTAGAGAAGCTGATCGCTAAGCCTACGTTTATCGACAGGACGATATATGCTGCTAATCTAGCTGCTGTACATATGGCCTCTCGTCAGATTGTATTCAACAAGCCTATATACATTGGTATGAGTGTGTTGGACATCTCCAAGACATTAATGTATAACTATCATTACGACGTGTTGTTGCCTTATTATGGAGCTGAAAACCTGAAGCTTATGTATATGGACACTGATTCATTCATTCATCGTGTAACAACTGAAGATGTGTACCAGGACAAGTTACGTTTTCTTGAGCATCTGGATACAGCTGATTACCCTGTCAATCATATATGCCACTCTACTCAGAACAAGAAGGTATTGGGAAAATTTAAAGATGAGGCTAATAGCAAAATCATCCTACGCTTTGTTGGACTACGTCCTAAGATGTATGCCTTAGATATTCAAGGCTCAATGATAAAAAAGATTAAAGGTATAAAACGTAGCGCTATTAAGCAGTACATTTCGTTTGACAGCTATACAGACTGTCTTAAAACCTGTGAAATCATCAGAACGCCCATGAATCTAATCCTATCACGAAAGCATGATGTTACCACAGTGCAAGTGAATAAAATTGCATTGAATCCCTTTGATGATAAAAGAATTATTGCTGAGGATGGAATAACTACCTATGCATATGGACATTACGCCATTACAAACAGTGCTTAAGAGAATGTAAGTTGAAGATGAAGATTTTCTCGTGAGTCTACAATCTTAAAAAATTAAGTTTATCCGTGTGCTGTGTATGCAACTAGCAGACGCCTGATGAAGAAAGAAGAAGATGGAAGGGAAGGTGGTAACCCTGCCATTAGGAGCAATCCTAGTGCTAGTCTCAAGCCTAGATAAAAGGGGAGAGACATCTACAATGAACTAAAAAAATAAAGGTATGTTGACGCAAAGCTTTTCAATTTGTGAACCAATATGCAGTTTATCCCTCTCCGCATCGTACAATAAGTGTTTAACATATAATAAGTTTGTAAGATTTAGAAAAAGTATATAAATTGTTGTTACGTTGGATGAGAAATGTTTATAATCTAATTACTCTCTCCATTACCATGAGTAGCTGTGATACTAGTTGAATTACTTGTTAAAATGACTTAAATACCTGTGATACTACCCGAATCATGTGAAATTACCTTAACTAGCTCTGATACAAATCTCTGATCGAAATTATCACGAGTATCTGTGAAACTATGCTGATTACCCAAATACTTACGATATTACCTGAACTAACTGTAAAATGCGAAGCTATGTTATAACCGACCCTGGAACCTACCCTCCTGTAATGCTAGCTGAATTACTCTAAACACCTATCACACTTGAATTATGCTAAATACCTACGATACTAGCTGAGTTACCTGTGAAATACGAAACTATGCTATATTCGCTTCCCAGGATCTGTCCTACCCTGTGATACTAACTGAATTACTTACCTGCTAGTGTGAGTGGGTTAGCTTTTCCCTTTGCTGGTTACCTTTTTTTCCCTTTGCTGGTCACCTTTTTCCCTTTGCTGGTAACGGTTTTCCCTTTGCTGGTCACGTTTTTGCCTTTGCTGGTCACCTTTTTGCCTTTGCTGGTCACCTTTTTCCCTTTGCTTGTCACCTTTTTCCCTTTGCTGGTCACCTTTTTCCCTTTGCTGGTCACCTTTTTCCCTTTGCTGGTCACCTTTTTCCCTTTGCTTGTCACGTTTTTCCCGTTGCTGGTCACCTTTTTCCCTTTGCTGGTAACGTTTTTACCGTTGCTGGTCACATTTTTTCCCATTGCTGGTCACCTTTTTCCCTTTGCTGATCACGTTCTTCCCTTTGCTGGTCACCTTTTTCCCTTTCCTGGTCACCTATTTCCCTTTGCTGGTCACGTTTTTCCCTTTGCAGGTCACATTTTTCCCTTTGCTGGTCACCTTTTTCCCTTTGCTGGTCACGTTTTTCCCTTTGCTGGTCACCTTTTTTCCCATTGCTGGTCACGTTTTTCCCGTTGCTGGTCACATTTTTTCCCATTGCTGGTCACCTTTTTCCCTTTGCTGGTCACCTTTTTCCCTTTGCTGGTCACCTTTTTCCCTTTGCTGGTCACCTTTTCCCTGAATGGGTTACATGATAGGCAAGTCAAGAACATTGACATGAAACAGTTTTCCGCGAAGTTCACGTCTAAAGTCGCTTTCAAGGTCTAGCACCTCCCCTCCTATTCCCTATCTCTCCTGTATATAAGTCCATATTCCTACTGCTTCACTATCTGTCTAGCCTAGCAACTCTCCTCGTTTCCCTGTACCTCTCATATAAACCATACTCTACTCCTCGACCTCTGTCTAGCCTAACACCTCTCCGCGTTTTCCTATACCCTTATATAAACTATACTCTACTCCTCAACCTCTGTCTAGCCTAACACCCCTCCTCCTGTTCTATACTTCTCATACATATAAACGCCTACTCTACTCTCAATCTCTGTCTAGCCTAACACCACTCCCCGTATCCCCTACCTCTCGTAAAGCGCATTCCTCCTGCCCCCCTCTAGCTGAGTATCACTCCTTGGTTTCCTATCTAACCTAACTTTAATACCTGTCTATCCTAGCATAGGATCTCTCTCCGTTTTCTCGTCTCTCCTTATAAACGCATACTCGACCTGCTTAGCCTAATATCTCTCCTCGTTTTCCTATATCTCTCATATAAACCATACTCTACACCTCGAACCTCTGTCTAGCCTAACACCCCTACCCCTGTTCCCTACCTCTCTCATATAAAAGACAGACTCTACCCTTCAACTCTGTCTAGCCTAACACCTCTCCCCCTGTTCCCTACCTCTCTCACATAAAGGACATACTCTACCCTTCAACTCTGTCTAGCCTAACAGTCCACCTCGTTTTCCTATACCTTTCCTATACTCTACTTCTTGACCTCTGTCTAGCCTAGCACCCCTCTTCCTGTTCCTATACTTCTCATACATATAAACGCATACTCTACTCTCAACCTCTGTCTAGCCTAACACCACTCCCTGTATCCCCTACCTCTCTCATATAAAATACATACTCTACCATTCAACTCTGTCTAGCCTAACAGTCCTCCTCGTTTTCCTATACCTTTCATATAAACCATACTCTACTTCTTGACCTCTGTCTACCTAACACCCCTGCTCCTGTTCCCTACCTCTCTCATATAAAAGACATGCTCTAACTTTCAACTCTGTCTAGCCTAACACCCCTCCTCGTTTTCCTATACCTTTCATATAAACCATGCTCTACTTCTCGACCTCTGTCTAGCCTAACACCCCTCCTCGTTTTCCTATACCTTTCATATAAACCATGCTCTACTTCTCGACCTCTGTCTAGCCTAACACCTCTCTACTATTTCTTCCATATAAACGTATTTCCCTCCTTCAACCCTGTCTAGCATAGTATCAGACGTCGTATTCCCTATCTCCCCCATATAAACCCATTTTCCTCCTTGAACCTCCCCATCTAGCCTCGTTTTCCCTATCCTTTCCCATATATGCCCAAAAAACTGTGCTCGATCTCTCCTAAATAACCTACTAGTGTAGTTTGGGAGGCGGGGATTTTCCTGAAAATCTTCCGTCACACCTTTTTTTTTTCGAGTGGAGGAGAAAATGATTTAATCACTTACCTCAGCCCCGATGGGAGTCGGTACTGAGAGTGTGGGACTCACCAATAGTCGGCATACCCACTAAAAACTCCTCCACCGGAATGGAAATAAGGAAGAAGGAAGAAAGAGGAATTCTGAGTGATAATGCGGCCGTACCGCTGTTGCACCGGCGTATTCAGGGTAAGGATATATTGGCCGGCCACTAGGGCCTAAGCCAGGTGAAGGTGAAGCGCCAGGACGCAAGCATGACCGAAGCCCTACTTGCGCCCTTGGGAATTCAGGGTGAGAGGTAAAGGAAAGTAAAGAGGGATAGTGTGTTGGCTGGCAAGTTCCCAGGATGCCGCCGCTGTAGTTGAGTGCGATGCTGTTTAGTAACGTCTGGGGTGCCTAACGCGACCTCTGGGAGATGCGTCAGGCCAGTCCGGTGGATCGGCGTCTGCTTGCTGAAGCTTCCTAAAGAAGTGGAGTTCTTCTTTGACGATGTCTCGTATAGTCACGGTGAGAGTGAGCATGTGGCCATGGAATTCTCGGTTTGTCAGGGCGTCCTGAAGATCTGCTTTGGAGTAGTGGTTGGCTTCTGTCTGGAGCTCTCGAAGCCCAGCTATTGAAGCCTGAAGGGCTCCAAGTCGCGTGGGTCGGTCGTCGCTTCCATACTCGGCGTCGTCGTCCGGTTCGACGAGATGTTCCTCGATGCGTTCCAGGCACACCTTTGGAAGATCCAGAACTTAAATGCGAAGTTTGGTATTTATCCGGCATTTGCTTTCGCTGTTCCAGACACACAGATGGATAGAGATACACACACACACACACACACACACACACACACACATGCGCGCACGCGGACCTTTTTCTAAAATTGCCCTTTTTCGATTCAGGAGGGCTTCAATATATATATATATATATATATATATATTATTTTTCCGGTGAAATCTCGATATCGAAGTTTTGAGTGGAATACAATAATTCCTCTACCTAGTACTAGGTACATGGTGGAGAAAGTAAAAGGTTATTAATTGCAAATTCCGTACTTTAACGAGTTCAACGTCTTTTACTACAGTAAGTTTTTATTTAGATCCCAGGGTTTTAGCACAGGATAGAATAGGACTAGGTACGGGAGACCTAGCACTCGAAAGGGTTTTCCATTTATAAAAGAATCCTATGTAATACATTCACGTGACTTTCTCTCCCTCTATCGTTTATTAGTGGGTATCTTACTATTTTATACCTACTTCATTTTAATTCAAATAAACGTATGCACAATAGTTACAATACGTTTCTTTTTAGGTACAAAGGGAATAGCGATAGTCAAATGTTTAAGAACTGGACGCTATGCTGGCCTTAAAATTCCTACTGTTTCCATGGAATCGCGAGGAAGATCTGAATGTTGACAGGATTAAAAGAAAGGCTAAGTATTGAACAATTCGAGCCATTAATAACGGATATCTCGTAAATGGCTAATGCCACAAAAAAGTTATTTGAAGTAAACTGTGTGTTTTAAAGAGATCTACATTTCTTGTGCAGTACGTTTTCGTCTATCGCTTAACGTTTATCTATACAAGATTATACAAAATTCCTTCCGAATGAAGAGGACTCCAAAGGCTATTACCAGAAGATCAAGATGTACATTTATTTGTCACGTAAACATCTTTAACGTGTGATATTTTAATTAAAGTCGTCAGAGCCATTTTTTAGAAAATAAAAAAGTTCGAAAAATGTTCCATGTAAAGGGTAGTTTGAGGTAGGGAAAATGTCTTGAAAATCTTGTGTCGCTGTTTGGAAGGTACTTAACTTAAATATCAAGTTTGGTGTTGATCCGACTTTTCGTTTTTGAGTTATACTGTTCACACACACCAGTCGTCCTCCGTGGTGTAGTGGTTACCATGCTAGCCTCTAGTTCACAAGGTCGTGCGTTCAAACCTGGCGGAGGGCGATGGATTTTTTTCGGGCGTAAAAATTCTTAGCATGGCTTCCTTCGGATGGGAAGTAAAGCCGGTGGTCCCGTGTCGTAGATTTACGGCACGTAAAAGAACCTCAAGCTTGATAAAGAGGCCTCTGAGCAAAATTACCGGTCTTTCACGCCCAATAAAGAATGGACGCTAAGGACTACAGCAGTTAAAGAGCGTCCATAAATAAAATTCAATTAATTACACACAGACCTTTTTTCTATATCTTATTCAGGGGGCCTAAAAACATTTATTTCAGTGAAATCTCGACATAGAATTTTCGAGTGGAATACAATCCTTCGCGTAAGCAGTAGAGAAAGCAAAAAAGAGGCGTGGAGAGGTGTTATTGCTCATTCTGTCACTGTAACTTCGTTTAAAAACAACCGTTACTGCAATAATGAGCCTGCTTGCACTACATACGGGCGTAAGTGTTGTGACATTGCATTCAACGGCCGGATTTTAAATGGCACAATACACCAGGAAGGTTCCCCAGAACGGAAGTACTTCTAGCACAAGAGGGGATCCGAGACGTTTGCTCCCCTTTTCGTTCGTTTTTAATACTATCTCCGGAAATGCTTCCGGTTCAAGAAGCAACTGTCTTCCAGCGTTCTAAGGGGTTGCTTGGAAACAGCCAACTTTGGAATATGTCCTATCGATGGCTAATGATATTAACATTTGATGCAACAAAAGTTGTTACAATTTGTGCCACATAAAACACATCAATTGAGAAAAAGGTAGTAATTCAAAGAAAATTCTCATCACACTTTATCTTTTCTTTACTTCACATTATTTTCTTTTAAGAAAGCTCAACGTTCCTTAGAGCATTGAGAACTTGGTAAAACATCTGATGTGCAAAACTCACACGACTTTCTGAAATCACTGCGTATTCACATACATTGTTTATATATTTTATAATATTATTCTAATGAAAGGTGATTCTTACGTTATTCAACGATAAATGCTTGCCTAGAAATAACTTCGAATGAAGTCATATCGTCTTGGTTACATACAACATAAACAGCATACAGATATTTATATCATGAAACATAGCGAGCTCATGCAAACGAAAAGAATAAAGAAGAATCACAAACTTTCAAGATTTTCTGACAAATGACGCGCATTTGGAAACATGTACACATACGGCATAGAATGTTTGGAAATGAGCTAACCATATATAAAAGTAATCCATACATATTGTTTACTTTAGATTTTTCTGTAGTGTATGTATGTGGCTTATGGTTTTCCAAATATATAAAATTCAATCAGAATAAAATGCACTTCAAAAGTTATTAACAGAAAATACATTTTATATTTAAGTTCATTCATTTTAATCAGAATCATTAGAGGGTTTTCAGAAAATAAAAATAACAAAAATGTTCTGTGTAGACGGCTGTTTGATTGGGGAAATTCGAGAAAATCTTCGTAAATTATAGATGGAGGTAATGTGGCAGAGGGTCAGACTGAGAGAATGAAAGAGAATGCGAGAGTGAGAGGCTAGAATCTCCGGAGTTATCACAATAACGCCAGTTAGTTTAAAATAACGCTGCATTTTCGTTTATAACCACCAGGAGCTTAAAATTAGTGTGTTATCTCCAATAGCAAACCCGAAATACGTGCTAGCAAAAGTTATCCCTACATTTAGGTTGAAAAGCCGATTTGTGGGTGCTGCCATTGAAGATGAATAAAAAGATAAAATAATTTTAACGGTGTGGCACATAAAATGTAATGAAGAATCGAGGAACAATTTGAAAAGACGAGATAATTTTCTATTTCCGAGACTCTGTTATGCATTTCACACACATATATCGAACACTATTTTTTGAACGATCGTGTTTCATTGTTTGAATGATTTATGCATAAAGAACGATTTCTAATGAACTTATCTATAGTCACCTCGGATTTCCCGTAACGCAATGCTGCCAATTTAAGAAGTAGATATAATCAATAGGATAGTATAATTTAGGAGGATTTGACTGTCTCAAAGCGCGTTGTTTTAAAATAATAATATGGACAATAATAGAGGTATTTCAAGAAGAGTTTGAAGTCGGAGACGAGGATTATGAAGATACAGACGTTGAAGAGGCATGCCAAATTGGGTGCGCGTTATTGATTCCTGAAAAATCTCGAATCAGGTATGAAATGTTCAGAATAAAGGCAATTGAATCCCGCGGTCAGTTTTATACGTCAGTTGCGTCCCTGAACTTTTGGAACCATACGTCAGTTGCGTCTCTGGATTTTTGGAACCATACGTCAGTTGCGAACCTGGATTTGTTGGTTCATACGTCAGTTGCGTCTCTGGACTTTTGGAACCATACGTCAGTTGCGTCTCTGGATTTTTGGAACCATACGTCAGTTGCGTACCTGGATTTGTTGGTTCATACGTCAGTTGCATCTCTGGATTTTTGGGACCATACGTCAGTTGCGTCCCTGGATTTTTGGAACCATGCGTCAGTTGCGTCCCTGGATTTGTTGGTTCATACGTCAGTTGCGTCTCTGGACTTTTGGAACCATACGTCAGTTGCGTCTCTGGATTTTTGGAACCATACGTCAGTTGCGTCTCTGGATTTTTGGAACCATACGTCAGTTGCGTCTCTGGATTTTTGGAACCATACGTCAGTTGCGTCTCTGGACTTTTGGAACCATACGTCAGTTGCGTCTCTGGATTTTTGGAACCATACGTCAGTTGCGACCCTGGATTTGTTGGTTCATACATCAGTTGCGTCTCTGGATTTGTTGGTTCATACGTCAGTTGCGTCTCTGGATTTGTTGGTTCATACGTCAGTTGCGTCTCTGGACTTTTGGAACCATACGTCAGTTGCGTCTCTGGACTTTTGGAACCATACGTCAGTTGCGTCTCTGGACTTTTGGAACCATACGTCAGTTGCGTCTCTGGATTTTTGGAACCACACAGAGAGATGCCGACATCTGATAAAGTTCTTTTGATCTATGCCGGCAAGCTCCGCCCATATTATATCTACTGTTTAATCGCTTATATCTCCTGAATGACAAGAGATAGAACATTGGGATAAAAACTAATCAATTCTTTGGAATGCGCCGCGTCATTAGGACATTGTTGCAAGTTGACCGGGATGCCTGGGTTCGAATCCTACGAGTGATTACAAATTCATCTTCTAATAACTCAGAGACTAATTAAGATAAAGACGCCAAATAAACTTTATTACATTACTGTCATTAGGTAGTTTCTTGTGGATGTATATTTTGGTACCTGGTGTCCTGGGTTCGATCGTTAATTTTAAAAACTTTATTATCTCGGAAACTAAGAAAGCTAGAGGAATGGACCAAAGCATGATTGATAGCTGTTATAATGGGTAATTAATACTGTATATAATTTCCAATCAGTTGTCCCTAGTTCGAATCCCGATTTTTTAATGACTTCCTTAATTTTACTCTATACTCTAGAAAATATCAGTTACATTGATGCTGTAACTACATACAGCACCTTTAAGCATACCAAACTCATATTGTAAATTATTTTGTTCTTGGTGTTCTGGGTTCGAATACTGATTCGATGGAATTTAATTATAAATTTAATAACTCCTAAACCAATTAAGATAAAGACGCCAAATAAACTTTATTGCGTTTATGTTATTAGGTAGTATCTTGTAAATGTGTAATTAGATACCTGGCGTCCTGGGTTCGATCCTTAATTTTTAAATTTTCATTATCTCGGGAACTAAGTGAGGTAGAGGAGTGGACTAAAGCATGATTGATAGGTTCTGTACTGGGTGATTAATGCTGTATATAATTGCCAGTCAGTTGTGCTTGGTTCGATTCCCGATTTTTTAATGACTTTCTTAATTTTCCTCTGTACACTAGAATATATCACTTAGATCGATGATGTAACTGCATACAGCTTTGTTTAACATGTCAGACTAATATTATAAATTATTTTGATCCTGGTGTTCTGGGTTCGAATACCGATTCAATGAAATTTACTTGCAAAAATTAATAACTCGTAATTTAATTTAGATAAACATGTCAAGGTAAACGCAGAGTATCTAGTCCTTAAATATCGTTATCGTGACAAATATTACTTTAAAGTACTCAGATCGAATCCCGAAGGGTGATATCATATATCTTCAAGCTTATGGATCATATCAGGTTCGAGTAAAGATTAAATGGTAGATGCTGATATTGGGGAGCTAAAATACATTTATTAAAAGTATTACCGGGTTCGATTTAGAAGCTTAGAATCTGTGTAACTCTGGAAAAATTGCTTTTCTCATGATTGTAGTGAAATGTAATGGTCTTTCTGTGAGAAGATGGAAAGCAAGAATTGAAAAGGGAATAAAAACATGAAATAAGTAAGTAAATAAGGGGGAAAATCTTCTAGGTTTCCTTTTAGGCTTTTACTTTTAAGTATTGTGATAATACAGCTTGAATTAACCTTGGTACAATAGGTGGTGATGGTGATGGTGGGCTTGAATTTGAAATATATGTCTGAATGAGCGTGTGGGAATACTTCTCTTGCTGGTGTGACAGCATAAGCAGGTAGTTATGAGACGAGTTTAAACGTGTTTGATGCTGCCAGACATCCTGTCTCTGGGTGTGACGTCATAAACATCCTGTCTCTAGACTTGAGGTTATATGGGTGGGGGGTTAGTACACGTTGAGCGATCATATACAGGTGGTTATGGAGCGAGTTTATGATTGATCTAAAAGGTTCGTGCTCCCTCTATAAATATGGTGATCTAGGGCATTGGACTTCATTGTGCTAATTAGTCTTGAGGTGTTAACATCGTGTTCTCTCCAAGAATAATCAGCTTTCTAAAGTGGTGTCAAGGTGAAGAGGTCTACATTTCATTGATCAGTGATTAATACGTTATTACATCAAGAATAAAGATGAATAACTCAGCGTATAAGGATATTATTCCAAGCGCTACTGGATATGCATGCGGAAAATGTGGGAAGAAGTTCCTCCGAGGTTATGACAAGAGAAGACACGAGATGAGCTGCAAGAAGCTCTTCAAATGTAAACATTGTAATGTAACCTTCAAAGATTGTTATAAGGGACAGCGACACGAAGATATATGTGAAATAAGCAGCCCTCAGAAGAAAAGAAGATTGGAGCCAACTAAACATCAGTTGCTGTCAACAATGGAGGACTGCGATATGAAAGAATACGAAACTTCATTCGAAGGACGATTGAAATCGTATTTTATACGATGCGAATCAGCTAAGGACCTAAATATGTATCTGCAAGAGGCAAAACAACGTATAATCCATGCTGTGCATAAAGAGCTTAGCATTCATAAGAGTGTTAAAATTAATCTGCTGGCTGAGTGTCGATTTGTTAACAGTATTGGAGAAACCTGTGACAAAACATTTAAAACACGGAATCAAACTGTTTTCCTGGAAACTGATCTGGACTCAACGATGGAAGTGAAATTCAAGAAATTGGTGACTGAAATGGAGGAGTCTCAGCTTAAGGGTAGCAGCTGGGCTTTGCTTGCTGTGGAAGGAGTTCGACTTCGTATCAACAAGTACAACCCGTTACGAGGAAGTAGCTACATACCACTACCGTCAGCTGTTGAAGCAAGGAAAGCATGTATAAACATCCAGAACTTTAGCGACGAGAAATGTTTCATGTACTCTATACTGGCCAAATTCGTGAGCATCAAGCCTCAACGCGTCAGCAAATACAAACAACTTCAAGATAAGTACGACTTCAGCTGTGTTTCCTACCCTACTCCACTTTCTCAAATACCTAAATTTGAGAAGTTTAACAAGATATCCATTAACGTTTTCGGGCTGGATGAGAAGCATGAAGTGTATCCAATAAAGGTTGCTGACATTGAACTACCTGAACATCGCGACCTGCTACTATTGAATGACAGCAGTGGAAAACATCACTACGTGTATATAAAGAATTTTGAGAAACTCGTTCGACGCCAGAAAACTAACCATAATGGACGGGTTTATACTTGTAAGCGCTGCTTTACACATTTTGATGATCGATATGGACGAAGTGGACAGGAAAAACTGCAAGAACATGTAGCCTTCTGTATTCAACATGGTGTTGCGAGGGTAGTTATGCCTACCAAGGAGAAATCAATTGTTCAGTTTAAAAATGTTGAGAGGATGCTGAAAGTACCTTATGTCATCTATGCTGATTTTGAGAGTATTCTCACTCCATGCCAAACGTGTATACCCAATCCTGAAACTTCCTATACAACCCCTTATCAAGAGCACACACCAATGAGCTTCTGTGTTTACGTGAAGCCTACATCCAGTGTTGAACATCTCGAAACTGGTCTTCCTAAGCAACCCTATGTGTATCGTGGTGCTGATGCTGCTCAGAAGTTTATGCTGTACCTTACATCTCTTGCAGAAATGATTGGTAATATATACAAATCTGCTAAGCCTCTGAAACTTACGGATCAACAGCAAAAGGATTTTGAGTCTTCTTCAGCATGCTACTTGTGTGGAAAACCCTTTACAGAAGAGAACTATAAAGTACGCGACCATGATCACATCAGCGGTGAATATCGTGGAAGTCTTCATAATGAATGTAATTTAGCCTGTAAAACACCTAAATATATACCAGTCTTCATGCATAACCTTAGCGGATATGACTCGCATTTCATTGTAAAGGAGCTGGGGTGCACAAGTGAACGTGTGGAGGTAATTCCTAACTCTGAAGAAAGCTATATCTCATTCACCAAGTATGTAGGAGATATAAAGCTTCGATTTGTGGATAGCTTCCGATTCCTCAGTACAAGCTTGGATAAGTTGGTAAAAAATCTAACCTCGTATCCTGAAACGCTAAAGTACTTTGGAGAAGACAAATTGAAGTTGATGACCCGTAAGGGTGTATTTCCATATGATTTTGTTACGTCATGGGATGTCCTGAACGAGACCTGCTTGCCTCCTAAGGACTCCTTCTACAATAGATTAAATGAAGAAGAAATTACTGATACTGGCTACGATCATGCTAGAAATGTATGGGAGCTGTTCAATGTGAGAAACCTGGGAGAGTACAGCGATCTCTACTTAACTTCGGATGTACTTCTTCTAGCTGATGTCTTTGAGACGTTCAGAGAGCAAACCCTTAAAACACACAAAGTTGATCCTGCCCATTATTTTACCTCTCCAGGTCTTACATGGGACGCCATGTTACTGTATACTGGAATTAAGTTAGAGCTGTTACAAGATTATGATCAACTACTCATGGTGGAATCAGGTATAAGAGGAGGTTTATGCCAAGTTTCTCATCGGTATGCTGAGGCTAATAACACTTATATGGAGAAGTTTGATCCGTCGAGACCAACCCAATTTATCACATACGTGGACGCTAATAACCAATATGGGTGGGCAATGTGTCACGCTCTTCCTTTTGCTGGATTTCAGTGGGTGTCACCTGAAGAAATCAACTTAGAAACACTACAAGAAGATGATCCTCATGGGTACATATTAGAAGTTGACATCGAGTATCCTGCTGAACTTCACGATCTACACAACGATCTACCTTTCCTGCCAGAGTGTATGAAACCATTGGAATCATCTACAAAGAAACTGATACCTCATCTTGGACCTCTAAAGAAGTATGTAGTGCATTACATGGCTTTGAAGCAAGTTCTTAGTCATGGACTACGACTAACAAAAATCCATCGTGTGCTACAATTCCGACAGTCTCAGTGGTTGAAACCTTATGTGGAATTTAACAACAGGCTACGACAACAAGCTGCAAATGATTTCGAGAAGGATCTCTACAAGCTCTTTAACAACGCTATGTTTGGAAAAACTATGGAGAACCTGCGTAACCGCATGGATATACGACTGGTGACCAATGAAAAAACTCTAGAGAAGCTGATCGCCAAGCCTACGTTTATCGACAGGACGATATATGCTGATAATCTAGCTGCTGTACATATGGCCTCTCGTCAGATTGTATTCAACAAGCCTATATACATTGGTATGAGTGTGTTGGACATCTCCAAGACATTAATGTATAACTATCATTACGACGTTTTGTTGCCGTATTATGGAGCTAAAAACCTGAAGCTTATGTATATGGACACTGATTCGTTCATTCATCGTGTAACAACTGAAGATGTGTACCAGGACAAGCTACGTTTTCTTGAACATCTCGATACAGCTGATTACCCTGCCAACCATATATGTTACTCTACTCAGAACAAAAAGGTATTGGGAAAATTTAAAGATGAGGCTAATAGCAAAATCATCCTACGCTTTGTTGGACTACGTCCTAAGATGTATGCCTTAGATATTCAAGGGTCAATGATAAAAAAGATTAAAGGTATAAAACGTAGCGCTATTAAGCAGTACATTTCGTTTGACAGCTATACAGACTGTCTTAAAACCTGTGAAATCATCAGAACACCTATGAATCTGATCGTATCACGAAAGCATGCTCTTGCTACAGTGCAAGTGAATAAAATTGCATTGACTCCGTTTGATGATAAAAGAATTATTGCTGAGGATGGGATAACGACATATGCGTATGGACATTACGCCATTACAAACAGTGCTTAAAAGAATGTAAGTTAAAGATAAAGATTTTATCGTGAGTCTACAATCTTAAAAAAGAAGGTTATCTGTGTGCTGTATATGCAGATAGCTGACGCCTGATGAAGAAAGAAGAAGATGGAAGGGAAGGTGGTAACCCTGCCATTAGGAGCAATCCTAGTGCTAGTCTCAAGCCTAGATAAAAGGGGAGAGACATCTACACCTAACTAAAATAAAGGTATGTTGACGTAAAGCTTTTCAATTTGTGAACCAATATGCAGTTTATCCCTCTCCGCATCGCACAATAACTGTTTAACATATAATAAGTTTGTAAGATTTAGAAAAAAGTATATAAATTGTTGTAACGTTGGATGAGAAATGTTTTATAATTTAATTACTCTCTATATTACCATGAGTACCTGTGATACTGGTTGAATTGCCCGTTAAATGACTTAAATACCTGTGATACTACTCGAATCAAGTGAAATTACATTAAATAGCTCTGATACGAAACCCTGATCATTGAATCTAGCCTCCTGTGATACTAGCTGAGTTACTCTAAACACCTATGATGCTTGAATCGCCCAAATACCTAGACACTATCTGAATTACCTGTTAAAATGACACAAATACCATTGATACAACCTGAATCACCTGCACTTACCTTAAATAGCTGTGATACAAATCTCTGATCAAAATTATCACGAGCATCTGTGAAACTATGCTGATTACCCAAATACTTACGATATTATCTGAACTATCTGTAAAATACGAAACTAGGCTATAACCAACCCCTGGAACCTACCCTCCTGTAATGCTTGCTTAATTACTCTAAACACCTATGTTACTTGAATTATCCTAAATACCTACGATACCCTCTGAATTACCTGTGAAATATGAAACTATGCTATACCCAACCCTGAAATCTAACCTCCTGTGATACTAGCTGAATTAGCCTAAATACCTACGATACTAGCTGAATTAGCTGTGAAATCATGCATAGCTATGATGTAGTTAGCCTCTGGAATCTAGCCTCCTGTGATACTAGCTGAATTAGCTTAAATGCTCAAGATACTAGCTGAATTGGCTGTGAAAATGATTTAAATACCTGTGATACTACCCGAATCATGTGAAATTACCTTAACTAGCTCTGATACGAATTCCTGCTCTAAATTAGCACGAGCACCCGTGATACTACCTGAATTACCTGTGAAATATGAAACTATGCTATACCCAACCCTAGAATCTATCTTCTTGTGATACTAGCTGAATTAGCCTAAATACCTACGATACTAGCTGAATTATCTGTGAAATCATGCAGAGCCATGATGCAGTTAGCATCTGGAATCTATCCTGTGTTATTAGACGAATTAGCCTAAATACATACGATACTAGCTGAATTACCTGTGAAATCATGCACTGCTATGATCCAGTCAGCCTCTTGCAATACTACCTGAATTACTTACCTGTTAGTGTTAGTGGGTTAGCTTTTCCCGTTGCAGGTCATCTTTTTCCCTTTATGGCTCACCTTTTTCCCTTTGCTGGTCACATTTTCCCCTTTGCTGGTGACATTTTTCCCTTTACTGGTCACGTTTTTCCCTTTGCTAGTCAACTTTTTCCCTTTGTAGGCCTCCTTTTTCCCTGAGCAGTCACCTTTTTCCCCTGAACGAGTCACCTTTTCCCTGAATAGGTTACGTGATGGGCATGTCTAGAACATTGACATGAAACAGTTTTCCACTAAGTTCACGTCTAAAGTCGCTTTCAAGTCTAGCACCTCCTATTCCCTATCTCTCCTGTATATAAGTCCATATTGCTACTCCTTTAGTATCTGTCTAGCCTAACACCTCTCCTCCTGTTCCTATACCTCTCATATAAACCATACTCTACTCCTCGACTTCTGCCTAGCCTAACTCCTCTCCTCGTTTCCCTGTACCTCTCATATAAACCATACTCTACTCCTCGACCTCTGTCTAGCCTAACACCTCTCCGCGTTTTCCTATACTTCCCATACATATAAACGCATACTCTACTCTCAACCTCTGTCTAGCCTAACACCACTCCCCTGATCCTCTACCTCTCATAAAGAGTATTCCCTCCTGCCCCCCTCTAGCTGAGTATCACTCCTTGGTTTCCTATCTAACCTAACTTTAACACCTGTCTATCCTAGCATAGGATCTCTCACCGTTTTCTCGTCTCTCCTTATAAACACATACTCAATTCTCCTAACCTAATACCTCTCCTCGTTTTCCTATACTTCTGATATAAACCATACTCTACTCCTCGACTTCTGTCTAGCCTAACACCTTTCCTCGTTTTCCTATATCTCTCATATAAACCGTGCACTACGTTTCAAGCCCTGTCTAGTCTAACACCTCTCATCGTTATCCTATACCGCTCATATAAACCATACATTACTCAGCCTCTGTCTAGCCTAACACCTCCCCTCGTTTTCCATACCTCTCATATAACCTATACTCTACTCCTCAACCTCTGTCTAGCCTAGCACCCTCTTCCTGTTCCTATACTTCTCAAACATATAAACGCATACTCTACTCTCAACCTCTGTCTAGCCTAACACCACTCCCCGTATCCTCTACCTCTCATAAAGCGCATTCCTCTCCTGTCCCCTGTCTAGCTGAGTATCTCTTTGGTTTCCTATCTAACCTAACTTTAACATCTGTGTATCCTAACATAGGATCTCTCTCCGTTTTCTCGTCTCTCCTTATAAACGCATACTTAAACCCTCCTACCCTAACACCTCTCTACTATTTCTTCCATATAAACGTATTTCCCTCCTTCAACCCTCTTTAGCATAGTATCGGTCGTCGTATTCCCTATCTCTCCCATATAAACGCATTTTCCTCCTTGAACCACCCCATCCAGCCTCGTTTTCCCTATCCTTTCCCATATAAACGCAAAAAAGTGGCCCAGCTCTCTCCTATATATCCTATTCGGGACTCATGTTTTTCCATTTTGAACATTGTTCTGGTACATTTGTTTTGGAGCTTCCTTTTCGTTGCTGGCTGTTTAAATGGCAGAGCTCTGTTAGTACCTGCGTAGTTTTAAGTATGTTTCGCTTTGTATTTCTTTCAAAACTTCTATAAAATTGTGAATGTTGAGATGAGCAGTAAAGCAGACTATAAAGTTAAATCATGAATTATTATTTATATTATTTATATATTATTATATATTATTTATATATTATTTATTAGTGTTTGTAAATCATTTCATTTTTAACATTTAACTTTAGAAACACAAGATTTCATGCATCACGCCCAACGTGAAATATTGTTCTGCAGATCCTTGCGATGTATAAATTTGCAACCATCGATCACAAATAAAGGCTTCCCCTTCTCACTTGTCATCGACTCCATGACTCGCACAACTCAAAATGAGAACCAATATGTATGTTCAGTTTGATCTTTACGCTATATACGACACCAAAAAGTGTTCTAAATAGTGTTTGGTTGTGTCTCATCGAAGAACCTACCTAAGAAGGTAGCTATGACGCAACTGACATATATTTTAAAAAACTCAGACGCAATTGATGTGCTGATTTTTCGAAACATGTTTACATGGACGCAACTGGCATAGCCCCAACTGTTCATTCACCTTTAATTGCAGTTAATTAGTTTTTACTGATGTATGAAATAACGTAAGTTATTCTGTTGGAAGTGTGACATTCACCGTAATGTGTTATTACTGATTATTAAAAATATATAAATTAAGGCTTCAAGAATATTTTAGTTCCTGCCCTAGTGTATATTATATGATATAGCAGCCGCCAAATTTATGTTGGTAGATATGGATTTCCTTGGAAACGGACTCATTGTTGGAATTCTAGATTTCCTTCTGGATAAACATTATCGAAAAGACGTAGAAAATAACACCATCGTGCAAAACTGCTAAAATAGTGGTATGATATTTTCAAGCACTTCAAAAACGTATCAAATATAATTTACGAGAGGAATCTTCACCATAAATATTAACGCTTACAACTGTGATTTAGCCTAGTGCACTTGTGCAACAAAACCTGAGTCCAGCCATTCATTCACAGTCCCCAGTCACGTAGAACTTCGTCGCTCACAAAAAACTCGTTTCCCCATCAACCGTGGGAACAGGTAGTGAAGTAGTCAATGGGGATAAGGTCGGTTATAGTAACATATGGAGGGATGCTCTCCCCAGTCCTGCAATGCAGTGGCACACTGAACCTGCACTTGATTGAGGTTTTGCTTCGTGCAATAATCCAGTAGTTGGTGACGGCAACACTGCCTTTATCGTTTATTTGTCAGGTAGAGGAAGTACTGCATTTCATCCAAAACTTCACTGTTTAAATTTCACATAGAATCTATTCTAAATGCTATCAGACAGCAGAGCAATTCAATTTGTAAATCGCATAATTGCAAAACATTTTAGTTGCATAGATTGGCAGCTGGTCCTCTTCTATCGGCGTAACCGGGGGGGGGGAGGTTGGGGCCACAGGTGGCATACTCCCTCCCCAATAACATTTTTTAAATTTATTTATTTTAAGTCGCTTTGACAGCTTGGTCGTATCGCGACTATAAATATATAAAACAATTCGGTTCATTATTTTACAAAACAAAAATTTAACACAGACTTAAACAAAGGATTGTCCCCCAATAACAATTTATATTGAGTTACTTTGTGTAAAATCATAATATTGCATTTTATATACGTTTTAGCTAGAATATATGTGCATTATGTACTTTTTATCACATTTATCCTATAATGACAAGGTGATCGGGTGTACTGACTAGTATGTGTTTATATTTCCCTATCAGCAACCTGGGAGTGACGTAAAGATCGTCGCCATTGTTTGCCATGTAAACTGTATTCACTCTTTAGTTTGATCCACGCCAAAACAAAGCCCAGTGACCAGTGCACCGTTATAAAGTATCCTTCCGCCATTCGCATCAGAAACAGACATACTTTCATGACCATGTGGCGAATACACGCGATACATAATGTAAAAAGAACAAAGCCCTTTTTCTGACAACTTAAACGGTGACTCGCATATTCTGTTAGGGTTTAAAGAAGATAAGATTGATAGTTACATCAAAATAAACGTCTGCACATATAATAGTTAATTTTAATTCTAAAAGAAACGAGTGAAGAGGAAAGTAACAGGTATGCGATAACCTACATTTGTTCGGTTCGCGGCACTTGAACAACTGTTGACGGCTCAAAAAAAAAAAAAAAAAAAAAAAAGCCCACTATTACGCGAATTGCATTCTACACAAAATCGTCACATTCTTGCATCGCACATTTCATACACTTTTTTTTCTGGGTGTAACCACTTTTCCCGTTTCAGATTTTTCTTTACGAACACTGTTTATACTTGTACTCGAAACAACGGTAAACTCAGAAGTTAATTTCACTACTTCTTTCACGGGAAGTGTTTGGATATTATCCGTAACTTATAATAAACATTCAACACTGTTTTTTTTCCGTTTTTTTTAACCACCAGTCAATGGTTTGCCCGCTTATGCTTTACTCAAGTCGACGAAGATGCAAAAGCAAATTTGCCGACCGCCATAATAATAAATAGAAAGTGCTGATTTCTGGCTGTAGACAATATTCAGCGCATACCCAGATTCCAGGTGGCATACGAATTGCATGTTGGGACTTCTAGCTCTGTTGAACTGCATAACTCAGCGTTTATTAAACTCTTAGGTGTTTGTATAGAATATTATACCGTTTAAGGATAAATTCATTCTAAAATTTAGATCATTAGCATGGAACTACCTTCCTGCGCGCATTGCTACTGTATTGTACCGCGGTACATTAGTCACGTGGGTTTAATTTGGCGCGGATCAACCTAAGAGTGAACATACAGTAGTAATAATTTTATTTTAACGCGTTCTGGAGCGCCAGTGTCGTAGTGGAGGTAAGTGGGTTGCTGAACAAGACAAGTGTTAGCGTTTATAATATCATGGCTAGCATAATTACAATGAATTACAACTTATTGTACATCGCCTTGCTTTTTGGCAGTCTCAACGGAATAAACAGACGACTTAAAACCACATATTGTTTTACTCATAATATTTATGAGTAAGACGAAGCACACAGAAAAATAAAAATAAAGTTTGGCTTGTCATGTAACCTATATAAAAAAGAAAGTCTTGCGATTGTTACACGCCAAAGATTTTGTATTTACATCCTCTAGCTGGTACACATAGGTAGAGTTGGTATTGTATTCCACCCAAAAATTCGATAGCAAGATTTCACCGGAAGTACATGTTTTGAGGCACCCTGAATCACAAAAAAGCATTTTTAGAAAAAAAAGGTCTGTTGCGTGTCTTTGTCTGTGAGCAACATAACTAAAAGGCGAATAGTCGGATAAACACCAAACTTGGTATTTAGGTTCAGTACCTTCCAAAGATGCGATACGAAGATTTTCAAGAAAATCTCCACCTAAAACTACCTTTTACGCGAAAGATTTCTGGAAATATTTTATTTTTTAAAACATGCCTATAACGATTTTGATTAAAATACCATATATTAATGACATTTACATGATAAATAAAATGTATATCTTGAATTTTCTAGTAATATCCTTTGAAGTCCTCTTCATTTGGAAGGAATTTTGTATACTCTTGTACAACCAGTAAACATTAAGCGATAGACGAAAACGTAAGTACTACACAAAAACTGTAGATCTCTTTAAAATATACAATTCTTTCAAACATATTTGGCATAAGCCATTTTCGAGATATTCGTTATTAATAGTTCAACTTTTTTTTTTCTTTTTAGTTCCATTTATACCTCACCTTTAACTGCATTGGTCTTATCGGCGGCCTTTCCTTTGGAACTTATTGCCTATTGGCAATGGTGTTAACTCGTGTAACTCTCGTCGTTGGGTTTCTTGAACTTTTGGTTTTTAATCATTAGATCATTTAGACCCTGGGGAGGATAAGGAATAATCTTGGCTAGAGAAAAATTCCCACCCCCAGCACAACAGGCAGGTGGTCTACCGACTGAGCTATGGGGCCATCTAAATGGATGTTTTTTAATTTCCATTTATACCTCGCCTTTAACTACATTGGTCTTATCGGTGGCCTTTCCTTTGGAACTTATTGCCTTCTGGCAATGTTGTTAACTCGTGTAACTCTTGTCGTTGGGTTTCTTGCACTGTAGGTATTTTAATCATTAGATTACACACGTACATTCATACTTGCAGACTCTGGGCAGGATAGGGAATAATCTTGGCTAGATAAAAATTCCCACCCTCCAGCCGGGGATCGAACTCGGGAGCCCTAGCACAACAGGCAGGTGCTGTATCGACTGAGCTACGGGGCCAGCCACAGTTGGAATTGTTCTCATTCTTTAAAATCCTTTTAACATTCAGTTGTTTCTCGCCATTGCATGGAAACAATATGGAGTTTTAAGGCCGGGTTATAGAGTCCAGTTCTTAAACATTTGACTATCGCTGTTCCCTTTACATCTATAACGAAGTGTTTAATGCAGCTATTTCTGCAAAGTTGTCTGGATTAAATGAAGTAGATATAAAAATAAGCGTTAGAAAGAATAGTTTGTGTACCCACTAATAAGCAATAGAGGGTAGAGAAAGTGATATAAATGTAACACATCAGCTTTTTTCATTAAAGAAGTTGCTTAAAATATATGGAAGAAATCGGAATAATCGAACTAAATATGTTTAACATGGTTATTATAAAACATTTAAAACAATATTTTATTTTCATGAAATAAAATACTCAACGTCTATTAAAGTATGTCAATAGTACCTACATTGTTATCAGACATATGAAGTGGACTTTTATTTTGGTGTCATAATTGCTAGGAGCAACGAGTGGATAAACTCCCAAAACCCACTCTTGCTGTGGCAACCAGTTGGTTAAAAATTGAATAACATTGTATGTGTCTGGCCAGTAATTTATTAGCAATCAATGTTCTCATGTACGTTTAAAAGTTGACTTTAATATCGAGTATTTACTTCATAACATAACTGGTAGTTTTGGTAGTTTTCGCTACATTAAAGAAGTATGCTTGTAAAATATCTTCATTTACAACCGAACAACATTCTTCTCATTTCTGCATTCAATTCTTAAAACAGTCGTAGTGCCCTCTCATAAATATGTTTTAACTTCTCCAACTGAGATACCATGGCAATATACCGGCACGACGTTAGTTGTTGGATAGAGCGACCAGACGAAAACCGGAAGATCCGTGGTTCAAATATTGGCTAGGACATTTAGTTTTTCAGTCAGATTCCACCTTTCCAACCTTGTCGTACACGCGGCTTGTGTAAAAGAACAATTAATTACCATATTCCTACAAAAGCTTATTTTTCTCGAGATAAACCTTTGCAGACATAGTTTCATTACAAATTTATTTGTAGTTAACAGAGGAAACCGAATCGACAGTGCTGAAATGCGATTGACTATATACTGGCCTTAAAATTCCATACTTTTTCCATGATATCGCGACAGCATTTTAAAAAATTGACAAAGGTATTGAACAATTAGAACCAATAAGAACAGATATTTTCGGAAATGGCTGATGCCCCAAAAAGTTATCGAAACAAATTGTATGTTTTACAGAATTTACATTTTTGTATACTACGCTTTTGTCTATATGTTAATATTTACCAGTTGTACAAAACATACAGAAATCCTTCCGAATGAGGAGGAATTCACAGGCTATGCTCAAAAAATTCAATATATAGATTTTATTCGTCATGTAAATGTCTTAAATATGTGGTATTTTATTAAAAAGCTTGGAATCATTTTTGAAAAATGACAAATTTGGAAAAAATTTCCATGTAAAGGTTAGTTTGTAGTGGAGTGATTTTTCTTGAAAATTTTCCTCTCGCATCCTTGGAATACACTAAATAACAAGTTTGGTATTTATCGTACATTTTGTCTTAGGGTTACCTATGCTGTTCACAGACGCACGCACAGGCTGTTTTCTAAAAATGCGATAGAGGGTAGAGAATGTGAATGTAACACATCGAACTTTTTATTATTCAAGGGCCTCAAAACATGTATTTTCGGTGAAGCCAGAATATCGAATTTTTTAGTCGGATACAATACTTTCTCTTGGATTGGATTGTAAAGCGCAGGGAATTCGGCAACGATCCAGGAATGAGGATATTGTACCGACGCCACTAGGTGGTGTCCCCGGGAGGTAGGGAGACACCGGGCGGCCGGAACCAGGAATGACGGCACAGCAGTGACAGGGTCCCTAAAGATTCCAGATATAGACGCCCCGGCAATCAGACAGACAGAGCGGGGATCCTGCCCCGTGTAGGGTCCAACGACCCCGAGGGGGAGGTCCTTATGCCCCCGCAACCAGGTAAGGCCAAG
Organism: Deroplatys truncata; assembly: GCA_030765065.1. NCBI lineage: Eukaryota > Metazoa > Arthropoda > Insecta > Mantodea > Mantidae > Deroplatys > Deroplatys truncata. Next base: position 73,753,165 of record CM060975.1, on the reverse strand, counting down.
GAACGGAGAGAGTTCACAGAAAGCATCCTTATCCCCTGTCACGCTGCACCGAAACACCATCGCCGACACGTCCAATCCTGTAACAGACGGGGTGAAGGATGAATGAATGGAACGAAATGGAGGGACAGGAAATTCGGGGGATTAAAGAAGCCACTCCAGCATTCGCTTGACGACCCGGGAAAACCCCAAGAAAATCCACGGGTCAGAGCGGGTGACGCCGGGATCTCCCGAATGCGGGCCACAGACGTTACCGTCTGAGCCATCCCGTTCGGTATACTTCCTCTTAGCTACATAGGCAGGTAACAGAGAAGGTAAAAATGTACAAAATACATTGTGGCATAAAGAGGTCCACAATGTTGATGAGGTCCTTCCTAATATGGAGTTTCCCCACCACTTTCAATGTTTTATTTAGTAAAAACTCAAAATATTACTCTTAGTGTAATTTTAATATTCTAAACAAACATGTTTAATCGTTTGCATGAGGCAGTATTGTGGACCTGTTAAGGCACTTCCCAACCATTCGCTTGAGCAGAGAGGGCGGCGTTGTCATTTTTAGGCTTGATCGGAAGAGACCGGTTTGGCGCGCAATCTCATTCTGTTTCTCACTAGTCAAATAATGTTTCACAAGGTTATTTCCTGCTTCGCGTGCTAACCATCCAAAATCATCCATGCAAACCGCAATTGCGTGAGGTCCATTTCCGGCGCACATTTCTTTAAAAAAAAACAGTGTCCTTTATTCTCGAAAATTTGCTGACACATAAACCGACTAAAGAGCACATGTGCGGTGGTAACAGGTGATTTACAACTTAAGTCCGAGGAATTTGGATAAACCATCTAACGTACTGAATTCAAATCACCTCCTCTAGCCGCTTTGATTAATTTTTTTATCTACTTCATGCTAAACCTTTGCAGAAACAATTTCATTTCACATTTCGTTGTAGTTGTAAGGGGGATAGAGAAAAACGAATCGATAGTCACATGTTTAAAAGCTAGTCGGTATATGCTGTCCTTGAAACTGCACACTCTTTACATTATACTGAGAGAAACAACTGAATAGCGACGGCATTGGAGAAAATGAAAAGTATTGAAAAATTCAAACCAATAATAAGTATTAACCCGAAAATGGCTGATGCAGAAAAAGTTATTAGAAATACATCGCGTGTTTAAAGAGCTCTACAGTTTTTAAGCACTACGATCTTGTCTATTTCTTATGGTTTACTCGTTATACAAAAACTATACAAAACTCCTTCCGAATGAAAAGGACTTCACAGGCTATTCCCAGAAAATTCAAAATATACATTTTATTTTCATATAAGTATCTTAAATATATGGTATTTTAATCAAAATCGTTAGAGCCAGTTTAGAGAAAATAAAAAATAAGGAAACATTTTCCATGTAAAGGGTAGTTTGGGGTGGGGAGACTTGTTGAAAATCTTCGTGTTGCATTTTTGGAAGACACTGAACTTAAAAATCAAGTTGGTAGTTATCGGGCTTTTGGTTTTTGAGTTATGCTGTTTACACACACACACACACACGCGCGCGCGCGGAGCTTTTTCTAAAAAAAATTTCTTTGGGATTCAGGAGGCCTCAAAACATGCATTTCTACTGAATCCCTACTTTGAAATTTTGGGTGGAATGCAATGCTTCCTCTACTTTCAGTAACTATGTAGTAGAGAAAACAAAAACTGCGTTTTAATTTTGTAAGTTACAAAATTAAATTATTCTTCCATCATAGCTTTAAAGGTTTTAAAGCCCAAGAAGGATATTTTTAAAGGCTCGGTCAACTATTTTTCAGTGTTTTGCTTAATGTAAAATGTACCTTAGTAACATTTTTGCACAAGGAGGCTATACATTTTGGGCAGCCTAAAAAGAAAGTGCAAAACACTGTTGTATTCTGATTTTTATGTATAGTTATCATTCTTTTAATAAACCGATAAAAAGGAAAGGAACTTCTTGAGGAAAACTATTCACCGGATATCACAATCTATGATAACCTCTGTGTACACCACCTAAGGACTGTTTTTGCGAATTGTCAGGTCAGTCACATAATTCTAATGTTGATATCGATTGACAGTTAAAATAACTAAATATTTCGGACTATATTACTGGTATTTGCCACAGCTGTTTATTTTAAACATGTTAGCACGCATACTGAAATTTCGTAATTGTAGATTAAATTTGAATTTGAAAATGACGAGTTAGGTCACCTTAAATGGGTTTTGGACTCACTGGCACACAACAAAATGCTCAATTCTGCCGCTGTATCAGTAAAGCTTCAGGTGAAAACTGAACTCTTGGCATTAACAAACTTTCCTTTTGAATTCCTAGGTTAATTTTTCCCCTGAAATCGGAGGAATCATTTGCAGATCGTCCGCCAAGAAACTCATACATCCATATACGTTTGTGGATTAATAATTGATTTCAAGACTATTAGCCTAACATGCTCTACTTCTTTGCTTTCATTAAATCCAAAAGCACAAATTTAAGCTGGCAAGGGTCACTATTCTCAGGTCATATGATCGATGCTGAGTTACTCCTTTTTATTGTTTTTTTTCTTCTATTCCATCTTTACTAAGGTCTGGTGCAGAATTTCCTGGGAACGAGAGCGGAAATGAGAATCAGAAGGGGATCGGAAAGTTGTAATTCCAACCTCAATTTAATAATTGAATTAATTTGTTTCTAAGTTTATTCTCAATAAATGAAATGGAAAGAAATGAAAATGAAATTGAGTTTTATTTATGGACGCTCTTTAACTGCCATGGTTCTTAGCCTTCCATTCTAAATTGGGCGTGAAAGACCAGAAATTTTGCTCAGAGACCTCTTTATCAGGCTTGAGGATCTTTTACGTGCCGTAAATCTACGAAACGGGACCACTGGCTTTACTTCTCTTCCGAAGAAAGCCATGCTAAGGATTTGAACCCGCGACCTCGGAACTAGATGCTAGCACGGTACCACTAGTCCACGGAGGACGACTAAATGGAAAGGAAACTAGAACAAGAAGAAAAGGCGAAAGGTCTGAGTGTTCAAAACTTTTAATTCACAACGAACTAAAGATGGAAACGGAAAATTTGAATATCATTTATTTAGAACCTGTTTAAAAGAAATCGTTACATTTGTGATTCTTAAACTAAACGAAATTATCAGTAGCACATGCAGGAGCCGAGAAACATCCCGGATTTACTTTTTCAAGGTTGTAACTAAAGATCTAGCACGATCTATCCATCTAAGGATCTATAATCTACAATGAAGAAAAATACGCACAATAGGCGTAGAGTAATGCTATGATCGGTAACGGACATGTGAAACATGAAAAAGAAACTTTCACGTTTATGTTCTCGGAAAGCTTCCGTTGACATGCATGCCCACATTTGCAAACGAGTGTTTTAACTTTTTTCCCGTTCTGGTTCTCGTTTCCGTTCCCGGGAAATTGTGCTTCGAGTTTAAAATATTAACTTTCTCTTAATATCACCAATGCTTTTAAGCGGATGTCTTTAGTAATACACGTAATGATTTGTGTAATTGATGCAAAGAAAATGTGCATGAAAACACCTACATTATTCAACATATTAAGAACTGGTATACCTCCATTTCTCTTTCTTCTTTCTTTCTTTCTTTCTTTGATTCGTTTATTGTAGATGTTACCGCTGCATCAATTTGAGAACATGGCAAAAATGTCTTCATTCTTTTCTTCCATCCATCCATCCATTCCTTCCTTGAGTCTCAGGAATAGGCAACTTGCGTGACACCACAGAGTAGCACGTAAGAGTACAAAAATGGAAATAGAGGGTAAATGGCGGAGCGAGTATAAATTTCATCACGAACCATCTTTTCACCACTCTGGGAATCAGACATGTCCAGAAAAGTCTATTTAAACCTTACATTAAGCTCTGTCTCAGGTGATGTAATTTTCTATTCTCATCCGTCTGCAGATTTTTCATCAATGGAAACATTCGCTCAACCGCAGAAATCTTACAAGGGCAGAAAACATTTCACAATTTAAAGTAAACTAGGACACTTCGAACCACTTTTCCAAATAAGTCGAACTTTTTTAAACGTGTTTAAACGTTGGTGACTTGGAATGCAAACAGCTCAAGCTGACTTCAGATTATCTCGCAATTTAAATTGTCATACAAAATACTTTCTATTTAAAACTTAGTACCTAATCCGAAAAAGTCTGGATATTTCAGCACTATATGAGCATGTGAATGGTGATGGCAGTAACAAAACCTGGATAGCCTAGGCGAAATAAACCAAAGCAAACCAAACTGTGCATAACTATACCTTTTATGTCCTAAGGTAATAAGTATCACAAGAGGATCTAAGATTATCCAAATAAATATTTGCGAGTTCGTAGCAGGAAAGGGCTTATCTAAGTAAGCTCAAAAACTCCAGTGATATTTACTACGACAATTTCAAGAATAAAAATCTGATGTGTTACACTCACGTGGCTTTCTCTACTCTTGTACAAACTATTTTTACAAACGCTTATTCTCCATCTACTTCATGTTAATCGAGATAAACGTTTGCAGACTCTATCTTATTGCAAATTTTCTTGTAGATGTAAGGGGAATATATATTTACAAGGGCAATATAGAAATACAGTAGCCTTTAAGCACATACATATCTCTTAATAGCTGGTTGCTAGATGCGGCACCATTCCCTTTGCTACAGATTAATACTCTGTGCATATCCAAGACAAAAAAATGAATAACGAATTCCCATTTGAGAAAATAAGTATTGAAAAATTTAAGGAAATAACAAGCAATATCTCGAAAATGGTTCACTCAACAAAAAAAAAATGTATATGACATAAATTATGTATTTTAACGCGATCTACATTTTTTGTGTACTAAAATTTTGTCTATCTCTTATGGTTTACCAGTTACGCAAAAGTCATTCACAATGAGGAATACTTTTGGAGACATTCTCAGAAAATTCAAGATATACATTTTATTTGCCATGCAAATATCTTAAACATATGATATTTTAATCAAAATCGTTAGAGCCATTTTTGAGAAAATTAAAATTTTCGAAAAATGTTCCATGTAAAGGGTAATCTGGGGTGGGGGGATTTTCTCGAAAACCTTCGTGTCGCATCTCTGGAAGAAGATACTGAACCTATATACCAAGTTTGGTGTTTATCTGACTGTTCGTTTCTGAGTTATGCTGTTCACAGACAGATACACACACACACACACACACACACACACACTCACACACACACACATACACACTCAGACAAACAGACAGATACACAGACACACACACGGACATGTTTCCAAAAATGCTTTTTTTTGGATTCAGGTGGTCTCAAAACATGTATTTCCGGTGAAATCTCGGTATCGAATTTTTGGGTGGAATACAATACTTCCCCTACTTACTATACGTAGTAGAGAAAGTAAAAAGATATTATAAACAATATAAATAAACAATGCCGTTGTTATACATTAATTTTTGCTTTTGCTTAAATAAAAATCACCACAATGAACCATATCGGCATTACCAACTACTGAGTTACGAAACACAAACGGGCCAAACGTCGTGAGCAAGGGTAAAATATTAACGTTGACAAAATAAAAACGCAAACGCTTGGAAGAACATTTATTTTTATACAGACTAATCAAAGCTGTAATTCTATTTTGAAGCTTCCGCATTGAAAACAAATGAAGGAGGAAGCATAATTTTCGGGTCGCGATTATTATTTTCTCCGGGTTCAATAATTACCTTGTAACTAGGACGCAAGACACCGCTAGGCCAAGACGAGCATGTCGTGTTTACATCATATGAGTGGAATAGTCTGCGCAAACCTTTAAAAAGCGTTGCTTATGGGAAAGATGGCTCGTGTTAACGCTAAGACTGGCATTTGGAGGAATTAAGTTGAATCCGTTTCCTCACCAATTTTCTCTGGCCGCACAGGTGAATGTCGGCCGGCTCGGTATGCAATTTCTACGTTTTGTATTAGTAGTGGCATAAAAGGCAATAAAATGAAAGCGAAGAGTAGACGATCTTAGTCTTGTTCGACACAGATTTCCATCATTACTACGGACGCACTTCAGCCTTGGACTTATTTTGCTACCTGTATCGTTTTAAAGCCAATTCATTATGTCTTCACCCATTACCTAGGAATACAGTCTAATAATTGATGTGGTTTCAGATACTTCTCGCTCTAAAACATTTTCCCAAACTTTGTGAGCCACAGGGAGATATGTGCTGCGCTGTTTCAATTTCTTTCTTGTACAGTTTTCAATCTAAGTTACCCTGAAACACTCCCATCGTGTTAAGATGCTTTTTTCACAGGAGTACGTCCTGTGAGAAATGCAATAATTGTTCTCAGCTGAAATCGGTTACATTTGAGTAAGCTTTCAGCTCTTTTCTTACATGATTTTCTAATAAATAATTTACTATATTTGTTTCCTGGAGTTTTAAGCCAGGTTTTATGATGTTCTACTTTGGACCAGTTCTTAATAGCCTCTCTTACTAAACATCGAGAAGTAAATTGTGAAGTTACTCCTTGTCTTACAAGTTCATCAGCTTTTTCATTTCTCTCTATGCCACTATGACCCGGCACCCAGATGAGTTGAATTCACTCTGTTCTGCCAAGCTTGTGAGCATGCTAAAACCAGTCCTGGTGTTACCTTATGACTACTTAGAGCATTAGCAAGTGCAGTCTGACTAAGATAAGGATCCGTTCACTAGTGTAAGCTCTCATGCTTTCATGTATGTATTGAATAATAGCATAAATTTCTGTTTCAAAAAAGGGAGCATATTCCACCCAAGAGGATTTTTTTTTTTTGCACCTTGGTCTTATGCCATAGGAATACGCCGTACCTCTATACGTAGCTCTAATGCTTATCACGATGAGCAGAAACAAAAACAAATGTTACGGTAGGCAGTTCTAAGGTCAACAACTGCTTGGCATAAGTGATATACTTTTATCGCCTAGAGATGTCGCGATAATGACCTAAGAAGTTAAAAGGAAGACTTCAAATATCTGCAAGGAAAGTGAAGTCAATGTTATTCAGTTTTGCCTTAGATTTTAAGCTGGTATTGACTACTCTTTGAACGAAATGTCGATACATGAAAATTATTTGAAACAGAAGCGTTTTGGAATATATACAAGCATAGAGTTTTGTTACCATTAGGTAGGGGAAACAGTTCAACTTCCCCTCGCCAAGCATACCGACGACGCAGAACAAAACCGAATTCAACAGGAGGCAAAGAAAGAATAGCGAGTGGGGTCGCGACATAACACGGTGCGCCAGACGGATGAAGCGGCGATCTCTGTAAACAAGCACTCGATCGAAACGGATACTGCATGGCTGACATCACGCGTGGAAAATTACCGGTCGCAGCTTGCTCGCTGCCCTGTCTCCTTGCAATTACTGAACGGACTATGCAGGTGTTTGAAAGCAATGCCTTCCTGCCTGACCCCATGATGCCCTGTCACCACACCACTTGGGCGTCCGCTCCGGTATACGAGGGGATTGACTTTAATGCGTCCATCCTGGGATCGACAAATGGAAGAACAGAGTCATGCATGGAAACAGAATAATCACTACTCAAATGCAAAATACTTAGGCAGATGAGCGTGGCAAACAAATGCATTGCCAAAATGTCCCAATCTCTTTTCTGCCGTTTTCCCCTCCCGTTCTTCTGTCTGCTCTTTCTCTATTCTTTCCCTCCTCTCTTCTCTGCTTTCTTCCACTATATTCCCCTCTCCTCTCCGTTGATATTGTCAAGCTCTTTTCTTCCTTACTCTTCTTATGTTCTTCTCTCCTCTCCTCTCTCTCTTTCCTTTCATCTCGTCAAGCCTTTATTCTGTTGTAATGTTTAATCTCTTTTCCGTTCTCTTCCAGCACATATTTTCTCACTTCTACTCATTTCATACTTTCACTTCTCTTCTTTCTCCCCTTTAGTTCCTATTCTTCCCTTCTCTTTTTCTTCTAATCTTACCGCCCCTTCCTTTCCTTTCTTTCTCTTCACTATTTTCACAAACTACCAACAATATCTGTTCAGTATTTGTCTGAGCTTGATTTTTATGATCCAAATAACTGGAACTATCTTAGTGGCTATCTTAGCCACTCAAAATATACATACGGAAAACAAACTTATCCAAAAAAATACAGATGCCATATAGCCATGCAATGGAATAAGGAAAACAAGTGATATTGTTTTGGATTCCATCGCACCAACAAATACGAGGCAATAAGAGCGTACGAAGCAGGCAAAGCGGCCATCCATAAACCAACATTTAATGCACAGATAACAAGCTATTCAGACTTAACCCTACACATCCGAACCAAAATCATTACTTCATGGGGGGGGGGGTATGGCCTCAAAATCAGGGAAACAAGCTGCTTACTGTAATAGGATCTTCAAACAGCAAATGTATTTTTACAAATTTAAACAGGAAACATCAAGTTATTACCCGCTTAAGAATTGGACATACAAAGATGACACACTCCTATTTGATCATCAAAGAAACTCAGCCGCAGTGTTCAACATGCAACATTCCATTGACAGTTTCCCATGTACTTGCAGAATGCCAACGTTATAACCCACACAGGAAAATATATAACATCCCAAATAATATTAGCTGTCTTAATGATTCAACAATGTATAAAAAGATTATAATGTTCTTACAAAATATACTACTGTATAATGCAATTTAAAACAATTGTAATACAATTATAACCATTCTTTAATTGTATTGTTCACATAAGAAAAGCATTATCTGTTTATTACCAAATGATATGTATATTCCTAGAAGTCTATTAATGCTCAACCACCATCTATATTAATGTAAGAGTCGCGAATAGACCTTTGTGTACTACTTACTACTTCAAGGTTTTTCACTACAGGAAGAATTATGCAGCTGTGTTTTGAGGTTTAGAATTGCCTTAACATATTTTGCCATGAAAGAATATTATTTAACATTTGACCAATCACTCGAGACATACAGGATTTGACCTTAAGCCTTTGTTATTTGAAAATTCCTTGCAACTTTATAAACTAGATTCATTTAAAATTAATAAGGCAATTCAATAAATTCAAAGTAAATTTGTGTTATCCAAAGTACATAGCAGTTCTCTACACCATATATAGAGTGAGCCCAAAAACTACGAACCGGCTGCGCGGTGTTTCCTGTCCGTGTACTCGGCGCTCGTTGCCGTTCTGCCGTTATCATAGAAAGGCGCGGATGAAACCATACAACATTTTTAAAACTACTAATAAAAGGCTTTACTTACCAACTCTATGAAAGGAGATGCTGAAACTGGCCACTGCCGTTGTCCACACATTTTTGGCACCTCTTTAGGAAACTATCCATCACTCGCCGTAGTTCACGTAGAAATGCTGGCAATTTCCTAGTGGATATTTTGTTTTAATTCTTCCAGAGTATGCGAGTTTGTCTTGTATGCTTTGCTTTAAGTTACCCAGAGATAGAAATCACCGGGGGGTTAGGTCGGGGGACCTAGGGGCCCACAAATCTGTACTAATAATTCTGTCCTCAAATATACTTTCAATTTTTCTCATCGAAATATTGGCCGTATAAACTGTTGCAGAGTCTTGTTAAAATAAAAAAGGCAAAATCACACTCTCTGGCTGTTAATTCTCTAAAAAAAAGGGGGGGCAAAATTGTATTCACACATGTACGGGCTTCAACTGTTGAATCGACAAAATCTGGCGAGTGATGGATAGTTTCAGCATCTCCTTTCATAAAGTTGGTAAGTAAAGCCTTTAAAAGCAGTTTTAAAAATGCTGTATAGTTTCATCCGCGCCTTTCTATGATAGCGGCAGACGGCAAAGAGCGCCGAAGACGCGGACAGGAAAAACACCGCGCAGGCGGTTCGTAGCTTTTTTAGCTGTCCCTGTATAACATCCAGAAACATCCTTGTGGAAAATGTTTAACTCTAGAAGAAATGGTGATACATTCAGGATGTCACTTATCCCAGTAATAAATTATATAATTACAGAGCTTTTAAAACAAAATTGTGCGAAGCGTGAAAGAGAAGGAAATAACGGTAAGAAGGAGAAAAGGAAAGGAGAGGAGGGAAGTAAATAATCTATTTTAATGATTTCCTCGTCCGCTTCTTATGGGCTTAAATAAAACTAAGGAATACCGAAGGAGATAAACGCGAGAAGCTAGCTATTCTTTCCTGGTGCTAGTTGATTTAGCAAAACCTACATAGGCCAAGATGTAATCAGAACGCATATAGAAGAGAAACGCTTGCTCAGCTATGCAGGGGTGCGCTTTACGAAACTGGCCGGCGAGGATTAACGGAACTCAATGAAAAGAATTCGTGACGGTCGCCGTTATGACGAAAGGATGACCCCACCCCGGCAATCGTGACTTGAACCAAGGATCTGCAAGCGAAACAGGTAGCGCACGCCTGAGGTTTCTCAAGGTCTTAGCAGCTCCCTAAAACAGGTTCACACGCCCGTTAAGAACTCAAGATGGCCTTTTAAAAGGTGTCGTCATGTTTACCATTTTAATGACATAATCTTCAACAAAAGCCTAGTGCCCGTGGCTTCGAGAACGAGTTATAGCTGTTCTGGAACTGGCATGTTTTAATGCAACATTACCCAACAGTGATGTACATTACCATATTCTTGAAAAGAAGCATAACTTGAGATGGCCAAATTCTGAAATTTCAGATGCTTGATAACCTATTGGGAATAAAAAATATATTAAAAGAATAGTTACTAATGTGTATAAAATGCAATTAGCTTGAAACAAAACCTATACATCTATAATCAATATTTTTCAGGTAGTTTCCTAGCAGGTAATTCTATACAAAGACAGATGAAAAATCATAACGTTTATTCAGTAGAAAAAAGTACGTTTTCTGCACATTTCAATTAAGATAGACCTTAGTGAGGACATATGATTCAACAGCAACTAATCTACAAGTTTTGTTATTCCCACTTTCTTTCCCAAGCGCCTAATTTTCCCAATTTAGCATTTTCGTTTACGCTGAAGTGACGACGTCGCAACAGCGGCGTGAATCACTGACCACACACACACACACACACACACACACACACACGCTTCACGCTGATATGGATAAATCTCTCACCCACCCGCTAAGAGAGTTTCAGACGGAAATCGTTAGCAACATTGCACATCGTTTTATTTGCTTTTATTGAATGTTGAAATAAACATCTTATGTATTACATTCCATAACTTTCTCTAACCTTTTATCATTTATTAATGGGTATAAAAACTATTCTTACAATGCTTATTTTTCTATCTACTTCCTTTTAATTGCGATATACCTTTGCAAATAAAAAAGGCTACATTACACTTTTCGATATAAATGCAAAGGGAACAGCGACAGCCAAATGTTTAAGAACTGGAAACTATACATTGACCTCACTCTCTCCGGCAGTCACGAGAAACAACTGAATGTCGACAGGACTTGAAAAGAATTAAAAAGTATTGAACAATTCGAACCATTAATAACGTATATCTCGGAAACGGCTTATGCCACAAAAAAGGTTTTTTGAAAAAAATCATGTGTTTTAAACAGATCTACATTTTTTGTGTACTGCGTTTTCTCTATCGCTTTACGTTTATCAGTTATACGATTATACAAAATCCCTTCCGAATGAAGAGGACTTCACAGGGTATATTTCACAGAGTATTCAAGATGATATAATTTTATTTTTCATGTAAGTATCTTTAATATGTGGTATTTTAATCAACACTGTTAGAGACATTTTTGAGAAAATAAAAAATTTCGAATAATATTCCATGTAAAGGGTAGTTGGGGTGGAAGGATTTTCTTGAAAATCTTCCTGTCGTTTCTGTGGATGACACTGAACTTAAATACCAAGTTTGGTATTTATCTGGCTTTTCATTTTTGAGTATGCTGGTCACACTCTCACACAGACACACACTCACAGACCTTCTAATAATGACCTTTTTTTTTGTTCAGAGGGCCTCAAAAATGTATTTCCGGTGAAATCTCGGTATCAAATTTTTGGTTGGAATACAATACATTCTCTGCCTAATGTAGGTTGTAGAGAATGTAAAAATAGGATAGTTTAATTCTTAGTCTAGATTACTGCATATAAGTAAAGTAATTTACATCTATTTTAGAGGTTTTATTTGCTCTCACTGAATGCTTCCATAACTTTTTTGTTCTGATACCTATTGATAAAATGCTGTACATCTTTGATTTTTACAGTACGTGCACAATGAGTAAACGTCTAACACGTTAAACGCCAGTATGTATAGGGTCTTTCAACAAGAGTGTCTTATCTTTGAACTTAAATAAAACACGTTCTATAATTGATAGAGGTTTATTTTTTACTTTCTCTACTACGTATAGTAAGTAGGGGAAGTATTGCATTCCACCCAAAAATTCGATACCGAGATTTCACCGGAAATACATGTTTTGAGACCTCCTGAATCCAAAAAAAGCATTTTTGGAAACATGTCCGTGTGTGTGTCTGTGTGTGTGTGTCTGTGTGTGTGTGTGTCTGTGTGTGTGTCTGTGTGTCTGTGAACAGCATAACTCAAAAACGAACAGTCGGATAAGCACCAAACTTGGTATTTAGGTTCAGTATCTTCCAGAGATGCGACACGAAGGTTTTCAAGAAAATCCCCCCACCCCAGACTACCCTTTACATGGAAGATGTTTCGAAAATTTTAATTTTCTCAAAAATGGCTCTAACGATTTTGATGAAAATATCATATGTTTAAGATAATGTCATGAGAAATGAAATGTATATCTCGAAATTTCTGGGAATGTCTCCAAAAGTATTCTTCATTGTCACGACTTTTGCATAACTGGTAAACCATAAGAGATAGACAAAATTTTACTACACAAAAAATGTAGATCGCGTTAAAATACACAACTTATATCATATACATTTCTTTTGTTGAGTGAACCGTTTTCGAGATATTGCTTGTTATTTCCTTAAATTTTCCAATACTTATACTTTTTCTCAAATTCGTTATTCATTTTTTTGTGTCCTAGACATGCAAAGAGAATGGAATGCTCCACATAGCAACCAGCGATAAAATATTTGACTATCGCTTAAAAGCTACCATATTCCCCTTGCATCTACAAGAAAATTACCAATAAGATGGACATCTCGATATCTCGATTAACATGAAGCATATGGAGAATAAGCGTTTGTAAAAATAGATTGTACAAGAGTAGAGAAAGTCATGTGAGTGTAACACATCAGATTTTTTTTATTTTGAAACATAATTAATGTCATTACATGTGGAAGAGAACATCAGTTAAGTGACCGCCGCGACTTCGTTAGGTTGCACTCATACGGTTGACCCAATTTTCAATGACAGAAGAACGTAAATTAGGTCCAACTTCACGAATAACACGCGTGATGTTATTCATAAGATCATTTAATCTTGCTGTTGACGTAAACTCGAGATTTAACATAATCCTACAAGAAGTAATCCAACGGCGTTAAATCACATGACCTCGGGGGTCAGTTAACATCACCACCACGGGAAATGACGAAAACTTGAGCTTTTCCTTCAAAAAATAGATTGTTTCGAGAGCAGTATGACATGTGGCACCATCTTGCTGGAACCAGATGTTTCTGAGATCCATACCATCCAATTGAGTTCAAAAATAGTCCATTATAAGAGCCCGGTATCTTTCTCCATTGACAGTTAGAGCTTCTCCATTTTCATCTTGGAAAAAATATGGACCAATGATTCCACCACACCAAAATCCACACCACACAGTAACCTTTTGGGAATGAAGTGGCCGTTCTTGAATCCGCATAATTGTGATTGCTCCAATCGCGGCAATTTTGTTTGATAACACAACTATCCATCCGAAAGTGGGCTTCGTCGCTGAAGATGGTTTTTCGACAAAAATCCGGGTCAGCTTCCAATTGCCCCAAAGCCCAGTCAGCGAATACACGCCGCAACCTATGGTCGTTGGGCTTTAGTTCTTGAGTTAACACCATTTTGTAAGCGTGAAACTTCAAGTCCAGATGCAGAATTCGCCAAGCGAAAGCCCCAATTCTTGGGCTCGACGAGCAATTGATTTGTTTCCGTTCTCGCGTACACTATCACGAACGGCACCTATGTTTTTTTTGAAGCGCTTACGTCGATTACGTACAGGCGTTCTTTGATCGCTGACAGAACCACTTCTTTCAAATGTATCGATCAAACGCCGAATCGTTCTCTCGCAGGAACGATTATGCACGCCGTAAACTTCACGCAATACACGGAAGGTTTGGCGAACAGATGATCCAATTTGATAATAAATTTTCACAATTTCTACGCGTTGCTGAATGCTGTAACGTTCCATGGCTATTTGTCAAAACAACTGTAACCACATGAAAAAAATTACTGCTGTAGCTCAATAACAACAGCAGCTATCACATGTTAAAGATAGGAGACACTTGTTGAAAGACCTTTATTTGATGAAATTTTCCCTCGGACCGTTGCGACTCTTTCCCAAAAGTGAATAAAGGGTACACTAAATATTAACTTACTACAAAGATTAGTTTTGCAGAGGATTTTATAAGCAATTATTATAAAAAATTCTTCCGGCAGTGCCTGGAAACCGCTGTGGTCCCACACAAGAAATTTAATCGTGGGACTAGCGGTCCGCGGTTATTTTTAGTAAATGTATGGATTCATTGAAGTAGATTTGATTTTCTTTTCACTTAGAGCGCCTCTGTTGCCTTGAATGATATAATGTCCGTATTGTTAGATTAGCGGCCCTTATCTATAATGTAGAAAGCGCGCTTTCACGATGTTTACCATTACTGAATAGGAGTTTTGTCCTAACACTTGCATCACAGATTTCAAAGAAAAGAAAACAAAAAATCATAGAAACGTTGTTGTTCTCAAAGGAAACTCTTGAGTGGTCCATCTCAGTAGTAGCAGCAGCATCAGATGTCAGTTTTTAGGAAAAGGAAATATCTTAATACGCATTCCCTCAAAAAAAAAAAAAAAAAAAAAAAACACCACGTACCAGCTCAGAAGGTACGAAAGCACTGTAAAGGATGCTGCACAAAGAAACTCACAGGAAATTTATCAAAAAATAAAGTCAAAAAAGTAATCACCTGCTATGAAGAACGCGACACAAAAACCCATTTTTGCTAGCCATG
The DNA here is from genome assembly GCA_030765065.1 of Deroplatys truncata. Classification (NCBI taxonomy): domain Eukaryota; kingdom Metazoa; phylum Arthropoda; class Insecta; order Mantodea; family Mantidae; genus Deroplatys; species Deroplatys truncata. Next base: position 73,738,057 of record CM060975.1, on the reverse strand, counting down.
GTTTGCTAATTTTCATAATTAAAAGTTAAAAACTATTAACATTTCTGATACTCCATATTTTATATACTTTGAACGCCAGAACTTGGATTCTTTGACAGCAATTCTAATTAAGCTTTTGCTTGCTGTGATTATTGTGTTCTATTACCTGACCGCGGGTAAACACAGTTAATAGAAATTGTTCGTTCATGCTGACATTTTTATATTAAAATTTAGATCTCTATAATATACCAACTCCAAACCCAGCGGCAGTAATGTTTAGATAAGGGCCGCAAAGGTCTATTTTATAGGTAAAACTCAATTTCAGTGGACCGCTGGCTTGTAGAAATCTTAAATTGGTCCAGAAGCGTAGCGGTCATAAGAATTGCATACGGCGCTTAACGTGTTAAGTCAAAACATTTATTTTATTTCATTTAAACTTAAACAAGTTTCTGTTTTAGTTGATTTCATGAAATATTTCGTTGAAAATACACGAAAAAACTTCTTGAGAATTAAGCAACACTAGCAAACTTAATAGCGTTCCCATAATGCAGTAACAACTTCGCAATGACATCGAAAAAGTGCGTGCATTCTAATTTGCGCGGACCCGACTTTGCTCGTCTAGCATGACTTTCTTAAAAATTTGGAAGGACCAATGTATCTGTATTTCAAATAATTTTTTCGCAAATCTAGGGTAGCAGTGGCGGTGGCGGTGACGGTGGTGGTGGTAGTGGTGGTACTAGTAGTAATAGTAGTAGCGGTGGTAGTAGTAGTGGTGGTGAGGGTGGTATTAGTAGTGGTAGTAGTAGTAGTAGTAGTAGTAGTAATAGCAGTAGTAGTAGTAGTAGTAGTAGTAGTAGTAGTAGTAGTAGTAGTAGTAGTAGTAGTAGTAGGTATAGGGTTTTAGAGCGCACACTATAATGCTTTCGTGTGTGTGTGTGTGTGTGTGTGTGTGTGTGTGTGTGTCTGTGTTTAATGAAGAATGGATAAATCTATTACTATGAACCATGAAACTTCATGTAGCATACGTTAGGTCCCGCTTAAGAGAATACCTATATGCCATATTATTAATCACTTCCGTCACAAAGTCAAAATATCGAAATATCTCATGAATGCTGTGAAAGGTGTTAAATAACAAAAGTTGATAAGCAATATTTTTGTTTGGCGTGTTTTGTGATTACCAGAATTACAATAGGAATCAGTATTTAAAACAGTTATACCAATTTTTCGTTGCTGTTATCGTGAACTTGAAGGAGTATTTTATATCATAAAATGCTGTGAATGCCAGAGTGATTGTAGTGTAAATTAATATTATTGTATGTACAGGATTTTAGATGTTTGTTAGCCATAAGTGTTGTTAGGAAATAAGTTTACACGGCCTAACTGAAACTGACAATAGAAGTGGGTAACAATAAACCGAGGGGGTGAGTTGTTTATCACTAAGAAGAGATAAAAAAAATGACGTCAGGGTAGCGTGCCTTTTTTAGAAATGGAGGAAATATCTTCCCTAGAGTATATATGTTAGTAGTAGTGATTGGCTGACCAAAACAGACGCTAAAGTGGGCGCGATTTGGTAACCAATAGCAGCTCTATTATAATGTTTAGGCAATTCGAGCCATAAGCAAGTGGTGTCGCGCAGTTTTGAAGAATCTTTCACGAGGTGCACGTCGCAGTTAGTTACAAAAATGTAAAGTACGTGAAGTAATTCGTGCGCGGCAACTATAACGACTGTAGTTACATTCAGATATATCACAGTTTCAGCCAGGTGTGTATAAAGATTAAATATGTGAATTATTAATTAAGTGTGACGCCAATAAAAGTCTGGATTCAAATTGTTTTATCAGTGTTATCTTTTAACAACAACTCCTTCGTTTACACGCCCTGCTTAGAGATACTTGCTCGACTGAGTTATAATAGCTAGCCGGAGGACAATGAACCCAAATTTAAAATAATAAAACAAGAGGCGGCCAGTAAATAAGATAACACAAGTCATTGAGAACTGCGACAAACTAAAGCAGTTGTTTAATACGTTAGGATTCTAGAGCTTTTATTTTCGTTTTCTGGTTACCATTGGAAGCAGTCGAACGTTTAAGGAAAAGGCACTAGTCTGTATTGTATAAAACATATTATGTTTTGACAGTAGTTTTACTGTCGGTTTTGATATCACAGGAACATATACATGTCACATTCCACACACAGAGTGTGGGGAGGGGAGAGAGGGTGATTGACAGAGAGGTACTAAAAATGAAAGTGGGAGGGAGGAAGCGAGCGAAGGAGAAGGTAAAGAGAGAGGTGCATATGGAGAGAGATGGGCGAGAGAGATACTAAAAATGAGAGTGGGAAGAAGCGAGAGAGGAAGAAGATAAAAATTTAAATTTAAATTGAGTTTTATTTATGGACACTCTTTAACTACTATGGTTCTTAGTGTCCCATTCCATATTGGGCGTGAAAGACCGGTAATTTTGCTCAGAGGCCTCTTTATCAGACTTGAAGTTCTTTTACGTGCCGTAAATCTACGACACGGGACCACCGGCTTTACTTCCCTTCCGAAGGAAGCCATGCTAAGGATTTTTACGCCCGAAAAAATCATTGACCTCCGCCGGAAGAAGATAAAGAGAGATGTAGATGAAGAGAGATGGGCGAGAGAAGGGTGACAATGAAAGAAGAGGGCGATTGAGATAAACGTAGTATAAGATTGCGAAAGAGCGGAAAATAGTAAGAAAGAAATATTAAGGAGAGTGAGGGGAGTATAGTGGAAGACCCGGAGTGGTTGAGAAAGTGGAGGATGATGGAGAGAGAGAGAGAGAGAGAGAGAGAGGGGGGAAGGGCGATAAACCTGTAATAGTGGAGCTGTGTTAGTTTCACAAATATTTGCTAAAGTATTATTCATATTTCATTGAAACCTTTCTGTTGCTTAATACTTGTTATGATTTTTGAACCTTTTAAATGTTCATATGTATGAAAGCGTGTGGTCGACAGTAGAGTTGGTTAAGCCTGTCTTGTCAAATGTTCCTACATTCGTTTGAATTATAGCGTTATCTTTGCTCTATACAAACGGTGGATACCCTTCTCTATTTCACTCTCTGGAAAACAAGGTCGTTCCCAGCAATAACAGATGCCCACGGCGGTGAACTGTAGAACGAGTTTAGAATGTCTACGGAGAGATACAAGAAGTAGCAGCGGAGGATGTTTAACTGCAAAAGAAATAAGTATCACGGTGTAACGAGAAAACAAATGCCAGCATGGGATGTCAACTGCAAAATAATTAAAAATTACACCGAATCGAGAATATAGGAACTAAGAATTATAATGTAACGAGAAAACAAATGCTAGCGGCGAAATTCAGCTGTAAATGAGTTAAGAAAAAACAGTTACTAGCGGGAGATGTCAACTCCAGAAGAGTTTAAGAATTATAGTATAAGAAAACAAATGCCAGCGTGAGATGTCAACTGCGAAACACCAAGAATTATACTGAAACAAAACTATAGAAGAGCTATAAGAATAACAGTGTAACTGCAAAAGAGTTTAAGGATTACAGTATGAGAAAATAAATGCTAGCGAGAAATGCTCAACTGTAAAAAGAGTTTGCGAATAATTCTTAAACTGTAATTATTACAGTAGGAGAAAATGAATGATAGCGGGAGATATTTAACTGCTAGGGTTTATGAATTACAGTATGAGAAAACAAATGCTAGCGTGAGATGTTCAACTGCAAAAGAGTTAAGAGTTGCAGTATAATGGGAAAACAAATGCTAGCGGGAGATGTTCAGTTGCAAAAGACTTAAGAGTTACAGTATAATGGGAAAACAAATGCCAGCGTGAGATGTTCAACTGCAAAAGAGGTAAGAGTTACAGTATAATGGGAAAACAAATGCTAGCAGGAAAACAGAAAAATAGTTAAGAATAGAAAGTTAAGAAAGTGAAATGCAAAAATACATGCTAGCAGCAAGAGTTAAGAATTACAGTATAATAAGAAAACAAAAGCTAGTGGAAATGTTAAACTGTCAACGAAGAGTTAAAAGTAGCAAATGCTGTCGGGAGATGTTCCAACTGCCGGTGTCGACGGAAAAAGACTAAAAAGTAATTAGAATTCCGGTGTAAGAGCAATACAAAATGCTAGCGGGAAATACAGCTGCATTTCAGATGAAAGTGTGAAGAACAATATTTATATTTGATAGTTTTAAACATGAAGAAGGGAACTCGAGGGTGAGATGTGAAAATTGTCTCGGAGAAGTTGCCAAGTTCCATATTAATTAATTTCTTGTCTGAAAGGGTTGTTTAACGGTTACCTGCCACGTTATAGACTTGCAGAAGCGCCCGGCAGTCAATATGCCACTTACTCATAATCAGCTCTATCAAACGAGAGCAGCTTCACAGCATTTACATAAAGGAAGATCACATTTTCCGCAAAAACCTCTCGCCTTTCCCGAAGCCATTATCATCGATGTTCGCATGGCCTTGGATGCGATTGGCTGCCGCGAGCAGTGCGGTGCGTTGGAAGGGGAGGGGAGTTAGTCCTATTCCTGACCTCGTGGATAGATGGCAGTGCACCACCCCACTCCAGTAGTAACAAGTTTCGAAACTTCTTTTTCTTCTGCTTTGTTCCTCCTTCTTCTTCACTACTTCGGGGTCAACGAAATGATGGCGGGAGATCGCGTGATCGGGGCTCTCTTTCCCTCTCTCTTGTTCTCGCACATTCTCTATCTCTCTCTCTCGCGCGCTGTGTCCACGTTGCCACATATGTATACAACGCATTGTCGCTGAACAAATTATCTTGGAGAGATACTAAAAGACCTGTGGCGCCCACATTGGAAAATCTCGCCGCGTGCGCGCTGCCTATTTAAGAGGCAGAAGATGCTTTAACTGCGTTGTTATACAAGCTTAATGCGTCCATTCGCTTACTCAAACAGCTAATATACTTCGAAGTTTGATACTTCTGCAGTTTTCAATGAACTTAGAACGCTTGTACGAAATAAAATTGCACATATTAACCTTTTAAGGCAATTTATCTGCGATTTTTTTTTCATTTTATTATATTTATATCTTGTACCTTCATGCTACGCAATTGGTATTTTGATATCCAACTTTAAACTCTCAAAATTCTATTAATTGGCAAAGCACATTTAGGTAAATTGAATGTTAAACTCCGTTTTCAATTCCTTTGTTTCCAGCATTTTCACTATTCAAAATGTTCCTTGGACCACTTTATAAGTTATTAACCTGAGATTTTCAAGAGAACTTCAGGAATTATGGATTTAAAAATCGTTGTGCACTAGTTAAAATGATTACATTTCTAATATATTAATTATATTCCATAACTCACACTGAAAAAGTTGAACAATTCAATAACAGTATACAATTTCTTTCCTCTTAAGGATACCAATCTGTGAAATTTCAAATATTCACAATTTCAGGTTGGCTAATTTGAAATTTTGATACAGCAATGAGAATTTAGTATAAACATGTAGACGAAATTTCGTGCATATTTATAAATTAGTTCCAGAGATAACATTTTTTATTATGTTTTTGAAAAAAAGTATTATTTAATAACTAGAGATGAATTTTGAATTATCCTACTAGTTTGGGAGAAAATAAATGTTAAATATGAGAACTCAATTTTTTGCTTAAAATGTGTACAATATGGAAAGCGTTGTTTGATAACATTACAATTAATTTGTAGTAGTTGTTTTGTTACGTTATTTGCACCACGCTTTGGGCGTCAATTTGAAGAAGTTGTTGCTGCTGCGTATGGAAAGTCAGTTTGAATATGATGTATTATATTTGGACTGTTGGGGAGCCGAACTTGTAGTAGTTGCAACCGCACGTATAGTAAACAGTTTCCGGTAGCCTTCGCCCCAAATGTACTTTCACGTGCCCTTTGCCCCAAGTTTTTTTAAAAAAATATTAACTTTGTAATTTGACTGTTTCTTTAAATATTATATATTTATGTTTGCCTCGGCTGCGTCAGTATTATTGTTAGAGACACGTTTCTCTTAGCAGGGTTGTGATGTGACAAGAATGTAGGCTTACACAGATTATAATTGTACTTCACTCCTTTTATTAATACTTGATACGATTTAAATAACACTTCACTGATATAAAGAGCTGTGAGATTCTTTTTATTAATTAATTACACTTTTTTAACACGTAAACTCATTTTTCGTCTCACACGAATACATATTATATTTCTTGAGGACACGTTTTGCGTCTGGTTAGTAACGCTTTCTGCAGGCAACTGACTTCTAGATTTGTAAATTTTGCTATATTTCAGTTTCTGATTGGCTAATCCTACTCCAATAGAATACCTTTATTTAACTAAAGCTATTTCTGGTTGTTGATTGCCTATTTTATAAACTGTCACTAAAATTACATTATTGTTACTCCAAGAATCACAAATAGTACTGTTAAACTTTCTTACTCATTATTGACTCAAGGTTACCTCATTGTTACCTCATTGTTAGCAACTTTTAACTTATTATTCTCACAGCTCCTACATTATTAAATTACGTAATATATTCACATAATATTATTACACATGGGTACAATAATATAAACATATAAATGACTGTAATATACACTCCTTATATATTGTTACATACACATATTGCTTTAAGGCGGGCTGTTATTGAATTTATATATTATATGATTAGACTGAAATTATTTAAGTGTTAAAAATACTGCCTCAAAGCATGATAACAAAATTTCACTTCATCATTTTTTTATCCTGTTATTTACAAGGAGGTACACAATATTTCATTGATTTATATCGAAAACTACATCGTTTGGAACAATTTGAAAATGAGAAAGTGCCCAAATATGAAAACCCTAGAAAAGAGAGTTTAAAATTATAACGCTAAAAGGACACTCTTTTTGACGCAGTGTTGTTTAAAAGGCATTTAATGCATACACAGGCTCTCCTTCATTTTGGGGGGGGGGCCTCTTCTGCAACTAATTTAATATTTTAAGATTCCCTAGGTTCTCTTGAATAGTTTGTTCGCTTTTACATGACCGAAACTTATGTTCTTTACTAGTTTTATAGGAATTTAGGCTTATAGACAGACATTTTTAATCACTCTATGGCATGCTTTGAAATGCCCTATAGCTACAAAATCTACATGAAACTAAAGTAGAATATTTGTAGTATTTGATAATCTAAACTTCATATTTATGAATTGTTGCAATCTTTTATCTTTTTTTCACAGATGGGTGGCCTTTAACCAATTAAAATTATGAAATGCCTGCACAATTTCTCTAAGTTTGTATGCTAAGCTCAAACTAAACCGTCTAAGGAGCATTTCACCTGACAATATCAAAAAGTGATTAATGAATGAAAAATTAATAATTTCTGAAACTTCACAGATATTAAACCGGAGCACCTATTGGTACCATTTTGTCCTTCTAAACATGAAATCCAGGAACTACTACATGTACTCTAGACACGTACAGTTTTTAAATGTCTAGAGTACATTTTAAATGTATTAAACAACTATAGTTTTACAAACAGTGGTATTGCATAAAGAAAGTAGAAAAAGATATCTTAATATCGAAAAACAAGCATTTAATACATTGGGGAAAAAATCACAGTGATATAGGGTAGATAAATTATATGGATGTTTAATCGTGTTCAAAACAGCTGTAGAGTCATTCAGTGCTTCCTTTTGGCCTGGAGGAGCTTTGTATTTTAGTCTAAAAGGTTCTAAATGTTTGCAATCAAATATATGTTCTATTGCAAAGGTTACTTACTCTTGAGACAGTATTTTTTAACACTTAAATGATTTCAGTCTAATTATATAAAATATAAATTCAATAACAGCCCACCTTAAATCAATATGTGTATGTAACAATATATAAAAAGTGTATATTACAGTCATTATATATGTTTATATAATTGTATCCATGTGTAATAATGTTATGTGAATATATTACGTAATTTAATAATGTAAGAGCTGTGGGAATAATAGGTTAAACGTTGCTAACAATGAGGTAACTATGAGGTAACCTTGCGGCAATAATGAGTTTGAGAGTTTAACAATACTACTTCTGATTCTTGGAAACAATAATGTAATTTTAGTGGCAGTTTATAAAATAGCCAATCAACAACCAGAAAAAGCTTTAGTTAAATGAAGGTATTCTATTGGAGTAGGATTAGCCAATCAGAAACTGAAAAGGAGAAAATTTTACAAATTTAGAGTTCAGTTGCCTGCAGACAGTGATTGTAACCGGATGCGTGATGCGTCCTCGAGAGATTTTATACGTATTTTGTGTGAGACAAAAATAGTTTACGTGTTAAAAGTGCAAGTATTTAATAAAAACATCTCACAGCTCTATCTTTATATCAGTGAAGTGTTAATTAAATCGTGTCAAGCATTAATAAAAGGAATGAAGTAAAATTATAATCTTTGGAAGCCTACATTCTACTTGCACCACAACCCTGCTAAGAGAAACGTGTCTCTAAAATAAATACTGAAGCAGCCGAGCCAAGCATAAATATACAATATTTAAAGAAACAGTCAAATTACAGCGTTAATATTTTTTTAAATCTGGGGCAAAGGCCACCAGAAAGTATATTTGGAGCGAAGGCTACTGGTAACTGTTTACTATACGTGCGGTTGCAACTACAACAAGTTCGGCTCCCCAACAGTTGAAATATAATACAGCTCGTTCAATACAAACTACTTCAAATTTACGTCCAAAGCGTGGTGCAAATAACGTAACAAACCACCTACTTCACTCTGCAATGGTTACACGGAGTGGTTTGACTTTTAGTTAGGGGGTGTTAATGTGGCAGTCGTGAATATTCAATTCGTAACTGGGTATAAACTATCTGGTCCTTTCTGTTCTTCAGGTGGATTTGATTGCTGCTGAATATTGACTTCCTGATTTCCGAATGTTTATTGGGGCAGTTTTTCATCCATTCAGTATTCCACAATTTCTGGTTTAAACTACTGAGATCCGTTTGGGATCCTGAAATTTGAGAAATGGATTTTCACTGTGACCGGCGAATGTTTTGCTTCCTTGACTGCTTTATCTGCTTCTTCATTTCTAACAATTTCAATATGAGATGGTGCCCACATAATGTACACTTGTCGTTTGTCATAGAGTACATATGTCACAATGTGTCAGCTTGGATGAAATCGGTAAATAATTAAGAGTAGTTGATATGCAGAACCTTGCAGAACTGCACAACCTTTTACAACAAACACCACATGTAGAAATCTAAAACTTCATTAAAGTGTTTGTCAACACATTTCAAATGTCGTCTAAATCGGCGCAAGCTGAAGGTTAAATTATAATTACGGAAAGCCTGTTGGAATATACCTACTATTTTGGGATTATTTCCAAACACATCTAAAATAATAATTTTTCCGCCACAAAGTCGACACTATGCATACTTACATATTGTTTATCCTTAATACTGAACTAAAGGTCCTTACTAGCTGTAAAAAAAACGTTTAACTCTTGGAGTATTTAAATATCGGGCGAAATCACTCTCTAATACAATTGTTTTCATAAGTTTTGTTTTTGGATGAATGCAACCAGGTATATAACATATTTTACGCCACCCCCCCAAAAAAGTTACATTTCATTGTTTTCCCCAAAAGGTAGGATTTCAAATTCGCCAAGAATACTTCCCTTATTATTGAGATGTGTAAAAAATATTAAAGCAAAACTAAAATAAGCTTCATATATCCGAGATGCTTTGCCATTTATAACATTCTGATAGGGTGGGTATTTTAAGAAGTTATAGCACTATTATTTGTGTAAAATATGTGTTTGCATCAGTCAATCAGACATATCTGCAAATCTGTATCTTTCATTGGCATTTTTTAGTTCTCTCAGAAATAGACAACAAATTGTTTAATATTGAACCCTCGTACTAATGTTTTATTTTTATGAACAACCTAGAAAATGTAATTTTATTTCTGCTTTTCAAAACATCCCACAACGTATACACTGCAAAGAGAAGAGGAGAGGAAAGGGCTACGGTGGGAAAGAGAGGGAGGAAATCGGTAGAAGACGGTGAGAAGAAAAACAAAATGGAGGGAGAAAGAGTGATAGAGGGGAGACAAAACGGGGAAAGCCTCTGCACACGATAGTAATCTCGGTATCGAATTTTTGGGTGGAATACAATACTTCCCCTACTTACTATACGTAGTAGAGAAAGTAAAAAGTACTTTCACTGTTGTTAGAAAGTAGTCAAATGTTGTTTGTTGTTGTTTCTGTCAAATGCTTACATTTCGGTGATCTGGTTTAAAACGTAATTTCAAAAGGAACTTTAGTGTCTTATTTTTCCCTAACAACGTTATTATTCGATTAATGCGATTTGAGCTATTACAGATTCTTAAGTTTAGTATTTTAAGAAGAATTCGTTTTAAGAGGAAACTTAATATTTGGGTAGCATAGCGAGATGGTCAAGATAAGTTAGGTATATTAAACTTCAGTGTTTCCAGCACAAACAGCACCATTCTTTAAACTCGCTGAAAATATTAGTGCTTAAGTTTTCAAATCCAAATAAATGAGACACGTAGATGAAATCTCTAAAATGCTTTTTTCTACATTTTAAACTAATGAATGTGATGTTATGTAAATTACACAGCTGTAAACATGCACAAGATCTTCGAACGAACCTAACCTAACCCGCGTGCTGGTTTGATGTAAATGGCATGTAAAGCAGACTTACATATTCTACAGTAATGAAAATAGGACCAAAACTTGGAAGATTATTGAAAGGATAATGAGTTAATGGCGACGATTGTGTTTGTATGGATGGACTCTTTGAGTGTATTGTTCTCCAGACGCTAGGAATCTCAAGGCCGTTGAGTGCAACCTGCCACTTTCATTTCTTTACAGCAGCCAGTAATAGCCAGCGTCATTTGGACTGCATAACTAACATCTTAACTTCGGTACTGTTTCAACGGTACTCCGTCGGCAACCTGAGAAACGTCACGTAGTATTCAGAGTGATTCACAGCAAGGGATGACACATACACTGAGCAAATGTTCCTCTTTTTTTGAGCAAAATGTACATTCTATGTTCAGTTCGTCTGATTCTTAGGCAAATAAAACACAATATAACTCTCAATTCAACACAACTGCAGCATATTCTGTAACGTCTATAGTTCATAAAGACCATGAATCGTTTCAGGGACCTTTATCTAATTATCAAGATGACTTGTTTAATGTCTTTGAAACGTACCATTCTTGTGTACAGGATGTATCTTAGAGTTAGGCGCCATGTGGTATTCCTATGATGATGGTAATAACAATAATAATAATAATAATAATAATAATAATAATATAATTAAATGCGAGAGCGGATTGATAATTCCATAACTTTGACGAGAGATAGTGTTCTAATCACAGTTTCTTGTTTGCACCCAAGTCTTACATCTATTCTGGGTATAATCGCAGAAATTCGTCATTTGTTTCTTAGAACATTGTTGAGGGCGTCTAAAATAAGCACACATGTGTTGCTTCGTAGAAAATGGAGAAAAGTGATAAAACACTACTTTTTGCACGGTAAGACGGTGAAGGAAACGGCAGAAAAGCTGAACAAGTATTATAGGGACTCTGCTCCATCACATGGCATGGCAGTGATTCACAGAATTTCGATGTGGCCCTTCCAGCACAAGAGAAGCCGTACGCACAGGATGGCTGGTTGAAGTCATAACAGAAGAAATGGTGAACATACTTCACGATATTGTGTTGAAAGACCGCCGAGTGGAAATACGTGAGATAGCCAAGACCGTAAACATCTCGAGTGAATGGGTGTATAACATTCTGCACGAATTTTTGGGCATGAGAAAGCTGTCAGCAAGATGGGTGCAGCGACTGCTCAAAGTTGAGAACAAGTGGAATCGTGTGACCATTTAACAGGGATGTTTCAAAGTGCTCCAGCGCAACCCAAATGAGTTTTTGTAGCATTATATCACGATTGATGAAACTAGGATCTATTACTATCAACCTGAAACCAAACAACAATCAAAGCAATGGATTTCCTTCGGCGAACCTGCTCCAAAGAAAGCGAAAACCATTCCGTCGGCAGGAAAAATCATGGCAGCTGTCTTTTGGGAGTCACAAAGGGTGATAGATATCTACTACCTGGAAAACGGTAAAACGATCACAGGTTCATATTATGCCGCAATGCTAGATCAGTTTCACAAGGAATTGTTAAAGAAACGACCCCATTTGGTGAAGAAAAAGGTTCTCTTTCACCAGGATAATGCACCCGCACACAAGTCAACCATTGCCATTGCAAAATTTGTAGAATTGGACTACGAACTGGTACCACCCACTCGAGATTTGGTTCCGAGTGACTTCTTCCTCTTCGAAAATCTGAAAAATTGGCTCGCCGGGAAGAAATTCACGTCCAGTGAACACATCATGGCAGAAACAACCTATAATTTTGCAGACTTCGAAAAATCATATTTTTTGGAAGGGTTAAAAAAATTGGAGAAACCTTGGATAACTGTAATGAATTGAAAGGAGCCTATGTTGAGAAATAAAATTGATTTTTTGGAAAAAATTGTTATTTTCTTTAAAAAGTCATTGACCTATCAATCCACCCTCGTAATGTGATCTGTCAGTGTGTCAGTTTCAATAACTTTGTCTACATTTTACAATGTCGCATAATACTTAAGAATTCATGTAAATAGTGATTCTTCTAATTATGTTACGTTAGGTACGACATAGAAATAATCTCAAATTAAGAAATATGGGCTTATTATAGGTACGATAACGCAAAACACAACTGTTGGATATCGTAAGTCAGTTTTTGTTCATGAACCCATACCTGAAAAAAGCAGAATCGCATATTTCAAAGATACTTTTAAAGTCACGGGATTTCAACCTGGAAAAGATGTAACAGGGAATGTTTAAGAAATCGCCAGTGCTTCAAAGATTTTTTTTTTACTTAAAGAAATCGTGTATTTCACTAAGCTCTATCTGAAATACGTTTATGCCAACCTGTTATGGTTTTATTGGTTATAAGATTAATTTGCTATGACGAGGACTTCACTGGCTATTTACAGAAGATTTACGATATACATTCTATTAGTCACACAAATATTAAACATTTGGTATTTTAATCAAAATCCCTGGAGCCATTCTAGAGAAAAGAAGGAAAAATTGCCCATGTAAAGAGTAGTTTGCTGTGGGAAGATTTTATGAAAGGTTTCGTGTTGTATTTCTTGGAAGATGCTCGACTTAAGTGCCTAGTTTGATATTTTTAACACTTTTCATTTTAATTTGTACCGTTACACCCCCTCCCCCACACATACAGAGTTGTTGTAAACACTTTTGGGGGACTCAGAGAATCTCAAATCGTGTATTTCCGGTGAAATCTCGATAGTGAACTTTTGGATAGAATACAATACTTCCTCTATAGTTGCGTAGGTGAGAGAGAAAGTAACAGGAACACTCAAGTCGTTACAGATCACATGCCAGAAATTAGCGCTGGGCGAATCGTCGTAACATTGAAACTAAAACATTGTAATCTGTAACTCTAGTTTCCCAACTTCTTAGATGGTTTTACAGCTGTGTTCGGTTGGGTTTGAAAAAACAGCTTTTATTTTCTCTACCACATACTTAGTAGGTATAGAATAAAAAAATCTGATGTGGTACACTCACATGACTTTCTCTACTCTTGTACAAACTATTTTTACAAACGCTTATTCTCCATATGCTTCATGTTAATCGAGATATCGAGATGTTAATTTATTGCTAATTTTCTTGTAGATGAAAGGGGAATATGGTAGGTTTTAAGCGATAGTCAAATCTTTTAAGAGCTGGTTGCTATGTGGCGCATTCCATTCTCTTTGCATGTCCAGGACATAAAAAATGAATAACGAATTTGAGAAAAAGTATAAGTATTGGAAAATTTAAGGGAATAACAAGCAATATCTCGAAAATTATTCACTCTACAAAAAAAATGTATACGACATATATTGTGTATTTTAACGCGATCTACATTTCTTGTGCAGTAAAATTTTGTCTATCTCTTATGGTTTACCAGTTATGCAAAAGTCGTTCACAATGAAGAATACTTTTGGAGACATTCCCAGAAAATTCGAGATATACATTTCATTTGACATGAAAATATCTTAAACATATGATATTTTAATCAAAATGATGGAGCCATTTTTGAGAAAATTAAAATTTTCGAAAAATCCTCCATGTAAAGGGTAATCTGCGGTGGGGGATTTACTTGAAAACCTTCGTGTCACATCTCTGGACGATACTGAACCTAAATACCAAGTTTGGTGTTTATCCGACACTTCGTTTTTGAGTTATGCTGTTCACAGACACACACGGATATGTTTCCAAAAAGGCTTTTTTTTTGGATTCAGGGGGCCTCAAAACATATATTTGCGGTGAAATTTCTGTATGGAATTTTTGGGTGGAATACAATACTTCCCCTACTTACTGTACGTAGTAGAGAAAGTAAAAATGAAAAGTCGGTTAAATACCAAACTTGGTATTGAGGTTCAGAATCTTCCAAAGATGATATACTAAGATTTTCAAGAAAATCCTCTCACCCTAAACTACCTTTTATGTGGAACATTTTTAGAATTTTTGACTTTTTAAAAAATGCTCTAACGAGTTTGCTTAAGCTACCAATTGAATTTTCTGGGAATGGCTATGAAGTATTCATTCGGAAAGAATTTTGTATAATCTTGTATAACTGGTAAACGTTAAGCGATAGACGAATGCGTACTGCACAGAAAATATAGATCTCAGTAAAACATACAATTTATTTTAAATAATTTTTTTTGTAGCATAAGCTATTCTTGAGATATCCATTATTAAAAGGTTCGAATTGTCCATGACTTAGTCATTCTCTTAATGTTCTGTGTTTCTCGCGATTGCATGGAAACAGTGTGGAATTTTAAGGCCAGCATATAACGTCCAGCTCTTAAACATTTGACTAACGTTGTTCCCTTTGTACCTATAACGAAATTGTAGTGTAGCTATTTCTACAAATGTTTATTAGGATTTAAATGTAGCAGTTAGGAAAATGAGCTTTACTAAGAATACTTTGTATACGCACTAATAAACGATAGAGGATAGAGAAAGTCATGTGAATGTATCACATCAGAGTATTAAATAATGTTTTTATCTGAGTTTGTGAAACACTGCTATGGCGTTAACGACACCTCAGTTGCCCGCAATGTCGAAGTTGGAAATGAGTTACAAACAATGAACTTCCAAGCATTTTTGCGCACTTAAACAAAATTTGATTTGTATGAACGTTTAAATAAACCTGTTGAGAGTTCGCTTAAGGTAAAGTTTTGCATGGCAGGTGATCCCATGCCAATTACGCAAGTTAAAAGTGTAGAATTTGCAAGTACAAACATGAAGACAGCCTTGAAACAAGTTTTTTACATGACACTTGATCTGGTAAAACTGAACTGTTTGCCTCAGATTTGAATCAAGGACCAGCATGCCACGTGGAAACTCACCATTTCCTTGAAATGCGAGCAGAAATCCTTGCAAAGTTTACGATGTGTTGACCTTACCTCTCTCAAGTGGAACAAAGCGAAGAACATTTAAGCGGTTACTGCATGTGACGGGTAAAGCGGGGCAAGGCAAAACTTCCAATCCAAACAGCTCTCTTCCAGTGGCGTGAAGCAAAACAATTACATGGGGTAAGTTGATAACCAGTCGCGTATTTTAGTCTTTTTTTTTTCTTGCCTTAGTTCCGAAAGAAACTGATACCGTAATTATTGACAGGAGTACATAAACAGGAATAAACAACAAATGTTGAATTTTTATTGAGAGGACTATTGTTTATTCAATACGAGCCCTAAACTTAAATCTCGTAATATATTTTCATTTTGATTTCGCAGAAACTGCTTGTAAACTTTTGCTGCGCTCGCGATGAAAATCTATGCAATAGCAAAAAAAAAAAAAAAAAAAAAAAAAAAAAAAAAAAATCCTAGGTACTTCGGGCACAAGTTACATATGTAATTACTACCTGTATTTAGTACAGCAACTTTGAGCTTTGGCATAATATCTGAAACAGCTGTGAAAATGATCTTCGATATGACGGAGGAAAGCATTTACGTTTTTCCGCTTTAACAACTCTGATTTTAATTATACATTTTAACAACTGTATTTCTTAATCAGTTAAAATCACATGTCGGTGATACTGTCAGGTATTGCTCAGAAAATTCTCTACTAAATGCACATAACATAATCCTAGCCACAGATGAAAAAGCTGGTGCAATTTACGACACATTATAAAACTAATAAAATGAAAATCTGGAATTACGACAGAACACGTAAATTGCAATATCGTTTGTGCTTTCTCCATGCTAAAAATGAGATTTTTTTCTCTTCTTAATGTGGCCGTTAGAATTTTTTTAAAGTGGAGATGAAGCTTTCTGGATCTAAATTTCGTCGTGAATGGAAAACAAGTTCAAATACCACCCAGAAATCTGGTTCCTTTTACTATGAGCCGGAGTAAGCAATCAAATCCCTAGCCCCTACAAAGCCCCTACTTTCTACACCACGTACATACATAGTAGGTAGAGAAGGTATTGATTCCATCCAAAAATTCGATACCCAGATAATATCTGGAAATAATATTTTGAGGCCCCCTGAATCCAAAAAGAAATCCGTAGGTGTATGTGTGTGTGTCTGTGAACAGCATAACTCAAAAACGAAATGTCGGATAAATACCAAACTTGGTATTTAAGTTCAGTACCTACCAAAGATGCGACACTAAGATTTTCTAGACAATCCCCCTACCCCAAACTACCCTTTACATGGAATATTTTTCGAATTTTTTTACTTTCTGAAAAATGGCTCTAGCAATTTTGATTAAAATACCATATATTAAAGATGTCTAATGGCAAATGAAATGTATATTTTGAATTTTCTGCGAATAGCCTATGTAGTCCATTCATTTTGTATAGTCTTGTATATCTGGTAAAAGTTAAGCGATAAACGATAACGTACTACACAAAAAATGTAGATTACTTTAAAACACACAATTTATTTCAAAAACCTTTTTTTGTGGCATTAGCCATTTCTGAGATATCCGTTATTAATGTTTCGAAATACTCAATACTTTGCCATTCTTTAAATGTCCTGTCGATTTTCAGTTGTTTCTCGCGATGTCATTGGAAAAATTTTAAGGCCAGCGCATAGGGCCCAGTTCTAAAACGTTTGACTATTGCTATTCCCTTTGTATCTATAAAGATGTGTAATGTAGTTATTTCTGGAAAGGTTTATCTCGATTAAGATGAAGTAGACAGAAAAATAAATTTTCGTAAGAATAATTTATATGCCCACTAATAAGCGATAGAGGGTAGATAAAGTCATGTGAATGTAACACATTTTTTTAAAGAGTTGCTATAATAACATGCTAAAAAGAAAAAACATTTTTTATTTTGTTGCAGAGCCTTACCCTGTGTGCAATATACTTCGTTTCAGAGCTATGCCGAAGAAGTACTTGTGAATCTAAATAATGCATAATCACTTATGCAAGGGACCAATAAAGGGAGACCTAACCTAGCCTTCAGGAAACAGCGTTGTCAGTTTTCGGCTTTTGTGAACAATGCTAAGGAGTCACTTCAAGATATAGGAAGAGAGGTACAGAGAACAGCTTCACAGCAAAATTGGTAACACCAATGTTCACCAAAGACTCCTGTAGCACTGTGGTTGTTTAGTAAGGTAAGGGTAGAGACAAGGTTTTCTACTTGTTGAACGAACTGCAGAAGTGATGCGCATCATGTTCCATTGGCAATGATAGCAGAACTATTGCATGTGTTGCTTTAGTGTACAGGAAGTTTTACTCACATAGGGAAAAGTTGTTACTTGTAACTGGGAATCCACTGCTAACAAATCTGAATTGCGCTTTACTGAGAAACGCGGAAAAATGCTTACGAAATACCAGCACCTGAGTTTTCCTACATTGTCTACTCAATTTTCTTCTCAGGCACGGAGTATTGTTTAAGTTATTACATAAAACATTTGGGATAGTTAAATTTGACTGTAAATATATCTAATAAGCTTATTGGCATAGATGTTTTTATCATTTGTATGAAAAAAGTTCTGGTGTGTAACAGCCACAGGGCCTTCACGAGTTACAATTTCACAGGTTATTCACATAACAGCTTTTTACTTTCCTTACAGCTTAGGTATCTAAGCTACATTCCAACCGAAAATTCATTCACTTTTAGAGGTTCTGCAGATACAACAAAGAGAAAGAAAAGCGCTATACAAAATGTCATTTTTTTTAAATTAAACAGTGTTAACTTCCGTTGAACACTGATGCTACATGAAATGAACCGAGTGGAATGGCTCAGACGGCAACGTCTGCGGTCCACATTCGGGAGGTGGTGGGTTCGATTCCCGCGACCGACCTTACTGACCTTGGGTTTTTCCGGCGGTTTTCACGGGTCGCTAGGCAAATGCTGGGAAGGTTCACTACATCCTCCGAATTTCCTGCCCCTCCATTTCATCTCCATTCTCATTTCATTTCACCTTTCATCTGCTTGCCTGTTTCGGGGTTGCAAGTGTCGGCAGGAGTCTCGGAATTGCATGGCAGGGGAAAAAGATGCAATGGGATGTGCAAGCCTGCAGGGGAACGGGTTGTATTAACTGCCATTCGGGGAGTTTAAGTCTGTAAATAGGTAGGACCTGTGCTCTGCGTCCTGGTCTAGCCGACCTCTGTTCCCTCTCTTCTCACCCCTGTCTCCCGGAGTCGCCCCGTCGGGGACTTAGGCACAAACGATCTTCATAGGTCGAGATGCTAAGTCTAGGTTCCTAGTCCTATCTTAACAACAAAAATGATAGAAATGCGGCAACGGAAGGAAAATTACATTAAAAATGCAAAACACAGATTTAATATTACAATATATCTAATAAGAAATAAGTATAATTTAATATTCGTAGTGATAATCAGTTACCTAACAAACTCTTGATTTAAAACATTAGCACTGGCACGAGATGTTATGGATACCCCAAAGTCATAGTTAAGCTAATAATGGCGACCAATTAATTTCAGATCAGGCTTTAAAAAGGGAGCCTACAAGAGAGTTACTGAGAATTACAGTTTGATAAGAAATGTTCAGTAAATCGGGAGAACTATGTTTCATACATGCAGTGCTCAGAACAGCCCAGACCAGATCTTAAGGGCTAACATTAACACATATATGTTATCCCAACATTAATTATTCCATAAATAACCATAGCCGCTCTTAATTGTCAGAATTTGTTTTATAGACTTCGCGTTTCTTATAATTATTACTTTCTCTACCACGTATAGTAAGTAGGGGAAGTATTGCATTCCACCCAAAAATTCGATACCGAGATTTCACCGGAAATATGTTTTGAGACCCCCTGAATCCAAAAAAAGGCATTTTTGGAAACATGTCCGTGTGTGTGTGTGTGTGTGAACAACATAACTCAGAAACGAACAGTCGGATAAACACCAAACTTGATATATAGGTTCAGTATCTTACAGAGATGCGACACGAAGGTTTTCAAGAAAATCCCCCACCCCAGATTAGCCTTTACATGGAAAATTTTTCGAAAAGTTTAATTTTCTCAAAAATGGCTCTAACGATTTTGATTCAAATATCATATGTTTAAGATATTTTCATGACAAATGAAATGTATATCTCGAATTTTCTGGGAATGCCTCCAAAAGTATTCTTCATTGTGAACGTCTTTGGTATAACTGATAAACGATAAGAGATAGACCAAATTTTACTACACAAAAAATGAAGATCGCGTTAAAATACACAATTTATGTCATATACATTTTTTTTTGTTGAGTGAATCATTTTCGAGATATTGCTCGTTATTCCCTTAAAATTTCCAATACTTATACTTTTTCTCAAATTCGTTATTCATTTTTTTTTTGTCCTGGACATACAAAGAGAATGGAATGCTCCACATAGCAACCAGCTCTTAAAAGATTTGACTATCGCTTAAAGCCTACCATATTCCCCTTGCACCTACAAGAAAATTAGCAATAAGATTAACATCTCGATTAACATGAAGCATATGGAGAATAAGCGTTTGTAGAAATAGTTTGTACAGGAGTAGAGAAAGTCATGTGAGTGTAACACATCAGAATTTTTTTTGTTTCTGCGAACCCCTGTAAGGCCTGGCGCAGGTACGCGTACCGCCGTTGGAATCGATTGTCTAAGCTATGACACTTCCCATTTAGGGTAAAGCGACACGAGAAAACATGTATTTTCTTTTTAATTTAGGTTTTCTTCTTCTTCTTTTTTTACGGTGTACTTAAGGGCATGACATACAACAGAGGGGGACACCTCACGTAATGCGACCTACGGGAGATTCATTGCGACTACCATCCCCCAGGGATGAAGTGAAGGAACCACAGGAGGCTACAGGCAGACAGGCCACAGAGAGGTCCCTAACAGTTGCTGGCTCGAAGATCCATTCCACTACTGGAGCTGGCCAGTTCAAACAAGCAGCCCTCTAGTGTTCACGGGGAATACGCTTTCCTTTGAACAAGTATCCACACCATGTGCCCCGCACCGCCATATGCCACGAAACCTAGAAGTACACCTGAAACATGATAAAGAAACGGAATAAACGGGACATAATGGAAAGGAAATGGTGGTAGATGAGAAACCACCCCAGGAAAAAACACGTGAAACCAGAAACCACCCAGAATTCGCCTACCGACCAGGAAAACCAAGAACCCAAGTTCACTGTGGACGGTAGACGGGAATCCAACCCAGAGCCTCCTTAATGCGAGCCCCGCGTTACTTCGGAGCCAACTCGCTTGCTTAACGCCCCGTTCTTACTGCACGTAGCACCACAGGCGGTGAACAATGATGCATGAAATGAATTAAAATTTGAGAAGGAAACGTCCTAGGCTTAAAATTTGGGTGCCTCCCCGGCATTATGTCAGTTATGAGTGAAAAAAACCTGGGGAAAAAACCTCAGTCAGAGAGGATGGTCATGGCTGGATTTGAACCGCAGAGCTCCCGTTCACCTCCCGAGTCGTGCCTCAAAGACAGCTTAGTTGTAACACTATCTGGCCTACACGTTTTTTTTGGGGGGGGGGGTGGAGGAAATGAGGATAAACTTAATGAGAAAGAGATAATGATTTTATCGAAAATAGTAGACCTGCCAGAATTTTATCTGTCACGCACCAAAGTTTTAAAGATCTACACTAACAGAGAAGAGAGTATTTAACTTCTGTGGTAGTGTAAAAGCAAACTCCAGTCCCTTACTACCTCAAGCGGAAAGGAAAACAAAACACAAACAGCACGCTTAGCAGTGTGCCTGCCAATGTTGTTAGCAGTGGCGTGCATTGGAAGGCTAAATGTAACCCCAGTAGTGCAATACACTGAGGAAATGATTGCTCGCCATTTACGATAGAAATGTAGCAAGATTTATTGTTTTTTTTTTCTAGAGGAAGCATTCATGATGATGGCTGCTGTTCAAAGCAATAAGGAACTTTTTCTAAAGCAATGAATACGAAACTAACACAAGTATATTTCAAGATAAATACTGACTTTTATAAAGAAATTCTACTAAATCAAAGATACTGAATTTTTTTTACTGTAACAGTAACGCAGGTTAACTGAAAAATTATAGCAGAAAGTCTCATTACTGCCTATGCAAAATAATTTTTTATACCTTCGTTTTGCAGTTTCTTTTTAAACCACAAACTTTTGCATCTTAGGATTGGAACTTTTGCAGAAATTGTTTTCTAAGAATTAATGAAATATAGACATCAACAATGTTTTTAAAAGCTTGTGGAGCATATGCTTTTTTAGGGGTATTTTAATTGTTGTAGTTCATAAATCTGCCTTATTTTTAATCTTCAATCTGGTATACAATCTGACAGTACTCTTTATTCAAATGTGAATATATTTTCTGTTGTTCTGAAAACTGGGAAGTGCAGAATCGTTCACTTTTGAAAAAAATTAAGCTTAAGCATCGACTTGGAATTCATGTCAAGAAAGCGCTTATTTGGAACATATAAAATATCCCTTATGAAAGCCATACCAAACTGAAGTTGAGAATTTTGAACCACAGAGAAAACAATAACGATAATGTTACCCAAACTACATATATTTCTGAGATTCACATTTATAATGAACAATTTAAATATAAATCATTCAGGCATTTAAATAAACTTTATACCATTTTAATAAGAAAATATATTTTAATTTAAAATAAGCATATAAAACTTGATTTTTTTTAAAAAAAAATGCTATTTTAGAATTGATATATTAATTAAGAAAACGTAAGTGAAATCACATATTACTATTGCTACAGCTACATGTAAGATTTAAATGCTGGACAACTTTGAGGATTAACACAATAAACAACATTTACCATAGTGAATATCCAATATCTGCCTAAACGGGTTTTATTTATAATCTAAAACATTAACTTTGATTTTCTCACTGTATCGGTTTAGATAATTACTGAAAAAGGTCTAATGTTATTACAATCACACAAATTTCTCTGTCCTCTCTCAATTATGTAGTAGTTTTTATAGTAATGAATCATACAAAAGTTTTTTTGGGGGGGAAGGGAGGTTATTGATCATGATAAACTTTGGTAGAAACAGTTGCAATATACACTATATTGCAGGTACACAGAAGCATACAAAAATTGATACGACAGTTTTATGCATGCCTACCTTGATATTACATATTCTTTGCATATGCTCAGGATAAGGGGGGAAAAGTTCGCCTAATATTCCAAAGATATTGCTCGAAGCATTGGAAAATGTAAACAAACAACAGAATCTATTAAGAAAACGATTAATGCTGACATAAATTATGTACTTAAATCTTAGTTTTCCTTCAGCTCTCTCTCTCTCTCTCTCTCTCTCTCTCTCTCCTCTTAGGGTTTTCCTGTTTTGTAAAATGTCTAAGAACGAGGAGGACTTCACAGGCTATTCACAGAAAATTCAAAATATGCATTTATCAAAATAGTTAGGGGGCCATTTCTGAGAGAATAAAAAATGAACTTTTTCTATGTACCTATACAGTTTTATTTTTTGTTGGGGTTAGGGAATTTCCTGAAAATCTTCGCCTGTTATTCTTAAAGTTGCTGAATTTGTTAGTATTAATGTGACCTTTCACTTTTTAATTCTACTTTTCTTTGAAGGGGACAGGCACAAATTTTGTTCTAATAATAATAATTTGGTGGGTGGGTTTAGAACACCCCAAAACATGTATTTCCAATGACACCTTGATATCGAACTTTTGGTTTGAATCCTCCACCTATGTGCCAGAGAAAATAGAAATAGTGAATAGACTTACTACCTATGTACGAAGCGGGATGGCTAAAAAAAAAAAAAAAAAAAAAAACTCAACCGGTAACGTCTGTGGTCCAAATTCGGCAGGTTCCGCGTTCAAACATCCGGGACAGAGCAATACCACCAAAGGTTTTTTCACGGGTTTCTTCGGTCGCTAGGTGAATGCTGATTTGATCCGCGAATTTTCCTTTCATAACTACATTTCATTTCATTGTTCTACACCGCCATACCAGCCATTGGACTGATCACCTATCCTGTTTATACGCACTATGATCCAGAGATGCTCCTTGAAAGGCTACTGACCCAAGGCATTTACTTATAAGTCCTTGAGGGAGGAGGGGTAAGTACTACAAAGAGGAGGGTAATCAGTTAAAGAAGAGTACCTAAGTATGTGGTAGTAATTATAGCCATTTTTCGAAACTTGTGGAATTGGTTAATTTTAGAAACAATTCCAACCTACTGTTTGAACTTCCCTAGCAGCTCCTACGCTATCATTTATAGTTGCAGTAAATAAAAATGCATTAATAATAATCTATTCAATTTGGTTAGGGTAGCCTTGGGAGAAAGGTAACTTGAATCGTACATCGTCCAGGAAGCAAAACGCTAGCTTTCCCACCTGAAAAAACATAAACATCAGTTGTGGCCGCTGAGGTATTCTACTGCCGTGGCCTCCCCCCCAAAAAAAACTGTGTAGTAGCATCGAACGTATTAGGCAATTAACAAAAATTGAATGTACTTTCATTTTAGACTATATATGCCCAATATCAGTTATTCCGGTCTTATACAATGGGCATCTCCCCCAAATAACACGTAAGGGGGGGATAGCAACGTTTTCCTCACAGCCACAAATCTATTTGTTCTTTTGATAAATTTCCGGATTGAATTTACATCGATTTTTGTTTGCTGCTGCAGATTCAGATTCGAAGTGGCCTATCCAATGTTTCCATCTGAATTTTTTCACTGAAAGTTGTTGCTAAATGGGGTTTTTAAAATTTCACTTGTTTTTTTCATGGTTTGTTTCACACACAACTGAATATTCACTTAAAGAAAACACTCTATGCTGTTTTGGTTACTTGAGTTCAAGGTGAACTACGACGATTTTGGACTGAAATGTTATTACACGAACATAGAAATGCTTGATAGTAATTATTTTGGAAACAGTGAATACGTTAGTGTTTTGTTCTGTGGTGCATAAGATACCATATATTCAATTATAACCAGCAACCCTGCTGCTATGAAATATACAAACGCTGAAGTAATACCTCTTAGTTTCAAAAATTAATGGCACAATTATACTTAAAACATATACGAGCGCTGTCCCAGAAGTATCCGACCTAACAAAGAAAACACAAAAATGTTTAGAAAAAACATCTCTATTTCTCTACATAGTCTCCTTTGAGCTCGATACACTTTTCCCAGCGATATTCAATAGCTTCGATATCCTGTTTATAGTGAGAACCACTGAGTTCTGCAAAATAGCCATCAATTGCAAACTCCACCTCTTCATTGTTGGCAAATCTCTTACCACCAAGCCATTTCTTCAACTTTGGAAACAGAAAATAATAGAGGGGGCTAAGTCTGGCGAATAGGGTGCATGAGAAAGCAATTCGAACTGTAACTCATTGATTTTGGCCATGAACTGGTGCAGTGTCTTGATGAAAGAGAACTATCTTTTTCGCTAAATGCGGCTGTTTTTGCTTGATTTCATATTCAAACGCTGCAATAAGTTTGCATAATACTCGCCATTGATTGCGTTTCCTTTTTGAAGATAATTAATGAAAATTATTCCATGCGCATCCCAAAAAACTGACGCTATGACATTTCCTGCAGATGGAACTTTCTTCACCTTCTTTGGAGCCGATTCTCCCCTTTCAATCCACTAAAATTTGACTGTTCCTTCGTCTCAGGTGTGAAGTGATGGACCCATGTTTCATCCATGGTTATGAAAATCTCGGCTTTATTGCAGCGAGACATCGCCAAATACTCGACTGAAACACCCTCACGACGCTGCTTTTGTTCCATTGTGAGTAAACGTGGCTCCCATCTTGCGCACAGCTTTCTCATGTCTAAATTTTCAGTTAGTGTGCGAGGTATAGCACTTTTTGAAATGCCTACGATGTCTAATAGGTCGCGCACTTTCAGTCGACGGTCATCCAATACCATTTTGTGGAATTTCCTCACAATTTCTGGCGTGGTCACCTCATTTGGTCGACCACTGCGATGCTCGTCTTGTAGCTCCTACGGCCTCGCTTAAACTCTGCCACCCAATATTTTACTGTTGTAAACAAAGGAGCAGACTCCCCCAGAGTAGAATCTAGTTCAGCTTTAATATTAGTTGGACTAAGACCTTTCAAATGTAAGTATTGTATCACATAACGATGACCAGTTTTATCCATGTTTACAAATGCGCTGAGAGAGTTCACTATTAATGACTGCCAAACAATTATTAAACAACGTAGCATCGTCAAACTTCAAACTTAAGCTTTATAAGGGTGGTACTTTCTACCACAGTCATTTGTTTGAAACATCAACCGCTATATATATACGTCTGGTCGGGCACTTCTGGGACTGCCCTGGTATATTTTATTTATAAGGATATTTTGTGTATTATTTCTGTATTCGTTTTAAATAAACATTAGTTTGCACTTCCAAACGCTGGTAACACTGCATGGAAGGTTGACCGCAGAGTTGGTATTCCACCATTGTCGTTAGGTTCTGCGCTTTACTGCGCTCTAGCGGGTGGAACGTAAGCTCTGTGCCAGAGTAATCTTGGCTCCACCTCTCCCATAAGAACCGTGTAGAAACGTATGCCCTAGCTTTATACACTGTGCTTATGAGCGTAGAGGGTGCCAATCTGGAATTGGCTCCAAGCTTCAAAAAACTACCGGTACAGCGCTCGACGCTTAACGCGACCATTCAAATGAGAGAATACATACTCGAAAACAATGCTTTATGTGCAATTCCTATATACTTCGTTTTCTTCCCTTCCTTTGGCAGAAGTAATGACACGGCACAGCAGTATTACCCCAGAACCCGCCCCTGATAAGCATAAAGGATCAATAAACAATACAAAACGGGAACAAAAACCAAATCAAAGAAACCTTCACTAAAGAGTGTGTTGTAAACAAGTGACTCCCTTGTACGGAATATTTGCTACCTAATGAGTAATTAAAACACAATTAATATCATTTTAGATCCATGTGTGCGCGTTAATTGAACAGTAATTTCATTAATTGCGTGTTATCTGTATTGATTACTGGTTAATTTGAATTTTGCGTGGGATGAGCTTGCAAAAACGTTGATCTAATAAACTTCAAATACTGGATCAAAAACCTTTTATCTCTGCATTCCATTTACAAGGGAGTTATGCAGTTTTCCATCAAAGTCATAACTTGATGTTTTATTTATGCTTTGGGGTATTTGGCAAATTATTGACTTTGAAAAGGTATTATTTTTTAGAAGGAGTTGTATCGTATTTCGACTGTTGGGGAGCCGATCTTGAAGTAGTTGTAACCACGTATGGTAAAAAGTTCCCTGTAGCCTTCGCCCAAAAATTTAAAAATATTAACTTTGTAATTTGACTACTTCTTTAAATATTATATATTTTATGTTTGCCTCGGCTGCGTCAGTATTTTTGTTAGAGACATGGATGTCTTAGCAGGGCGTGATGCGGCTGAAGAATGTAGGCTTACACAGATTATAATTTTTAATTCACTTTTTTTTTTTATTAATTCTTGACACGATTTTAATAACACCTCACTGATATAGAGAGCTGTGAGATTCTTTTGTTAATTACTTGCACTGTTTAACACGTAAACTATTTTCGTCTCACACGAATACGTATAAAATTTCTCGAGGACGCATCTCGCGTCCGATTAGTAACACTGTCTACAACCAACACGTCCAGTTGTGAGCACTGTCTACAAGCAACTGACTTGATTTCTAGCGCCTAAATGTGTAAATTTCTGTATTCCAAGTCTCTGATTGGCTAATCTTAGTCCAATAGAATACTTTTATTCAACTAAAGGTTTTTCTGGTTGGTGATTGGATATTTTATAAACTGTCTCAAAATTTACATTATTGTTGCTCCAATAATGACTAGTAGCATTATTAAACATTCTTACTCATTATTGCCTCAAGGTTACCTCATTGTTAGCAACTTTTAACCTATTATTCTCACAGCTCCTACATTATTAAATTACGTAATACATTCAGATAACATTATTGAACATGTATACATAATAATATAACATTAATGCAATGACTGTTACATGTATTTTATATATTATATTATACACATATTGCTTTAAGGCGGGCTGTTATTATATTTTATATTATATAATTTAACTGAAATCATTTAAGTGTTAAAAATACTGCCTCAACTCAAATATAAAATTTGTTTTTGGGAAGAAAGAACATCCTAGTGTCACAAACCTCACTTCGCTCGGCGTTCGACAGAATATGGCATAATGGTCTTGCGTAACAACTGGTTGTACATGGTGTTCCGTATTTTGTAACTTCCAGCTTTTTATCACTCCCTCCGTTATCTTCCCTTAAAATTATTAAATCTGCAGGTTAGTTAACAGGAGCTTTGTTAGATGTAAGATTTTAGTACTTATATGCTTTGTTAGTAATGAGCGGAATCCAAATTTTCAAACATGTCAAGCACTCAATTTTCAACCTAAAAAATTATACAAGAAGACGATCAAAGGTATATAAAGGCTTATTTAACATAAGTTGTGTATTTTAAAAAGGTTTACATTTTTCCTGTGGCAAACTTTAGCCTCTTTTTTGCGGCAGGCATGCACAGTTCTGTAGTGTGGTCAGAACATGATGGATCCGAAAATACTGGTTTGAGATACTTTAGTTTAAGGATGACAAATACTAATGAAAATAATCTACAATAACGCGCGGTTTAGTTACACTGATGTGCTTAAGCTTTCATATAGCTTTTAAACTCGTATATATAAAAATTTCATCAAAAAATGCCAATTTGGAAATACTGTGACTTGGCCTAAGCGTGCCGACGTCCGTAGCAAGCCGGCCCTCGTGGCCGTGGTCGCTGGAGTGTGTAGCTTCAGCGCTCCGCCAAGCTGAGGGTCGCGGGTTCGAGTCCCGCCAGGGGTATGGGTGTTTATGTGTGTGTAATTGCGGTAATGAAAAACAGTAAAAACACGGTAAACAAGGGAACTTTAAAAAATAAAGCAAAATATGCCATTTATTTCCAGAGTGCCACGGTGAGGAATGTGTCATTTGCCACTCATTTGTTTAACTAAACTGCATGGATTGCGCAAGGAACATCTATGCCCTTCCAGCCCTTCTCCATTATTTTGTGATTTCTCAATACTAAATTTAACACAAATGAAAGTACTTCATCGGCTATTTACAGATAATTTGAGATCAAGATATATGTTATTGCTTTAATCTAAATCGTTTTAGCCTTTTTTTTGTTTGTTTGTTGTTGAGAAGATAAAAATAACGAAAGCCTTTCTATGTAAAAGTATGATTTGGCTGGGGCTGGGGTTCGCTCTCTCTCTCTCTCTCTCTCTCTCTCTCTCTCTCTCTCTCTCTCTCACGTGTTCAAACACACACACACACACATAGGAGCGAGCACATACCTTAATCATTTTATTCAGGGGAACTCCAAACTTGTATTTCCAATAAAATCGAAATGCTGTGTGAAATCCAATTACTCTCCTACTGTTGGTAAGCAGCGAGAAAATAAAAGGAAACAAAATTTCACAACATTATGCTTATCCAAAATTAGCGTCAATCCTCGTAATAAATAAAATATAATAAAATATCTAAGACACACGAAGCGTTATTTTACTGTTGTGGTAAGTATTTACTGTTTCTCCTTAAAAAGCGGGGAAAAATGACGCGTGAAAAAATATTCAAATAAAATATCAAACAAAAATGTCCAAAAGAGATGGTTTTTCAGAATCAGTTCATAAAAAGTTTGGTCCAACTGTCAAAACTGTCGTTTTCATATGTTCCTTAAGCATCTTTGAAGCAAATGAAGATAGTTTATGTTAATGGACGTGGTATTGGAGGCTCTAAAGATTAAAAGGTTTTATACAAACTTACATGTTCACTTTCTTATTTATAACTGATTTAGAGCAGTGTCGGTTTTCCTAAAATTCCATTCGTGTTCCCCTATGGGTCGCGCCTCGCAGTTTGAAATGTGTTCAACTACTGTATAACAAATTGGTGTCAATAATGATGATCCTGCAGAACAATGATCCCGCATTTTCTGTAATGACAATAATCAATCAGTGCCCAGATTCTGGAAGCCCCTTCAATTTCAAAGGACGAAGCAATGATGCTCTGGGAAAACCTATTCACTTATCCTGACGCAATGTACGCCACTGTCGAAATCTGATGAAACTTGTGCGAGAACGTTGCACTAGAAACGTGATGACGTAACGGAGGCACAGTGTTGCCGCTCTCTGCACACGCAAGCGCACGGGCGAGGGAGGGAAACCATTGTAGAGATCGTACTACATAGTCACGTGGTATACGTGACGCTCTAAGGCGGGCTGCTGGCCGAACTTCCAGGGGTAAGATCATCAAGATAAACCTGGGCGATGAAGCGCTACATCTCTCCACTTATTTGTATAAAGTGAGCAAAGGGGGGAACTCTTGAGGCCTACCTCCCTGTAGATGTCCAGGGTTTTCAACAATTCAACCCTTCTATTGGTAACAAGATCTGCAGCAGAAAATTACATAACTAATTTGAATAAGAAAGGAGCTGAACTTTGTTTTGTAAATTGGGAGGTATTCATATAATAATTATCAAAGTAGTTGTTGGAAACGTTTACTGTTATATATTATGTGAATTGGAGAAGAGGCAAGTCCAAAAATCAGGTCCGTTTATCCCTCATCTTGCAATACTACTTTAAGGGGAGACGTAGGCTTAATTACAAGCTCATGCAAATTAAGTTTTATCTGCCATACTATTTACTGTAAACAAATTAAAATTTTCATATGTGCTTGAGAGGTCATTAGAAACATACTGAAGTTTTTAAAAAAAAATTAAATAAGAACCCTCCCCCCGCATTTTCAAAATTTCAATTTTTTTTTCATTATTAGCGTACCTTTTGCTCGAAAACCAAGCATGCAAGCTATAAATTTATATATTTGCTCTAAACATATGGACATTAATTTTAGCTGTATAAGTCTTTTCTGCATTTCAGTTTACAACTTTATTATTTTGAAACGTTTGGCAAGTTAGATAATGTTTCTCTACGGGAAACTTATCATGCAGTACAAGAAGTAGGCATAATATTTTAATTTCATACAGCATACTTTTTTATTGATCTTAGAGTAGGCAGTGTAGAAAGATTATAAACTCTCTATAATAGTTTTTGAGAAAAGGTACATATATATTTAAAAATTGTTAGTTGCTGAAAACAAAATAATGTTGATTTACTTAAGCCCCAGTGTGAATTAAACTCATATGGCGTAGTATTCACTAATAGAAAGCAAATAGAGGAACACAAATTTGTGCCTTCGCCCTAGCCTGCAAGTAATTGCACCAAGATATGTCACATAGTCAATGTTGTGACAGATTCAATCATTGTGTTAATTTTTTAACGGTTTTATTCTAAGAAATAAATGCATTTCTTTGAATTTTTTTATGTGCACTTTCAATATCTGATTTTCTCACATAAAATATTTTAATTACATTATTATATGTTAACTCTCTGAAAGAAGCAGTAGATTTTTAATTCCATTAAAACTGACCATTATACGCGTTCTCTGCCGTTAAGATAGCCCCTATTTCACGGCCGGCCTCACCTTGTCTTAGGATGGGGTGGACCCAAGTTAAACAATTGGTGGTACGGCGTGTCTGGATGGTGACGGAGCAGGTAGAAACACTCAGTGCGAGACCTCTATTGTGCATTTTCAAACATATTATTATACTCATTTTTTTTAACAAATATTGCATTCTAAACAGTGATTTTGGGCTCATTTGTAATAAACCACATGTAATATTTAAAATAATTTACAATTTTCGTGGAATAAATAACAATATTACCATATAAACTCACATTACACAAAAACAGAGCGTGACACAGTTGCCTTGCTAAGGTATTTAAATTTTTATATGAAGTTAGAGGTTGAAAACAAACAAAATATCCTGGAAACATGTTCCCAAATGTATAATCTATGAAATAAAAATGTTAGAAAAATTCAGTTTTTGACAAGATTGGCGTAGGTACACCCCCCCCTTAAAGTAGAATAGCTAATGCGTTATTCCGCCATTTGCTGGGAAGTGTCACTATCTCTCTCTTCCTTTCTTTGTGTCGTTTACATTGTGTCTGTTAAAATTGTGTTTCAGAAATCAATATGATCCTTTTTCTGGAGCACCATAAAATTAAAATAATTATAATTTATTACAATTGCGTTTTAATGTTCAGTTAAGTTAAGAAAGGCAACAGGTATTATGATCTATCCCTAAATAAAAGCCTCAGCAAGGCGCTTGTAGCACAACAATATACCAGTCATATAAATGGTTAAAAGTGAATTTGCTCCGCCTATAAGTTACGCCCTCCAGTCAGCTTAACCGGCGCTGTCCTTTTATACTACAGGGAGATTTATGAAGA
Organism: Deroplatys truncata; assembly: GCA_030765065.1. Lineage (NCBI taxonomy): Eukaryota > Metazoa > Arthropoda > Insecta > Mantodea > Mantidae > Deroplatys > Deroplatys truncata. The sequence goes on along the minus strand of CM060975.1, from coordinate 73,706,201 downwards.
AGTGACACACTTAATTGTTTCAAAACGGTTATGCTAGCGACAACTTATTACACCTGAAATGCAGAGGAATTTTGGGAGATTATTTACCTCTATAGCAAATGTTGAAAATGTCCTCCCCTGCATAAGGCACAACTCAACGTCGTTCCATGTTACTGACCCACTCGTTGAAGGACTCTGTTGTCAATAGTTTGAATCTCCTGTGTAATGTTGTGCTTCAGATCGTCCAATGTCTGGGGACGTGTGGCTTAAACCCTGTCTTTTAACTAACCCCATAGAAAGAAGTCCGGCGATGTCAAATCCGGAGATCTCGTTGACCACAGGTTCTTGAAAATTATCCGGTCGTCAAAGAAGCTTACAATTACCACTATTCTCTGTGCGGATATTGCGCACCAAACTCCGATTTTAACCGGGTGCATAGGTGCTTCATGAATAACATGTGGATTTTCGCTGCCCCAATAGCGTGTGTTATTTGAGTTCAAAAGAACCATGCTTCATCTGTGAACCATGATGGACAATATGGCAGGATTTTGCACAATGACAACAAAACAAACGACAATAATTCAGTCGTCTATCCTTATCTGGTTCCTGTAACTAATGGACTACCGTAATCCTATACGGCTTTAGGCCTGCACTTTTCACAGCTCTCTGACACATTGAGTAGCTGTATCCTGTCTCTTGCGACAAACGTCTTAATGATTTTTTGGGTGACTGATCCAGTCGTGCTCTTACGCCAACAACCGTGGGAAGCCTAGATGAACGAGTTTTGCCTTTTTCACTCACCAGAGATCCAGTTGTTTCCAATTTGTTTACCAGTCCCAGTATTGTGTTTATTTGGGGAGGATTCCGAACACCAAATTCTCTCTGGTATGCCCTTTGAGTAGCTGTAATTGAATTCGTAATCCAGTATTGGTTTACAAGGACAAGTCCTTCATTCAATGTGTACTCCATTTTCACGTTGACTAGAACAAAATCTTAAAACCAGTTGCCGACAACAAAACTAACAATTACGAATAAAACATGAACATCTGCGCATCTAGTGACAGGCAATCGAAACTCCAGAACATTCTGTTTAATTTGGTGCTATAATTAGGGCATTGAGTGAATTTCGAACAGAATAATTAAAGAAAGAAATGTGTCAGTTCTTCATAAATCACTCTGTATAACTAGGCAGCATATTTAGTTTTTTTACTTGTGATACGGAATTAACTTTTTGCAGTGTTTCATGTTATTTTGAGCTTGTATGTAAAGTTTTATAGTGCATATATGTAATTGCATATTTCCAATGTTGTTGCATATTTCACCACTTCTCCATGTATCGAACACATAAAACGCGTATTTCCAAATTTTTAAGCACACTAGAGGCAAAATAATCAAGTTCTTACTATGGAGGTTCAGAGTAAACTTGAGGGTACTCTTTTAAAGTATGCAGGAAAATTAAGTGATGAATTGTGCAGTGTGGCGGCGCAGTGGCCGAGTGGTTAGACCGCTCGCCTCCCACCGAGGCGACCCGGGTTCAATCCCAGGGACCTGCATGTGGGATTTGTGGTGGACGAAGCGGCGTCTGGGCGGGTTTTCTCCGGGTTCTCCGGTTTCCCCCGCCATTCATTCCACCAACTGCTCCATCATCACCTTTCCTTTCATCCATTTCACCAACATTTCGTTTCATCTACTTCCTTCATCCAATACCAGGCATCGGGCTGATCACCCATCCTGGATGCTCTGTCTGATCCATGAGTGTCTGCTCCTCGACGGGCCTCTGACCCCAGGCACCCGCTTGTAAGTCCTGGGGGGTATAAGTCCTAAGTAAGAGGAGGGTAAACAGATAATGAATGAATTGTGCAGTGTTTTAGACTGAAATCCTGACACTAAAGTTTTGTGTTCTGTGGATAAATATCTTCAAGATGAAACAAATGCTTCCTGAAGTAATTTCCACAGAGTTACTTTCAGATTTTGCCTAATAACGTCCTTAGACATGGCAAGATCTTTCTCAGCGTATAGATTTGTGTTAACCGATAAACGTCATGAACTTACACGTGCATTTGGAGCAAATGATCATAGTGTACTGCAGATTAAATTACAATGAACGGAAGTAACTAAGGAAAAATGTACATTGTTACCAAAATTATAAGCTTAAAAGTTAACAATTTTAGTGCAAGCTTGGTGCATATTTTCGAAATTATAAAGCATATTTTAAAGATTTTGACAGCATAAATGTATGCATATTTTAGATGTGTTTAGTGCATACAAATCCTATGTCTGACTATAACTGCGGCGCGATTAGTGGAGGCACCGTCGTTAAGTTGGAAACATGGTATTATTATGTAAAGTCAAAAGTTTTGCACTCGCCCTTGAAGGGCCTGAGGACTTTACGGAGACAGTGATGCTACTTATACCGAAGAAAAACAAAGCCAAGCTAAACTTATATTAGGACTACTAGCCTGATATGTCATTCGGAAAAGACTCTACTGAATTAATATCTATGTTCTAAGTTGGAAGATAAATTACAAAAAGAATTCGCTTAAGGAAAAAGTACTAAGAAAATTCAGTTAAACGTTACTTAGAGGAAGCTATTACAAATCTGTCTCCTGGAAGAACCTCTACATTTGACGAGATGAGATGTCATTCACGCCACTGCACCGGATTTTCCGTTCTCAGTTGCAGGATTCACCATGGGGAGAAGTTCAGTGGCAGGCGTAAAGATAAACGTCTGTGGTGGCAGACGAGGAAAGGATAAGGAGAAGAGGAGGGACGGGCGTTTGGTCGCCAACACATTCTCTTGCCCAAAGAAGGAGAGGAAGAAGAAACTTGCCCGGACATGTTGCCTTTGTACAAATATGATAATGGTGAAGAAGCTAAGAGGGGGTGGGGGGACGTGGGTTGACTTGTAGATGACCGCAGAGCTGACCAGTCGTATCCAGAAGTCGTGTCAAGGTCAGATGAACCAGCTTACCAACAACTACAGGTGCTGCTGTTTGGAGAAAAAGGCTTGATACTGTAGACGAGCCAGTATTCTATTAAGGAATTACATGGGAGTATTCCAGTGTTGTGTGCTGATTTGAAGCATCTCGGCTATCTCGATGACGACGATGGTTATGCTGATAACAAAATCATAAACATAGCATTCAGGGGACCAAGAATATGTATCCAGAGGGGGAATAAAACAACACTAAGCACTCCAATCTTTTACACAATTTCTGAGGAAACAACAAGAGTAGAAGAATATTTCACTCGTATTAGAAGAAATTTGTTTCACCCACTCTGGACTAACACAGCATTAGTAAGCGTCTAACTGCACACCTACGTGGTGCGGGTAGCTTGTATATCTTCCAAATTGTTGGGTCCGAGTTCAAATCTCGATTGGGTTGAGTTGCGGGAAGGCTTTTCCTCTCGGGATTTTTGGGTAATATTCAATGCATCCCCCGATTCATTTGTATATCATGTCATGCATTTCACTCACCATCTCTGCAAACCCTAGGTTGCCATAACGTATGTTAAACGCATTTATAAAATCGTCTATAATTGTTGCGCATTTTTACTTTCTCTACTGCGTATAGTAAGTAGGGGAAGTATTGTATTCCACCCAAAAATTCGATACCGAGATTTCACCGGAAATACATGTTTTGAGACCCCCTGAATAAAAAAAAGCATTTTTGAAAACATGTCCGTGTGTGTCTGGTGTCTGTCTGTCTGTGTGTTTGTTTGTGTCTGTGTGTGTGTGTCTGTGTGCGTGTCTGTGTCTGTCTGTGTGTATGTGTGTGTGTGTGTGTGTGTGTGTGTGTGTGTCTCTGTCTGTCTGTGAACAGCATAACTCAGAAACGAACAGTCGGATAAACACCAAACTTGGTATTTAGGTTCAGTGACTTCCAGAGATGCGCCACAAGGTTTTCAAGAAAATCCCCCAACCCCAGATTACCCTTTACATGGAAAATTTTTCGAAAATTTTAATTTTCTCAAAAATGGCTCTAACGATTTCGATTAAAATATCATATGTTTAAGATATTTTCATGACAAATAAAATGTATATCTCGAATTTTCTGGGAATGTCTCCAAAAGTATTCTTCCTTGTGAACGACTTTTGCATAACTGGTAAACCATAAGAGATGGACAAAATTTTACTACACAAAAAATGTAGATCGCGTTAAAATACACAATTTATGTCATATACATTTTTTGTTGTTGTTGGGTGAACCATTTTCGAGATATTGCTTGTTATTCCCTTAAATTCTTCAATATTTATTGTTTAAAATGGGAATTCGTTATTAATTTTTTTGTCTTGGATATGCAAAGAGTATTTAATCTGTGGCAAAGGGAATGGTGCTGCACCTAGCAGCCAGCTATTAAGAGATATGTATGTGCTTAAGAGCTACTGTATTTCTATATTGCCCTTGTAAATATATATTCCCCTTACATCTACAAGAAAATTAGCAATAAGATGTCTGCAAATGTTTATCTTGATTAACATGAAGTAGATGGATAATAAGCGTTTGTAAAAATAGTTTGTACAAGAGTAGAGAAAGTCATGTGAGTGTAACACATCAGATTTTTATAATAAGAATAACCGAAGTAAGTGAATGATTTTTATTTACGACCATCATACCTTCAAGCAAAATGACATTATGGTTTCCTGTTTTCATTGTTGTGAAGAAGTAGCTTTCGAAAAGGCCGCACACTAATCCTTTCATCCCGTGCATACCTACAGTCACTCTTGGAAGTATTCGTTTCCACTTCTTGCAGCCAAATTATTTGAGAGAAAATTTCTATGAAGAAAGAACAAATGCTATTACAATTTACGCGTTTTGACGTTTTTCACTGTTTTTTATTGTATAGTTATAATAATCATTTGAAAACTGGACCGATATTTCTTTTTCGTGTGTGGTATTTACAAAACATTTGTACGTGGATTTACTAGAACATTTTTCCCCTAATACCTGAAATTACTGTGAAAGTGGGTTTTGTTCTGACGGAATTTAAAAAATATCAAAGTCAGGAATTATCAACGTGTTTACTTAACTTCTTCATTAACGCCTCAGTTTTTTTAAACTTCATAAATTTAATTCTCTATCATTTTGAATCATAAGTCGGTAATCTTAGGAGTTATATAAAAACATTCCTCTGTTAAACGCAAATAAAATGATTTTGAAAAACGTCAAACATGAACAAGCTAAAACATTGGTGGAATTACAAAAAATAGTTATACACTCACACATACGCGATGTGCACAAAATTGTGGAGTAGAAAGTCAGTACCAAACAAAGCATTTTGGGGTTAGGAGCATGCGGTCGCAGATGCCATATAACAACAGAAGCGCTGCATGAACATAATTGAAACTTGACTATATGAAACATCTTCGTTTGTCAGTCGTAATGAAATGTAGCTTATACAAGTGTGTACCTACGTACTGATACATAATCAGAAACTAACCATTACACGAGCGTTCAGTATCACTGTACCATCCAGTAGGCTTCAGATCAGACGCACTAGCGACAGTCTCTATTACCGTACAAGAGTGCGTTTTGTTTACATCTGGCATGCGCCCAACAATTTTCACAATCGGAGAGACTCTAATGACGATTTAATGTTGACGCATGTAGCGCAGTAAAAAAGCTTCTGAGACCTCTCATTCCTATTCTCGAAATACTTATTTTGGTACTGTCTCTCTACTCTCAATTTCTGCACATTGTTTTCCCGCAACCAGTAAATACAACTAATACACTGAAAAGCAGTAAAAAGCAAGAACACATAAACTGTGATGTCGTTTGTTCTTTCTGCAAATTTAAATAAGAATTTTCTCTCCATTATTTGTCTTTTAGAACTTCCTGGTGTCACTGTATGTCTGCATGCACTTACACGACGATATTGTGTGAAGGGCACACTCCGTTGGTAAAGAAATACGCAAGGACTAGGGCTAGAAGGGAAGGGGGGGACTTAACACCTCGACTTACAAGATCTTTTGTGCCTGAGCCCTGACGGGGTGCCCCCGGGAGGGAGGGGTGAGGTGAGAGGAGGCAGAGGACGGCTGGACCAGGATTCACAACAGGGCAGAGGACAAGGTCCCTTCCTTCTTCAGACTGAAATTCCCCGGATGGCAAATGGTGTAACCGGCTCCCCTTCCTCCCTGCAGACTTGCATATTCCACTGGGGGGCCCGTGACTCGGAGACGCCCCCATTCCAGAGGCGAAGTGTTACACAGAGCATCCTTTTCCCCTGCTATGCAAAGCCAAGACTCCCGCCCACACCTTCAACCCCGAAACAGACCAAGCAGATGAAAGGTGAAGTGAAATGAGAATTGAGGTGAAATGGAGGGATAGGAAATTCAGGCGATGTAATGAACCTCCCCAGTATTCGCCTAGCGACCTGGGGAAACCCCGAAAAAAACCATGCGTTAGGAAGGTCGGCCATGAGCTCCCAAATGCAGGCACAGATGGCTCAATCCCGCTCGGTAAACAACAAATACCCAAACTGGACATCGTGCCATCTTTGATAGATACAATTTAATAGACAAATTTGTGAGATCTCTGCTTCAGTACGTGATAGCGTGAGATTTTCCAAGAATGAGTATCTCAGGTCATTGCGCGTGAGTTGGGAGGTCCGTATCCCTATAAGCGAGTCCTAATTCCTTCTAGAGGATTTAAATGTGAGCCAAGTGAGCATTTTTACTTTCTCTACCGCATACATAGTACATAGAGAAGTTATTGCATTCCACCAAAAAGTTCGATATAGAGATTTCATCTTAAATACATGTTTGGAGGTCCCTTGAATAAAAAAGGCGTAGAAAAAGGTCCGCGCGCGCGTGTATGTGTGCGAAATGTTCTATAAATACCAACATGGTATTTAGATTCAGCAACTTCCAAAGATGCGACACGATTTTCAAGAAAATCTCTCACCCAACACTACCCTTTACATGAAATACTTTTCGAAAATCTCGATTTTCTCAAAAATGGCTAACGATTTTTATTAAAATACCATATATTTAAATATTTACATCGCAAATAAAATGCATACCTTGAATTTTCCAAGAATAGCATGTGAAGTTCTCTTCATTCGGAAGGACTTTTGTATAAATTTATACCATGGCAAACCACAAGGGATAGACCAAAATATACTATACAAAAATGTAGAGGTCTTAAAATATACGATTTATTTCAAATAGCTGTTTGTGACATTAGTCATTTCCGAGATACACGTTGTTATTGGTTTGAATTTTTAAATAACTTGTCATTTTTTAAAAGTTCTGCCGCTGTTAAGTTGTTTCTTGCAATGGTATGGAAAGATTATGGAACTTCTAGACCAGCACATAGCGACACGTTTTTAAACATATGACTATCCATTCTGTTTCCTCTATCCCCCTTATATCTTCAACCAAATTAAATTAAAATGAAGTAAATAGAAAAATAAATGTTCGCTGGAATAGTTTGTGGAAGCTATATAAAACTAAAAGATAACAGATAGAGAAACTCATCTGAACGTAATTCACATTTAATTAATGTTATTAATTAAATGAAAGACAATAATATCAAACAGTTTTAAGTTGTTCAGAGAACTTTACCTTATAGTTCCGATGTGGGTTATTTAAAACAAACTGTTGCTGAGTAGCTAATGACAGTAACATATCCAAAAAGTGAAAGAAAGAAACTTCAAACCAAAACATCTGTCTACTAAACCCGCCATTAAGCGGACAATAGAGCCTGTCATTTGAGAATAGCATTCACGTGTCACCTGTCACGCAAACTGTGTTCAAGGCTTCAAAGCCACAACAGCTATGATCGTGGGAATATTAATATCTCGTGTTAATAGCAGCAACTCATGCAATTCACAGCAGAAACAAACTTAAAGCACACAGAGCACTAAAGCTTGACCATATTGTTATGTTTTAAATCAGACTCGTGGACCAGCTTCACAAATCGGCCCTCTTTCTGACCCCTACTGTCTGAAATATTTTATTACCTGTATTCAGGAAGAAACGATGATTCTACTAACGTAATTGCTGATACAACCTTGAATGTATTTTATTTACGAACGCCCCCCCCTCTCTCTCTCTCTCTCTCTCTCTCTCTCTAAGTGTACGTCAAGGATATCTCAAGCAGTTCTTCCGGTAGTAGTATGTACAGTACAGCGCAATATACGGATCCAATGAAAACCTCCGAGTGTTTTAACGCCTCAAAATTTTAAGTAGCAGGTATATTTGTTTTCAGAATATCTATATTCTCAGGAGGTTACCAACTATTAATTTAAAAGAGTGCAACACCGGGCGGGGTGCCTCAAATGGTAACGTCCGAGGTTTCATTCGGAAGGTCCCGGGCTCGATTCTCGTTGGACTGATCGCCCTGAATTTGGGTTTATTTGTAGCTTTCCCAGGATGGTAGGCGAACACTGGGTTGGCCACGAGTTTACCTGTCCCTCACTTCATCTTTCAGGGTTGCAGGATCTGGTGCAATGGACGATGGTGTGTCACATGTGCTGGATGTGCTTTAAAGAGATATTGCTTCTTCGCCGTAATGGAATCATCTGCCGGAATCTCTTCGTTGTTCTCCAGAAGGGGTGAGATCCATTGACGCTCAAAGTAGAAACGTTAAGGTCCCCGCTGCGCTGTGCCGTCAGACCTGGCTGCCCTTCGTACGTTCTCGCCCGATCTTCCTCCCGAAGGTTTAGTAGGAGCAATGCTGAAATGCTCCTCCGCTTCTTAGCCCTACCTCTAAGAAAATGCAACAACAATATAGATTTATTTAGTAGAGTTTAAAGCCCGTTCTTACTGCATACGGCATCACAGACGGTGGACACTGATGATACATGCAATGAAATTGTAATTGGGAAAGGAAATTTGGGATGGAAACGTTCCAGGCCTAAGTTATGAGGAGTGAAGAAAACCCAGAAAACACCTCAGTCAAGGAGGGCAGACCTGGTAATACAAAAATTGTCGTTATGTATTGAATAATAACAATAATGATGTGTTAATCATTATTATGTTTTTCCTATCATACGTAGGATAGGAAACATTTTTAAACTGTTTTTTTCAACCTTCTGTCGCTATGATTGTCAATCATCGTACCACTGTGCACAGCAGTGACGTAGTTGTCCCCGCACAACTGCACAATATCGCGGCATGGCTATGAATACTATGCTTAAAACTCAACTAACAGCCAGATGATTATGCCTATTTGAAATGGTTTGCAGTTTGTTAGCAACCTTCTCTTCTTTTCCTACTCTCTGTTGAGTGAAACACACAATTACCGAGCTTGAAGTTTATTTGAAAAAAAAATATATATAATATAGTATACAATTCAATATTATTGTAATTAACATTTATTTTGTGTACAGGCTTTGGAAGCATACGCATAGTATGAATTGTTATATGCTTAAAGTATTGATTTTTGCTACTAATCAATAGCTAAAGCATTAAGGAAGCCGAAAGGGATATTGCCCTAGATATGAAATTTTGCTGTGTAATAACGCTTGACACTTACTCTGCTAAAGAATTATGAATTGCTGGTTAGACCAACATTAGTTCAAGTTTAAACATAGTTTGATAAGTTACAAAAATTCCATTCTATAGTTGATTAGATGATTATTTTAACGGCAGGTAAAACTAAGTGCTGTTGTTTTCATAAAATACAAATTAATGCTGCTTATGACTGGTACAGAATTAAAAGTTTGACCGAAACCGTCCTCTTTGTCTACCCCTACCATCTCTGCCATATTGCACCCTTAACATCCACTACCTGCAGTGGCACAGACATGAATGGTCTGCCTACATTCCAGACAGAATAAGAGCACAACACCCGCCGTGCAGCGATGCCACATCTCGCGGTGAAAGTGTTGTTTTCTAGCACGTTGCTAGTGGTGCGCCGCCCGTCATAAAAACTGCGGAAACACACGTCTCAGGATGTAAACAAACTTTGCCTTGGCTCTCATCTCGTGCCCTGGCACATTAACTAGCCATATTTAATACGAAAGCTTCTTGTTTATATTCCCGCTCAACTACACATGACCATTTTGCACATATGATGCGCGCGGAGTTTTCTCTTACAAGGGAAAGTATTCAGGTGGGGAGTCGAAGATAAAAAAGTTATCTATCTGTTTGTGATTTTAAATACTATGATTATGCGCCAAAGATCGCCAGAAAAACTGTTAGATACCTACACTGCATTTTACCTAATTAATGCTATCTCCTGTACTACCAATGGACTTTAATAATGAATTAGCATCTACAAGTCTGTATTATTTTGATTACTTGGCTATAATTTTCACCAAATATAGTACGAGGCGTGTTTTTAAAGTAGGCACCGATAATTTGTTAAAAAATAACACATTATTTTCGAAATACTTTATCATCATTTATTACTTTACATCTTACACTGCTTCTTCACATAGTCACCGTCGTTATTCAAGCACTTCTAACTGGAAACCTGCTTTTGTATGTCAAAGAATGATGCCGCCTGTGATGAAAGCCAAGCCTACACTTCTTATTTCACAACATCTTCGTCCTTGAAATGTTTTCCACCAAGGACTTTCTTCAGATGAGGAAACAGATGAAAATCGCTTGGTATCAAATCCGGAGTTAATCTTGAGATTGTTTGGCTGTGTGTGGACGGACATTGTTACTCATTATTGTTTACCCATAAACTTCACACAACTGACGATGAATATTTGCTGGCGTAGCATTTTTCGCATTCAAAAAGCGAATCACTGATCTGACTTCACAGTCGGGGGCGTCGTTAGATTGTTTTGAACACTTCGAAACGCTCTTAACAACTGAAAAATACAAAGTGAAGATCGCTCACAGCTGCGTCGGGCTTCCTAATGGATGGAAGAAGTGATTGCGCATGCTCAAAATCGCGATTGCAACGCTGCTGCGGCAAAATATTAACACAGTGCTTACTTTAAAAACCACCCCGTAAATTTGGGCTTGTATCGTAGGTACGATACCACTCGTTCGTTTCATTCCATTTGTTTCATGCTAAAAATATTTCAGCAGAGCTCATGAGAATTGAAATATTACACAATTCCAGTTATTTGTAATAAAATAGCCAAAGAGTATTTATTAAAACACTCGTGTTAATTTTTTAAGAGCTTAAATTCAGAATTCTAGTCACTAAAGCGACGATTTGACTCTTTTCAATCTACAGTGACAGTCAAGGAATAATAGATACTCGCGTTTCGCTTAAAGAATACTAAAGTTAGTTTTCAGTTGTAAATATGCTGTATTATAAAATATAATGGAGGTAAGATACAGAAATGGAAAAGAAATTTCTGTTCTGGCTAATGAATAGTTTCATGAGCTATTATGATTTACTACATGATTGCGAGGATGGTGTTTTTGAACATCAGAGTAAATAACAGGAATAAGGACACTTTATGCGCATGCATGAAATGTATTGTTTGTTCAAAGTATTTTGAGACAATGGAGAGGGGAAGGTGAAAAACCGGTGGTCGTGCCCAGGTCGGCTACGTGTGGCAGCTGTTTGTAATAGCTGCAGCACCGGCCTCGCGACGGCCCCTTCCACTGTCTCAAAAGACTCTACACAAAGTTATAGGACAACATCGACAGACAAAAATGTGCGTTGGTAAACGAATCCCGTACATCCAGTTACTTTAAACACCAGCACACACTACTGATTTTAACCATTCAGTTAAACTGCCAGTGATTAGCTTCTTATAGACTAACAGCTTTGTTTCACTGAATTTAAAACAAAACCACATTCACTCTGTTTTATTCAGTATTCCTCTAAATTAAGTAGTCCGTAGTTCATCTACAGATCCGCTTAAAATTGTCTAGGATATTTCGTGCAACTTGGACAAAAAGGGAATGTAGGAGACAGACGAAGGGGTCTCCAGAAACTGGAACACAGCAACGCAAGTAGGCCACAAAGATCCTTTTTCTTCCAATGTGACCACCGGGAGAAGGGATGAGGGGGAGGCCCGAAGGGCGATCAGATCCAGACGACGTTTGTGCGCTAGCAAGGACAGGGTCCCTAACGATTCCAGATGGAGCACATTCTGGCGCCGTTTAGCACTGCCTGATCTCCGTGCACAGGGGTCCCTGTTACAGTGAGATAAGCTCCTAGGAGGCCTGCCAAATCTTCCCAAAGGGCACAATTCGCCGTCTAGCCACAGTACCCCGATCCTGTCGCCTGGTCCTTCAACCCTGAAAAGGATGAAAGGTAATGGTGGGGACAGAGAATTCGTGGTAGAAGAGGAACCACTCAGTTTCACCTACCGACCCGGGGAAACCACGACAAAACCCATGGTCAAAGTGGCCAGTCTGACGGGAATCGCTCGGTCATAAAAGGGGAAATACAGAAACAAGAATCTTTACAATGGAGAAAATTGGTATATTGGCTTCTACCACGATTAATGTAAATTGCATATCCTTCATAGAAGCATGTCTGAACAATAATGTCCACAAATGTCAGAAATAACTTTTTCTAGAACTTATAGCCTGCAATTCCAATTCTTTGTTTTTCATTGACCCCTCTCTGCCAGATCGCCGATTAAACTCTGCTCGATTAGCTAATCCAGTGAATATACTTACAGATTGTCATAAACGGATGTCCTATTAAGTTTTTCATTCAAAGTTTCAGATAAGGGTGCAAACTGTTGGATGATCTTAAATGTTTCGTTTATCTTCCTATCGTAGTACAGACCTAAACGTCAGAAAATAAACCCCTGTTTTATTTTAGGTAGAAAAACATGATACTCCTTGAAATCTGTGAAATTCGAACACGTTTACATGTGGTGAATTCAGGTATTTTGCTCCTTAGCTAAGGAAGTGCCTTAAACAAAACATTTTTAGCCACAAGCAATATATAGATAATTCCTACAGACACAAAATATGCGCACGCGTGCAATCGAAACAGAAATAGAAACTGGAATGTTAATTTTTGTCAACATATTGAATGGGTTTCATTGTACTCATCCATCAATGCGCTAATGTTCTCCTGGCGAGTGTCCTAATCTCACTAACTTATGGCCGTAAACTTTTATTGCTCTGCTAATAAGAAAGGGTTCTTTCCAGATATAAATGAAATAATCCCAGAGATACGAGTATAGCGTAAACATATTTTGTTTTCGTTTTGAGGGAGGCCCACTTGGATGCCTCCGTTGTTAAAATTATGAATCATGATCTTAACAAAGAAATCATCAATATTAATATAACTTAGGAGTGTGAGGTTTTGTAATCTTTACATGCACGAAGAGCTGCTTGAAAATGTTCAACCTGGTACGCGTGACATTTAGTGTACACCATTAACATAATGTTTGCTGAGAACATATCAGTGAATACTTCTCTTCCCGGAGCTATAAGTACTACTGACAACCCTGGTAGTTAATACTTTATTTATTTCTGCAAATAGCCATAATAAATGTTGTAACATGTGTCAACCATAATAAAAGTTGCAATATATGCCGCAGATGACGAGTTAAAACTCTTGCAACTTGTCCACTTTTACGTTGAGTACTTAACCTCATACTTTGCAAGAAAATTGCCAAATGGTTCTGGTGTTCATTGACTGAATGACAAATGTTACAATAGCAAGAATACCAAATGAATTACTGAAAGATAAATAATTATACATGTTCTAAATTTGAAATTGTCACACGAGACTTTTGAAGTTCTATTAGTGTGCACTTTATCCTCAACAAAAACATAATTTCAATATTTTATTTATGCGATGTTGATAATTTTGTAAATGAATTAGAACTTAAAGAGCTAATTAAAGTTTAAAAGTAAATTACTTTAAAATTGAGGCAGTATTTTTATCACTTAAATGATATCAGTCTAATTATACCTAATATAAAAAAATAACAGCCCGCCTTAAAATAACATGTATATAATATATATGTATACTACAGTCATTGTATTATGTTTATTTTATTATGTACATGTATAAAAATGTTATGTGAATGTATTATGTAGTTTAACAATGTAGGAGCTGTGAGTATAGAAGCAAGCTGTTTTCCGTAGAAAACAGAATTACAAAGTAGAAGCCGAAAGTTGCTAACAATGAGGTAACCTTGAGACAACAATAAATTAGAAGGTTTAAAAACGCTACTAATAGTTCTTGGAACAATAATAATGTAATATTTAAAACAGTTTATTAATAACCAATCAAAAAACTAGAAAAGCTAAAAGTTAAATACAGGTATTCTATTAGAGTAGGATTAGCCAATCAGAAACTAAAAATAGAATAAGTGTACAAATTCAAACGGTAGACGTTACAAGAAAGCGTACCCAAGCAGTTCGGTTCGGTACGGTTCAGTGTGAGACATAAAAACTTATTGCGGTGAGAATAATATAAAGATTACCTGTTAAAAGTGCAATTAACAATAATCTCACAGCTCTATAGTAGGATATATCAGTGAAGTGTTATTTAATCGAGTGAAGGATTAATAAAAAAAAGTAAAGTACAATTATAATTTGTGCCAGCCCTGTTAAGAGATACGTGCTCTACAAATTACTACTGACAAAGCCGAGGCATATACATATATAATATTTAAATAAATAACATTAAAATAGTTATTACACATAAAGTAAACGTGGGGCGAAGGCCACCGGAATGTTTGTACCGTACGTGAAGCGAATACTCCTAGAAACAATCTCCTGCAAATTGGCATCCATTACGTGCGTGGTAATTAAACCCCTACAAAATATATGTGGTTAGTTGCCATTACTGTGATCAAACCATGTATGTACTCAGAGGGATGCATACCTTGTCCAAATATCAACACTGCAAAATCCTAAGACTCCCATTACATAAGACCGGGAAACCCATAACAGCCTTGTTTCTAACATCTCAGGCTTCATGAACTGTAACTTCTTAACATGATAACCTCCAAATCCAGAGATCCCGGGTTCGATTCCCGACTGGCGGTGAGGATTTTTCTTTAGCCAGGATTATTCTGCATCCTTCCTAGAGACTGGAAGTATGAATGAAAGTATGAATGTGTTTGTGTGAATTTAATGTAATAACCAAAAGCAATAAAATCCCAAAGATTAACACCTATGTAAACGAGCGAACATCATTGCTGATGAGCAATTGTTCTAATGATAAAAAGCCGCCGATATGACCTCAGATGTTAAAGGTGGAATATAAATGGAACATTAACTGGAACACACACCCCCCAAAAAATGTAACTCCCCTCCCTTTCCAGATCCTAATACGGAGCTCTATACGTTCCTTATCAGTGTAATCAAATCAATAAATAGCTCCAGCTTTATAAAGGAACTAGGGAAGAGATTACAAAAGTGTTGTATGGGTAGCGTAGCCTTATATATTGCGGAAACTTTGAGTTCGCGACGAAGCGAGAAAAGTCGATAGACGAATTTAGAAAATAGATGTATAAAATGGAGGCAATTTGTAATGAAAGTATTTTTGTAAAAGTGGGCGAAGGAAGAGCTATGCTGAAGCTGATCAGGAGGAGGAAAGGAAATTGCCTGGTACATTATATGAGAAGATGCACTGGGGGAATGACGAGTACGAAAAACACTCGGACGGAGGAATACAGCAGATGATTAACGTAAATATGCAGAAGCTAAGAGGAAAGAATGCACGAGAAAAGAACTGAAGAGGCCGTGTTGCACTTGACCTAGCAAAATACTATTATCGATTACTGATATCTTTTAAACTTAATTAACAGAGAAAAACAGTAACATTAACTATGCACGGTGACGCAGTTAACACCATCAGCCTTAAATACTGTTCATCAGTAGAAAACCTTGCCCTACCTTTACCTTACCCCGCTAACTACAGAGTAACAGAAATCTCTAGATTAAATATTTTTGGCTGTTTTCATTTTTACTGTAAAGCTGTTCCTCTCTCATTCCCTTCCCTTTCTGAATTGCCTGTTTATTAATTGTTCGCAAAAGCCGAAAACTGACAACGCTGAGTTTTGAAGGATCGATTTGGTCTTCCTTTGTTGGTCCCTTGTCTAATTGAGGTGTCGCGCTAATTAGATTCATAGCCTCTTCTGAGGCAGGATTTTTAGATGTGAATAAAAATATTTCCCGAACTATCACTGATTCTGATGGATGGTTTATAGGAATAAAGGATTCCACAACTTAACCTATAAAAATGGAGAGATTGGAAAAATCCAAATATTTCCAAATTTAACAAAAGCTAATAGCTGTAACAGAAATCATTTCACATTATTTACATTCAGAGCACTCAAGTGCTCACGAGTAGTTTAACAAGAAATGAAATATTGACATACAACTGTTGCATATTTCGATCTAAGTCAAGAAAGCCAACTTACCGGATCAGGTACAGCAGTCCTCTGACTCGAATCTCTGTGTGTTATCTTAGTAAGGAGTCAGGTGCTAAAATAAACAAATGCAAACAATTATGAGCGATTTTTTACACAGTTCGGAACTTTAAAGGCTGGTTCACAACCAACGAGAACGGTAACCAGAACGAGAACGAGAAAGTTGAAATACATGTATTTAAATGGGAATGTTCACAACCGACGGGAAGCCTTCCCGGGCCCCGGGAACGGAAAAGAAGGTTTGCCCAACTTTTAACTTTCTCGTTCTCGTTCCCGGGCACGGCATATTAGATCCCTATTGTGCATATTAGACTCTTCACTCTAGAGGTTATTCTAAGCGGCCGTGACATGAAACAGCCACTAGTGCTCTCTATAGTCGCAAGTTGGAAACATGAAACTAGAAGGAATTAGTAGTAAATGTGCATCCTAACCTGATCCCGACACCTGCAAATCTAATCAGCGTTGGTTCCTCTGGTGAAGGGATCATTTGTAGTTTGTTTATATGCAACTCAAAAGTGGTTATTACCTAAAAAACAATGGCAAAAGCTACAAAGAACAGCTAAAACCGGTGGAAATGAAAAAAGAACAATAAACAATTTTAATGTATGCCATTAAATAAAGGAATGAAAGTTTGGCATAAGTAGAGGGATCGGAAATGTAATGAATATGCATTTAGATAATGTTTACTCTATCGAATTTTGACGTTGGCTTGGCTAAACTGGAAGTAGGTGAAAAAATGTCATTGGTCAGTTAAAATCAAATGAACCCAATGCGCAAAATCGACTTTCACTCTGTGATCGATATGCATTCCCGTTCTCGTTACCGAACTGTTGTGAATCAAACTTTCTTGCTTCCCGTTCTCGATTCCATTCTGGTTACCGTTACCGGGTGGTTGTGAACCAGCCTCAAGTCTTCAGATAACTTTGCTATCAATTAGCTGCAAGAAACTATAAAAGAATAGTTTATTGCTGTTTGGTTGCGTTCTAATACTAATGAAGGAGCTTTTGGATGATTTAATGTGTACATTAAAATCTTTAAGCTTCTTCTGTTTATGTAAGATGTTGAACAGATTCACATTGGACTAACTTGAATCTAAAATGGTTGTTATTTTAATCCTAGGTTTAATACGCACCAGTGCCAGCGAGATGGCTCCCAGTAACCTGTGAGGCTCGCATTCGGGAGGTCCCGGTTTCGATTCCCGTCGGGCCGGCCACTTTGGCCATAGATTTTTTCATGGTTCCGCTGGGTCGGTAGGCGAATGGTAGTTCCTCTTCTGCCACGGATTTGCTGTCCCCATCAATTACTTTTCATCTGTTTCAGGGTTGAAGAACCAGGCGACGGTGATCGGTGGTTGCAGCAGGATGGCGGATTTTGTGCTTTGGAAAAGTCTTATCTGGCGTTTGATTGGTCTACTGGGTCCCCTTCCTGGGCACGTATCTTGGGCCACAGGGTGGTAGCCGGCGCTGAATGTGCTTCATGTAGAATCCTTAGGGACCCCGTTGTTGCTAGCGCACATGTGTCCGGCTCTGGTTGCCTTTCGATTCTCCACTTCATCCCTCCTTCCCTGGAATTATGTTAGAAGCAAAAAGGGCCACTGTGGCCTATTGCGGTGCTGTGTTCCTTTTTCTGGAGGCCCTTCCGTCTGTATACTCTTACTCCTACTCCTAATAAACACTAGTAGAGGATGGTGCGAGAGCGCATTGCGATTTGAAAAGTGTCACTAACAACGTTAGAAATTGGTCCTCCTATGCGGTGTAGCGTGTCTGGTTTTTAATTCAGAGTGCCAGAGTTCGTAAGTGGGAGGAACTTGGATAAGGTACCCACCTAAGTAGTCGTTTAAGCTGAAAAAAATTAAATTAATATTGTCGTGTACTGCATAAAACACAGAAAACTAGCGGACAAAAATATATGAATATTACATTGTTACATCTGCACAAAGTATGATGCAGTAATTTGTATCACAAATTACTTAAATGTAAATAATGATTGTAATATGAATATGCGTTTTTATGTGACATTGATTTGAGATGTTTCTTGACTGTAATTATTGTTGATAAGTAAGTTTATACGACCTTACTGAAACTGTTAATAATAGCGCAATAATGCAGAGAGAGGGGGTGAGCTGTTTATCATTATTGGAAACGAGGAAGTTACGTAATGTTGGCGCGTTTTTCCGTTGAGAACCTACTGGAATATTTTCTCCCTAAAGCATATGTATTCATAATTTTCATTGGATATTAAAATAGACGCTAATGTTGGCGCGTTTTATTAGCCAATTGCAATTCAGTTATAATCTTTAGGCGTATCTGGATGCAGGAGTATAAATAGGGTAGGTTAGAGGTAGCTTCATGCTCAGTTCATCAAAATTCTTTGTGCACTACACGTCGTCTTCAGTTCGTCAGTTCGTCAAAATATTTGTATGAGATACGTCGGCTATAGATTTACAAGTTACAAAAATCTAAAGTATTATAAAGTTAATTATACACAAAGTTGAAGTACGTGAATTAAAAGTGATAAGTAAGAAGTTATTATAACAGTTTCAGTTTGGCGAGTGTCAAGATCAATGTGTAAATGTGATAGTTAACGTGTTTGACAATAAATGTGTAAAACAAATTTCTTCATCAGTGTAATTTTTGGATAAAAGATTCCTTTCCGTTTACACAACCCTGATCAAGAAACATGTTCGACCGAGAGATAATAGCTAGCCGGAGGACAGTAAACAAAATTTAAATCAAATAACAGTCGCATTCTTTCGAACACTAATACTGATGCAAATTGCTAACACAAGATGGAGCTACGAACCTAACAAAGAATGACGTCACAAGATGGCTTCAACACTGATGTAAACAAACATTATAAGAATACCGTTACAAGTTGGCTACCACAACGTGGGGCTACAATAATGTTAAATAAATAACATTAATACCGCTACAAGTAGTACAGGGCACAGATAGCTTATTATTTGTGAGCGAGATCTAATTTCTGACGAGCGAATAATAGCTTATTAAGCCACGTGTCATAAACAATGTTTTTTCTTATCCTAGTAATTACGGAAATGATTTAACATTTAATTGTACTGTATAATATCAAATTGTGTTCCTTACACGACTGCGAGGCAGTATTTTTAACACTTAAATGATATCAGTCTAATTATATAATACAAAATATAATAACAGCCCGCCTTAAAGCAATATGTGTATAATAATATATAAAGTATATGTAACAGTCATTGTATTATGTTTATATTATTATGTACATGTATAATAATGCTATGTGAATGTATTATTTAGTTTAACAATGTAGGAGCTGTGAGAATAGAAGCAAGCTGCTTTCGTAGCAAACAGAATTATAAAGTAAAAGACGAAAGTTGCTAACAATGAGGTAATCTTGAGACAACAATAAATTAGAAGGTTTAATAAAGGCTACTAATAATTCTTGGAACAATAATGTAATATTTAAAGCAATTTATAAATAGCCAATCAAAAACTAGAAAAAGCTTAAGTGAAATAAAAGTATTCTATTGGAGTAGGCTTAGCCAATCAGAGACTTGAAATAAAGGAAATATACAAGTTCAAGCGGCAGACGCTAAAAGATTGCGTACCCGAGCGGTACGATACACGTTCAACGTGAGACATGAACAGTTATTGCGGTGAGAATAATATAAAGTTTACGTGTTAAAAAGTGCATTTAACAATAATCTCACAGCTCTGCAGTAGGGTACATCAGTGAAGTGTTATTTATTTATGTGAAGGATTAATAAAAAACAAGAATACAATTATAATTTGTGTAAGCCTTGTTCTTTAGCCGTACCAGCCTTGCTAAGAGATACGTGTTCTGAAAATTACTACTGACGCAGCCGAGGTATACATACATATATAATTTTTAAATAAACATTAAAATACAAAGTTCATTTTTAATCGTGGGGGCGAAGGCCACCGGGAAAGTGAACGTGGGGCGAAGGCCACCGGAAAGTTTGTATCGTAAGTGGGGCGAACACGGCAAGAAACATATCTCCCGCAATACGTGATGCAACCACAACAATTAAACCCCTTCAAGTTTGGCTCTCCAACACTGGGGCTGCAACGACTACTTCAACTGAGGAGATAAAAGCTAATAGCCTTACGTTGCTACGTTAGCGTAAAACCAATAATTGGATTTTAAATAGCAATTTGACTGGTCCCGTAGCTCAGTAAAGCGCCTGCTTTCTGTGCAAGGGGTTCGATTCCCGGCTGGGCTCGAGAAATGTTTCTGTAAACATGAAGGTTTCTCGATTGCCCTAAGTCTGGTGTGTGAATGTGTGTGTATTTACGTGTAGGTAATATGTTTTATCGGTTATTTAATAATCAGGTCGCCCCTTCATATTTCAGGATTGATTCTGGGCAAAAACCTGAGCACACGTACCAATGCATATAAATACGACAGTTAATGTACAATCAGTACAACTATATAGCACCAATAACTGCCGCAAAATTAACAAGAGTAAAACAAAAAGCATAACTATAAACGAAAGCATGACATTTGAAACTGCAACTGAAAGTGCAGTTGATGATAATAGGGCTGTGTTGTTTTTGCTGTCCAGTAAATCAAAGAAGCTGAATGACAAGTTTGCTGTTTAACGAGTGAAGAGACGGCAAAAAGCTGGAGGTATTTGTGAAGAGCTATTTGCACGTTTATATTACAATGAGGGTTTGTTTATAAGATTGTCATAAGCGGGCACTTCTAAGCATTAAAACTAGGACGAAAGGAAACGAAGTTGTACTGAATTTTATGCAGTGACGTCGCAGGCACAGGCCACTCCAACCCTCGTAAAATGTGAAGTCTGTTGGCGTATGCAGACAGCGTAGCAGACCGTGTTTACCTGCCGGTCGGTGACTGATGGTCGGTGTTGTTTACATTATTTTTACTGATAATGGTTTGAGTATAGTAGATAGCTTGTAGCCAATTGCTAAAGAATTCCTGTGTTGTGATCATAAGTAATATCACGAGTGAGTTCCATACTGTCGATAGTGCTAGGGCAATTTCTGACTAATATTGAAGTCGAGTGGTATTTACTAAGAATGTTTAATGAATGAAACGTTTATTAAACATATTAATAAAATGAAAATAAATTAGTTAGTTTATTAATATTTGAATGAGTTTATTGCATATCAATACTATAACGTAGCACGGCCTTCTGTGTTATTTTAAGACATTTTCCTTCGTTTCTTTAGCTTATAAAACAGAAACAATTGCGAATCAGCTGCGACAATGTTCAAACAGTTGTGAATCAGGTGCGAAATCTCATTTCGATAAGACTTCAGTGATAGGTCTACTATGACTGTTTCAAACGGATACGGGCCGTGAATTGGATTGATCAATATTGAATGTCTGGCCCATAAAGTAAATGGTCAGTGTTATTTGTCCATACAATGAAATAGTGATTGTTTGGGAGTCATTATTTCATTTGTGTATAATGACTGATTTCCGTTGATTCTCAGGATGTTTATAACGTGCAGAGAACATCTGTAGGATAAGATAAAATAAGACATTAAAGTGACATGGCATACTGCACCGTAATTTACTTTGAATAAGGGAAAACCTCTGCAAAACTGGCCGATTAAGTTGAGTGTTTCTCGAAAAAGAACAAATACTTATGTTATTTTGAAATATAAAACATCTAAAACATAAAACACGGCCTCTTTAAAACGAAAAAGAAAAGAAGAAAAACCACACACCTTAATATCTATTTCCTAGAAAACGACCCCTCTATCATAAATACGTTATATTCCAAAAAATAGTATTCGTTAAGTAGACGAAAGCTGGATTTTTTTTGGGGCGGGGGCCCCTTAACCAGTTATCTGCCCAACTACTAAAAAATAGAAAATTAGCATCGTCAACAGTAAAATCCTTATTCGTTATTCTTTCTTCAAGTGAACACGAGAGGTTGAGAGACATTCCAGTAAACTCATTTTCCTTTCTTCCCGCCACGGGAAAAATCATAAAACGTTTATTATCTTTATTATATTTGGGTATAACAGGTATTAAAAGAGGTTTGACACAAAACAGCACTGGTATAACTCGCGCAAAACTTCTGGAATCGTGACCTTGATTGCCACCCCAGCTGCCGAGCCTAGGAATGGTTTCTGTTCAGCTTAATCAACGAAAGCGATATAACACCTTTGCTTACTCACAGTGCGTAACACATACAGTCTGCATAGAAAGTGTCTGCATCTGGTTGTAATTTTAAAGAGAACAGTATCTAAATAGTACTTACTTTATATTTGTTATATTTATAAACATGGCTCCTACGTTTTCAAAGTTGAGTGCTAAGTTGTTACACAGTCAAAGTAGGGAAATAATTGCAAATGTCCTCGACTTCATGAAGCAAGAAGCAGAGATGAAGGAAGAAAATATATGTTCGTCCGAGTTCCACAAAAGCCTTAAGAGAGTGAAAGAAAGAGTAGTCAAAGCAACTGGTGTTTCACCGAGTTCCGTTTCCAGAGTTCTCAAAGATAAGAGAAAAAAAAACATATGGATGAAAGAATGCCATTTGACATGCCTGGGAAGAAACATAAGGTCCCTAAACGTATTACAGAAATAGACGATTTCGAATGCGTCATTCGTCGCACGATTCACAATTCCTATGTGGAAGAAAAAACTGTGCTAATAATAAGCAGATTGCTCATCCAGCTGAAACACAGCAGAAACCTTCAAGGTGGTGCTACAAATCTCAGAAAAATTATTAAAGATTTAGGGTTCAAGTGGAAGAAACAGAAATAAAATAGAAGAGCTCTAACAGAAAAGCAAAATAAATAAATAAAATAAAAAATAATAAAATAAAAAAAATAAAAGTAAAAAGTAAATGTTGCCATGATAGCTCGTCGGTTAGACCAACGGCACGGAAAGCCTAAGATCCGTGGTTCAAATCCCGGCTATGGCATTGAATTTTTCAGTCTGATTTTACCTTTCCAAATGAGTATAATTTTATATGTACTTATATCAGTGTGTACTTATATCAGCATCAATTTTAAGGTGGTGCTACAAATTTCAGAAAAATACTATAGTGTATGAAGATGAGTCATACATACACAACAGTCATACAGCATCTAAAAGTTGGAGTGACGATAGCGAATTAGGTTTGCAGGCACCTGTTGCCAAAGGGCAAATACTTATTATCGTTCATGCTGTTGGAAAGATCGGCTTCGTTCCAAATGCCCTTCTTTTACAAGTCGCAACAAACAACAGGAGATTTTCATCAAGAAATGAATACAGAAAATTACATGAAGTGGATCAACGCCATGTTGATACCTAATATGCCTGCTGGGTCTGTTCTGGTCATCGACAATGATTCACAATGCGTCAACACTCAAATTGACAAACCACCTACCTCAACTTCCTTGAAAGAAGAAATGAGAGCTTGGTTACTTAGACATAATAAAGCTTTAGATGAAAGCATGAGTAAAACAAAGCTATATAACTTAATTAAAGCCAACAAACAGCTTCAGAAGTCATACATACTTGACCAGATAGTAATACAACATCGCCATAATGTACTTAGACTGTCATCATATCGCCCAGATCTAAACCCAATCGAATTAATCTGGGCTGATATCAAAAAATCTGATGTGTTACACTCACATGACTTTCTCTACTCCTGTACAATCTAATTTTACAAACGCTTATTCTCCATATGCTTCATGTTAATCGAGATATCGAGATGTCAATCTTATTGGTAATATATGGCAGCTTTTAAGCGATAGTCAAATATTTTATCGCTGGTTGCTATGTGGCGCATTCCATTCTCTTTGCATGTCCAGGACATAAAAAAATGAATAACGAATTTGAGAAAAAGTATAAGTATTGGAAAATTTAAGGAAATAACAAGCAATATCTCGAAAACGGTTCACTCAACAAAAAAAATGTATATGATATAAGTTGTGTATTTTAACGCGATCTACATTTTTTGTGTAGTAAAAGTTTGTCTATCTCTTATGGTTTACCAGTTATGCAAAAGTCGTTCATAATGAAGGATACTTTTGGAGACATTCCCAGAAATTTCGAGATATACATTTCATTTCCCATGACATTAACTTAAACATATGATATTTTCATCAAAATCGTTAGAGCTAGTTTTGAGAAAATTAAAATTTTCGAAAAATGTTCCATGTAAAGGGTAGTCTGGGGTGGGGGGATTTTCTTGAAAATCTTCGTGTCGCATCTCTGGAAGATACTGAACGTAAATACCAAGTTTGGTGTTTATCCGACTGTTAGTTTTTGAGTTATGCTGTTCACAGACACACACACACACAGACACACACACACACACACACACACACACACACGGACATGTTTCCAAAAATGCTTTTTTTGGATTCAGGAGGTCTCAAAACATGTATTTCCGGTGAAATCTCGGTATCGAATTTTTGGGTGGAATGCAATACTTCCCCTACTTACTATACGTAGTAGAGAAAGTAAAAATGGGTGGCATGCAGAAATGTGACTTTTAAATTAAAATATGTGGAGCAATTATAACGCCAGCAATTTGCTGAAATTGGAAGGCCAGAATGGGAAAATGTATGGCGACATGCTGAATAAATTAAGAATCATTATTCCGAAAAATACGGAATTGCAGAAAATCAAATAGAAATAATTCTCATCCAGGATAATGGTGCAGAAAGTAGTGACAGCAGTGATGACGGCAATAATGTGAGTGATTCCGCAGAAGAGGAAGGGTTGTTAGATGTGGAAGAATTGGAGGCAATGATTGACAGCGTATTTTATATTATGCGCTTTTTACGGCGTGGATTTTAATATACTGCATATAACTAAGTTTATCAGCGCAGCGCATAACAGGTGTGCGGACATTTGACAATGACTGCCCCACGCACTCCTGCAGCATGCAGACGACCGGTCACCTCCTGATCCGGTAAGCAGCTCGCTTCAAAGCTCTCATTAAGATTTTCACATGTCTAGAACTGTTGCGCCGATTATAACTTACAGTATTCTGTACTTCATGATAATATGCAGTTAATGTCATTTTGTAATATAAGCAATTAAAGCCAAAATATCATTTTAATATTATATGTTCTCCTATTTAAATCTCATTGATACCCTGAAGTACATAGCTTACTAAACGTTTCTCAAAATAAGCAAATAACTATTACTAAGGGATTCTCGAGAGCTGTCAAGTATATAATATTAACATATTAGTTAAAGAGTTAAAAAAAGGTGTAAAGTTGTAAAAGTTTAATATTTTAAAATTTAACACGGTAGTTTCTGGATATACTTTAACCATATGAATACCGGCTGCGGAAGCCTTAGAAATAATTAAACAAACACATAAATGTATTAGAAATAATATACAACCAATATAATGGATGAACTGTTTGCCTATAACGTTAAGACAACACATCGGTGAAATGTGGCAAACAAACGACGCGTGTTTCTACATCTTTTATCGCGCTTACGCCGTTTATCTTCATATCACTTAGCTATTTACTTAATATCGCAATTTTTGAGCTCCATGCGAGTATCTAAATAGTCCCATAAATTTAATGTAAACAAGTCCGGATTTTTCAGCATCTTTTTTCAGCATTTTTCATTATTCAAAATGTTCTGCTTACCTAAGTATATAATTCAAATGCTTTAAATGTTCAGGAGATCTTCAGATATTAAGGACACTTTTCTTTGTTTTTTTTATCCACTGAAAATAATAGGTGATTATTTTGAAAGAAAATATTTTCACATGTTCTGTTCGGCAAAAGTTTAAAAATTCAATTTTTACAATTTTACACAATTTTTTTTTCTTGTACAGCAGTGAAGAATAAATTGCAAAACGGACAATGTGAATCCACTTATGAAGGGAGTACAGAAAGGATAGAATTTTCATCATAACATTTTCCGAAATTTAACAAACGCTACTATCTCTAGCAGAAATTAAATACAAATGGACGTCTATGCCTTGCTTTGAATGCAAATAATTAACAAATGAAATATTAACGTACAGCAATTGCATATTTTGATCTAGATTATATTCGTCACACACACACACACACACACACACACACACACACACACACACACACACACACACAACTTTTTCTAAAAAATGCTTTTTGGGGGGGATTCAGTGGATCTCTAAAAACATGTACTTCTGGTGAAATCTCGACATTGAATGTTTGGGGAATATAATACTTCTCCCACTTAATATAGGTAAGTGGTAGGGAAGGTAAAACAAACCTTAAAAGAAAACTAATATTGCCCTTTGTTTCCTCATAAATAAACTTGCTCTCTCAGCTGAATTTATTCAAAAATAGAAATCTATCTTCCTCTCAGAATTTAAATATATTATAAACAAATTAACCGAGAGTGGCGCCGCGGTAACGTGAGCGACTCGCATTCGGGAAGTGCCGGTTTCATATCCCCGGCCGACCAATCTGAACGAAGGTTTTTTTCGTGGTTTTCCTCGGTCGTTAGGCGAATGCTGGATTGGATGATTTGATCCGCGAATTTTCCTATCATTCACTACATTTCATTTCATTTCCTTCATCTTCACTGCCATTCCAGGCATAGGCTCTTCAGCTATCCTGGTTGTGCTATGATCCAGAGTTTGCTTGCTCCTCGACAGGCTACTGACTCAAGACATTGGCTTATAAGTCCTTGGGAGGGTGCAAGTTTCCTACAAAGAAGATAAACAAATTAGCTACATTTTCTGAATGGAAACACCATGATAAAATTATGGCGCTGACTTATGTGAAAGTAGGAGGTTGATGTTTATTGAATATCACAAATGTCTACAATACGTAATAGTTCGCAGCTTGTGAATCGGCTAATAAAACGGAAGCTGAGTAGACATCGGAAAGTGGTAGGTAGGAACTAATTAAAATAAGAGGAAGGAGGCTGGACCAACAGGGAAGGTTGGTGAAGAAAAATCTGATGTGTTACACTCACATGACTTTCTCTACTCTTGTACAAACTATTTTTACAAACGCTTATTCTCCATATGCTTCATGTTAATCGAGATATCGAGATGTTAATCTTATTGCTAATTTTCTTGTAGATTCAAGGAGAATTGTTAGGCTTTAAGCAAATATTTTAAGAACTGGTTGCTATGTGGAGTATTCCATTCTCTATGTATTTCCAGGACAAAAAAAAATGAATAACAAATTTGAGAAAAAGTATAAGTATTGGAAAATTTAAGGGAATAACAAGCAATATCTCGAAAATGGTTCACTCAAAAAAAAAAAGCGTGTAAACATAAATTGCGTATTTTAACGCGATCTACATTTTTTGTGTATTAACATTTTGTCTATCTCTTATGTTTTACCAGTTATGCAAAAGTCGTTCACAATGAAGAATACTTTTGGAGACATTCCCAGAAAATTCGAGATATACATTTCATTTGTCATGAAAATATTTAAACATATGATATCTTAATCAAAATCGTTAGAGCCATTTTTGAGAAAATTAGAATTTTCGAAAAATATTCCAAGGAAAGGGTAATCTGGGGTGGGGGATTTTCTTGAAAACCTTCGTGTCGCATCTCTGGAAGATACTGAACCTAAATACCAAGTTTGGTGTTTATCCAACTGTTCGTTTCTGAGTTATGCTGTTCACAGACACACACACGGACATGTTTCCAAAAATGCTTTTTTTTTTGGATTCAGGGGGTCTCAAAACATGTATTTCCGGTGAAATCTCGGTATCGAATTGTTGGGTGGAATACACTACTTCCCCTACTTAGTATACGTAGTAGAGAAAGTAAAAATTTGAACACAGAAGATGTTTGAGAACTAAGAATATGTTAACACTAAAGGAGTTTAGTTGGGCTGGTACTCACTCGTACTCAGTACCAGCAGTTAAAAGGAGTTTCTAAATCAGTACCGAAAGTTCCCAAATAAAATAGGGTGGTACACGCCAGTACTCTATTATGAAATGCAGATTGTGAACTCATTTTCGGACTAGACGTGATTGTTGTTATTCATCAGAAATGGCTAACGAAGTTTATACTAAATAAATCTTAAACATAGAGAGATTAGAGGAGGCTACATGGAGGAGAGCTGACCCTTCTTACTTAACCTACGAGAGGGAGAGATGAATGGTAGGAGCTGCGTGAAACTCTTTGCCTCCTACGCATCCAGGGCCTCCCTGCAAGGGACAGCGAGGTCCCAGAAGAGGTCAAGACAGCAAGATCTTCACAAGTGCCACAGACATCCCACATGCGAATTGCACAGGTTCTTGCCATGCGCCTGTGAAAGGCCAATAAGTACCACGGGAAGGATAAAATGACAGTCTACTGGTGTGCATCGATTACTGGGGACTGAATCCAGAGCCTCCAGAATGCGAGACAGGTGTTTCCACCAGTCATTCCTCTCCGTAAACGAAATTGACATTTACATTTTTATCATATTATTGTTGTAGCGTGCAAAAGCTTGGCGTTGAAGAAGAAGAAAAAGAAGAAGGAAGAACAAACATTGGAGACAATAAAACAGGAAGTGCAAATTCCCAAATAGAAAATTTTCGAAAATTAATAATATTTGAATGCATCAGAGGATGAACATATGCTTTTAAACACATACACCACTTATCGGGCTCCTGTTCAATTGAATAATAGAGGCCTTTCTTTCGCACTTTTCTTCCCTAACAATTCAATTTACTAGACATTTGTATGAATTTGACATTTGTATTTTCTATTCTCATTTCCAAGTCAAAACGTTTCCACTGCGTTCCTCCTTTGTCGTGCTCTTTGTCAGTTCAGAAGGATAAACATTATTGTTGGTGGGTTTACTATGGTAGTCCGCAGTAGTGGTAACCGTTCCAGTGCGGTTTCAGAGCTCACAGCTGTTGAACGCACTGATTACATTTGTACTACAGTAGAGTGTTGTGACCTCGGTGCTGCCGCCTTGGAGATGTGAAGGAGGAACCTGCCTTGGCATTTAAATGTTGCGTGTAGTGGGGAACAACTGAGTCATGTTTATAACGGTACACGTTGTCAAGGTAACAAACTCTTGAGCCGGCAATTGTATCAAACTCTCCAAGGCTAGTTAGTAGTGATTATTCCTTCGTCTGCATGGGGCTGCATTCAGATTTCACACCAACCAAACTTTATTTTTAACCATAAAGTTTCTTTCCATTTAGCCAAAAGGTACCATGAACAACAGGGGCTTAATTGCCAACAATGCATGTTAGTCCAGAAGCAATTTTGGACGCAACATTTGTAATGCCGAAAGTCTTGATCAAGGATTCTACAATTTTTTTCTCTATTTACAATTATTACAGGACCTTTTTATTTTCTCTATCTGCACATAGTAGGCAGAAACGTATTGCATTCCACCCAAAAATTCGATATCGAGATTTCACCGGAAATACAGGTTTTAAGCTACACTGATTCCAAAAAAGCAGTTGTAGAAAAACGTCCGGCGCGCGCGTGTTTGTGTATGTATCAGCATAACTCAAAAACGAAAAGTCGGATAAATACCAAACTTAGTATTTACGTTCAGTACCTTTCATATATGCGTAACAAAGATTTTCAAGAAAATCTCCCCACTCCAAACTTTCCTTTACATGCAACGCTTTTCAAAATGTTTATTTTCTAAACGGCTCTAACGATTTTGATTAAAATACAATATATTAAATATATTTACATGAAAAAGAAAATGTATATCTTGAATTTTCTGGAAATAGCCTGTGAAGTCCTCTTCATTCGGAATGAATTTTGTATCATCTTGTATAACTGGTAAATGTTAAACGATAGATGAAAATGTACTACACAAAACATGTAGATCTCTTTGAATTACAAATTTATTTTAAATAACTTTTCTGTGGCATCAGCCGTTTCCAAGATATCCGTTTATTAATGATTCGAATTGTTCAATACTAAGCCATTCTTTTAAAGTCTTGTCGATTTTCATTGTTTCTTGCGATGTCATGGAAAGAGTATGAAATTTTAAGGCCATCGTATAGTGTCCAGTTCTAAAACATTTGACTGTCGCTGTTCCTTTTGTATCTATAGGGAAATATGTAATGCAGCTATTTCCGGAAAGGTTTATCTCGATTAAAATTAAGTAGTTAGTAAAATAACTTTCGTAGGAATATGTATACCCACTAATAAGCGATTATGGAAGAGAAAGACATGTGAATGAAATACATCAGATTTTTTTCCAGTTATTATGGAATGTTTCAATTCAGCATTATTTTCAAAATATTCTGTTGCATTCTATAT
The DNA here is from genome assembly GCA_030765065.1 of Deroplatys truncata. NCBI lineage: Eukaryota > Metazoa > Arthropoda > Insecta > Mantodea > Mantidae > Deroplatys > Deroplatys truncata. Next base: position 73,675,744 of record CM060975.1, on the reverse strand, counting down.
GCCTTAAACTACTACTCTAAGGTTTCCACCATTGCTGAAGAGCTTGTCATAATGATCAGTAAATCTTTGTCATACCGTCTGTGATGAAAACCATTAAAAGATTTCATTTTGAGATCTTTTACTTAGGCAACGATTTCAGCATCGGTACTACATTCCAAATTTGGCATCAAGTTATTTTCACTTGCTTCCTCATTTCAGAAAGAACCTAAAAATTGCCTTATGATGAAAATGATCTCAGGGAAGAAGTACAGGCATGACTTTCATCACCCTCGTCGTTCTATGTTGAACAGATGCAAAATTTGACGTCACGAAATTACAGGTGCATCAGTGATAGTGTAAACGCTATGGAGAAATAGTTAAATATATGTAAAAAAAATCTAGATTTTCACACGCACACAAACACATTAGAATTTCACATAATCCCTTATGGCATTCATATAAAAAAATCTGATGTGTTACACTCACATGACTTTCTCTACTCTTGTACAAACTATTTTTACAAACGCTTATTCTTCACATGCTTCATGTTACTCGAGATATCGAGATGTTAATCTTATTGCTAATTTTCTTGTAGATGCAAGGAGAAATGCTAGGCTTTAAGCGATAGTCAAATATTTTAAGAGGTGGTTTCTATGTGGAGTATTCCATTCTCTTTGCATTACCAGGACAAAAAAAATGAATAACGAATTCGAGAAAAAGTATTGGAAAATTTAAGGGAATAACAAGCAATATCTCGAAAATGGTTCACTCAACAAAAACAATGTATATAACATAAATTGTGTATTTTAACGCGATTTACATTTTTTGTGCAGTAAACGTTTGTCTATCTCTTATGGTTAACCAGTTATGCAAAAGTCGTTCACAATGAAGAATACTTTTGGAGACATTCCCAGAAAATCCAAGATATACATTTTATTTGTCATAAAAGTATCTTAAATATATGACATTTTAACCAAAATCGTTAGAGCCATTTTTGAGAAAATAAAAATGTTTGAAAAATGTACCATGTAAAGGGTAATCTGGGGTGGGGGGATTTTCTTGAAAACATTCGTGTCGCATCTCTGAAAGATACTAAACCTAAATACCAAGCTTGGTGTTTATTCGACTGTTCGTTTCTGAGTTATGCTGTTCACAAATACACAGACAGACACACACACACACACACACACACACACACACACACACACACACACACACACGGACATGTTTCCTAAAATGCTTTTTTTTATTCAGCGGGCCTCAAAACACGTATTTCCGGTGAAATCTCGGTATCGAATTTTTGGGTGGAATACAATACTTCCCCTACTTACACTACGTAGTAGGGGAAGTAAACATATCGTTAATCATGATAAATTTTTGAGTAGGAATATATTCACATTGAGCAATATGGATCGGGTTGCATGCAAAACACTGCTGTGCCTACCGTAATTCAGCTTTTGTTAGTAATGAACATATACGGGGGAAAATAACAATTAGTAGATGCAGAAATTTATAGAAGTAACATGACACTTCAATCTGAGAAAACTTAAAGATTCACCATCGATAATTCGAAAACATTAATGCTGCAGAAAAGGTTTTTTCGCACAGATTGGGAATATCAATTAGATCTATATTTTCCTCGTAGTAACATTTTTGTCTCTATTTTTTGGGTTTACCAGTTATGCAAAATTCCTTCTTCAAATCTAATAGTTGAAGCTTAAATACGAAGTTCAGTATGTATCCCACTTATCATTTTTAGTTGTCCTTTTCCCTCCCTCCCTCTCTCCCGCACGCATGGACACACACAGAGGGAAAGTTTTTCCTAAAATGCCTTTTTAGTTGGACGAGCCTCAGAACGTGTTAATCTCAAAACCTAAATATTAAACTTGGTATTTAAGGTTAACATCTATCAAGGACACGAAGATTTTAGTGGAAATTCCCCGCCTCAAACTACCATTCTCATGCAAAACGTTTCCTTATTTTTGATTTTCTTAAAAACGTCTCTAACAATTTTGATTAAAACACCATACGTTTAAGGTATTTGCATGAGAAATGAAATGCATATCTTGAATTTTCTGGGAACAACCAACAAGTACTCTTCATTTCGAATGACTTTTGTATAGCTGTAAGAGATAGTCAAAATCTTACTACATAAACAATGTATATCTCGTTAAAACACACAATGTATGCCTTTTTTTAGATAGAGTTAACTATTTCCGAGATATTCCATGTTATTGGTTTGAATTTTCAAATGCTTACACTTCTCTCATTTCGGAAGTCGCTAGTCGTTCTTTTCTCGTGGCGAAACGCTCTTTAAAAATCTAATCTTTTACCTACTGCAATCTTCAACGATATGTGCAACTGTGAATTGAAAATTTAACTGGATTAAAAGGAAAGCTTATGTAAGAATCGTCTGTAGAGGAGAGAGCAGAGAAATCACGTGAATGCAACACAAATAAATATATATTTTTTAATGGAGCATGACACTTGTTATAGAGGAGAAGCAGTAAATAGAGGGAACCTCTAGTGAGAAGAGCCACAAGAGGAATCTCTGGAAACATTCTGCCTCACTTAATGATTGCCGTAATGCAGAGCTTCTGGTGGCCAGAAGTCCATCAAAAGCTTCTCAAGGCTGACAGCTCCTACGACGCAAAACCGTGAAACAAGGTTTCTACAAGGACCTCGATTTCTCTTAGCCATCGTTATCGTCATCATCAACATCATCATATGAGTTCGGTCGACTTTCACCTTCAGCAGTCACTGACCTCTCTTTGTTAATGGCTGTCAGTACAGCATACAAACCATAAAACACATCTTTTCATGCAATTCATTTATTCGATATTCAATGGCATACACAGAATTTGCACAGTCCCCGGTCGCAAATGTCTATCATGCAATAAACTACGTGTAACACCGAGTGTATCAAAATATGTGAGACAGCTCTGAGGATTCGATAGAGGACCTGAAAACATGCAAAAAAAACTTCATATGCAAATCACATATGGTTATTTTTCCTTAGTTTCTGAGTAACGGTTATCTGTTTAGTTTGCATAATAGCTATGAGGATAAAGTTTAACCTATTAATTTAATTTTTAGGCGTACAATAATTTTTTTTCTTCTACAGAAAGTGCTCAAAATGGCCACTCTAAGCTCTAATACAGGCTTCTACGTGGCGCATCATCCACTGCCTTACTCTTCCAGGCGTTTGCCGTATCTACTGACATCCTTGTTCTATTCACTGATGAAGAATTTCCACTTAGAAAGAGGTCTGACCTTTAAATGACCCAATAAGTAGTATTATAATGAATTCAGGTCACGATTTCGGTTCCTCACGACCTATCCATTTGTTTGGGAATCCCTGATTTAAAATTGCTCTAGTAGCATGAGCAAAATGAGGTGGTACCCCATCATACATGAACCACATGCGCTGAATTAAGTTCAGTGGGCTTCTTCCAACAAAACATTTAAATGGTTTGTTAAAAACTCGTGGTATGACGCTACTGCCAATGTTCCAGGTAAAATGGAAGGATCAATTAATGTGTCGCCAATATTCCAGCCAAACATTAATGCTGAACTGCTGTTGATGTTTTGTTTCCAAAACTTTGGGTTTTTCAGCGGTCCAAACATGAGTTCTGCACTCCCTCTCCCGTAAACTTCGCTTCATCGGTGAAGATTATACAAGAGAGGAACTGCTGATTCTGAAAGCAAATTCATTGTAACCAGGTACAAAATGCTCCTCTGGGTGGAAAGTCAGCTTCACTAAGACTCTTTGAAAGTGGCATGGATAAAGGAGTTGTTCTCGTAGAATTCTCCACATTATAATATGGCTCACATTCTCGGTTGCTGCTATGTCTCTGGTGCTGCTCTTGCTATTTACCTCAATATCATTGAGGACTCGTTCCTCTATGCTAGGAGTTCTGTGATTCTTGGTCTTCCATTATCAGAGGATAAAAGAGCCTGTTTCCTTAAGACGTTCATGTATTCTTTGGAATGTCTTTTTGTCTATCGTTCAGCATACAGTCGCCTTGCTTCATTTGAATTGCAATTAGCTCGTCCATACAAAAGGTGCACTTCTGCCATTTTCTGATTAGAGTGCTCCATTTTGACCACTATTTGTAATGTAATTGCACTCAAAATAGTGAATTATCAATAAAAGTACTAGCTTATGACTTTTTATGTGACATTATTGTTTATTTTGGTATACAAATGTCATCAGGTGGCTTTGAACGAAAAAAAATTAAGAACAACTCAACAACCTGACTGGAGAAAAAAATTATATATGGCCTGTTTATCTGCACACCACATATGATGACTATTACAAGTGATTATTATTAAAAAAGATTATGATGACTATTACTCATTGACAATTGGGAAATCCTCAGAGCTTTCCCATACTTTTTACTTTCTCTACTACGTATAGTAAGTAGGGGAAGTATTGCATTCCACCCAAAAATTCGATACCGAGATTTCACCGGAAATACACGTTTTGAGACCTCCTGAATCCAAAAAAAGCATTTTTAGAAACATGTCCGTGTGTGTGTCTGTGTGTCTGTGTGTGTGTGTGTCTGTGTGTGTGTCTGTGTGTGTGTCTGTGTGTGTGTGAACAGCATAACTCAAAAACGAACAATCGGATAAGCACCAAACTTGGTATTTAGGTTCAGTATCTTCCAGAGATGCGACACGAAGGTTTTCAAGAAAATCCCCCCACCCCAGACTACCCTTTACATGGAAGATTTTTCGAAAATTTTAATTTTCTCAAAAATGGCTCTAACGATTTTGATTAAAGTATCATATGTTTAAGATATTTTTATGACAAATAAAATGTATATCTTGAATTTCCTGGGAATGTCTCCAAAAGTATTCTTCATTGTGAACGACTTTTGCATAACTGGTAAACCATAAGAGATAGACAAAATTTTACTACACAAAAAATGTAGATCGCGTTAAAATACACAACTTATGTCATATACGTTTCTTTTGTTGAGTGAACCGTTTTCGAGATATTGCTTGTTATTTCCTTAAATTTTACAATACTTATACTTTTTCTCAAATTCGTTATTCATTTTTTTTATGTTCTGGACATGCAAAGAGAATGGAATGCGCCACATAGCAACCACCGTTAAAATATTTGACTATCGCTTAAAAGCTACCATATTTCCCTTGCATCTAAAAGAAAATTACCAATAAGATTGACATCTCGATATCTCGATTAACATGAAGCATATGGAGAATAAGCGTTTGTAAAATTAGATTGTACAAGAGTAGAGAAAGTCATGTGAGTGTAACACATCAGATTTTTTGTATTAATATGACTTTGAATGGCTGGTTATTATTATTATTATTATTATTATTATTATTATTATTATTATTATTATTAGCGTATCAAATTTGTGCATTATTTATACGTTCCATACTGCCAAAACAATTTAACCTGTAAAAATCTCTGAATGGGAGAAAGTCAATAAGAAACAAAATCACTAGGCAGAGGATGGAAATAAAAAAAAATCTGATGTGTTACACTCACATAACTTTCTCTACTCTTGTACAATCTAATTTTACAAACGCCTATTCTCCATATGCTTCATGTTAATCGAGAAATCGAGATGTCAATCTTATTGGTAATTTTCTTGTAGATGCAAGGGGAATATGGTAGCTTTTAAGCGATAGTCAAATATTTTAACGCTGGTTGCTATGTGGCGAATTCCATTCTCTTTGCATGTTCAGGACATAAAAAAATGAATAACGAATTTGAGAAAAAGTATAAGTATTGGAAAATTTAAGGAAATAACAAGCAATATCTCGAAAACGGTTCACTCAACAAAAGAAACGTATATGACATAAGTTGTGTATTTTAACGCGATCTACATTTTTTGTGTAGTAAAAGTTTGTCTATCTCTTATGGTTTACCAGTTATGCAAAAGTCGTTCACAATGAAGAATATTTTTGGAGACATTCCCAGAAAATTCGAGATATACATTTTATTTGTCATGACAATATCTTAAACATATGATATTTTAATCAAAATCGTTAGAGCCATTTTTGAGAAAATTAAAATTTTCGAAAAATGTTCCATGTAAAGGGTAGTCTGGGGTGGGGGGATTTTCTTGAAAACCTTCGTGTCGCATCTCTGGAAGATACTGAACCTAAATACCAAGTTTGGTGTTTATCCGACTGTTCGTTTTTGAGTTATGCTGTTCACAGACACACAGACACACAGACAGACACACACACAGACAGACACACAGACACACAGACACACAGACAGACACACACACGGACATGTTTCCAAAAATGCTTTTTTTGGATTCAGTGATTCTCAAAACATGTATTTCCGGTGAAATCTCGGTATCGAATTTTTGGGTGGAATGCAATACTTCCCCTACTTACTATACGTAGTAGAGAAAGTAATAAATCGTAGAACATAAATCAACAAGACAACTAAGATGGTACGGACAAGTGATGAGAATGGGTGAAGAAAGATTTCGAAGGTTGGCATAAGAGAGGAATCTGCAAGAAGAAGGAATAAAGAAAAAACAGCAACTATTTGGAAAAGTGGCATTATGGAAGCGATGGAGAGAAGACAGTCAAGAGAACACTGGTTGGACAGAGGAGAATTGTTTTGTGCAGAGAGAGAAATTCTTAAACGACTGGATTGACAGATATTTGGCTGTCAGAAGTTGTGAATAACATTGTAAACTGACTGAATAAATAAAAAAGAAATCCCACAGACTAAAAAATTTTCTCTTTCTATGTGTTTTATAAATTGGACAGGTCTGCATATGTGTATCAGCGTGTCTTTTATGCCATGACTCAGAAATGAAAAGTCGTATAAATACCATATTTCAGGCTTAAGGGAAGACTAAATTATGAAAATTGCATTGTTAGTTTTTTGTGCAGCATTATAAAATGAAATTTCCTCTTTAATTTGATATATATTTTATAATTGTAGGTTCAATACTTGTAGTTTAAAGGTATGTTTAAAATATAATACTGTATCTCCCATTTTGTACTGTATTCTCCTGTATACTCCTACACACTTTGGAGTAGATAAGTAAACTTTAGTCCCAACTTTTAGGGCAAGTTTTGCTCCACAAGTTGGTACTCCTATTAGGCCAAATATGGCAGTTTCCGTGTGCTCAAACCGTGTGGTTTCTTTCTTTGGAAATATGTATTTGCGAGTTTGTTTTCTCCATTTTTTTCCTTTAACAGAGTTTTCTGTAAGTGACATTTTCTCATATAAATGACCCGTTTTCTTATAAACTATTGAAGATAGCCAAGCTAAATTTTAAGATAATAAAAACAACTTTTAAGTACTGTAGTGGATCTACTTTAGAGTAATAAGATGGTTGGTTATTTTTTTTTAAAAAATAATTCTTGATAAACTTTAATCAAAAGGTAATATAACTAAGAAAATAATCCTATATTCATTGATAAGCAAGCTTATTGGATAAAAGTGAATCAGTGAAGTTAGAAGGGGTTTATCTACATCCTGTGATATCTCAGTGATGTGGGTTATGAATTTAGCACATTTAACATTGGCGGGATATGCTTTTAATCTCCTCTTAAGCCAAGCCCCTTTACAGTAAGGATGCAAGGCGAAGTTTTAAGGAAATTCACACCAGTACAGAGAACCCTTTACATTAAAGTATTCTCATTATTACTTTCTCTAACACTTACCAAGAGGTTTTGTGTTCAACTAAAAAAAATCGATATCGAAATTTCACACGAAATCCACTGAGCAAAAAAGAAAAAGTCAGTTTTAGAAAAAGCTCCATGAGAGAGAGAGAGAGAGAGAGAGAGAGAGGGAGGAGGGAGAATAGAATAACTCAAGAACAAAAACTCGAAAAATTTCGAAATTTAATATTTGATTTAGACACTGTTTAAGCATATCTGGTGAAGGTTTGCCCGAAATATTCCCCCGTTCCAAACTACTCTTTACCTAACAATTTCGTAATTTGCATTTTCTCAAAAATGGCTCTAATAATTTTGATTAAAAATATCTCATTTTTAAAGCAATTTTAATGATGAATAAAATGCGCATCTCCAATTTCCATGAATAGCCTGTAAATCTTGTTCATTTTGGATGAATTTTGTGCAAATGGTAAACCATTAAAGTTAAAGCATAAAAAAGGAAACCTCACTGCACGAAAAACGTAGAACTCATTGAAATGTACAGTTTATGTCAAAGAAGTATTTTGTAGAATTAGCTTGTTTTCGAAATATTCGTTGACTCATCTTGAGGCAGTATTTTTAACACTTAAATGATTTTCAGTCTAATTATATAAATATAAATTCAATAACAGCCCGTCTTAAAGCAATATGTATGTAACAATATATTAAAAGTGTATATTACAGTCATTGTATATGTTTATATTATTGTATCCAGGTGTAATAATATTATATGAATATATTACGTAATTTAATAATGTAGGAGCTGTGAGAAATAGGTAAAAAGTTGCTAAGAAAGAGGCAACAATGAGGTAACCTTGAGGCAATAATGAGTTTTAGAGTTTAATAATGTTACTTGTGATTCTTGGAAGCAATAATGTAATTTTAGTGACAGTTTATAAAATAGCCAATAACAACCAGAAAAAGCTTTAGTTAAATGAAGGTATTCTATTGGAGTAGGATTAGCCAATCAGAATCTGAAAAGGAAAAACATTTACAAATTCAGAAGTCAGTTGGTTGCAAACAGTGTTCCTAACCGGACGCGAGACACGTCTTAGAGAAGTATAATACGTAATCGTGTGAGAGGAAAATAGTTTACGTGTTAAAAAGTGCAAGTAATTAATTAACGAATCTCACAGCTCTCTATCAGTGAAGTGTTATTTAAATCGTGTCAAACATTAATAAAAGGTGTGAAGAAAAACTTAAAATCTGTGTAAACCTACATTCTTCAGTCGCACCACAACCCTGCCAAGACATCCATGTCTCTAACAATAATACTGACGCAGCCGAGGCAAACATAAATATAATATTTAAAGAAACAGTAAAAATACATAGTTAATATTTTTAAAAATTGAGGCAAAGGCCACCAGAAAGTATATTTGGGGCAAAGGCTACCGGGTACCATATGTGTGGTTGCAACTACTTCAAGTGTTCGGCTCCCCAACAGTTGAACTATAATACAACTCCTTCAATACAACCTACTTCAATCTTTAAGTTTTCTCAGATTGAAAACGGAAGCATCTTAAGCGATTCTTCTTTTTTCCCGCATGGGTGCAATTAGTAGTAATAACTAACTTATGATATACGAACAGTTGTGTCGAATTTTCTGTATCCTGCATGCAATCAAGTCATTTTGCTTCATTTGGGATTATTTCTAGTTCAAAGAAATATCGTAACGTGACGTGAATAGAAGAATCACTTATTGTAATTGTTAGGGATTACGTAAATTTGTAATGGGCATACACCAGACTTTTTATGCCTTTAGCATTTTGGCTAAAATGTTGTGCATTTGGGACGTTGTAATGAAGAAATAAATGCATATTTTGAATTTTCTGAAAACAGCCTTTGAAGTCTTCTTGTCTTTTATTGAAATTAATAAAGCTGCGAAAGCTTAAAGAGGCAGGCAAATCTATTGCTTATGACGTTTTGGGTAGAATGGAATATTTCCTGTGCTTTAGATGCCTAAATAAAGCATTTTTGTATGTATATTATATAAGGCTAAGCTAAACACTGCAGACCCAGCAGAAAACTGTAATTTTAGGTTTACATAATAGAAAAACTGGTTTTCAGCGCCAGGTAAAATTGTCTCATTCGACTTTACCAAAGCAAGCCATGCAAATTGCTCACTCTGCAGTGTTCTCCGCTTTAGGTTATCTTCAATCGATCACGTGGTCTGAGATTATACCGTCCTTCAGAATAACTGCTTCTCCGTCGTTAGGTGTCCTTCTTGCTTGATGGAAATCTTGCTGGAGCGAGACGCGCAAACAAAGTTAATTTCCTGCACCATGCTGTTGGAAGTGAACTCGAAAAAACGTAGGAAAATAAATTCATCAAATGATGAGACGCAGATATCCCTCCAATCTGTACCTGTTTGCGTATTTATTACTGAGTCTGTAAAGTTGTTTTCTTTCCACCTTAAACATAGCCTTGCTGATTTTGGTTTGTTTAAGTTCCTTGTATAATGGCCATCGTTTCAAGTCTTTTTTAAAAGATGAATCGGTAGATATTACTCTTTTTAACATTTCCTCTCTTCTTTCAGTCTATATGATTCGTAACCGGTAAGACCCTGATGTGATTTAATTTGGGTGGATTTCTTGGATACGGTATATTTCTGGATTTTCTCTTGTTAAATAATGATGATGTGGCGTATTAATGATTTGGGGGGTTAGATTATTGTTCTACATTGTCATTACCAGACACATTGTTGTTTACGTCACTTTTGGCTGGTAGCTTTGCTAGCCACGAGTAGTGTGGGATAGCGTCTGTCTCAGGATGTTGTCCTCCGTGGACTAGTGGTACCGTGCTAACCTCTCGTTTCCCAGGTCGATGGATTTTTTTTCGGGTGTAAAAATCTTTAGCACGGCTTCCTTCGGAAGGGAAGTAAAGCCGGTGGTCTCTTGTCGTAGATTTACGGCACGTAAAAGAATCTTCAAGCCTGATAAAGAGACATCTGAGCAAAATTACCGGTGTTTTACGCCCAATATAGAATGGGACGTTAAGGACCACAGTAGTTAAAGAGCGTCCTTAAATAAAACTCAATTTAATTTAATTTTTCAGTTAGGATTCCGTGAGGAACGGATCGCGTGTGTAAGCCGGGCTTTGGATCGGTGGACATCTCCTCCCACCTTCCAGTTTTAATAATGTAGGAACCCCAAACGTTTGGGAAATAAATCTAGGAATGTGTGAGTAGATTTGTGTTATGGTTTTTGTGCAGTAAAAACCCACGCCTTCCTCTTAACCTCCACACCACGTTTCGGTCCTCCGCAGCCAAGTAAGTATACGCCCCCTCAATGTGCGTGCTGGGTACTCAAAATTAATTTAATTTTCATGTGAGCTTTTAGGTCATCTACCCAGCATGTAACATTTTTGGTGACCCCAGGAAACATTTGTGTGTGTGTGTGTGTGTGTGTGTGTGTGTGTGTGTGTACGGAGGAGGCGTTACAATAAGTGTAGTTCCTTAATATTCCGTCCATCCGAAATGTTACAACAAAACATTAAAAAGAATGGTGCAGATAAGCATCAATCATGTTATATTTGCATAACAACTCAGTAATAATTGAGGTATTTCGAACTTATTACTTGTGGCTCTATCATAACCCACCCCGCCTTTTGGAGATCAGGGTTGCATAGAGGTTTTGGTTTAATGATGCCTAATCGTAACATAAGCGAGTGGGTGTCGTTTCAGTTGGTAACAGTCTACAATATAAAAAAGACTCACACACCACACACACCTAATTAAGTTTAATTATTATCCATGTAGGAACGCTCTTTCAATTTGTGCAACGTTAGAAAACGAAATCTGTTGGCTTCTGGAGGAGAGACTGCTAACATGGGATACTACTGGACTCTAAACGTCACAACAGATTAAAATCATGCTTAGACTAGAAATTCCTTATCACAGAAACAGTAATGTGATTAATTCCTATGCAAAACTGCTGCCTCTTAACAGTAGAGACATTTCTATGTCCACCTATTCATGGTTTTAGGTACAGCGGTGACACTTCTTTGGGGGCGAGCTTCTAATACGGAGGTCCTGATTTCAACCACGGTTATCTAATGAAATTTTTCAAGGTTTTCGCTTATTCTGGCAAGACAAATGCCGGGAAATTCTCAGCTTATGGGCCTCAAGCTCGTTTGTGCTCATTTTATTCACCCTCTGTGCTTGTTGTTAGACATTTTAAACCCTCCACAAGAATATCCTAAATAAGAAAGGATAGATGTAGCAGGAGATGAAAATACATACATCTTGGTGACGAGAAAACAAATTGAGTTTTATTTATGGATGCTCTTTAACTACCAATGGTTAAGTAGTAAGTTAAGACGGGGATAGTTGCTCAGAGGCCTCTTTATCAGGCTTGATTTCTTTTACGTACCGTAAATCTACGACACGGGACCACGTCTTCACTTCCCTTCCGAAATATGTTAAAGATTTTTACGCCCGAAAAATCCATCGCCCTCCGCCGGGTTTGAACCCGCGACCTTGGGAACTAGAGGCTAGTCTACCACTATACCACGGAGGACGACTGGTGACGGGGACGATGTACGTTAACAAAACGTTGAATTGAATTGGCAAAACACTAATGCAGCGGAAGGCCGAGAAAATCTAAGAGCATAACTGTGGCTTGTTAGCTCTACAATATTCTGTGACAATAATAATAATAACAATAATAATAATGTTTCAGTTATCTTAGACATTTTAAGGAGTAATTTGATCACACAGTTTATAGGAATTGCAGCAGTAAAGTTACAATTTTAAAACATGTGTTTCTTTCTTCTTTCTCGCCCAAACCGCTGGTTTTGTGCTACGAGTACTATTATCAATCCTTTGTTCATTTAGTTATTAAACTTTTCTCTCTTCAACCATGAATAATAATTGGAAAACAAATACCTCTTTTAGTAAGAGACAGTTTTGCGTGGGAATGACTCAACTCGGTGCTTTTATGAAGATCAATTCTGTGGTGTTTGGTCAAAGCATTATACCTTCAAATTACATCATTTACGAAAATGACTATATTTAGTAATGTGAAGCTGTTCAAAAGTATTACATTATGCTAATGTATATTATTTCTATTTGCATTTTTATGTGAAAGAGGCTTCTGATTTTCAAATTAACATTATACATAAAATACCTATCAGACTGAAACATTCAAAGCCATAGTCGAGATTTGAACGGCGAACCTTCGGCTTACCGAGCCGCTGCTCTAACGAACAGCTACCATGGCAAAATGCCGACACGGCTCATATATATATATACAGAGAGCGCCAAAAAAACTGCAAATAGCTGCGCGGTGTTTTTCCTGTCCGCGTCCTCGGCGCTTGTTGCCGTCTGCCGCTATCATAGAAAGGCGCGGATGAAACCATACAACATTTTTAAAACTACTTTAAAGGCTTTACTTATCCACTTTATGAAAGAAGATGCTGAAACTGGCCACCGTCGTTGTTCATACATTTTTGTCACCTCTTTAGGAAACTATCCATCACTCGCCGTAGTTCACGTTGAGAGATGATGGCAATTTCCTGGCGGATATTTTGTTTTAATTCTTCCAGGGTGTGTGGGTTTGTCTTTACACTTTGTTTTAAGTTACTCCAGAGATAGAAATCGCAGGGGGTTAGTTCGGGAGACCGAGGGGGCCGCAAATCTCTACTAATAATTCCGTCCTCAAACACACCTTCATAAAGTTATATATATATATATATATATATATATATATATATTTGTTTATTTATTTGTAAACCCCATTGATTTTAATAATAGTGGTTAACTATTTAGCCGGAACTTATAGCATTTAAGGGATTATAAGTAGCTATTGGGGAATGTCATTTCAAAATGAATTTGAGAACGCTATGTGATCTACAGGGAAAGTGCAAGTCGGTTGGGGGCATTTAATGTCGTGCCGGCATGGTAGCTCAGTTGGTTACAGCGCGATAAGCCAAAGATCCGTGGATAAAATCAAATCCGGCTACGGCACTGAATTTTTCAGTCTGATTCTATCTTTCTAACCTTAGCCTACACATAGTATGTATAAAGTTTGAGTTTGCAATAAATTACAAAAATTCAAATATTTCAAAACAATATCTATTTTTGGAATGTTATGTTTTGATTAAACTTCATAGAATTACTCAAAACATTTTCCCACTCCGTTCTGGGTGTTCAAGTGCGGGTATATCCCTTGTAAGGAACCGCCGCACTGTGTCTGGGTCCGCCACTTGCGCCACTGGAGGCCATGAAGTTATCGATTTTCACCCTCGTGGAGCCTGGGATGTAACAAATCCAAATTACGTAAATCAAACGGCTGGCCGTAACGGTGCTGGACAGATCAATCCACTTTACTGCTACCCTCTCGAATGTGTATGCATTCACACTCGGTATCACTTACACACTTCAGAATATCCCACTCATTACTAATATAACACAGACAACAAGAACTGTATTTGTGCCTCATGGATTCCTCCACTGTGTAACGACAAACGTTTGTAGCGTCGTCAACTTTCTCTGGTTTCTGCTTAAGTGTCACGCTTTAGTCCATAAAAGTTTTATTAGAGTGTATTACTAGGCATTGTATAGCTGAATTTTTACTGGCTTCGCCTAAATACTACAGAGAGAGCCAAAAAACTACGAACCGGCTGCGCGGCGTTTTTCCCGGCTGCGTCCTCGGCGCTCGTTGCCGTCTGCCGCTATCATAGAAAGGCGCGGATGAAACAATACAACATTTTTAAAACTACTTTTAAAGGCTTTACTTACTAACTTTATTAAAGGAGATGCTGAAACTGGCCACCGTCGTTGTTCATACATTTTTGTCACCTCTTTAGGAAATTTCCTGACGGATATTTTGTTTTAATTCTTCCAGGGTGTGTGGGTTTGTCTTTACACCTTGTTTTAAGTTACCCCAGAGATATAAATCGCAGGGGGTTAGTTCGGGAGACCGAGGGGGCCATAAATTCAATAATAATTCTGTCCTCAAACACACTTTCATAAAGCTGTTAAGTAAAGCCTTTAAAAGTAGTTTTAAAAACGTGGTATGGTTTCATCCGTGCCTTTCTATGATAGCAGCAGACGGCAACGAGCACCGAGGACGCGGACAGGAAAAAACACCGCGCAGGCGGTTCGTAGTTTTTTGGCTCACTCTGTAGTATCTGCGTTAGAGGAAGTCTGAGGCTCCTTGAATCCAAAGAAAGCCTTAAAGGTGTGCGACGCATTTGGTGTGTGTTGTTGAATACCAGTCATACTTACTCAAGCGCTTTCTAAAGATGTAAGGCAAAGAGTTTCGAAAAATTCCCGTATCACTATGCTTAAAAGAAGAAGAACTAAAAAATAGATTATTTACTCAAATTAGCTGCTTCGATTCTGATTAAGGGGAGATTAAAAGGTCTACCCCCCACCTCAGTGTCAGCTCTGGGATTTCTTAAGCACTTGGCTGTAAGTTATCTACAATCAAACCATATGGCCAATACAAGGAATGCAAACAAATGCGGTCAAGGGTCACGGACGGGCAGGTAAAACGGGAGGGGTGCTCGACGTCCCTGCGTAAAGTCCAGTAAGAGTTCGATTTTATTTGCTTTTGTCCTGGCTTTAAAGCTTAGAAATCCCCATGCCTGTTAATGGCCCATTATCTTAGAAGCAATTTAAGATATCATACCGAAAGTTTTTTATGTAGACTATGCATTCCTTCTAAGTTCCCTGATGTACTTTTATCCAATAAGCTTATTCATTAAGTAATATATTAAAATAAATTGAGTTTTATTTATGGAGGCTGTTTTAACTGTTATCGTTCTTAGCGTCCCATTCTATATTGGGCGTGAAAAACCGGAAATTTTACTCAGAGGCCTCTTTATGAGGCTTGAGGTTCTTTTACGTGCCGTAAATCTACGACACGGGACCACCTGCTTTACTTCCCTTCCGAAGGAAGCCATGCTAAGGATTCTTACGCCTAAAAAAATGCATTGCCCACCGCCGGATCTGAAACCGCAACCTCGGAAACCAGAAGTACCACTCTAGACTACGGGGGACGGCATAAGTCATATATAATGATTTTGTAAATTACGTTATTTTATTAAAATTTATCAGCAATTATTTTTAAAATAACTAACCATGTTATTAACTTCAAAATAGATTCATAAATTAGACGCTGCTTTTATCATCACACAACTTAGTTTGGCCATCTTTAATACTTTCTGAGAAACCGGGTTATTTATACCAGAAAATGCCATTCAAAGATAAAACTGTTCAATGCAAAAATGGAGAAAATAAACTCGCATATCTTTGCAAAGAAAGAAACCACATGGCTTGAACACACAGAAGCTGCTATGCTTAACAGTGGTACCAATTTGAAAAGCAAGATTTCCCCTAAAAGACTGGATAAAGTTTGCCACTTTACTCCAAAGTATATAGGAGTTACCAAATTTTACTCTATCACGTAGTGCAGAATTCACAGTAGTAAATGGTAGAGCAGCACCATTTTTAAAAATATATATTTAAAACATGAGTATTATATCTACAGTGACAAAGTGTGTATGTATGTGTATATATATCAAATAGAATAAATTAGAATTAATAAGACTGCATATAAAACTAAAAATCTGATGTGATACACTCATATGACTTTCTATATCCTCTAACGTTTATTAGTGGGTATGCAGACTAGTCTTACTAAAGCTTTATTTCTACTTCATTTTAATCCAAATAAACGTTTGCAGAAATAGCGACATTACAGATTTCGTTACAGTACAAAGAGTAGGGATAGTCAAATATTTAATATCTGGACACTATATGCTATAAAATTCCAATGCAATGCAATCGCGAGAAACTACTGAATGTTGAAAGGACTTAAAAATGGCTAAATACTGAACAATTCAAACAATAATAGCGGATATCTTGGAAATGGCAGATACAAAAAGAAAAAAAAATTTTTTGAAATAAATTGTGTTTCTAATATTTCTTTGTAGTACGTTTCGTCTATCGCTTAACGTTTGCCAGTTACAGGTACAAATTATACAAAATTTCTTCCGAATAAAGAGGACTTCAAAGATTATTCTCAGAAAATTGAAAATATACATTTTATTTGCCATCCAAATATCTTTAATGTGTTGCGTTTTAATAAAAATTGTTACAGGCTATTTTTTAGAAAATAAAAAAAAAATTCGAAAAATCTTTCATGTAAGGTAGTTTGTGGTGGGGGATTTCTTTGAAAACCTCCGTGTCGATCTTTGAAAGGTGTTGAACTTAATACCAAGTTTGGAGTTTATCCGACGTTTCTTATTGAGTTATGTCGTTCACACACACACACACACACACACACACACACACACACACACACACACACACACACACACACACACACACACGGACCGTTTTCTAAAAATGCTTTCTTTTATTCAGGGGGCCTCAAAACACGTATTTCCGATGAAATTTCGGTATCGAATTTGGGAGTGGAATGCAATACCTTCTCTACCTACTAAGTACGTGGTAGAGAAAGTAAAAATGAATGTTTTGGGCATTTTTCCCATTTAATCTTCCCCTAAAATATCATGTACATGTATTTCAGACGCTGGGATTTCAAAATGTTTATCCTGGATTTTCTGTAAAAAGCCATTGACTGCCCATACAGTTCGCAAACCACACGAAGTTAACGAAAACTTGCTTGTAGACACATTAAGGATCATAGAATTTACTCCAAGTAAAATTTTTCATGGTATCAGTCATTTCTGAAATATTTCCTGTTGTTTGACTGTTTTAAGTTATGACGGTTGAACTTTCATACTTCTTGTTTTTACTTTCTCTACTACGTAGAGTAAGTAGGGGAAGTATTGTATTCCACCCAAAAATTCGATACCGAGATTTCACTGGAAATACATGTTTTGAGACCCCTGAATTAAAAAAAAAGCATTTTTGGAAACATGTCCGTGTGTGTGTCTGTGTGTCTGTCTGTGAACACCATAACTCTGAAACGAACAGTCGGATAAACACCAAACTTGGTATTTAGGTTCAGTATCTTCCAGAGATGCGACACGAAGGTTTCCAAGAAAATCCCCCACCCCAGACTACGCTTTACATGGAACATTTTTCGAAAATTTTAATTTTCTCAAAAATGGCTCTAACGATTTTGATTAAAATATCATATGTTTAAGATATTTTCATCACAAATGAAATGTATATCTCGAATTTTCTGGGAATGTCTCCAAAAGTATTCTTCATTGTGAACGACTTTTGCATAACTGGTAAACCATAAGAGATAGAAAAAACATTACTACACAAAAAATGTAGATCGCGTTAAAATACACAATTTATGTCATATGCATTTTTTTTGAGTGAACCATTTTCGAGATATTGCTTGTTATTCCCTTAAATTTTCCAATACTTTTTCTCAAATGGAAATTAGTTATTCATTTTTTTTGTCCTGGTAATGCAAAGAGAATGGAATACTCCACTTAGTAACCACCTCTTAAAATATTTGACTATCGCTTAAAGCCTATCAATTCCCTTTGCATCTACAAGAAAATTAGCAATAAGATTAACATCTCGATATCTCGATTAACATGAAGCATGTGAAGAATAAGCATTTGTAAAAATAGTTCATAGAAGAGTAGAGAAAGTCATGTGAGTGCAACACATCAGATTTTTTCACATGAGCTCATTTTTAAAAAAGTTGACGTGCTTTAAACAGCTGTGTTATTTTCGGATCTTGCATGTAGACAAGTGCGTAAGGCCTACTTTTTACCCGTTTCTAGGCAAATAGTTATTGCGATTATTAAAGCGAATATATGAATCACATTTTATTTGAACAGCCATGCATGTGTTCAAACAGTATAGAAAGTCGTGTGACATTCCGCTTTATTTTCCCATTAAAATCCGTATTTAACATACAAAGTTCTTATCGCTGGTTGAAACAACTGCTTATCAGTAAATCATTTGTACACTTAAAGCTATTGAGTTTTACTACGTTTGGTTTTAAACACACACTTACTCTCCCATCCACTCTTCCGAATTATATGAGGAATAGGGGACAAACATTTCCCCCGCAGTCGGCAAACGAAACAGGAATCTGAATACGCTAGCACGCTAACCGCCATACGAGGTGTGATCAAAAAGGCTCCGGAATGGATTCACAACAATGCTTTAATTCTCACCCCGACTGTACATGCAACGTTCCTTCCCGATAAAAATGAGAGTTCACGTGACTTCCTGTGACCATGCAGTGACGAGGCAGACGCTCTGAAGTGAACACGTGTTTTGCCCGTGCTGCGATTTTTCCGCGTAGCAAAAATGTCAGATTACGAAGAACAAAGAACGAGCTCAAATTTTGCTTTAAACTCGGTAAAACTGCAACAGAAACCTATGAAATGTTAATAACAGCTTATGGGGAGGACGTTATCGGCAAAACTCGAGCATTTGAGTGGTTTTCGAAATTTAAAAGTGGTGTGACATCAGTTAAAGATGCAGATCGTTCGGGGCGGCCCTGTTCCAGCAAAACTGATGAAAATATCAATCAGGTGAGGGAAATGGTCTTAAATTATAGGCGCATTACAATAAGAGAACTTTCTGACTCATTTGGACTCTCCTTTGTAAGTATTCAAAGCATTTTGAAAGACAATTTGGACATGTTCCTGCATCATGACAATGCGCCCGCGCACAAAGCCCTTTCTGTTCGCCAATTTTTGGATAAAAATAGGATGAATACTGTTCCCCATCCCGGCTATTCTCCAGATTTGGCACCAGCGGACTTTTTTCTTTTTCCGCGACATAAAATGCGTCTCCGAGGACACCGTTTTGAGGGCATTGATGTCATCCATCGCGAATCGCAGAAGGCTCTGAACATGTTGAAGGAAGAGGACTTCCAGAGGTGCTTCCAGCAGTTGCAGAAGCGTTGGGACAAGTGTATCAACTCCCAAGGAGACTACTTCGAGGGTGACAGTGCAGATTAGACAAAACAAACTGTTGTGTAGTATTTATGACGTCATTCCGGAAACTTTTTGATCACACCTCGTAGAACACAAGCAGTCAAATCTTTAACTTGTAAGAAGTGATTTCGGCAAAATCTGTACAGCGTGTCATTGCATCACACGTTTTCGGTTATTTATGCATAAACAAAACTGCAATCCAAAATTTGCTTGTAATTTTCTATTTTGACTACATGCAAGACTACTGATCGATCACTTTGCAGGGAACTCTAGTGGAGCATAAAAGAAAAAATTTCACAAAAATGCGTAAACATAATGCTTCTAACAAGTTTCAAGATTTAGGAAATTTCGTCAGAGTTAATATTTAAGAAGTTATAATACTTTTTCGTTGCTATTATACGACATGGGAAACAGTAGTTCCCATAGCATGCATGCATAAGGAGGAGGTATAAGTTTTTGCGTGTTAAACCTTTATTGATTTTTTATTTTTATTAAAAGCAATTTTACTGCCGAGTTTGAAAACATCATATGGTGTGTAAGTTGCACAGAGAAGAGTGAAAGGGATGAGGGGTGTAAAGAGACGGGGAGGAGAGACCGAGAGAGCAAAGAATGAGTATTGAATGCAATATGGCGAACAGAGCTGCAGGTTTTGCTAGTCCATGATGGAAATTAATTAGATTAGCATATGTATAAAATTGAGGATGAAAAGTTGAGACTATTTTGCGCTCCTCGGATCACATTCAGGCGGAAACCTTCTCAGAATTTAATGGCGGAAATCCCTTTCTGTTTTAGAAATACAATCCCGCTCCAGCTTTGTTATGTATTTACAGGCGAAGTGCGTGGGTGAAGATGATTTGACGAAATACTGTTAAGTCCAAGGTTGTTGTGTTACGGGCTCATCATTAATAACACAGTTTCCTGGAGAACTATCCCACACCTAGGTTGAGATTACATAACGCATAAAATGTGTTGCAAGAGATCGGTCATGCAACGTGGTCACCATGCCCCCTCTCTCTCGCCTAACTCAACACTTACGTAACTGTTGCGCAAATCTTTCATGTTACTTCCTTCTCTCAAAACGATCTTACGTTCTCGATGGAGTTTATGAACCAATTCTTTGCTGTGGTCTGTGTTTCGCCTAGATAGATGAGGATATCGAGACAGGGAAACGGAAATATTGCCCTTTTCCAGTTGGTACGGTCTACAAAGCAGTGGAAAAAGCGCCTGCCATAGATCCGGAAAGGAGAACTTGCAGTAAATTTATTCTACGTGAGGCAATTTATATTAAACTAACAGAACCCGCAGCTCTGCTCGCGTTATGGCGTTAACTGCGGAGGTATTATTTCATGTCGCGGTTTCTCTCACTCTAAATTCATCTTTCTCTCCCTCTTCCCTCCTCTCTCTCACATATCCAGTCATTTTATCTCTCTTCCTTTCCATTCCCTCTTTCATTCTCTCATGATTTTCCCCTGTTGCTTTCTCTCCATATCGCCCTCTGTGCAATATGCACGTCATAAATTTTTGAAAATGAGTAATAAAAATGCTTTTTCTGTAATAGTTTATACGGGGTGGACCATTTAAGTTGAGACTGTACAATATGTCCAAAACTAAGCGTTGTAGAAAGAAATGTCTTGAATAAAAGTTACTTGATAATTTAAATTGACCCTAATTGTAGCTGCCCATTTGAAATATGGAATTGATCCTAAAATGAATATCATAACGTCCTCCAAACAAAACACGACTAATGTCATTTACCTTCCCCCATAATATCAAGCAATTTTTACTCAAGACATTTCTTTCTACAACGCATAGTTTTGGAGATATTGTACAGTCTCAACTTAAATGGTCCACCCTGTATATGGAATACAAACTTGCGACTATTTCTTATGCTTGCAATGCAATAGGAGCTTCTCATAGGCAGTTTGGATGTACGAATTATAGTAAAGAAAAACTTTTTAGAACTTCTCAAGTGCTCACATCCTATCGAAATGTTGTAGATGATGACAAAATTTGTTAGAAATGTTATGATGATACAACTTTGTTACCTAATACACAACTGAATAATAAGGGAACCTTTCGAGGTTTTGATGTTGCGTCCCATTAGAACCCCACACCTTGGAGCAAGTAATTAAAACACCACAAGCGGTACCTAAGATATAATATACCTACACTAAGTTTCGTAATAATCGGTTTGGCTATTGTTACGTGAAAGCACGGGCACATCCGCGCGAGGGCTATCTTTGTCTTTCTCTTTTCCTTTTTTTAATGCTTTCTTAATTGGACCTAAAAATGTTTATTGGGATGAGATATCGATATGAATTTTTGGGTGGAATAGAGCATCTCCTCTACCTACTATAGTTAAGTGGTAAAAAAAAATAACGGTGTCTAAATTAATAAAGTTATGAACTATTTTAGCTGCCGGAAAAGTCACTTTACCGCGCCTAAAATTAATTTTTAACTACTGTGAACAACAATCATTAATATATGTATCTTTAATAAACAATCCTCCAAACCTTTCTACCTTTAAGGTAGAAAGAAGGAAGGAAAGAAAGATAGAAAACGTGTTTACTTATCACTGCTACATATAATAACGAAAATCCTAGATGCTGTGATATAAATATTAGCTTTATTTGTTGCTAGCTGTCTTAACGGCATTAAAGAACGAAAAGAAAGGGGTTGAAGATAAGAAAAGCGGTGGTTTCGCAAAGCTGTGAGTTGCCTACCACCTTTTACTCATGCCCAAAGTGCAAATATCCAAAACAATTGTTCACATTGATCAAATAGTGCAAATTTGTACGGGCTGAAAATATGTATAGGGGTAGTCTTTTAAGTTGTAAGGTACTCAGGTGCACAAATGTGTGCGCGGATTGGCCAAGCAGAATAATTTTTGTCTATAAGGGGTTTAAAATAAAAAAATAATTGTAGTTTTTAAAACTTTCGAGGTCTTTTATTATAGAAGATAAGGGTTAGGTATTTTGTAGTAGGTAACCTATGATTTTTGCTACATACTATGGTATAAATTGCATAATATTTTAACCAGATGGGTTAAACAGCACATTTTTTACGTAAGGGGTAGTTTCTGAGAGTTGTAAGGTAGCATATAAGTGCACAAAGTTTTGTAAGATAAAGCATTGATTCGTATTTTGTGGTTGAAAATTGAGATTGAAAATAAGAGTAGCAGACACTTTTTAAAGTCATAGGGTAGCTTATCATTTTTGTGAAATTATAAATCCAAGAGTACCAATTTTTGTCGAAATCACACCGAAAGTATTGGTGATACACACGCTATGCAACTGTCCCCTCCAATAACTCAATTTTAAAACCTTTATGGCTCCCCATTGAGCTGGAGGTCATTAAAAACCCGCCATGTCCGCAATAAAATGCCTCTAATATTCATATTCAACGAAACGAAATTAAAATTGGGCAGCATGAATATGAAAACTCCTGTAAACCTCTAATTTTAACATTTTTACTTTCTCTACTACGTATAGTAAGTAGGGGAAGTATTGCATTCCACCCAAAAATTCGATACCGAGATTTCACCGGAAATACATGTTTTGAGACCTCCTGAATCCAAAAAAAAACATTTTTGGAAACATGTCCGTGTGTGTGTCTGTGTGTGTGTGTGTGTGTGTGTGTGTGTCTGTGTCTGTGTGTCTGTGTGTCTGTGAACAGCATAACTACAAAACGAACAGTCGGATAAACACCAAACTTGGTATTTAGGTTCAGTATCTTCCAGAGATGCGACACGAAGGTTTTCAAGAAAATCCCCCCACCCCAGACTACCCTTTACATGGAACATTTTTTGAAAATTTTAATTTTCTCAAAAATGGCTCTAACGATTTTGATTAAAATATCACATGTTTAAGATAATGTCATGAGAAATGAAATGTATATCTCGAATTTTCTGGGAATATCTCCAAAAGTATTCTTCATTGTGAACGACTTTTGCATAACTGGTAAACCGTAAGAGATAGACAGAATTTTACTACACAAAAATGTAGATTGCGTTAAAATACACAACTTATGTCATATACATTTCTTTTGTTGAGTGAACCGTTTTCGATATATTGCTTGTTATTTCCTTAAATTTTCCAATACTTATACTTTTTCTCAAATTCGTTATTCATTTTTTTTATGTCCTGGACATGCAAAGAGAATGAAATGCGTCACATAGCAACCAGCGTTAAAATATTTGACTATCGCTTAAAAGCTACCATATTTCCCTTGCATCTACAAGAAAATTACCAATAAGATTGACATCTCGATATCTCGATTGACATGAAGCATATGGAGAATAAGCGTTTGTAAAAATAGATTGTACAAGAGTAGAGAAAGTCATGTGAGTGTAACACATCAGATTTTTTAAAATATTTTGTCGCCTATGTCCTCCAGAAGCACCGAACGGTGCTTTCAGTGGTTAAAGAACTATCAAAATCCTTGAATAGCTTCTAAGATAATCCCCTCCATACACACACACTTTATCTCTTTATGGTATTTGTAAAATCTAAATACTAGAAAACGTTTGTAACTTGCAAGCGATTGCCTGGTTATAATTACAGTAGCGGTTCAGAAAGGCTTTGATCTGTCAAAAATAAGAACATCAACATTTTTTTTTTACATAATATATCTTACATTGGAGTGTGCAAAAGGATATAGATTTGGCACTCGATAACGAAAGTGATGTACTACTATACAAATTTCTATTTACGTGTTTGTTTTCCTGCCCTATTTCAGGAGCTGTGAGTGGCGATACTTTTAAACGCCTGGGAGTGAGGCATCCCGCACGCCGTCGTTGCCACTGGAGTGAACACAGAATGAAAGCGAGTTTACGGCAGTTAAAAACTCAGCAGACGAGATGTCCTACCAGATAGAAACGCTGTACGTATATTTTTGTTCCTTGGACAGAAATATCAAAGATTTAAAAGTTTTGTCGATATATTTGTCCAATATACCGTTCTTAATTAAAACTAGAAATCTTTGTATTTCTGTACGTTCTATCCAGAATTTAAGAGCTAAAATGGACCGTCCCACTACTGCGCTACATGCATCAACAATAAATCCATTAAGACACGTTCTCTACACATAGTATTGTAAACGAAGTACATAATCTTGTTACCATCCTTTATAACTTAGAAAAGTCACTCAATTTCATGTGGTTACCATCTCATAAAAACATACCCGGTAATGAAAGAGCTGATACTGCAGCGAAACAAGCTACATAACTATCAACACAAGATACTGATATCAAAATACCTCTCCAAGATGCAGTCACACATTTTAAGAAGAAAATACACAAAGAATGGCTGACCAGCTGGATGAACAATTCTACAAGTAAACTTCATGATGTACGTGGAGCTTCAACTCAAGAATATCCAATAAGACAGCTACAGCGGCGAAACCAAATTGTAATATCCCGACTACGAATTGGGCATACCAAACTCACACACTCTTATTTATTAAATAGAAGCTCTCCACCAATTTGTGAAACATGTAAAACAGCATTAACAATAGTACATATTATACTAACAGTCCAAAATTTGAAAATCAACGTAGTCAGGTTGGTATGCCCAGAAATATTTCTGCAACACTAAATGATGCAACTTTCATCCAGTAAGTAATTACTTTTCTTAAATTAAAATTAATTAATATATATCAATACATTTAACCAAATTGTAACCTGTATGTATACATAATGTGTAAGTATTATACTGTAATCCAATAATGTAAACAACTGTACATGAATAAAACCTGTCGTGATAAAACCTGGGAAGGTTAAAACGACCCTAAATAAAGCTTTTTGAAAAAATAAATAAATAAATCCATCACATTAGTCTCACAATAAAACTGTTTGTGCCGTGCCAAAGTAAACTAAACTATTACTTTCTCTACTACGAATAGTAAGTAGGGGAAGTATTGTATTCCACCCAAAAATTCGATACCGTGATTTCACCGGAAATATATGTTTTGAGACCCCCTGAATCCAAGAAAAACATTTTTGGAAACATGTCCGTGTGTGTGTGTGCGTGTGTGTGTGTGTGTGTGTGCGCGCGTGTGTGAGTCTGTGAACAGCATAACTCAGAAACGGACACTCGGATAAACACCAAACTTGGTATTTAGGTTCAGTATCTTCCTGAGATGCGACACGAAGGTTTTCAAGAAAATCCCCCCACCGCAGATTACCCTTTACACGGAACATTTTTCGGAAATTGTAACTTTCTCAAAAATGGCTCTAACGATTTTGATTAAAATATCATACGTTTAAGATATTTTTATTACAAATAAAATGTATATCTCGAATTTTCTGGGAATGTCTCCAAAAGTATTCTTCATTCGGAACGACTTTTGCATAACTGGTAAATCATGAGATAGACAAAATTTTACTGCACAAAAAATCTCGCGTTAAAATACACAATTTATGTCATATACATTTCTTTTGCTGAGTGAACCAGTTATTGCTTGTTATACCCTTAAATTTTCCAAAACTTATACTTTTTCTCAAATTCGTTATTCATTTTTTTTTGTCCTGGTAATACAAAGAGAATGGAATACTCCACATAGCAACCAACTCTTAAAATATTTGACTATAGCTTAAAGCCTAGCAATTCCCCTTGCATCTACAAGAAAATTAGCAATAAGATTAACATCTCGATATCTCGATTAACATACGGAGAATAAGCGTTTGTAAAAATAGTTTGTACAAGAGTAGAGAAAGTGATGTGAGTGTAACACATCAGATTTTTTTTGTTATAGTCACTGTATCTAGGTGTGTCTCATGTTAAGCCTACTGTGTGGTACGATAATACCCAACGCATTCTGTTCACTACAAAGAGTACAGTATAGTACGCGCATGTAATGGTTAGTTCCTTATTGTGTAACAGTACTCATTAGTTGAGACAACACATACACGCTTGTTGTGTGAATTACATTTATCTTGACTGACAAATGAAGATGTTTCATAAAGTCAAATTTCAATCAAGTTCTTATTATACTGCATCTCCTATTCTCAAAATGCTTAGTTTGGTACCAAATTTTTACTCTACAATTTTCTGCACATCGTATATAAGATATTGAGGAGCATGTGTTGACTATTTCAATTTTGATTGACAACGGTAAAAAATTGTGAAGAGCCTTCTAATAGTTGGCGACTTTTAACATTTTCCAAAATAAAATACATATTGCCAATGACAGCGTACATCTACGATCTTGTTAGGCAATCTCTATTACTCTTCTTTAAAACCAGAAATGCAAATTGCCTGGCTAGAAACGGTATATAGCACAGTGGTGGAAGCAAGGATGTTATACGCAGCAGAGATATGGGGGCTGGAAAAAAGATGGGAAAATGTAGATGCTATACATAGGAATTTTTGCAAAATAATCCTGGGATTACCAAGAAGTTCACCGAATGGAGTAGCACAAGCAGAACTAGGGAGGGTGGGAGCTAAAGGCAAAATGGTAGAAAGGGCAATCAAATACTGGTTCAGAATAAAGCTACTGGAGGAAAATTAGATATTAAAATAAAGCTTGGTTGTACAGGAGAATATGGGAAAAAAAGAAACTTGGATGCACAAGATACAGACAACATTGGAAGAAATAGGAATGGGGGAAACATGGGTAGAAAGAAACAACAAAGGTAAGGATTTTTGGAGGGAAATTAGAACAAGAGTGGAGGATATTGAAAGGCAAGAAATTATAAGTAGTTTCAAGGAAAACTGATTATAAATATTTTAAAACGGAATGGGGAAAAGAAAGATACATCCAAGTATGCCACAAAGAGGACAGAATGCGGTATGCATGTGTGAGGACAGGTGTAATGAATTTAAGTGGTCTAACAGGGAGAAGAAGGGGGGGGGGAGACGTACTAAATGTAATGGATTACATGACAATTGGCATTATATTCTGGAATGCGAGGACACAGATAAAGGAAGAGAGAATTTAATACTAGAGAAATGGAAATATTTACCAATAGAGCTAAAAGTTAGGAAGATTTTTAATACAAGATCAAATGAATATAAGGAAAAAGCAGGAAAATATTTAGGAAAAATTAGGTTAAAGCGGTTAAAAGAAAAGTGAAGTAAATTAGAGAAGATACGGAAAAAGGATAACAAGGCAAAAAAGTAAATAGTGGAAAATTATACTTCCCCATTATATATACAACAGAATGTTAAATATAAGGGGAAGAGAGATAATAAGCAACTCTTGTATTGTAAACATTGTATAAATTGCTTGTAAGTAGACAATAAATCATTAATTCATTCACACTCTTATTTAAACGATATTATAAGATTTATATTTCATCCAGAAGTAGAGTATTTGGAAGCAAACTAAAGGCAGTGACTATGCTAAACCTGGAAAAAAAAACTCGAGTTATCTCTACGTACATGTCACCGCATACACAGATAATAGCTGGCAATACTGATAACACGCTTAGTGCAACTGTTTTATTATATGTGCCTACAGTGCCACGTTGAACTAAAGCTAATCAAAGTACTTGTAGTTTGTATAGTACCTTAGGGGTCGCTTGATCCAATTCTTTACATTAGCGTAACCTATATAATATATGGTATGGTAAATTTATAACGTGCGGGCTCACGCCGAGTAGTAATGTCTAAATCTGCTCACACGATTTTTGTAGTAATTCTTTCACTTTTTAGAGGACGTATATCTAAATACAACATTTCAACTATTCTAGCTAGAATCCTAATTTGGACAATCCAATAGTGTTAAATCAGTGCAATTTCGTGGCTGTAATCTCATAAGATTGGCAGATATGCTCTTTTTACCTTCATCCATTCACTTATTTTAAAATGTTTCAGGCCCTGTAATTTCAAAGATAACGATTTAACTTTACTGTATAGTCTTTATATAATTACTAAAAACTTGTACTACTACAAGTTTCAAAGGACCTAGAGACAGTAAATTATTGAATAAAGCTTTACTATTAACATTTTTTAATCTCTAGGAATTAAATTCCTTTTCAAGCTACTGAGCTACTTTGTAATTGAAAATAAGCCTTATGGTTATAGGAAAATGCAGGAAAGAATAGTTCTTATATATCAATATTTGTTGAAGCTGACCTTTTACTTCCTCTATTACGTATAGTAAAAAGGGGAAGTATTGTATTCCACCCAAAAATTCTATGTCAAAACTTCCCCGGAAATATACTTTTGGGGCAACCTGAACCCCTCAAAAAAGCATTTTTTTAGAAAAAGGTCCGTTTGTGCGTCTGTGAACAGCATAACAAAAAATGAAAAATCGGATAAGTACCAAACTTGGTATTTAAGTTCAGTATCTTTCAAAGATGCGACACGAAGATTTTCAAAAACATTCCTCCACTCCAAGTACCCTTTACATAGAACATTTGTCCTGATTGTTTATTTTCTAAAAAAAATTGCTCTTACAATGACAAATAAGCTGTATATCTTGAATTTTCTGGAGCTAGCCTGTGAAGACCTCTTCATTTAGAGGAATATTGTATAATCTTGCATAACTGATAAACGTTAAGCGATAGACGAAAACTAATACACAAAAAGATAAAACACACAATTTGTTTCAACAACTTTTTTGTAGCATAAGCCATTTCCGAGATTTTCGTTATTAATGGTTCGAATCAGTAGTTTTGTCACTCCTTTAAAGCCCTGTCGATATTCAGCTGTTTCTCGTGATTACATGGAAAGGTATGGAATTTTAAGGCCTGCATATAGCGTCTATTTCTTCTGACTAACCCTGTTCCTTTTGTATCTATAACGAAATGTGCAATATAGCCATTTCTGCAAAGGCTTTTCTCGACTAAAATGAAGTAGCTTCCGCAAGAATAGTTTGTATACCCACTAATAAACGAATGCGAATGTAACATATTAGAAACATTTTTGTGTGTAATGCAAAAGTATATATTATATCTGAGATAAAGAATTCCAAAGTTGGATCGTCCTCCGTGGTGTAGCGGTTATCATGCTTAGCCTCTAGTTCCCGAGGTCGCGGGTTCAAACCCGGCGGAGGGCGATGGATTTTTTTCGGGTGTAAAAATCCTTAGCATGGCTTCCTTCGGAAGGGAAGTAAAGCCGGTGGTCCGGTGTCATAGATTTACGGCACGTAAAAGAACCTCAAGCCTGATAAAGAGCAAAGAGCCCCTGAGCAAAATTACCGGTCTTTCACGCCCAGCATAGAATGGCACGCTAAGGACCAAAGCAGTTAAGCAGCGTCCATAAATAAAACTCAATTTAATTTAATTTTCCATAGTTGGAAACTCTTTATCAAGATAGTAATGAACTACCTACATTAAAACTGACTGCCTGGTGAGGTGTTATGAGTACTAGAAGAGCTTTAAATGATTTGTATCGTGTTTCTAATGCACCAAGAAATAATTTTAAGCCCTTTCCCACCTAAAAAAATTGAATTTTCACTACTTAATTTTTACCGCTGTTCTTCTCAATGGACATAGTCTACAAGACGTTTCCAAGCATTCTAAAATTAGAGAGTGGGTTTTAAGGGGGGTTTCATATTCCTGCCACCCAGTTTCATTCCAAATGATACTTTGATACTTTGTTCCGAATATGAAGAATTTTTATGATATGCCAGCCCAAAGGGGAGACTTAAGGTGTTTAAAACTGCCTTAAGGGGGGTTGAAGGTGGTCTATCGTGTTCACGTCAACGAATTTCGCTCTGAATTGTTGAATATTGTTAACGGGGAACTTTGCATACGGTTCTGACAAAACGTTGGCCATTTGTGTTTTAGAACCTTGCAATAATAACAATACGCCACCCCAAAGCTTTCAAAAGCTACTATTATTGTAAATCCCTTGCTAACAAACACTCTTTGATCTATGTACTCAATACTTTGTACACTTAAGCTGTAGGAGCAAATGAAATGTATAGACTATCTTAAATTTTCAAAATATTGTACAAAGAGAGCAGGAAAGGGAAGAGGATAAACTGGGTAGGAGAGGGAGGGTGAGAAAGGGTTAGAGTGAGAGGAGAGGAAGTCATAATAAGAAAAGCATTTCAGCAGTGGACGTAATAACGCAAGAGGAGCTATGAGCTCTGCCAATAAAGGAACGTGTTAAAATGTTTGCACACATACAGTATTAATTTTTACAAAAACAGCAGGGAAGAGGAAAATTATAACTATAAGCATAAGAGGAAACTGATTTATTACGCTGGGTAGAGTAATTTGATAATTTGAGCTATTTGTTTCTTTTATTTTTACTGAAACATCTTATATACCCACTTTCAATTATATTGCGACTAAATAAGATCTTAATAATTTCTATTACCATCTCCGTGATCATTCACTTATGTAGTAACTTCTTGAGAGATAGCACTCAACTGTTAAATCCACAGTAGGGTCATGGACTTTTTCTCATGCTGGGAGGCCTGAAACCGGGTGCACTCAACCTTACTTCCTGTGACCAACTGACGAGCTTTGTAATGGAAAAGTATCAGCTTCTGGCCTAGAAAACAATAAGTACGCAGTCACAGATTCGGGAAATTGGGCAAATATTCAAACAGCTTCCCAGAATTGTCTTCTATCCATGATGTACTGGAACTGAAGAGAAGAATGCAAGAGTTGTGTAGAGACCTTGGGATTCAGGGTATTCGTTACTGAAATCGCTAATGTCTACAAATTTTCACCAATTGATGTGAACGTTTTATTATAAACGTGTTTATAATAATTATAATAGAAAATGAATTGTCGTGGTCTTATGTACCTAGTTTCCCAAGAAAGAAAAACTAGTCATATATAAAGTGACCTACGTGATGAAAATTTGAAGATTTCAAGTGTTTAAATGTTGAAAATTGTTCCTAGTATACTTGTTTACAATCAATAATTAAGCAATAAAATTTTTCGTAGAAAAAATTAATTATGTAACACTTTTGAGTTTCTAAAACTCAATCTTGATTAAATTATTAAAATCGTAAATCCAAAATTATGCTTGATGTAACGAAAGAACTGTTTAGTCTTCCTGCACCTTAAAAGAAATATACGGAATACCTGAAAGAAATTAAACAAAATACGCATCTTGAGGTACATTTTAAACTAGCAAACGTTTAGCAAAATAAGTTTACGGCATTTTTAAACTTCTTGTGCTATTTACGCACCCTATTTAAATTACCAGAAAGGCAAAACTGGAACTAGAATCTGGTTCAGTAATCTTTAAAGTCTTTTATGAGCATTAATAAAGGGTTACATTCACATGACTTTCTCTACACATTCTTCAACAAATTATTGGTTTTATTACATATTTTCTTGTAGGTGCAAGGAGATAAGAGGACTAGTAGGCTTAAACTGTGTAAACTGTGATGTACCTCAAGGTTCCGTATTTGGACCATTATTATTACTTTCCCTACTACGTATAGTAAGTACGGGAAGTATTGTATTCCACCCAAAAATTCGATACCGAGATTTCACCGGAAATATATGTTTTGAGACCCTGAATCCAAAAAAAGCATTTTTGGAAACATGTCCGTGTGTGTGTCTGTGTGTCTGTGAACAGCATAACTCAGAAACGAACAGTCGGATAAACACCAAACTTGGTATTTAGGTTCAGTATCTTCCAGAGATGCGACACGAAGATTTTCAACACAATCCCCCACCCCAGATTACCCTTTACATGGAACATTTTTCGTAAATTTTAATTTTCACAAAAATGGCTCTAACGAGTTTGATTAAAATACCATATGTTTAAGATATTTTCATGGCAAATAAAATGTATATCTTGAATTTTCTGGGAATGTCTCCAAACGTATTCTTCATCGTGAACGACTTTTGCATAACTGGTAAACCATATGAGATAGACGAAATTTTACTGCACAAAAATGTAGATCGCGTTAAAATACACAGTTTATGTCATATACATTTTTTGGTTGAGTGAACCATTTTCAAGATATTGCTGGTTTTTAATAATGATAGATGATTTGCCGTTAAACATTAAAAGCAGACCAACACTATTTGCTGATGATACCCCACTGTTTGTTTCTGGGTCATATTTCTGTGATACTAGTCTAACGATGAATAATGCTTATAAAGAATCTTTTACATGGTTTTGAGTTAAATGAAGACAAGGCCGAAAAATACTATTTACCTTGCAAATGAACAACAACAAGGGGTTACACTTTCAATAAAGCTACTTGGCATATTTTTGGATTACCAACTTAATTGCTCAACTCATATGAATCATGTTTGTACCAGATTGTCACACTTGTTTTATTTGCTGCGTCAGCTGAAATCAGTCATATCTAAACTGTATTTAAAGCAAGCATATTATGTTCTTTTTACTTTCTCTACTACGTATAGTAAGTAGGGGAAGTATTGTATTCCACCCAAAAACTCGATACCGAGATTTCACCGGAAATATATGTTTTGAGACCCCCTGAATCCAAAAAAAGTATTTTTGGAAACATGTCCGTGTGTGTGTGTATGTGTGTGTGTGTGTGTGTGTGTGTGTGTGTGTGTGTGTGTGTGTATCTGTGAACAGCATAACTCAGAAACGAACAGTCGGATAAACACCAAACTTGGTATTTAGGTTCAGTATCTTCAAGAGATGCGACGCAAAGGTTTTCAAGAAAATCCCTCTACCCCAGATTACCCTTTACATGGAACATTTTTCAAAAATTTTCATTTTCTCAAAAATGGCTCTAACCATTTTGATTAAAATATCATTGTTTAAGATATTTTTGTGACAAATGAAATGTATATCTCGAATTTTCTGGGAATGTCTCCAAAAGTATTCTTCATTGTGAAGCACTTTTGCATAACTGGTAAACCATAAGAGAGAGAGACAAAATTTTACTACACAAAAAATGTAGATCGCGTTAAAATACACAATTTATGTCATATGCATTCTTTTTATTGAGCGAACCATTTCCGAGATATTCATTGTTATTTGTTTGAATTTTCCAATACTTATACTTTTTCTCAAATGGGAATTCGTTATTCATTTTTTTATGACCTGGACATGCAAAGAGAATAGAATACTCGATATAGCAACCAGCTCTTAAAATATTGGACTATCGCTTAAAGCTTAGCAATTCCCTTGCACCTACAAGAAAATTGGCAATAAGATTAACATCTCGATTAACATGAAACATATGGAGAATAAGCGTTTGTAAAAATAGTTTGTACAAGAGTAGAGAATGTCATGTGAGTGTAACACATCAGATTTTTTATAGTGTATTGGTTTATGGTATTCATATCTGGGGTAATGAGACTGGAATTGACAAAATATTAATTTCACAGAAAAAGGCACTTCGTATACTGGCAAATTCAACATATGATGCCCATTGTAAGGCAATATTTGTTCAGGAAAGAATACTGACTGCTATTAATCAATATACTTTAAACAGTTTGTACAAGATAAAAACCTCTCTTGAAGATGTCAATAGTATACATCTGATTCATCAGTATTCACAGGTTATAATTATTTTCTTGTCCAACCACATGTTAGGTTGACTAAGAGTAAAGATTGGTTTTATAATTTAGCTACTGACATGTTCAACAGATTACCTCTAGCTGCCCATTCTTTAGGACTCCTTAGATTTAAGAGTGTAATGAACAAGTGGATTGTTTAAAACCCTTTTATAATATTGATGAATCCTTTGATGCTGATTTTAATACGTTGTTTTGATTTGTATACGTGACTTTTATTCATAGCACCAAATCGGTGCTGATGATACTAAATAGAATAAATTTTTAAAAAATTAACTGACAGTCAAATCTTTTAGAGCGCCTCACTATGTGATGGCTTTGAAACTCCATTCTCTTTACATGATCACCAGAAAAAAGAATAGCAATTTTTCTCTTGAGAAAAGCATAAGTATTTGAAAATTCAAACCAATGACAAAGAATGCCTAGGAAATCGTTAAAGCTACAAGAAAGGCATAAAATTCATAAAACATCACTATTATTTATGTAGTTAGATTTTGTCTATACCTTACGGTTTACCAATTACACAAACTCATTCAGAAAAAGAGAACCTCACAATCTATTCCTACAGAATTTAAGATATATATTGTTTTTGTCATGAAAATATCTTAAAAATATGGTATTTTAATCAAAATCGTTACAGCCATTTTTCAGAGGAAAGAAAATACCGAACCATTTTCCATATAAAGGGTAATTTGGAGTGGGTGGATTTTCTTCAAAATCTTTGTCTCACATCCTTGGAAGCTCCTGAACTTAAATACGACGTTTAGCATTCAACCAACTTTTCGTTTTTGAGTTAGCTGCTTACACACACACATCCCCCTACACACTCAAACACAATTTTGGGGGTTTAGGGGGCCTCAAAGCATATATTTTCGTTGAAATCTCCACATCGAATTTTTGGATGGAATGCAATACTTCCTTTACTTACTGAGAAAGTAAAAATGACAAAACTATTGAAAAATTCAAAACAATATCAAAGGATATTCCGGAAATGGTTGGTGCCACAGGGAAAATTATTGGAAATAAACCGCATGTTTTCAAGAGATCTACGTTTTTGTGTAGTAGTTTTTGTCTAACCCTTAACGTTTACCAGTTACACAAAATTATAGAAAATTCCTTCAAATGAAAAGGGCTTCAAAGGCTATTGCCAGAAAATTCTAAATATACCTTTTGTTTGCTATGTAAAGATCTATAGCATTTTAAAAAATCTGATATGTTACACTCACATGACTTTCTCTACTCTTGAACAAACTATTTTTACAAACGCTTATTCTCCATATGCTTCATGTTAATAGAGATGTTAATCTTATAGCTAATTTTCTTGTAGATGCAAGGGGAATATGGTAATATTTAAGCCATGGTCAAATCTTTTAAGAGCTGGTTGCTATGTGGCGCATTCCATTCTCTTTGTATGTCCAGGACATTACAAAAATGAATAACGAATTCCCATTTGAGAAAAAGTATTGGAAAATTTAAAGGAATATCAAGCAATATCTCGAAAATGGTTCACTCAACAAAAAAAGTATATGACATAAATTGTGTATTTTAACGCGATCTACATTTTTTTGTGTAGTAATATTTTGTCTATCTCTTATTGTTTACCAGTTATGCAAAAGTCGTTCACAATGAAGAATACTTTTGGAGACATTCCCAGAAAATTCGAGATATACATTTTATTTGTCATGAAAATATCTTAAACATATGATACTTTAATCAAAATCGTTAGAGCCATTTTTTGAGAAAATTAAAATTTTCGAAAAATGTTCCATGTAAAGGGTAATCTGGGGGGGGAATTTTCTTGAAAACCTTCGTGTCGCATCTCTGGAAGATACTGAACCTAAATACCAAGTTTGGTGTTTATCCGACTGTTCGATTTTTAGTTATGCTGTACACAGACACACACACGGACATGTTTCCAAAAATCCTTTTTTTTTTTTGGATTCAGGGGGTCTCAAAAAATGTATTTCCGGTGAAATCTCGGTATCGAATTTTTGGATGGAATACAATACTTCCCCTACTTGCTATACGTAGTAGAGAAAGTAAAAAATCGTTAGAGCCGTTTTTGAGAAAATAAAAAAAATAAAAAAAAATCCATGGAAAGGGTAGTTTTGGGCTAGGTTATTTCTTTGAAATTCTTCGTATCGTATCCTTGGAACATGCTGAACTTAAATACCAAATATAGTAATAGCACAACTTTTCATTTTTCAGTTATGTTCACACTTCACACAAACACACAGTTGTTTTAAAATTTATTTATGATTTCATCAAAACATGAATTTTCAGTGTATGCGGCAGAGAAAGTAAGATTTAAAATATCTCGTTTATTGTTGAGTGTTTTACTATGCGCTCTATAACAAGAGCATAAAATGATGTTGCTGTCAGATTCTGATACTTAAGAAGTCATAGCTATTTTTCGTGCAGTCACCACGAAAAGAGTAGGTATAGTTTTCGGGCGTATTGTGGGAGAAGGGGAAGAAGAGAGAGGAAAATCTCAGCAGTTACCCAAAAACGCTAGCTGAGGATTCTGCTACGTAGTAATGCTTAATAACGAAACCTTTTAAACAACCTGACGTTTTTGAAATACAGTTTATCTCGGTGGTGACAGCACAATAGCCACCTCTATGACTTACCCTGTAATAAAGTATGTTTAGTTCCACAATGGATGCAGTTCTATAACCCAGCGTTCAACTTGTACAGCGAAATGTTAACCAATTCGCTGGCCATATAGATCTAATTAATCAACACAGAACATTACCTAATAGTAAAAGGTGAAACTTTTTCTACCCACGGCCGTGAATATGCTAATGCCCTGGCTGGATGAGTCATCTTGCTTGTGCCCTGAAAAAGGACTGAGAGAGAAATGTTGAAAACGTAGGTGTTTGTCGATTTTTTTCTTTCTCCTCACACTCCTTTTTATTCAAATGTGTATAACAGCGTGGTAGAATTGTTCAAATGTTAGGACAAGTTTAAAATATATATTTAAAATTAAACATTCAAAATATTTAACTATTCAAGCTATTAGATTTTACTTTCTCTGCCACGTAAATATTAAGTAGAGAAAGTATTGCATTCCACCCAAAAATTCGATACGAAGATTTCATTGGAAATACATGTTTTGAAGCCCCTTGAATAAGAAAGCATTTATATTAAAATGTCCGCGCCTGTCTGAGTCTGTGAACAACATAACTCAAAAAAGAAAAGTCGGATAAGTACCAAGCTTGGTATATTTAGATTCATCACCTGCCAAGGGTGCGGCACGATGATTTTCAACAGGTCCCTCCCTCCCACTACCCTTTACATGGAACATTTTTCAAAATTTTATACTTTTTAAAAACATTGTTCTAAGGAGTTTGATTAAAATACCGTATTTCAAAGATATTTACATGGTAAATAAAATGTATATTTTGAATTTTCTGGGAATAGCCTGTAAAGTCCTCTTCATTCGGAAGTAGTTTAGTATAATCTTGTATAACTGTTAAGCGATAGACGAAAACGTACTACACAAAGAATACAGATCTCTTTAAAGCACGCACTTTATTTCAAATAAGTTTTTTGTTGTAGCATAAGCCATTTCCGACATATCGGTTATTAATGGTTCGAATTGTTCACTACTTGGTCATTCTCTTAGAGTCCTGTCAACATTCAGTCGTTTCTCGCGATTCATGGAAAAAGAATGGAATTTTAAGGCCAGTGTATAGCGTCCAGTTCTTAAACATTTGACTATCGCTGTTCCCTTTGTATCTATAACGAAATGTGTAATGTAGCTATTTCTGCAAAGGTTTGTTTAGATTAAAATGTAGTTGATAGAAAAATAAATTTTACTAAGAATAGTTTGTATACCCACCAATAAACGATAGAGGGTAGAGAAACTCATGTAAATTGCGTCGCATCAGATTTTTTCATACATTTCCCCCAGATCGGTTATCGTAAATAGCTTATTTAAGACAAGACAGGGATAGCATGTGATTAAAATGTGGGGAAAATGGTTTTGGCTGTTGGTGTATCAATTCCTTAAAATTCTTGAAACACACAGTACTACAGTAACAAGAAATAAATAAGGTCGGCAAAGCACTGCGTTCTCACTGTATGTTAACCATGTAAATCCAGCCTTCCAAAACAAATATTACTCGTAGCAAGAAACGTGAGATTATTGCCTGGTGCTGTAAGGCATACGTCGGTAGTGGTCTACAATGGTAGAATGTATGCAGCAGTCCACTAAAACGAAATACTAAGTGCAGAAGCGGACTAAAGACTGTGAGGTAGAGGACTGCACGAATTCGGGCCAAGCCCTCGGCCATAGATCCGGTACTACCCGTAGTCCAGGTTCGGGTTTAATTTAAAAAACGTTTGTCGTGCTCGTAATAGCACAATTATTGAGCACCTACATAGCAGTAGTAATACTAGTAGTAATAAATAAATGCTCACTTTGCTCAATTGCAAATAACGTTACAACAGCACGGCAACTGCAAACTTCGTCTCCCTCCACCTATACCTAGGACATCCTGAGCAGAGTGCAGTAATAGGTGCGATAAATGGTCAATAAGACAATAGGTAAGCCGTCAACAAGCCACTTACTACAAGCGGATCCCAGTACCTTAGTCGCTGCTTTTTCTATAAAGTACCTTCTCAATTGGTTCCAATGAACTGACGCCATCAGGCCCCCCTCCAGCAGGTGAAAATATTCCCATATCTGTACCGGAAATCGAACTCGAGCCCCTTCGCACCGCAGGTAGCAACGCTTCCTGGAATAATAATAATAATAATAATAATAATAATAATAATAATAATAATAATAATAATAATAATAATAATAATAATAATAATAATAACGATAATAATTTCGGCCCATGCCGATCTCTATTATGAGGATAAGTTAAACACGGTACCTGTGTTTGAATGTGTACGTATACAGTCTCGTGTCGACGGTAGGTAAATAGATTCGAGTCTTAAGGCATGCATAATAGTTATTTTTAATACGGTGTTAAAAGTGGAGATTTATTATCCGAGTAGGAATGTTTACGAAACGAGGCTGAAAGACGAGTGTAGCAATCCTACGAGAAAAATCTGACTGTTACGCTCACCCGACTTTCTCTACTCTTGTACAAAGTATTTTTACAAACGCTTATTCTCCATCTACTACATGTTAATCGAGTTAAACTTTTGCAGAAACTATCTTATGGCTAATTTTATTGCAGGTACAAGAGGAATATGGTAGACTTTAAACGATAGTCAAATCTTTCAAGACCTGGTTGTTATGTGGAACATGGCATTCTCTTTGCATGTCCAGGACATAAGAAAACGAATAGCGAATTCCCATTTAAGAAAAAGTATAAGTACTGGAAAATTCAAACAAATAACAAAAATATCTCGGAAATGGTTCAATCCACAAAAAAAAAGTGCATGACAAAGTGTGTGTTTTAACGAGCATTGTTGCCTATCCCTTACGGTTTACCAGTTATGCAAAGGCCATTCAGAAAGAAGATGACTTTTTGCGGACATTCCCAGAAAATTCAAGATATACATTTTATTTGTCATGAAAATACCCTAAATACATGATATTTTAATCAAAATGTTATAGCCATATTTGAAAAAAATCAAAATTTTCGAAATTTGGTATTTACCCGACTTTTCGTTTTTGAGTTATGCTGTTCAAAGACACACAGGCGCACACAAACATGGACTTTTTTCTAAAAGTGCTTTTTTATTCAGGGGACCTCAAAACGTGTATTCCTAGTGAAATCTCTGTATCGAATTTTTGGGTGAAATGCAACCCTTCTACTTACTATACGTAGTAGAGAAAATAAAATAAATTAGACAGCCCTGAATATTAAACTATAAAGTATCCAGTTGAAATTTGTGTGGAAATAGCAATATACATTCGGCCATGCAGAATGGTAAGCTCTAGTCTGTTTGATCTTCATAGCACCAATGCTGACAATATGATCACTTGTACAATCATAACATTCTATAATAATTATATAGCAAGCAGTGGCAAAAATAAATCCACAGAATTTGTGTAACAATAATTTTATTAATAAACATGTATTTTATTTCAGATTATTATTATTATTATTATTATTATTATTATTATTATTATTATTATTATTATTATTATAATTATATGTACGAGGCGTGTTTTTATAGTAAATACCGTTTTAATATTTTGCTACTGCAGTCGCGATTCTGAGCATGCGCGATCATCTCTTCCATCATTAGGAAGCTAGACGCAGCTGCTAGCGATCATCACTGTGTTTTCCTGTTGTTAGAGCACTTCTAAATTAAAAAAAATCGAATGATCCGCCGACTCTGAAGTCAGATCAATGATTCGTTTTTTGAATGCGAAAAATGCCACGCCAGCAAACATTCATCGCTAATTGTGTGAGGTTTATGGGGAAACAATAATGAGTGACAATGTCCGCACAGCCAAACAAACTCAAGACCTGATCGCATCATTTGTTTGGGAACAATTAGATCAACCTCTCTACAGTCCGGATATGGCACCAACGCTTTTCACCTATTTCGTCATCTGAAGAAATTCTTGCTGGAAAACGTTTCAACGACGATGATGTGAAACAAGAAGTGCAGACTTGGTCTTCATCACAGCGGCATCATTCTTTGACGAAGGCGTACAAAATCTGCTTTCCTGTTATGTTAAGTGCTTGAATAACGGCGATAACGTTGTGGAGAAGCAGTGTAAGGTAATGAATGATAATAAAACATTTGGAAAATAATGTTCTGTTATTTTATAAAAACTTATTGGTCCTCACTTTAAAAACACACCTCGTAATTGTGATGTTAATTGTGCAATTGTTGCAATTTGTAATATTAATTCCTTGTGCAGAGGCAGTAGCTGGTACTGGTAACATCATTGATTACATTGTTTGGATTGGAAACAGTTGAATTCATTGGAAGAGTCTGTGATTAATCAATACCTTTTCGATACAAGGCCTCCGTGTAATGTGCATATAATTTGCATCGCAAGAAACAAGGGTCGTAACAAGGGAGTGTTATAAAAATTGTATTCCACTGAGTGTTATAAATCTTCAATTTTTAGTATGAGTGGCTCATGCTCTACTTCTAGTGCCAACTGTTTAAAACTTGCATTCATTTATTCATAGATTCATCACATAAACGTTGAGCTAAGCATGCCTAATGAGGACAGGTTACATAAGAAGTAACATGTAACAAACATAAACGAAAGGAAAAAAGAGAGAAGAAGTAAACCCAAATAAACGAATAAAATGAAGTTTTATTTATTTTTATTACCAATGAACTCGTTGGGGAAAATATAAGAATCGCACAAGACTGCTCTGTGGTCGTGATCAACGTTCCGAAGCCCCCAGGGTGGCTAGGGTGGTAGAATTTTTCTTTAACTAAAATCGTTCCCTACCCGCAAACTCTGGAAGTATGCATGTAAAATGAATAAAACCAAAGCTAAAACCTACAGTTCAACGAGCTATAACACCATCAGATTTTGCTCAAATCAAAGCCCCCCCCCCAAGAAGATCACAGAAGAGAGCTATACAAACGAAACGATACAAGGAAAAATAAGTAATAAATGCTTAATACAGTAATCTTCTTTCACACTGTGGCCACCGCACGCTTAATATTCTTCTCTGACGACGCATGGTTCCATGTACATGGTTATGTTCTGTCGTAAAATAACAGATACTAAAGCACAGAGAAACCCGATTTTACACACGAGATTCCCTAAGTGTGGTATGCAGTAAACACATACAGAATAGTAGGAAACCTATATTTTCTAACAAACAATAAATGCAGAGAGGTACAGGAATGATTTACACGTTTTTTTTTGTTTGTTGGTTTTTCAACAGCTGACCTACGTTGAATTGAATGCCAGTCTGGGTTTTTCCAACAAGACTCTGCTACGGCGTATACAACTAATGAGTCATTAAATTTAATTCCGGACGTTTATGAAGATAGGCTAATTACCTTAAGATACCCTGATTTAACTCTATGCGATTCTTATCTATGGGAGAACTGAAAAATAAAGTGTATGCAACAAACTCCCATATGTTGGAAGAACTAAAAGAAAACTCAATTACACATATCTTTCGAGTGTGAATTAAAATTTCCTGAGATGCCAGAATAGAGAAGGACATTTCCAACATCTGTTATGATAAGGTAAATGCTTCTTGTCATTCTGTTTATCCCTGTAATTATAGAACGTGAGGCGGTTGCTGGGATTATTATAATTGTTTGGCGGGAGTTTGAGCTACGGTCGGCGCACAAGCCACAGTGTAAAAGAAAGGCACTGTGGATGCCGCATGACATTTTAATCTAGGAAAGCTTTAAGGTGTGATAACGAATTATTTTGAATAATTTCAATAAGCTCTTATTTTTCGTTCTATTTTTTGCGTAACTTTATGGTTTACAAATTATACAAAACACATTCTAAATGAAGAAGACTTCACGGGGTGTTTGGAGAAAATTCAAGATATAGATTTTATTCATTTTGCAAATATCTTAAACCTATGGTGCATTAATCAGTATACAATTTTTTGAGAAAATAAAAAATAACGAATAATTTTTCAATAGGAGAGGTTTGGTAAGGGGGTATGAAGATTCAACTTTTTGTTTTGAGTTATGCTATTTTCTCTCTCTTTGCCTCCCCCTCTCTCACAGTAGCCTTTTTTTCTCTATTTTTAGGCTTTGTTTGAACACTTACACATACGTACTTTGGGTTAGACTGTATTTCAATTTTTTTTAAAAATATTTTTATATATATATTTTTTTTTATCCAAACTACTCTGAGAAACTGTTTGAGTACCTTTCACTTAACACCAAACATAAACACTCTTAATTGCGAAAACTCGAGTTGGACGCTTTAAGATCGATTAAAATACGTTCTCAAATGGTTAGTAAAATTATTACATTACAATTTAAATATTCAGGCATGAAAGTTAGTCAAAGAATATGAAAACCAAGGGTTCAAACATCCAAAGAAAGTGTAAATATTAACATTTGACACTTAATAGTTTTAGTCATAATTTCTTCCCTTAAATACAAGAATAAATACGAGACAAGAGTTGTTATAAGTTAATACCCGGTGTATTGAAGATATTTATGAACATTTCATTATTTCCTTTGCACTGGTTGGTTTTGTTGCAATGGACCGCGGTGCTATCCTGAAGCGTTTTTCATCACTTCTACTTTAACTAGCGCATAGCATGCGGGTTTGAAACAATTAACTAGAATACAACCTCGCTTAATTGCTTCTAAACAGCTGTTCAGTTTTACATGCAACAGTGGCGCTGTATATCACAAACTCTTTGTTTAATGTGTAGCTGCAAAAGAACCATACATCGCCTAGCTTTAACGACCGATGCACTTGCTTTCTAACTGGAACCTTTTTCAAGGCTTTCCTATCATTTGCGGAGGCATAAAAACACAGTTCTTATAGTTCTGTTGTGGCAATTGCTTCCTTACTGACTCCCCGATAAGCTATTCATCACAAGCTATCCATCATAACTATGATTATGAACATCAACAAAATGTTTCGGCCAGAGCGGATAGAGGATTCCTTTAGAAGGAATATTTTGAAAGATGCCATGAGCAAAATGCAGTGAGTAATAAGGCAGGTCCATTTCTAAATTTTCAAATTTTATATAAGCGATCTACGAATTATCCTTTGGATAAAACATTAATTTAATTTTGAGAAAGTTTTTGAAATGCTTTTTTAAATAAGGATGCCTTTTAAACGCAATAATTAAATAATTTGATTACTCATGTTGACTGTAAGTTATTGATCTTCATTGTTTGCTAGCTCAATTTTTATTCAGAAGTAATTATTTATTAGGAAACTTAAAGCATGTTTGAATCGGTCTATCTGTTTCTTCTCTTTCCTTTTGAGTTAGTGGAACGTCTTTTAAGATGTAGTCCATCACACTCGTTGAGTGTGAACGAATAGATTTCATTTGGTTTAAGTAAATAGAACAGAAATAAAAAGTTGACTTTGCTGACTCTACCAAAGCAACACCAGTTGTGTGTTTCCCCCCCCCCCAAAATTAAGGAAGGGTGGTTATAGCCCCTCTTAGCCTCTCCCTGAGTGCGTTTATGGTTGTAACAATAGTATTCTTCAAATGTTAAGTATATTGCATACACTTTGTAACTAATAGTGGGTCTCTAATAAAACTGCAGTCACTATAGGATGATCCAGTCGTTTTCAGGACATAAAAACTTCAAGCATGTGCATGGGTTCAAACAGAGCCAAACTACACATTCCCGTTACTAAGGAAGAAATTCAATAGCAGTACTTGTTCCAAGGTATCTCGGAAACTGTACATCCGATTGGAACTATGATGAATGACTTGAACCGTTGAATGACTTAGACTGTCACTTTGCACAAATATATCATTATTTAAAAATTTTTCAATATTAAAATCACTTTTACAGGCAGGATCATCCGAGTGCTCATACTCCACGGCCGCCTTGATCTCTATCAGCTGTTTCTTTTGTTTGAGGTGGTTTGGTTAGGCTCCCAAT
The DNA here is from genome assembly GCA_030765065.1 of Deroplatys truncata. Classification (NCBI taxonomy): domain Eukaryota; kingdom Metazoa; phylum Arthropoda; class Insecta; order Mantodea; family Mantidae; genus Deroplatys; species Deroplatys truncata. The sequence goes on along the minus strand of CM060975.1, from coordinate 73,631,271 downwards.
TTTCTCACGTAGACAGACAGCATAAACAAACAAGTTCAGTCTTTAAGTTGTAACATTTTCTCCTACTCTTCCTAAATAGCTCATTTTATGTGCTTCGCAGTAATACATGAACTACAAACCTTCTAAATTAAAATATTTTACAGATGCGGCTGTCATTTCTACATGTTAATTCTGACCTCTCATAACTCAAGGTTGGTCATGTTACACTTTTTACTTTCTCTACTACGTATAGTAAGTAGGGGAAGTATTGTATTCCTCCCAAAAATCCGATACCGAGATTTCACCGGAAATACATGTTTTGAGACCCCCTGAATCCAAAAAAAAGCATTTTTGGAAACATGTCCGTGTGTGTGTCTGTGAACAGCATAACTCAGAAACGAACAGTCGGATAAACACCAAACTTGGTATTTAGGTTCAGTATCTTCCAGAGATGCGACACGAAGGTTTTCAAGAAAATCCCCCCACCCCACATTACCCTTTACATGGAAGATTTTTCGAAAATATTAATTTTCTCAAAAATGGCTCTAACGATTTTGATTAAAATATTATATGTTTAAGATATTTTTATGACAAATAAAATGTATATCTTGAATTTCCTGGGAATGTCTCCAAAAGTATTCTATTGTGAACGACTTTTGCATAACTCGTAAACCATAAGAGATAGACAAAATGCTACTACACAAAAAATGTAGATCGCGTTAAAATACACAATTTATGTCATATACATTTTTTTTGTTGAGTGAACCATTTTCCAGATATTACTTGTAATTCCCTTAAATTTTTCAATACTTATTTTCTCAAATGGGAATTCGTTATTCATTTTTTTGTCTTGGATATGCAAAGAGTATTAATCTGTGGGAAAGGGAATGGTGCTGCACCTAGCAACCAGCTATTAACAGATATGTATGTGCTTAAAGGCTACTGTATTTCCAAATTGCCCTTGTAAATATACATTCCCCTTACATCTACAAGAAAATTAGCAATAAGATAGAGTCTGCAAATATTTATCCCGATTAACATGAAGTAGATGGAGAATAAGCGTTTATAAAAATAGTTTGTACAAGAGTAGAGAAAGTCATGAGTGTAACACATCAGATTTTTTAAGTAAAGAGTACTACGTGAGGTACACCATAAGACAAAAAATCTGATGTGTTACACTCACATGACTTTCTCTACTCTTGTACAAACTATTTTTACAAACGCTTATTCTCCATATGCTTAATGTTAATCGAGATGTTAATCTTATTGCTAATTTTCTTGTAGATGCAAGGGGAATTGGTAGGCTTTAAGCGATGGTCAAATATTTTAAGAGCTGGTTGCTATGTGGAGTATTTCATTCTCTTTGCATTACCAGGACAAAAAAAAATGAATAACGAATTTGAGAAAAAGTATTAGGTATTGGAAAATTTAAGGGAATAACAAGCAATATCTCGAAAATGGTTCACCCAACACAAAAAATGTGGATGACATAAATTGTGTATTTTAACGCGATCTGCATTTTTTGTGTAGTAGCATTTTGTCTATTTCTTATGGTTTACCAGTTATGCAAAAGTCGTTCACAATGAAGAATACTTTTGGAGACATTCCCAGAAAATTCGAGATATACATTTCATTTGTCATGAAAATATCTTATACATATGATATTTTAATCAAAATAGTTAGAGCCATTTTTGAGAAAATTAAAACTTTTGAAAAATGTTCCATGTAAAGGGTAATCTGGGATGGGGGAATTTTCTTGAAAACCTTTGTGTCGCATCTCTGGAAGATACTCAACCTAAATACCAAGTTTGGTGTTTATTCGACTGTTCGTTTCTGAGTTATGCTGTTCACACACACAGACACACACACGGACATGTTTCCAAAAATGCTTTTTTTTTGATTCAGGGGGTTTCAAAACATGTATTTCCGGTGAAATCTCAGTATCGAATTTTTGGGTGGAATACAATACTTCCCCTACTTACTATACGTAGCAGAGAAAGTAAAAAGATTCTATGTTATATTCATATGAATGTTTGGTAGAATGCTATACCTCTACCTCACTTAGCACAGGTTAGTAACAGAGAAAATATAAAATATATTTGGCTGTCCAAAATAGAAAGAACAAAACCACTGCGTTATCCGCCTATCGGGGCATAGATTTACAAAAGCAACTCAATGCACACGCCACTAATACTCAATCCTATGTAAAGTTACCTCTTTAAATTCAGGGAAGTTACTCCTGTTGCTTAGTCTTACTTAGACAATAGAATTGTGGATTTACAACACTTGAAACGTCACTCACTTGACTTTGTCGTTTATTTTCTTAGCTGTTTTATAAATTATTCATGTAAGAGATTGTTTTTCTCTCCAGTTCTGTTGATAAATAGATGCAGGAACGTACATAAGGCTTAGATCTCAATCAAATATTTAAAAAGCTGATCGATATCCGATAGCCTTGATATTAGACACACTTTTCATTAGCTCAAGTGAAACCAAAGAAAGATCCCAACATGTCAAAGTGTACAGTTAAAATATTGAAATATTTAAACGAAAAACACCACATATTTCGAATATAGTTATACAATTAAAACTGCATTATTTTGGCAAATGCTGTATTTTATAGAGTAGGAAAAAGAGCGGCGTGTTCTATTGAAGGGGTTATTTCGTGAGAAAAGTTTCTGAAAATCTTCGCCCTTCATCATTTGCATTTATCTGACATTTCGTCTTGGTGTTATGTTGTACACACAACGTTATAATAACATTTTCTAGACCTAGTAAATTTGGTCAAAAGGAGTAAAACATTAAGAGTAGTGCTGAGATTTTTAGAATAAGCTCCAAAACTATTCATAATAATATTACAATGCTGCCGAATTATTTCCGCCACAAAATGAACTCATCTCAAATTTAACGCTAAGCATAAGATATAGGTAAAGGTGATTCAACGGAGGACTCCTCGCGCCCTGCGACCTGCACAGATCTATTGCGGCTACCATCCCCCAGGAGGAAGGGGTGAGGTGAAGGAACCACAGGAGGTTACAGGTCGCAGGCAGACAGGCCACAGAGACGCGAGGAAGTCCCTAGTATTTCCAAGCTCGAAAACCCGTCCCACTGCTGAGCTGCGAGTAAGGGCATTGAACGACCCTCAACCAAGCAGCCCTCTGGTGTACACGGAGAGTACTCTTTCCTTTGAGCATACATCCGCGCCACCTGTCCGGCAACGTCAAAATCTAGAAGCATAAAAAATAAAATCATATCTGCAATACGCCATCCTGGTACCTTGTTTCCTACACCAGGACATATATTCCAAATTTGTGATGTATTTAACACTACCTTCATTATACATTATTATTGTACAGAGTTTTACTAATAATCTAGTAAATATAAAGAAATTACATGAAAAATAACAAAATAAAAATAATAAAGTAAAATTCCAAAAGTTCACCTGAAAGACGAGAAGGAAACGGAATGAAAAGGAAATGATAAGAAGGAAATCGTGATGTAGAGGAGAAACCACCCCAGCATTCGCCTACGAACCAGGAAAAACCACGAAAAACCCTCGAGTGACAGTGTACGGTCGCCGAAGATGAACCCGGAACCCATGTTACCGCCGTGCCATCTCGCTCGGTACGCTAAGCATATATTTACGATTTTCATTAAAACCTATTTATAACATACTCACGAAGTAATGATAGCGGGACCTAAGTTGGTCGTAAGGCTTTCTTTTCCAAATTATCGGGAAAATGAGAAGTACAGCAATGTTACTAACATATCCGAGTTGGCATCCTAGTAGTAGCAGTCGAAATTATTAACAGTCCACGGCTGTGATTCGCTTATTGTGACGTAAGAAGGCCACCTGGGGCGCCGATAAAAGAAAATGTTTTGAGCGTAGGTCTCAAATATTGAAACTAACATTTCGACAATAGAAGTCCTTCTTTGGCATATATCATTTTGAGTGTGAGAGCACCTATCATTAGAAAATTGGGAAATCAGTCTGGTCAATCTTGTATTCGGGGAGGGCAGTTTTTTTTTTTTTTTTTTTTTTTTGTGTTACTATGTGAAGCAGGACTTGGATAATACGACAGGTAAGTTTGTACTCTGAGGTTAGTTAAATCCCAAAAGCTCCTCTTCGCTGTGCACTGATTTAGCAGTTCGTTGCGTGAATTTGACTTATTCATGCAGTAAAGAAATTCGTTAATGGTCACCCCGTTTCAATATGATTTGAGTACGATCCGTGTTTGCAAGCAACATTCGAACTGAATCTCTTAACAGAATGGAATTTAGGATTCAGTTCTAAAGGAATCCCTTGCTTATATACCGTAGTGAGTACCGAAACTAGATAAAAATCGATTGCAACACCATGTAAACGCAGTATGCTGAAACGAGGCGGAGAGAGAGTTTCGCTCCTCCAAAATTCTTCTCTTGATGTCCTTGGGCTGTAACTTCAGAAAGACGTTTTGGTTAGTTGTTAACCAATTCACACCAATTAACTATCATAGATATTCATAAAATAAAACAATAGACATATAGCACATTGTTAAACGCTTTCAGACGTCGGCCCGTTAGCTCAGTTGGTTAGAGCGTCGTGCTAATAACGCGAAGGTCGTGGGTTCGATCCCCCCACGGGCCATAACTTTTTTATTACCATTTGCTATCCTGAATGCAGCGTGAAAAGCAAGTGTATAAACATTTCAGTATAAAATTAAGCTTCTTATTTACACGCTTTACTAATTTTTGTAGGAAGTGCGAGTACTTACACAGACCGCATGCACAATAACACTTCATTAACACACTCCCACAATAAAATAAAACTGCCTCGAAAATTGTGCTGTTTGCATTCGATCCCTTTGCATTTCATACTTAATTCTGCACACAACGGGTTCAAATATTCCTCGTTTTTGAAAACTGAACTTTGACAATTTTGTGTCTTCTGACAATAAATCTCTTTATCTAAGTAATTTTGATAGAAAGAAAATAAATATACGTTTCTTCAGCCTTAAAATTATACACGTATAATTTATCATCACTATGATTATTATTATTATTATTATTATTATTATTATTATTATTATTATTATTATTATTATTATTATTATACTGTATTCTATGCAAGAGAGTAAATATCCAAGCTAGAATTCAAATGCACTTATATTGTAAACTACGAAGCCGCAACTATGTTTGTGTCATGCTGTTATTTACTGAGAACTCGCTGTTTTCCTTCTCTTTCCCTTTCTTTACTCTTATCTTCATTTATAAGATATCTATTGTTCCTGAAAATTAATTTTATGGCATGTGGGATGCCGTAAAACTAAAATATATTTAAAAAGGTAACTGCTATATTTCTTAATTCTTATTAAAATAAGGGAGACACGAAACAAAGATTATGAATAATGAAGAATAGTTTGAAAAGACACTCAATACTCCGTAGATAAACAGCTTTTTCAAAGATTTAACTTTGCATTTTATACAACAATCTGCACATATTTGTACCACATATCTCTTGGATTGATTTCTTTAAAATTTAACTTTTTTATCAGACGGTCATATTTATGAATGATGATTGAAAGTATGAAATGAATGCACATCTCTGGCATCTAAAGCGCTTAATAGTCATCCCCAGAACGAGAGAGAGAGGGAGACGCAATAGCCTCAGAACTACAGGTGACAACCTGGAATCCAAGCCTTCGCTACATTTATGACCACTAACCTCCTTCCCATCCTCTTCTTGTGTTTTTTTCCCCCTGAATAAGTCACATCACCACATTGGATTGTGAAGGAATAAAATGTTTGAAATCATATTTAAAAACGAAGAAAAAAAGCTCACCCTAAGTATAATTCAAACCCACCTCTTAAATGCAAGGGACACATGCCATCCCTACACCAGGAAGTGGGTTAACATGTTTTTGTGTAAAACGTGTGTAGCGGTTACCCTGATAGCCTCTAAATTCTGAAGTCCTTTACTCGATATGTTGAGGAGGGAATTTTTTCTTTAATTATTACTCCCTATCCCTCCAATTAAGATCTAAGGTTAGTAAGTACATGAATGTAATTCAAAGTTTAAAAACCAAACATGATGAAACCCAATGATTTCAGCCTGAAGAACTGTTACAACGGCCAAGCTCAATATGATCTTAAATGTTAAAGATAGCTAAACTTGTTCAAAAAAATTAATAATATAATAATAAATGGCATATATCGCCGGTTTTATTTTTCTGTCCAGTAATTCCTCCCTTACGCTTATTTATTATTATTATTATTATTATTATTATTATTATTATTATTATTATTATTATTATTATTATTCAATAGAAGTAGCTATGATGTGTATATCGCATCTCACGTCCTCCGTGGTGTAGTGGTGGCCATGCTAGCCTCTAGATCTCGACGTCGCGGTTGAAATCCGGCGGAGGGCGATGGATTTTTTTCCATAAAAATCCTTAGCAGGGCTTCCTTCGGAAGGGAAGTAAAGCCGGTGGTCCCATGTCGTAGATTTACGGCACGTAAAAGAACCTCGAGCCTGATAAAGAGGCCTCTGAGCAATATTTCCGCTCTTTTACGCCCAATATAGAATGGGATGCTAAAGACCACAACAGTTAAAGAGCGTCAAGAAATAAAACTCAGTTTTGTTTTTCACGCTTAAAAGACAGTACAGGTTAATGAAGAGCACTTCATATATGCTCGTAACTTTGTCGCCCAACTGCGATCGGTGTACCAATTTAATGTTTTCTTGTGAGTTCCTGTTCACCAAACAGTAAAATCTCTGAAGTGCTATTTAAGACAAGTGTAGGACGTTTAATTTCCACCGGCAATTATGTGTCCTCTTTGTATTTTTAGTACTTCCAAATACGACTTTACAGGCATAAAAATATATACTATCAAAGAAATATGGAGATGTAAAATGATAAAAGCTATAATTTGACAAAATCACATTCAATGTCGTTGAAATGTTTTCAAACAGCATATTATAATGAATGATGCGCCACATTCCGTTTTGCACTATTTCATTATATTGCATTAATTTAGCGTGTTTTTGTTTCCCCTATTCCTTTTTACTTTCTCTACAGTAAGTAGGGCAAGTATTGCATTCCACCCAAAAATTCGATACCGAGATTTCACCGGAAATACATATTTTGAGGAACCCTGAATCCAAATAAAGCACTTTTGGAAGCTTGTCCGTGTGGTCTGTGTCTCTGTGAACAGCATAACTCAAAAACTAAAAGTCGGATAAATACCAAATACCACCCAAAGATGCGACACGAAGATTTTTAAAAAAAAATCCCCACCCCAAACTAGCCTTGACATGGAACATCTTTCGAAATTTTTAATTTCCCCCCCCAAAAAAAAGGCTCTAGCGATTGATATAAAAGATATTTACATGAGAAATAAAATGTATATCTTGAATTTTCGGGGAATAACCTATGAAGCTTTCTTCATTCGGAGAGAATGTTGTATAATCTTGTATAACCGGTAAACGTTAAGCGATATACGAAAACGCATTACACAAAAATGCAGATCTCTTTAAAACACACAATTTGTTTAAAATAAGTTTTTTTGTGGTATAAGCCGTTTCTCAGATATCCGTTATTAAAGGTTGGAATTGTTCATTTATTAGTCTTCTCTTAAAGTCCTTTCAACATTCAGTTGTTTCTTGCGATTGCATGGAAACAGTATGGAATTTTAAGGCCAGCATATAGCGTCCAGTGCTTAAACATTTGACTGTCGCTGTTCCCTTCGTATCTATAACAAAATGTATAATGTAGGTATTTCTGCAAAGGTTCATTTGGATTAAAATGTAGTGGATAGAAAAACAAGCTTGAGTAAGAACAATTTGTGTACCCGCTTATAAACGATAGGGTGTAGGGAAAGTCATATGAATGTATCACATCAGATTTTTTGCATTGTTTTTATGGGCCTTTAGAGGTTTTTCCATTCTTTCCGTTTTTATCCTATAGGTACACTACTGTTTCTAACACCCTAGTAGCCTTACCTGTTGCATTTACTGCTTTACTAACACTCATTTTACTTTAAAAAGAAACTAACATACTCATTATTACTTTACGTTTCTTAGTTTACCAACATTTCGCCTCTGCCTAGCTTCTCCCTTTATAAATATAAATATTTATGTAAAATGTTAAATATAACCTATATAACATTTCACAGGTTCCACTCGTTATAAACGTACTTAAGACACTTGCTTACAACTGAATAACCTACAGTACCTTCTGCCTCGCGTCTGGCCTATTAGCTGAGTGGATGAATGACTTTTGTTTGCCATATACAATGAATACAAGAAGTTACAGGATTCCGGTTTCTTTTAAAAACTGTCTCCAACCCTACTCAACATTTCCTCTCGTTTGGTCCCCGTTGTAAACCCAATAACATTAAAGTTTCTCGCTGGCTGACTTTTCTACTGCATAGATATAGAATTTTCCGAAAATATATAATTTAAAAATGATAAGGCTCATTTTATTAAAGGTAGGGAATTCAAACTGGGCAGGTATCAGCACACTAGTTTACTCGCTAAAAAAAAAAAAAATATTGTTATGTTCTACCATTTAGTTTATTAGTTGCTGCGTGATAAGCACAGAAACAGCAAATATCGGACTTTTAATGAAAAACACGTTTTCTTTATAAATTAATGTCCACAGAAATATATAAAGGCTCTAAAAATGATAAAATCTGACAGAGAAAAATATTACGCATAGGATAATGTGTTCAAAGCTGAAATTTATAACAAATGAATATTTACACCATGTTTTGTACTTATTAGCAAATTGGCGACAGAGCGCAAGAGTAGAAAAGGATCAAGCTAATGGCAACATGTATGCGTTAGATAGAGACAGAGTAATCCCATTTATCTTCATACTGTCTTTTAAGGTTGAGACAAGCTATAGTAAAATTAGTTAAGTGATCTTAGAAAAAGACTTCAAGGATGAACAGCGTTGCCTCTGCTCTAGGGTTCTCGCTAATCCCAGTACCGCGTTTGGGTAAATGAATCAAGATACACGTAATATATAGTATACATTAAGAAATTCAGAGACTGAATTTACAAATTTCCGTAATTTTGTAGTTATTTAGTTTCAATTTGTGCTTCTTGTTATAAATATAACTAGTGTGCAAAATAAATTACTTCGCAAAATCATGAACTTTTATAAAATATTTAATACAAATATCGACAGAACTCTGAAAATTCTTTTTAGTACAAAATTTCAAATAGAGTAATGAATTCCTTCTTTTTTATGTAGACAGGGATGATAAACTTTTGCATTAAAATTTGACCACATTTAATGTGAAACAGTTTATGCAATTTTAATGCATATTTTTTAATATGTGCTGGAAAAAATGCCTACTTTCTGACCATTTCAGCATAATTATTACACCTTTGAAAATGCCAGAATGAAAAAAAAAATAGACTATAATGCTTTATGATATGTATTGGTCCCAAATGAATTTATATGTATAAATCTGGAATTTGATAATTTTGTCGTTTTTGTTCCCTGGGCCGCTTGTGGATGAAGTGTGCTTTGCGTGGTTGAGGCCATAGGACCGAATGTGAAGGCTAATTAATGTCCTGGAGCTTCAGCCCTGCTGCTACTGCTGACAAAATCCCAAATGAAGAAAGCAGGTTAACAAAGGACATGCTTTGCGCAGTAACGGTCGGTCGCTAGGCAACAAGCAGCGTGACCGAATTCCGACCTCGCGGACCTGTGGGAGTATAACAGCCTTCATAATCACAACTTTCTACCTGTTCCTAATCTAATCTAACGGTTAGTTTCGTGGCAAACACTTCCGAGTGATCAGTTTCAAGCTCTTCGTCACTGTTTGTATACGGTTGCCTTGCTTATTATTTTAGCTTCTTGCTGGCAGAGTCTGCTACCCCGTTCACGTTGCAGAGATTCTCCCTCTCGCCCCTCTCACCCTCTTCTGTATCTCTCTGTCTGTATCTCTCGGTGTAGTATGTTCATGTGAAGTCAAAACTCTTTTTCCGATACCTTAGTAAAAACTAAAACATAAGTAATTGGTTTGGCAGATCTATACATATAAAATTGTAACCTAATTTTTTCTGGTAAGTTTCGATTCGGAATAAACATTGAGATATACATGTAAAATGGCTACCCTGAATCAAACATAGCATTTACCCATTACCACGCTCGAAGAAAGTCATTGTTAAACATTATTTTGAGTTAACAAAGTTGTTTTTCGCACGCCAAGCAAAAACAGATTTTTTTTCACTCTGTTCAAAGAAAGGAATTAATAAATACAATACAAAATCATTTTCCGCCTCCTTTATGGTATTTCGCATGTGGAATAGGTATATTTTGTCCATCGCATTCGTCGTTCATTTTGATTAACATAATGCTCGAAATTTCCTTCCGGGAAGATACAAAAGGCGACGAAAGAAATGTTTATTTACTGGCGGTTCATAGCAACGCAGCGCAGGCAATCATGAATAACTCGATGCTTTTGATAAATTTTGAAAGTCTTGGAGCGGGAGAATTAAGTATGCAAAACGTACAGAAAGCTCGCCTATGGCTTGTTCTAAAAGTTTCTCACGAAATCCCCCCCAAAAAGAACTGAACTTGTTGCATAAATAACTATTTAAATAGGTTTGCCTCATTTATTGCCGAGATGTGTGAAAATAACAAGAAATGGTTTTTAAGAATAATTAAATGGGTTGAAAGGTAGAATCAGACTGAAAAATTCAATGCCAGCGACCATGGCAACATGCCGGTTCGACATTAAATTCCCCAATCGCGCGTAGAGCGGAAGATCCGTGGTTTAAACCCCGGTTGTGGTATTGAATTTTTCAGTCTGATTATAACACAAATGTTTTTCAAAAGTTACTCCCGACTGCAATATATGCACAAGGAAGAGGCAGAAGTTTGTGTGCTATTAAACCTTTCAGGTACGTTTTAATTTTTATAACTCTATTACAGAGAGATTCTATATGTTTTAATTTTTATAACTACACTACCTACAAAGGGTTTTACTACAGGTTTTTCAAACACTCATATCGTGAAATTCACTCAGTTTCAGATATCGAACTCTCGAGTGTGAATGAACGTTTCCTGGGAAGATGACAGAAATGTGTGGGTGTAGAAAGACAATATGTTCAACATCTCTTATGATAAGGTATGTGTTTGTTATCATTGTAATTGTAACTATAACTATGCGAACGTGAGGCGGTTGCTGGGATATTACAACTGTTTCGGAGGAGTCCGAGCTGCGGCGGCCGTGCGGTGCCCACAGTGTGAAGAAAAAGCACTGTAGATGGTATAGGAAAGCGACTACACAAACAAGGCCATAAACCCGGCATCCTGTAACTGTTGCAGGTACGTGTCCACAGAACAGCAGTCACACAATCACGAAAGTCCACCTTCCGATTAATTCAACAGCAACTAGATGGCAACGAGATCATCTAGAAGCGACTTACTCAAGAAAGTTGTACAGGTAGGCGACTATGCAACTAAGGCCATTTATCTATGCATTGCAAGCTTGAAATACGTATATCAAAGAGACCATGGTTAACTGTATGATATGAAGTGACACTCAAAAAGCCAAAAGCATAAAAAGATCACAGCAGTTAAATACCTAACTTAAATATAGTATTGGTCAATATTATAACATTTTTAAATGCTTAAGTCATAATAAATTTTAAGCAACTGCTGTTATTCGGGACTTTGAAATTATAGTACTGCGGGTGTATTGAGAATTTTACAGTATGAAAGTTCTATATTTTACAAAAGACAACAAAATACTGCAAAAATAATCTGCTGCTTAAAACCCTAAATCGGCAAAATCGAATACGCTAAAGCAACATAACTTTCTGATACTCCTCAACAGTCTGATGTGGTTTTGCTTGAGAACAGAACAAAAGTGACAATATGGCACTGTCTGTAAGGCGATGTGCATACTTAGGCGTGGGGAGATAACTTTTGAGGTTAATGTGCACGATGATAAAATGTATCGGCGGGTGCTGAAGAAATTCCTAGTGAAAAGCAATTCGCTCTTATTGTTTAACGATCCAGTCGTGCCGCCAGAACTTTCAAACTGGTGAGGGGTGCCTTTGGAGCGGGCACAGGAAGAACAACGGGAGGGGACGATGCAAGCGAGAGAGAAGGATTTTAATGTGATGTTAGATGTCACATAAACAAAATACCTTCAGTTATTTTGTACTTCATGAGCAACGTGTGCATGCCCAAAAGTTATCCTGGACTATGGTTACGATTTAAGCACGTGCCAAAAATAGACCATAATGTAAGCGTCAGTTCTGCTTTTCGAGTTATAGCTCATACCAACCAAAATCTCCAATTGAAGACACATATTGGGAGTCACTTTTATAAGCTGGATTTAACCGTCCTAATTGGTCGCGAAACGAACCGCATTGTACAGCCCTAAATCAGAAAGCAAAGCAGACAGCCTATTGCCAAGGAAAACGCGCCAGTAATACTTCCTGTTTTTGTAACACTGATAGTTGGTGTACTTATGTATTCCTCAGTGCATTACAACGCAGATTGTTGGGGAATTTCACTGTTGTACAGTTTTATTAAAATCTGCCTTGTTGCTGGTCGAACTGTGCAAAACGATATAATAAAATGCAATTAAGATGTTACGATATAAACCAATAAACGCTTCTCAAAGTTTAATCTTATCTAATAAAAAAGTTACCATAAATCAACTTTAATGCATCGAATGTTCTAAAGGGAATCGAAGTTATCTACGATAGCACCAGCATATACAACTTGGCAGGCTGACTCTCCAATGTGAGAATCTTAACAAACTTTATTTCTCAGTAACAGTTAATCTGCGTTGTAATCGACACTTAATGCAGGAATGATTACATTTATTACACGTTCACTAAACGCTTTCGCTTTTCCTCATATATATATATATATATTTATATATTCATTGTATTATAACTAGACCAACTCTTATTATCTCTAAAGAAATTCCTCTTGAAAAAATCATTATAAACAATTACATAATATTTATTTAGGATTTAACAGTGAACATTTGATTCCATCCCGAGGGCTCAAAGGCCCCGAGGCTCACCTGCTGGCGTTTCCCATGTGACAACCTTCAAATATCCATTGTGGCACAAAAAATACTCATTCAAACCTGGGAATACCTGGAGTTCCCCGGTTGGAGCAGTTGATTTTACAAACGGCTCTGGAAAGCAGCATCTCCACTCATGGAGGGGGCCTAGAGGGCATCACGTAATGCGACAATAAAATATGTGCCTAATCAAAGGAAGTAGTATTAATGAAAACGCAGATACAAATGACATTGGTACTCATTATGAACTACGAGTTTCTCTTTAGTTATTGCTAAGATATAACCCTCAAATTTGTAGTTTAGTAACTAATATGCTAAACAGTTCTTTCAGCGCTAAGTCAAATGTAGAAGGAAAGAACCAAATTTGAAAAAAAAATCTGTTTACTTTCGGAATTTGAAACCATAGATTTTCGTGCTGAAGTTCTTACCTACTCCAGCTGAACTGACATTCATTTTATTGCAAGCTGATGTTAATGTGTGTCTGCCCGAAGGTAGATCCGACCCTCTTAGTCTAGGTCGTGGGTGGCAACCAAGACTCGCCCAAGGCCATTTTAGGCAAGGTGATACCGCAATGCTTACCATTGTTTTCAGCAGTGTGGGAATAAAGTAAATTATAGAAAACCAACAATGGTTTTCCAACTCCAAAACTTCAATTGCCTACTACCATCAAACAGGACACGCCTAATACACAACAAATTGAAAATCGCTGAATACATGCAGAATGCAGATAAATTATATCAACATTCCTTTAACACCCTATAATATGGCAGGTCATATCGAAGAATGAATGAAATGATATTCAAATGAGCCCGGGGATCATAGAATTTGAAACAGGAATGACAAGTGGTCGCCGCGTATACCAGGAGGCCCAAATGGTGTCATATTTCAAGTGTGCAGATATCCCTTCGTGCTTTAAAAGAGTTGCAGAACTCAACGAGGCAATTCCAAGTAAACACAGTCAGCAGGTAACTGGCGAACCAATGTGAGCGAGCTTCGTGTTTTTTCTTTCTGTTTTTAAGTTCCATTTATACCCCGCCTTTAACAACAATGGTCTTGTCGGCAGCCTTTCCTTTGTATTATTGCCTATAGACAATGGTGTTAATTCGCATCGCTTGTCTTTGGGTTTCTAGTAAACTCTGGGCTTTAATCATTAGATCCCACACACATTCACAGACTCAGGGGAGGATAGGGAATGACCTTGGCTAGAGAAAAATCCCCGCCCAAGCCGGGAATCAAACCCGGGACCCCTCGCACAATAGGCAAGTGCTCTACCGACTTAGGTACGAGTCCAGTGGAGCTTTGTTCTACTCCTGTTTATCAACAAAGACGATGTGCGGATCGCGTTCGTTGAGAGCGCTCCTCAGGTTTGCACTAGAGTGTACTGTCCGTAATGATAGACAAAAATAGACCGAAAAGGTCTTATAATATTCTCCATTTCAGTTACACGGGCTTTATATTCGGGGAAATAAACTCACTTTTTAGACTGACAAGTAATTACGTCTTTATTTGACATATCAATATCCCCACAACTATTTTTTAAATTGTGTTCACGCTTTTCTTGTCTAGCATTACGGACTATAAGCAACAAACATGAGAGTACGCAGTGTTTCACTGCCATTTTTTTATAAATGTTATTGTTACTATTACTATTATTATCATCATCTAACGATACTATTATGTTGATTCCGTTCACTGAATGGGCATTCGAAATTTTGCCCCTGTTGATTGATACGATGTTCCAACCGTTTCCCTGTAGCCATATAGACGTTTCTGAGAACCGCTGGTGTAGTAGTAGTAATTGTTGTAGTAGGTTTTTAAGGCGCTAATGCGCCAGTTCCCCACTGGTATGTGTTTATTTGAAATTGCCCCGTTGAGTTCTGCAACTCTTTTAACGCGCCAAGGCTTATCTGCATACGTCAAACACGGCGCGGTTGGGCCACCTGGTATAGATTGCAAATAATGAATAATTGTAACGAGTTTACATACGCGAATAGGTATAAAATAATTCCTACGACTGAAACCGAATACGTTCTTTGCCACATGTATTTATTTGAAATACATTATAAATTGTATTTATCATGTCAATATTCTGTTGGGAATTATATTTAAGTACAAGAGTCGCAATCTTAATCATTTATTCTCCTTCCTTTGATAAAGTTTTGTTTGTTGTAGGAGTTGTATTGTATTTCGACTGTTTGGGAGACTATTTGAAGTAGTTGCAACCGCATGTATGGTAAAAAGTTTCCGCTAGCCTTCGCCCCAATGTACTTTCCGGTGGCCTTTGCCCCAAATGTTTAAAAAATATTAACTTTGTAATTTGACTGTTTCTTTAAATATTATATTTATGTTTGCCTCGGCTGCGTCAGTATTATTGTTAGAGACATGTTTCTCTTTACAGGGTTGTGGTGCGACTAAAGAATGTAGGCTTACACAGATTATAAGTTTTTCTTCACTCCATTTATTAATGCTTGACACGATTTAAATAACACTTCACTGATATAGAGATCTGTGAGATTCCTTGTTAATTACTTGCACTTTTTAACACGTAAACTATTTTCGTCTCACACTGAATACGTATTACATTTTTTTAGGACGTGTCTCGCGTCTGCCTACAACCACCGCGTCAAGTTATGAGAACTGTCTACAAGCAACTGACTTTATTTCTACCGCCACACTTGTAAATTTCTGTATTTCAAGTCCCTGATTGGCTATTCCTAATCCAATAGAATACTTTTATTTAACTTAAGCTTTTTTCCGGTTGTTGATTGGCTATTTTATGAACTGTCTCAAAAATTACATCATTGTTTCCAAGAATGACTAGTAGCATTATTAAACATTCTTACTCATTATTGCCTCAAGGTTACCTCATTGTTAGCAACTTTTAACCTATTATTCTCACAGCTCCTACATTATTAAATTACGTAATACATTCACATAACATTATTACACATGTATACAATAATATAAAGATTTACAATGACTGTAATATACACTTTTTATATATATTGTTACATACATATATTGCTTTAAGGCGGGCTGTTATTGAATTATATATATATATATATATATATATATATTATATAATTTGACTGAAATCATTTAAGTGTTTAAAACTAGTGCCTCACCTTAAACAACATCAAAACTCAAATATTAAAAACTTTCATCGTTCTAGCAACTGTAACATATTTAACTCATTTAATTTATCAGAATATAATTGAAATTTAATTGCAGCAAAACATATCACCTTTACGTGTGATTAATTAATTCAATCCATTGTAACATAACCATATATTTTTTAACCGTTTCAGGTTTAAAGTTACACGATATTTGTCTTCTGAGAATAAGGAATTACCAAAAAATTAACCTCAGACAATTTTCCTCAAGAGAGATGTGAAATCAAGTCCTCAGGAATATGTAGAAGACACCCCCCTCGTATCTCATGAAGGTAAGCAGTTTATATTTTTACTAAAATACCCGAAGTCACTGGAAGAATTTCCTTAATCTGGGCAAGCGAGAAACGCGGATAAACAGTTTGAAAAATACCAAATCAAACGAATTATATAAATAAAAAGCTACATATCCTCCTCCTCTTCTTCTTCCTCCTCCTATTTAACGGTTAAAAGCTGGAATAACCCGAGAACGGAAACGGGAACCAGAACGGAAAGCAAAACAACATGCAACAGGTTCACAATACACCGGGAACGAGAATGGCAGTGCATATGGGTGATTATATCAATAGCGAAGTGGAAAATCGATTTTTAGATGTCATTGA
The DNA here is from genome assembly GCA_030765065.1 of Deroplatys truncata. Lineage (NCBI taxonomy): Eukaryota > Metazoa > Arthropoda > Insecta > Mantodea > Mantidae > Deroplatys > Deroplatys truncata. Next base: position 73,614,467 of record CM060975.1, on the reverse strand, counting down.
TTTATAACTGACCAATGATATTTTTTCCCCTGCTTCCAATTCAGCGAACAGATTAGTCAACGCCAAAATTCAATAGAGCAAACATTTTTAATGTGGAGCTATTACTATGTATTTCCGATTCCTCTAGCCAAACCCTCATACCAAACGGCATATCTTTAGTAATGGCGTACATTTACGTTATTTGTTGTCCTTTGTTGTTATTTGTTGTTATTTGTCTCCAATGCTCAGTGAATCTGAGGGAGTTCGGAAGCACTTTTGTTGAAATTCCTTCCTGTTTAATTTTCCCAGCTTGCAACTAGATGGAGCTGTCTTAGGCCACGACTGCTTTGAATAATTGCTACAGTGAAGAATGTATGGATTTAATATGCCTTTCTCGGGTACATGACGAAAAACATTTAAAACTTAACCAAGACTTCTTTCTCGTTCCAGGATCCCGTAAGGCGTGAACGCTGTCTTTGTAATACATGTATTTTAACTTTTGTTCTCGTTCTGGTTTCCGTCCCCGGTTATAGTGAACCAGCCTTAAAACACAAATTACCGCTTATGTATGTATTTCCGTGGCTGTTAATTCAGTGAGATGCAATGTAATACACTTAGTTCAATATAGCATATATTATCAACATTGGCAGCAAACGTACCAACTGTAGCAGACGAAGTTTACTGACTGGCGCATTGCGCGTTAGTGTACCAGCAGCAGACAGAAATTCGAGCGAGCGAACCAGCGAACGAGGAGAAGGGTTCAACGTCCGCTATTTCTTCTCCCCTCCCGTTTAGACAGTCCCGCCAAACGCGCTTCCACGTGGGTTCTCTATATTGCGGGGGAGGATTTTAATTGGATTGCTGGCTTCGACTCCCGTTCAGCTCATGGGTGCGGGACGTTTCACACCGGAGTTAGCTTTAATGATTCCACGTTTTTAGGATTTCCACGAAAAATCGGGATAAGACATTTCAATTGTAGATGTAAGCTTCCTTTGGCTTTGGGTCTTCCCCAAAAGGATTAGGATGAATGTGGCGCACTTGTCTTAAATTTACAATATGTGCTTTCATCTTTAAAGAGCAGAAAAATAAGAAGAAAGTTCTGACAAAGTACGAAATGCATGCCCTTAAAATATGGTAAAAACAACGAAAGTGTCTGTAGGATGTATTCGCTCTTTTAATGGAATGATACGTGATGTACAGATAACTGTATAGTGTACAAATAAAGTATAGATGTAGGTAAATTAACAAAGGAATGATCACTTAACGTTTTAAAGTGTACCTACTCTTTAAAATATAGAACAATTTAGATGAAGACGATAGAGTATTTCGGAAATGATTAATGTTATAAAAGCTTTTGACACTAGCAGAACTTGCAGCTCTTTTCATGTTTATACATTCTGTCTCTCTCTTGCTTATTTTTCCACCCTCCCACTCTGTTCTCCTCCTCCGTCCTCTCTTTATCTCCTATAAACTGACATGTCATATATTGTTTTCAAAATCTATACCTACTAGTGTTATAAAGAGAAAATATGTGTGCATCTGTGTGCTTATATGAGTGCGAGGGAGTAAGCTCGGAAAGCACTAATTAATTTTGATAAACTTTTTCACCATCAGCCTTATAGCGTAACCTGAAGACACTGTGCCTTCTGACGGACATACGCTATAAGACCTTTTAATTTCAAATTCTAATTTCTGAATAACTAAAATAAATTTACAAAGCCTGTGCATTAGAATACGAACGCATTGGGATCATAAAAGAACAAACATGCTTGTAAATTTTGACTTTTCATTGAAAATACTTTAGAGCAGAAAATACTACCCCACAGAAAATTACCGAATGAGATGACTCCACGGTAACGTGAGGCTCGCATTCCGGAGGTTCCGGGTTCGATTCCCGGTAGTCGTCCACTCTGACCATAGGTTTTTCATAGTTTTCCCTGGCTGACAAAGGAGAATGCCGGAGTGGTGTATTCTAAGACAGCTCTCCTCTCTCCCCATTTCCTCCCATTTCCTTCCCTTTCATGTTTCAGGTTGACTCCGGGGCTGTGGTTCGGTCGGTGTCGGGAAGATGGTGCAGAGGCTTGCGCTTGGAAATGTTTCCGCAGCCCCACTGGAAGGACGTCTTCGAGCGGTCCTCTCGTGGTCGGTTGGTCAAGCCTGGAACTGTTAGGGAACTCTGCGCGTCTCTGTCCACTTGCACCGGTTTTGCTCTGCAACCCGTGTGTCTCTGCGCTTCCTTCACTTCATCCGTTCCTCCCGGGGTGCACGCACAATAGATTCCTTGAGAGTATCAGTGCTAGGTGACTCCGTTCACTAGTCCAGTTCACAGAAAATTACTGTAAGAGTAAGACAAAAGCCACGGATAACGCGATCCAAACAGTGTACATACGGCTCCAAATGTTTCCATTCCACCGGTAGTGGGGCAAGCGGGGTGTCTTATCGAGAGGTTATGCCAGGTGTCTTAGCTCATACCTGCTCTACAAGGAAGGTTAAGGGATGTAACAGGCTAAAGAAAATATCATTCCAACAGATTTCCGTTAGACTTGGCTTTACAACACAAGTGACACAAGCAGTATAAAAACTAAGTTTTAGGAATTACAGACATCATATCATTGTATAACAAGCAAGTGTTAAAAAAATGGTTTGGATTTCAATATTTACTGTTTTCTCTACCCATTATCAACTAACATATGTTCTTTATATTCATAATGTCCTTATGAAGTATGGTTTTTCCGTGCATCGTGACAACAATTTAGACCAGAAATTATTTAAAGTTACAGTCTAAGTTACCTTTTCCCTATTTGGTTGCATGCAAGATGCCGTAACGAGAAACAGCCGCTTATCTATTTCACAACTCATTCTTTTACTGTCTCTACTATTTACCTATAATAAGTAGGGAAAGTGTTGTATTCCACCCAAAAATTAAAAAACGAGATTCACCGGAGATACACGTTTAGAGACCCATTGAATCCAAAGAAACCATTTTTACATTCCCTACTACGCACTTACAGTAAGTAGAGGAATTATTGTGTTCCACCCAAATATTTAATGACGGGATTTACCGGAAATACACGTTTTGAGGCCCCTGAATCCAAAGAAACATTATTACCTTCTCTACTGCATAGCTACAGGAGGTAGAGAGAGTATTGTATTCCACCCAAAAATTCAATAAAGAGATTCACCGGAAGTACACGTTTTGAGACCCCCTGAATCCAAAGAAAGTATTTTTAATTGCTCTACTACGCAGTTACAAGTAGAGCAAGTATTGTGTTCCACCCAAAAATTGAATGAGATTCACCGGATATACACATTTTGAAACTCCCTGAATCCAAACAAAGCATTTTTATTTTCTCTACTACCTAGCTACATGAAGTAGAGAAAGTATTGTATTCCACCCAAAAATTGAATGAGATTCACCGGATATACACGTTTTGAGACTCTCTGGGATCCAAAGAAAACATTTTTACTTTCTCTACAACGTAGTTACAGTAAGTAGAGAAAGTACTCAATAAAGATATTCAACGGAAATACACGTTTTGAGACCCCTGAATCCAAGGTAAGCATTTTACTTTCTCTACTACGTGGTTACAGTAAGTAGAGAAAGTATTGCATTCCACCCAAAAATTGAATAATGAGATTCAACGGGAATACACGTTAGGAGACCCCTGGATCCAAAGTAAGCATTTTTACTTTGTCTACTACGTAACTACAGTAAGTGAGAAAGTACTGTGTTCCATCTGAAAATTCAATGTCGTAATTTCACCAGAAATCACGTTTGTGAACCCTGAATCCAATGAATTTATTTTTAGAAAATGGTCCAAGTTTGTGTGTGTGTGTGTGTGTGTGTGTGTGTGTGTGTGTGCGCGCGCGCGCGCGCGCGCACGAATAGTATAATTCAAAAGCAAAAGGTTGGTTAAAAAGCGAACTTGATGTTTAAGTTCAACTTCTTCCAAGAATGCGACACTGAGATTTTAAAGAAAATGCTCCACTCCAAACTACCCATTACATTGGACATTTTTCGCACTTTTTTATTCTTTCAAAATTGACTCTTAAGGATTTTGATTAAAATACATATGTTTAAGCTATTTTCATGATAAATAGAATGTATATCTTTTATTTTCTAGATATGGTCTGTAAATTAGTCTTTATTGTCAATGACTTTTGATAATCAGTTAAATCGTAAGAGAGAGACAAAATCCTACCGCACAACTGTAGATCTTGTTAGCATAACATTTATATCAAATAACATTTTTGTTTTATGTCAAATGACTTTTATATTTTACCTGTTCTGAAAGTTTCATTATTATTAGTTTCAATTTTGAAATACTTTATACTTCTCTCAACTGCAAATAGCTATTGTTTTTCTTTCTTTCTTTCTTTCTTTCTTTCTTTCTTTCTTTCTTTCTCGTGTTCATACAAAGAGAACAGAATTTCAAAGCTAACACGTCGTGGGTTGAACTCCTCTAGTCGACCTTCCTGACCCATAGGTTTTTTTCGGGGGGTTTTCCCGGGTCGCCAGGCGAGTGCTGGGAAGGATTCTCACATCCCCGAATTTCCGAACCTCCATTCCATCTCCATTCTAATTTCCCTTCATCTTTCATCCGTTTGCTCCTTTCAGTGCTGGAAGTGTCGGCGATGGTGTTTCGGTGCAGTGTGGCAGGGGAAAAGGATGCTTTTTGTGACTTTTTCCGTCCCTCAGCTTTCGGCTGGCTGTCGGGAGTATCCTAACTTCCTTGAGAGGCGTTGGACACCTTCTGTGCAGGGTGGTGTCCCCGGTCTGCCTGTCCGTCTGACGGGGAGTCTCTATCTGAAAACTTAGGGACCTTGCCATTCCTGTGCCGTTTTTCCTGGTTCCGGTCTTGTCTCGCCTCATCCTGCCTCCCGGAGACGCCCCCTTGTGGGGTGTAGGCACAATATCCACTATGTGGATCAGTGCCGAGTCCCCTCCGTAGCCAACCAATCCAAAGCTATCACCTAGCGATCAGCTTTGAGGGATTTGGCTATCGCTTTAGCTTAATATGTTCTGAGTATACCTACACCGAATTGTGAAAATAAGTGATGAAGGATTATAGGTATTAACATGACACAGGTGCAAAATAAGCTTTGTAAAAAGAGTGAGTAGAGAAAGTCATGCGAATGCAACACATCATATTTTAGGGCAAAAGCTCCATATGCCTGCGTCTCTGTGAACAACATAAATCCAAAGCGAAAAGTCGGTTAACTACCAAACTTGATATTTAAGTTCAGCATCTTTCAAAGATGTGACAAGGATTTTCAAGAAAATCTCCCCATCCTGAACAACCCTTTACATGGAGAAACTTTCTAAATTAATTTTCTTAAAAATGGCTAATGATTTTGATTAAAATCCTCATTGTTTGAAATATTTTCATGACAAACGAAATATATATTTTTAACTGACTGAGAAGAGCCTCTAAAGACTTCTTCATTCTGAATGACTTTTGTATAATTGGTAAACTCTAAAAGATTGGACAGTTTTGATACACAAGAAATGCAGACCCCTTTAAAGCACGCAGTTTGTAATACATATATTTTATGAGATTAACCAATTCGCAGATATTTTTTGTTATTGGTTTGAATGCTTCTTATAACTGAGAAGTCGCTATTCGTTTTGTTTTTGTCGCGGTCATATAAACAGCATGGGATTTCAAAGCATCACGTAATGACATGCTTTTTGAAAATGTGACTATCGCTTTATCTACATATACTACAACGAAACGTGTAAATGTGAACTTTTTCTTTTGGTATTTAATTAAAGTCCTTTAACCGGGTAGGCCATTACGGACGGTGAATGAACGAAATGGTTAAAATGATGCTCAATGGGCCCGAGGTCACTAGAAATTAAAATCTAACATTCACCTTCTCGGGATAAGAGAAAACCCTGGAAAAAGCTTTACCCAGGTATTTCACTTTAGTAACCGAGATTCTAACTCGAGACCTCTTGAATGTGAGGCAGACCCCCACACCACACAGATGAGCTAAATGTGATTTGCAAGTTCATCTGGATTATAAGAAGTAGACAGAAAAATGAGGTTTAGAAAAAAGAATTTGTAGAATGGTGAGAAGAGAAAGTTATGCGAATGCAAACACGTTAGTTTATTCAATTTAAAATAACAATTTAATCTATATTTAAATACAATTCTTCCTAATCATAATTCTCGTGGTAATGCAAAGAGCGTGGATTTTCAAAGACACCACATAAAAATCTGACTATCGTTTGAGCTACTGCATTCTTCTTATACTTACAACGAAGTTTGTAATGGCAGTTCATCTCAATTAACAAGAAGACTCTTTCTCTCAAGCCGTGTGTAGGATAAGGTTGGAAAGATAGAATCAGATTGAAAAATTCAATGTCATAGCCGAAATTTGAACTACGGATCTTCCAGTTTACGTCCAGGTGGCGCCGCGGTAACGCGTGCGACTCGCATTCGAGAGATCCCTAGTTCGCTTCCCGGTTACCGCCCAATCTGATCCACGGGTTGTTTTCGAGAGTTTTCCCGGGTCGTCAGGCGAATGCTGATATGATTTCTCTCAGCCCCCGAATATAGTTCCATTCCTCATTTCATTCATCCTTAACCCCGTTAGGTCTGTTTCAGGGTTGGAAGTGTGGGCGATGGTATTTCGGTGCGGCGTGGCACAGAAAAAGGATGGTCTCTGTGGAACCTTATTCTTCTCTCGGTGTTCGGCTGGTTGCCAGGGTATAAGGACCACTTCTTGGGGGGCGTTGTACCCTCTGTTTGGGGTGAGGTCCCGGTTTGCCTGCCCAACTGTCAAGGCGTCTCAATCTGGAATTTTAGGAACCTTGTCATTGCTGTGCCGTCACTCCTGGTTCCGGCCGCTCGGTGTCTCTCATCTCGTCCCTCCCTTCCGAGAGCGCCCCCTCCAGGAGCGCAAGCACAATATCCTCATTCACTGGATCGGGGTCGAGTCCCCTCCGTTACACATTTTATTCCATTCCAGACCAGAGAAGAGAAGCATTTTAAGAATTCAGAACGTGAATCGTAATAGAAAGTCTTTTTGGGGGCGGGCATCTTCAGATTTGTAACTTGAAAGCAATTTAGTTTCCAGAAGAGAGTGCTTTCAAATGAACCAATTGCAACAAAAGCACATAAACCTATCTGCACTAACACTTCGGGTCACTATTTTGAAAATTTAGCTTATATGTTATCCTAACCGAATAAAATAGTTATATGGAAACTACATACTTTGCGCTAAACGTTGTTTCTACGTATCTATTAACATGTTGCATGCACTACCTAAATAGGTGTTTTTACTCCACGTCCACTATACGACTGGCACGGCTTTTCTTCTTTTCTCTTGTGAGGTGTGTGTAAGGAAATTATGTTTCAAATAAAACAATCTTTATTCGTTTTTTAGTAACAAACGCAAAATATATCTCATCTTGAAGAAAATATAATGTTGCACTTAATTCTTCCCAAACTGCTTCAACAGTTCGACATTAATATTACTTTTGGTTCCATAGTTTTAAAACATTACTTGAATATTATCAGAATTGAATATGCCAACTGTATGGAACTACACACTTAGCGCTAAACGTTGTGATCCATATCTATGACAATTAAAAAGCAAAACGAACTTATATTCAAGGTAATAAATATCCTCGGAGTACGCGTAGAACGTTCTATTGGTGATAATTATGAAATTATTATTAATATTATTATTTATTACTAGCAACAAACGTTAAAAACAAGACATACATTATGCGAACCTTGTTTCTCAAGAACATTACTGAATCCTAAACTTGTGTAGCACTCGCATAAAGAGTGTAATATTTGATTTTAAGCAACATATTAAGCAAATAAAATGTTAATTTATTTCGCTTGAATAGTTCTAGTAAAGAAAAAAGTATTTGATTTCGTGTTCTTTCCTCTTAGAGTCAGGTCGATGAATTATACGAGCATACACAGAAGTAAATGTGACCTTTGAACGGACCGGCACTTACTGCTGGCTATAGCCAGGCATGACTAGTCGAGAAGCAATTTCTTTCCCCTCTTCCTCTACACCCTTTGGCCCATCGGAAAACATTTGAAGCCCACTGTACATTGGTGGTCACGATTTCTGAGGAAACAATGGGCACATAGCAAAACAAAAGGCAGTCGGATCTGTTTATAACGGTACGATATGTATGCGATACCTATGCCAAAACCTTTAATAGCCCTTACTTAAGAAAGTTTTACTGTATTTCCTCTGTGTGTTGTAATCGAGTTCATTACCAGCATGCTAATTGCACAGAGAAAAAATTATGTCCAGCGTAACATCAGAAATTAGAAAACCTGTATTTTCTAATCAACAACAGAGAAGAGTGATTTACTGGATGGTTACAGACTATGTATCATTTCCGAGCTGGTGGCCTGAGAGTAGCAATCCTCATATTCACCAGTGTCGCGGCTATTTCGTTGTATACTGATGTTTCTGTCCTATGTGAAAGCTGTATAGTCTTCGTGATAAATAAGTATTTGACCAAAAAGGGTACAAAGCTTAAAAGCTTCATCTACAGTGATTATCTAAAACTTAATCGATCATTACCATACCTGTTTTAGCGCCCAAAGATACTTAAAGGTTATACAACATTTCCAGAACACGGAACGCTGTGGGGATGGGGGGGAAGGTTTAAGGAAATCGGAATTAAAACATCCAGCTACATTTCAAACCCATTTCCGTGAATGTCAGGGGATTTTTCACCCTCTGGCTTAACGAGATTACAATTATAAGGACTAAAGGGGCTGTTTCACCACAAAAATCATCTAGATCATTGCACAAAAATTTCATAAAGGATACGGAGGAGGGGTAAATGAAATTAATTAAATCGTCATTCGAGGTTAAAACAGAAAAAAGCCACCCGCCAACGTCAAGTAATCCGGCTAGTGGATAAGAAAACTGTTGTTACTGGAGTATAATAAAACTTGTAACAAAAAAGACTAACACTACACAAATTTGTGCTTGTTATGCGATAGGAGATGTACTGTATCCGTAGCAACCAGTTTATGTTGATCTACTTAACATCCCTCTTGGTTCCGGGTGTGAAGACTATGATGACGATACGATGTACGCCACCTTGGGCTTCCTGGGTGTGTTCTGTAGCCCTGCAACAAAGTACAGTTGTGATGGTAACAGTTACGAAGGATTTCGACATGTGCCAGGCTGACAGTCATATTGAGACATCGCCTAGAACGATCACTGTTTTGCAATCTTTCTGATATGGCACAAACTGGTACTACTTACGCAGTCTTCCTCACACAGTCTCTCCACTAAGACAGATAGCTAGACTCGCTAGTAATGAACATTTAATAAGAAATAAATAGTTTGCAAATATTATGTTATGTGTATGCAAATACTTAATGTTATTAATAATATATGTTATGATTGCAGCAATTAAAATATTTGTATAATATTTCTGATGTAAAAAAACTTCATGTAATATTCTGTGTAATAATTAGAGCTGGAAAATAGAAAAATATTAACATTTTGGCAGACGGGAAGTAATTAGTGGCTCAGGCTGTGGTGAGCTATGTACACTATGTGATCAAAAGTATCCGGACACCCCACAAACATACTTTTTCATCTTAGGTACATTGTGCTGCCACCTACTGCCTGGTACTCATTATCCGCGACCTCAGTAGTCATTAGACGTCGTGAAACAGCAGAATGGGACGCTCAGTGGAATTCACGGAATTCAAACGTGGTCAGGTGATTGGGTGTTATTTGTGTCAGAAGTCTGTACGCGAGATTTCCACACTCCTAAACATCCCTACGTCCACTGTTTCTGGTGTGACAGTGAAGTGGAAACGTGAAGGGACATGTACAGCACAAAAGCGTACAGGCCGAACTCGTCTGTTGACTGACAGAGACCGCCGACATTTGAAGAGGATCGTAAAGAGTAAAAGGCAGACATCTATCCAGACCATCACACAGGAATTCCAAACTGCATCAGGATCCACTCCAAGTACCATGACAGTTAGGCGTGAGGTGAGAAACCTTGGATTCCATGGTCGAGCGACTGCTCATAAGCCACACATCACGCAGGAAAATGCCAAACTATGCCTCGCTTGGTGTAAGGAGCGTCAACATTACACGATTGAACAGTGGCAAAACGTTGTGTGGAGTGACGAATCAGTACACAAGGTGGCGATCCGATGGCAGGGTTTGGGTATGGCGAATGCCCGGTGAACGTCATCTGCCAGCGTGTGTAGTGCCAACAATGAAATTCGGAGGTGGTGGTGTTATGGTGTGGTCGTGTTTTTCCTGGAGAGGGTTTGCACCCCTTGTTGTTTTGCGTGGCACGATCACAGCGCAGACCTACACTGATATTTTAAGCACCTTCTTGCTTCCCACTGTTGAAGAGCAATTCGGGGATGGCGATTGCATCTTTCAACACGATCGAGCACCTGTTCATACTGCACGGGCTGTGGTGGAGTGGTTACACGACATTAACATCCCTGTAATGGACTGGCCTGCACAGAGTCCTGACTTGAATCCTATAGAACACCTTTGAGATGTTTTGTAACGCCGACTTCGTGCCAGGCCTCATCGACCTACATCCATACCTCTCCTCAGTTCCACACTCCGTGAAAAATGGGCTGTCATTCCCCAAGAAACCGTCCAGCACCTGATTGAAAGTATGCCTGCGAGAGTGAACGCTGTCATCAAGGCTAAGGGTGGTCCAACACCACATTGACTTCCAGCATTACCGATGGAGGGCGCCACAAACTGGTACGTCATTTTCAGCCAGGTGTCCGGATACTTTTCATCACGTAGTTTATATAAGAGCAAGTCGTCTCAGCTTGCGGATTGAGAAGTTATGCAGTCCCGGCGTTTTGCAGGCTATGCCGTAAACACTATTCACTGCAACGCGTCGTATGAATTTCGGTCGAAATGACTGCTTTGCACCGGTGAGCGTGCAGTGACTTGCACTCGTAGCGCAACAGTGTGCGCGTTGGCCTGCAGTGGTGAAGGTTCCATTTTAAATACTGCCACTTGAAGGTACTTTTTATGTTTAGTAAATTTAACGAGAACTGATTGTTTGGCATAGAAGTGTCGTTTCACTTAGCTTAATTATGTGAATTTCATTAAAACACAAATTGTTACTTGTTGGAGTATGCTTCAGAGAACACCATAAATAAATGCATATAACATTGTAATTATAACTTACAGACATAAGGCATCATTAAATAATACTTTACTATTTAATGCTATTCTTTCATACAGAAGGAAGCCAATAAATTGTTCTGAGAGTTTGCAAAATGCAGCACATACATACAACCTACATAACGTTTGCAAGCCTATATTATGATCGTTATGAATCTCTCTGGTTCCCAAAGTAGTGCATTTAACAGTGAATACGAGTATCATGCCGGGTCATCACACAGATAAACCTTTACAATTTACCCGTTTCCTCCATGTGATTGTAATAGGTGTTCGAACTGGCCGCCATGCCGACGGATGCAAGATCTCAGTCTAATCATCATTCGCCAGCTTATCCCGACGCAATATGACCAGTGTGATGTCACGGCAAGCTAAGATGATGCGTTCCCTGAGCTGTTGAATTGGCCGCCCCTGGTACACGATGTCTTTAAGATAACCCCATAGGAAGAAATCTAATGGGGTTAGATCTGGTGAGCGTGCTGATCACCCTATTTGGTTCCAAGCCGTCCGATCCATCGCTCAAGGTAGGTGGCATCGAGATAAGCTGTTACACGACGGGCCAAATGAGCTGGCAGCCCATCATGTTGGTACCACATAGTTAGTCGGTTCTACAACGGCACTTCATCCAGTAGAGAGGCAGTTGGTGTTGTAGGAAGTGGATATAGAGATTCACAGTGAGTTGGCTATCCTAAAAATACGGGCCTATTAGATGATCACCGAATATACGAGCCCAAACATTGAAACCCCATCGGACTTGTAAGGCCACCTCTCGCATCCAATGTGGTTTACAGTGCTCCAGTGATGCATGTTGTGGCATTTACATGGCCTTTGTTGAGGAACATTGCTTCGTCTGTAAACAACACTGTTGCCAAAAAATGTGTATCTTGTTCAGTTTGTCATATGATCCACTTAGCGAACACCACTCTCCGTCCATGGTCCCGCTGCAGTAGCTCCTGGTGTAGTTGAAGATGATATGGGTGAAAATTTGCATGATGTAGCACTCTCCATGCGGAAGATTGGCTAATATTGAAATGCCTGTGAATGTCCCTCGTACTACAATGCGGATGCTGCATAACATAGTCACACGATCCATTGTTGCTTGATCACAGACAAGGTGTTCTCTTCGTGGATGTGGTGTCTTGTGCACTTTCCTGATTCCAAAAGGCGGTTTACAACTTGCAAAAACGTGTAATCTGTAGAAGTGTACTCTGGGGAAACTTCTGTTGGTACAGACGACGTGCCTCCGTTGCATTCTGATGCGCTTCCCCGTATAGGTACTAACAGCATGACCAGATTACCCACTCTTCGAAAACATTGTTCCACAGTGAGCACGAACTTCGTATTTATAGGCAAACCCAATTTCTAGTGCATTCGGAAAGAAATCAGGATTTGCTAGAACATTCTCGAAACATGAACAGCAATGAATAAAAAACTCATTTATTTGCAGGGGTGATTTGAACTTGCGACCTTCACCATGACTTACCAGCATGTCAAGCATCATTGTAGCCCTAATCAGCGAGCTGGTGAATGCGGTGTCAGCACCTGCATTTCGCATCATCTGTAAAATTCAGGGTTGCCTAGTTACCAATCCGCAGGATAAGAAGACTCACGCGGTATATGTATATATATACACATACACACATACGTACAGGATTGACCATTAAGCGTTGTAGAAAGAATTATCTTGAATAAAAGTTGCTTGACATTAGTGGGGAAAGTAAATGCCATTATTCGTGTTTTATTTGGAGCACATTATGATGGTCATTTTAGTGCCAATACAACGAGAGTCAATTTAATATCAAACAACTTTTGCTAAAGACATTTCTTTCTACAACGCTTAGTTTTGGAGACACTGTACAATCTCAGCTTAAATGGTCCACCGTGTATGTGTGTGCGTGCACGCGCGCGGTAAAGAACAAAATTGTTCTGAATGAAAGGTTAAAACGTGCAAAGTTACACAATAAAAATGTTCAATATTTCATCAGCAGATTAAAGGATTCCATACACATGCAAAATGATAAGGTAATGGACGGTCGACTGCACTGATGTATAAATTATATATACCAGGTGTTATAAAAGGATTCCATATTTTGAGAGGTGGTACTATGGACCAAAACAAGTAAAAAATGTTCAGTAAACATGGGCTCTAAAATGCATACCTTGTTCATCTTCGTTACTGTGAAACATCTCTTCTGCTGCAAGCTCTTTGCTATTACCTACGTACGACCTACAGCAGGCAGTAAACAAATTACACATTACTCCGTTATTGTCCAGGGATACAGCATGCAGTAAACACCTGTCAGTGTTGGTACTGTAAACCGTATTCGCAGTTCTGGGTAAGTGCAACTTCTTATTAGTTCTGATGGAATCAGTTTGTGTTTTAATAAGTTTGTGAAATGCTTTTACATTGGTTTTATTTTTAAATCTTTGGTGTATGCAACCCTCATTAATGATGTACAAACACTACAGGAAAGCGTCTTTAATACCTGCCAGAGCATTGGTGATCAACCTGAAGTGGTGAGAGTGCATGAATTCCTAAGATGTCGGACAGCAGCATGCCTTGCTATGAATGGGCACCATATTGAGCACCTCCTTTAGCAATTGGTGCAATTACAGGTTGTATGTAATTGCAAGCAGATTACATTAGAAACTACGCTGTTTCACAGTAACAGAGTAACGTGTGCTCATTTGTTTACTGCATTCTGTAGGTCGTACGTAATAGCAAAGAGCTTGCAATAGAAGGGCTGTTTCACAGTAGCGAAAATGAACAAGTGCTCATAACTCTTAAGGTATGTATTTTAGAGCCCATGTTTACTGGACATTTTTTTGTTTGTTTTGTTTTGATCCATACTACTACCTCTAAAATATGGAATACTTTTTCTTTAACACTCTGTGTATTTAATTTATCATTATACACGCATATTTTAAATATTTCTTTAAAATAGTACTGCATCTACCATTTTGTACTTTGTATTCTGCACCACTTCACTTAAAAAAAAAGAAGAAGACGTAACTCCTATACTTTTGGAGTAGACAGTACCTACATTTTGCTCATCTTTTAGCGGAAGTTTTGCTCTACAAATTGTTACCACTTCTATACATGGCAGCTTATATATGTCCAACCAGTGTGATTTGTTTCTTTGTTAACACGTGAGAGTTTTTTTTTCCTCCATTTTTACTTTAAATAGTTTTGCCTGTGAATTAAATTTTCTGGTATAAATGAGCCATTTTCTCGGGACGAACTATTGAAGGTAGCTTAATGAAATGTGGATGATAAAAACAACACTTTCGTGCTGTTATTCATTTACTTTGTAGTTAATAAGTTGGTTGGATATGTTTTAAAAAAATAATTGCTGATACATTTTAATAAATAAATGCGTATTTAAGAAAAAAAACATATCTTCATCAATAAAACACATTATTATATAAAAGTAGATCAGGCGTGATCTACATCCTATAAAAATATGAGTCTGATATCTTAAAATAGTTTCTGAAATAAAAGGTCACGAAGTTAGCAATTTTAACATTAGCGGATTTGGCTTTTAATCTCACCTTAAGAAAAAATACACTTAACGGCAGGCGGAGCCCAATTGAAATAAAAAGGCGTGTGTCGACGCACCTCATTCATTCGTATTCAGCACTCACTCAGAATTCGGGACTCCAAGAACTCAGTCCGCGCCTCTCGTGTATTCAACACACTGCTCGTTAGCGCTCTGTGTTCAAAATAATCATCTGTTCAGATAGTTCGGCGATGTAAAGCTGTGTAAGTGTACTTGTATCATCCAGTATGTGGTATTGATTGCTTGAAAGTAATGTTCGTTTGTTCGGGTAACGCGGTAACAGCTTGGCGTAACGTAATTCAGTATTTCGCTTCATTGGACTCTGACAAATAAATAAAAATTATAGCGGCAAAGGGGAACGAAAGTGTCATTATTTCAAAATCACTGTACTACCCACGCCCATGAGACGAGTTAGCCTGAGGCAGACGACAAACGATACAACGTTCAGCACCAACCGTTACACCTCTGGAAGTCTAATAGGGCTTTATAGCGACAAATCCAGTTATTGGCCGGATTACACTTCATATAACCATACCCTTTGTCCTTCTTTGAGTCAACATCGTTACTGTGTTTCTTCTGACGCAAAATTTTCGTTATTTTACTTGAATAAAATTTTACTATCGTTCTTGTTACTAAGGAATGTAAATTACAACTGCCCAACTTAATTCCGCAATAAATCAATTTGAAATAAAATTCATAAAAATTTACAACGGTTGATAAAACTAATATGAAAATTATAAAACATGAAAAGCTACATTGCAGATTCATCAGTTGAAGTAGATAGTATCTTTACGTTATTTACACCACGCTTTGGGCGTCAATTTGAAGAAGGTTGTTTTGAAGGAGTTCTATTATGTTTCAACTGTTGGGAGCCGAACTTGAAGTTGGTTGCAACCGCACGTATAGTACCCGGTTTCCGGTAGCCTTCGCCCCAAGTTTAAAACTA
The DNA here is from genome assembly GCA_030765065.1 of Deroplatys truncata. Classification (NCBI taxonomy): domain Eukaryota; kingdom Metazoa; phylum Arthropoda; class Insecta; order Mantodea; family Mantidae; genus Deroplatys; species Deroplatys truncata. The sequence continues at coordinate 73,598,801 of CM060975.1, read as the reverse complement.
TTAACTTTGTAATTTGACTGTTTCTTTAAATATTATATATTTATATTTGATTCGGCTGCGTCAGTATTTATTTTTTAGAGACATGAATGTCTTAGCAGGGCGTGGTGCGACTGAAGAATGTAGGCTTACACAGATTATAGTTTTACATCACTCCTTTTATTAATGCTTGACACGATTTAAATAACCCTTTAATGATATAGCGAGAGCTATGAGATTTTTTTTATTAATTACTTGCACCATTTAACACATAAACTATTTTCGTCTCACACGAATACGTATTAAACACTTCGAGGACACGTCTCGCGTCCGGTTAGAAACACTGTCTGCAGGCAACGCGTCCAGTTATGAGCGTTTTCTACAGGCAACTGACTTCTAGATTTGTAAATTTTGCTATATTTCAGTTTCTGATTGGCTAATCCTACACCAATAGAATACCTTCAATTAACTAAAGCTTTTTCTGGTTGTTGATTGGCTATTTTTTAAACTGTCTCAAATTTACATTATTGTTGCTCCAATATTAAACATTCTTGCTCATTATTGCCTCAAAGTTACCTCATTGTTAGCAACTTTTAACCTATTATTCTCACAGCTCCTACATTATTAAATTACGTAATACATTCACATAACATTATTGAACATGTTTACAATAATATAAACATTTACAATGATTCTAATATACACTTTTCATATATTGTTACATGCACATATTTGCTTTAAGGCGGGCTGTTATTGAATTATATATTATATAATTAGACTGAAATCATTTAAGTGTTAAAAATACTGCCTCACAGTCCGCGAAATAATACGAGCAGATATGCGAGTGCTGCTAGTTTTACATGCATGTGTTTACACTTACAATATTAGAATCCCTCTTTATGCTTTTATGTGCTTTTCATCCGAGTTATATCACTTTTATCTATTTTCTAAATCGAAGTGTTTTACAAACATTGGCTTGAAAACAATTTGTCGTTCCATTTGTACGATTATATTTAATATTGTCCAATTTCTTTACAATTTTGATGATTTTCACAGCATTTTGAAAACAAGGAATAGTTTGTTGAACTGATTTTACTCCAACTTAAGCTGCATAGGTTTTATTCTCAAGTTTGCTGTTTTAATTTCGAATGTTCAGCTATTTATATTGGATTGTCTTCTCTCTTCCTTTATTAATTTAAGTTGTTTAACAGTAAACGTCGTATTGTGCGATGAACGAAAGTATTGAATGAATGAGCAAATAAGCTTCGAACCTAAATTGCTAAAGCCTGTTGCACAATTGCACAGGAACGGAAACGGGAACCAGAACGGAAGAAATTAAACACTGATCAACGGGAAGCTTTGCTGAACGCCAACGTGGAGGTTGATCAAGTTTCATGTTTCAAGTTCCCGTTCCCGATCACAGCATAGCATATACGTCCTTGCTGTAGAAGACAAGGGGGTCGTGACCCACAAAGAACGCTAGAACTCTCAATAGCGGACTGGAAAACTACTGGGATGACCTCCGGTGGCTGCAGTGCTTCAATTGTCGAAATTTTATTTAGTTTAATAATCATAAATGGTAACAATAACACTTTTTAAAAATATTAACCTATTGAATTCCAAAGTTAGTTAACCTTCTAAAAAGAAAAGCCATTGGTCGATTCTAAGCAAATGATATCCGAAAGCTCAAAATCGATTATTAATCCGTATTTTCCTGTTTTTATCCTCAATTCCTTGTGATTTAACAGCTAAAACGCCTTCGCTTTCTCTTCTCGTTTTGGTTTCCATTCTCGATTTATTGTGGAATAAACTTCGAAATCGATAAATTCCGATGGTCAAATTGAGGATAAGGTTACCGCTCCTCATTCCCGACAGTTTGTGCATGGCGTATTCCCCTTTCCGTTCCGGTTCTGTATGTCTACGTTTCCGTCTCCAAGCAATTGTGCACTATGAATGTTTAGGTTAAAGCTACCTGAATATTGCGAAAAAGGGCGTCTCCTAATTGCATCCCCGGACAGTTTTGATTTCTTTCTTACTGAGGCCGGCAATTCTCCACCGAAAAATAAAGTACGCCCCGATTCATTTAATTCATTTATGTTACCCGGGTTACACTACGGGAAGTTAAACTGTTTGTAATCCAAAATTGTTTAGATGTGCTTTGTTAGCACTTTCAAACAAACAAAGTTGTAGATTCCCTTCAAATTTTGAAACTCATTATTGCAACGTCTAAGTAGCTATTACAAAACGTATGGGCTCACTGTTTAATGTGACGCCTTCTCAACTATAAATTTCTGAATAATGATTATTCTACCATGATTTTTTGCTGCGTTTCTCAAAAGCTGAAGTTGCAAGCATTCGGGTATATGTGTTTATAGCAATTTGTGTATCAGACTATACAAGTTAAAATAAAGCTGTAATCGAAACCTTTTTTTGATAATGCGGAAACAAAAGTTCTAACTTTTGTCGCTCACAAAAATTAAATTAGGTGATTTTGATTATTTAGCCTGCGCTTATTTCGAATCTCAAACCCGAGTTACTCAATCGCTTAACACGTGAATATGTAGAAATCTTCACCGAATTCAGTATTCATATTTAGTTCTTATGCGTGTTTTATCTTTGTTTATAATCAGGCATAGGAATTTATAAGTATAAAAGCCAGGGCGAAAGGGAATAAAGTTGAACTGTTACAGGATTTTAGACAGGGACGTCGTAGGTAACAAACCATCCACTATCACTCGTACAGCCCATTGGCGTTTGCAGACGGCACTCACCAGACCGTGTTTACCTGGTGGCGGTGACGCTTGTCCGCTGTTGCTTATATTCTTTGTAATGCCATATGGTTTGAGTGTAGATAACTGGAAACCAACCACTTAAGGTTCCTATGACTGATGAAAACATTGTTATACTTATGGTATTACATAAGTAATATCATAAGCAACTATTTATATTGGTATAGCTAAATCAAGTCAATCAACCAAACAGCCAAAATAAGCTTAAAACATAACAAAATACAGGAACTATAACAACATTTCTCAGTTTATCAATTCTTCCGGGATAACTTATGCCAACAAGACTACTGATGAAACCTTTCTCTATGTTCATCGCTGACATCACCTAAGTTCGACGAAAGGAATTACTCCAAGTTTGAATGGGGAAAGTGAATCTTAAGGGGCATATTGTCTCGCATTGATTTGTCGGCCTTCAAGTCTTGTAATTGTCTGCGTTGTAGATATAAGTGATTTAAAGGTAAGTCAAGCCGTTCTCTCCACTGAAGTGAGAGTTTCCTCGAATATATCATCCAGTAGATTTCGTTGTGGGCCTATAAAGATGCTTTCTTTTTGTTTGCTTTCCTCAGCCTTTGACATTTCTCCCTTGGAATGTCCTTTCTAATTTTTGTTGCGTTTATTGAGTTCATTAGATTCAGCGGTGTTAAGATTATTTTAGGTGTATCAGCAACTGTAGGTACCTTTATCTTGATGATTTCTCCCTAGTTTCATAATTAGTTCACTTATTCTGACCACTCCACTTACAGAGGAAAGAGAAAACTTTTGTGAATCAGGGTTGTATTCTTCTTAGAATCCTATAAATATTATATCTGCTCAAATTTATTTTCTGGATAGCCCACAGTTTTAGCACTACTGCCTAAACATGTTTCTTTCATAATAATAGAGTAGGTCACTGGGACAGATGGTAGTATGCGAATCTATGAACACCATTCTTAAAGATCATGATCTGTTCCCAATGCAACAATTGTTGATTTTGTGTAAAGAATGAGAAATATTGTGAGGACAGGTATTGGTTTATCTGAAGAATTAAGGAATATGTTATTAACATGGAAGGTCATAAACTTCTAAAGAATGCCACCGAAGTAACAGTCCGGTGGATTACCTGCTCACACATACAAAACTGTGGTGTCATCGCCACAGGGCACATCACGCCACGCTAAACAGTGATGCCTTTGACCATAGGTTACATTTCTGGATTACAGCATCAGCAATGCGGCTTATCAAGGAATGTTGACCGAGCATATCCAGGTATAAAATGCTATCGAATATTCGTATCCCGGTTCTCTCTCTCTCTAGATAATTCTCTTTTTGGAGCACTTTTGGGGTGTCTGCGGGTCTGTAACTGCTCTTCGAAGGCTGTCACACGAATTCGAGGTGGAACTACCTATTTACAACATTTGCATAGGTTCGTAGCATGAAAATAAGTGTAATCAGAATGTTATTGCTAAGCAGGTGGCTTTCCTTAGTCGTTAACATTCTCAACATGTTACAGGTCAGAATTAAGGGTGATAGGTGACAACACTGTATACTCGTTTACTGTGAAATATTTTTTTGCCAGGCTGTGAAAGGTTCAATCCCTGGAATAGAGATGATAATTCTTTAATTCAGTTTGTGGGAACACCTGATTTCAATAAAGTCAGGATCGAATAGGTATTATCAACAGTGGAACTAGAGCCATTTTCCCTCCAAGGTTCACTGCTCAGGGCCTTCATGATTCGGTGAAGAGCCGTTATGTTTAATAGGTCGCGTAATTGACCGCAGTTTGAGATACACAATTGCATGTTTACTTTTCGAGATTATACCAGACACATTGTCCATACAGTTATAAATAGGTCCCGGATTCTGATGACATCCCATCTTTTTATTGTTGCATCATAGGCATTGTTATCGCGTAGGCCTTATCATGGCTCCACGATTATGAAAATGCATATTTATTAGGTCATATTTTGGTCATTTTGAGTTGTTTTCTGTTTTAGGGCAATTTTTTTTTTCAGTTTGAGATCACTATTTTGTCATTTTCTTTCCATTTGCGTCATTATGTAGTCATTTTCTTGATTTACATTGAGTATATAATGATTTTTACAACAATGAGATTTTACATATGGATAACTTTTAAAACACTAGAAATTTCACTATTCAACTGAGAAATGAAAGCAGCTTTATACTTAGTTTACTCGCATTCTTGGATTAAATCACATTCCTATGTAATGGTTAATCTGGAAAGGGTTGCTTGGGGGGTGGAGGGGCAGCTATTGTCAGGGGAGCACAAGTACGAGGGCGATTCAAAAAGTAACAGCAAACTAATTTTTACGAACTAAAATTTCAGATACAAACAAGATGTCATTTTTCAACATAATTACGCTCCTTTTCGATACATTTCTTGCACCAACCTTTGTATTCCATCAGAACAAAGGGTTTTCGGTTGTGCGCGCAACCAATAATGCACCGCTTCTTTAACCTCATCACTTTCAAATCATCGTCCTCTAAGAGCTTTCTTCAGGGGTACAAACACATGGTAACCCGTAGAAGCGAGAACAGGGCTGTATGGGGGATGCTGTAAGACCTGAAATCTCAAACTCCGAATGACATCAAGTGTTACAGCGGCGGTATGGGGAGGGGGCGGCGCGTTGTGATGAAGGATAAGAGCGCTCTAGACAGAAGTCTTCTGCGACGGCTCCGTATTGCTGGCTTTAGCTCATTCTCCAACATGTCACTGTACCGGGCACTATTCACTCCTTTACTGCTCCAAAATTGGCCCATCATATCCCAGAAGAGGTATCAGCGCGTCCACATTCTCATCATTGATGGCAGAGCTGGGACGACTAGAGTGTTGCTCATCCTGTGACTGACATACGTCCACTTTTAAAGAAATCTACCCACTCGTAGACTCTTCTCTCGCTCATGCAGCTATCTCCATACCTTTGCAACATCCTTTTATGGATTTGTCTTCACTTCCCGGGAGTTTCATATGCCTGGAGTGTTCGTTGTATTTAATACTGTTAGTCTGTCGTTACTTTTTGAATCGCCCTCGTATAACTACAGTTATGAATTCATGTCCCAAATTAGAGATGAGACAGGTCAGTTTTCTAACCTTCGCGTTAATGACTGCGTACACTAAGTTGCTATTGCCCATATCATTGAGTCTTGTCATACATAGGCTGCGAAGTGCTCTTCATTTGCAATGAATTTTGTATTATCTGAAAACTCAAAAGAGTTAATACTATAGTTCTTTTAAGACTTGCTTCAAAAACCATTTTCTTAATTTTCTTTTCAAATTATTTAAACAATAGAATGGAATTTTAATTAATTTTCGGAATGATCACATCATTATTCGTATACCTTTTTTCTACTTGTATAGCAGTTATACCCACGTATACATTAATTTGTAATTGTCTGTTCACTAAATATATTAAATTTAATTAGATCTCAGTTTTAAATCATTTTTATAAATATTATGTTATTTGTTTAATTTTTAGAGTCATTTATAGTCATTTTTCAAAGATTTTTAGGCCATCAGAACCCGGGCCCTGGTTATAAGAATCTGTAGTGTGATCCATAGACTACCTCTGTAACACCAAAATGGTAAATGACATTCCTGAATTTAATCAACTTAATTAAGTTCTATAGCATTTTGCAAAGCGGCATTTAGCGGCCACTTTATACTTATCATTATTTCCAAATATATCACGTTTCTCAAAATATAAGCAGTAGGTTTTCAAGGATGTGATAATTCTGACCTGTATTTCATATTATATTCATTAAATACAAACCAAATAACTTTGGAGAACTACTACAGCGGTAAGAAATTGTAACAATATGTAATTATATATACCGGGTGTTTCAGAAATATTTTTACAAACTTCGGGTATGGGTACCTCACACCAAAAGAAGGAAAAAAGTTCATATGAACATATGTCCCATAATCCTTGGTTTTCGCGTTATTCCTGTCACAATGAAAGTGTGAGTTCAACGGCCTTCGGGGTCCAACCTCAAAACTTCATTTCTCTATGCATTCATAGAAGGCGTTGATCCATTTGTACTACATACGGTAGATGGCGAAGTGTTGCCATGGGGACTTGTTTACGTTTGTCATTTGTCATTAGTCTGTCTTCAACGTTTCAATTGTGTACATGTAGTGAATTAACTGCACGTGTTTCGTTCCACCATGGCTGGATATTCATTTCGTGAACAGGCAGACATGATTTTTATTTTTGGTCGCGCGAATGGTAATGGACGCGAGGCTGCACGGCTCTATCAGATGGAGTTTCCAGACCAAAGACAACCGAGTCATCCAACCTTTGTCGCTGTTTATCGTCGCCTTGCTGAGACAGGAACCGTTGCACCACGGACTATTGATCGAGTAAGACCAAAAGTTGTTCGTACGCCGGAACGCGAAGAACAGATGTTAAAGTGTGTCGAAGACGATCCAGGTATCAGTACAAGACAATTGGCTGTGGCATCTGGTACATCACACGTGACAGCATGGAGGGTACTTCACGAGCAAATCCTGTATCCATATCATATTCAGCATGTGCAGGGCCTTTCGCCTGCCGATTATCCACCACGGGATAACTTTTGCCGATGGTTTGTAGCAGAAACAGCCAATCCATTGTTTGTCTCGTCAGTTTTGTTTACAGACGAGGCAACGTTTGGGAGAGATGGAGTTACTAATTTCCACAACGTACACATATGGGCAGATCGTAATCCTCATGCTGTACTTCAGGCTAGACATCAGCAACAGTTTAGTCCGAATGTGTGGGCTGGCATTGTAGGTGACTGTCTGGTAGGTCCATACGTTTTACCAGCACGTCTTACTGGTGCTGTCTACAGGGACTTTATCCAGCACACTCTTCCCGACTTACTTCACGAAGATGTGCCCCTGCAAATAAGAAAAAACATGTGGTTTATGCATGATGGGGCTCCGCCTCATTTTAGTCACATTGTTCGAGATGCACTGACTGGTATCTACCGTGACCGATGGATAGGTAGATGAGGACCAGTTCCATGGTCTGCACGTTCTCGCGACCTCAATCCTGTGGATTTTTACCTCTGGGGGCATCTTAAATCATTGGTTTATGGAGCAGCCATCCCGGATGCAGAAACGCTTCATCGACATGCCATGGAAGCTTGCGAAACGATTCGACACCATCCCGGAGTTTTTGACAGGGTGCGACATTCCATGATTCGACGAGTACAGGCATGCATAGAAGCCAGAAGAGGAGATTGTGTGTTATAAGTGTACCACTGTGTTGAATACCTCCTAACGAGAAAACAATGGATTATGGGACATATGTTCATATGAACTTTTTCCTTCTTGTTGTGTAAGGAACTCATACCCGAAGTTTGTAAAAGTATTTTTGAAACATTTGTATATATATATATATACATATACTGTGACTTTGTCCAGTTTTTCGACTGTTACTTCTCTCAGTTTTCACTGTCACTGTTCTAAGTTCTTATCTAGTTCGCCTGCACTCGGGAGTTCACTTCGTTCAAACTATCACTTCAACCAGGTGATCTAGTTCAACTTTCCATCACTTCACTTCCTCGCGACGTAGCCTTCTCCTCCTCCTCCAGACGGTTTAGTCGCCGGGGGGTCGAACATAAGACCTCCAGTTTCTTGCTCCGCAGTAGCACTCGCTGCACGTCACAGCATAAGTCACCTGCTACCTCGGAGATATCGCACCACAAGCGCGCTCACTAACTTGCTCGCTGACTGTTCGACACAACTCCGTTACTCACCTCGCACTCAACTCGACTCCCACTCAACACGCAATTGACTGTCGTAACTGACTGCTATCGCGAGAACGCTCGCTTACATAGGCAGTGGAATCTTTCCACAAGGTTCTTGAATGTTCCAGAACTATTTCGACACATTGCTGGAGGAGGGGGGAGAAGAAGCTTCCACAAAGTTCTATTTATCTGCCGATAGCGCGGGGCGGGCGCCGGGGAGTCGGAATAAGCAACGATAACTGCCTCTCGCCAGCGTAAGCACCGGTTGCGCTATCTGCGGATAACTACGATGGACCACCAGAAAAAGGCGAGCGAGAGGAACGTGTTACGTATAGATTTTCTACTGCCCCCATTATGTTTATGCACACTAATATCATACAAAATACAGTGGTGTCAAATAACTCACCAATGGCTTTATTGTGAATTGTTTGACCCTTCTTTCGAACTGCAACCATATGTAAACAATTAAAATAAATAAATAAAACAAAAGTAACAAAATATCATATAAGTTGTACTATATATCGTAACAGCAGCCAGAGCCAAATAATGGGTAGGTAATGCCCATCACAGCATTTGGATTCAAGTATTAAATTTGGCAGCATAGGTGATACACATACACACATTTCGTGGTCAACAAGTCCACTATGTGAGCAGATAAGCAGTTCAAGCCCCTTCTCACACCTCAGACCCTTCTCGCCTTCTTCTGGCGGTCCAACTGTAGAACCTTCTGAAAGCTTCTTCTCCCGCTTCCTCCAGAAAGTGTGTCGAAATAGTTCCTGAACGTTCGAGAACCTTGTGAAAGGTTCCATTGGCTATATAAGCGAGCGCTCTCGCGGGAGTCAGTCAGTTGAGTTGAGTCATTTGGTGAGCGAGCGAGCGAGTTAGCGACTAAGTTTCTGATGTGACATGCGATTCTCCGAGCAAAAATGGTGACGACGCGACTGTTGTGACGTGCAGCGAGGGCTACTGCGGAGCGACCGTTGCGGAGGTGTCTTGCGTTCGACTCCCGAGTGAAGTGAACCGTCCGGCGTGAAGAGGGTATGTCACGAAGGAAGTGAAGTGACGGAGAATTGAAGTAGTTCCACCTTACTGTAGTGATAGTGTGAACAAGGTGAACTCCCAGTGAAGGTGAACTGCATAAAAACGAAACAGTGACAGCGAGAACTGAGAAACGTGACAGTTGAAAAACTGGACAGTAACAATATTTGTATTATCTGTAATAAATAAACTTGAGTTTACAATGCAGTTATTGCCACTAATCTGAATTTTCTCAGAAGTGCATTTTGACGAGCTTATGTTAGGCTTACTTTTTGGTTCATTCGATTTTCCTGGCATTTTCATGTGTTGATTATCTCAGAATTTACTTTCATAAAACTTCTTCAATCTTCCCATTTTATTCCATAGTGTTACTTAGCGTAAACACAAGATTAACAACACTCAAAACACGGATAACTAACAAAACACTTTACCGCGAATTTCTCACTATAATATCTTAGAAGAGAGAAGTAATGGCCTTAGGACCATGTAAATAAATGAACGAAACCCAAGGGTAGAGTTAAACATAACGAAAAAAATTGACCGTCTTTTAATATCACGATTTAGAAAGAAACAAGCGCACGACGTGTTAGCCTTCCTGGTGTATTGTGAGGGCCATATTTAAATGTCAAAATTAAAGTCTTATGAACAGAAAACCCGAACATAACATGTATATTTTAAAAGCTGAGAACTTCTACTAGCTTTTTAAGCCCATAAACAAAACATAGATTTTTTTATTTTTTAACCCAAACAATCCAGTGTCCTTAATGACTGCAATGCCACATTCACGCACAACGTTAGTCTCCTAGAATGCTGCTGATTAGTGTTGTGAAAATTTAACAAGCCATGGCAATGTCAAGAATAAAATGTACCGTTCATAACCTCCCCCACGTAATAAATACTGCACAGTCAGCAATCATGTACTTTGTGTACTTTTTCACTATTTACAGTTGCACTAAGTGGAAACCAAATTTTTACCTTTCAGTTATTTATATTTGTTTTGTATCCACAGTAATGACAATCAAATTCATAAATATGTTTTAAACTTTGTCGTATCATGCAAACATAATAATATATAAACTTTATACTCCATTGTGTTTTGTTTCAGTTATTTTTCCTTACAACCCTGCCTGTGTTTCAATTTATTTAAAATTACTGAGCATATTAAATCAAACACTAATTCGGATGCCTAAAATGGAAAGCCATGATAATGTCACTGCTGTTACACAATATTTTTGTTTCCAAGTAGATATCTGGGTTTTGTGTTATTTAGATACATCATAAATTAAATATGGCAATGAATTATGTACGGTACAATTGAATCACAAGGACAGAAATTCCTACTTTTAAAATATAATGCGATAACATGCGATTACTGATAGCAACGAATGACCCACATAAGAGCGTAATAGTCAAAATCATCGCTCTGGTCAGTTGCTATGTAAAACATTATTGATCTGGTGTCATATTTCTGGTATTTCAGTGGAAGAATCGAGGCTCCGGTTGCTTGAGCATTGATCTACTCTATCGGAAGATTGGTTGGCACAAATAGTTAAAGCTAGGGTAACCAAAACACCATTCGAATTTACATTTGGATCCATTTGCCGCTTCCGCTCTGAATGAGTTCCACTCTGTTTCATTTATACAGTGCGGACCATCTCAAACCTGCCGGCGTTCTAGCGGGTCGTACGACGCACATTTACTGGGGAGATGCAAGCGCGTATACACATGATACGAAAATCCATGTGCGGTGAATGGTAAGAGGTACTAGGAAAACGTAATGTTGATCTTACCTTTTATCAAAGCATATGTTGAAACATTTCTGGATGCAAAGACCACAACGGCCTATATAAATTCTGAAACACCCTCTCTGTGTGTAATTCACTGACAACTCATGTCTCAAGATCTTGAAGAGTGGATTGTGTACATACACTTTCTCTTTTAAATTCCCCATAGGTAAAAATCACATTATTCGTTGTTCGATACTGTACCACCCATTGTAAGCAAGGGATATACTGTAATTCGCGTGTTTTTAACAAGATGTTAGAATGCAACTGGGCGGTCGGCCAGCCGGCCGGCTGGTACAGAGTGCTTGGTGATGGATTTCTTCTCGTGAGGGAACAATCGGTTCTTCGCAGTAAATCGCGCGCCGTACGGCCCGCTAGAACGCCAGTAGGTTTGAAATGGCCTGCACTGTATTTTACATGCTACCAATGGTGTGATGCAGATTTCCTATTCCTTGGACTCTCGAAAAGGTCTTACTCCATACCTGGTTTTAGAATTTTATATACCTAAACAGGATCTTTCATGTAAGGAATAATGCAAATAAAATTAAAATTAACTCATTTTTTTTAAAAAATTCTCGAACACGTCAAATGTAATATTTTGAATGGAAAAGCTTACAAAAAAATCAGCCATTATTGTACATTTTGTCATCGACAAACATTTTAAATGGTGACCTATACTTTTCTCCCTCTCCCTCCCTCTCTCTCTCTCTGAAAGTAGTGATCTTATTTAGTTGCATGAATAATTTCATTTGCTTTGTACAAAACATTTGGTTGCTATGGGAACAGTTTAAAATGAAAAAATAATATGTTGCCATTTAAAATTTTTGTCGATGACGTCACACCTCTATACACAGAATGAATCACCTATAACATGTACCGCAAATATTTCGGAAATGGAAAGTGCTATTGATGTGCAGTTTTACAGCATTGATTGGTAGACATGGGCTCGTACACTTAGCCTATAAACAGATTTTAATAATACTGAGAAAGTGTATTTTTTGAGCAAACATACATTTTTTTTAAATGGAGCAATGCCTAATTACATCAACAGAATAAAGGTAGGGTAAATTAGTGGCGTTTGTTGCAAGATTCTAGTGCAAGTGGTTTACGAGAAATCTTACAACCTGTTGTAGCACAAACCAAAGAAAAACAAAAGGGAATTACAATACTTCTGTGGATTCTTACAAGTAAAGAGAACATAGCCCTTCGAAGGTTGTGTTAAAAATGACCACAGCCAGCTTCAATATACGCTTCCAGTCTGCTATGGAAAGACTGCTGCACACGTTATAGCACTTCAGCGGAAATTTCAGAGCAGGTAGCAGTAATATCGTTTCATATCGTCTGGTGTAGTTGGTACATCCTTGTAGACATATCTTTCAGCCTTCCCCTCAGAAAAAAGTCTAAAGGGGTCAGATCCGGTGAACGGGCTGGCCAAGGTACAGGTCCTCTTCGTCCAATCCAACGATTTGGAAACAATCCGTTAAGACAAACTGTAGTACTTCGTGCACTATGGGCTGGGCAGCTATCATGTTGGTACCACAGGTTCCTCCTAGTCTGTAAAGGAAAGTCTTCTAGCAATTGTGGCAGATGGTCTGACAGGAGGCTGCGATACTTGTGCGAGTTCATTGTTCCTTCTATGAACAAAGGGCCTATGAGCTGATGGTTCACTATCGCACATCACACGTTTAAAGTCCATGGACGCTGACGTTCCACCTGACGAAGCCAACAGGGATTGTCAACAGACGAATAGTGCATGTTTCTGCGGTTTACCTGGCCATGATGTTGCCTCATCACTAAACAAGATACATGATGAATCTGGAGTATCATGTTTAATGCCCATGTACAAAAGTTGACACTATTCTCAAAATCGTTTGCATGCAGCTCTTGATGGAGAGAGATGTGATAGGGATGGGACCTATGTCGATGGAGAACGCGCAGTACGCTTGCCTGACTTATGGCACTTCCACATGCGATTATGGGGGAACTAATTTGCGAATCTACCGCAACGACAGCCAAAACATTAATTTCTGCCTCTTCTCCAGTCAGTTCGTTTGTTTCGTTTTCTAGGTGTTGCAGTACCACTTTCACGTAACTGGTTGAAGAGGTTGATAAATAATTGCCGAGATGTTTGGCGTCTATTGGGATACGTTTCCGCATACACTGCAGTCTTCCTACACTCTCCATACGCCATGAGCATGTCGGCTTTTTCTGCATTAGTAAACCACATCTTCCACTCACGACTTACTGCTTGAACTGTCACAAACTAACTGACCAGAAAGTCACAATGCAATCAATTAACAGAAAACACAATGCAAACAACCATAACAACATCGTACGTAGCAACTAAGCAGGTTGAATGGGACAAATAATTGTTGGGGTGGAAACTTTTGAAAATACGATTTCTCGTAGACCACTTGCACTAGAATCTTGCAACAAAACCCATTGACATTCTAATTTACCCTACTTTTATTCTGTTGATGTAACTAGACATTGTTCCATTAAAAAAAATGTATGTTTGCTCAAAAAATACACTTTCTCAGTATTATTAAAATCTGTTTACAGGCTAAATGTACAAGCCCTTGACTACCAATCAATGCTGTGAAAACTGCACATCAGTAGCACTTTCCATTACCGAAATATTTGCTGTGCAAGTTTTAGGTGATTCACTCTGTATAGAAGTGGGCAAAAGTAGGCGTAGGATAATTAAATATGATGCACGTATATAAATTCTAAACAATATTATATAGATTTATGAAGTAACACATAACAATATATCACTCTTGTGAATTTTCAAACTGCTGGTCTTCAACATTTATTTATACACTGCTGTAGTTTAGATTTGATACTGAAATACATTTTATTTGTATCAATTTCCTAGCATGCCTCCCTAATGAACTAAATTGTGTCATCAACATTATCTACGCGGTCTTCTTGGTGGGGAAAAAAGAAGAAAAAAACAAAAAACAAAACAGAACATTCCTAAGAAAGAGGAGTAAGATTAGGAGATCTTGGTACGTAATCAGTTGATTCCAATTAGTTGATTCCCTTCACTTATCACTTATTTGGAAATTGGCTAAATGCCTCATGCAGTTCATGCTTAGTGAGCAGGAGCTTCCCATATTCTTCATTAAGTTGCCCACCCTTAATATTACACGTATGATTTGCATACATAATATATACCTACTTATGCTCACCTCTGCAGATATGAAATTCTGTTATAGTTACAATAATTTGGATATAATACTTACTGATGTTAAAGCGTATAAAAGCTTAACTGGAAGTCAAAAATAGAATTTTAAAAATATTTGTGTATGTGTGCACGCGTACTAACTTTCCATCCAAGAAAGGCCGAACTGGTGGTTACGTATGTAGCAAATAAGCTTTAGTTCCGATTAAAGAATAGGCTATATGGCACCATAATCACTTTCCCCAAAGGAGAGGGTGTTTCTAACACGAGACTAACATAAAGTCAAAAAATCAAAATATAATTTCTTATTACTGAGTTTTCTTATAAAGTTACACCCCAAAAAGTTTATAAATATAATTTTCTAATATTATTTTGAAAAAATCAGTAGGATGAATATTTAAGACTTATACAAAGTTTTTATTTTGTATGTAAACCAACCAATTGTTATGCCAAAAATTTAGTTTTGATAGCATAACAAGGACAAGTTTGTATAACTGTTAAACCTTTTATTGCCATTTTAATTTCTATCAACATCCTAAGCAAAAATATTTTATTACCATTTTCTAAACCTCAAACAACAACCACAAGTTGCATAAGGACAGAGAAAGTGGGATGGTTACGGAGCGAATGGGAGACGTAGTGAGAGGGGGAGAAAGAAAAAAGACTCACATTAACGCGACCGGAGCTGCAGGCTCTCCTAGTTTAAAAACACGCATGAGTAATCAGTATGTTATCAAAACCTTGCCTACTTAAATCATGGTGCCGTGGGCGTTTTGAAGTGTGAATCCCCGGAGGATGTCAATAAACAAATGACAATCACGAAGACAACAGGTTGCAGCAAGTAGATGATAAAGTGCAGCGTAATTGAACTTGTCCTTGAGGAAGGAACAGCGGCAGCTGGGTCAGAAGTTCACGATTTGTAGGGAGACGAGTCCAATGTGGAGGGAGGGGGGCAGCTCGTTTTCCGGGCGACCGGATGAGAGACTTCCGTTGTGTTCACAACCATGGAATTCCACCGCGCGCATTCCTACTTACAAAACCACGCTTCGTTGCCGATGAAGATGGATACTTACAACTTTTTGCCAAGGTGATGTTAATATCTTCTAATTCCCCTCCTACATCCCAACCTACCTCCAGAATCCTCTCACCGATTCTACGCGGCGACATGTCATTTGTTTTGTCTTTCCTTTCTTGCTTTATTTATTCAACAGACATGCACTGCTGCGGGGGCAGACTTCGCATATTCTTTATTGGTATTAATATATAAGAAATTCTTACCTATTGACTGTGCAGACCCTATTACTTGCTAGGGTATCTATTAGAAGCGCCAGCCAGCAGAAAGCTGGATGGCAGATAGGTAGGCGCTATAGTAAACGAAACAGTACAGATTGCTATTGAGAAACAAAGGAATATATTTTAATACCCGTTATTTGACAAGATAAACTGAATTAGAATAATACAACTACCAGTATTATCGTCAACACTTATGCATAGGGATTAAGTCTTGAATATCTTTCAAGTCCATTGGACACCCACAGTTAAAGCAAAGCTTAAATCCTACATTGATGCTAAAAATATCGTCAGTGAACTTGACATGTTGCATGTAAACACTTAACACAATTTACAAATCAATTCTTATCTATTGAAATTGCTCAGACGGTAGCGCATATGGCTCGCAAATAGGAGGTCGCTGATTCAAATCCCGTGTATCGGACAATCTGACCTTTTGTTTTTCGTGATTTCCCCAGTTGCCAGGTAAATACCAGATTGGATATTCAATACTACGACGCAAATTCCTCCTGTGGTACAGGAATCACTACGCTACTAAGGCAACCATCAAAAGTTACCTAAACAGATGGTATAGACAGGCGACTACGCAACTAAGCCAGCTTTCTAGCATCACAATGACTACGTGTACACTCAAAGAACACCAGCAGTTCTATTCTGAGAACCTTAAGTCCACATTCCGCCAGAAACCCAATAACAAAAACAGATGGCACAGGAAGGTGACTGCGCAACTAAGCCATTTGTCAAGTATCCCATGACTACGTGTACATTCAAAGAACAGCCAGCAGTTCCACGAGCCTAAAATCTACATTCTGCCGAAAGCTCAACAACAAAAACAAATGGCACAGGAAGGTGACTACACAACTAAGCCATTTGTCCAGTATCACCATGACTACGTGTACATTCAAAGAACAGCCAGCAGTTCCACGTGCCTAAAATCCACATTCTGCCAAAAACCCAACAACAAAAACAGATGGTACAGGAAGGTGACTGCGCAACTAAGCCATTTGTCCAGTACCACCATGACTACGTGCAGATTCAAAAAACAGCCAGCAGTTCCACGAGCCTAAAATCCACATTCCGCCAAAAGCTCAACAACAAAAATAGATGGCACACGAAAGCGATTACACAACTAAAATCGTCCATCAGTAAGCTCTTCAAGCAGATGGTGTAGACAGGCGACTAAGATCATCTCTCTTGCATACTCTTACTCAAGTGAATCAAAAAACTTTAAGTAATCGTCGCGATTTGACAAGAACTTAAAAAGCGACGTTAAAAAGGATTTAGTTGCAGGTATATGGCATAGGAATGCGCATGGTTAGCCGAGAGCATTTTAGAGTACTGGGGTTGTTATTATTATTATAATTATTATTATAATTATTATTATTCGCATAATTACACCCTGCAATATGCTATTTATTATTTCTCTCATTGGGATAAATTTAATCATTCTGTGACCTGTATTGATCGTCATTTGAGAGTTATTTCAACTTAATCGAATATTATAATAACACGTAAGAAATAAATTACTAACATTTATCCTGTTAAAATAATTATTCTCGTTTTCGTTTTCTCGCTGCAAAACAGAGATCGTGATTATAGGTTCGACACGATTATAGGTTTTAAGCTCAACCTTTGTATTTACTTTTGGTGATAGAGATAGAGGTGATTCAGCGGAGGGGGGACACGTTGCGACCTGCATAGATCTATTGCTGCTATCACCTCCCATGAGGAAGGGTTGAGGTGAAGCAACTACAGGAGGCTACAGGCCGTAGGAGACACGTCACAGAGACTCGCAAAAGTCCCTAACATTTCCAAGCTCGCAGACCCGTCCCAGTGCTACAGCCGTCGAGAGAGGGCGAAGAAGGACCCAACAATCAAGCAGCCATCTGCTGTCCACGGGGGATACTCTTTCCACTAAGTATGCATCCGCGCCATCTCTCCGGCACTGCCATACGCCACGATACCTAGAAGCACGCCTGAAAGTTGAGAAAGAAACAGCATGTAAGGGAAATAATGGAAAAGAAATCGTGGCAGGGAAGAAATCACCTCAGCATTCCCATAGGTCAGAGTGGGCGGTTGCCGGGTATCGAACCCCGGGTCTCCCGAATGCGAGTCGCACACGTTACCGCGGCGCCATCTTGCTCGGTGTGGAGTCGGATATATAACAGAGGTCACTGCCATTTGTTTTTTTAACGCAAATGAAAACATCTATTTTATTTAATCAAAATAGCTACCATACTCGTTTAAGGTTCTAGATATCATTAAAACCCATTTTCAAAAAGGCGTGCTATTTAAGAGGTGCACCCCGGGCTTACTACGCCTGTCTTCAGAACGTAAACATTTAATTCTTAACTTGTCAGACAAAACAAACGCCACAGAGTGAACAAAAGTTTGCCCTCCGTGTGCGAGAGGTTTAAATTCCTCGAGAACGCTGCCTACTGTGAGTCTAATTAGTACTGTTTCAGGGTATTTGGGTTGTATAATCGTTACGGCCAGTCATTACTAACCGACAGCATTTCGGGCGATGCAAGTTCGCCATACATATTACATAATACGAGTATGTCTAGCTGATACTAGCACAGTAAGAAATAGGTATTCTATGGTTGGCTGCCTTGCGGGTTCGGTTATCAGTTAACACTGATAACGGCTGTCATGTCCTTTATTCTCATGTTTATCTTAAGCCGCAAAAATAGTATTAAAACACATTAATTGATACAATTATATAGTGTGTGCAAATAAAACGCTTCTCAGGCAACCAACTAAGTAAATGGGACGATCTTGCTACATGCTGAGAGCTGTCATTGTTTCAGGGTGCTGATGTAGCAGGTAGTCACCGTTTATCTGGTTGTGGTTCGACAAGTGTTTTATAAATGTCTCCAGAAAAGCTTTAATTCAAGATAACATACACTTACGTCTACGCTTGCGAATTTCCATTGGTGAACATCACATTAGTGGCAAATACTTCCAAGACGGTATTTAACAACAAAGGAGCACCTAGGTTGACAGTTTATTACTGTATTAACTAAAACCGCAGCTACACTCGCGTTAGGCTCCATTTACAATGAAAATTAAACATAACGTAGACTTAAAAAAACTAGATTATGTGTACTGTAATGGAACTGTTCACAATGAATCACGTAAACATAAAAAATAAACATTGAAGTGAACGTAAACTTAGAAGCCTGCAAGGTCCAAACTTCTTGAGTTGTTTGATACAGATTTCCATCATTGCTCCGGACGCACTTCTACCTGTATCGTTTTAAAGCCAATTCATTGTACCTGCACCCTTTACTAAGAAATACAGTGTCATAAAAGATATGGTTCAAATTCTTCTGGTTTTAGAAACATTTTCCCATAAGCAATATATCTCTCGTGAGCCAAAGCTTCACAGGAGCATATAAGGTGCTGGGCTGTTTCAGTTTCTTTCTTGCACAATCTGCAATCTAAGTTATCCTGAAACACTCCGATCGTGTTAAGAATCTTTTTCATAGGAAATGTCTGTGAGAAATGCAATAATTATTGTTTTCAGCTGAAGTCTGTTATATTTAAGTAAGCTTTCAGCTCTTTTCTTGCATAGCTTTCTAATAAGTAGTTTGCCATGCTTGTTTCCCGGAGTTTTAAGGCCGGTCTTATGATGTTCTACTTTGGATCAGTTCTTAATAGCTTCTCTTACTAAAACATCGAGATGTTCAGTGGCTTTGGCTCAATAAATTTTGAAGCTGCTACTTGTCTTGCAAGTTCACCAGCTTTTTCATTTCCCTCTATGCCTCTGTGACCGGGCACCCAGATGAGTTGAACTTCATTCTGTTCTGCCAAGGGTCCAACTTCAAGTTTACGTCTACGTCAAGCGTTAACTAACTAATCAGAGAGCGATTCTCATCACGTGATTATTTTGTCATCTCAAATTAAATTTTCCGTTGCCATGTGTCGAGTTCAGACTCACTAACTTCCTTTCTGTACAGGATGCCCCATAAAGAACGCAATTTTTAATTTAATAATAAAACACATCATTTATTTGAAGATTGCTAATATTATTATGTCAATATGAAGCACAAAGGCTGCGATTAAATATGAAATAAAATATCGCGCAAATGTCGTCCACGGCATCGTCTGCATACATCTACTCTATGGACAACATTTTCAACGACTGTAGAGCAAAGTTCCACTCGAATTTCCTCAATGACACGTCTAATTTCTGCCTTGAGTTGGGGGATGGTTCGTGGATTGTTCACATAAACACAAAGATTTGACATACCCCCACAAAAAATAATCACATGGTGTCAAATCACACGATCTCGGTGGCAGTTCTAATCGCCGTTCCGAGAGATTACACGAGGAGGGAAATCGTTTTCTCAGCAACCTTGTTGCTTCAACGACAGTGTGGCAGGTTGCCCAATCCTGTTGGAACCACAAGTCTTCCATATTCAATTCTTGCAATTGCGGCCATAAAAACTGTGTTATCATGTGGCGATAACGATCACCATTCACTGTACTGCTTTTCCAGTCTCGTCTTCAAAAAATTATGTCCCAATTAGTCCGCCAGCCCATAGTCCGCACCAAACAATGACTCGTTCGGATAGTCACTTCTCACGGACCATACGAGGATTCTCTGTGCCCCAAATCTGGCAATTTTGTTTATTAACATAAACATTAAGCTGGAAGTGTGCCACGTCACTAAAGATTATTTTCTTATGAAAATCACAATGGAATTCTTGTTTGGTGAATAACCAATCGGTAAATGTTCGACGCTTCAAATGGTCCATCCGCTCCAAGTCTTCTGTTGGATCTTAAAATGATGCAAATGCCGATCTTTTGTTAAAATTCGCTGCAAACTGCTTTTCGAAATAACAAATTGTTGGGAACAACGGCGAATGGACTAGGGCGCTCTGTCTGACTAGGGCGACATTCTCTACGGATCGACGAGAACGAGGACGTCCAGGTGATTTGATGTTCACTGTCAACCCTGTATCTTCAAATTTCCTTACCAGTCTATGCACTGTTGACACATTAGGCGCATTTCGCCTACCAGAAATTACACAAAGTCTTCGAACGATCTCTGCACAACCTTCACCGTACTTGTGCTGCTCTTTCAAAATCTGGATGCGTTGACCCTTGTGTATCGCTCCATTTTAGCTGAGTGATAACCATATGCATAAATGACAATTGACAATGACAATCGTTAATCGCAATATAAACAGATGACAACCGCTTAAATTTCAGGTTCGGCAAACTAACAAACTGAAAGTGGCGCGCAATTTAAAAATTGCGTTCTTTATGGGACACTCTTTATATCACGGGCCAGGAATCCTTGGGATATCTACAAAAATCACAGCGAAAGAAATTGTGCTTATAGGTGGTGCTTTTTGTGAGCTTAGCGTCCTTTAACCTCTTGTTCATTATGATACATTTACATGACCTCTTTTGTTAGGTGACTGCCGGTGGTCGCTTCGCAGCCTGACGTATTAGTTCAGCTGTTTCACGCGCTCTTGCGACTGGCCACTGATATGTTTTCATTTGTTATGAATAACATCTCGCATCAAGTTTATGCTTAAGTGTTATGTCGTTTTGTTAATGCAATTTTCATTGTCACTTAACGCCTTTAGTGGTGAGCTTTTTAAAAATTATGTAATAAAAATCATGCTTTTTGGAGCATTTAATGTGTTATGCTGCGTTTTTTGTTTGTTTTTTTTTGTTCAAAACAATGTTTCTTTGATCAAAAATGACACTTGAAGTTTGCCAGTGGTTTAAACGTTCCAGTGCCATGGAGGATTATTTTACTAGAGAGCTGTTAAATAGTTGAAGAACGCGCGAAACTTGGTATTCTTTTTATATCATTTTAAGCAGCATTGCCGCCCTCTCGTTTTTAGGCATCACTGCCGCTTCAAAGTAATAAACAATTTTAATGCGTGATATGTCAGCAACTACATACGTAAGGGGAATAATTTTAAGTGTATATCTAGGCATATAGTTTAGATTCTAAAATAAGTTATAAATCCAAGTAAAAATGAATATGTGGAGGTATGAGCAGTGGACTAGAAATGTACAGAATTCTTGTCTGAGAGAAAGCCCGATGTGTGTTGCGAGCAAGGAAATCTTTTGTATGGAAACGTTAGGGGAGATTCTCTTTGTAGTATTATTCAGAAAACTGTACGTGACCGTGGCGGAGGGAGATTTGAAGAACAGGGTAGCTCGGTGAATTTCCTTCGCAAATAACGGATTTAGCACGTGATGTATATTGTAAACAAATGAAAAGTTAGAAGTAAGCACAGAACACGAGTCACATGACGATCCCGCGAAAGTAAGTCTAACCAATTAGAGAAGAAGAAGGTATTGACATCAAATATACTCGTACTTAAATTTTAGTAAATAGGGAAGTATGAGGTATCTCAAGCAGGATTTGTTAACTCACACAGGTGTCTGGTGTGTCGATCGATGAAAAGACTTTCGCGCGCGATAAGAACAGTGACAGTGGAAGCATTCATTCGCTAACAATCGCGAGTGAGTGAGAGTGAAAAGTTTGCGGAAGTAAAATCCTGCAAATGGGAAACAATAGTGAAAAACTGAAATATTAATGGTTATTACCAGGTCAAGGATCCGGGACAACTTAAGAGGAAAGTGAAGTATACTCTGCATCGAGTGGGGTGGAGTGAGGTGGCGCTTGTTTAATGTCCTACATTAAGACGGAAGTTACAAAACACATCTTGTACCTCATACCCCAGCAAGTTGCATCAGTTACTTCTCGTAAATATAATTAATTAGATTTAGATTTTTTTCTACTTTTTTTTGATACAATATTACAAATATAACTTAGAAATAAAAAAAATTAAAAATCTAGTGCGTCTACAAACTAGCTTTCCCAAACTTTAACCTTTATTCTGTATTCAGTCTTAGGTTGATCCGCGGCAAAACAAAACCCAGGAGAGCAGTGCTCCGTTTTCATGTATCCTTCCGCCATTTGCACTAGAGATACTTTCACGATAATGTGGCGAGTACACGCGGCACGTAATGCAAAAAGCACTGAGCGCTTATTCCGACAACTTCAACGGTGACTAGCATATTCTGTTAGGGATAAAGGAGATAAGATTGATAGTTCCAACAAAATAAACGTTTCCACATATATCTAATAGTTAATTCTAAAAGAAACGACGAAAAGGGAAGTAACAGGTAAATTTACATTTTTTCACTCTCTGGAAGCGGCACAGCTGATTTTTAAAAAAAATAAATTATGCACTGTTAAAATCGTCACATTCTTGCATCGCGTATTCCACACGCTTTCTTTTTTTCCCGGGTGTAACCACTTTTCCCGTTTCAGAATTTTCCTTTGCGAGCACTGTTTATACTTGTACTCGAAACGCCGGTGAACTCAGAAATTAATTTCGCCATTTCTTTCACGGGAAATGTTGGAAGTTTCTCACATAACTTATAATAAACATTAAAAACTATTTTTTTTTCACCACTAGTCAATGGTTTGCCGGCCTTATGCTTTACGTAAGCCGATGAAGATGCAAAAGCAAATTCACCATCTGCCATGATACTAAACAAAAACTGCTGGTTTCTGCTTGTAAACAATATTCTGCGCATACCCGAATGTCAGGTGACTCATACGAATTACATGTTGAGACTTGTTGCTCTGTTTATTGGTATAAATCAGCATTAACTAAATTCTTAGGTATTTGTATAGAATATTATACCATTTAAGGATAAATTCATTCTAAAATTTAAATATTAGCATGGGACTACTCTCTTGCGCGCACTGCTAACGAGTTGTACCACGGTGCACTGGTCACATGGGTTTGTTTTGGTGCGGATCACTCTAAGAGTGAATACAGTATAGCCTGTATGTATGGGATAAAGCTACTGTGCCATCTCTTCACTTTCCAGGCTGTAACCATTCTGTTGCTCCTTTCTTAGGCTCCTTGACCACTTATCTCTTACATTCCCTAAAAATGTCTCCACCATTTTAATTGCTTCTGCTTTTGGGGCTTGAGAGCATTTTAACTACTATTATTTCTTTGTTTAACTTATCCCGTGTTTTATTCCATATATAATCTCTCCATCTTTTAACCTATTCACATTCTTTTAGCCAATGGAAAATACTACACTATTTGTCACACATAATACATCTCCTCGAACAATTATCTCCTATCCTTTTTAAAAAATATGACTCCTCTGAGCATCCAAGCAAACTCTTCCAAATTAATTGCATATGTTTACATCCTTCTCCCTCCCTCAATTTCTTTTAACTGTTTTATACCTACAAAGTCAACAAACTTTTGTCCTCAATACTAGTCCATATCTCTTGTTTCTCTGTCTTCTACCCTCGTTCTCACTTCTTTCCAAAATACACTGTTATTATGTTTATCTAATAGCCAAATGTTCCTCACGCCAATTTCTTCTAATGCATATTCCATCTCCCCAAACAACTTTCTCTTCCTAAAACATCTTTTTGGAACTGTATGTATTCTTTTATTATATTACTGTCATTTAAATGTAAACATCTGTACCAATACTTCAGAATTCTCTCCAGACCTTTTCTCCCTACCCTTCCCAACCCTGCCAGTGCCACGCCCCTTGGTGAGCTATTGGGTAGACCCAGAACTTCTCTACAACACATTGTATGGACTACATCAATCTCTAGCCACCCCATACAGCATCTTTGACTTACTGCTGCTTCATAAAGTCTTTCCAGGCAATTTATTGACAGTGCGGATGTTTTGTATAAGCAGACTCTAACAGCTTACATGGCTAGTTTCCCTTTTAATTGTGCATATTTAGATTGCGCCTTCCATTGCTTGAGAATCGATCCGCAGGTAATCAAATTGTTTTACTCCGGCTCTCCAATTATAAACTTACCAAGCACGCTTATTTTATTTCTTCGCTATCACCATTGAAATTTTCAATATATCCTTAATGGATACTTCCCACAAATGTCCATGCTCTACTGAACTTAAGCCGAAATACCAACTTACTTTCTGCACACAAAACCCAAGAATCCCTAAAATACAGTTCGCCGAAGCCTAGGAAGACATGGTCTACAATACCAGAGGACAGAAGTTGAATACCGACGATAGCAAGGAATATCGTCCAGACTGGCGCAAAGGAGGGCCATATCACGACGAGACTACGCATACTACAGAGCACGAATCGCGAGAAAAACGCACGTGCCATTTACAACCTTTAGTTATGTAGAATTCTAACTATTTTATGTAGTAAAATAAAAGCAGTTAGCAACTTGAATGGGTTGGGTAAAAAAAAAATCCATAAACAATAAAACGTATGGAAAACATTACCGATAAAATGTAGTAATGTAGCATCTTCTCGAAAACTTGACATTAAATGAGACCTATTATTTCGAATGTTTTACTTCGTGCCACACTGTTACTCCCATAGGAGAGTAATTAGGGATATCATATGCCAAGCAGGGCAACACTCATATATAGTTGCTTACGTATTTCGGGGGGGTGGCACTCTTTCCTCAGTATTTAGGAAGCATACATTTGTTTCCTAGGACAACCACCATGACTCAAATTACAATAGAACCCCTGATGTTTAATCACTACATTATCCTAGTAGATAATATTTATTTATGATACAAGTGTTAAAAGTGGAGTTTTATTTTGTGAGTAGAAATGTTTGCGGAACGAGGCTGAAAGCAAAATAAAATCACTTTTAACATATGTTGTTATCAACTATTTTAAGACAGCCCTGAATATTAAATTATAAAGTATCCTGCTGAAATCTGTGTGGAAATAGCAATACACACTGAGGCAGTATTTTTAACACTTAAATGATTTCAGTCAAATTATATAATATGTAAACTCAATAACAGCCCACCTTGAAGTAATATGTGTATGTAGTAATTTGTAAAATGTATGTAACAGTCATTGCATATGCTTATATTGTTGTAAACATGTTCAATAATGTTATGTGAATGTATTACGTAATTTAATAATGTAGGAGCTGTGAGAATAATAAGTTAAACGTTGCTAATAATGAGGTAACCTTGAGGCAATAATGAATTTGAGAGTCTAACAATACTACTTGTGATTCTTGGAAGCAATAATGTAACTTTAGTGACAATTTATAAAATAACCAATCAACAGCCAGAAAAAAACTTTAGTTAAATGAAGGTATTCTATTGGAGTAGGATTAGCCAATCAGAGACTTGAAATACATAAATTTACAAAGTTTAGGCGCCTGAAATCAGTTCAGTTGCCTGCAGACAGTGACTA
Source organism: Deroplatys truncata (assembly GCA_030765065.1). Classification (NCBI taxonomy): domain Eukaryota; kingdom Metazoa; phylum Arthropoda; class Insecta; order Mantodea; family Mantidae; genus Deroplatys; species Deroplatys truncata. Next base: position 73,572,775 of record CM060975.1, on the reverse strand, counting down.
TAACTGGATGCGTGATGCGTCCTCGACAAATATAATACGTATTCGTGTGAGACGAAAATAGTTTACGCGTTAAAATGTGCAAGTATTTAATAATAAGAAGAATCGCACAGCTCTCTATCAGCGAAGTGTTATATAAGTCGTGTCAAGCAGTAATAAAAGGAGTGAAGGAAAACTTAAAATCTTTGTAAGCCTACATTCTTGTCGCATCACGCCCTGCCAAGGTATCCATGTCTCTAAAATAATACTGACGCAGCCGAGGCAAACATAAATATAATATTTAAAGAAACATTCAAATTGTAAAGTTAATACTTTTTTTAAACTTTGGGCAAAGGCCACCTGAAAGTACATTTGGGGCGAAGGCTACCGGAAACTGTTTACCATACGTGCGGTTGCAAACAAACTTCAAGTTCGGCTCCCCAACAGTTGAAATACGATACAATTCCTTCTAAAATTAACCTTTCTCAAATTGACGCCCAAAGCGTGGTGCTAATAAATAACAACTAAACAATTCATCTTCCTCAACAGTCGGACACACGCAATAATGAGCCCTACGCTGTTGTTGTTTGTCTTCGTAGTGGTTTCACCTTCATAACACCAGTGCTGGCAACACGAGGACTTACACAGTTATATAACATTCTGTAATATATAGAAGCCTATGGCGAAAAACAAATGAACCAAATAAATGTAATAATAATTTTATTAATGTGCTTATATTTTATTTAGTACCATTATTATTATTATTCCTTTGATGCAATTGTGATGTTGATTGTGTAATTGTTACAATTTTTAATATTTATTTGGCATCGGTATTGGTAATATTATTGATTACATTGTTTGGATTGGAAAAACCTAAAGGTACGGACGAACGGAGGGCCCCTGAAATCGGGGCAGAGCGCCGCAAGTAGGCCACAACGATCCTTTTTGCTTCCACAGTGACCCCTGGGATGGAGGGATGAGGGGAGGAGACCCTAAGGACGACCAGATCCGGATGACGACGGGTGCAAGTATGGACGGGGTCCATAACCTTTCCAGATCGAACGTATCCGATGCCGCTCGAGCCCACTCACAAGCCCCGAACCCCCGGGGTCCCCCGAAGGGGCGCCAGCTCGAGAGTACCCGGAGGCGGGTCGTAACTGAGCAGTCCCGCAACGACGCCAGGGAAGAAGCCTCTACAAATCGCACAGCTACCGTCCAGCCGCAACTCGCCGAACACCGTCGCCTGGTCCTACAACCCTGAAAGAAATGACAAGGGTGGTGGTGGATACAGAAAATGAGGGTCAGGAAGCTCGTGGTAGAGGATGAACCACCCCAGTATTCGCCTGCCGACCCGAGGAAACCACGCAAAACCTATGGGTCAGAGTGAGCGGTCCCCAGGGACCGAATCCAGACCTTCCGAATGCGAGTTGCACACGTTACCGCGGCGCCATCACGTTCAGTAATTGGATTGGAAACAGTTGAATTTATTGGAAGAATCCATTTCCGAGTCATTCAAATTATCCGCCATTCATAAATCGATACAAGGCCTCCGCTTAATATACGTACGATTTCCACCCCCAAGTAACAGGATGGTAACAATGGAGTGTTATAAAAAAATTGTTCCACCGAGTGTTGTAAACTTCAATTTCTAGTATGACACTCGTGTTAAAAGCTCTACTTTTAGTGTCAGCTGTCTAAAAAATGCTTTTCCCTAAACATTTTGAAAGTTTGTTCTCAAATTTTAATACAAAGTGATGACTTTTTGGTAATTTCTTTCTTTATTTATCACATATATTATCTGAAAATGGTTTAACTTCGCACTTTGTGCTACCTTCATGCTCACTCAAGTCCAAATAAGCAATTAAATAAAAAAAATAATGCGTGTTTATCTTTCGCGATTCTCTGGACTTGCAAGAAATGCGTCTCGCATCGTCTAAAATATGAAAAATGGTTAAATTTGCAAGAGCTAGTAGTTATCTCATTAGTGCACGTAATGTTTTGTACCAAAGTAATAAACCATAAGAATAATTTGATCTAATTCCCAAATTATTTTATAATCAGTCTTCTTTAGGTTGCAAAATGCACTAATTAGCTTGTTCTAGAAGCTTCATAAAGCATCTTCACTGAAAACTTCATGTAAACCAGAGAGGGACGTTTTGTCACCGCGTGGTGAAAGTTGTCTTCTGTCTGCTCTGTGTCACTCGGCTGACAAGCAAGATAGACCTACAGTCTGGAAACATTGTCATTTAAGTAGTCTATAATCCTTTGCATAGCATGGTCTCTGAGAAGTTGATTTTTTAAGGTTTTTTCTCCCATCTGGATTATGAATTCGGACTAGATATATGACATAGCCAGCGGCATTTTTTGGGGGGTGGGGGGGGCATCAATGGAAACTCCTATATCTTGCACAGTGTTCCTTGAGCAGTCAACGCGGTATGCAATCATTACACACACACACACACACACACACACACATATATATATATATATATATATATATATATATATATATATATATAATTTGATAATAACGAATAGCAGATGCATCAGGGAGTTGATGTGTTTCTACGAAAACTGCAGAAGTTGCTCAGCTTTCTTTGGCAATGGGCTCCATTTAACCACTCGTTTATTCCTACATTTTGTCCTTTTGCCCCTCCCAGTTAAATGCCCACTAAAAAGTGCTGCGGTAGTGTTGCTGCCTGCGATGCAAGGGTCTTGGTTTCGATTCTCTGTAATGGCATGGTGGAACGTCTGGTATAGAAGGCTACTTGACTGAGAGGTTATGATATAAATATCCGGGGAAATTCGGCATGGTGACCGCATGTCACCCAAAATACTGTCTCTATCCATGAGCCGTATGGAGAAGGCAGAGAGTTCAGTGGTCGTGCGACAGGCTTTGTCGGACCTCTTGCACTACCACTTTACAGCGTGCTCCCCTCTTTTGATAGCATTTAAAGCTGTCAACGTTTGTTACAGGTTAATTAATCGATACTTAGTCTGAGACACTGCAATCGGAAGGAAAGCATACAAGACGCACTTATTTAGTGAAGCAAGCTTTAGATACTTGAAGTGCACCATAAGTGGTTACAAGAGGTGTTATTAGGAAGTGAAACAGCGAAAATAAATGGCAAAGGACGATGCGACGAAGTGAGGAAATATAAATAAAAAGTTTAAAAAGTACATATGGAGAAGAAAGAAATTAGATTTGACAAAATAAGTAACGATACTGTTTTAGAAACAGTGTGCGAAGGAACAATGATGAAACTGAAGGAGAGGAGAAAAAGAAATTGTCGGGGACACCAAGTGAGAATGAAACGCTGTGCTAGAAAGATACACTGGAAAGAAATATGAATGGAGCAAAGGTTCAGGGCAGAAGATGCCTGCTGTTGGACACTATTAGGACAAATGGCCAATAAGCGTACACGAAGAGGAAAGGGGAAAAGAGGGAAGAATGAAGGAGGATAATTCGATAGATGGGCACTTGCTTTTGGGCAGAAAGCTGTGATCACAGATTGAATCATTGTGAATATCTTATACCAGTAGATGTTCCCTCAATGAAGGAGAGAAGAGATGTAGTTTACCTCCTAAGCGTAAAGGAATGTACTTGCCTGCTGTTTTCTTAACTTTTGGCAGACGCATCCCTAGATTCCTTCAACAGATAGTACCTCGCAGAACAACATCTAAAAATACACTCATATATTTCAAAGTATGCAAACTTGTTACATTTCGCTATAGACAGTTGTCAATATGAAAACCAACGATAAAGCCATACAATTATAATTGCAATTGTGAACCAGTTTATTTTAAATTTATATAAAATATGTACTGCGGCGGCGCCGTGGCCGAGTGGGTCATCCTCCGTGGTGTAGTGGTTACCATGCTAGCCTCTAATTTCCGAGGTCGCGGACTCAAACCCGGCGAGGGCAATGGATTTTTTTCGGGTGTAAAAAAATCCTTAGCATGGCTTCCTTCGGAATGGAAGTAAAACTGGTAGTACCGTGGTCCCGTGTCGTAGATTTACGGCACGTAAAAGAACCTCAAACCTGATAAAGAGGCCTCTGAGCAAAATTACCGGTCTATCACGCCCAATATAAACTGGGATGCTAAGGACCATAATAGTTAAAGAGCGTCCATAAATAAAACTCAATTTAATTTTTAAGTGACCGAGTGGTTAGACCATTCGCCTCTTATCATTCTCAGGGACCTGCATGTGGGATTTGTGGGAACAAAGCGTCGTCTGGGCGAGTTTTCTCCGGTTTCTCCGCCATATTTCATTCCACCGATGCTCCATCATCACATTCCCCCTCATTCATCTCTCACCTGCATCTATCATACACTTCCGCGCTCTCATCCCCGGCGTGTGGCTGATCACCTACACACTCTCTGATCAGTAGGCCCTGTGCACCCTGTCAGGCGTCTTCCCGCGACGGTTGTCATACGTCCTGGGAAATATGAGTCCTCGGTTCGGGTGGGCGTTAAGGAAGGAAGGCTCTGGCCCAGTTGGGCTGTTTCGGCCTTGTAGTTAATATATACTGGGTTTACGTTTCCCTTAGTCTGAAGAGCTTCATAGTCCGAACTACTGCTTTTGTATCGCATCTGAATTTTTATTACGTATGTCAGCTATTTCTTGTGATGTTCTGGATCTGTATTTGTTGTTTCCCAGCCTTATGTTTTAATGGATATGCATATCAAGATGTCTATATAACCCGTGTAACAGAAATAAATTAAGCCCCACAAACAGCATGACTATTGAGATGAAACTGAACTCAATTGTAGTAACAACAGCTGACTATGCCTTTAGGTTTATAGACATTCAGCTCAAGTTCAATCCATGGTATAAATCCTATTGATTATACCGAAAGAAAAACCACTAAGAATTTTTATATTGCTGTCTCTGAGTTAAAGTACAAACAAATATCCTTTTTAACTCTCTCCCTCCCTCTCTTTCTCTCCCTCTCTGTTAGAAAGTTGAATTAGATTTGAAAAATTTCATGCCACGTCGAGATTCGAACCCGGATCTTCGACTCGTGTTAATACCCTTACCACTAGAACGAGATAACCAAAGCGCACTAAACCTTCTCATCTGATTCTAGTACGCTGGTAAACATCCAAGGCTATCTCAAATATTATAAACATGATACCTCAAAGATAACTTGCAATGTTACAAGTAAGTAGGTACTTTTAATTTACGAGCTTTGTAGTTAACTTCTATTAGCGTTAATTTATATTTGATAACTGCTCTTTCGCATGGAAGTCCGTGTTTCTCCTTGTCGATGCTCTCACACCTTGAGCTACTATGGCGAAATGCCCGTAGATATGTGCATTAAACCGTCTCATCTGATTCTCCCTTTATCGTTAACTGAGTTGCAGAGTTTTATTTTGTGAAAACCTTAGTTATGCAGCCCAACTTTTTAGTTTGAACAAGACGGCACTAGGTACTAACTGTGGAACTTTGTCTATATCTCACCGAAAACCAAATTTTATGGACATTTAGAGTATTGATCCTGGTCCACACTCCCCTTGTGTGTATCAAAAATAGTTCGTGAAACAAATATATATACATAATGAGCTGCTAATGAATCTTTGCCATTTAATCTTAAAGGTGAAATCGCTACATCTTTGGGGTTTATCAATGCACTAGTTCGCCTACGGCAGAGAGGTGGTCTCAGAGTTGCTTACTGTACAATCTGCTTGTTACTGATGGTGACGAGACAGAGCTTCCCACTCGGCTGTTCTCTTTAGTTTTATTGCTAATACTACGAGGGCTGATCAACAAAGACTGAGACTGATTTTTTCCTGTAGCTTCCGTGATAGTTTCAAATCTGTAACATAAATATTTGAAAAGAGCGGGTTTTTATGTATAATGTTAGTAGGCGGCAGCACACTCGTATTGGTAGGTTGGTAGTAATGCTCTATTTTGTAGACCCTACGTGCATTTCGCATACCAGACAATGGAGGTGATGCATTTATTAAATCGATTATCACCGGTGATGAGTCATGGCTGCATCATTATGATCCTGAAGGAAAACAAGCCAGCACAGTGTGGAAATCGCCAGGTTCTCCAACACCAAAAAAGGCAAAAGTTGTTCCGTCTGCAGGGAAAGTGATGGTGATCACATTTTTTGACTGTAATGGAATGATTTACCAGCATGCAGTTCCCCCTCACACTACTGTTACAGCAGTATACTACACGTCAGTATTGGCTACACTGAGGAAGCACATTGCAAAGAAACGACCAGAGCTTTCTCGGACTGGGTGGCGACTTCATCATGACAATGCACGGCCTCACGTCGTAAATCAAGTCATGCAGTTTCTGGCTCGATTCAACATTACCTGTGTACCACATCCACCTTATAATCCCGATCTTGCCCCCTGTGACTTTTTTTATTCCCATCACTAAAGGCAAAGCTTAGGGGTATTCGATTTGAGAACTCTGAAGCAGTGCTCAAGAAAAGTGAGGCGATTTTCAAAAACTGACAAAGAATGGTCTGCAGCACGTGTTCAAGGATTGGCAAGGACGCTATAAAAAGTGCATTGAAGTAGAAGGGGACTACTTTGAAAAAGATCATGTAAACATTGAATTGGAGTAATAAACATCTGTGAAAAAAAATCAGTCTCAGTCTTTGTTGATCAGCCCTCGTATCACAAGAACTATAAAAAATACAAGAAACTGATATAAAAATACCTCTCCAAGATGCAGTCACACAATTTAAGAAGAAAATACACAAAGAATGGCTGACCAACTGCATGGATAACTCTACAAGTAAACTTCATGATGTACGTGGAACTTTAACTCAAGAATATCCAATAAGACAGCTACAGTGGCGAAACCAAATTGTAATATCCCGACTACGAATTGAGCATACTAAACTGACACACTCTTATTTGTTAAATAGAAGCTCTCCGCCAATATGTGAAACATTAACAGTAGTACATATTATACTAACATGTCCAAAATTTAAAAATCAACGTAGTCAGGTTGGTATGTCCAGAAATATTTCTGCAGCATTCAGTGATGCAACTTACATCCAGAAAGTAATTAATGTTTTTCTTAAATTAATTAATACACTTCAATGCATTTAACCAAATTGTAACCTGTATATTTATACATAATGTGTAAGTATTATACTGTAATCCAATAATGTAAGCAACTGTATATGGAAGTACCTAGGAAGGTTAAAACGACCCTAAATAATACTTAAAACAAGAACTATAATGGAAACTATAGTAACTGGGCATTCACCTGTGTGGCTATGGAAACCAGAGAAACCCTAGTCATAATTATGATCTCAATTCTTTCCAAATGCATGCCTAGTTTAAAACATGAAATTTTCTTCACCGGCTATGTTTTAATATTACTATAATCTTTAACATCTATCCCTCAAACGGCGCTTATCTCTTCACAACTAAACATGTACATCACCTTACGGCAGTAACCCCTCCAAAGTCGCGGGTTCAAACCCGGCGGAGGGCGATGGATTTTTTTCGGGCGTAAAAGTCCGTAGCATAGCTTCCTTCGGAAGGGAAGTAAAGCTGGTGGTCCCGTGTCGTAGATTTACGGCACGTAAAAGAACCTCAAGCCTGATAAAGAGGCCTCTGAGCAAAATTACCGATCTTTCACGCCCAATATAGAATAGGACGCTAAGGACCATAGTAGTTAAAGAGCGTCCATAAATAAAACTCAATTTAATTTAATTTAACAGCAGTAACCCTGCTACCACGTTCCGTTCTTCCTTCTAAGTAAACAGGCGGGCTATTTAAGTACGAAAAGAATACGTTGTATCCATAGAACGGTAATGCGTGGAGTTAAAACGTAAATATCAGCTGCAAACGAAAGCAGAAATTGGCTGAGGAAGAAATTTAAGTGAAGGAATCTTATGTGCAAGCTACCCGTGCTTTACATAATAGCCGATATATAAGTGCAAGTGTGATAGTTACAATTAAGAGAAGTGTTGACCGAATGAGGATTCTATTGTAAATATCCTAACATGGCTGCAAAATATAAATGAGAATTATATAGCACGAACATTTTTGTTTTTAAGTTTTATGGGAAAAAAAAGAAAGAAAAAGAGAATAGTTTTCATACAGCAGCTTGTGTCTACAACAATGGTGGTATAACTAAAAGCAGGAAAAGGCTTGTTGTGCGTAAGTGACAGAGTTGCTGTAATAAAGACCGCCTTGGCTACCTAATATAGCGGTCAGACCTTGGTTATTCCAGGAGGCCTTGAGGAGATATTCGTCACCACGGTATTGCCACATCACATTATCTAGCTTTCTGCACAACTTGTCCTGGACGCTTAAGCAGAAATTAAGTCTTACAGCTACAATAATGCGAATAGCAAAAGTCTTTACAAAACACATATATAGCTTTGCATTTCATTAAATGTGTCAGATAATTAAAAAAAATGAAAGTATGTTACTCTCCTGCCGTGTAGAAATGTTTCTCTCCGTGCAGTCTTATGTCAGCTTGTTTAAACTCTTATACAGAGACAATATTCACATAAAAGCAATTTGAGGATTTTTTAAAATAAATAAAATTCTACCCATTATAAATTCGCAGCATGTCATATATTACAGCATTCATTAAAAAGCGATTCTTCTATCCACGTTACGCTATTCGCGATTAATTTCTGTCTAGAAATGTTTTCAACTTAATCAATAAGTATTTAATTATATTACACAATATGCGGAAACAAAAGCATGGAGGAATAAATTCAGAAGTCATAGTAAAGGCTATTTGCCCCCCCCCCAAAAGAATAGAAAACTTTCAAGAATATTCCTTGACACCCTTACATTTTAAACATACAACATGAAATATTTTTAAAAAGGCAACGATACGAAAAGAAAAAGGCTGACAAAAATTATATCTTTAACGAGCTTTACAATTTTTCTGAAGTAAGTTTTATGTCTCTAATGGCTTTCTATTTACACAAAATTGCACACATTTTTAGAGAACGAACCGGATTTCACAGGCCATTCACAGAAAATTCAAAATAAACGTTTTATCAATCATACAAATATCTTAAACATATGGAATTTTAATCCCTGTTATAGAATCGTTTTTGAGATTGCCGAAAATAACGAAAACTTTTCCATGTAAACTGGAGTTGGGTAATGGGCTTTTCTTGAAAATCTTCGTTGGCATTCTCAAACAATGCGCAACTCATGTCAAATTTTGTGTTTTCCAATTTTTCGTTTTTTTTAATAATTTGTGCTATTCACAGACAGACCTTTTTTCCATAAATGCTTTTCATTGAATTCCGTGTATCTCAAAACGTGTAATTCCGAAGAAATCTCGATATTATATTTTATGATGCTTCTTCTATGTACACTCTCTTCCATTTATGCAGTGCCGCAACTTCGGGAGGCATTGTATCAACCCTCTCAGCGGGCACGTATATACACAGTAGGGAGGGGTGTGTCTGGAACGTTCAGCCTTTATTGTTCGACCAGTGGTGTGTGTTAACTATAGCTCACGCGATTTATGCGTGCATCGGGAAGAGCTGTGAGTATGTGGGAAACCTATTTGCCACTTGAAGACATTGCTAGGGCGATGCCATACAGCATTCGCATGGACGGATTATTAAAATATTGTCCAGCAAATGTGTCCTCTTTGAGAATAAAACGTATTTACTTCAGTTTTACATTATATTTACATGATATTAAAATACTTTTTCATGGAGAAATTGTACAAAACAGTGTTTTATTTAGTTGTACATTTAGATAGGACAGAAGATGTCTAGGCTGTCCTCTTTGAGAGTAAAAGGTATAATGTACTTCAGCTTTACATTATGTTGCCATTAAAATATTTTTCGTGGAGATATTGTGCAAAACAATATTTTATTTGGTTTTATATTTAAGCTTTTAAGGTTTTACTTTGTTATATATTTAAGGTTATTATAATTGATGACGAGTAAAGCTATTTGTTCAAAGTTACATATTCATATGTAAATAATCTAGAACTGTGTACGTAAAACAGGACGCCACTGCATGCGCGAAAAGGCAAACACTCCTTGCTAATTCTCCACTTGTGAAAGCCAGTTCCGCTTGAAGCTGCTGTGACGGCATATATGGAAGCGAGTGTACAGCAGATCTAGGCGGTAGAGAGGGTAAAACTAATACGTTCTTTTAGAAAAGCTGCTGTTTCTTGAGGGATGTGAAAACGTTTGCATTATAGCTTGGAATATTTGGAAATAACTGTAACAAAGTATCCATGTTTCCCGTATTAAAAGTATGGGGGTCATGCGACAATTAAATTTTCTACCATCTTTTGGCATGCCAGCAATTAGTACTCTACTTGACGTAATTTCAAATTCATTAGGCGAATATTATGTTTTATCACTTTACTTTCAATAATTTGTTTGCAGTTTATCTGATTAACAATATTAACAATAATTACTAGGGTTATCTATCCTTTCAGGTCTACTGCGTATTTTCCACATTGATGAAAGGTGCAAGAAACTGCCAACAAAGTCGTTTACCTGGATAGAGCTAATGACTCCCTTTCTATCTATTGTTGGGAATCTTCAACTTCGTAAGGGTTTTTTTGACTTCCGAAACAATCCAAAATCGCAAAGTGGCTTATTGGGAGAATATGGTGGACGTTTTAGTGTCTTCTAACCCCGTTTCTGCTGTGACAATAACAAAAGCAACTTCATGCTGCACAATCCGTTGCCTTCGCAGGAGTTCGGCCTCTTTCATCGAAAAGCACATTGTGCTTACGATTGCCTGAGTTGAGCTACCCCATGCCCCTGTTAAATTCAAATGACATTGCATTGTATTTCTACCTTGAGCAACTTCACTTTTTACAAAGGAAAGCTGCTATGAACAGTTCATAATTACAACTTTCTGTGTTTCGCTGCTGTTACTTCCAAAAGACAGCCTAGCATTAGAAGCTTTACATATGGTTTGGTCACGGATTAGTACTAGATCTCATTGTAAATTCCACCGCCGCGCCGGCCTCGCGCCCACTACAGAAGTGATCATCCATTTGGTCAGCATTGTGCTTCCCCCAGTGTTGTCTGTTTTGCTACCTTTCATATTCCTCGGGACGCTGAGTAGGCACTGGTACTACCCATGGGTCGAAAATTCTTCCCTGTGGTTGGACTGGTTTAGCGTGGTTCTTCACGTTGGAGGAACCGAGCACCACGCTACAACCACGCTAAGTCACTGCACATAGCAAGATACGAATTAAATGACATCAGTAATAATTTGTGTTTGGATTCAAGTACTTTCCACACTTCATTAAAAGAGGCGGAGGATGCAGAGTTAATAATAAAGCTCAAATTTCCAGGTTGAAATATAACTTACACCTTTTTGGACGCACTGTGCATTTTTTCCAAGGATCTATGAATTCCTAAAAGCCCTTATGAATAACGAATATTACTTCACCCAGAAATCCCAGATACCCCCAGGGTCTTCCTCGAAATAACAGCCTTGACGCGGTAGCCACGCGCCACTTGGAATTAGTTAAAGTCTTCTGGGAAATCGTAGTGCGTCACGGCAACAGTAAAAAAACAGGCTTCTTGAATCACATACTTGTACTTTCATGTTCAGTAAACCTAACATATAATTATCAGTTGTAAACATGTCACACTTCACTCTTTGCTAAGTGAAAGATAGATTAGTGAAAGTTGATTAGGAATTTATAGCATACGACGATGTGCACTTGTCGGCGTCATCACAAGTATCTGCGCAGAATTCAGTTCCGAGAATTCTCATTCTTTAACGCAGTGATTCGTGGGCCACATTGGTATACGAAGACATTCAGATTAATAAAACGAAGCAAAAGTGCTAAAAGCAAATTTCAAACTAATGAGATACAGCTGTTGCTTAAAAGTGAGAAACCTATATTTCCAAAATTTTTGCAAAGAGTACATCTTCGGTAGAATGGTGCAGCCGGTCCCCCTCACCGCTGTAGGCTTACACATCCCCTGAAAGGCCCGGGACCCGGAGAACGCCCCCATTTCGGGGCCGAAGGCAGGGGGTCTCTTCCCGCATCGTTTTCGCTTGTACTGCTTTCGGTCCGCCTGCTGCATGACGTCATCGAGAGTGAAGTTTTAGCTAGCCAGTATTCTGCACCGTACTTTTCGGCATGAAAGTTCGTATAATATTCTCGTTATACGATCTGTTTCGACCCTATACTACTTGAAACAAAATCGCATCTATAACTAGACTTAGTCTTGGAAATAATAAACACAAACCTGTCTTTTTACAGCTAAATACCCAACTGGCGCCAATTTCATTTCTCCTTGAAATATTCACTAAAACGCTGTCGATATATGAAATTTGGTCTTGAGGGATGACTTTCAGCATACATGTTATTCAAAGAAAGAGAGATATGTAGATATAAAGCAGATATTTGTTATATTAAAGTAGTTCAGAAGCTTCAAGTTGCAAGCTTTAAAACCATTTTCTTAGTTTATGCTATTGCTTGACTTTAATTATATTATGTTAAAGAAAACCGATAACACATTATTCGGCCAATTTTAGCAACGAAAATAAAATACGTTATACGCTATATAAAAGTCAACGTTATACGTTGATTCGAAATTAAATTGTATTGTTTGTTTATGGATTGTGAAAAACGCAGCTTAATGAGAGAAACTGTATGTTGATCATGCTATTATGTAATATGACTTAAACATAGCAGTTTTAAAAGTCATGATAGCTGAAAACTTGATATATGTGCATGTTTTCCGAGACTTTTTTTTCGCGTCTAGGTAAAAGCATGAATAATCGACATGCATATTTAAAATAATTTTTTAAAAAAGAATTTTATTAATATAACTATTTTGGCAGAAGAGAGTAACTCCACAAAATGAATTAAATTCACATAACATTCGACTACTTGAAGTAGATAATGGACACATGCTGAAAAACAGTTATCTGCACAGCAAGTCTTGCAAATATCCTCCAATTTTCAAATAAACCGAATTTACAGAGTAGTGTACATTCGAATGATGTGTTCAGAATTTGCATATTTTGGCTTCATTATTTAGGCTGAGAATGTGCTTATATAAACCTAGTTTCTTAATTATTTCTAGTATAAAGTTGTTTTAATTTTTTAATTAATGAATAATTAATTGTACATAGTTCCCATTTGATCCTTCCTACTTGAAAGAGTAAGAACAAGGATGCGTCTAGCCTTAATATTTTGGGGATATTAATTTTAGAACAACCTTTCCTGTATGCTTTAGTATACGCTCGCAACCAATACCCTTAAAACCACACAAATGTAATGCTTTCACCCACGGGAAAGTGGGTGTTGTTAAAAGGAGGTGTATTAGTGTATTGCACTGGCGATCATTGAAACATATTACACTGGTCTTTTTAAAAGGAGGTAGATCTAAGGAACTTGCCAATTGTAATTAGGTGCCTATATTATTTAGTATTTATGCAAGGAAAGTGCAATAACTTACTTGTATCTTAGTTTTCGTTATTTTGTATAAAACATGGACACAATTTCACGCCAAACTGGCAGGAGAGGCTTTACGAAACAAATCAATATTATGTGAGCAAATACAGAGGAGATGAACGTAAATACATGAGAGAAAATGTCAGAGCGGTGTTTTATAAGCAGGGCGCGGATTTTGATGACTAATTTCTTTTTTAAAATGACTTCATTTGTTTCAAAATGACTTTGTAATTACAAAAAGTTATCTAAAATGAGATTTATTTGATTTACTAAAATTAGTGTACAGAAAGTTATAAATTAATTTATATATTGATATAACTCCTATACAAGAAGAAAAAATAAGTAAAAGAGCAGTGAAAATGTTCTTGTTCAAAGAATCTGAAAAGAAAAGAAAATTTTCTTACTTTCCTTTTCAGATTCTTCAAACAAGTAAGAACATTATTTTCTTTGCTTTTCAGATTCTCCAAACAAGAAAATAGAACAAATATATTTTCAATTAATTTTCTAACTTATTGTGTTTTTAAACAGGTCTTACAAAAGTGTAGCATTAACTTTTTTGAGAACTCAGAATATGCAATGTTTATTGCAAATGAAGAGGATTTCACAGTCCATGTCATACATAAATAAGAGCAATACGCACTTATTAAGCAAAAAAGGGAAAACTGACCTCCTCATCCCTAATTTTGAACAGAATTCATAACAGTAGTTATACCTGTTTCCCTGACAATAACCATCTCTCCACCCACAAGCAACTCTTTCCAGACCAACCAATAATTTTTATATACTCTATACTTATGCAAGGAAGTTACCAAATAAAGCGGCAAAGGACAAAGAAATTACAAATTAATGATGTAATATCGAAAAAAACATTATCCAAAATAGAAAACTTGAAACTACCAAAATGACCTAATATATATATATATATATATATATATATATATATATATATAAATATTTCTTAATATGGGACCCGTGATAAGGATTTATGTACCCTTAAGTAATACCTTTATTGCAAGAATTAAAAGATGGCATGTCATCTGAATCCGGATCATGCTTATATGATACGTGGTCTTCAAATAGCTTCTGCTCACAATAATATACTGTTTAATACGCATTCCTGAGGAATATAAAGAACTTACTTTTTGGCAGGTAGACCGACTCATAACATGAAAACAGATGTAATGTGGGCCAAAGGTATTGTTCGCTGAAAATGGCAAGCTTTTCCAGGTATATAATCCTTTACAGAACCACAGTGAACGGAAAAAGGTTGTTAAACTTTGGCTGTAAGAGCAAACAGCATTTCCGTTGAAATAATTATGCCGCTCAACTGCGTAAAAGGCAACAGATATTAATCTGAGCTTCTCTTCGCTTTAAAAGTCACGTACAATTATCCTACTTTATCTCGCTATGTTGGCGGAAACTTCACAACTTAACAACAGATGTACGAAAGTACATTGTTCCTTATCACTCAGTCATATACCCCCCCACTTCAACAAATAAGTTGCACACACACATTTAAACTAGAATCTTGAGTATAGATTCAGTTTTCTCTGCTTTGGTGAAGTGTTTAAGTCGGTGTGCAATGAGTAAGAACGCTAAGAGTAGAATGTATTGTGCTGTAGCACAATACCGTAATTACGGTTTTAAAACGGTTGGTGTGAATTATCACACATTTCCAAAAAAAATGAGCAATTAAAGCGCGTGTGGGTGTCTCGCTGTAAGCGTACTGACAAATTTAACGCTGATAATTCACGTGTATGTTCAGTGCACTTTCTTCCTAGTAACTATAAACGGGATTTAAAGAGTGAACTTTTAGGTTTGCCGGTTAAGAAAATTCTGCTTCCAGATGCAGTTCCGTAGCAGTTCATTCCCGATTGGCATGGATATGCACTTAGTGAAGGTCCAAGTACAAGTGGAATGTTGCAGGTATGTCTTTTTCATTTTTACATCCTGTAACAGAATAATGCATTCTGGAATTATTGTTTTCATTTCTTACGGTAAAAAAATACACCAGCATATCCATTTAGCGATTCCTTTAGAGTAGTTGTAAATTTTCCTTTAGTACTAAAGTAATGTATGTTTGAATCTCTTGTAGCGCCTACAGTTTACGTTGAAGTCCTGGATGTGTTCCAGTAGTTTTGTTTATACGTAAATATATTACTAATGTAATGCAGTTTCCATTCGCTTTGCTTTATGGTTAGACCACAATGTTTGTAGAATGCTCTGAAATAGTATACCTTTTAAAAAAAACTGGAAGAAGTGCTAATATTAAACAGTTGGGAGTTAATCGGGAGGAATTTAGTGTGTTCACTGCGCTGTGTTTGTATTCCGCGCGCTCGTCTTCACTCTCACTTACGTCACAGGCGGGCAGCCAATGGCAGCTCCCACCCCGGAGTGGCTCACCTTAGTTATCTAGCCACATTGGGACGAAGGTTTCCACAGAGCATACTTTTCCCCTGACATTCAAACGCCGAGAGTCGACACGTACATCCAACCCTGAAAGAGACCAGGCGGATGACAGGTGAAGTGAAATGAAGGGACAGGAAATTCGGGAGACTTGATTATCCTTCCCAGCATTCGCCTGGCGACCCGAGGAAATCCCCGAAAAAATACCCATGGGTCAGGAAGGTCAGCTACAGACATTACTGCCTGAACCATTTCGCTCGGTGCCAATTTTTTTAAATAAACATGTTCCTACTCTCAGACATTAATATAAGAATAGGCATTAGAAGCTATATATCTTGAGTGTTATTAGATGATCGTTAAGTCGTTTTTGTTCTTGTACAATTTAATGTAATTATACAACGCTAAAGATATACTTACTACAATGAAGTCTCATTTAAATATTCGATTTATATTAAATAATTTCGCCGCATTGACCATTTACGAAATATTTGCTGTTGTATTTTCTCAGACTGTAGTAATCTGCTTTGAAATGTTAAGTTTCCATTTTCTTCTCCTGCGTTGTAGTTTCTTTGTAAACAGTTCACTGCTCTTCCAACCTCCAGCTTACAACAAACGCAGATATTTGCTATTAGCGTGAAGAGAATAGTAAAACCAGCTTTCCATTTGATTAATCTGTAGAACTCCTATGAGACGACAACAGCTACGGGAAGCCGTGCAACTGCAACGTATCGGAGTTCTTTTTTAATCAAATACACACAAGTTTAATTTGTTTTAATATATAATGTAACCGTGTAACAACTTTCTCGAGTTTATTGTTGCAATTAATTGCAGCCTGCTGTTTAACCATTTATATCGACTATGGTTTATTTGTATACAAAGTAAATATTTACCAGAAGCGAATTTAAATTATGCTCCCTCTAATGACATCTGTTCAATGGGGTGGGCCAGTTAGCACTTTCTGATATTCCACATTGCAAACTTTGGCACGTTTCACGATTTTAATTGCTTTGTATATAGTTGACCGCGCATAATAGTAATAATAGTAACAAATATTAGTTAAATTCAATGCCATAGCCAGTTCTTGGAGTGAATCACATCAGGAACAATATTCAATGCTCATTCAGGGATCTCGTCAGGATAACTCAGCGACAGAGCATCAGCATAGAAAACCAAAGATTCGTGTTTCAAGTCTTGATCTTGGCAATCAATTTTAGTTTCTCTGTCACTAACTTATACCTAGTACGTAAGAGAAAGTATTCCATTCCGTCCAAAAATTCGATGTTTCGCCGGAAAGACACATTTTGGATCCCCTGAGCCCCCCCCCAAAGCAGTTCTAGAAAAACATTCGTGAGAGAGAGAGAGAGAGAGAGAGAGAGAGAGAGAGAGAGAGAAGCATAACTCAATCAATTAAATATCAAATGTATGTTCAACATCTTCCACGAAGATTTTTCAAGAAAATTTTCCCAGCCCATACGACCCTTTACATGGAAAAGGATTTTTTATTTTTTCAAAAAGTGGCTATTAGTAATCTGATTGTATTGTATCATGTTTAATAATTTATATGACAAATAAACGGCATATCTTGAATTTTATATAATTTTATACAAGGAAATCTTGGAAAAAAACTTTCCACACAAAAACACTGCCCCGTAGCTCAGTCGGTAGAGCACCTTGCCTGCTGTGCGAGGGGTCCCGGGTTTGATTCCCGGCTACGGAGTGGGAATTTTTCTCTAGCCAAGATTATTCCTTATCCTCCCCAGAGTCTGGAAGTATGAAGAGAGTGTGAATGTGCGTATGATCTAATGATTAAAAACCAAAAGTGCAAGAAACCCAAAACGAGTTAACGCCATTGCCAATAGGCCATAAGTTCCAAAGGAAAGGCCGCCGATAAGACCAGTGCAGTTAAAGGTGGGGTATAAATGGAACTTAAAGAAAACTGTAGAACCGATTAAAATTCACTATATGTGTAAAATAAATTGTTTCAAAGCGTTATCCCTGTTTAAAGTATTCCATGTTGCAAGTTTAGACCTTTATAGGGTCACCTAACGGACATAATTAAAACTTTGTCATTCTTCCCCTTTCTTTTCTTTCCATCGGAGGACTTTACATCTAATAAACGTTTGAATGCCGTTTTCTCACGTTGAAAGCTTCTTGCTTAATACATATGTAAGAATGCATAGGTAAAAGTATAACGAGAATAGAAGAACCACTCTTTATATGAATAATATATCATAAATATATGTGAACTTCTCATGGTAGAGA
The DNA here is from genome assembly GCA_030765065.1 of Deroplatys truncata. Lineage (NCBI taxonomy): Eukaryota > Metazoa > Arthropoda > Insecta > Mantodea > Mantidae > Deroplatys > Deroplatys truncata. The sequence goes on along the minus strand of CM060975.1, from coordinate 73,554,714 downwards.
AAGTTATTAGTTTTTTAAAATCTAATTCATTCTTTCGTCTTTGCTTACATACGGCCAATGTGAAGGAATAATTAATAGAAGCAATAATAACAGTTACTCTAACAATGATAGCAACTGCCATTGATATTGGCGTCAACTATATGCCGGAATTATGTGCGCAGTAATTGTGGTAGGTATATCCAATAAATGTAATTACTACAGGAGGCTGTCACATTTAAGGGGCAGTTGAGATTTGGACATTTTTAAAGCTAAAAAAAAAGAAGCATCTTTGCCATTTTATAATACTTGATAGAATAACATGATGACCAAATTTTAGAGCCCTTCAACGCTTGGAAGTACCCTTAATTGCGTCACGTTTAAATACCTCCCAAAGGAATTTTTCCGCAATTTCATTTTTACTAGGTTATATTATAGGTTGCTATAATTTTAATGTTACCAAACTGAATATTTTTCTGAAAGCTCTAGTTTAAAAAAGCTGCTGAGTTTCATTTTAGATAAAGTGAATATTTTTAACATTAAATAACAAAACTGTCATTTATATTGCAAAAAACTAATACTTCAAATACATGGATTAATATTTTTTTTCAATTTTATGATTCTGCTCTTAAATTACATGTAAGATGCTACATATTTTTTCAGACCTTTAGTTTATATTTTATGGGAGTAGATGCATTTTGGATAAATGAGCCAAAAAGTTCAAAAATTCAAAGTTGTTGATATCAACGAAACTTGAGGCTGTTAATAATAAGAGGTTACTTTACACAAAAAAAGTTATACATCAAGTCTACAAAGGGTGGAAAATAGCAATTTCACACATGGCCACCCTTAAGTGCAAAAATGCCATAATTGGCGGAAACGAACATGCAACATCCGGCACAAAAAACCAGTGTTCAAACATCTGTGGGACTCGTAACGACATCAGAGAAACGTATTTCTTAAACCTAAAATATTTTCAATAGAGTGCGAGCTTTTTATCAAGTTATAATTACACATACCTACCAGGAAAGAGCTGCGGATCCATGCTCACATGTTCATTGCAGCTCGGAGTACTGATGCAATGCGAGCCAAATCCCAACTGAAAATGTGAAAACAGAAAATGAGTTAACCATATGAATTATTGTTACTATGCATGCAAGGAAAACATTAAGGTCCTAATATAGACACTTAACTTACATTTCGTAGACGAAATAAACATTTGGCAAGGATGCAATGCACCGAAAGAAATTGTTATTTCCTACTTCGACGTCGCACATAAAGGTCGTTATGTTTCACAATAAATAAATAAATCATATATTTTCTAAGTTTTTATATGGTTTTTCATACTTATTTACACACAGCATATAATACAGTTTGCAAGGTACTAGACTAACTTTTGGCGTTGAAATAATTACTCATTTAGTTCGCACGTTACACAAATCAAGTTTTTATTTATTTATCTATCTACCCTCTAACTCTATTAGGTGATCCACCCAAAAAATCCGGTATAGAGTGTTCCCCGGAAATACCCATTTTAAGTTCCTGGAGCTCCTTCCCCTATAGAAAAGTATTTTTTTAAAAAAGGTAAGTGTATGTGTTTCTGCGAATATCTCTGGACAGAATAACTGAAAAACGAAAAGTCTAAATTTCACATTTGGGTCAGTTTTTATGTATGCCAGGTGAAGATTTTCAAGAAAATCATTCAGCCCAAACTGCCTCTTACGCTTAAAAATGTTCTCTATTTCTTTTTCTAAAAGTGCCTCTTAACAATTTTGACTAAAATGTCATAAGTATAGTGGCTGCGTAATAATAAAATGTATAGGTGTGTAAAACATTCTCTGAATAGCCTATCAATTCCTCTTCCTTCTGAGCGACTTTTATGTAATTCCCAAACCCATTCGAGATAGATATTCGCATATTATACAACTTATATAAAAGTTCTTTATTTATTTTTTCTTTCTTTCTCTCTCTCTTTCTTTCTTTCTTCCTTTCTTTCTCTCTTCTCTTCTCTCTTTCGCTCTTCTTCCTCTCTTTCTTTCTCTCCCTCTCTTGCTTTCTTTCTTGCTCTCTTTCTTTCTTTCTCTCTCTCTCTTTCTCTCTTTCTTTCTCTCTGTCTTACTCTTTTCTTTCTTTCTGTCTTTCTGTCTTTTTCTCTTTCTTTCTTTCTTTCTTTCTTTCTCTCTCTCTTTCTTACGCTACCTCTTTCTCTCTCTTTCTTTCGTTCCTTCCCTCCCTCCCTCCCTTCCTTCCTTCTTTCTTTACATTAACCGTTCAAAATATTCTTGTTACATCTTGAATTCCCCAGGTTGAACTGGTATGCTGCATCTATAACGCATATTACGCGATTCTTCTTTTTTTCTCGCATGGATTTATTATGTGTGTGTTTCTGTGGTGCTGGTCGAGGTAGAGGAGGGATAAGGTTGGTCACTGAAACCTTGAAACTCCTCCTCTCTGGAGCATCGTGGTGAACATGAGACTCTTGGATAAGTTTCATGTTGCGGTGATTCCGGTGATGTTGGCACGTATGAATGACAATAATAATGATGCTGAAAGATGACTTTATTGTGCTCTAGAAGTTATTCCCGTTCGCCACGATGGTGATTGCCACACCGCCGTATTTATATTTTTTCGACATCATCTAGCAAGATTGTGGACCGCCCACTGTGACCTATGTTTTTTTGTGGTTTCCGTAGGTCGGCTGGTGAATGCTGGGGTATTCCTCTTCTACCACGATTCTCCTTCATTGTCATCTGTTTCAGGGTTGCAGGACCAGGCGACGGTGTTCGGTGGTTTGCGGCTGGGCGGTGGATGTGCGCTTTGTAGAGGTTCCCTCCCTGGCGCAGCTGCGGGACTGCTCAGTTAGGACCCCCTCCGAGTGTGCCCCACCAGGGTAGACCGCCGGGAGTTAGGAGGCTTGTGGGTGGCCCAAGTGGCGTCGGATGCGTTCGAACTGGAAATATTAGAGACCCCATCCATGTCTGCGCCCGTCTTCATCCGGATCTGGTCGCCTTTCGGGTCTCTCCTCTCATCTCTTCGACCTAGGGGTCGCGGTGGAAATAAAAAGGGCCGTTGCGGCTACTTGCGGTGCTCTGCCCCGTTTGTGGAGCCTCTCCCTTCGTCCGTGCCTTTACCGAGGTGGTGTGTGATTGTTCTCCGGCTGTACGCCGGGATCCCGGTTCCGACACTTCTTTGACGTGATCCGGTTACAAGATGCCCGCATCAGGACTTAGTTTCCGTAGCGAGTTACTCCTTACGAAAATGTTATAAGATTGCTTGTGTATTTCAGCAAGCGAATTGGCACTTATTTCCCCTAACTTTTCTCCAAATCACATGGCATGTGATTCTTCCTCAATAATTTGCTTCTCTTATTGGCTACTTATTTTGCTACAGTGTTGTACAACATTCTTAGCCTGCATGTGCAACTTTCTTTCGATTTCAATTTTCATGATCTTACTCGTATTTTGGTTTCGCGATAAGGTACGTTCATTTAAGCTTGTTTGTAATTACACTGGTCTGTTGGAATCACGTCTTAAAAACTAAAACGGTATTGTTCAGTACCAGAGTGTACAGGATACCATAATCTAATCTATTCCTAGTAATCTTATATGCTGAGTGCCATAAGATCCTCGCTCCTGCCAGCGGAATTTAAGAAACAGAGACGGGCGGTGTTCCGGTGTTTCGCTCCTTGCTCTGAAATTTGGAAGTTTTTTTTGGGGTGGGGGAGGACTTGAAGTTTAACGTTCTTTAACAGGATAGGTCATATGGGACCAAATGATTGAAATGATGCTCAATTGGGCCTGGGATCATTAGAGTTTATATTTACCTGACATTCGTGTTCTCAGGATAATGGAAAATCCCGGGGAAAACCTTATCCAGTTAACTCAGCCTAAACCTCGATTCAAACTGGGAATCTCTTGAATTTGAGGCAGACACCACGGAAGTGAGTTTAAAACCTGTGCTCATAGTTTATACGCCTATTTTATTGTTTAATATTCTTTGTAATAACTTTGTTCATCAATGTATTTATATTTCAACTTACCTGTTTTAGTTTGTTTATTATGATGGGCACATAAGGTCACTTATTTAGGATATGCGAACAGTTGAACTTTGTTTCCCGTATTGTGCTTACAACAAAGTGCATGTTGCTTAATTTGAGATTATGTCTAAAAAACATATACTGTGAATAACGTACCGTGAATAGAAGTATCACTTGTTAAAGGAATACTGTTAAAATAATTAAGGGATTATGTGAATTGTAATGGTTAGAGAAAGTCGTACCAGTGTGACAATATTCATTAAAAATTCCATCTTTTTTAATGTAGTATATTTTATAAACCAAGTACGCTATTCTCGAATCTAAGTTATTAACTTGAAACTTGCTATATTTCTTCCTTAATGTATAGTACTCTAATAACATAACAATAGTTCAAAATAATAAATGCTATTTCATACTCCAACCATATTGCAATTTAAGCTATTTTTCGATGAACACTTCAAAATAATTTCAGAACCTTATGTATTGTTAAACAACCGTTCTACCTTCAGAAAAGGCTTCGCCCATGTATTATTAATGCACAGAGAAAGATGAAAACCTGTAATTTCTACTTTTTTGTTATAGAAGGTGCAAACCTCTACCTTTTAATTCTTCTTATAGGTATCTTATGTATTGGAATGTAAAATACTTTAGAGGAAAATTTAATAAACTGAATTTTATCGTGAGATAAAACTATAGGATAATACTGATGTTCTAAAATGCATGAGTCTACACCAACGTTAGTTGTTGTAGATGTAAACACTTATCTTGAGAGATTTTGAAAGTAGGAGGGAGTTTTGCATTTTAACAATAATCGGGGATGCTAAACCACATTATATTGTCAAGTGTATTTCAAATGGTACGTATTATGCAATATTGCATTGTTTCAAGTTGCTGTTGTTTTCTGAAAATGATTATCGAATTTTATCTTTATTGTGGTACATTTTCTGTTTCTGGTGCAGAGTAAACAATAGTTTCTGGAGGATTACTATGACTTATAACATATATGTCAGCACAAGTCATAATTTTGCATTATACTACTTAGAAAAATCATTAATAGTTTAGTTAAAACAGAATTAGGTCAAACTGGATATTCAACTGGAGATGATCAAAGATATAACGTTATTGTGAATGCACATGCATAATAAATATACGATTTGATTAAACAAGTTATGTTGACTATTTAAGCGGAAGAGTGGAAAATTCCTTGAGCCTGTCAGAAATGTTACTAGGAAAAGCAATGTACATTCATTCTGTGATTAATCTTCATTAAAATGCCATGTATGTTTTCTGAAAATGATTTCGAAGAATGAAATTGTGTACCTCTGCTAGATATACATAGGAAAATTGCACCAAGGTAAGGAAGTATGCTTATTGTTCCCTTGATGTTGTCAGCACATCGGTCCAATTGAAGAGGCAGAGTTTTGTGCTTATCTCCGTAGGGTGTAAAGAGACGTTTGCATTCCAGAACTCTAGGAATTAAGGACAATTAGCGGTTCTTTTCAAGAGAGATAAGTAATCTGCAAGAAATTCATTACGAAGCATTATTTTAATGAGTGTGTGAATCAAAGCTGATTTGGACTTCAGATGATCTGTTCCTTTGAAAATGCATATCAGGGACCTATTCGATCCCCGATACCGACGAGGATTTTTCTTATGCTGGGAGGTCTGGAAAAGAGTGCACTCAGCTTCTTGAAGCCCTTGATGACTAATTGAGGATCCACTTGAAGGAAAAATAGTAGCTCCGATTTAACTGCACACCAGTTACAAACGGAGGTGGGAGTTCCAAGTTCTTCACATGCTAAACCAAACTACTGCCCAAAATCTCTCTCTTTGGATGAGGTCAACGGAAGCAGCATTCACAGATTCATCCTTGACCCAATGGGGCTGCCAAGATGCGAATTTAATGTTTTGAAGAAATATGTGATCGATAATATGGTACAGCGTTGTGTCGCCAAATTTCTGTGCATTTACGAATAAAATATCAAGGCGACATTAATTACTGTGAACAGTCCCTTTCAAACACTTCGATTGTTGCAAAAAGTAAGACCTCTGCTGAAGAAGATCTAGGAAACGTGCCTTGCGATGCGAAAAGTGTTATCTTGAAGGATTTCCTGTCATGCAGCTTTACGATTAATGCAGAATACCACAAAGTGAAGAAGAAATTTATGATTCATGGAAGCTCCTCTGAATCATCCATTGGACTGCTTGTTATCTCGCGGACCAATAATTTCGGGAAGGCAACCCCTCCCCCAGGCCAGCAATGATTGTTCAGGAGATGACGAGCCTTCCAGCTGAAAGAAACGTGTGTCAACCTAAAGGTAATTTCTCCCTTATTGTACAACTCTCTCTTGAAAAAGACCACCCAAGGAATTCGATTCCTATATAACAGCGAGCGTCCGTAACCACATTTGACGACTATCACGCTGACAAAGCTCAGCCATTAGGGTTACTGACCTGTTGGACACTGATTCACGCTTTCAATGGGGAGAAGGTAATTATTTATGTGTACATAAATTGAAGATCCTCTCAGCAAAATTCGCAGTTATTATGAGTTTCATTACAGGGGTGCAGTAAAAATTCTGCTCAGAACAACATAGGTACATAAATAAACCAACCTGTACAGCTTGAAGGTATGACTTGAACAGAAGTTTTAGGTTCTAAATTATCAGACAATGGAAAGAATAGGGGAAAGAGTGACACTGGGTGAAATCAGAGCACCTGGAGAAAACCTGCAGAAGTGGCACTTGGTACGCCACAAATCCCACTCACAACAGCTGAGGTTAGCGATGGGAGACGAGGAGTCTCCCTCACTCTTCATGATGACATCACTTGATGCAACCCCTAATTCACGTGCATAATGTAAATACAAGCAACAAGGGCATCTGTGACAAATGTCAACATGGGTTTTACATGTACCTGGCTTTACTAAAATTTTATCAACGTCAGCTATCTTTGGCCTTTAAATGTGCGATAAATTTATTTTCAACTACCTGTTTTGTCATTTCACAATACACTTACGCTGAACAGTTTGCTCTATCGTAGCAACGAGAAAACAAAACAAAACATACATGCCTCATGCGTAGTTTACGTTTATACAGTTCAACTCATTCAGTTTTACTTTTTCTATCATCTACTTAGCGGTTCATCCGCCCAATAATTCGATATTAAGATATTACCGGAAATGCATGTTTTGAAGTCCCTGAATAAAACAGTATATTTAAAAAATCTGATGTGACACATTCATATGACCTTCTCTATCCTTTATCTTTATTGGTAGATATACAAACTATTCTTACTAAAGCTTATTTTTGTATCTACTACATTCAATCCAAATAAACCTTTGCAAAAATAGTTACTTTACATATCTCGTTATAGATACAAAGAGAACAACGATAGTCAAATGTTTAAGAACTGGACGCTATATACTGGCCTTAAAATTCCATACTGTTTCCAGGTAATCGCGAGAAACAACTGAAATGGAGTAAATGGAGCTGTAAATGGAGTATTGAACAATTCGAATGTTCTAAGAACTTTCAGAAACGGCAAATGCTACAAAAACGTATTTTAAATAAATTGTGTGTTTTAAAGACATATATATATATATATATATATATATATATATATATATATATATATTGTGGTACCGTCTATCGCTTAACGTTTACAATATTACACAAAATTCCTCCCGAGTCAAGAAAACTTCCTAGGCTATTCCCAGAAAATTCAAGATACACATTTTATTGTTCATGTAAATATTTTTCACATATGGTATGGTAATCAAAATATTTAGAGCGAGTTTTAGAAAATAAAAGTTTTCCAAAAATGTTCCAGTTAAAGGGTAATTGGAATGGGGGGATTTTCTTGAAAATCTTTATGTCGCATCCTTCGAAGATAATAAATTCAAATACGAGGTTTGGTATTTATCCGACTTTTCGCTTTTGTGTTATGCTGTACACAGACAGACAGAGACACTCACACGGAATGTTTCCAAAACTGCTTTATTTGGTTCAGGGTGCCCCAAAACGTATTTCCGGTGAAATCTCCACATCGAATTTTTGGGTGGAATACAATACTTCCCCTACTTACTATACATAGCAGAGAAAGTAAAAAATGGTGTTTTGTGTGTGTGTGTGTGTGTGTGTGTGTGTGTGTGTGTGTGCGTAAACAGCATAACTGAAGAAGAAAAGTAGGTATTTCAGTTTAATATCTTGCAAGGATGTGACAAAGATTTTCAAGAAATTCCCCTCATCCTAAGCTACTCTTCACGCAGAAAATGCTTCGTTATTTTTAATTTTCTCAAAAATGACTCCAAAGACTTTGATTAAAACAGTGTATGTTTAAGGTCTAAAACTGTCTTGAATTTTCTGAAATAACCTGTGAAGTTCTCTTCACTCTGAATGAATTTTGTATAACTGGTAAACTATAAGTACATCATATACCAGAACCTACTATAAAACACAAATTTATATCACACAAATATTTTTGGGGCATTAATTATTCCTGAAATATTCGCCGCAATGATCTGAATTGTCCAATAATTTGTCTTACATTTTTACTTTCTCTACTACTAGTAGGGGAAGTATTGCATTCCACCCAAAAACTCGATACCGAGATTTCACAGGAAATACATGTTTTGAAGTGCACTGAATGCATATAAAGCATTTTTGGAAACATGTCCGTGTGTGTGTGTCTGTGTGTGTGTGTGTGTGTGTGTGTGTGTGTGTGTGTGTGTGTGTTTGTCTGTCTGTGAACAGCATAACTCAGAAACGAACAGTCGGATAAACACCAAACTTGATATTTAGGTTCAGTATCTTCCAGAGATGCGACACGAAGGTTTTCAAGAAAATCCCCCCACCCCAGATTACCCTTTACAAGGAATATTTTTCGAAAATTTTAATTTTCTCATTAATGGCTCTAACGATTTTGAATAAAATACAAGACATTTTTATGCCACATGAATTGTATATCTCGAATTTTCTGGGAATGTCTCTTCATTGTGAACGACTTTTGCATAACTGGTAAACTATAAGAGATAGACAAAATTTTACTACACAAAAAATGTAGATCGCGTTAAAATACACAATATATGTCACACATTTATTTTGAGTGAACCATTATCGAGTTATTGCTTGTCATTCCCTTAAATTTTCCAATACTCTTTCTCAAATGGGAATTCGTTATTCGATGTCTCAATTAACATGAAGTAGATGGAGAATAAGCGTTTGTAAAAATAGTTTGTACAAGAGTAGAGAAAGTCATGTGAGTATAACACATCAGAATTTTTTTTTAACTGCTTAGTATCATCATTAATGTTTTTTCTTACGGTGCCATACAGAAAAAGGACGGAAATTCAAAGTTAGCCTATAGCGACCCGCTTTTAAACATTTTATATCGCTTCAACCTTCTGAATCCCTACCTATATTGAGATGTGTAATTAAGCCATTTTTGCAAATTTTATCAGCATTTACAATGAGGTAAGTAGAGAATAAGCTTCTGTTAGAATAGTTTGTAGTAACACATCAGATTGTTTAACATTCTATTTATGTTAAACGGTTATTATGTTATTTTCTAATGCAGAAGTCGTTCATTTGTCTGCTGTTTTTCGTTTTTACATTGCTTCGTCGGTGAAATACGTAATGTGTGAAGAAAGAGAGAAGATAAACAGATCTGCAGTTCTCAAACAAACTAAACCTCTTCTTATTATGGATAACGAAAACTAGAATATTTGAGGGATCCTGAGTTATCAAGCGTTATAATAAGTGTTAGTGTTTCCCACACGCAGTGGTATCGATTCTACTATTGGACAAGCTCATTATTCGGAGAAGCAGAGCCCGCTTCCTGCCAGATGGCCTGCCTGTGGGAGCTTCCTCGAATTCTGCGTGCTAACTTAACTACACATTAATCAGGGGAATGTACTCCAGGAAACTTTCGCATTTCTGGCAGCAATGACTTTCAGGAACATTACCATGCTATAACATGGCGCATGGTTTATCCCTGATGCTCTGTCGTAAGACGCGGGGCTCCAAGAATAGACTGCAGTCCAGTTCTTTTACTAGCACATCAACTGAGTGCAAGGTCGTGCACGCAGTTGATTACACATTGCGCGGGTCAGTCCTTGGTTGCAGAAAGGAAGGGGGGAGGGTGTCAGGGATAACAGAAGCGTCTTGTTGGATCGGAATTATAATCAAAACAATATTTACAGATTTTATTTAGTTTTATGCTGGAATCCTAACACTATTGTGATTTTAAACTTCGAACATATTCGAACATACTAAACGTTGTCGGTTTTATGTTAAATCTTTCTGCAAGATCTCTTGGAGGCTTTAATTTTGTTTATACTAGCAATGATGATTTTCTCCAACTGTTGAGGGATTATACTTAAGATATTTATTGCTAGTAAGCAGACATTCATGTAGTTATATAACATTGTAGCCGAAATTATAAAGTCAATAATTATCTAAATAATCTGGGAAGGATAGCGAAATAAAATAAATAATAAAATATTTAAAATCAGTGCATGTATTAAAAGGAGAACCATTGGGAAAATTGTTGACTGTTAAAAGCGACAGAAAGACCAGACAGTCACAGTTTAGCTAATTAGGGACCAGCCTCAGGTATAAGGGGCCAGCCCCGCTGAAGCCAGTTTCTCTTGGAAATAATGGGTGCAGTTGCACTGGCCAGGATGTGAAGGTCACTAGAAGCTTCATGATGCTGAGTTTTGGTACGAAATGTTTAAGGGGAGAGAGGGGGAGTTAGGAGTCCTTTCTTTGTATCGCGCGTGTGGTGAGGACATTCTCACTGGGACGCTCGTGTGATAAACAACGGTCTCGTCGAGGTCCGAAGACTGGGTGCGAACTTGCAAGAGGGTCGAACGATCAGATGTAATTGATAATCTTCGGTCTTGGAAAAGACACAGTAACATCGTAAGAATTTAAAAGTGATCGGCAAATCTTAAGTCTTATTTTAATGGTGAATAAAAGTGTTCCAAGAAAGCGTTCGTGTTTCTATGTACATACACTCACGCATACCCAGTGATTAAGATCTCATGATCGAGCAGCCGTGGCAAAGTATAAAAAAAAAAACTAGGAGGAGAAAAGCAGCAATCGTGAGGCAAAGGTATTGCTTCCTTGTTGGAGGACGTAGCGTGGCTGCATCAACATTCTGTGCTTACGCAATTAAATTGGCAAAAAAATTGAAGTGTTGCATTCACATAACTTTCTGTACCTACTCTTCTAGAAACTATTCTTACAAACGCTTGTTCTTTTATCTACTTATTTGTTAATCGAGATAACTTTCATTACATATTTTCACATTTCGTGTAGGTATAAGGATACAGCAGGCTAAAGCAACAGACAAATTTTTAAAAAGCGGATAGCTAATTGATGGCTTTGGAATTTCATGCTCTTTGGATGACCACTAGAAAAAAAAAACAAATAGCGAGCAACCGCTTAAAAAAGCACGAGTATTCCAAATTCAAACCAATAACAAAGAATATCTCGGAAATAGTTAACGACAAAGAATATATTTCACATAAATTGTGAGCTTTAAAGACATATACAATTTTTATGTGATACGATTTTGTCTACCTACCTCTTACGGTTTAAATTATATAAGTTAATTGACAATGTTGTGATAATAATAATAATAATAATAGTAATAGTAATAATAATAATAATAGTAATAGTAATAATAATAATAATACAGTAATAAAAAGTGTAGTATTTAACCGACTTTTCGTTTTTGGGTATGCTGTTCACACCCAGACGTTTTTCTGAGCATATTTGTTTTATTCAGGAAGGCTCTGGTGTTATTCTGGTATAATCTCTGTATCGAATTTTTGGGCGGAATGCAATACTTCCTCTTCTAAACTTAAAAGTAACTAGTAGAGAAAGCAAAAATGACACGACACGTTTTTTTTTTGGGGGGGGGGTTTCTTTTTCCCCACATCATTTTCGTGATCCCCTTATACGCTCAACCCATGTATCGAATATTTAACCTGGTGAAGTTAGACATTTTACTTGGTCATTATAAAAATGCATAACGTAGCCTAAGCTGCTGACATAGAGGGTGGTAAAAAAAAGTAATGTTATCAAATGCAACCTTTCCATGCCAGGGATATAAAACCAAATAACATAAGTATGATTCCTGCTTATTTTCCCTTAAATTATAAATAAATTCTTGAAGAGTGACAGATTCGAACTGTCATTAATACTACACAAGAAATAAAATAAATTGCTTAGAACTAAAAATAAACAAAATGTGGTTATAACTCAGCAACGAGTTAGGACTAGAACTAACTGCGGGGGGGACTTAGCACTTCGATCTATAAGATCTTTTATGCCTGAAGCCCCTGACGCGGTCCCCTGGGAGGGGAAGGTTAGATGAGAGGAGGCAGAGGCCGGTGGCCGGACCAGGAGGCACGGCAGGGCAGGGGGCAGCGTCCTTATCTTTTAAAGATTGAAACTCCCCGGATGGCAGCTGGTGCAACCGGCTCCCCTCCCCCCTGCGGGCTTGCACATTCCCTGGGGAGGGGGGCCGGGACTCGGAAAGCGCCTCCATTCCGGGAATGAAGAGTTATATAGAGCATCCTTTTCCCCTGCTATGCAATGCCGAGACTCCCGCGGACACCAGTAACGAGTTAAATGTGCATTTTTATATGCTACATTTTCACATTACATCTGAAACAGGTAACATGGACGTTGTGTCACATGATGGTGCACCGCCTCATTGGACAAAGCTACGGCGATGGATTGTTTTGGGCGTAAAAATCCTTAGCATGGCTTCCTTCGGAAGGAAAGTAAACCGGTAGTCCCGTGTCGTAGATTTACGGCACGTAAAAGAACCTCAAGCCTGATAAAGAGGCCTCTGAGCAAAATGTCCGGTCTTTCACGTCCAATATAGAAAGGGACGCTAAGGACCACAGCAGTTACCTAAAGAGCGTCCATAAATAAAAACTCAGTTGGTATATAGTTGAATTAGATACTCGGCAACAACTGTTGTGGAGAATGACTTTCTTAACCACCGCTAGACGAAGAAGCTCGGGTGGCCATGGACATAAACATTGTGTGAAGTAAATGCGCGTTGATTGTTGTATTGAAAAGCGTTCATAAAATGTACTTAAATAATGTTAATAAATCAGTTATAAGAAAGGTTATTTCACTCTGTATCATTCTTAAAATACAAGCAATAATAATAACTGTTGCCATAAAAATAGGGCGTTTATGTGGCCTCCAAATTAGTCATACTTCGTAACATCATCCGAGTTGTACCCCTAGGGTTTAGTGGGTATGCACAGCAGCCACTGGATATTCAAAACCTCATAAAAAAGATTTTCATACTTTTGGATGAGTTGCAGCTGAGAAGTTAGGTGGCACGTGGTAGGAATTGTGGGTATGTCATGGCCTAATCTGCGCGTAAATCCATCCTTCTAAAATAACGGGTGGAAGGGGAATAAACATCATCCTTTACATCTCCATGAGTACGTTGAAAAACATTTATTAACACTTTTTTCTATCTATTTAATTACTCTATAACGTATAGTAAGTAGGGGAAGTATGCATTCCACTCAAAAACTCGATACCAAGATTTCACCGTAAATACATGTTTTGAGGTCCTCTGAATCCGAAAAAAGTATTTTTACAAAAAAGTCCATATATAAGTCTGTGACCAGCATAACTCAAAAACGAAAAGTCGGATAAATACCAACCTGTGTATTTAGGTTCAGAATCTTTCAAAGATGCGACAAGAAGATTTTTAACAAAATCCCCCATTCCAGACTAACCTTCACATGGAACATTTTTTCGAAATTTTGAATTTCTCAAAAATGGCTCTGACGATTTTGATTAAAATATCATATATTTCAGATATTTTAATAAGAAATTAAACATATATCTTGAATTTTCTGGAATGTCCCCAAAAACCCTCTTCATTCTGAATAACTTTTCACATAAATTCCTAATACTTATACTTTTTCTGGAATTGGATTTTTTTAGGGGGAGGTCCTGGACATGCAAAGAGAATGGAATGCTCCACATAGCAACCAGCCCTTAAAAGATTTGACTATCGCTTAAAGCCTACCATATTCCCCTTGTACCTACAAGAAAATTAACAATTTCTACAAATGTTTATCCCGATTAACATGAAGTAGACGGAGAAAAAGTTTGTAAATATAATTTATACAAAAATAGAGAAAGTCATGTGAGTGTAACACATTAGGATTTCTTTTCTATCCTTTATACATCTGTGAAATATGCTTTGAAATGCATAGACGTTTGGCAACAGCACGCTTTCCCTTGTAGATCAGTTGGTGAGGTGAGGCCTGATGGAGAGTAGAACGCGCGCTCTTTTTCCAGTGCCACTGCAAATTGGTTACTGCATTATGGGAACGATGTTAACTTTATTAGTGGTATTTAATTCCCAGTACAATTCTACATATTTACTGTGTAATAGAAGTAAGTAAAATCGAAAACGCTTGTTTAAATGTGAATTAAACAATAAAATAAGATAAATAATTTAACCTAAACATTTATTATGCATTACTGTAAATTTCAAATAGTATAGTGCTTTATAACAAACAAAAAAATAAAAAAAGTCCAGGTGCTTATCGAAGCATTCGGTGAGAACAAATAATGTAAAAGAGGTATTTTTATTTAATATTTTAGGAAATGCAATAAAATAAAGTACATTTTTTATTTGAACATTTAACTAACAACATTAATAGCTAAACTACATTGTTTGTATTTATACATTGAATAAAAGGAAATAAAAGCAACTTGCAATGTTGGTAACGTTGCCTATGGGGAAGATATGAACGTCTAAGAGCGAGGAGAGGGCAAGGGAGATACCACAACGTGTATGGTATGTTGCTCAGCTGCTGTGCTGTTGTGACATATTAACTTCAGAGTAAATTACGGTTTATAAGAAAACAACAAATATAGAATAGTTTTTGTTCTATCTACAGTTGAATTAGACGTGTCGTAATCGCTCTGCATGTGAATAACAGTCCTGCTGAAACAAGCATTCAGAGATTAAAATTGTTCCCTCGTCTTTGCTCACAGATTTGCCTTCATTTCAAATTACAGAAAGCTAAATAGAAGTGATTATCATGTTGCAAGGATTTTCCGGAGGGCAGTTGAAGGCGGCTATATCAGTAGTTAATGTTTCGCATATTCTTCAGGCTATTTGCTATAATTTATTTAATAGTGAACAAGAGTCGATGAATAGGTAGTGTTATTGTTTAACGGCGGAGGAGCAAACTTCAACTACAGCAATAAAATTTGGTAGGTTTTAAAGTAATTGATAAGTATAAAACATATATAAAATCATATACCTAACCTAAACATAGCATAGGTTAAAACAAAACACAGCCGTCATAGCCTACTAAAGAACTCTCATAATGATGTTGCAAAACAACTGACGGCTGCCAACCCAAAGAACGTAAACAGAAAAGATCCCAATACAGAATGGCACCAAGCACAGCAAACCATGACATTACACCTCCGCAGGTAAAATACTCCCAAGTCCTACAAACGACTCCCAAAAGAAAACAAGCAATTGTCATCGAATCAAAAGAGAACATATCAATTAAAGATTGCGTTCTAGCTGTAGGAAAACTAACGGACCCTACCACCATCAGATTTGTATCAAGAACATCAAATGGTCGAATTTGCCTATATTTGTCAAACAATAAAATAATAGATGAGTAAACACCAAACCATAATAATAAAAAACAACATAACATTGCACCTCTGACCTCTTCTGACAAAAAGCAAGAGAATTGCCCTTTCCAAAGTGTGCCCTGTAATCCCAAATAACTTCACAGAGGAAAGCCTACTTTAAGTGTGTGTAAATACAGCATCATCAATTGAGTGCATAAGAGCAGGTACCAGTCGCGCGTTCAAACCGGGCGGAGGGCGATGGATTTTTTTCGAGAATAAAAATCCTTAGCATGGCTTCCTTAGGAAGGGCAGTAAAGCCGGTGGTCCCGTGTCGTAGATTTACAGCACATAAAAGAACCTCAAGCCTGATAAAGAGGCTCTGAGCAAAATTACCGGTCTTTCACGCCCAACATAGTATGGGACGCTAAGGACACTGTTAAAGAGCGTTCACAAATAAAACTCAATTTAATTTTTAATTTTATCTCTATACCAGGCTTTTTCCATATCATGAGCTTTCGTCAAGTATATGTAAATCCTGACGACTTAAAGAAACTCCCGGAAAACATTTCGGTAACTCATGAAGGGATAAATTATTGGATATACATATCTGCCGATAATCCAACTTGCTTCCTTTGTATGCAAGAAGGTCATTTTGTTAGACAATGTAAAATAAACACTACTCTACCTCCAGCAAACCCTAACATATCATGCCACGATCATATGCCACAAATCCCTGACGATACACCTTCGAAATGGATGTAGTAACTTATTCTAATAATGAATAAACACAAAATAATGAACCAATCTTTAAAATACAAAGAACGCACTTTCTCCAAAAGACAATTATTAGAACGTACACAGCAAACAAGAGCAACAAATCAGCATGATGCTAAAGAGAAAATCGTAGACCAGTTGGAAAACCATCCTGAGCAAGATATTTACGCAGTACAAATGGAAATGAATTCCCACCGTTACCCACAACATATCCTAGAAGAGCAAACAAAACAAAGAGGTCAATAGCAACTTCTGAATCGCATACGAAGCCAACAATGAACCAGAATCCCCTAAACAAAGCCCAGACGAAGAAACCGCTACAGAATCAAAATGAAAACAAAAAGGCAAAACCCCCTAAAAAGAAAGCAAAAACACGGAGTAGCCAACTCAACATTGATGAATCTCTTGCTTCTATAAAATCACTGGTTCAGTCTTCGCCCAATGAGTTCGCTTTCAGTTATGAACAACTGAAAAGCTTTTACGAAAATGCTTCAGGAACTGCAGATATGGTAAACGTAGCAAAATCCCACATAAATGACATTGAAAGTTTCGCTGATAACTTACACAAGACACGTCCTTTCCTAAAATCTGAGGGTATAAAAAAAACAACCAGAATAATCAATAAATTAAAACATAATGAAAAGTCAAAACAAGCAGGTGAAACTGCCAAGGAATATTAAAACAAACATCCTCTAAGTGACACATTTCTTCTCCAGTGGGATTTAAATGGTTTTTGGGCTCAACATGAATACTTACAACATTTAATTGCTTAACACCAACTGGATGTAATTTGTTGCAAGAAATTAATTTTAAAGTTGACTATGCAGCAAAGATTAAAGGATATTCCTCTCAGCATAAAAATCGTGCCAATGCTAATATTGCAAGTGGAGGTGTTGCCACTTATATACGGCGAAACATACTGTTTCAAAAAATAAATATCAATACCAATTTTGAAGTTATTGCAGAATAATTGCTAACCCCGATATTGCTATGTATATGTAGCATATTTACTCGACAGTCAACATATATGCTTGTTTGACCTATATGAATTGACCAAACAAATACCAAAGCCTTTCATTCTTGTAGGCGACTTTAATTCCCATAATAGAGTATGGGGAGGTGATTACACAACTGCTAAAGGAAAAGTAATAGAATGATTAATAAACTGAACAGAACTACTAATATTAAATCCCAGCAACTCTACACACTATATATCAGACATAATACTTCTGCCTTATACGCCAGGTACAGCAGTAATGCAAACTTGGTTAGCTTATGAAACTCTTCTAGGAAGCGAACAGTCTCCAAATTTATTGGAAAAAGAATCAATCGATAAAGAAATGAAATATCCAAAAAAGGAACTGGCCAAAATAAAA
Organism: Deroplatys truncata; assembly: GCA_030765065.1. Lineage (NCBI taxonomy): Eukaryota > Metazoa > Arthropoda > Insecta > Mantodea > Mantidae > Deroplatys > Deroplatys truncata. Next base: position 73,536,895 of record CM060975.1, on the reverse strand, counting down.
ATCACAGTATTAAAGAAATGTACCCAAACTAATACCTGAAAACGAATTTTGTTCTTCTACAATCAATAACATAGTACACCAATTTACAAATCCAATGCTTAACTCTGCAGAAATGGGCATTCCTAAATTTGGTACTAATTCAAATAAGGAAACAAACCCGGTTGAATGAAGAATGTAAATCAGCAATTAAAAATAAAAACAAAGCGTTTTATAAATATAAACGACATCTAATAGAAAAAAAAACTTTCAGAAATGCAGAGCTTTTGCAATACAAGCAATTAAAGAAAGCAAAAAGATATCATGGTTATCTTTTTTGTCTTCTCTTTCTCACCAAACGCCACAAAATGTAATCTGGAAGAAACTGAAAAAGACACGCACTAATAAAGTTACATTTCCCATAACTTCACTTTTAAATTGTAACACAAATTGTTACGTGGAAGATCCTCAAGATATTGCTGATTATCTAGCTGAAACTTTCTCGCGCATTTCAAGTGATTCCAGCTACGAAGAAGATTTCTTGAAATTCAAAATCCACTCCCTGACTTAATATAAGCGACTATATCAACCAAAACAACCAAAACTTCAATGAAAAGCTGACTCTAGATGAGCTCAACACGGCAATTATTAGTACTAGAAGAACGAGCAGCCAAGGACCTGACAATATACCCTTAGAGTTCTTAAAACAACTCCCAAAAGAAGGAAAGACCTATTTACTTGAAAATTTTAACTGCATTTGGGATAAAAAAGTATTCCCAGATCAATGATGCATGGTCATTGTAATTGCAATTCTTAAACCAAGCAAAGATCATCGACTTCCAGTAAACTACAGGCCAATTACGCTAACTTGCACATTGTGCAAACGGTTGGAGAAAATCGTAAACAAACGACTAAGATGGATTCTTGAAAAAAATTCTTTCTTCACTACAGAGCAAGTTGGGTTTCGGGAAAACATTCAATAAATAACAGTCTCATAGCTCTAGAAACAGAAATTCAAGAAGCAGGCATAAATAAACATCTCATAGCAGTGGGCTTAGACATACATAAAGTTTATGACATGGTTTGGCACAACCATATACTAAAAACCATATTTCCAAACAACGTTAGAGGAAACATGCTGAGATTCATTCAAAACTTCTTAAAAGATCGACAAATTTAAGTGAGAATAACAAACGCGATATTTAAAAACTAACAATGAAAAATGGTTCAGTGATTAGTGTAACACTGTTCCTAATAGCTATAAGCAACATTACTTCGAAAATCAAGCCCCCAGTGTCATCTCGTACTATAGAGGAAAATATACAAACACAACAAAGGAAATGTTACAAGACAACCTTGGTAAACTTTTAATCTGGTCCAAACAAACTGGTTTTAAGTTATCGTAATGAAATGCAAAAATATATTGTTTTCAAGAAACAAAACATCTTACTTTCCCATCAACCTTCTAATTGAAGAAAGCAAAATACCAAATGCAAATACAATGAAATTTATAGGAATAATATTTGATAAAAAAATTGCCATGATTACGACAATTTAAGGCTCTGAGAGAAGAATACTTACGTAGAAACAATATTCTCAAAGTATTATTTGCAAACAACTGGGGAGCAGATAAACACGTATTAGTGTGTACCTATAACTATCATATGGACCAAATTGGATTATGGAGCTATAGTCTACAATTCAGCTAAACCCACAGCGTTTAGAATGCTAGACACAGTCCAAAATTCAGTTATACGAATAGTTTTGGGAGCTTATCGAACCAGTCCCATCTCCAGCTTATAAATAGAGGCCGATGAACTTCCTCCAAATTCAAAGCAAACAGCTTAGTATAACGTATACTTTAAAAACAGCCACAACACTGAACTCAAGACTCTATCCACATGTCTTCTCAAAATATCACCAGGAACAGAATCTTCCTTCATCAACGTCTACAATATCCTTTTCCATAAGGTCGAAACATATCTTAATGAATATAACATATCTCTTCCTAAAATAGCACCTAAAACATTGCCAACTCAAATACCACCGTGGAGGAGAAGCATTCCGCCAACAAACAACGAATTAAGAAAATATCCAAAGAGTTCAACTTCTGGAACAACATATCAACTACTCTTCAATGAAATGTGCCATAAATACTCAAAACCCACACATATCTACACCAATGGCTTAAAAAGTGAAGCTGGCTGTGCCTGTGCAGTAGTATATCCTGCATATATTATGATATATACCTTAACAACATTCTATACAGTTTTCTTCGCTGAACTTTAAGCTATCAAACGGGCGTTTGAAAGCATTCAAAAGAACTAAAGCGATTCCCATTTTCTAGTACTAACTGATTCCCTTCTATGATGGCCGTGCAAAGCCGATATGCAAAACATCCACTAATAGAAGAATTCTAAAACATATATACCCAAATACTGATGGAATCAAATCAGGTTACCTTAACTTCGCATAGATATACCTGGACATGAACAAGCCAATATAGCAGCAAAAGAAGCAACTCGTCTGTCTATACAAGAAACAGCCATCGGTTCTCCGCATATCGATGTAACCACGCTTCTCAAGAGAAGAATATACTGATAGACCACGAGAAGAAGGCAAGCGAGAGGAATGTGTAACAACAACACTTTTCTGCGTCCGTATCATATTTACGCTCGCCGTGTGGATACGATAAGCATGTTAAGGTTATAAACTACTACACGGTGTTGTCAAGTACTCACCTATGGCAAGAGCCAATGCGTTAACACTTAATACGGCGGTTGCTGTTCTACTAGTATCAGATCTGGCAGCATGGGTGGTTCATTTGCACACATAAACACATTTCGTAGTAAACGTAGTAAACAATCGACATTACGTGAGCAGATAAAGTTACAGAACCCCGCTCGCCTTCAGGCCCCTCTCGCCTTCTCGTTGTCCAACAGTACCTCAACTGGCATGCCACTTGGCTAGAATCATCCACCAGCAAAACTTCAAGATATTACAACTTTCCAAGGACCATATCCAGTAACTAATCTTACTGTCAACAGCAAGTAGTCATAAGCCGTCTTCGTATCGGAAACACGAAACTTACCCACAACTATCTACTTAGTAAAACTTCTCCTATCTGCAGCGCCTGTAACGTAGTCATAACTGTCAAACACTTCATAGAAGAATGTAAGAAATATCATTCTCCGTGATGTAACAGAAGCTCTTGGAAAGCATGTGTATTGTAATAAAGTTATTGAATTTTGTAACACTGCTGAGCTCTGTAAACAAATAAAGCAAATTGTAACACAGAACTTAACATCATAAAGATTCGTTAGTTTATAAATGCCCTAATTATGTTTTACTACAGTAATTATGTTTACAAATTTGTAATCATGGTCACTAATGCTGTAATTAATGTTACAAAGTATGTTCTAATACGTTTACTAATATTGAAACTATGTTCACCAATGTTGTAAGCATGACTACGAGCATACGTATTATATTATTGTTTTTACACTGGCCGTGATATGATCTTGAAGTTGAAGCGACCCGTAGTTTCGGAGCATCTTCAATAATTGGTGATGGTGCAACCTCTAGCTTATGTTAATACTAATGTAACATCCGTGAGTTAAACATTGCTGACATTTTGGATTGGCTCTTCCGGAATTGCTGTGAAAACATAATATTGTGACAACCTCGTTAATTGTGCGGAAGGTGGTGCCCTTCAGCGCTAACTGTCCAGTTGAAGCGATAAGGAAAGCAGAAGGGCTCTCCCCCTACGTAAATTCCAGAAGTACTATCGACAGGTATAGGTCTCGCCAGGGAAATTGGCATGTGACCTTCAAGGCTAGTCCAGTCAGCCAGCCCCCTGATGTTTCAATACCTCCCTTGCAAGTAGCACGTGGTTATTTCTGTCCAGTTGCTTCCACTGTATACAACTCTCGTCTCAACTTGCACCATTCTTGAGCTGCAGCCCCGTATGTGTCATACATCTATACGGTAAATGGCTCGCATCGTAGCTTTCCATTAATATTCTCACGCGACCTATAAAGGGATTTTTCTGGAAGCTTCTTTCCCTTCTCTCAAGAAACTTGCAGAAACTCTCGCACTTGTATGTAAACGAACTTGCTCGCGAGTGAGTTAGTGAGTGCGTTTCTAATGCGACATAAAGTGCTGAAACTCATGCGTTCCGTAGCTGACTTAGTAAGAGCTGCTGCTGCGAGCGATTAGAGAGGACTTGTGTTCGACGCCCTAGCGAGTGATGCGGAAGGAAGAAGAGGATGCTTCGCGCGTTTCATTGCACCGCTACGCGCAAGAAAAAGTGAAGTGACAGTGAAAAATGAACTAAATCACATTAATGAAGTGACAATGAAAACTGCATAAAGTCACAATATATACCATTATAAAATCTAATCACACCGTCTCACCCGTTTCACCACCATAAAACACAAGACTTACTGAAACGTATCATTATTACTTAGTTTTATATAATACATAAAAATGCCGTTCACACATTTGAAAAGCAAAAGCAAATAAAAACATAATTACGCTCTGATTTACTGTAAATGTTTACCAGAATTCCATGTTTATATATATATATATATATATTATAACAGGTCGTGATAAGACCATGTAGTCAAAACGGCCTTAAATAAACTTTAATAAAAGAAACCTATTCGTAACAAAGAAACTTACTATTGCAATTTTTTTCCCGCAATTTAATTTTAAAAGAACCTAGCTTTTCTTAGGATTGCATTTCACCATAGGTATAGATGAATATTTAAGGGGCGGTTGAATAAAAATCTGATGTGTTACACTCACATGACTTTCTCTACTCTTGTACAAACTATTTTTACAAACGCTTTTTCTCCATATGCTTAATGTTAATCGAGATATCGAGATGTTAATCTTATTGCTAATTTTCTTGTAGATGCAAGGGGAATTGGTAGGCTTTAAGCGATAGTCAAATATTTTAAGAGCTGGTTGCTATGTGGAGTATTCCATTCTCTTTGCATTACCAGGACAAAAAAATCTGATGTGTTACACTCACACGACTTTCTCTACTCTTGTACAAACTATTTTTACAAACGCTTATTCTCCATATGCTTCATGTTAATCGAGATATCGAGATGTCAATCTTATTGCTAATTTTCTTGTAGATGCAAGGGGAATTGGTAGGTTTTAAGCGATAGTCAAATATTTTAACGCTGGTTGCTATGTGGCGCATTCCATTCTCTTTGCATGTCCAGGACATAAAAAAAATGAATAACGAATTTGAGAAAAAGTATAAGTATTGGAGAATTTAAGGGAATAACAAGCAATATCTTGAAAACGGTTCAGTCAGCAAAAAAAATGTATATGACATAAACTGTGTATTTTAACGCGATCTACATTTTTTGTATAGTAAAATTTCGTCTATCTCTTATGGTTTACCAGTTATGCAAAAGTCGTTCACAATGAAGAATACTTTTGGAGACATTCCCAAAAAATTCGAGATATACATTTCATTTCTCATGAGAATATCTTAAACATATGATATTTTAATCAAAATCGTTAGAGCCATTTTTGAGAAAATTAAAATTAAATTACATGTTCCATGTAAAGGGTTGTCTGGGGTGGGGGATTTTCTTGAAAACCTTCGTGTCGCATCTCTGGAAGATACTGAACCTAAATACCAAGTTTGGTGTTTATCCGACTGTTCGTTTCTGAGTTATGCTGTTCACAGACACACAGACACACACATGGACGTTTCCAAAAATGCTTTTTTTTCTATTCAGGGGGTCTCAAAACATGTATTTCCGATGAAATCTCGGTATCGAATTTTTGGGTGAAATACAATACTTCCCCTACTTATTATACGTAGTAGAGAAAGTAAAAATGAATCAGATTAAACTCTGCTGGTGAACAAGTGTTCACTAACAGAAAGTCCATTTCTGCGCAAGATTTTAGGCTGCCGAATGCATCTACAAAATTACGTTGCACAACATAAACGTGAAATGTGTTATATACCCGGCCAAATCCTTGAAGCGCCAGCTGGGCAGTGTGTTATCTAGTGTTATCAGGAAATGAATAATGCCTTACAAATTAACTCGACTATTTCGGCGTTCCTTGTCTTCTACGCATGTCCCCATACACTTCGATTAATTGTGGACCTGTACTAAAAACATTGAGCAGTGGTTCGTTGAAAAAATACATCACAATTTTCCCTGTACCGCTTTGGGAGTCTTCCAAACATATCGTAAGCTTTTCGTGCATTGCTACTGTTTAAACTCCACTTAACGCTTTTGATACACTATCGTTTCTTAAAAGCAAAACATTCCGTTTCGATCCGCTCGGTAGCTTGGAACGTCGCACTGATCAAGATGGAATGGAAATTGGCTGACTTACAAAATAAATGTTTGCCAACTTCCGAAATAGAACCTGTTGAAAGCGTCGTAAGTTTTCCACGTCCGCTGACCTAGAGTATCTCTATTGTGGACACACACGTCACGCTGTTTGGAAGACAGATACGATTAATTCAGCTGCAATAAAAGTTCGAAATTCTGAATTATCGGTACTCTTATACATTTTCTCAATTTTTCGTAAGAATTCAAACGGTCATATTCTGAGGTTATTTTTCCTGCAGTTGGGCGATATGAGCTTCATTTGCAGTTTGTCCACCAGAAGGAAGTTCAGTGCTCATGTACAGAATGAAATGCTACAGTGGAACCCCAAGAAAGATCATTTACTGAGCACATTCTACTGCAGCACTTCAAAGACACCCATAAACGTGGATTGCTAAGATGCCTGTTGTCATAATTAATACAAAAACTATATATATATATATTATATATATATACTGCTTACTGTTAATGCGACTTGCGTTATTAATGTAATAAAATCATGACTGAAGCATCTTCAAAGCATCAGTCTGTCCTGGTTTTCTGCCCCAAGACAAGTCCCACACTACCGATGCATCTTCCTTTTTTTCCACTGCTTTTTTTTTTTTCTTTCTTTTTTTGCTGAAAGAGTAAAATTTAAATTCGTCTCCAGGTATCTGTAAACGACGTCTGTCTTTAGTATGAAATTTAGCATTTATCCGACGTTTTGTTTTGAGTTAAGTAGTTCACACACACACACACACACACACACATAAATAGTTTTCTAAATTTGTTAGTTTCCTTGCTCAGTATCTCAAAATTTGTATTTCCGGTGAAATCTGGATATTATATTTTTGAACGAACGTAATACTTCCTTTACTTTAAGTACTAAGTGGGAGAGAAAGTAAAAATGCAAAAAATACGTTTTTGGTTTAGGTGTGGCCCATTATATCATGTATTAACGTTATTTATGTATTCAAAAGAAAACAATTTTCAGGTCAGTATTCAGGTCAATGACTTGAAAGATGTTATAAAGACACAATTTAAAGGTTTCAACTGCCAAGACAAAATCAATGGCTTTTAGGGGGGAAATCATGTAAGAATGTAAGATAGTTATAAATAAAGAAACAATAGAACACATCTCTAGCTTTAATTACCTAGATTTTAATGCACCATATACAGGATATATCATAATTAATAGAGCGAAATGAAGTGGTTGAAAGTATACGATAATAGAAGCAAAAAGTGCCAGTAAACATGGGCCCGCAAACAAGCCGTGTGCGAGGTTTATTACTGCGAATGTGTGGTTATGAGCCGTCACTGACGTGTATTGCTTGAGGATGTTCCCCTTGAGCAAGATCGGAGTATGTGGTACATGCATGATGTAGCACCGGCACATTTTTCTGCTACTGTAAGAAGACATCTAACGTGGAAATATGGTCCAAGATGGATAGATCGAGGAGGGTCTGTACCTTGGACTCCATGATCACCTGATCTCAATCCTTGGGATTTTTCTGTATGGGGGCACCTCAAAAGTGTAGTGTACAGCACTCCCGTTATACCGTTGAAGTACTGGAGCAGAGAAGTGTACGTGCGAATTCCGAGTTGATCCGGGGGTGTCTGAAAGAATTCGAAACTCACTCAGAGGCGAGTGCAATACTCATCCAGATGCAAGGACGACACTTTGAACACCTCCTTTAACAGGGAAGAGGTACAGTATTAACAACATGTAACATAGGTACTAAAGTAGAACGTGTTCCTTGTTAAATTATGCTATGAGTGAATTTTGAGGCAAATTAGAACTGCAACTATTAAAAGAATAGTCTACTTTTCAAATTCATTTATACTAATTAGCACGATGTCGCTTAATGAAGACAATGGCGGCGTGTAATCACACATTTGTAATTATCTCGCACATGGCTTGTTTGCGGACCTATGTTTACTGGAACGGTTTGCTTCTACTATCGTATACTTTCAACCGCTTCAGTTTGGTTATTAATTATGATACACCTTGTAATACAAATGAAGATCTGAATATAAAACTAAACAAATTAAGACAAATCAATAGAGCATTAAAAATTAAGATGTCAAAACCAACACAAATTAAATTCTATGCGGCCCGGGTTCAATCCCAGGGACCCGCATGTGGGATTTGTGGTGGACAAAGCGGCGTCTGGGCGGGTTTTCTCCGGGTTCTCCGGTTTCCCCCGCCATTCATTCCACCAACTGCTCCATCATCACCTTTCCTTTCATCCATTTCACCAACATTTCGTTTCATCTACTTCCTTCATTCCATACCAGGCATCGGGCTGATCACCCATCCTGGATATTCTGTCTGATCCATGAGTGTGTCTGCTCCTCGACGGACCTCTGACCCCAGGCACCCACCTGTAAGTCCTGGGGGGATGTAAGTCCTACATAAGATGAGGTTAAACAGCGAATGAATGAATGAGTAGTGACAGTAACAATGTCAACATACGGAAGGGAAATTAGACAATAAATAGGATAGACGGGAAAAGAATAGAAACACAGAGAAGAGATTTTTAAGAGCAGCAGCAGGATTTGCCCTTATAGACAAATTGAGAAAAGAAGAAACTCGCAAACAGTTAAACACAACTTAAATGAAAAAATCAACGAAAATAAAAATAACTGGTACCAGCAAATATTAAGGACTAAACAGGAAAGAGTACCAAACGTTTTATTAAACTATATACCTAGAGGATACCGCCAAGTAGGACGACCAAGAGCAAGATGGAATGATATGGTTCAGGACGGCACAGTATACCTTGTGGAAGAAGAAGTAAAATACGTAGTGAACCGTTTTAAGTTGCAGATTTCATCATATTCGTATAGCGAATAAACTTAAAAACCTTGCCTTTAAAGCAACTATAGAAAAGTTAAAAGCTAAAAAGAACTCTTAAATGTGAAAAGAAGCAGTTTACAGGGCCTTAAAGCTTATATTTTTCATTATTTGTGAACCTTGCATGTTAAAAGACGAAAACCTAACGTGCTATTCTTTTGTGTGTGCATTAAAACTATATCAGGTGACAATTTTTTAATGAACACGGTGTTTACATCCCCACGGTGCATGAGATTGACCGTAGCATGCAACTTGACTGTACAGTGAATAGAGTGCGCATGCTCGAGATATGCGCCAGTCATGTGTATGAAATTAATTGGAAATCTGCACCGTCGCTTGTCTCGTCCCTAGCGATTCTATGCAAAATGCGTCTAATGACGTCACGCAGGAGGTGCGATGCCATTTTTTGTTAACACGGGAATTTTCAAATGCCGGAGATTTCGCTTTACCCTAGGGTAAATGAGTTCCCACAACGCTGAAAAAACAGCACGCCGTAACTCTTTGTTGACACCTCTCTCTCTGTCTCTCTCAGTACATTTTACATCAATACTAATGCCTTATGCTGAGTGTGCAAAGCTGCGTTCCATTTTGTGGCTGTTTTTGGAGCTAATGTTTCCCTACTAAGCTAACTTGAATTGGTAACCCGCGCAAGGACTTCAGTAATTTATACTTATATACGGTAGCCAGAAAATTCAGTAAAAGTTAAGTACGAATAGCCAAATAAATAATGTAATGCGAATTTGGAAAGGTTATGTTTGTCACAACTGAACCAGTTTAGTGAAGGTCGCTCTTAAAGAGTTTTCCAAACTTCGCGGAGCTCTAAGGGCTCCGTGTGCACATCACAGAAGCTTCCTGGCCTTCCAAGAAAATTAAGTAGGTAAATGAAATTAAAGAATAAGAAATAGAACTATACATTACAGAAATTTGCCAAGTTTCCTGCCTCTCTAATAGAGGACGCTTGGCAATTCAACTGGAGTTGAAATTCAGTTCCGGAGTCTTGATAGCAGAAGTAATGAAAACGTCGTTTTAGTTCCAAAATAAATCCTAGCATTAGACAGACGACGAGACTGAGCGAGAAGTATGCCTGATTAATAAACATTTCGAAGAATAATGAACGAATATGTATTTCAGTTGGTTTTGGGAATGTGCACTGTGATAATTCAGAATAAATGGAGATGCTATAAACAATTTTAAATTCTTTCAAATTATATTTCATCGCATGGACATAGCGCAAATATTCGGATATATCTTTAATTTATATTTCCCCTCTTCGGCCTTCCCCATAAGGAATATTATAGGCGTTGGTTTTATGCTTGAGACGGATATATTTAATAGCAGAATCCGCAGAACCCTCTATGCGATAAATGTTGGAAGCTCTAATTATTTATTCCTCTCTCATTCTCTCTCACGCTCTTTCAATCACTTTCTCAGTCTCCCTTCTCTCTTCCGCGCGAGCATCCATGATAGAAAGTTGAATCAGATAAAAGAATATCTCGATGAATACATCAATCAATACTATTGAAATGAACAAAATGCCATGCATATTATCAATAATATTGTGCTTTCTTGTGAGATTCATAGTGTGATTTTAAAAATCTGATATGACACATTCATATGCCTTTTTACCAATGGCAAATTCACACACACATACATATATATACTATATATAGTATATATATACTATTAATATGAAAAGTGATTCTCCTATCCCTCCTACGTTACTCAAGATTTATACTTTATGTAACTAGGAATTGTTTCAAGTTAAGCAAGAAAATTTCATTATGCCTAAACAGTATTCAAATGTTTATTCCCGGCAGGAATTTTTTGCAATGGAAGGAAAAGAATGGGGAATAGGGAGCAAGAATCGCAAAGTTTCAAGTACGTCCATTAGGTGACACTTAGTAAAGGTTTCAAACTTGCAAATGGAATATTTCGAAAACAGCTAGCGCTACGAAACAACTGAGCAAATGGTGTACTTTAACAAGCTGTACAGTTTTCCCTGTAGTAAGCTTTTGGTTATCATTTAAGATTCCCATGTTACAAAAATTATACAAAATTTAAACAATTTAACCCTTTAATACATAGCGTTGCCATTTGGCAACAAAGATGTTTAGGCAAAGTTTTAGAATATCCTAACAGTGTTTTGTGTTAATTTCTTAGTAAACTAACCTTCAACAATAAAATTAAGTTATTTATAGCTTTTTTATATTGTAAAAATATTATACTTTTTCTTGGTTGGATTAGAACCGCGAACCTCCAGCTCAAAAGTTCGCGCTTTAACGAGTCCGGCCACCCATCCGTTTCGGAAGTTCATATGATATCCGCAGAAAATTCAATATATGCAAGTTATATCTCGTGTCGATATAATAAAAAATGTTCCATGTAAAGGGTAGTTTGGGGTGGAACAATTTTCTTGAAGATATTCGTGTCGCAATCTTGGAAGATGCCGAAGTTAAATACAAATTCGCTTACAAAACTTAGCAACTGCATTACATTCTACAGCTGCGGTATCCCTGCGATCCAGGCTTATTCTGTGGGAGTGTGACCTTAATACGTTGCCATAACCTTGTTCTGTTGTATGCTATTTTTTTCTTCTACTGATGCGTAAGTAAATTACTCCGGAAGTCATATTGCTTGCTTGTTCTTTTTGGCAAAGCACAGTAATGTCCAATTTTAATTACTCCAAGCTGTAGATAAATGACCTGATGGTGTTATTGCCTGCCATTAAGCAAGTTTTGCCAAAATAAAATATTGTTAAAGAATTAGAAAGAGCGAAACAAATATTTAAATTCCATTGCACAGAATAAGGTTTAGAGAGATGGTAAAAATTAGATTTGAATTAGAAGCTGAGGAGGATTTCAGCACTGCGACTATTGCGCCTACTAAACCTCCGTGAAGAAGGAATGAGGCGAAAGAGTGTGAAGGACAATCAGATCTGATAGCTGCAGGCGCAGCGCAGCGGGTTACCTACGGTTTCGAGATTGAACATCCCCGGCGGCTCTTCCTCACGGATATTTTCAGGCAGAAGGTTCCATGACAGGGAAAAGAGAGTTTTATCCTCAAAGTACATCAACCGCACACGCCGCACATTTCCGTCCATCGTGCCTAACCCTGCAATCCTGTAAAACAAGCTACGTCTTTTTCTGAGTTAAGCGTAGAATTTGGTGTTGGTATGACTTGTGTTATTTAAGTATGCTCTTCTAAGACTTCAGCCAAGGGAAAACAGGAGGGTCTTTTATCTGAAAATTCCACTTTTGGATCCGGGGACTTAAAAGTGTATTTCTATTGAAATTTTAATCAGATTTTTTGGTAAGGTTCTTCTGCCTAATGTAAGCGGTAGAAAAAGTAAGAATTATACAAATAAAAATCTGCACTTAAAGTATAGATAATCAGAATCTCATATTTTTCTTTAACTATTCAAATCTTAATCTACTCCTAGCTCAGTTCAAAGCAACATGTGAGGATTTCATTAGTAGCGCAGGAGAAGTGAGAAAGAAAATAGGCGTTTCTTCCGAAAGCATATTTTTTTCTATAAATATCACAAAATTCGCATGTTAAATATTTGATCGCATATTAGTGATATAGTATATATATAATTATATATATTATGCAATAAGGGATTCTATTAATTATGCATGAGATGCGTAAGAAAAAGAAAAGGAATTTCACATATTGCCAAATCTCTACATCTGCCTCAAAATGCATGAAACACAGGATAGTATACTAAATGAGATACTGAACCACATTATGAAATGTGAGATTTTTAATATATATGTCGCACATGAGAAGCGAAAATAGGACAGTTTGAATTTTGCGCAATTCTTTTTTGCACAAAATGTAGAACATCCTTGCATGGTGTATGGGATTGCATTTTGTTTTACCTATCTATACATAATATCCGTAATTAATGTATTAGACCGCATATAAAGGATATGGTACTGCATTTTATTTTATTTATTTGTGTTTAACGCCGGTTCTTACTACATGTGGCACCAGAGGCAGTGGACACTGGCAATACATGAAATGAAATATTTGGGAAAGCAAGTTTGGGAAGGAAACGTTCCAGGTCTAAGTTTACCTCTCCGGTATGTTTCAGTTATGAGGACTACGGAAAACCCTGGAAAAAACCTCAATCAGGTAGGACGATGGAATATGGTCCTTGCGACTGCGAACCTCCCGTTTTCGAATAGGTGCCTTAACGACCTTGGTTACACGAGTCGCTATGGTATTGCATAAGAAATGTAACATCCAACATTTGCCATTTCATAACTCCCTCCCGAAATTATAGAAAATCCGCATATGGAGTAGGAACGCACGTATGTAATTGGTATTCTATTATGGTACCTATGTTGTATATGAATTTCCGTATATTGCGATATGGGATCCCATTAACGGATACGAGAAGCGAAAGGAGTATGTGGGCATTTTGCGCAATCTTTTTTACAAATCTTTACATATATTATGGGATCCCACAGGGATCAGGTCGTAGCGTCAGGAGAGACAAATTTTTGAGACAAACAATTATTTGGCTTTTTGATTTTCATCGCATTTAAATATAATTATCGTCTTTATGTATAATTATTTTGTATTGTAAAGAAGATATTTCGTTCGCATGCACAAAGCTGTCCCTCTTGGATAGACATGTTCTTATCGTCTACTTTATAGCTGTCAATCGAATGAGTTTTGGTCATTAAATTGTACCATTCATGCCTTCGAATATAAATGAGCTAACGTATACGGGCGAGTCGGGTACGCCAGAACTCGAACGGTGGCCCTCTTTCTCGGTTCATTCCACTTCGTACACGAGTGTGTGTCACATTTCTTGTTCGAAAGGCCAGTGTGAGCAAACTCAAGGGGATGGCTCAGTCTACTACACTGGCCTTGTTACCCCCCAGTCTGAGTTCGTGTGATATTCTGGTACGGATTCGAGCGATACAAGTGAAAATCTTTTCATAAAATTGAATAAAGGAGTTTATAGAACATTTGTAAAACCATAAGATGCATGAAAGTGCCTCGGGATTATTTCGAAAAAACGACAGAATAATAATAATAATAATAATAATAATAATAATAATAATAATAATAACTAAATAACAATGCTGAAATGTCCTTAAATTTGCTTTTAAGAAAATTCTCTTAGGCACTCTAAGTATCGTTAGCTTTCCGTTACCGAGCGGGATGGCTCAGGCGGCAACGTCTGTGGTACACATTCAGGGGGTCTGGGTTCGATTCCCGCGGCCGACCTTCCTGGCCCATGAGTTTTTCGGGGGTTTCCCCGGGTCACTAGGCAAATGTTGGGAAGGTCCATTACACTCCCCGAATTTCCTGTCCCTCCATTTCCCCTCCATTCTCATTTAACTTCACCTTTCATCTGCTTGGTCTGTTTCAGGGTTGCAAGTGTCGGTGGCATGGCACGGGAAAAAGATGCTCTGTGTAACACATCATCCCCGGAATGGGGGCGGTTTCGAATCCCGGCAAGCCTGCAGGGAGCAGGTTGTATCAGCTGCCATACCAGGGGAGTTTCAATCTGGAGAAAGTAGGAACCCTGTCATCTGCCCTGTCGTGCCTTCTGGTCCACCCTTCTTCTGCCTCCTCTCACCTCATCCCTCCCTTCCGGGGGCGGCACGCTATGGGCTTAGGCACAAAAGCTCTTCATAGGTCGAGGTGCTAAACCCCCCTTCGCTCCTAGTCCTAATCCTCGTCCTGTTTTTCCTTTAGAGGTTTTTATTATTACCGGATTTATTCCCCAGGTTTGTTAATTTGTTAAAACAAAACGCAATTTTAGGTACAACCACTATATACAGTATTAAAATAGGTAAAGCAACAACTTTTGAGTCAGTTAACCTTAATTTGTGTTAGAGGATGGTAGAAGCATAATTTACTTTAATTGCATTGGGCAATTTCTAGAATTTAAAGAGTAATTATTATTTAATTTATTGCCTTATATACAGAGAGAGCCAAAAAACTACGAACCGCCTGCGCGGTGTTTATCCTGTCCGCGTCCTCGGCGCTCGTTGCCGTCTGTCGCTGTCATAGAAAGGCGCGGATGAAACCATACATTTTTAAAACTACTTTTAAAGGCTTTACTTGCCAACTTTACGAAAGGAGATGCTGAAACTGGCCACCGTCGTTGTCCATACATTTTTGGCGCCTCTTTAGGAAACTATCCGTCATTCGCCGTAGTTGAGAAATGCTGGTAATTTCCTGGCGAATATTTTGTTTTAATTCTTCCAGGGTATGTGGGCTTGTCTTGTACCCTTTGTTTTAAGTTACCCCAGAGATAGAAATCGCAGGGGACCGAGAGGGCCACAAATCTCTATTAATAAGTCTGTCCTCAAGCACACTTTCATAAAGTTGTTAAGTAAAGTCCTTAGAAGTAGTTTTAAAAATGTTGTATGGTTTCATCCGCACCTTTCTATGATAGCAGCAGACGGCAACGAGCGCAAAGGACGCGAATAGGAAGAGCACCGCGCAGCCGATTCGTAGTCTTTTGGCTCTCCCTGTATAATTTGCAATGTGTATTTAACTAAATGTTTATACACATGACGTAAAACATGAGTTCTTCTCTCTCTCTCTCTCTCTCTCTCTCTCTCTCTCTCTCTTTCTCTCACAGAAATTCTAAATTGCATATAAAAATCCTATGGCATTTATTTTGGAACAATTGCTTAGGTGTAAAATGGAATACATTTTACAAATACACAAAGTGAAATTTGTGTAACATAAATTAGTAAAAGAAGTTTTGACCGTAACAGTTGGTAGAGGCAAAGTTGAAAATGCAGTAACCTGATATATGATATTGTCATTCATTTGCCTCTGCACACTGAAGCAATACGCGTGACAACAACGTTACAATGTGAACTCTCGAAGGAATAAATACCCATTTTCCACGAGAGGGCATTTGAGCCAGAAGCTCGACCACAGTTCGGTTATTCGTCGCTGTTTTTCGAACGAGTTGGGCTGGAAGAAACGAGCGAGTCTCATGTACCACACGAATTGAACGAGTAAAACGCATATCCTTGACAGCTCTAGTTTACTTCTGAGAAAGCAAAGCGACAGAATACGTGGTTACACTGCTATCTTTACTTCCCTTCCGCAGCGGAGCACCTCTTGTCTAGACATGTTGTCATATGCTGCTGCGCATGCTGTCTTTACCCTACTTATCTTTTGTGCCAATCTTCGATTGGCCAGGTCAGACATGTCTATATCGCCCTTTGGCATAATGTTATCTTTCTTCTAAGTGTGTGAGTACTTGTGCTAGATTTGTTAGTGTAACTGCGACTCTTAAAGCTGTGTATTAATACAGAGTGAGCCAAAAGACCCCGAACCGGCTGCGCGGTGTTTTCCTATCCGCGTCCTCGGCGCTCGTTGCCGATCTACCGCTATCATAGAAAGACGCGGATGAAACCATACAACATTTTTAAAACTACTTTTAAAGGCTTTACTTACCAACTTTACGAAAGGAGATGCTGAAACTGGCCACCGTCGTTGTCCATATATTTTTGGCACGTCTTTAGGAAACTACCCATCATTCGCCGTAGTTCACGTTGAGAAATTTCCTGGCGGATATTTTGTTTTAATTCTTCCAGGGTGTGCGGGTTTGTCTTGTACTGTTTATGTTTTAAGTTACCCCGGAGGGGTATTCTATGAACAATATTACCGGCTGCGCGGTGTTTTTTCACTGGGCGTGTGGAAATACGATAAAAACATGATAACGCACTGCTGCTATAAACAAAGTCACGCTGTTGTGGTTTTGCTGTGCAGTGTGAAGTGCAGTTTTGAGTTGACGGTGATGTGATGTAGTTCAGTTATTATGAGTTATTTATTATTTTGTCCTGTACTTAGTCACAAGATATATTACGGCTCAGCATATGTTTTCTACTGCACAGCGTGTATTTATTTATGATTCGTATGTGTTAACTCGGTCAGCTCGCCAAGCGAAAGAGATTTGCAGAAAGAATTCCAGGTGTAAAAGTTCCAGGCCGTACAACAATCCTTGAACTTTACAGTAAATTTCAGGCCACAGAAAGTGTTCAGGCTAAGAAATCTATAAGACGGCGTTCGGTTCTTACCGAAGAAACAGACGACATCGGTCATCGTTTGGAAAATTCTCCCCAAAATTTCTATGATGGATAGTTTCCTAAAGAGGTGCCCAAAATGTATGGACAACGACGGTGTCCAGTTTCAGCATTTCCTTTCATAAAGTTGATAAGTAAAGCCTTTAAAAGTAGTCTTAAAAATGTTATATGGTTTCATCGGCGCCTTTCTATGATAGCAGCAGACGGCAACGAGCGTCGAGGGCGCGGACAGGAAAAACACGCGCAGGCGGTTCGGAATCTTTTGACTCACTCTGTACAACTAAACATGGCATATTCTGGTGAGATTAATACGCACAATAGAACTTTCACACTGGTTCTGTTTTTGTAAAACATTCATTGACAGAATGAACCTTCCAATAATAAACGATATGTTTTAAACCTAAACTATATTGATCCGTCCTAGATCCTTCTTAGAACGATAATAAAGTGACTAGAAAATTCCAAAGTAATTGATACCTAAAGTACAAATTACTTAGAGACTTAGTCCTAAGAAAATGTTTCGCTTTTACTACCACGAGTGTCAGCAAAGTAGCTAAAACCATGAAACACGCGAGAAGAGAAGATCGTATTTAAAATGGAGATAAACTTGAATTGTTACGAAAAAGAAGGATTGATCATTATTTGTCCGAAACCTCTCTTGGGCAAGCAATGAAAAAATGAAAATGTGACGTGTTAATCGAGGATGTTCAAGTCTGTGTGTGAGTATTTTTTTTTGGAGAGAGAGAGAGAGAGAGAGAAGTGTATACCCAAATATTTTTGTTGTGTTACGCTGCTGTTATCTATCTAGTATTCCATTATGTAACTGCATACTTCTGGTCTGTAAATATTCTTAACTAAGTAAATCGAACTTGATATTGACTTTCGCACGATACCAATATACAACTTACGTAACCCCTGCGATTGTAAATTTGCATAAGTGAAATTGAGATTTTAGCCCTTAGCCTGTGCAGACAGTAAAACTCCTATACCAGTTTAGGCTATGTGTCATGCAACCTCTCAAATGACCTACTAAAAATGAAACCTGCGTTTCCTGGCATCTCACTAATGCGCCTAACGGAGCTTGCAAAATTGTCATTGTCTTGCTAATGCTAACGGAACTTGCAAAACATTAAGTGCTCTATTTTCGATGCTGATGGGGTAGAAGATAAGCTTATTGGCGCCAGTGTGAATTATGTTCGTATGCTAGCCAATAAACTTTCAATTGCAGTGCAGAGGGAACACGAAAGCCAGCACGAGTTTGACACATTAAATAACCTGAAGAAATGGCTGGGTAGCATATTCAAGTGGAAATTATTTTTAAAACTGTATGACTAGATCTGCGGTCTAGTGATCCGGTGTCTCAAACCAGAGCGACCGAGTATGATTCCCGGCTGGGGAAGAGAATAATACGAGGGGTGTCCAATAAGTAAGCTTCCCTATTTTATAAAAAATATTACTGACAACTGATCATGTTGAATTAATTTTATTTACATTGCACAATCCTTCTGTTACTTTTCTACATAGTCAACATGTTTTTCCAAGCATTTTTGGGGACGTGACACAAGTTTTTTCAAGCCAGTGTTGTACCAGGTCGGGTCCTCTGCTCGTAACCAGCTGTTCACTGATTTGACTTCATCATCGGTGTTAAAAGTGCTTACCTTTGAGTTGGAGGAACATGTGAAAATCACTTGGGGCAAGCTCCGGTGAATACGGAGGATACGAGAAAACTTCCAAGTTGAATCTTGACCCAGGCGGAACTCAGAAGATTCAACTGGGAAGTTTTCTCGCATCCTCCATATTCACCAGATCTTTTCGCAAGTGATTTTCATATGTTCCCCTGACTCAAAGGTTATCATGGAGGTAAGCACTTTTAACGCCGTGAGAAGATCAATCAGAAGTTAACAGCTGGTTGCGAACACAGGATCCGACTTCTGAGCTCCGCCTGGGTCAAGATTCAACTTGGAAGTTTTCTCGTATCCTCCGTATTCACCGGAACTTGCCCCAAGTGATTTTCACATGTTCCTCCAACTCAAAGGTAGGCACTTTTAACACCGATGATGAAGTCAAATCAGTGAACAGCTGGTTGCGAGCACAGGACCCGAATTGGTAAAACACTGGCTTGGAAAAACTTGTGTCACGTCCCCAAAAATGCTTGGAAAAACATGTTGACTATGTAGAAAACGTAACCGAAGGATTGTACAATATAAATAAAATTAATTCAACATGATCAGTTGTGTGTAAGGCTTTTTATAGAATAGGGAAACTTGCTTATTGGACGCCCCTCGTAATATCTTGCTGGGCTACTATGCATAATTCCTAGTATGTCCTTGAATAAGACTAGCGTTTAATCGGTGCATAATCTTTGCTGTGCGGCCTCCCTCTTCTCAACATGCTCTTCAGTTTTGATTTATTTAATAGCATCTTTTTGCGTCATTGATAATATATTTTGTTAGATTGTAGTGCTAGGATGTGTTTATGTTCTAAAGACAAATTGGTACGATGAATGCAAAAAAAAAAAACCATGTAAACAGATACGAGGAATTTATTATCAAATTATTATATTCTCTACTAGTTACTGTAGTAAATAGAGGAAGTACATATTACATTCAACCCAACAATTCACTATCGAGATTTCGCTGAAAATACGCGTTTTGAGGATCACTGCATAAAAGAAACTTTTTTAGAAAAAGGCATATGTGTGTCTATGAAAACTATAACCCAAAACCGAAAAGTCGTTAAATACCACTTATACCATTTTATGGTATTTAAGTTGAGCGTCTTCCAAGGATGCGGCATAAAATTTCCCTTTACATGGAAAGTATTTCGTTATTTTTTATTTTCTCAAAAATGGTTCTAACGATTTTGATTAAAATAGCATATGATCAATATAGAGACAGTATTTTTTAACACTTAAATATTTTTTAGTCAAATTATATAATATGTAAATTCAATAACAACCCACCTTGAAGCAATATGTACATGTAATAATTTGTAAAATGTATGTAACAGTCCTTGCATATGTTTATATTATTGTATACATGTTCAATAATGTTATATGAATGTATTACGTCATTTAATAATGTAGGAGCTGTGAGAATAATAAGTTAAAAGTTGCTAACAATGAGGTAACCTTGATGCAATAATGAGTTTGAGAGTTTAAATGTTACTTGTGATTCTTATAAGCAATAATGTGATTTTAGTGACAGTTTATAAAATAGCCAATCCACAACCGGAGGGGGTTTTAGTTAAATGCAGGTATTCTATTGGAGTAGGATTAGCCAATCAGAATACAGAAATTTACAAGTTTAGACGGTTGAAATCTATTCAGTTGCCTGCAGACAGTTGTCATAACTGGATGCGTTGCTTGTGCGTCCTCGAGAGATTTAATATGTATTCGTGTGAGACGAAAAATAGTTTTACGTGGTAAAAGTTTTGCATAACAAATGAAATGTATATCTTGAATATTCTGCGAATAGCCTGTGAAATTCTCTTCATTCTAATTGACGAAGTATATTGTTGGTAGAGATAGACAAAATCTTGCTACACAAAAAATAGACACCCCGTAAAAATACACAATTTATGTGTAATAAAATATTTTGTACCGGTGACCATTTCCGAGATATTTTGTTAATGGATTTAATCTTCATATACTTATATTTTTCAAGCTGTTAGTTTTTTTTGTTTTTTGTTTTTCTTTTTTTCCCCGTGGTTATGCAAAGAGCGTGGTATTTCACACCCATCACCCATATATATATATATATATATATATATGTATATATATATAGATACCGCGTTAGTCTTCTCATCCTGCGGATTGATAACTAGGCCACCCTGCATTCATCAGCCCGCTTACGGTGGGGCTTATTGTTAACTTGCTCTCGTAGCGCAATGCTTAATATGCTGGAAAGTCATGATGAAGGTTGGAAGTTCAAATGCAAGAAATGAATAAAAAACTGATTTAGCTTACGAATAAATCAGTTTTTTATTCATTTCTTGCATTTATTTATGATGTTCATTAAAGCATATTATAACAAGTAACAATCTGTGTTTTAATGAAATTCACAGAATTAAACTGATTAAGTGAAACGACACTTCCATGCCAAACTATCAGTTCTCGTTAAATTTACTAAACATAAAAAGTACCTTCAAATGGCAGTATTTGAACCTGGGACCTTCACCAACGCCACACTGTTGCGCTACGAGTGTAAAGTCGCTGCACCTATAGCGGTGCAAAGCAGTCATTTCGGCCGAAATTGATACGTCGCGATGCAGTGGACAGTGTTTACGGCATAGTCTGTACAACGCCGGGATTCATAACTTCTCAATTCGCAGGCTGAGAAAACTCACCCGGTATATATTAGTAAAGGTCCTGTGAATGCTACACATAATAGCATTTTTTCTTTTAATATCCACATTCGTACAGATTTTCAGAAATCAACTCCATGTGTTATCTTTTATTTAACTTTTAATACTAAATTATCAGTGAGCCAATAAGAGTATTTAAATTTGAATTCGTTATAGCTATTAGCGTCCCGTCCTCACCAATTTTATAATGTTAGCTGGATTTGAAGTATTGCACACTGTGCTTACCGACGTCCTTAAAGTTTGGCACATGTGAACGTAGAGATGAGTGCGTTAAGGTGTAGCAAGTGAGGGTGTTCACCTTGCCCTGACGATATGGTCCAGCGCGCAGCATCAGGCTGCTCGAATTCCCACGGTCATCTACCGGACCGCGCAGGTGTGCAAAACGGTACACGATAGGCAAATCTTTTCCTACACGCGCTCTTTAGATCCGAGATACATTGGACCCAAGGTTCTGCTTCGCTGTGTTTGATAGATGTGAGAATTCTACATCACTGTTTTTGTTACAGGAAGTGCTGCTGTTAATACATAAACCGCTCAACTGATTCTTTGTGTCCTTAGCGATCAGTTCTGAAA
This sequence comes from Deroplatys truncata, assembly GCA_030765065.1. Classification (NCBI taxonomy): domain Eukaryota; kingdom Metazoa; phylum Arthropoda; class Insecta; order Mantodea; family Mantidae; genus Deroplatys; species Deroplatys truncata. The sequence continues at coordinate 73,514,699 of CM060975.1, read as the reverse complement.
CAATAAAGGTTTAATGTTGATACTTAAGTGTATCAAAACAATCACTTGACTCTACCTGTTATTCTTTATGTCCGTATCTATTCTACATCAATTCTCGTATTTATCTACCCCAAGTTCATCATAATATTTCCCAGAAGAGGCTTCAATACCCATTTTGTTATAGGTACACAGCAAACTACATAAGCTAAGATGCCAGTCAACTAGTTGAAGATTCAAGTCGATGACCTATGTCCAGAGAACGGAGGAGAAACCTCGAACGTCGACCCAATACGGATCGTTTGTGCTTACCACCCCAGGAGGAACGGGTGAGAAGGAACCGCTGGAGGCTATAGGTCACAGGCAGGCCGGCCGACAGAGACGCGTAGAGGTCTCTAACGATTCCAAGCATGAAGACACGGTCACACCTGCGGACTGCTCAGAGAGGCTTTCCTAAGCCGAAACTGGAGAGAACTCGACCCACGGGGAGCGGCTCAGAGAAAGCTGCCATCTGGCAGGCCGAGAACTTTCTAACGAGCAAGCACCTGTGCTATCTGTCCGACACTGCACAGCCCCTAAGCTTACCTGAAACAAGAAAGGGCAATGATAGGAACTGAGGGAAAGGAAATTCATGGTAGATGAAAAACCATTCCAGCATTCTCCTTGCCAACCAGGGAAAACCACGAAGAATCCTTGGTCAGGATGGCCGGCACAGGAATCGAACCGAGAATCTCCCGAATGCGAACCTCGTTACCGCGGAGCCATCTCACGACGACGACGACGACGACGAGCTGCTGGAAGGCTAAGTTTTAGCCCGAGTAAATTTTTGCTGTGTGCCCACCCTCATCAGGGTTTAACCATAGGGTGATTATTTTCAGAAGAAAAATGATGGTTAAGGATGACGGTTTAGTTTCATATAGTAATGAAAGAAAGGAGAAAGCATGTACCTCCTCGAGCTGCCTGTTAGGATGCAGCGGCCCTACTGCACCCTGGTGTGTATGTGTTTATCAATTTCATTGGTTGGGATTGAATTTTGAGACCAATCATCTCTTGGGTAGGATTACTATGGAGTTCAGCTTTAGCTGCTGTTGGTGAAACTCCTTGGTTATCTGGTGTGCCCGCATGCCACGCGGGGAACCCGATGACGCCGAAGACGGCGATTTCTAGGGTTGTAATCCCCAAGTGATCTGACCAGGATACTCTGATGGTTTGGTAAACTGGCGTAAAATGTAGTAGCCCGGCGCCTAATTTCATCTTCCACATATGGGAGAGATGAGGCTTCGTGTAGTAGTCTCACGAGCCATCTCACTGTAATACAAGTCGATAAATATACTTCTTGCAAAGTTTAGAAAAGGTACAAACGACATGCCGCTTATTTGTAAGATACTATAAAGAATTTTTCAACAAACCCCCCGTCATGCCACTTCTTTGTTAAGAGGCTCTAAGTGCGGACGTGTCTTTGTTGCATAGGATGGGATATGCGGTCAAAATAGCTCTCATAAATCTGTATGGTCAGGAAAGAATAGCAACTTATATCACTTTTTTCAAGCCGTATATCGTTTGAACCTTTTCTACGAGCAGCAACCACACTAGTTTGTATGTTAAACACACTCCAAAAATGTAACGTGCTATTGTATTTCTTCCAATGTATATAAACGTAAGGAAATAAGGGATTAATAATAAATTCAATATTATCGAGAGCTACAATTTACAGAAAAAATACAATTTAAAACGAAAATTTCATTTGCCAAAACAAAATACACAAATTATAATCAATTGCAGTTGTTATGAACGAAACAGAAAACATGTTCATTGAGGAAATACGGTATTTCATAGCAAATGTTAACTGAAATAATCCCAATATCACTTAAGAATATGTTAGTCGAATGAGGACTACTAAGTTCATAACGGGAACTAAGTCTCTCAGCATATACATGAAATACCTATGAAGATAGAAGCCGGAAAAATACATTATTGGGTAACGTTTAGCTCAAGAATCAGCGACTAATCCCGCATAAAAGTAAAGTTGGAGACGAACAGAGGGGCCTCGCAAACAGCACAGAGCACCGCAAATAGGCCGCAACGGCCTTTTTTGCTTCTACCGTGACCACCGGGAGGGAGGGATGAGGGAAGAGACCCAAAGAGCGGCCAGGTTCGGATTACGATGGGCGCAAGCATGGATGGGGTTCCTAATGTTTCCAGATAGAACTCATCCGACGCCGTCAGGCCCAACCACATGCCACTGAACCTCTGGCGGTCCCACCGGGGCACTCGTAGGCCAGACCTAACTGAACAGTCCCGCAACAACGCTAGGAAAGAAACCCCCACAGAGTGTACAGCCACCGCCCAGCTGCAACCCGCCGAACACCGTCGTCCTGGTGCTAAACCCTGAAACAGATGACAAGGAAGATGAAGGGTTCAAGAAATGAGGGGCAGAAGAGTCATGGTAGAAGATGAACCACTCTAGCGTTCGCCATGAGTATGAATGAGCAGTCGTCGGGAATCGAACCCGGCACCTCCCGAATGCGAGTCGCACACGTTACCGTGGCGTCAGCTCGCTCAGTACTAATCCCGTATAAAATGTCATGAATTTCAACAAATCACACGTGGCCACTGCCAAAATTTTATCGTTTTTATTTTCTACTTTCGCTTTATCATATCTAGGTGCACTTGTTTTTATTTAAATTCATCAGAACAATGAAACATCATTATAACTCCTTTTTAGAATTAATTAGAGCACTTGCCTTCAATAATACATTTGTTACCAAAAGAGCTTAAATATAATCATAAAACAGTATATTTCGATGCCGAAAGTGTTCTGCTATAAGTAGAAATTATTCATTTACACTGAGGCAATACATGAATCCATGGTATAAAGAACCAAAAGGCTAATGTATTTGGTTTATGTTTATTAGCTTTTATTAGCATTATTTGTTTAATTTTGTATTTATTTACTACTGGTAAGAATAAATACAACTCGAACTCTAGATTCTCTGAAGATCCGATGGTCATCCAGAAAGTAACGACCATTTGCACATTTACATTGCCCAAATCACTGCCGGGCTTCTATCCATGGTCGAATGGTTTCCTCGATATCTTTTCTCAGTGCTGTGCGAGTTTCACGTGAACCAGTTGTTATTGTGCTTTCTGTGATTGTTTAAAATGAACTGTGTGATACAAAGTGACTCTGAGGTGAGAAGCATTGGATTTTTTAATGCTCAGATGTTGAAATCTGCAGAAATTTACAGTCACTTTACAGAAAGTGTAGGTGGTACAATAATGAACGAAATAAATATGAGAAATTGATGTTATATGTTCAACAATGGACGAAAACATGTGCAAGACGGAACTCGTCTCAGACATCTGCCACTCATAAACACGGATGATTTGAAGAAACCAATAAACAATAAAATCGTACAAGACAGCCATGTAACCCTAGACGAGTTACAGATTCCTTTCGCAAAGATTTCACGTTCTTTGCTTGGTGAAGTTGTGTCTGAACACAAGGTTTAATGGACTAGCGGCAGCCGAATACAACACAAGAATTCTAAAGCTCTTGGACAGATTATGTGGAGAAATAAAGTAAGTTTCAAATTATTAACTGACATGTTCGTTTTAGTAAAGTATTTTTTCTGGTTACATCAAACCCAAACGATCATTACTTCCCGGATGATCCTCGTGAATTCCCTCGCCACTTCAGAGAATTATTTAGTTCCGATCGCTTGCGGAGGAATTACAGTGTTATGATACTGATATGTTTCGGGAGAGATATGAAATCATCAAAAAGCATGTAATTATAATATATATACTCCAGAACTAAACGTACATTCCTGTTCAATAAGGAATTTTACTCTTGGATCGCTTCAGTCTCTGGTTCTCGGAACATAGTGGTACATTTTCACACATCCAGAGCTTTTACTATATTCCAACGAAGCATTTCGTGCTGAAGTGTGTATTCTTCAGTTACCATTTGTTTCCGTTTGCAGCCTGCGTGACGTTCAAAATCAATGACTGGGGTGTTTCACACAGTGTTGAGGTCGATAACAGGGGCTGCAGGAAAAGGGTTGGACATAGGCGCTTTCCTGCTTTCATTATATCACTTTGTTAAACGTATTACCAAGGCTGAATCTGGTGCGTTTGCTTTCTTTACCGCTTAGCCACCGAAGGAAGAGAAAGTACTATTGCATTCTACCGAAAATTTCAATATAGAGATTTCAACTACGTGAAAATGTAAATGTGATAAATATAAAACATCAGCGTTAAGCCAGACATCTTTAATAATTCGAAACAAAGATTTTCAAGGGATTCTGCTCTCTTCAAACAAACATTTGCATATATTTTCGGAGTATTTTATTTTCTCAAAAATAGGTATAAGAGCTTTATTAATATACCATGTATTTGAGATATTGGCATGACAAATAAAACGTAATTTTCAGTAAGCTGTCTGCAGCGTTCATTCTCATAGAAATCTATGTAACATAAGCTATAAACCAAAACATAGTACAGGAGAAAAGTATATCTTTAAAATATATATACCAGGTGACTAAGCTGCACCTATTTATTTTTTAATTTATGCAACGTGCTAAGCGGCATATGTGACTTCTTGAATGCCTTCTAATGGCTGTTTTGCATAACACTTTATAGAGGAGGGATACATAACTTAGTGCATAAGTGTTTTACGGGACAGAATATAATTGTTATGTATGTCGATGCAAAAAACATCCCACCCTGACACTGAGAGCTGCAGTAGTACATTTAGCCAATTTTACAAACTTTTATTCTTTAGCATACATCCATGCATCCCTTTGAAAACGCCCCTGAAGGAACAACCTATCATATGCATTGGTTGACAAAACCATTTGAAAACAAAATGGCAGATCTACGCAGTGCGTACAATTGGATTTAAGTCGTTAGTCAATGTACAGCCTTGTCAAAAAATGCTAAGTATTAGGTAGATAATTTCTCTTATTTCACAAACTATGCCGTATTTCAGATCAAACGGTAATTGTAATGACTGATGCAGTTTATTTGTTTGAATTAAAACTACCAAACCGAGCTCAAAACACTGTATGAAGCTGCAAAAAGCGTGTAAAGATTTGAGGTGGGAGTCCAGTTCTGCGATTACTAATTCGTATTGGAACCTCACCTCGCAAGGTAGCATTGGCCGAATTGTATTATCATGGTTGCGTTAATACTGTGCCACTTAAATTCGGGTTCAAATCCTTCGGGTTAAGCTTAAACTTTTTATTACCTTTTCTTTTATCTCTTTGTTCCTATAATTATGATATTATGATACAAATAACATTTTAATAAGATTATAAGTGTGTACAAAATAGAATAATCGCTACGTTTTCCACTGGCAGGTGGATAATTTGTACTTCGTAGTAGGGGTTTTATTGTGGTCAGTGTTAGTTTGACCCATTCAACCAAGTTTAAAACATTTCCCACATGCAAAGTGGCTTTAGCTATATTCGCCTGCGTCAATCCTTGGCGTGAATAAATAAGTCTCTTTCCATTGTCTACTCAGTATCTGAAATTTTTCTACGAGAAACGGCTGCCGTCAGAATGTATACAACGACGAGTATGCTGTTAATGTATGGAGAAACAAGGTGTAATGCACTGCCAGCAAAGCGCCTGTATGAAGAACAGCTTCCAGGAAGGAGGGCACCTACTGCAGACACTTTTCGAAGGGTTGAAAGACGCCTTCGTGAAACAGGAGCATTTGGAAGAGCACCACCTGCTCGCGATGCTCCAGTAACCTCTGGAGGCAATGAAGAAGCTGTGCGAATCGCAATAGAAAACAATCCACATACCAGTTTAAGAGCCATAGCAGAAGATCTGCACATATGTCAGTCCTCAGTGATGCGCATATTGTATCGTAATAAATATCATCAGTACCATCTACAACTACACCAGCCTCTCCACGGACGCGACTTTCAGGTGCGAGTGATATATGCACAATGGCTACAGCAGCAAGCGCAAATGGATGCAGAGTTTTTAGGAAGTGTTCTCTTCAGTGATGAAGCCACATTCCACAATAACGGAACTGTTAACCGCCATAATACGCACTACTGGAGTATAGGCAATCCTCACTGGATGAGAGAAGCTGCTTTCCAGGTACAGTGGAGCATCATTGTCTGGTGCGGAATATTAGGAGACCAGCTAATTGGACCGTACTTTTTTGAAGGCAACCTCACAGGACCACGGTACCTTGCATTTCTGCAAGAAGAATTGTCATTGCTCCTAGAAGATGTGCCACTAGTGAAACGGACAGAAATGTGGCTCCAACAGGATGGAGCTCCACCACACTGGTCAGTGATTGTAAGGAATCACTTACGTAGAACGTATCCGCAAAAATGGATTGGCCGAGGGGGCCCAATCGTATGGCCACCTAGATCACCTGATCTCACCCTACTGGATTTCTTTCTGTGGTGCCATTTAAAGGAACGGGTCTATGCTCAAGTGCCGCAAAACCCAAATCATCTACGGGAAGTCATACGTGAAGAATGCAGGCAGATTACACCGCTCATGTTACAGCATACAAGAAGCTCTCTCCGGCAACGTACACAAATGTGCATTGATGGAGGTCATCATTTTGAACATTTACTTCCTTGATGAAATCCACACTCTTTAACAATGTATTATTCTGTTTACCCGTGAACTTAGCACTTTTACAGCTCCTTTGTCAGTAGAAGAAGTGAAACATAGGGTTTAAACATGAAACAGAAACTGTTAGATTTAATATCGTCGATATGCGCCCAAAAGAATGAAAGCTAACTACGTAACACGGTTTACAACACCAGATACGGTACAGATTATTAGGGTAAACATGATACACAATTATCTGATTGTAATTCTTATGTTTTTGGCTCACAGGAGAGCCAGTAACAAAAATAAATAAATTAGTGCACTACAATACAGAAAATAAACACAACGAGAGAGGGGAAAAAACCAAAACAACTTTATGTTTGTATCAGATTCGAACCTCCGAAGCTAACCTTTGTTTCACCACATTCCGGCAGCTAAACTACTCGACCAGAACCCACTTAGTCTATCCCGTTCTTCGGGAAAATATTCCTCTATCTCCTTGCAAGCATTATATTCATGAAACGCCGTTTTTTTAAGGCTTTCGCAGCTCTTTGGCTCGCATTCAGGCCTTTAATGTTAATGGAGAATGCATATAGTACCAAATAGAAGGGCAGAGCTACAATAACAGTTAGTTTGCTAAAAGGATCAATGTTTCCACATTAGGCTATAAACTGCGGGTTGCATAGATACGAATACCTAGGGGCAGCTGACTCACATGGTATATATATATATATATATATATATATATATACATAAACTTAAGACGGGTGTTTTGTTTTCGAGAATCAGTCCTTTCCACGATCGTTGCTGTTAAGCGCGATTCTCACTCTCCTCTCTCTCTCTCTCTCTCTCTCTCTCTCTCTCTCTTTCCCTCTTTGGCCTTTTTCCCTGAACGAGCTAGCAATATATAACCTATAATGTCAGTTTTTCGGAATGATTAAGGCAAAAAAATGTCACATTTCAAATGAATTACTAAGCGTAGACTTAACGGAACCGAATGGCTCAGGGAGCAACGTCTGTGGCTCGCATTCAGGAGGTCTCGGATTCGATCTCCGGCGACAGCCCACTCTGATGCATGGATTTTTTCGAGGGTTTTGCCGGGCCGTCTCGCAAATGCAGGAGTGGTTTCTTTCAGCCCCCGAATTTCCTGTCCCTCTATTTCGTTTTATTCATCCTTTCATTCATCCTTCATCCCGTTGGTCTCTTTGGAAGTGTTGGCGATGTGTTCGGTGCAGGGGAAAAGGATGCTATCTGTGATCTCTCCCCGTCTCTCGGCTTTCGGCTGGCTGGCAACCTTGAGGGGTGTTGGACCCCCTCTGTGTGTGACGAGTGCCTCGGTTTGCCAATCTGTCTGTAAGGGTGTCTACTTCAGGAGACTTAGGGACCCTGTACCGTTGCTCCTGGATCCGGCCGCCCGGTGTCTCCGCGGACGCCTCTTGGTGGGGCATAAGTACAATATTCCCTCTGGATCTGTGCGGAGTCCCCTCCGTTAAGGAAGATGAGATAACCGTAGGCTTTCACAGACGCAGTCAGAACTATAATGTTTCAGGAGCGGGGGGGGGCTCTTGTCCGTCGACGTCTCCTTGGTGAAGGTTCAGTCAGAACGCAGTGGGATGGGAACCAACAGGAGACTATGGCTTCATATCCCGAAATTTTACTTCTAGTTTCAGTTAACCAACAAGAAAGAATGACGCTATAAGAGCTTGCAAAAATAAAAATTAGAACGAATACAAATCGATCGAAAGACAAATCTTAGTATGTTAGTTATATTAAATTAAAATAAATTGAGTTTTATTTTCGTTCTTAGCGTCCCATTCTATAACAGGCGTGAAAGACCGGAAATTTTGCTCAAAGGCCTCGTTATCGGGGCTTGAGGTTCTTTTGTGTGCCGTAAATCTAGACACGGGATCCCGGTTTTAATTTCCATCCTAAGGAAGCAATACTAAGGATTTTTATGCCCGTAAAAGGTCCATTGATATCCGCCGGTTTTGAACCCGCGAAGTCGGGACCCAGAAGCTAGTATGGTACACCTAGACCACGGAGGATGACTATGTAATTATATGTAAAACGACACATTATAATAGAGAAAACAGGAAATAATCATCATAAGGCTGATTATAAGATTTTGGAACATTATGAACTGAAGATTTCAGTAAATCAAAGAAAGTAATGGCATTCACAGGAAAAACAGTCTGTAAGATCTAAACTAGTAGTGAATGATCATATAATGGTGCAGCGACAAAACTTTAACTATCTTGTCTATGATAGTTATATATATATATATATATATATATATATATATATAGAATGAATCATCTAAAACTTGAACCTCAACCATTTCGAAAATGGAAAGTGCTATTGATGTCCAGTTTTCACAGCATTGATTGGTAATCAGGGGCTCGTACATTTAGTCTATAAACATTTTTAATAATACTGAGAAAATGTATGTTTACCTATAGCAAACACACAATTTTTTAAATGGAACAATGCCTAGTTACATCAACAGAATAAAGGTAGGGTAAATTAGAATGTCAATGGTCTTTGTTGCAGGATTCTAGTGCAAGTGGTTTACGAGAAATCGTATTTTGAAAAGTTTCCACCCCGACAATTGTTTGTCCCATTCAACCTACTTAGTTGCTAGGTATACGATGTTGTTATGTTTGTTTGCATTGTGTTTTCTGTTCATTGATTGCATTGCGACTTTCTGGTCAGTTAGTTTGTGACAGTTCAAACAGTAAGTCGTCAGCGGAAGATGGGGTTTACTAATGCAGAAAAAGCCGACATGCTCATGGTGTATGATCCCTATCACATCTCTCTCCATCAAGAGCTGCATGGAAACGATTTTGAAAACCGTGTTAACTGATGTACATGGGCATTATGACATGTACTCCGGATTCATCATGCATCTTGTTTAGTGATGAGGCAACATTTACTAATCATGGCCAGGTAAACCGCAGAAACATGCACTATTGGTCTGTTGACAATCCCCGTTGGATTCGTCAGGTGGAACGTCAGCGTCCATGGAGTTTAAACGTGTGGTGTGGGATAGTGAACCATCAGCTCATAGGCCCTTTGTTCATAGAAGGAACAATGAACTCGCACAAGTATCGCAGCCTCCTGATAGACCGTCTGCCACAATTGCTAAAAGACGTTCCTTTGCAGACTAGGAGGAACCTGCACGAAGTACTACAGCTTGTCTTAACGGATTGTTTCCAAATCGTTGGATTGGACAAAGAGGAGCTGTATCTTGGCCGGCCCGTTCATCGGATCTGACCCCTTTAGACTTTTTTCTGTAGGGGAAGGCTGAAAGACTGTCTACAAGGATGTACCAACTACACCAGACGGTATGAAACGACGTATTACTGCTGCCTACTCTGAAATTTCCGCTGAAATGCTAGACCGTGTGCAGCAGTCTTTCCATAGCAGACTGGAAGCGTGTATTGAAGCTGCCGGAGGTCATTTTGAACACAAACTTTGAAGGGCTATGTTCTCTTTACTGGTAAGAATCCACAAAATTATCGTAATTCCCTTTTGTTTTTCTTTAGTTTGTGCTACCACAGGTTGTACAAGTGTCGGTGCGTAAAAGTTTCAAAATAAGATTTCTCGTAAACCACTTGCACTAGAATCTTGCAACAAACGCCACTGACATTCTAATTTACCCTACCTTTATTTTGTTGATGTAAGTAGGCATTGTTCCATTTAAAAAAATTGTATGTTTGCTCAAAAAATACACTTTCTCAGTATTATTAAAATTTGTTTATAGGCTAAATGTACGAGCCCCTGACTACTAATCAATGCTGTGAAAACTGTACATCAATAGCACTTTCCATTTCCGAAATATTTGCGGTGCAAGTTTTAGGTGATTCACCCTATATATATGTATATATATATATATATATATATAATGACAATGTGACAATGATATACATAATAAGATCCATAATTATCCAAACATGTGTGGAAGTATAAGAAGAATTTTTAAAAATACTAGAAATGAACGACGACTTAAATGTTATAAGTTAATACTCTATGCGAGCGAAAGTTGGATTTTAAAACAAAAAGAAAAGAGTATTATTCCGGCAGCAGAGAGAAATTTTTGAGAGCAGGGAAGAGTGCAACAAGATGGGATACACTAACTAATTAAGAAGTACGAGAAGATTTAAGAATTAATCCTATATAAGAAATTATAGAAACTCATAAACAGAAATGGAAAGACCACCTTAACAGAATGGTTACAAGCAGGTTACCGAGAAATGTGTTAAATTATAAACCAAAAGGGAGAAAATCGATGCGAAGACCTGTGCTGAGATGGCAGTGAGACAGGTCAACAGCCTAAACCATGAAACGAAAAAGAAGAAGAAGAATAAAGGAAGAAAGAAAGAAATAATATTCTAAAGTAAACAATACCACAAAACATTTATTTCACGTAAATTGTGTGCCTTAACGAGATATGTTTTCTTGTGCAGTAAGATTTTATCTATCTCTTACAGTTTACCATTTATAAGAAAGTCGTTCAGAATGAAGATGTCTACACAGGCTGTTCCCAGAAAATTCTATTATGCGTTTTCTTTGTCATGCAAATATCTTAAAGATATGGTATCTTAATCAAAATCGTGAGAGCCACTTTTGAGAAAATTAAAAATAAGAAATATTTTCCCATGTAAAGGTATTTTAAGGTTGGAGGATTTTCTTGGAAATCCTAGTGTCGCATCCTTGCAAGACACTGAACTTAAATACCAACTTTGATATTTATGCAACGTTTCGTTTTTGAGTAATTGTACTGTTTACTCACGCACACACAGATCCTTTTAAATTTCCATTTTTATTCAGGTGGCCTCAAAACGCGTATTTCTGGTGAAATCTGGTATCAATGGTGCTTTATTATAGGTAAGTAGAAGAGAAAATAAAAAGGACCTACTGTAAACCGTTAGTTCATAGCTGAGTAGAAGGGCCCAGAGCTTATGCCTTGGCACAAGCTATTTAGCCTAACCACCCATTGGAAGATCAAATCTTAAATTCAATTGTTTAATTCCATATCTCTGGTTGATTTATAAAATGCAGTTATATATATATATATATATATATATATATATATATATATATATATATACTTTCTCCGCACCCCTTATCTCCTTAAAAGATTCAATATATAGTAAGATATAGTGACATTTACTAACTGTTTAAAGTACATTTTTGTGCCTATTTAAAATGGATTAGATTGGATTTGCTAAGGAGGGGACTCGGCACTGATCCATACAGAGGATATTGTACCTACGCCCCACAAGGGTGCATCCCTGGGAGGAAGGATGAGGCGAGAGGAGACACCGGGCGGCCGGAACCGGGAGTGACGGCACAGGAATGGCAGGATCCCTAAATTTCCAGATAGAGACTCCCCGGCAGACGGACAGGCAGACCGGGGACCCCAACACCCCCGGCAGCCAGCCGAAAACCGAGGCACGGAGAGAGTCACAAAGAGCGTCCTTTTCCCCTGCCACACTGCACCGAAACACCATCGCCGACACTTCCAACCCTGAAAGAGACCAACGGACAAAAGATGAAGGTATCGCTGCTCTCGTTTGAAAATGAGAATGAAGATGAGATAGAGGGGCAGGAAATTCGGAAATGTGAGTATCCGCCCCAGCATACGCCTGGCGACCCGGGAAAACCCCCGAAAATACCCATGGTTCAGGAAGGTCGGACACTGGAATCGAACCCATGACCTCCCGAATGCAGACCACAGACGAAACCGCCTGAGCCACCCCGCTCGGTATTTACAACGGAATATAAACGAAACGAGAGGGAAACATAAGAAAAAGAAAGAGAACAGAAGGATAATATAACAAAAGGGAAAAGGAGAGGGGCAAAGTAAAGAGAAGGAAGGAGGACAAGTTGGGTTGGATGAACCAAGTAGGAGGAGAGGGTGGAGCAGATGAGAAGAGAAATCAAGGATAGAACAATACGGAAGCGGAGAGAAGAGAAGAGAAACAATGAAGAAGCCTTCTCATTATCAGGTTCCATGTAATTATTTCATTTACTGTGTTTGTACAACGCGATGCAGCTAATTCGGCAAGCACTACTTCTCGGGGTATCTATCTGTAATATTCTCTGCACAACAGAAAAAAATCGTGTTAACGATGATGCTCACAAATATGGCCAGTTCTGTGAAAGTGCGCAGATTGTTTTGCCATGGGTGCATATTTTGCCGTTCAAATTACAAGCACCGCAAAAAAACGGAAAGCAACCAAATCGTGACGGCCCGTGGCCAGTCAGGACCATGACCTCTGCAGGAAGTGATGATGATGATGCAGTTTGAACCAAAGTTATTGTAGCAAGCTGAAAATTAGTGGGAAAAGAAATTTAAGTAGCGCAGGGCTTACGGCAAATTATTATCTGTACTCCAGTTATGGAAGTAAACGCTGGGCGATAGGAATATAAACTGCAGGGTCTGCGCAAGAAAGAGAGGAGGGAGTCCAGCAAAAGGAAAAAGCTAGACGAGACATAAAAGCAAAAGAAATGGAGATCGAAGGACATTTATTTTGCAGGAGGAGAGGAAAAGAGCAAGAAAACGAGATTGCAGAAGTAGTGAAAACAAGCAGACGGAGGAGCAAGTTGTGAAGTCCAGTGATAATTCATTTGCCCAGCACACATAACCGCCGCGCTCATTACGCTAACTTCGATCTTTCATACGCTATAAACCTGTCTGCCACGAGAATGCGGCCTGCTGTAACATTTTGTTTTGCAAGGAGGTGGATCCGTCTCTCAAGAAGTATGAGGGGAAAACAATGTTATGCCTCCGACTGCACTTAGGGTTGATCTGTAGAAGTAAAATGTAAACGAGAGCAGCGATTTGCTAAGGTAATAGTTACATTAGAGGAAAATGATTCTCTACAGTGACCGAGCTCTCTGCAATAACCGACAGCGGAAACAAAGTTATGCACAAGACAACCTAATGAGCGTGGCTATAGTATTTATTTGTTTGTTTTCGCTTAGCAAGTACCTACTGGGTAGTCAAGTTTGTTTTCAATGTTGTTTCACATTATGCAGAGGTTAAAGCAAAAACAGTTTAGTCACAAAATTAAATCTACCAGCCTCACTTTAACATATATTGTTAAAGTGGTGAGGATAGTGGTGGTGTTTTACGACATTATGCTATAAAATGTGTATTAACACCCAAATGATTTGTATTTTATGCATAACACATGTACTCTATTATAGAGTAGACTGTGATAAAATGAAGTCGGCTTTAAACTAAGAAATGTTTCAAACTAAGCAGCACTCAATTTACCGGATATCAAAGAGAGGGAAAATCAGGGGCCAGGTTTACCTTTGTAGCAAATATGAAATTGTATGAAATCGTGTTTTTGTGTTCTAATTAATAGTTAGGACAGCACATATCAATGCCATTGGTTACATTTAGATCGATAGTAATTTCAACTGCAGTATCCATAGCAGACTAAAGAGAAGAGAAACAGTAGAAACACAACACATATGTAATTGCAAGTTTTGTTAATGCTGAAGACGAAGATTTTCTTAAATATACATTTATTATAATAATTTAGACGTTACATCAACATAGTCTGAATCACAAGTTATAGTACAAATATAGTGACAGGAAGAACAAACAGAGCAATTACCCCGCTGAATGCGATAGATGTTTTTCGGGCGTAAAAATCCTTAGCTTGGCTTCCTTCGAAGGGAAGTAAAGTCGATGGTCCCGTGTTGTAAACGCGTGACACGTAAAGGAACCTCAAGCCTGATAAAGAGGCCTCTGAGCAAAATTACCGGTCTTTCACGCCCAGTATAGAATGGGACGCTAAGAACCATAGTAGTTAAGGAGCATCCATAAATAAAACTCAATTTAATTTTAACATCAATTACTGCAAGCAGCAGTTAATGAGTAAAGGGTATATATATATATATATATATATATATATATATATAGATATATATATATATATATACACACATGCCCTGAAGATTCCACAAATGCCGTAGCTTTCACAGGAGAAAGCGAGCGTGGTGACGCCGGGGAAACATTTGCGACTCGCATTCGGGGTGTCACGGGTTCGATCCCCGGCGACCACCCACTCTAACCCATTGGTTTTTCGTTGTTTCTCCGGGTCAATACCCATGGGAGATTGGGTACGCCTGGTTGGTTTATCCGCCCAGGCGGGGTTGTGAGACGCCCCGATGTTCTCCGGCACCAACAATGAGAGCTGGTAGACGGCGTGCTAGATTGCTGTCAGTCCTACCAAGGTCACTATTGGTAGTCGCCCCTGTGGGGATGACGCGCGTAAGTGGCGTAGTATCCACTTCCATCCTCGCGTAAGCGGGGGGGCCTTTTTAGACTCTAGGTATTGGCCTCATGGGAAACCCCCACGGTGAAAACCCTGGGTATTAGAAGGGGAGCTTGGGCTACGCTCCTGCCGTGGTAGACCTCGCACGACCTGTTTCTCCGGGTAGGCAGACGGCTGGTGTGGTTTAGCTTCTCTCCTGTCCCTCATTTCCTATAACCGACATTTTTCTTGTCATTTTTTCAGGGTTGTAGGAGCAGTCGACGGTGTTCGGCAGGTTGCGGCTGGGTGGTGGCTACGCGATCTGTGAGGCTTTCTTCCCGACGTCGTCCAGGGACAGCTCGGTGCTTAGGACAGGCGCTCCTCCAAGGACCCCATGAAGCTCGGAGCCCAATGGGTGGGTTCGGACGGCATTGGAGGCATTCAATCTGGAAAGATTAGGGACCCCGTCCGTACTTGCGCCCGTTGTCATCGGAACTGGTCGCCCTTCTGGTCTCTTCCCTCATCCCTTGCTCCCAGGGATCCGGTAAAAGCACAAGGGGCCATAACGTGTGTGCGGTGCTCTGCTCCGGTCTCAGGGACCCCTTCATTCGTTAGTGCTTTTACCTTTACCTTTCACAGTAGATATCCTAATATTACGTTGCAACAAAGGCAAGTTACGTGCTTAGTCTTCTTCCAAAAGATGTCGAAGACCTTGAATTGTTGGCGGCTGCTCGGTCAGTACATAGTGCCTGTAGCCCATTGTCATTCAAATTTGCAGGAAGACATATTGTCGATGTATGATGTCCAAGTAAAGCACTGTCCGTTTTATGTAGTTTAAGTTGTCACAGCTGGTGGGTGATGTTGCCAATTCGGATCCTGATCCAGTTCTGTAGTAAACTGAACATTCAACTAGCCTATTTATGGTTTAGATAGAGTAAGGTGTAGAATGTACTATTGGGGCAAGTGGTTATGTTGTGACGAAAGTTCTTTTCCTCCGTAGGCAGTATGTCATTTATTACTCTGTACGCGCTGGTTTTCCAATCTGTGGAAGTATTCCAATATGTAAAGGACTGCCAGGTATTCCACTCCTTATTATGAAATTCAGTTATAATGTGTGGGAATGAGCCGTGCTAGTCGCAATAAGGTTGACGATGACAACGACGTCGATGATGTGGTTGCTGATGATTTTGAATGACGATTATGATACTCTGCAGAGGGAAGAAAGCAAAAATAGAAATGAGAAAGCTAGATAGGAGAGAAAGATGCACGAAACGATAAAATATAAAACAAAGTAGGGACGCAGCTTCAGAAAAAGAAGAGGAAGGCACTTCCTGCTGCATTGCCGATGCGTCACTTCTCAGTGCACACGTGTGTTCAAGGTAAACATTTCCTGTTACGTCTTTGGTATAACGTCATGTTCGCAGCATTTCCTTCCTCGCCCATCAGTTCCACAATTATGAGCTGTCAAATGCTGAACTCCAGGTATCTAACGTGACTCGCTGGTCAAACAAGGTAATTATTGTGGTAGAATTTCCCTAGCTGCTAGTATTGCTGTTTAAATCCTTTTCGGTGTTTCACAACGCGAGAGTGGCTTGGTTTTCTAAACATTCGTCAATGACAAGTGATTGTCTATTAGTGACAACAAAATCTGAAGTTGGATAGGTTGCGACGTTGATACAGGAACTCTGGTCCAAAACGTTATTACCTCACTGCTGTGGCAATGGTTCCTGTCTCCAGATCAGTAGAATATGCATTCCAGATCACGTAGGCCCGGAGTGGGCTTAACCATGTGCATTATGAGATTGTCAAATGAGACATTTCCACACAGCAGACATCTTATCAACCATTATACATAATAATAATAATAATAATAATAATAATAATAATAATAATCCCGTGGCGCTACAGCCCGTTAAGGGCCTAGTTTCTATCAACCCAATTGCCCGCCTCACGCCCACGTATGCGCGGCAGAGGTAGACGATCATCCAACCGATACGGAGAGGTGATGTAACCAGTATTATACATCCCCAGCCGGAATGCTGGCTTCTATGGCCGGGATCGCTGTCCATCGCAGCTCCTCAATTTCCACACGATGCTGAGAGGGTAGTGGTCCTATACCCGGGACTGAAAATCCGCACCCCAAGGATGGGATTCAGGCCCGGAGCATTCCGTGATCGGGAACCAGAGCTATACGCCCTAGCCACGGCGCAGGACTTAACAACAACCATTGGTTGTAATTTTATGCCTTCCCAAGGTGCATCGAAAGCAATTTGAAAATTGCATACCGTTGATAACTCACATTTTTTTCAGTTAATGTTAACAGTTTTTAGTAATTAACTTATTATACTTTCTCTTTTAATGTAAATAACTCGCCAACCATTCTCAAAACATTCTTATGCAGTATAAGCCCTGATCGTGTTTCCTGCCCTAACTTTAGAAGAGTTACATACAGGGATAAATAATTACATAAAACACCTATACAAATTGACGATCAGAATATATTACACAGTAAACTTCTACTGTATGCATTTGAATTCAAATACATATTCCAAAAGGTGAGTAGCTCTGGTACTTAATGACAAAGAACTTTGAGCAATATAAACATATTTTACTTTTCGGCACATAAAACTATAATGCGCTTATTTCAAAAGCAAAAAATTAAATAAGATTATTATTTTTATATTAAAATGAATGGGTCAATGAACGAACTAGCAATAATAGTCAAAGTAATGGCTGGTAGAACTCTCTTCATTACATGCTGCAACAAAAATAGTCATCAGTCAAATACCAACCAGTAAAACTTTACTGCGGGTATTAAAACTTTGTTTTCATGTTAAAAATGCTAACATTAATGGTACATTACTTTAATTCTATAAGAAGGTATTTTATTCCAGCTCAGTTCCCAGCTTAGAAAAAATCAAACATCGTTTTCGTATTTTTATAAATGAAAGATTTGGTTATAATGTACATCTATGTACAGCGTCACTGGGGCACATGCATTTCTGTGAACTCGTTAGCATGTAAAATACATGCGTAACCTGTGAACCAATTATCGTTACTGGCAATGTTAAAATAATAACAGAAAGAACCAGCATAACTCTGTGCCTCATTCCATGTCCCTCGAGTAGTTTGTACGCACTGTGTTCTTGGCCATAAGTAAACACTCAGATGTGCCCTTCAACTAGTTCCTCATTCTCGAATGGGTATAACAGGGCCTCATTTTTATTTTCTGTTTTGTTAAGTTTTCTTTTAAAACCATTGCATCCCAATAAACTTAAATTAGCTTAGAACATAAAATATAACTGATAAAACAGCACATATTGAGATGCATCTGTTTATGACTGTGAGTATACTTCCTTTTCCGTCACCCGCCCCCTCACCCTAACTTTTCAGACACACAAGGCAGATTAACGTTAGTCTTGGCCGACTAAAACAGAAAGTTTTGTCTCATTTTTTCCAGTGACATTTCTTATGTGTTTTACATTACAATATGTTGAATCGTACACTCGATCCATTTATGTTATCTCTACGGTTTTGGGAGGCATTCTACTGGCCTTCACAGGTGAGGTTGTATAGCAAGGAGAACGTGCGTATATGTTTATTTTTTCGCGCATGCAGTGGTGTGCTGTTTTAGGTGCACAGTTCTAGATTATTCACATATGAATACACAACTTTAAGCAATAGCTTTACTCTCTTCATCGCTTATAATAACCTTAAAATAATACAGGATGATTTATGAAGAACTGGCACATTTATTTATTTAATTGTTTCAAAACGAGGTATGCTAGCGTCAACTTATTATACCTGAAATGCAGAGGAATTTTGGGAGATTATTTACCTCTATAGCAAATGTTGAAAATGTCCTCCATCCTGCATAAGGTACAATTCAACACGTCATTCCATGTTACTAGCCACTCGTTGGAGGACTCTGTTGTCAATACCTCGAATATCCTGTGTAATGCTGTGCTTCAGATCGTCTAATGTGGACGTGTGGCGTAAACCCTGTCTTTTAAGCAGCCCCATAGAAAGAAGTCCGACGATGTAAAATCCGGAGATCTCGGTGGCCAAAGGTTCTTGGAAATTACCCGGTCGTCAAAGAAACTTGTAATTAGTGCCATGGATTCATTTGATGTACGGCATGTAGCGCCGTCCTGCCGAAAATATCCGTGACGCAGCTCTACATCGTCTAGTTGCTCAGTAAACTCTATGAAAATCCGTCAGTACTCTGCAGCGTTCACATTGTTTAAACAGAAAAAATTGGTCCCACTATTCTCTGTGCGAATATTGCGCACCAAATTCCGATTTTAACCGGGGCATATGTGAGTTCACATAGTCGGATAAATGGAACCATGCCTCATCTGTGAACCATGTGATGACAATATGGCAGGATTTTACACAATGAACACCTGAAACCAACGACAATAATTCAGTGGTCTACCCTTATCTGATTCCTGTAACTGATGGATAACCGT
The DNA here is from genome assembly GCA_030765065.1 of Deroplatys truncata. Classification (NCBI taxonomy): domain Eukaryota; kingdom Metazoa; phylum Arthropoda; class Insecta; order Mantodea; family Mantidae; genus Deroplatys; species Deroplatys truncata. The sequence goes on along the minus strand of CM060975.1, from coordinate 73,495,387 downwards.
AATCCTATACGGCTTTAGGCCTGCACTTTTCACAGCTCTCTGACACATTGAGTAGCTGTATCCTGTCTCCTGCGACAAACGTCCTAATGATTTTTTGGGTGACTGATCCAGTCGTGCTCTTACAACAACCGTGGGAAGCCTAGATGAACGAGTTTTACCTTTTTCACTCACCAGAGATCCAGTTGTTTCCAATTTGTTTACCAGTCCCAGTATTGTGTTTCTTTGGGGAGGATTCCGAACACCAAATTCTCTCTGGTATGCCCTTTGAGTAGCTGTAATTGAATTCGTAATCCAGTATTGCTTTATAAGGAAGAGCCGTTCATTTAATGTGTACTCCATTTTCACGTTGACTAGAACAAAATCTCAAAAACAGTTGCCTACAATAAAACTAACAATTATGAATAAAACATGAACATCTGCGCATCCATTGACAGGTAATCGAAACTCCAGAACATTCTGCTTAATTTGGTGCTAAAATTAGGATACTGAGTGAATTTCGAACAGAGTAATTAAAGAAAAAAATGTGTCAGTTCTTCATAAATCACTCTATATATAACTAAATAAAACCATGTTTTGCACAATTTCTCCATAAAACGTATTTTTAATGGCGACATAATTTAAAACTGAAATAAATTTTACTTTTTACTCTCAAAGAGGACACATTCACTAGACATTATTGAAATCATCTGTTCAATCTAAATATACAACTAAATAAGACACTGTTTTGCACAATTTCCCCATGAAAAACTATTTTAATGACAATATAATGTAAAATTGAAGTAAATTATACTTCTTACTCTCAGAGAGAGCACTTTACTAGACATTATTTTAATAATTTGTATACTCCCCGTTCTTGTTCACTACCTAATTTAGGCGCCAAGAATAAAACGTATGATGCATTTCAGTTTTATATTATGTTACAATTAAAAACACTTTTCATGGAGAAATTGTGCAAAACAGGATTTTATTTAGTTATACATTTAAACATGGTTACTGTAAGTGATCACGTGTAAAGTTATTGTTCAAAGTTATATATTCATGTGTAAATAATTTAGAACTGTGCACGTGAACCAGGACGCCACTGCGTGCGCGAAAAGGTAAACAGATACAGGCATCTCCCGCTTGCTATACATACTCACCTGTGAAGGCCAGTAGAATGCCTCCCAAAGCTACAGAACGGCATAAATAGAAGCGAGTGTACAAATACAGTTCGTTATTCTGAGAAGCACACCACAAATGTGAAACATACCTAACCTAGGTATATTGTTGCTATCTTTCGCCGGGGATGTGACCGTGTTACACTCCGATTGTGTGGATACTTAATGTTCTAAGAAACGGACGTTTAAATAGTTGTAGTTCCGCACAGTGTGCGGTCCGGCATTTAAACCTCCGGAGACACCATGTGTCACAACCTACCACACGTGACGCTGTGTTTAGTCTATGCAGCACGTAACAACGTCCAAACAATGCAGCATCAAAGTGACAACAGACTAGGTTATTGACTTGTCGAGGTGACGTCACCTTGATCCTAGCCTACTTTTCCACAAAGAGGACTTTCATCTGTTAGGCCTTTTCCTTCCGTGACGACACACAGGCAGCGACAAAACAAAAGTACATTGCTGTCAAGTTGACATCCTCTTCAGGTTTCTGCACCACTTCCTTCTAACGGCAATTGTTTTTTTTTTCTTATAAATAAGCTTATTTTCTTATTCCTACCCAGCATCCTCAGAAGAGGATAGCATCCAGGCGTCAGAAATAACAACTTCTAAGAATTCTTATCCTCATGTAAGACTAGTGTCTGCAGCAAACTACACGTTAATTATTCTTGATATTATTAGGGTTTACATTGCGCTATTTTAACAACAAAACGCCCGTGTTTATGTGGATTTTATTCAGGGATTATTACTTGCTTACTCTGCAGATAAGCATGCTAACGCGGTTGCGTGCTGACACGGCTCCTATTGGTTTTCTGTGAATGCAGGGTGAAACAAATGGGATGCGTCGCGCATCTCGTAATATTTTAAAATATAAAATAAAATAAAACGGAGCCAAAGTTTAGAGCAAGAGGAGGCTTCAAATATACAAGTTTTCTCACCACTGAACACATTTAGGATTGGGGGCGGGGTATTTAAGGAGACTTCATATTTTATCGTGTAAATCGGATAGTTTCTTGTGTTTTCAATTCAATTTGAATATTAGGAAGGATAACCCTGGAAGAGTATAATACCTGATATTGGATGACGCACTACAACGAGAAGCGCACAAGCCATCTCTTCGTATTATTTATCTCAGCAGCTATAGTCGCGCTGCGAGTCATCCAGCAGGAAGGGAAGGGTGTTGGGTACACTCGCTTCCATTTATGCAGCCACCGCAGCTTCGGGAGGCATTTTACCAACCTTCTCAGCGTGCGCGTACATAGCAGGGAAGGTTGTGTCTGAAGTGTTCTGCCTTTGTTGTTCGACCAAGCAGTGGTGTGTGTTAATGTAGTTCACGCGATGTATGCAAATATTTCGGAGGTGCATCAGGTAAGAATTATGGGTATTTGAAAAGCCAATTTGCCCTTTGAAGGCATTACTAAGGCAATCTCATGCAGCATTCGCATGGACATATTAAAATAATGTCCAGTAAATGCGCCCTCTTAGAGTAAAAAGCATACTTTACTTCAGTTTTACACTATACTGTCGTTAAAAATAACTTTTCACTTAGAAACTGTGCAAAACAATATTTTATTTAGTTGTATATTTAGATTGGACAGACGATTCCAATAATGTCTAGTAAATGTGTCCTCTTTGAGAGTAAAAAGTATAATATATTTTAGTTTTACATTAAGTTGCCATTAAAAATAATCTTTCGTGGAGATATTGCGCAAAACAGGGTTGTACTTATATATTTAAACATGGCTATTATGAGTGATGATGTGTAAAGCCATTGCTCAAAGCTGTATATTCATTTGCGAGTAATCTAGAACTGTACACGCAAAACAAGACGCCACTGCATGCGCGAAAAGATAAAAGATAAACACACCTCCTCCTTGCTATACATTTTCCCCTGTGAAGGCTAGTAGAATGCTGCCTGAAGCTGCGGTGACGGCAAACATGGAATTAAGTGTACCTTCTCTATCGGAGCAATCACCAATAAATCTTCTTCTTTAACGGATTACACCCCTCGTTGTAGGACTTACACCCCATGGACTTACAAGCCAATGGTTTGGGTCAGTAGTCTGTAGAGGAGCAAGCAAACTCTGGATCACAGCATATCCAAGATGTGTGATCAGCCCAATGTCTGGTATGGCGGTGAAGGAGAAGGAAATGAAATGTAGTGATGAAAGGGATGCTAGGAAAATTCGCGGATCAAATTATCCAACCCAGCTTAAGCTTAGCGACCGAGGAAAACCACGAAAACCCTTCGCTCAGATTGGTCGGCCCGGGGTTTGAACCCGGAATCTCTCGAATGCGGGCACAGAGGTTACCACCTTAGCCATCCCACTTGGTAACATTAAGTCATTTTATATTAAATAAGGAAAGTGATGGAAATGCCAGTGCAAAATTGTACTAATCAAAAAATAAAACTCACTTAATGGCCATTACACTCAGGCACTAAATAGCGATCATAGATTAGTCTAAAATCATTTGTGTTTTAGAAATACCTGTATGTTGTAAAGGTATTGTTGGAAAAGAAGAATATACTGTCTGTTCAGTGAAGTTTTGGCTATGGTTTGGGGTGACTTAGCTCTCAAATAAAACTTTAGCTGGTGGGAAGGGTACACATTATGTTGAACCCCTGTCGCGCGTGACGCGTGTAGTGAAAACAGCCAAAAGTCTTTCACTACCGCACCGCCGGTGGTCCCGTATCGTAGATTTACGGCACGTAAACGAACCTCAAGCCTGATAAACAGACCTCTTAGCAAGATTTCCTGTCTTTCACGCCCAATATAGAATGGGACGCTAAGAACCATAGCAGTTAAGGAGCATCCATAAATAAATACATAAATAAATAAAAACTATCGCGCATCTTTACCCCTCACTTGCCTCACACCAAACACTACCTCCTTTCAGTAGCTAAAACGCTACCTGCTAGGGTCGGCTCCCGCACTCACTAGCTAAAATGCCGTTGAACAGACAGTATATGCTTAATTCCTTCATACCTATAATGGCGATCAAACATCCCTGCTCCTCCCCAACCTGGCTCTGAATGACGATTACCCAGATCGCCATAAGACTTGCTTCTCTCTTTAACATCTTCCCAAATATTGAAGTTAACATAAAATACAATGTAGGTCACTAGTATATAATTAATTGTGTGTACTAAGTTCAGTATAGGAAATATTAAACGTTACTTGTGTAACAGAGCGGCGCCGTGGCTGAATGGTTAGACCGCTCGCTTCTCACCAAAGCGGCCCCGGTTCAGGAACCCAAATGTGGGATTTGTGGTGGACAAAGCGGACGAATTTTCTCCGGGTTCTCCGCTTTCCCCAGCCATTCATTCCATCGATTGCCCCATCGTCACCTTTCCTTTCATTCACTTCACCTCATCACCATTTCATATCATCTCCTTCCTTGCTCTTATCCCAGGCTTCGGATTGATCCACTGACTCTGATCCATAGCCTGTGCTCCCCAACAGGCGTCTGACCACAGGCACCCGCTTATAAGTCCTTGGAGTTATAAGCCCTAACAACGGGGAGGATAAACAGAGAAAAAATCTGATGTGTTATACTCACATGACTTTCTCTACTCTTGTACAAGCTATTTTTACAAACGCTTATTCTCCATATGCTTCATGTTAATCGAGATATCGAGATGTGAATCTTATTGGTAATGTTCATGTGGATGCAAGGTAAATATGGTAGGTTTTAAGCGCTAGTCAAATATTTTAACGCTGGTTGCTATGTGGCGCATTCTATTCTGTTTGCATATCCAGGGCATAAAAAATTGAATAACGAATTTGAGAAAAAGTATAAGTTTTGGAAAATTTAAGGAAATAACAAGCAATATCTCGAAAATGGTTCACTCAACTAAAAAAATGTATATGACATAAATTGTGTATTTTAATGCGATCTACATTTTTTGTGTAGTAAAAGTTTGTCTATCTCTTATGGTTTACCAGTTATGCGAAAGTCGTTCACAATAAAGAATACTTTTGGAGACATTCCCAGGAAATTCAAGATATACATTTTATTTGTCATACAAATACCTTAAACATATGATATTTTAATCAAAATCGTTAGAGCCATTTTTGAGAAAATTAAAATTTTCGAAAAATCTTCCATGTAAAGGGTACTCTGGGGTGGGGGGATTTTCTTGAAAACCTTCGTGTCGCATCCTTGGAAGATACTGAACCTAAATACCAAGTTTGGTGTTTATCCGATTGTTCGTTTTTGAGTTATGCTGTTCACAGACACACACACACACACACAGACACACACACACACAGACACACACACACACACAGACACACACACGGACATGTTTCCAAAAATGCTTTTTTTGGATTCAGGAGGTCTCAAAACATGTATTTCCGTTGAAATCTCGGTATCGAATTTTTGGGTGGAATGCAATACTTCCCCTACTTACTATACGTAGTAGAGAAAGTAAAAAGAACTGGTGTAATATATTTATTTCGTTATAGGAAAGCGTTTGTTTCATTCCTTCAGTTTATTCTAAGCTTAACTGAGAAGGTCGCAGGTCTATCAGCTGCTTATTGCATGTAGAAAATATTACAAAATTCAACATCGGGAGTTCACCAGAAATACATGTTTCAGAAGTAGAAAAACATTTTTTTTTTAGAAAAAGGTCCTTGTTTGTGTGTTGAACATTATAACTCATAAGTGAAATGTTGGATAAATATTAAACTTGGCATTTAAGTTCAGCATCTTCTAAGGATGCGACATGAAGTGCTTCAAGACAAATCTCTCACTTCAAACTACCTTTTAAAATGAATTTTTCTTATTATTTTTGATATTATCAAAAACAGCTTTATCGATTTTGTTTAAAATATTTACATGATTAATAACATCTATATCTTATTATTCTGCGAGTTAGCTGTTAAGTCCTATCTGGAGCACATGCAGCAAATTAAAAAACACGAACATTACAAGGAAATGCAAAGAGAGGAAAACAAAGAGCATATGAAGCAAATTAGAACAGATGAAAATTACACAGAAACCGAAAAAGTGAAGAATAAAGCGTTGAAACTATCGCAAAGAAGTAACGAAGTTCTCCGTTCAAGACAAATTAGTACAAGGGTTATTGGAATAAATTTTGTATAATGTTGTATAATTAGTAAACCGTAAGAGAGAAACACTTAATATAAAAAAAAACGTAAATTTCTTTAAAAACACAATTTTTGTTATTTTTACTTTCTCTACTACATAAACTAAGTAGGGGTAGTATTGTATTCCACGTAAGAATTGGATGTAGAGATTTCGCCGGAAATATATGTTTTGAGGCCCCCTGAACCTCAAATAGGATTTTTAGAAAACGGTCCTATGTGAGCATGCATGTGTGCGTATGTGTGTGTTTGAGAGCAGCAAAAACGAAAAGTCGAATAACAATAACAAAAGTCGATTGTCAATTGTTCACGATATCATGGAAAGAGTATGAAATTTTAAGGCCAACATATAGCGACCAATTCTTAAGCATTTGACTATGTCTATAACGAAATGTGTAATGCAGTTATTTCTGCACAGGTTTATCTGGATTTACATGATAGGAAAATAAACTTTTATAAGAATAATTTGTATACCCGCAAATAAACCATAAAGGGTAGAGAAAGTCATATGAATGTAATACATCAGAATTTTTTCGTAGCATTCGCCATTTCCGAAAAATCTGTTGTTATTGGTTTGAATTTTTTCAATACTGTTGTCATTTTATTGAAGTGGTCACCGTTGTTTTTGTCGATGTCATGAAAAGAGCATGGTATTACGCTAGCACACAATTTGACTATCGTTTCGGCCTCCTGTATCCATGTGTACTTATAACTAAATGAGTACGGAAATTTCTGCAAACGATTAACATAAAGTAGGTACAAAAATAACTTTCGCAACAATAGCTTGTAGAGGCTATATGAAAATAAAGGAAATAAATGGGTGTTAGTGTAACACCTAAGATTTTTTTTCTGTTTTCGTTTTGTTTGTAAAAGAAATATTTCGTTTTATCTAAGATATGCTTCTAGTGCCACTGAAGCATTTCAGATCGATGTGCATTTCTATTGGTATTCCATTGCCATTTTACGTACAACTTATGATATAGTATGGCGTATTAATAATGCGGGGGTTACATTATTGTTCTACATTGTTATTGCCAGCCACATTGTTTTTACGTCACTCCCGGCTGGTAGCTTTGCTAGCCACGAGTAGTGGGGGATTGCGCCTGTCTTAGTTAGGATTCCGTGAGTAACGGACTACGTGGCATCTCCTCCCACCTTCTATTTTTAATAATGTAGGAACCCCAAACGGTTGGGAAATAAATCTAGGAATGTGTGAGTAGATTTGTGTTATGAATTTTGTACACTGAAAAACCCACGCCTTCCTCTCAACCTCCACACCACGTTTCACTCCTCCGCAGCCAAGTATGTATACGTCCCCTCAACGTGCGTGCTGGGTACTCAAAATTAATTTAATTTTCATGTGAACTTTTAGGCCCTTTACCCAGCATGTAACAATAGCTTATGTATCAAATATTGTTACTGGCTATGTATAAGTAACGAGAGAGAGAGAGAGAGAGAGAGACAGAGAGAGAGAGAACCATTATCATTCCACGTTCCATTTACAGCTTGAGTCCCTGACCATACGCACTGTAGTCTTACAGTTTTAGAGGTCATAAACTAGAGCACGTCTGGACATCGGACTGTAACTCCTTGTATTCGTGTCTCGCCACAGGTTGTAAACAGCAGTAGAGTAAGGAAAGGAAGGAAGGAAGGTCGTCTGACTCGCGAACTGAAAGGAGAGCAATTATCTAGGAGGTGGGTGTCGAAACAATGACCATATGTTTGCCTTGCTAAAGGATTTCGTTTGAGCAAAAAGCCAGCACTTTGTGATTTAAAGAGCCGTATAAATTAAGCGCCCCTCCTCCAGCTGTTTAATTGGTAATGGCAGTAGAGTAAGTCTGTGTTTCACCAGCACTCTTGCTACGCACGATAAATCCTACTTACACATCGTACAGCGTTATTGATCCAGGACAAAGCTAACAGTTCAGCCTCTACATATAGTGGAGTGGCACCTTTCTTTAATCATACAGTTCTATGCTGAAAAAGTGGTGCAATTTCACAACTTCAAGAGGGGTTTTAACTTTCTCACTCAGGAAGCGCTGTGTAAAATTTAGTTTTATTAATGGACGGTCTTTAACTGCTGTGGTCCTTAGCGTCCCATTCTATGTTGGGCGTGAAAGACCGGTAATTTTGCTCAGAGGCCTCTTTATCAGGCTTGAGGTTCTTTTACGTGCCGTAAATCTACGACACGGCACCACCGGCTTTACTTCCCTTCCGAAGGAAGCCATGCTAAGGATTTTTACGCCCGAACCCGCGACCTCAGGAACTAGAGGCTAGCATGGTAACTACTACACCACAGAGGACGATTAAAAAAACTGAGTTTCAACCAAAAATTCAATACTGAGATTTCTCTGGAAATACTTGAGTTTCAGAAAACAAAACAGATTTAGGAAAATGTGTGTGTTTGTGTGAGTATGCGCGCTCGTGCCGTTCGTCTATCAACACAACTCAAAAACGAAAATTAGGTACCAAATTTAACCTAGGTTGGACACGCTCTTCCATCCACGTTATTTATTTACCATAAAAGGTTTTCGAGAAACGATTTCGAATTAAGCAAGGTGGTCTTGGTTGTATTCAACATGCAGAAACAACCTTCAACTGTTTTTGTTAGTAACAGGCTAAGATATAACAGGCTGTTAGTAATAACGAAGGCAAAGAGAAAAGAACGCAAATCTTCAAAATGTTCCATCAGCTAACTCTCATTAACATTGGGAAAATGTAAGAGTATAAGATGACATTTCTCCATAAATACTAATCCAATGAAAAAAGTTATTTGGTACAAATGGATCTTCTGGATCCAAAACGTACTTTTCCAGTGATTTCTCAATCTCGAGGTTTTGGGCGGAATGCAAACTTCCTTTGCTGAAGAGAAAATAAAAAATATGAAGTGCAGACTTACATGACTTTCTCTACCATTACCATTTCCTAGACAGGTATACAAAAGTTGATGTTCTATCTACTGTACATTATCACTAGACACTTTTGCGTAGAAATCGTTCACTTTAGATGATACGATTATCACCAATCAATTTTCCTTGTTAACGAGTAAGTGTGGGAAAAAAGAACATTCTCAAACATGTCCCATTAGATTTGCACTTCACCTTTGGGAATATTTGGAAAGCGGTTAATACTAAGAAAAAATCTATTTATAACAAATTGAATATTTAAAATACCTCTATATATTATGTAGTAATGTTTTTCTCTCTTACGATTTTAAAGTAAGTATAACTCAATAAGGATGTAAAGGACTCTACAAGATGTTCAGAAAAAAATTCTATGTATGCATTTTATTCGTTTTGCCGATATCTTAAACATACTATGATGTTTTAAACAAAACCGTCGGGGCCATTTTTATAAATTAACAAATAATGAAAAAGTATCCATGTAAAAGTTTCTTTGTGGTGGGAAATGTTCTTGAAAAGCTTCGCCTAGCGTTCTTCAAGATGCTTGACTTCCTCAGGAAACCTCGATACTTCGTCTGCCTAACATACGCCAGAGAGTAAAACTACAATGCCGGCGACTTTCTTGTAAAGAGAATTCAGTTTTCCTGTTTTATTACCACTTAATCGGGCTCAGCAAATACGTGCTTCAAAGCAACTTTCCCATGGGCACAGGTATGTTCCCTGCCAGTCTGGTAATCTTTAATCTTTGTTGTAACCATGACTCAAAAGGCCACGCTTTGGAACAGTGAATATCGCTGCCGACTGCCTGTCGCCTCTGTTCTCTGTAAAACATGCGCCCACTTTCAACAAAACTTGGCTTTTCTTTCAAATCTTTGTCACTTTAAATTTGGCATTTAATATTTCATTAATTGTTACTATTTCATGTACTTTATTTAATACTACCATAAACAGCCGATCTCCTGGTATTATTACCGAAGAACCTCCTACTTCTCTCTGTGCGACTCACGTGTTATTTGATGTTTTGAAAACTGATAGAACTGAGTGTTAATTGAAATCAAAACCCAAGTAAAGGACAACTCACATAGAAATTGTTAACATAACGATTTAGCAAGAGCAAGCAGTCGAGTCGTCATTAGAGAGTTTTGTAATAATGTGGTTTTTTTTTTTTTTTTTTTTTTGGTACGGTTATAACCGTTTTATAGTCAACATGTCTATGAGAGTGGCCCTTAAAACGTTCAATAGTATATAAACTTGTGCCTTGTTTCCTGTGGTTACTGGTTTGCATGCAGGACGAATAGTAACGAAAAATGAGTAACTTAAATATTCATCCTATCGAAATGTTGTAAAGAAAAAAATCTGATGTGTTAGTTTATCATGACTTTCTCTACCCTCTATCCCTTATTATTTGGTATACACTATTCTTACGAAACTCATATCTAAGTCCATTTCCTATCTATTTCATTTTAATCCCGATAAATTTGTGCAGAAATAGCAACATTACACATTTCGTTATAGTTACAAAGGGAATAGCGATAGCCAAACGTTTTAGAACTGTACGCTATGCTGGCCTTAAAATTCCAAGCTCGCGAGAAAAAACTGAATATCAACAGCACTTTGAAAGAAAAGTATTGAGCAATTCGAACTATTAATAACGGATATCTGGAAACGACTTAAGCTACAAAAATTAGAACCTACGTGTTTTGTATAGAACGTCTTCGATATCGCTTGACGTTTGAAGAAGATGGTTGCTTCACGTATGGAAAGCCAATTTGAAGTAGGAGTTGTATTGTAGTTCAACTGTTGGGGAACCGAACTTGAAGTAGTTGCAACAGCACGTATGGTCCCGGTAGACTTCGTCCCAAAAATTTAAAAATATTAACTTTGTAACTTGACTGTTTCTTTAAATATTATATATTTATGTTTGCCTCGGCTGCGTCAGTATTATTGTTAGAGACATGGATTGCTTTGCAGGGAGTAATGCGGCTAAGAATGTAGGCTTACACAGATTATAATTTTAATTTACTCCTTTTATTAATGCTTGATGAGATTTAAATAACACTTCACGATATAGAGAGCTGTGAGATTCTTTTATTAATTACTTGCACTTTTTAACACGTAAACTATTTCCGTCTCACACTGAATATGTGTTTCTCGAGGACACATCTCGCGCCCGGTTAGGAACACTGTCTACAACCAACGCGTCCAGTTATGAGCGCTGTCTACAAGCAGCTGAACTTTGAATTTGTAAATTTTGCTATATTTCAGTTTCTGATTGGCTAATCCTACTCCAATAGAATACCTTCATTTAACTAAAGCTTTTTCTGGTTGTTGATTGGCTATTTTATAAACTGTCACTAAAATTGCATTATTGCCTCCAAGAATCACAAGTAGTATTGTTAAACTTTCAAATTCATTGTTGCCTCAAGGTTACCTCATTGTTAGCAACTTTTAACCTATTATTCTCACAGCTCCTAGATTATTAAATTACGTAATACATTCACATAACATTATTACATGTATATAATAATATAAACATATACAATGACTGTAATATACACTTTTTATATATTGCTATACACATATTGCTTTAAGGCGGGCTGTTATTGAATTTATATTATATAATTTGACTGAAATCATTTAAATACTGCCTCGCGTTTATCAGTTATATAACATTACACGAAATTCCTTCCGAATGAAGAGGACTTCACAGACTAATCCAGAAAATACAAGCTATACATTTTATTTGTCATATAAATATATTTAATATATTATGATATTTTAATCAAAGTCTATATAAAGCTTCACAATAAACGGTTTGGACATTCTTGAATGAAAATATAATAGTAATGTTAATAATAATAATAATAATAATAATAATAATAATAATATCTCTATTTTACTGTTTCTTTAGGGTAGCCCATTATACACACTGGGTTGGTTGTTCATGCAGAATCGAAAACTACTAGATATATTTTTATTATATGTACAGTTATTATATGTATTGATTATTTTTTAATTGAAAAGTCGGAACATGTGCTGCGCAGTTACCATTGCTTTTAACAGGTTGCATACAAAACAGTGACAAACAAAAGCAGAAAGCATTCCCTCTGAAATCCCAAACAAAAAGCAGATACAGTCTCAATGTAAGTATTTTGATCAGAAGACATCGGGTTACAACGAGAGATCAAATCTTTTGCGTCTCGGCGTCCACTCACGCAGAAAATCAACTTTCAATGGGATCGGAAAAGAGTCGCATATAAATCGAGAAGGTGCCAGAAGACGGAGAGAGAAAGAATGAAATTCCTCGAGCATCGTCCTCGTGAACGGACGGAGCGGTTACTTGTTCTAAATCCGTACGGCGGTGTCTAAATCCAGCCCGGGAGAAAATAGCAGGCGGAGGAAGGGGACTGGCGGAAACGTGGGCAAATAAATTAAAACTCCCAGCCGAGGTCCTTTCGGCCAAGTCATCCTCTTATTTTAATTTTTATTAATACTCTACAGAAATTCTCTTCCTCTGTGTCACTCTCTGCACATCCATACTTCGTCTTCTTTATAAGGTCATTTTATGTATTGCGTTCACTTCTTAAGCAAACAACGCAGAAAAACGGCTAATAGAAGTTAGCTATGAGATAACAATCTGTTTATTTTAGTTATGTCTCTCAGCTGATAAGAAATGAAACAGGAAAAAGACTTTATTAATGACTTACAAATAAATATACCCATTGTCTACATTCTACAAGATCATTTGCAGGTTCACTATTGTTGTCAGCTTTAGAGATTTGAGTTCGAACAGAGCAGATGCTTTGTTGAATAATCAAAATTAGATTTATTGAACTAAAGTTGACTGATCTACCAGATGTATTTGTACGAAAATATATTCACTTTTTAACTTAGAAAGAAAAAATAGAACGCCGTGGCGTCTTCAAAACGAGATGTCAGCTACATGAAACAGAGGTTCAACATGTCTTTTTTCTTTCTTTCTTCTTGGTGCCCAAGGCTGGTGATTCCATTTGGACCTGAAAATTGGCATTTAAGTGTACATAAATGCGATATTTTCACGTCAGTAGACATACTAACATGTAAAAGAACTGCGGTGTAACATTGCGGCACACTTGTGGCGCTGACAAGGCAATGTCATTTGGTAGTGCCGTTAAACAAACTGCTTCATCATAATCAGTAGAAAAAAGAATTAGAGCATGACGACAATTTTAGCTTCTCAACTCACATGTGCTCGGTTCGATTCCCGACTGGGGCAGGTAACCTTTCATTAACCAGAATCATTCCCTATCCCCCACACTAGAGTCTGAAAGTATGAATGTGAGAGTGAATGTGTGTTTAATGGTAAAAATCTGATAAAAAAACAGTGTTAATAAACCTTACAGCTCAGCGAACAATAACATCATTAGTTGCTTCTCAGGTCAAAGCTCCGATATGGCCATAGAAGTTAAAGTGGGCTATACAAAGTAACAATTAAAAAGAAAGAAATAAAAGAGGGTCCGTTTAGTTTCTCGCTATGGGCAATTTTATACCCCCCCCTAAGACAAAATGTTTCGTCGTTAATTACCTCTCGATTAGTATAACTGACGCGTTATCCTTGGCGACGGGTGGTCTCCTCTGCTATTAGATTTATGGCATTACTCCCTTCTTAGGGTTTATTTTCCACGTCATGGGGCCCGTTTCGTATACAATTAGGTGTGCTGTGAGTACAAAGCTCTTTAGTTATTGGTTTTAATAGCAAAACAATACAGTTTACTTTCGCCTTCGAATCCAGCTTCTCTAAGGATAAAAAATCGTTTTATTCTTTTGGAACAATTTGCATCTACATCCACTCACTTTAATTTTTGTTTATCTTTGCTTGCGTAGATAGGTACAGGATCTGTTCATTAAAAGTAGTGATATTTTAATTTCCTTTTTGAGTTTATTTCTGATATACCGTTCACGTGATCGTATTATAAAAGCTGATGAGAGCAAGAAAGCAATTTAATGTCCACGGATGGTCATAAATAAGGCAGAAGTATTACAGTTTCATCATGGATGTACAACCTCTTTAAATATATACACAATTAAATACAAATCTCCTTAATTAAAATGTTACGTCTGAGAAAATTCGCTATTTGGCCATGGATAAATCCACAATAGAGAGTAGAGAAGTGTGGGAGGGGGAGGAAAAAAGGAAAGAGTAAGATTATCTTAATTTACGGGCTGCTGTGTGTCCTTTTAATAAACATATCACACATTTTGAGGACTTTCTGAGCCCAATACACCATAGCCTCTCCTCAACTATACAATGATTCCAAGATAACTTAAGTAGCAAACCTCAGAAACGCATACGATCAGAAATTTGGAAGAATGTCTATATGTATAATTTTGTTTTCATTGTCAGTTTTCTTACACATTTCCGCCCATTCTAAAAATAGCGCATACAGATTTATTTAAATAGCAAAGAGAACATCAAATACTGTATGTTTTTCTTCAATCCACATTTTTACTTTCTCTACTACGTACAGTAAGTAGGGGAAGTATTGTATTCCACCCAAAAATTCGATACCGAGATTTCACCGGAAATACATGTTTTGAGGCCCCCTGAATAAAAAAAGCACTTTTGGAAACATGTCCGTGTGTGTGTGTGTGTTTGTGTGTGTGTGTGTGTGTCTGTGAACAGCATAACTCAGAAACTAACAGTCGGATAAACACCAAACTTGGTATTTAGGTTCAGTATCTTCCAGAGATGCGACACGAAGGTTTTCAGAAAATTCCCCCACCTCAGATTACCCTTTACATGGAAGATTTTTCGAAAATTTTAATTTTCTCAAAAATGGGTCTAACGATTTTGATTAAAATATCATATGTTCAAGATATTTTCATGACAAATGAAATGTACATCTCGAATTTTCTGGGAATGTCTCCAAAAGTATTCTTCATTGAGAACGACTTTTGCATAACTGGTAAACCATAAGAGATAGACAGAATTTTACTACACAAAAAATGTAGATCGCGTTAAAATACACAATTTATGTCATATACATTTTTTTTGTAGAGTGAACCATTTTCGAGATATTGCTTTTTATTCCCTTAAATTTTTCAATACTTATTTTCTCAAATGGGAATTCGTTATTCATTTTTTTGTCTTGTATATGCAAAGAGTATTAATCTGTGGCAAAGAGAAAGGTGCTGCACATAGCAGCCAGCTATTAAGAGATATGTATGTGCTTAAAGGCTACTGTATTTTTATATTGCCCTTGTAAATATATATTCCCCTTACATCTACAAGAAAATTAGCAATAAGATAGACTCTGCAAATGTTTATCTCGATTAACATGAAGTAGATGGAGAATAAGCGTTTGTAAAAATAGTTTGTACAAGAGTATAAAAAGTCATGTGAGTGCAACACATCAGATTTGTTATATACGTCTTATATTAGTTATTTTCTTTTTTTTTCATTAGGGGACATTAGGACTGAATTTATGCATTCTAAAATTTTAGAGCTATTAACTTTTGAATCTGTATACATGTTGTATTGCAAACTATTGTTAACCCGTGCGATTTTAAATATTGAAGTAGAACAAACAATTTATTAATATTTTTTTAACCTTAAAAGAATTGGTTAGAAACGAGTTCTTATAGTGTGCATTTACTTATTTATGCCTTTCTTCTTTTTTTCCTTCTTTTGGAATCCTCTTACTAATAATCACCCCAATATGATATACTAATTTTGGTGCCAAACAAATATCTTTAAAGAAACTATAATTAATTCATAAAGGCGTTCATTATATTGGGCCAGGACTGATGAAAAATCTGTGTTACAGAAGACTGCAATTAAGGCGACGCAAAGTCCTATTAGACCGAGCGAGGTGGCGCCACTGTAACGTGTACGACTCGCATTCGAGAAGTCCCAGGTTCAAACCCCGGGGGCCGACCAACCTGAACAAAGGTTTTTCGCGGTTTCCTTCTGTCGCTAGGCGAATGCTGGGTTGGATAACTTGATCCGCGAATTTTCCTATCATCCCTTTCATCACTACATTTCATTTCCTTCTTCTTCACCGTCATACCAGGCATTGGGCTGATATGCTATGATCCAGAGTTTGCTTGCTCCTCGACAGGCTACTGACCCAAGGCAATGGTTTGTAAAGCCTTGGTGGGGTGTAAGTCCTACAACAAGAAGGGTAATCCGTTAAAGAAAGAAGAAGAAAAAACCCTATCCACTCGTCGCCTTTAAAATGGACGGAATAGAAAATACTTGTATTGGTCCCAAGTCTATTTATATTTAAAAGATTAATACACGGTAATTTCTTGACTAAAATTCAGTCCTCGGTTCTAAGGATTTTTTTTAACATTGTTGGGTTGGAATAATTTTCCGACTCTCCTCAATATTTTGAACGGTGTTCCCTCAGCTGAAACATCTGAGTGTTTAGCTGATGCCAAGACACCATTACCACAAAAATTATGGAGCCTTTGCTTTTGATCCTTGCAAGAAACCCCAGGGAAATGCAAGCTAGCACATAAATATCCGTTCATTTGTCTCAAACAGTCTGTTTGGTCGTTATGAACATTTTGTTGATACTCCGAGGTCGTTATTACAAGATGATTTAAGCATACGTTTTCTTGGCTCGATTCTACATCTGTGGGCAGCTCAGTGAATGGACTCAAAGAAAGGGCAAGGGCAACTCCAGTGTTGTTGAGACGCAGCTAAGCCGTCTTCTGTCACTTTTTCGTTTCATTACTGCACAGTAATATGGTGATGCGTGTTCATAGTGTTTTTATATCCTATAGGATTAAATTATCTAATTAATTTGTGTCCGGTTCTTTTAAACTGTTCATATGGTGATACGAAATCGATCTAGACAGGTGTCAATTTAAGGAAAACTCATTGACTTAAAAAATCTGATGCATTACTATCTAGCCACTATCAATTACTTTTATATTCTCTTCTACACTATTCTTACGAAAGCTTAAATATCTATACTCTTCGTGATAAGCAAAATAACGTTTGTATATATGCTTTCATTATACAATTCATTCTAGGTACAAGGTGATACAGCAGCCTGAAGCAACAGCCAAATCTTCAAAAAGCGAGTTGGTATACACCGCTTTGAAATTCCAATATTTGCACGCCATCGTGAGAAACAAACGAATGACGATTTAACACTTCAGAAATCTAAAATGTATTTGAAAATTCAAACCAATAACAAGGAATATCTCGGAAAGACATAAATATTTTGTTTAGATAAATTGTGTGTTTTAACGAGATCTGCACTTTTTATATAGTAAGGCTTTGGTTACTTATACAAAAGCATACAAAATTAATTCAAAAAGAAGAGGACTTCACAGACTATTCGTAGAAAATTTAGATATACATTTTATTTGTCATGTGAATATCTTAAACGTATTGTATTTTAATCAAAATCGTCAGAGCAATTTTTGAGAAAATCAAAAGTAACGAAACGTTTTCCATGTAAAATGTAGTTATGGGTCGGGAAAGTTTCTTGAAAATGTTCGAAGATCCTGAACTTAAATACTAACTTTGGTGTTTATCCGATATTTCGTTTTTGAGTTATGCTGTTTACGTACATGCTCGGAAATGAAGGTTATTCTAAAAACACCTGTTTATACTCAGGGGACCTCAAAGCATGTATTTCCGGTGAAATCTCTATATCGAAATTTTGGGTGGAATACAATACTTCCCCTACTTACCACAGATAAGCGATAGAAAAAGCGATAAGCATATATATCTCGAAACAATTGCCTATCATCAAAGTCAAAGCCAGCGACATGACCCATGATTTAAAGGCGGAATATAATTTCTAGAGTTAAGAGTAGAAGTTCCTTAAAACTATAACTGCCATCAGGAAACTCATGCCATAAATGTAATATTGTGTGGAAATAAATGTTAGAGAACAGGACAACAGTAATGGAAATCGACAATGACGAGCACAGCTTTTTTAAAAGCAATTTAGACAATTTTGCTCTAAGCTTTGACTGTAGTTTTTTTATATAAATTTTATTTTAATAATAGTTATAACTACTAATTAAAACATCATCTAAGTTATTTCGAGCTCAGTTGTGAAATAGAAGTTTAATATTATATAATTAATTTAAGTTGATTTTTTTTATTGTATCTTGTGTTTCAGAGTATATCGAAATTAATAATTATTTTTTTTTCTTGAATTTGAAAGATTTAATTAATAGTTTTAATTATTGTATTATAAATATTAAGAATTATTAATTAGTAGTGAAATGTTAATCGTTTTCAATAAAAGTACTTAATGTATCTAGTCATATCATAAGTTCTGTTACAACAGCTTTAAACGTGGGTAGCACAACAAAGAATTATAATATTCAAAACATGTTCATACCATTTATTAACTATAGTATTATGAATACAAAGAACAGATAGCTACTCTATGGAGGCCACACAGGTTTTCAAACGGCGCGGCCAATCGTCTATAGTGGTACATAAGACACTTATGTCCAAATTCTGCACTATTCGCTTCAAATCTCGTTTTAGAGCCTCCAGATTTCTGTGTCATGACGAGGAAGCTTTACTCTCGATCATGCCCCATAGTTGGTAATCCAGCGGATTGAGATCTGGACTTCCCGATGGCCAATCTTGGTGCGAAGGACAATGTTCCCGAGTTTATGGCGACCATTTTGTTTCTGCGAAGCAACCATGATGTCATCGAGCGTTGCAGGTACTTTTGCAATGAAATTTTATTAGAAATGTGTGTATATATGTATGTGCGTGTGTATGTGAGAGAGAGAGAGAAAGAGAGAGAGAGAGAGAGAGAGGGAGGGAGAGAAAAAGGATGCAAAATAATAAACGATTTTGATCAATACAGTAATATGTAGGGTGGAGTGGTTTAGAATAGCCAGGATTTTAACGGTAATTCCTCGGGATAAAGTGAAGAAATGGTGGCAGGTTCAGCGCGCGCGGGATCTCTAACGTTTTCAGATTGAACATCCTTCGCTGTCCCTTCGAAGCCTTCCTTATCCTCATGGAAGGTTCGGGCAGATGGTTATAGGTCAGGGAAGAGCTAGTTCTTTTCCTGCACACCTCCAATAACCCCGCCAAAGCCTGCCGTCCTGGAAGACGAAAGGTAATGAAATAGGAGGAAATGAGGGAAAGGAAAGCTCGTAGAAATATATAATCCACCCCCTGGATTTGCCTAAGAACCTAGGAAATCCACGAGAAAACCAAGGTAATGGATGACCGGTCCAGCGCGAATGTGAACCTTAGACCACCTGGACCATTCCGCTGGTATGCTGCTTGATAAAATTGTGTATTTTATTGGACTCTAAATTTTCCCCCTCCCTTGAGTTTCTCTCTCTCTCTCTCTCCCTCTCCCTCATGGTTTCTAAGTTACTTAAAATTTAATGAGAATAAAGAGGACTTATAGGCTCTTCGCAGAAAATTAAACATGCATTTTATTTGTCATGTCAATATCTCAAACATATTGTCTTCATTTAAATCGTTTTGGCCAGCTTTTAGAAAATAAAGCATTCTGGTACTTGGTACATATTTACATAGAGAACTTTCTTGGAAATCTTCACCTCACAACCAACAACGGTGCCTGATTCAAATGTAAAATTTGAAATTAATGGAGTTTTCGTTCCTAAGTTGCTAACTGACTGACACCATACACACACGCGCGCTCGCGCGCACGCACAACACACACACACACACACACACACACACACACACACACACACACATAGGCCTTGTTTTTAATTCTCTTGTATTTATTCAGGGGATTTCAAAGCGTGTATCTTCGGTGATATCTCCACATAGAAATTTTTATGGATTACAATGATTAGGTATCTAAGCAGTAGGGAGTGTAAAAATGCAACGTTAAGCCGGGTTCTTACTAAACATGCCACATAACATGTGTTTTATAACTTATTATACAACACGTTTCTTGTAGCCTGTTACATAACTTGTTTTGGGTTACTAGTTTATGTAATGAATATGAAACAGTCACCGGTTTGTTATTATGTGACCCAGTAGCATTTGCTTCTACTTCTTGTTGCCCAAGAAAATGTGTTTTATATTTATGCATCTTCGGCTTCGACCATGCTGCATGGCTGGAGACTATGAAAAACTTGCAGTTGTGAGTCTTTGCTCTTTGATTCAGTTTGGAAAACATCTTGACAGAGATAGGCCACAAAGTTTTATTCCCTTGTCAGGCATAAAATCGCCCTGCATATTACTTTCAGCCTGCTTGTATCCCTCAGAGAGAAAGGCCAGGGGGAAGTGAGAGGGAAGGGTCGTTAAGAAACTTGACTGCTGGGTGCAGTTGAGGTACCACCAAAGAGTCCACAATGAGCAATAATATGCACACAAGGGATTATGCTTGCTGCAAGGATGAGCTCGTGTTGGCGTATCAGGATTTGTTTTATAATATGTTAAACGTCAGCATACATTATGCTAGTGTTTTATGGCACGTTTTGATCTATATTCACTCCTAATGGACGGCGTGTAACATTTTCTTTTCTACCTCTACTATCCATCATACACATTGTGCAGTGAACTTATATTATACATGTAATATGAATGATATTGAAAAAAAATAAAATTGAGTTTTATTTATGGACACTCTTTAACTACTGTGGTTCTTAGCGTCCCATTCTATATTGGGCGTGAAAGGCCGAATGTTTCTCAGAGGTCTCTTTATCAGGTTTGAGGTTCTTTTGCGTGCCATAAGTCTAGAACACGGGACCACCGGTTTTACTTCCCTTCCGAAGGAAGCCGTACTAAGGATTTTTACGCCTGAAAAAAATCCATCGCTCTCCGCCAGGTTTGAACCCGCTACCTCGGGAACTAGAGGCTAGCATGGTAGCACCAGATCACGGAGGACGACTGAATGGTATTAAAGACTATTTTCTCCATTGTATGATACCGATAGCAGGATGTTGTGCAAATCACTGGTTTCAAAACAGTTGATTTTATTTTCTTTCCTTTGCCACTATAATTTCATTTACTGAGAGTAGAGTTATACAATGCAAATGGAAAAAATAATCAACGTTATTCCTGAACTTGGATTAGAAATGAACCACTGTAGCTTCGTGTGATACTAATTGCACAACCCTTTGCGTTTCCATTTCACAGTTCAACTAACACCACGATATATTTTAAGTCTGGAAATTACTCGGTGAATATTTTTAAGTATCGTTCATCATCGCCATATTGTTGGTGCTGATAATATGACGATCATGAACAACGATGACCCCACTTTCTTACACATCACGACCTCGATACTACAATTTCCATGTTACAGACTTCCCTCAATACTCTGGTGCCTTTGGATTAAAACTGGAGGGTTTCTGTAAATCACAACAAAGGTGTAACCATGGTTTTCACTTTACGCCGACCCACCTCCACCTCCTTCACCCTGAAAGCGTGAAGATAATACAATTAAAAACCTGGGGGTCCACTTCGATCTTCGCTTAAACTGAAACTCTTCTCTTACCAATCCCAAATTAAATCTGGCTCACTTCAGATTACACAAACTATATCCTTTTCTCAACAGCAACTCATCCCTTCGGGTACAGTGTAGTTTTGTTTTGTACAAGTCTTTACTTCGTCCATTGCTTACATATGCCTGTCCAATTTTGGGTAGAGCTGCTGCGTACAAAATTCATCGACTACTGGGTTCCAAAATAAAGTTTGACGACTCATATTGAATGCTCACCTGGTACGTCATGAATTTGGATTCCGCATAATCTCTACATCATTTGTTCTCGTCGGTTCATACATTTTCTCATCGTTTCTGGCCCGGCGCAGTGCATTTCTTCTTAGATGAACTGCTGCAGTTCCTGGGATTAGCAAGTCGTCTCTCGCAGGACTCGCTGTTTTTTTCCGACAGCGCCTCGGGATAAGATCTTTAGTGCAACATTCACCTGTGCCTTTATCTAATGCTGTTTATTGTTAGAGGGGCCTTGTGTGGCCCTTGTTATTATTTACTGTCTTTGCTTCCGAACATATATAGTAGCTACATTGTTGTGCTGGTCGATTTCATAAAAAAAAACTGATGACTTCCTCTATCAGTCTTCTACAAGCTGCTCTTGTAAATTCTTATTTTTCTATCTACGCCTTGTTAATCCTTCATTACACATTTACACATTTCGTTGTACGATACAGTAGGTAAAGCGTTAGACAGATTTTTAAAGAGTGCGTCGCTATGAAGGCTTTGAAATTCCATTAACTTTGTATGACCACGAGAAAAAAAATAGCCACTTGCCAGTTGTATAGCGACTTGAGCAAAGTATAGGTAAGTATTTGAAAATTCAAACCCATAACAAGGAACATCTGGGAAACGGTTAACACTACTATATACATTTTTATTTATTTATTGACATATACTCTGTGCTTTAACGAGAACTATATTTTTGTGCAGTAAGAGTTTGTCTATCGTAAGGTTTACCAATTATTCTCTGTTCATTGTATTTTGAGGCAAAGAAAGCAGGAGATAAGGACGTCGGAGGCCGGCGCGGCAGCTATCAAAGATCCACCACACGTAGCCGACCTGGGCACGAGCAACTGGTTCTCTAAATTCCTCTATCCACTGTCTCAAAGACTCTGAACAAAGTACATACAAAAGTGAAAAAGTAGAATCACACGACAGAAAAATTCAATGCCAGTCTGATTCTACCTTTCAAACCTTGTCCTATACCATGTCAGCGTGGAAGAACAATTAATTTATATACAAAAGTCGTTCAGAATGAAGAGGACTTCACAACCTGTTCCCAAAAGCATGCTGAACTCGAATTTGTAATTAACAGATAATTAACAGACTTTTCGTTTATTATTTATGCTATTCATAAAGAGGATACACATATACCTGGACCTTTTTCTAAAAATGTGTTGTGTTTTTTATTTATTCAGGGAGCCTCATAACGTGTGTACTTCCGGTGAAATGCCGTAGAGAACTTTTGGGTGGTACTTCATTTGCTTACTATAAATAGTAGTACAAAAAGTAATCACTCTTTTGTACTCTCAAATCATATTTCGAATTTCATTACTGGCTGGATGCTTAACACGTTTCACTATTTCGGTAAAATCAGCGCAAAGATAAGTGTTTTTATAACGCTTCGGTTATATTTATATAAACGTGAGCGGGCATAAATTACCAAGTTTTCGGGATCTGTTCGTTTATCCCTTCACGATGACTGCACGGCACGTACAATTTCCAGAACAATACATTCATACAGCGACAATTGGACATTACAAAAGCCTTTTAAAATCTATAGGACCGACGTTTGACTTTTCCTCAGAATAATACTTTTCTCCAGCATTCATAAGGTTTGACCACATTATCGTTTGATACGGAACATATAAATAATTAAATAAATAATAATAAGATAGAAAAATAATTGCAATAAATAATTTTCCTATATTAAATCAATGTATAATATAATAAGCTTGAGTTGAAAGATTTGTCCGGAAAGAAAAAGGTAATTAGCGAGCAAAGTCATTAGTAATAGCTGAGGAGCAAATGCATTAGTATAAAGAATCTTGGAATGCAGTTAAAATTAGAAGTTCAGTACGTTGCACAGTCACGTAGGCAGAAATTCTGAAGAATAGAAAGGTAATGAAATTCTGAGAATCGGGAAGTACCCCATAGTAAGAGTGTCAGATATACATACGTAGCAATTTATGACTGGCCCACCTATGTAGTAACGTTGGCGGGAGTAGCGATATGTAGACGGAGTTTAAGTAATTAAAGGCGCGTATTCTAATCAGAGACAAGTTCGTTCGTGCACACCATCGTGCACACATTTCTGTATACATTCGTGACGCTCTCTCTTGGGATTTATTCAGTTAATTATGTGACTTACTCGTGTGTTATTTTAAGCTCTCAGTGACACGCTTGTGTGAATAAGATTTAGCGGCCGTCGCGAGGGGTTTTGCCGATAAGCATTTTAGCGACTAACGGCTAGATTTCAGTCTAATTATATAATTGCCTTATGTGTATAAATTGCAATATGTGTATAAATAACATATAAAATGTATGTAACAGTCATTGTATTATGTTTATATTATTGTGTACATGTTTAATAATGTTATGTGAATGTATTACGTCATTTAATAATGTAGGGGCTGTGAGAATAGAGACCAAAAGTTGCTAACAATGAGGTAACCTTGAGGCAATAATGAATTGGAAAGTTTAATATGCTACTAGTAATTCTTCGAAACAATAATGTAATATTTAAAACAGTTTATAAATAGCCAATCAACAACCAGAATAGCTGAAAGTTAAATAAAAGTATTCTATTGGAGTAAAATTAGCCAATCAGAAACGTGAAATAGAAAAATTTACAAATTTAAGCGGTAAATACCAGTCGTTAGAAGGTAACGTACCTGAGCAGTTCATTCGCTCGGTACGTATCCAGGTGAGACGAAAATTCATTACGGCGAGAATATTATAAAGTTTACGTGTTAAAAAGTGCAAGTGTTTAATAAATAATCCCACAGCTCTCTATATCAGTGAAGTGTTATTTAATCGCGTGAAGGATTAATGAAAGAGTGAAGTAAAAATTATAATTTGTGTAAGCCTACATTCTTTAGCCGCATCACCCCTTGCTAAGAGATACATGTTTCTACAAATTAATACTGATGCAGCCGAGGCATACAAATATAATATTTAAATAAACATTCAAATTACAAAGTTGATTTTTAAATGTTGGGGCGAAGTCCACCGGAAACTTTGTATCGTACGTGGGGCGAACACTCCAAGAAACTATCTCAAGTTGTTTGTCTCTCCAAAATTACAAATACAACTCCCTTCAAATTGTACCAAACGTGGGGCAGTTACTTCATCAAGTTTTTGGCTCCCCAACAGTTGAACTACAATACAACTCCTCCTTCAAAGTAACCTTACCTTCAAATTAGCACCTAAACTTTCTTTCAGGGAATAGTTATGTCAAACCGCAAAATTGATAGTGCAGAAGTTAGCAAGTATAATAATTCAATTGTTATAGTTTCAAGTGGTACGATTCATAATAAGTTTCATTCTTTATCTCCAAATGGTCGGTAACTCGCTTCAAGAGCTCAAGTATGATCACATATCACCACGGTAATGGCGTTCATTACCGCACTGAGTGCGATGTGCAGTTCATTGCTGTAATAAATTAATATATGTACCTTGCTAAATGTTCAATACGACTTCTGAAAACAATCTAAGTTATTATTATTATTATTATTATTATTATTATTATTATTAGTAGTAGTAGTAGTAGTAGTAGTAGTAGTAGTAGTAGTAATAGTAGTAGTAGTAGTAGTAGTAGTAGTAGTAGTAGTAGTAGTAGTAGTAGTAGTAGTAGTAGTAGTAGTAGTAGTAGTAGTATTACCAATAAAATGATGAGTACGAGATGATTACAGGTAAAATATCATTATATTATTATTATTATTATTATTAATTACATACATTAATATCACATTCAGTCGTTGGGTATGAGATGATTGTTAAGTAGACCTTCTCTAACAATTCTGAATTTACTACATTGTTTTTCCGACCAAATTATTCAAAGAAGGGATAATTTCTTCAGAATCATTAATTATTCAGAACGAATTAGGCGCTTTTTCTTAATTCCAGATAATCTATATCATCTATTGTGATCGTAAACAAATTAATACATTAAATTAGTTGTTTTCTTTCTAGACCAACTTTACTATGATCAACGGAATGATATTAACAAGTCTTTGTTTAGATTGAATTACACAGAATCATAATGCTAGAATGGTGATGTTATTTATGAATCAATGATCGTATCATGAGCGCAGAAGGGTAAGTAGTCATTATTTAATGTTCGTAGATAAAATATTCAGTGCAACTAGTGAAATGAGAGTGATGATCGCTCTCATGTAATTACAGAACTTGGCTCACGCCTCGTTCTTGCAAAATACATTCGAGCATTTCCACTGGTTACATAAATATCTATTAGGTTACTCTTTATCTTGTTGCATATTATTTACTTAAATATTATCCGTTTTAATTTTATCAACTGCCTAATGAATATTAATGTGTATGGAATTTATATTAATACACCGATTCAATAATAAGCGGAATGGCTCAGGCGGCAACGTCTATGGCCCGCATTCGGGAGGTCGTAGGTTCGATTCCCGCGACCGACCTTCCTGGCACATAGGTTTTTTCAGGGGTTTCCCCGGGTCACTAAGCGAATGCTGGGAAGGTTCATTACATCCCCCGAATTTCCTGTCCCCCCATTTCACCTGCATCATCATTTCATTTCACCTTACATCTGCAAGTGTCGACAAGGATAGCAAGTGTCGGCAGGAGCCTCGACGTTGCATGGCAGGGGAAAAGGATGCTCTGTGTAACACTTCGTCCCCCGGATTAGGGATGTCCCCGTGTCGCGGGCCCCCAGTGGGATGTTCAAGCCTACAGGGGGAGGGGAGCACCAGCTGCCTCCGGAGAGTTCAATCTGGAAAAAGGTAGGGACCCTGCCCTCTTCCATGCCGTGCCTCCTGGTCCGGCCGCCCTCTGTCTCCTCTCACCTCACCCCTCCGCCCGACCGGGATTTAAGCACAAAATATCTTCGTAGTCAGGTGCTAAGTCCCTCTCCGCTCGTAATCCTAGTCCTGATATACCGTTTCAATCAGGTGATCCATAATTCAGTTTCAGGCAACCTGAAGGTTACAGAACCTATAAACATCGGGTCCAGGTACCATCCAGGATTTAATAGAACGAGAGGCATGAACTGACGCTCTAGACTAGAATAAGTATTAGCTGGCGTTTATATTTAATGTGAGGCAGTATTTTATATCACAACACTGTGAATGCCAGAGTGATTGTAGTGTAAATTAACATTATTGTATGACAATGATTTTAGATGTTTGTTAGCTATAAGCATTCATAGGAAATAAGTTTACACGGCCTCACTGAAACTGACAATAGGAGTGGGTAACAATGAAGCGATGGGGTGAATTGTTTATCAATTAGAAGAGACAAACAAATGACGTCAGGGTAGCGCGCCTTTCTTTAGAAATGGAGGGAATATCTTCCCTAGAGCATATGTTTTAGGAATTATGATTGGCTTATAAAACAGACGCTAATGTTGGCGCGATTTAGTAACCAATAGCAGCTCTATTATAATGTTTAGGCATATCGGGGTGAGGGAGTATAAATTCTTGAGCCAAAAGCAAGTATCGCGCAGTTCTACAGAATCATTCACGAGGTAAACGTCGCGCAGTTCTAAGAAATCTCTCTCGCGAGTTACACGTCAGGCAGTTCTAAGGAAACATTCATGAGGTACACATTACGCAATTCTACAGAATCTCTCGCGTCGTAAAGTTAGTTACAAAATGTGAAGTAAGCGTACGACAGTAATTATATTCGGAAATATAACAGTTTCAGTCAGGCGTGTATAAAGATTACAGATGTGCACTATTAATTAAGTGTGACGGCAATAAAAGTGTGAAAACAAATTCTTTTATCAGTGTTATCTTTTAGTAATAACTCCTTTCCGTTTACACGCCCTGATCAGAGATATTTGCTCGACTGAGTAATAATAGCTAGCCGGAGGACAAAGAACCCAAAATTCAAAATAGTAAAACAATAACAGGCACTCAGCAAAAAAAGATAACACGAACAGATTACTGCGACAAATGCTAGAAACGAATTATTCAAATGAATGCGAATGAATGTTTTAGTACATGATGCTGTGCGTAGGTGTTCAGGTGTTGTACAGATTGTAAACTGCACTACATCTCAATTTGCACAGTATAGGCAAAGCAAGTGTTGATTGGCATTTTTATTTATATTCTCTACTGCTTAGAGATTTTACCGAAAAAGCATTTTTGTAATCCTCTCAACCGAAACGTCATCTTGGAAAAGGTCCGCGCATGTACCGTATGTAAATAAGAGGCGGTGAAAGGATAACTCAAAAAAGTGTAACAACCTTTAAGACCAAAACGTTCCAAGGATATAACACAAAGATTTTTAAAAAATCTCCCACACCCCAAACTATCTTTGTATACAGAAGTTTCGTTATTTTTTATTTTCTCGTTTGTCATGAACAATAAGAACAAGAATTTTCTGAGAAGAGCCTGAGAAGCTCTCTTCATTCTGTTTGAATTTATATAATTGGGGGCGGCGCCGTGGCCGAGTGGTTAGACCGCTCGCCTCTCACCGAGGCGGCCAGGGTTCAATCCAGGGACCCGCATGTGGGATTTGTGGTGGACAAAGCGGCGTCTGGGCGGGTTTTCTCCGGGTTCTCCGGTTTCCCCCGCCATTCATTCCACCAACTGCTCCATCATCACCTTTCCTTTCATCCATTTCGCCATCATTTCGTTCCATCTACTTCCTTCATACCAGGCATCGGGCTGATCCCCCATCCTGGACTTTCTGTCTGCTCCATGAGAGTGTCTGCTTCTCGACGGGTATCTGACCCCAGGCACCCGCCTGTAAGTCCTGGGGGGTGAATGTGTATAACTGGAAACTGTAAGGGCTGAGCAAAATCTTACTAAGCAGATTTCGTCAGATTATTTCAAACATTTTTGTGAGTGTCCCCTTGGTCGAGCAATCAGCGTTGTGACATAGAGCTTCTCAGAGTTGAATTCTCCTCTGAGGCGAAGGATGTTTATTTAATTACACTCATTCCTTCGCAATCTGGAAGTAAATGTTAGTGTACTTCATGATAAAAATGATTAAAATCCAACCCTAAACAGTTCAAACCAACACATACTGGGTTGTTGTTGCCCATGTCAAAGCCCACCATTTTCGACATGACTATAAAAGTCAAAGGGAGCTATACAAATGAAAAAATCTGATGTGTTACACTCACATGACTTTCTCTACTCTTGTACAAACTATTTTTACAAACGCTTATTCTCCATATGCTTCATGTTAATGGAGATATCGAGATGTCAATCTTATTGATAATTTTCTTGTAGATGTAAGGGGAATATGGTAGGTTTTAAGCGATAGTCAAATATTTTAACGCTGGTTGCTATGTGGCGCATTCCATTCTCTTTGCATGTCCAGAACATAAAAAAAATGAATAACGAATTTGAGAAAAAGTATAAGTATTGGAAAATGTAAGGGAATAACAAGCAATATCTCGCAAACGGTTCACTCAACAAAAGAAATGTATATGACATAAATTGTGTATTTTAACGCGATCTACATTTTTCGTGTAGTAAAATTTTGTCTATCTCTTATGGTTTACCAGTTATGAAAAAGTCCTTCATAATGAAGAATACTTTTGGAGACATTCCCAGAGAATTCGAGATATACATTTTATTTGTCATGACAATATCTTAAACATATGATATTTTAATCAAAATCGTTAGAGCCGTTTTTGAGAAAATTAAAATTTTCGAAAAATGTTCCATGTAAAGGGTAGTCTGGGGTGAGGGGATTTTCTTGAAAACCTTCGTGTCACATCTCTGAAAGATACTGAACCTAAATACCAAGTTTGGTGTTTATCCGACTCTTCGTTTTTGAGTTATGCTGTTCACAGACACACAGACAGACACACAGACACACAGACAGACACACAGACACACAGACAGACACACACACGGACATGTTTCCAAAAATGTTTTTTTTTGGATTCAGTGAGTCTCAAAACATGTATTTCCGGTGAAATCTCGGTATCGAAATTTTGGGTGGAATACAATACTTCCCCTACTTACTATACGTAGTAGAGAAAGTAAAAAAAACCAAATTGTGGCTTTAACTATTTCTGAGATATCTCATTGGTTTCAATTTTCCAATATTCCTGGTTTTTTTTATTTTCTTGATGTTACGCAAAGAATATAGAATTTCAAAGCCACTGTGAGAGACCCACTTTTGAAAGATTTGACTATCGCTTCGACCTTCTATAGCCTTCTTATACCTACAACGAAATGTGCGTTTCTGCAAACCCTTATTCCGATTAAAACAGAATAGACACAAAAAGAAACATTTGTCTCTAGGTTATAAAACAGATCAAAAATAAATGATAGGTAAGGGTAGAGAAACTCAGATGAATGTAACGCATTTTTATGTTTAAATAAATCGTATTCAGAAACGCAGAAGATCAGAGAGGCGCGAAATCTGGCCTTTTTTTTTTGTTGTTAGATATAGCTTATTTTGTTTTATTTTGAATTTCTCATTCGCGTTTCACCGGCCTCTTTCTACATTAATGGCATGCGATCATAGCAGAAAATTATCTGTTGCATGATATGGAAATAGATGTGAATACGATGAAATAGCTACTAGGTATAAAGCTTCCTGCTGTGACGTTAGAGAGAAGCTTTTGTAACATATATGTCTAATGCAATTTGTTTAAACTGGGCTTAGTCCCATGCAAAACCTAGGCTCAAAACACTCACTCTCGTTTTCTGCTTGCTAACATCGGAATATGCACTACCTATACAGCAACAGGGATCGCTCTTAGATGGCGTCGCCAGTGTGCGCTCGCTCCACTTATAAGCATACTATCCGTGTTATATCCCCCCTTAGTGGTATAACGCGTTCATTGTATATCCCCATATAGGATCTTCATCGTGTTATTCAGTCACACGCATTACAACAGACATTAGGCTATGTTTTTCGAATGGACTTAACAACTTTTGCTAAGATCTGTTTTCGTTTAGAATAGACAGAAGGCTGCATTTACGTGGCAAGCAGAGCACATAACATTAGCAGGAAATTGCAGGGCTGCATATATCAAGGGACTGCCAATAACCCAGTGCTATTAGCGCGCGCGAACATATCAGAAAACTTGGTGACCGATGCAGTTGGCACACGTGTATATTTGTATAGCAGACTATAATTGGAGTTTCCTCATTGTGGCCCGACTACTTCCGGTGTATGTGGCCGATCGTCTCCTCTGCCTATGCGCGGGTTGATATTTCCCTCCCTCCAGCACCTGCCGGCCGAGAACCAGTTCTCGTTTTCACGACATCTGCCTTCCTTGCCGTCTGCACTCTCGCCTCCAGCAACGCGTCCCACTGTTGCCATGCGATACTTTACTCGCCGCCACAATGCGTTTGTTTTTCTGTGTGT
The DNA here is from genome assembly GCA_030765065.1 of Deroplatys truncata. Classification (NCBI taxonomy): domain Eukaryota; kingdom Metazoa; phylum Arthropoda; class Insecta; order Mantodea; family Mantidae; genus Deroplatys; species Deroplatys truncata. The sequence continues at coordinate 73,464,206 of CM060975.1, read as the reverse complement.
ATTAAACGGCAATAAACCGCCTTATAGCAAAAGCGTTTTTGCTGCTCCTCATAATGCCTTGAATTGCTAGTAAATGGTTGAAGAGCTAAACGGATGAAGGCGCTATATTCTCAGTTGCAAGGTTTTTATCTCCAATAATGCAAATAGAGCTCTAAGAACCTGGAACTCGAGTTACACCTGTTTTAACCATTACAACAATAAATGACAAAATCAATAATGTATTAAACTTATAAAACATTACTAATTATAAAAAATATGTAGGCTTATGGTTATGAATATCCCGTCGGCATTTTAATTCTGCTAACAGTCGAATAGACGAAGATCGAAATTAAAACTTTACTGAATAACACAGTTTGGGCACATTTAGAAAAAAAAACAGTAACTGTATATCGAAGTGATAAAATGAAAACGATAAAACTGGCAATGTGGAGATATTCAAACATATTTGTCCCGATTTGACCACTTGACACACGAATAAAATCTAATAAATATAATACTTTATTGTAAGGTGATTCTTAAAGTTAGTGTAACAATATTGCTTCATCAGCTTACTATTTTCAGTCTGTTTGGTTTTATATAACCACATGTAAATAGGTGAATGGATGAAGGCATTGTTTTCTCTGATCGAAACTGTTGTCAAATTAGTATAAGAATGTAGCCATGTTAACTTTCATAAATAGAAGTTAAATCAACACCTTCATCCTTTCAATCCATCGAAGTATATTTCATGTTTATTCATTGGAAGAAGAACTCATGTTATCCTTGGCAGAGATGCAGTCCTACAAAAGTAGTGCCAGAGCTACATGCCTCGAAAAAAAATAACAGGGCGAAGTCCATTATTAATTAGTATTAATAAAATGTTCAATATCCGAGTTTGTTATTCTTTCAAGCACCATTGACATCGTTTACACATCGAGATGGAAATAAAATAATTCACTATTAAGTTGCAGATTGTTCGGCCGATGGCAATCAGCTACGTGTCGTGCTCCGTGATGTAGTGGTTACCATGCTAGCCTCTAGTTCCCGAGGTCTCGGGTTCAAACCCGGCGGAGGGCGATGAATTTTTTCGGGCGTAAAATCCTTAGTATGGCTTCCTTCGGAAGGGAAGTAAAGCCGATAGTCCCGTGTCGTAGACTTACGGCACGCAAAAGAACCTCAAGCCCCGATAAGGAGGTCTCTGAAAAAAATTATCGGTCTTTCACGCCCAATATATAGGGTCTTTCAACAACAGTGTCCTATCTTTAAACTTAAAGAAAACACGTTCTATAAATAATAGAGCTTTTTTATTTTGGAACAATTAATTCATTACGTGTGGAAGAGAACATCAGTTAGGTGACCGCCGCGGCTTCGTTGGGTTGCGCGTATACGGTTGACCCAATTTTCAATGACAGAAGAACGTAAATTAGGTCCAACTTCACGAATAACACGTGTGATGTTATTCATAAGATCATTTACTGTTTCTGGCTTGTTGACATAAACTCGAGATTTAACATAACCCCACAAGAAGTAATCCAACGGCGTTGAATCACATGACCTCGGGGGCCAGTTAACATCACCACCACGGGAAATGATGAAACCTCTGAACTTCTGCTTCAAAATATCGATTGTTTCGAGAGCAGTATGACATGTGGCACCATCTTGCTGGAACCAGATATTTCTGAGATCCATACCATCCAATTGAGGACAAAAATAGTCCCTTATAACAACCCGGTATCTTTCTCCATTGACACTTAGAGCTTCTCCGTCTTCATCTTGGAAAAATATGGACCAATGATTCCACCATACCAAAATCCACACCACACAGTAACCTTTTGGGGATGAAGTGGTCGTTCTTGGATCTGCATTGGATTGTGATCGCTCCAATCGCGGCAATTTTGTTTGTTAACACAACCATCCATCCAAAAGTGGGCTTCGTCGCTGAAGATGATTTTTCGACAAAAATCCGGGTCAGCTTCCAATTGCTCCATAGCCCAGTCAGTGAATACACGGCGCAACCTATGGTCGTTGGGCTTTATTTCTTGAGTTAACACCATTTGTAAGCGTGAAACTTGAAGTCCAGGTGCAGAATTCGCCAAGTTGTGGTCGGCGAAAGCCCCAATTCTTGCGCTCGACGAGCAATTGATTTGTTTCCGTTCTCGCGTACACACTCACGAACGGCGCCTATGTTTTCGTTGGAGCGCTTATGTCGCTTACGTACAGGCATTCTTTGATCGCTGATAGAACCACTTCTTTCAAATTCATCGATCAAACGCCGAATCGTTCTCTCGCAGGGACGATTATGCACACCGTAAACTTCACGCAAGACACGAAAGGTTTGGCGAACAGATGATCCATTTTGATAATAAATTTTCACAATTTCTACGCGTTACTGAATACTGTAACGTCCCATGGCTATTTGTCAATAATAACTGTAACCACATGAAAAAAATGACTGCTGGAACTCAATAACAACGGCAGCTATCATATGTTAAAGATAGCACACTCTTGTTGAAAGACCCTTGGGACGCTAAGGGTCGCAGTAGTTAAAATTCAATTTAATTTAACTCAACTACGTGATGCTTTTGAGGAGCTACGATAGGCAGCAATCTGTAGATCAGGAATACCAACATTTCAGTTGGAGAAGCGTGGGGCTGATCACATTATTTCCGCGTATCCGCTGAACGATCGTCCTCCATGCGCATATAGGCGAGAAATGTACAGCCGGGTTGATAGGTCGAGGCCCATAAGGACTGTCGTGTCACTGATTTAAACAAATTAAGGCTTATGTCTACCGTGCAAAAATCATCATATTTCTGTTTTCGTTGTCTTGTCTTACTGTTTTACAATAGAATCCTCAGCCACAACTTATTGAATTGGACCATATTAAAGCTAAGTCAAAGCTCCTTGTTTGTGGTGCTTTTGGTGGAGGTATACAAATAGGTTCGCGACTGGCCTTCGAAACCAGAGTAAGTTGCTGTCATTTGCCTTTCTCTTGAAACGAAAATGACCAAAGAGTATTCAGTAGCTCTTTTGATCACTATAAATCCTATTATTCTCCTTGTTCTTTATTATAATCCTGTTATTAATAGTAATGAATATTAAACATGGATGATTCTAAAAAAACATATAATTTAGTACATTTTCGCCCTTTTCCACCCAATAAAGTTTATATACCTACTATAGTATTTATTACGTTCCGCTATTCACGATAGTTTTTTATCTACAAATCATTTCAAATTAAGCAATAAATAGCTAGTCACATGCAAATGTTTATCGGAAGCAGTTCGGAAGTCGTATTAACGACCGCTTTGGAAGGAAAAGAAAAAGGTCTAACATGTTACATTCACATGATTTTCTCTAACCACTTGTCTACAAACTATTCTTAAAAAACCTCATTTCTCTATTTACTGCATGATAATCCCGATAAATGTTTGCAGAAATCATGTTATTACACATTTCGCTGTAGGTACAAGGGGGATAGCAGGAGACTTAAAGCGATACTCCAATATTTATAAAGCGGGTCGCTATGTGGTGACTTTGAAACTCCTTCCTCTTAGCAGTCGTCCTCCGTGGTGTAGTGGTTACCATGTTAGCCCCTAGTTCCCGACGCCGCGGGTGCAAACCCGGCGTAAAGATCCTTAGCATGGCTTCCTTTGGAAGGGAAGTAAAGCCGTGGTCCCGCTCGTAGATCTACGGCACATAAAAGAACCTCAAGCTGAAAAAGAGACTTCTGAGCAAAATTATCCGTCTTTCACGCCCAATATAGAACGGGACGCTAAGGGCCACAGCAGCTAAAGAGCGTCTATAAACAACAACAAAAATAAATAAATAAAATAAAAAAATAAACTTGCTCTTTGCATGACGTGAAACAAAGAAGAAGAAGAAAGAAAAAAACTAATAGCGATTTACGCTTGAGAAAAAAAGTATTAAGTATTTGAAAATTCAAACCAACAACAAAAGATATCTCGGAAACAGCAAATGCTACGCAAAAGTTTGACATAAACTGTGTGTCTTAACGAGACCTACATTTTTTTCGTTCAATCTCTGAGGTTTACCAGTTTTACAAAATGCATTCCGAATGAAGAGCACTTCACAGGCTATTCCAGAAAACTAAAGACATACATTTTATTTACAATGCAAAAATCTTAAACATGTATTTTTATCCAAATCGTTAGATCCATTTTTGAGAAAATAAAAAATAACATTTTTTCCATGCAAAGAGTGGATTGGGGTGGGGGAATTGTCTTGAAAATCTTCCTGTTGCATCCTTGGAAGATGCTGAACTTAAACACCAAGTTTGGCATTTATCCGTCATTTCGTCTTTGAGTTATGCTACTCATAAGCTCACCCTGATGTTTTTCTAAAAATCCTAGATTCAGCTAAGTTTATAGCCACATATCCGGTGAAATCTTGGTATCGAGTTTTTTAGTGGAATACAATACTTTTGTGATTGTTTAGTGTTGTTTAACGCCCGTTCTTACTGCCTACGGCTCCACAGGCGGTGTACACTGGTGACACATGAAATGAAATAATAATTGTAAAAGGAAATTTGGTAAGGAAACGTTCCAGGCCTAAGTTTAGGGTGACTTCCCGGCATTCGCCAGTTATGTGGACTGAAGAAAAAACGTGGAAGAAACCTCAGTCACGGAGGACGGTCCTGGCAGGATGTGAACCGCAGACCTCCCGTTCGCGAGTCCGTGCCTTAACCACCCCGGCTACTCGAATTGGTATACAATTCCACCTCTACTTACTATGGGTAAGCACCAGAGAAGGATTTTCGTCAGCTGATGCATTATGTTTAGGGAAATGTAATCGCACAGGAATATTTTGAAAACAATAATAGTGTAAACAAAAAATATTGTTCACATGTTGTACAGTTTAATGAGCTTTATTATGTTTTGTTTTTTGAAATTAAATTTCTGACTATCTCTTATGGTTTCATAGTTACACAAAATTAAATAAAAATGAAGGGGACTTCACGGGCTATTTAGAGAAAATTGCACATACGCCTTTATTTCCCACGTCAATAGGTCGAACATACTTTTAATCAATATGCTTAGAGCCTTTTTGAGAGAATAACAAATATCGAAAACTTTCCGTGTGTAGTGTAGTTTCCGATGAGTTTTGGTGGAAATTTAAGGGTGGCATCTTTAGAAAACTGCACTCAAATACTAAGGCTGGTATTGATCTTACTCATTTTTACATTCTCTGCCACGTTCATAGTCTGTAGAGAAAGTATTGCATTCCTACCAAATATTCGATACCGAGATTTTACCCGAAATGCATGTTTTGAGGCACCGTGAATAAAAAATCTGATGTGTTACACTCACATGACTTTCTCTACTCTTGTACAAACTAGTTTTACAAACGCTTATTCTCCATATGCTTCATGTTAATCGAGATATCGAGATGTTAATCTTATTGCTAATTTTCTTGTAGATGCAAGGGGAATTGGTAGGCTTTAAGCGATAGTCAAATATATTAAGAGCTGGTTGCTATGTGGAGTATTCCATTCTCTTTGCATTACCAGGACAAAAAAAATGAATAACAAATTCCCATTTGAGAAAAAAGTGTAAGTATTGGAAAATTTAAGGGAATAACAAGCAATATCTCGAAAATGGTTCACTCAACAAGTCGTTCCCAATGAAGAATACTTTTGGAGAAAGTGCCAGAAAATTCGAGATATATAATTCATTTGCCATAAAAATTTTCGAAAAATATTCCATTTAAAGGGTAATCTGGGGTGGAGGGATTTTCTTGAAAACCTTCGTGTCGCATATCTGAAAGATACTGAACCTAAATACCAAGTTTCGTGTTTATCCGACTGTTCGTTTCTGAGTTATACTGTTCACAGACAGACACACACACAGACATACAGACACACAGACACACACACGGACATGTTTCCAAAAATACTTTTTTTTTTGGATTCAGGAGGCCTCAAAACATGTATTTCCGGTGAAATCTCGGTATAGAATGTTTGAGTGGAATGCAATACTTCCTCTACTTATTATACGTAGTAGAGAAAGTAGAAAAAGCATTTTAGAAAAAGGTCCTTGTATGTGTGTGTGTGTGTGTGTGTGTGTGTGTGTGTCTCTGTGTCTGTGAACAGCTTAAAACGAAAAGTATAAACATCAAAATTAGTATTTAGGTTCAGTATCTTCCAAATATGCGACAAGGTGATTTTCAAGAAAATCACCCCAGAACTATCTTTTATATGCAACATTTTTCGAAATTTTTCATTTCCTAAAAAACGCCTCTAACGATTTTGATTAAAATACCATATATTAAAGATATTTACAAGACAAATAGAATGTATATCTTTAATTTTCTGGGAATAGCCTGTGAAGTCCTCTTCATTCGGAAAGAATGTATTATCTTGCATAACTCGTAAACGTTAAGCGATAGACGAAACGTACTACACAAAATATGTAGATCTCACTAAAATACATTATTTATTTTGAACCCTTTTTCTGTGGCATAAGCCATTTCTGAGATATCCGTTATTAAAGGTAAGAATTGTTCATTTCTTGTTTATTCTCTTAAAATCCTTTCAACATTCGTTTGTTTCTCTCGATTGCATGGAAACAGTGTGGAATTTTAAGGCCAACATGTAGCGTCCAGGTCTTAAACATTTTACTATCGCTGTTCTCTTTGTGTCTAAAACGAAATGTGTAATGAATATAGCTTTTTCTGCAAAGATTTGTTTGGATTAAAATGTAGCAAATAGAAAAATAAGCTTTAGTAAGAATAGTTTGTGTACCCACTAATAAAGGATAGGGGTAGAGAAAGTCATGAGAATGTATCACATCGGAATTTTTTAGTTATGCTGTTCACAGACACACAGAGAGACTAACATAGTATCTTCTTTCCAATTTGTTGGGAAGGGTGTACAGGAGACTTCAAAGCATGTATTTCCGGTGATATTGAATTTCTGGGTAGAGTACAATACTTCCTTCACTTTCTACAGGTAAGCAATAGAGAAAGTAAAACATACCAGGATGGCATCCTGTCGCTCCTTGTCTAATCATTAGGTGGTACAGCTTAAGTGAAAGCCATTTCTGTAAATGGACGTAAAGAAAAACTTCATTGCTTACGAGAAGTTGCAGGACAAGAGTAAAGTAACGCTTTGGTGTATGTCTTATTCAGTACGTTATTAAATTAAAAAGTTTGTAAATTTACGAAGTGTTCCTAAATGTTGTGCTAAAAATACAGGCGGCTTAAAAAATGTACAAAGTACCAATGATGCTCGCAGCTTACTGAATTTCAATGAATATTTACCGAGAGGAATCTGATGTGTTACATTCGCGTAATTTTCTCTACGCTCTATAACTTGTGTGTATACAAACTTTTTACTAAAGCTTTTTTCTACCTACTTTAGCTACATTACATGTTTCGTTAAGTATGTATGTATGTATGTATGTATGTATGTATGTATGTATGTATGTATGTATGTATGTATGTATGCATGCATGCATGCATGCATGCATGCATGTATGTATGTATGTATGTATGTATGTATGTATGTATGTATGTATGTATGTATGTATGTATAAGGGGTGAATCATCTAAAACTTGCACCGCAAATATTTTGGAAATGGAAAGTGCTATTGATGTGCAGTTTTCAAAGCATTGATTGGTAGTCAGGGGCTCGTACATTTAGCCTATTAACAGATTTTAATAATACTGAGAAAAAGTATTTTTTGAGCAAACATACAATGTTTTAAATGGAACAATGCCTAGTTACATCGACAGAATAGAGGTAGGGTAAATTAGAATGTCAGCGGCGTTTGTTGCAAGATTCTAGTGCAAGTGGTTTACGAGAAATCGTATTTTGAAACTTTTACGCACCGACACTTGTACAACCTGTGGTAGCACAAACTAAAGAAAAACAAAAGGGAATTGCAATACTTCTGTGGATTCTTACAAGTAAAGACAACATAGCCCTTCAAAGGTTGTGTTCAAAATGACCACCGCCAGCTTCAATGCACGCTTCCAGTCTGCTATGGAAAGGCTGCTGTACGCGTTCTAGCATTTTAGCGGAAATTTCAGAGCAGGCAACAGTAATACGTCGTTTATATAGTCTGGTGTAGTTGGTACATCCTTTTAGACAGTGTCTTTCAGCCTTCCCCAAAGAAAAAAGTCTAAAGGGGAACGGGCCGGCCAAGGTACAGGTCCTCTTCGTCCAATCCAACGATTTTGAAACAATCCGTTAAGACAAGCTGTAGTACTTCGTGCAGGTTCCTCCTAGTCTGCAAAGGAACATCTTCTAGCATTTGTGGCAGATGGTCTGTCAGGAGGCTGCCATACTTGTGCGAGTTCATTGCTCCTTCTATGAACAAAGGGCCTATGAGCTGATGATTCACTATCCCACATCACACGTTTAAACTCCATAGACGCTGACGTTCCACCTGACTAAGCCAACGGCGATTGTCAACAGACCAATAGTTTCTGTGGTTTACCTGGCCATGATTGGTAAATGTTGCCTCATCACTAAACAAGATACATGATGAATCTGGAGTACTATGCCATAATGCCCATGTTCAAAAGTTAACACGATTCTCAAAATCGTTTCCATGCAGCGCTTGATGGAGGGAGATGTAATAGGGATGGAACCTATGTCAATGGAGAATGCTCAGTACACTTGCCGACTTATGCCACTCCGACGTGCGACTGTGCGGGAACTAATTTGCGGATATACTGCATCGGCAGCCAAAACATTAATTTCTGCCTCTTCTCCAGTCACTTGTTTGCTTCTGTTACGTTTTCTAGGTGTTACAGTACCACTTTCACGTAATTGGTTGAAGAGGTTGATAAATAATTGCCGAGATGGTTGACGTCTATTGGGATACGTTTCCGCATCCACTGTACAGGAACGAACTGCATTCTTCCTACACTCTCCATACACCAGGAGCATGTCGGTTTTTTCTGCATTAGTAAAGCCCATCTTCCACTCACGACTTACTGCTTGAACTGTCACAAACTAACTGACCAGAAAGTCGCAATACAATCAATGAACAGAAAACACAATGCAAACAAACATAACAACATCGTACCTAGTAACTAAGCAGGTTGAATGGGACAAACAATTGTCGGGGTGGAAACTTTTCAAAATACGATTTCAGTAAACCACTTGCATTAGAATCCTGCAACAAATACCATTGGCATTCTAATTTACCCTATATTTATTCTGTTGATGTAACTAGGCACTGTTTCATTTAAAAAATTGTATGTTTGCTCAAAAAATACACTTTTTCAGTATTATTAAAATGTGTTTATAGGCTAAATGTACGAGCCCCTGACTACCAATCAATGCTGTGAAAACTGCACATCAATAGCACTTTCCATTTCCGAAATATTTGCCGTGCAAATTTTAGATGATTCACTCTGTGTATATAACGACAGTCAAAAGTTTAATAACTGATCGCTATACGCTGGCTTAAAATTGCATACTCTTTCCATGATAACGCGAAAAACAACCGAATGTTGATAGGACTACAAAAGAATGGCGAAGTATTGAACAAATCGAATGTTAATAACGGATATGGCTAATGCCACATAAAAAAGTTATTTGGAGTAAATTCTGTGTTTTAAAGAGATCTACACTTTTTGTGCAGTGTGCTTTCGTCTGTCGCTTAACGTTTGCCATTTATACAAGATTATACAAAATTGCTTTCGAATGAAGAGGACTTCACAGGCTATTCTCAGAAAATTCAAAAATACTTTTTATTTGCCATGTAAATATCTTTAATATGTGGTATTTTAATCAAAATCTTTAGAGCCATTTTTAAAAAAATAAAAAAATTCGAAAAATGTTCCGTGTAAAGGATAGTTTGGGGATTTTCTTGAAAATGTTCATGTCGCATCTTTGGAAGGTACTGAACCTAAATACAAAGTTTGTTATTTATCCGAATTTTCGGTCTTTAGTTATGCTGTTCATAGGCACACACACACACCCACACACAAGGACCCCTTTTTTCGTTTTAATTTTTTTTTCAGGGGCTCAAAACATATTTCCGGTGAAGTCTCGATGTCGAATTTTTGCGTGGAATGCAATAGTTTCTCTGCCTACTAGATACGCGTAGAGAAAGTAAAAAGAAAGAAACGGTTTAAAACACGTCTGTTTTTATGTTTGGGTTTGGCATTTTTATTAATCGGTGGGCAAGCTGCTAATAGTCGCATGTAAAGGGACACTTGTGCGTTATATGCTTTTATGAGTGGGACTCGAGGGAATGTGTTTCCGAAACGTAAGTGAGCGGAGGCATTTTGAAAACAGGCAAACATAAATTACTATCATGATAAGATACTACATATACATACACACATATCGTTTGTGTTGTGTCTGCTTTTTATTAGGTATATCGGCTGTTTATTCTGATCGTTGCTTCCCAGCATTGGTTTTTTTTTATAGCTATACACATCAAGTTATAGGCAATATAATTTTTAGAAAGATTTTACGTTTTGCAAACGAACTACCCTATTTATATTACTCCGCTAAGGCCTTAAATGTTCATTTCAGTTTCGTTAATATACGCCTTTTCATGGATTACTTCTCTGTTTATGTAAGAAATATCGAAAATATGAGTTTTGTTGCTTTTATTGATGAGTATATTACATTTAAAGAAGGCTACGATAACAGGGTGCATAAATAGTGCTGGCTGGCCGTATTTTGCAAATTATTCGGAATATCATTATGTATACGAATACCTTCACTGTTATCCAGCAGTCATTTTGATATGTATTATAAAACATGGCAAAGACTTTCTATGTGCTTCTTCATATGACTTTCTCTACCCACTATCACTTATTCGTACATCACTTCTGCAATTTCTTCTTAAAAAAGCTTATCTTTCTATCTGCTTTACGTTTACAGAAATTGTTTCATTTGGTTGTAGGTATAAGGAGGACATAGGAGGCTGAAGTGATACTCAAAATCCTTGAAAAGGGTTTGCCATATGCTTGCTGGCTCTGAAATTCCATACTCTTCAGTGTTTGCAATGATGCCTTAGTACTTCAAAAAATAAAAGGTAGACATTTGAAAATGCCAACCAACAACAAAGAATATCTTGCAGATGTTAACGCCACAAAAGAGTTTTGTTTGATATACATTGTATGCTTTAATGAATCATTTTTTGTGCAGCAAGATTTTCTTGCAAAAGTCACTCAGAATGAAGAGGCTTCACAGGCTATTTGCAGAAAATTCAAGATACACGTTTTATAAACCATGCACATATCCTATTATATTTTAATCAAAATCGTTAGCGCCATTTTTGAGAAAATTAAAAATAACGAAAATCTTTCCATGAATATGGTAGTTTGAGGTGGGAGAATTTTCTTGGAAATGTTCATGACACAACCTTTGAAGATACTGAACTTAAATGCCAAGTTTGGCATTTAACTGACTTTTCGTTTTTGAGTTATGCTGTTTACGGGCACGTGCGCGCACACACATACACATGGACCTTTACTTTTTTTTAATTCAGGGAGTCTCTTGATGCACATTTCCGGTGAAATTTCGGTATCGAATTTTTGGTTGGAATGCAATACTTCATCTAATTACTACAGGGAAGTAGTAGAGAAAGGAAAAACGCTTTTTTGCGGATTTCAGGTACCTCAAAACGTGTGTTTTCGGGGAAATGCCAATATAGAACTGATGGATGTTTACCTACTACAATATGTAATAAGTAATAATATGCGTAGTTTAACAGTTCCATTATTATTATTATTATTATTATTATTATTATTATTATTATTATTATTATTATTATTATTATTATTACGAGTATTAATATTATTAACAAAAAGCATTACATAAGGAACATTTTCCACGTTGCAAACCGATAGCTTCTGTCCTCTATCTAACAACTTCCTTCCGGTATGCCTGTTGATCGCAATAGAAAAGTGAGAGGGAAGCGAACGCACCTGTTTCTTTCTCTTGGCGTACCCTTTCCAATTTGTTCGCGCTGCGCGAGATCCAATGTATTACGCTCCCTCGGGAATTCTTCCTGGAAGCGTTGGAAACCTGCCACAGAACGGGAACAACAGACTAAACAAAACACTGCGTCTTTGCTGCGGTAAATTTTTACGAAATGTTTTTCCATTGGATAGTTGGCGTAATTCCTCAGATGCATATCCGATTAAATAGTAGTAGTAATAAAAATAATAATAATAGTTTAATACCTGAAACGTGTTCCACAGAGATTTTAAGATATTCGAGAGATATATGCCCTGATTAGACACATGCATTTGCATAAGCAACTTTTTATTATGCGTTCTTAATGTTAGACTATCGCGTTGCCTTCTCTCATCAATTTATTAACAGCCTGTTGAATACCAATTTATGAAATTCTTCTCTCTCTCTCTCTCTCTCTCTCTCTCTCTCTCTCTCTCTCTCTCTCTCTTGAGAAATCGTTAGTTTCTTCTTCTTTTTAACTGATTATCCTCCTCTTTGTAAGACTTACACCGCCAAGGGCTTACAAGCCAATGCATTGGGTCAGTAGCCTGTCGAGGAGCAAGCAAAATCTGGATCACAGCATATTCAGCCCAATACCTGGTACGGCGGTGAAGAAAAAGGAAATAAAATGTAGTGTTGAAAAGGATGATGGGAAATTCGCGAATCAAATTATCCAATCAAGCATTCGCCTAGCGACCGGGAAAAACCGCGAAGAATTCCTTGGTCAGATTGCTCGATCCCGGGTTCTCCCGAATGCGGCTACAGACCTTAGGGCCTGAGCCATCCTGCTCAGTGAGTAATCGTTAGATTGTGTTTAAGTTCAACGAGGGGGAGACTAATGAACTGTTAAAATGACCACAAAAGTGAATAGCACTCATTTTGAAACACAAACCTTATGAACAGGTGCTATACAGATTGTAAGCTGTACTCCATCTCATAATTTAAACAATATCTAGTTGCGTAGAGCACAAAATACTTTAGGATAATAAAAATGCAACCCTTCTGGAAGAACAACATTAATTTTTGTAACAAACTAATTAAATGCATTACACTTGATTAATCCTTAAAGACGCCACTTTGCTTTGAGTCTCCCACATTCGGAAACAATTGGCACATGATCACTACATTAATATGCATTTGGACATGAAGAAGGCATGGTCGCTGGATGATTATTACCTTGTAAGCAAGTTGTTCTTAAACGCCATTCGTGCTTATCGTGCTTACGTCATGTGAGTAAATTTCTCATAATAGGATGCGATTAGATACAAAGACTAGGAGTGACAGGTGTTTAACGTCCAAAAAATTCAAAGTGTACAATTTCGAAATTAACTTTCAGTGTTTAGGTTTTAGGTGTTTAAATAAAGTAATATTTATTTAAAGAGTTACATAAAGTAACAATAGAATATAGAATTAACTGCAAACAACATTTAGAAAGAATGTCATAAAATAGGATACCCCGAGCTACATATGACTACAGACCCCAAGGATACAGAAACCCAGGACGACCAAAAAAGAAATGGACACAACAAGATTTTGGAGCCCGAACAGGCTAAACGGCCTAAAAGCGTGAAGCAGAAGAAGAGGATGTTTATCTTTAAAGTTTACCTTTTGGATTATTTTTCTCAGCAGCTTTGCTCGTTTAAAATGTTCTATGCGATGGAGTTTTTATCCAGTTTCTCTTAAACATATATTCCGAGAAGTCTAACGGTGAAAAGTGACATATTAAGTTTTTATGCTGCAAGTGGTTTCTGAGTTATTTATTTTTAAAGTAAAAAAATGAGCTGCAAAAGCAGAAATTTACAATTATATAAATTTGTTTGAAAAAATTCACATGAAAACAAAGCTAAAACAAAAAATTAAAAGACAATTTTGGGGTATTTAAAACAGATTATTCTTTAAATTTCATAATGTGGAACATTAAACAATAGGACATGAAAATTGTTATTTAAAACTAATATATATCCAAATGAAATTTAAAATAACTCGATGTTTATATAAGAGAGCTTTAAGGTAAAATTTTGAACCAAATTGACTGAAAACTTTAGAAAACAGTATATTCTGAGTCTTGAATGAACGAAATGAGTAAAATGGTGCCCAAATGAACACAGAGTTTGTAGTGCTTAATAATCATCTGACATAAGGGAAAACACGGAGAAAATTCTGCAGATAACTCAGTCATTGAGATTGAGGTAGGCACGCTGCCCCTATACGGTGGAGGTGAAGTATAACATTATATACTAGCTTCTGTTCACTATTATTGTTTATTTGCGAGATTCACCATTGAGCAGAAGAGTTGTGTAAAGTATGGCTTTGCTTAAATGAAAACAAAAGCAGATCTGAGCAGCACACTAGACATTAGTCTGGCTACACAGCCGCTGGAATGACCCGTGTTACTGACCGGAGGACGGAAATACCAGATACCACAACCAACAATTATTAATCCCCTAAAGACCACCCAACAACCCGTTGAAATAAAACGACCCTGCAGACATCAAACAAATGCAGTCAACCCTTTTGTAGGTATGCGCCACATTTCTTGATCAAATTCAAGCACAGTGTAAGAAGAAAGAATGTTAAGTGCACGGACAGCAATAAATTTCTACTACGTCTGTTCTGTGGTGGAAACAAGTCTGAGGGCAGCTTAAGTGTTAAGCATGAGAAATTCATTGGAAACTATTTGGTAGAGCTCATTAAATTTCTGGCAAATAAAATTTTGTAGCATTATTACGTGTTGTTCGTTTGAATGTTCCAATATTTCCTGCAATGCCCTTCTGAAATATCATGTGTTTTCTTTGTTTCTCATCAGTCCATGCAAAGAGTATGCACTAAGGCTTACATATTCAAATTACTTTTTAATAGCAGACTGTTCCTAGTAGGCGTCTCTGGGATGTTAATTTTTTTTTGCGGGGAGGGGGTCTGCTAATGACTATAGTGAAAGAAAGCCTGCACTGCATTTGTCACGTCGTATGTTTAATTTACTCTAAATACAAATTTGTTCAAATTAAAATAGGCTCTTGTCAGTATGCTATAATTTAAAAATTTAGAAATATTTAATAAACATAATAAACGCAGTTAAGTTTTAAAGAGCTGTACAAATATGCATATAAGAAAATATAAATTACATAATAAATATTTATATTTGTTTAAATATTTATTACTGTGATCGGACCAAATGTACTCAGTAAATAATGTTGACCCTAGCCTGAAAACTAATAAAATAAAAATTAAATACTCAGAAATATACTACTAAATAAATGAAAACCATTAAAATACTGTGGGGACGCGTTATACCTGTAACAGAGAATTTGCCTTTAACAAAGTATTGAAACTATTTATGAATAATACGTACTGTAACTAACAGGAAGAATGTAGAATAATTATTTGCAGGTCAGCCATGAAAATTAATAATTCTTAAAGAAAGTAGAGTGTTTGCTGTACATAAGTTGTTTTACTATTAATGTAATAACTGTGTTGTGAACATATCTCCATTTAAATAGCACATCGTTTTTGAGAGTGTTTAAAATATAAACAGTTTGTGTAATTATAGGAACTGTTATTTGCACTTTCACAGCTTTTTTTTCAGATCTGGTTTTGGCAAAATTAGGTTTGAAAAAATAGGTAATCTAGGACTTTTCTAAATTTGTGGGTGGCATCCCTGTTCATATCACGCTCAAAAATTAAAATTCGATGTTAAAAATAATAGCTTTAGATGCATTTAGTAGGTATTAAAGGGACAATCACTACATCTGGACATCCATTTTTCAGTTTTTTTTCAAAGAAGAAAGCAAGAAGAGTCTAAAATGTATGGGGCTTTCGTTCAGTTTCCCACAACCTTACACACGTGATTCCTTATAATTTATAAGTACTCTTTAAAATATAACATATTTATACTTCTAGAGAATAATGCAAAAATGTTGGAGAAGGACTTCCTCATATTCTATCTACGGTCCAGATACAAAACGTTTTTCCCATTCTGAAATTTGAGAACATTTTTTACTTTCTCTACTACGTATAGTAAGTAGGGGAAGTATTGCATTCCACCCAAAAATTCGATACCGAGATTTCACCGGAAATACATGTTTTGAGACCTCCTGAATCCAAAAAAAGGATTTTTGGAAACATGTCCGTGTGTGTGTCTGTGTGTGTGTGTGTGTGTCTGTGAACAGCATAACTCAAAAACGAACAGTCGGATAAGCACCAAACTTGGTATTTAGGTTAAGTATCTTCCAGAGATGCGACACGAAGGTTTTCAAGAAAATCCCCCCACCCCAGACTACCCTTTACATGGAAGATTTTTCGAAAATTTTAATTTTCTCAAAAATGGCTCTAACGATTTTGATGAAAATATCATATGTTTAAGATATTCTCATGGGAAATGAAATGTATATCTCGAATTTTCTGGGAATGTCTCCAAAAGTATTCTTCATTGTGAACGATTTTTGCATAACTGGTAAACCATAAGAGATAGACAAAATTTTACTACACAAAAAATGTAGATCGCGTTAAAATACGCAACTTATGTCATATACATTTCTTTTGTTGAGTGAACCGTTTTCGAGATATTGCTTGTTATTTCCTTAAATTTTGCAATACTTATACTTTTTCTCAAATGCGTTATTCATTTTTTTTATGTCCTGGACATGCAAAGAGAATGGAATGCGCCACATAGCAACCAGCGTTAAAATATTTGATATCGCTTAAAAGCTACCATGTTCCCCTTGCATCTACAAGAAAATTACCAATAAGATTGATATCTCGATTAACATGAAGCATATGGAGAATAGGCGTTTGTAAAATTAGATTGTACAAGAGTAGAGAAAGTCATGTGAGTGTAACACATCAGATTTTTTTTGTTCAATATATGATTCGTACGTGGATTTGCATAAGGATAAATTGGCCGACACTAATAACCTCGGAAAAGAAGGCCGAAAATCAATAGGATATTAACTTAGGAAAGGAAGGGAAAAAGGTGAAGACAGCTTGAAGGAAAGCGTGCGAGGCTGCAGAGTTATGGAGACAAGGGCACCATCATCTGAACTTGCAGGTGAAACGGAATAGCATGGAATGTGGTCATACCAGAACTGCAGCGGTCTTCGTTGCTTGTTTGCTGGAAAATCGTGTTCAAGCCAGGACAAGTTCGCACTGTAGTGACAGCTAACTTGATCATCAATCCTATTGTCTCTCTGTCAAAACTTTCGGACCATGTAATCATTGGTGGCTCTTGGTGTAGAAAATAGGTGAAAAATGCGGTATGCCAAAAAATTGCACCCTAAAAATGGTTTAACTATTAATATTACTCACCCTACTTTTTGTGGTCTAAGTCAATTCTCCTGTACTTTAAGGAAGCAAAGTTAACTATTATTTGCATAAGAACAAAATTAAAAAACTCAAGAACCTTTAAATTTTATATTATACATACCGTAGCTTTAAATTTGTTTCTTTATGGAAATTTGCAATGAATTAATTGGCTGCCCAGTAATTAAAGGTCTTCCTTGTCTATTAAATGGGATTTTAAACAAAATACATGATGAGGCAGTATTTTATATCACAACACTGTGAATGCCAAAGTGAATGTAGTGTAACTTAACATTATTGTATGACAATGATTTGGGATGTTTGTTAATTATAAGCATTGTTAGCAAATAAGTTTACACGGCCTCACTGAAACTGACAATAAGAGCGGGCAACAATGAGCGAGGGGACGAGTTGTTTATTAATTAGAAGAGGCAAGCAAATGACGTCAGATTAGCGCGCTTTTCTGTAGAAATGGAGGGAATTTCTTCCCTAGAGCATATGTGTTCGTAATTTTGATTGGATAAAAATATAGACGCTAATGTTGGCGCGTTTTATTAACCAATAGCAGCTCGGTTATAATCTTTAGGCATATCGGGTGAGGGAGTATAAATTCCGTGCCAGAACGGGTAACGCGCAGTTTGACAGAATAATTCACAAGGCAAACGTCGATCAGTCCAACAGAAGCATTCGCGGGTAATACGTCGTACAATTTAACAGAATCTCTCACGTCGTAAAGTTAGTTATAAATGTGAAATACGCGAATTAATAATGTGCAGCAAATAAGTGATTATAGTAACATAAAAAAATATAACAGTTTCAGTCGGGCGTGTGTCAAGAGTCAATATGTGAAATTAATTAATTGTGACGGTAATAAAAGTTTAAAAACAAATTCTTTTATAAGTGTTATCTTTCAGTAATAAATCCTTTCCGTTTACACACCCTGTTCAAGAGATATGCTCGACTGAGTAGTAATAATAGCTAGCCGGAGGACAAAGAACCAAACATTTAAAGTAGTAACGGCCTGTATTACGATCTCCGGTTAAGGTTTGGGGTAAGATTTACCTGAGAGTTACGTACTGCGACTGTATTACAATCTTTGGTTAAGGGCTACCCGGGAGTTATTTTTGGAGGTAAACTAACCACCACCTCAAGTGGTGGATAAAGATGATACCTTAGAGTTAACTCGTATTTCCGAATGAAACATGGCGTACCACCGGCAGAGATTGATTATTGAGAGTGATTCAGAATATATTTTCAAGTTTTTGGAAATGTTATCTATACATTAGAATAGTTCACTCCAACACCCAGTCTTAAATATTACTGTCAGGGCGTAAGGAACTAACCATTGTGCCTGGATTGTTTTTGGAAGGTCAAACATTTTAGGTTAAATGACAAGCAGTGTGGGCAAAGGTAAACGTATTTTGCGTGTTAGTTTATATTTAGGTTGGTTTTTAAAATTGTCGAATGGCTTTCCACGTTAGTTTTAAGTGATATTCATGAAATGTTTGCGTCAAAAGACTATGGTTTTCGGTTATTAAAGTGATATTCGTGAAACTTTTACGTCAAAACTCTTAACACTATTTTTAACGAAACTTTGAAGTGTGGCATAGTTTTCCAAATAGAATAACCAAGGAACGGTATTAGAAAGATGCAACAAACTTAAGAATATTGTGTTGAACTTAAATGTCAGGCAACATGTGTAAATCCGAATCAACATTAGAACCATCGATGTTGCTTTTCTATAAATATAATAGCTTTCGCGAACGGAAAAGCTAATAAAAAGGTAATTATAACTATTGTTTACGGTATCCTATTGTAGCTCAGTAATCCAATAACGTACTAGAACCGCATCTTGTGTGCTCAATGACATGTATATAAATTACATTTTAGGTTATGTTCATGTCAAAATTCTCTAAAAAATCTCCAAAACCGTTCACAATCTATAATAGTCTGTCCGCTCGCCTTGTTACTAATGACCAATAATGACGCTATAATGTTGCAGATTACCACGAGATAGCGTTGTAAAAACAGTGAAATCACTCAGAAAACTATTGCCAAGGAGAAATACATATCTCTTTGGTGTTGCCAACTTCTCGCCCAGCATCATAAACCTTAGGGTTACTAACCATCGGTTGATATGCGTTTGTAATACGCGGCAATGCACCTAACCTTCAGGTAGCGATAACTGATAGGTTACAAACCATGACTTTTAACCGGAGATCGTAATACAGGCCGTAAAACAATAACAGGCGCCTAGCAATAGATAACACGAAGTGACCACGACAAATTGGCTCCCATACGTGGTGCAGATAAACATGAAGCATCATCCAACTACCAACAAATATTCTACTTCAAATTGGCGCCCAAACGTGGGGCTAACAAATAATCTACTTCAATTACATAATTAGAAACAAAACAAAAGAGGCACAAATTTACTTGTATTCAGTATTCACATCTCATACTGCATACTGACTATTCGTAAGTACACACATCGTATTTTATTTTATTGAAAACACAATCAAAAAAAAAAAAGGAACAAAAACATTCATGCGTTCACATGCTCACATCTACTGACTGATTTTTCGTCTAAAGCTATTACGCTACAACCTACAAACTGCTTCCTAAGAGTGCAAAATAAATACTTCAGTGTTGAGACAGAAGTTTTTTCACTTTCATAGCTAGACAAACAATAATGACGTCACGTTACCATGGCAACCTTCCCCAACAAGAGGAATACTGAATCCTATGTACCGAAATATTTCACTTGCTGCAGGGTTGAGCTCTTGTGGCCTCTCCTCCCCTCGGGAGAGAGGTCCCGGGCTTGCCTTCGAAGTTGGCAAGTTCAAAGTTGAGGCAGTATTTTATATCACAACATTATAAATGCCAGAGTGATTGTAGTGTAAATTAGCATTATTGTATGACAATGATTTGAGATGTTTCTTAATTATAAGCATTGTTAGGAAATAAGTTTACACGGCCTCACTGAAACTGACAATAGGAGCGGGTAACAATGTAGCGAAGGGGTGAGTTGTTTATTAATTAGAAGAGACAAGCAAATGACGTCAGATTAGCGCGCTTTTCTTTAGAAACGGAGGGAATATCTTCCCTAGAGCATATGTGTTCGTAATTTTGATTGGATAAAAAAATAGACGCTAATGTTGGCGCGTTTTATTAACCAATAGCAGCTCTGTTATAATCTTTAGGCATATCGGGGTGAGGGAGTATAAATTCTAAAGCCAGAGACAAGTATCGCACAGTTTAACAGAATCATCCACGGGTTACACGTCGCGCAATTCTACAGAATCTCTTGGGTCGTAAACCTAGTTATAAAATGTGAAATACGCGAATAAATAATGTGCGGCAAATAAGTGATTATAGTTACATTCGAAAATATAACAGTTTCAGTCGGGCGTGTATCAAGAGTAAATATGTGAAATTAATGAAGTGTGACGGCAATAAAAGTGTAAAAACAAATTCTTTTATCAGTGTTATCTTTTAGTAACAACTCCTTTCCTGTTCAAGAGATTTGCTCGACTGAGTAATAATAGCTAGCCGGAGGACAAAGAACTCAAAATTCAAAATAAAAAAACAATAACAGGCGCTCAGCAAATAAGATAACACGAACGATACCGCGACAAAGTCTACGGACTAAACATTTCACAACTATTGACAAGTTTGATTGTTGCATGCTGCATTTAAAGAAAATTAATAAATGCTGTAAGCAGGAAATATTAGGTGATAAATTCTTCACCTACTTCACCTAGCGGCCGCCTCTGATGTAATATACATACATCAGTTTAAGCTGACTTTCGCGATCACCCGAGGTTTAGCAAAAACACTAGAGATTGCATGTAAAGGGCAATATTCCGTAAAAGAATTAATGTATCCTTGGACGTATTACAATAAAGTTATTGTAAAGTGATTGATCACTTATAACTAGGTTCTGCCCGTGATATTCCGGAAAGCCTTCTGAAAGATAATATTTAATCCAGAAGTTACATTCTCCGAAAACAAAAGTAATATTGTCAGAACTTCAAACAAGGAAAAGGTTTGGGATCGAAAGGAAGTTACTATCAAAAGGATCATAGTGGAGGCAGGAAGGGACTAAAACGGGCTATACTCCTACTACAGTTATATTAAAAACACGACAATGGTTATACTCAAGCTTATGTTTTTCATTTTCTTTGGTAAATCCAGAACCAACTTTTATTTCTATTTTATTTGCTTAAACTAGGTAAGCACGTATTTGTTCAGAATTGATGAGTGAATTTATCATAGCGGTGGACTAAACCTTACTCAAAAGATGTTCGACTAACTCGAAAAGGAAGAAAGAAAGAAAGAAAGAAAGAAAGAAAGAAAGAAAAGAAAAGAAAAGGAAAGAAAAAAAAGACAGGCCAAAAATATGCTTTACACTTACTATTAAATAATAATTTCTGAATAAGAATTAAGCTCTCAGACGAGTATCATTAACTTACAGCAAAACTGAGTAATCAAACTAGTTAAATATTACGTTTAAAACACATATTTATTTAATAAACAGTGGAACAAATGAGAACACCACTTGCTGCGAAACACACTTTGTCATTTAGGTGCTCAGTTTAGCATAAACTTTACGCTTGAGATCTTTTGGCATACACTCAGAACACAATTGATCCGTTGAATCGAATCACAACTGAACTGCTGAGTCACAACTAACAAGTGAACTGCAGAATCACAACTCATAACTGAACTGCACTCGGCAGTGTCCAATTTTAACTGCCCAAACTCTTCGACTTCTTGACTGCACTTAACTTTGTAACTCTTTCACTAACTCCCGGGCAACAGCAGCCCCTTATATACGCCTCGCATACAAAGCGGAATGTTCTAGAAAGGGATTAGAACATGCCGAAACAAATGTTCTGGAACAGGGGAGCGGTACGTAATGGGCTAGTTTCCCGCATTGGCTATTGTTCTGACGACCGACTGAAGGTTCCACCCAGGTGCTGGGCTGGGAGGCGATTACCGGCGGCTCGCAGGTAGCTTCTCGCGCGAGGTCACAATAATTTCATAAGTTTTCTAAAAAATTTAAGTTAATCTTTGCATTCATAAGGACAATCTGTAGATCACATAACATATTTGCTCCATTACAGAATTTGACTCATTGATAAGGTATATGTCAAAATATACTAGTCCTTCCCTAAAAGAATCCTGAAACCACCGCTGGGAAGGGCTGTACCTGAGCTTAAAACTGTTCTTATGCTGTTGAAAGACTGGAAAGGTTGCTCATTTTAGACCATCTTCCACCTTCAAAAATTGCACATGAAAGTCACCTACAAAAGTTTAATTTAAATGTTGAGAAAACTTATGAAATTACTTATTAAATAAAGATGGCTTTCAAACGTAACATTTAACTAGTTTGATTACTCAGTTTTGCTGTAAGTTAATGATATTCGTTGTCTGAGATCTTAATTCTTATTCAGAAATTATTTAATATAAAATGCAAATTGATTAAGGCATAACTGAGGACCGTAATTGACACGAGAAAAAAGAAGCATCAGAGTAACCTTCAATCTTCACACTTCATTTTTGAAGAGTTAGTTATCTGTAGTAATATGGGGGTGGTCAATAGTAGAGACACAATAGGTACATATAATTATGGTAGTGAAGTATGAAAAGATACCCTAATATAATATGATATAAATTCATGAAGTAACACATAACGTTAAAACATTATTTTGTGAATACTCAAAACATTTTGTCACCAGCATTTTCACGCTGCTGTGGTCTAGATTTGACACTCAAACACATTTAATTCTCAAGTTCCTTGTAGTTGAACTGAGGGGGACACCTCGTGCATCGCGACTTAAATGGGTTTACTGTGCCTACCACCCCTCAGGAGGAAGGGATGAAGTAAAGGAACCACACAGAAGGCTACAGGCCACAGAGACGCGCGGAAATCCCCAACGTTTCCAAACTCGCAGATCCGTCCCATTTTGTGCCGTTCATCACCACCGAAATAGGGTGATGAACAACCCACCAGTCGAGCAGCCCTCTGGTGTCCACGGGGAATATTCTTTCCAGTGAGCATGCAACCGCGCCATCTGTCCGGCACCGTCATACACCACGAAACCTAGAAGCACGCTGAAAGATGAGAAGGGAATGGAATGAAAGGGAAATGACGGAAATGAAATCGTGGCATTCGCTTGTCAATCTGGGGAAACCACGAAAAAACCCATGGATTAGAGTGGGCGGCCGCTGGGGATCGAACCCGAGAACCCGGGCCACAGACTTTGCCGACTGAGATATCCGCTCGGTTCCCAAGTTCCTTATTTGTACAAATTTCTTGGTATGCCTCCCTAAAGAATGAATCATGCCATCAACAGTACGTGCTATTCTTGTTAAAACCTTATATTTAAGAGCATCCTTACGAAAGAAATCCATAAGGATAAGATCTGGATATTCTAGTGGTTATTCAGTTGATTTCCGTCGTCCTATTAACTTACATGGAAATCTTCGGCTAAAACGTCTTGCACAGTTCATGCTTGGTGAGGAGTATACAATCTCCATCATTGGGTAGCCCACTCATAATATTACATGTATAATTATACAGCTCTGCTTTTACCCATCCCGTGTTAAGGTAGTGGTTGCTAAGACTATTTCATGAATTGAATTGCATAAACTTCTATACTTACTTTGTATTATAATTCAGTTTAGGGCTTCTGGATAACAGTAAGAAACAGAGTGGAGGACATAGAAAGACAAGAAATTTGGGGAAACTTAGAGAATAAAAAATCACTGGGGTTCTATAGATTAGTAAAAAGGAAATGGAGAAGAAAAAGGTATGTACATTTTTGTAATAGAGCTGAAAAAGAAGCATTTGCATGGATGAGAACAGGATCAATGTACCTGAGAGGGATAAGGGGCAGAAAAAGCGGAATTTGTGAATTATGCAGAGGTAGTGAAAGCACATGATAGAATGCAAAGAATAAGCAGAATTGAGACAAAAAGTAAGGGAGGAAAATGGGAAAAAATGGATGAAAAAATAATAGCAATTAAAACTTAACAAGAAAAGAAAAATAAGAATATGGGGGAGTTCTTAGAGAAATAAAGTAGAAATGGATTAGAAAAGTAAGAGAAATAAGAAAGGTAGAAGGGCAAACGGAGATTTTTTTTTTTTCAAGTGGAGGAGAAGAATGATTTAATCACTGACCTCAGCCCCGATGAGAGTCGGAACTGAGAGTGTGGGACACTCCGAGCGTCGGCATACCCACTAAAAACACCTCCACCGGATTGAAAGGAGAAGGTTTGTTGCGGTACCGCCTAAAGCACCCGCACATTCCAAAGTGATGGTGTAACTGGGCCGCAGAGGAGTAAGGATTGTGTGCTGGGAGGCAGGCTTGGCCAGGGCCCAGCCTGCTCCTTCAGTGGAGTTTACGTGAGGAAAGAAAGGATTCCTGGTGGTAGTGGTAAAGGTTAGTGACGGTGAGTTCTTTTGTTCGGCGGCGTGTTGAAGTCCGCTGCGAGGCACTCTACGGCTGCACTCAACGCCCGGGGCAGGCGCCTGACGGGGGCAGAGGGCCTACGGATCAGAGAGTGAGAGACCAGGGTGGGTGATAAGCCACAAACCCGGGATGAGAGCGGGGAAGTGGATGATAGAGGCAGATGAGGGATGAATGATAGGAAGGTGATGATGGAGCACCCGTGGAATAAAACATGGCGGGAGAAACCGGAGAAAACTCGTCCGAACGCCACTTTGTCCACCACAAATCCCACATGCGGGCCCCTGGGATAGAACCCGGCCCGGCCCGCCTTCGAGAGAGGCGAGCGGTCCAACCACTCAGCCAAGGCGCTGCCAATCTCTTGGAATCCTGACGTAAATAATCCGTCATTTTCTTTGAATATAGTACATATTTATCATTCATCACACGTGTTTGCAATTACAAGATGTAATTCAAGTGATAGCAGAAATTTCCCCTCTAAGATGTGATTTTTAAGGTTGCTCTCTGATGTTACTGTCGCATAATAACGCAGAACAGTCACTTTCTAGATGACTCACATCTTATTTGTGAAGAAAGAAAATGGCCTTTACCTACCAAAATATATGCTAGATAGTCGAATGAGGTTGAAGGTTTTTAGCAATTCAAGTCTATGTACGCATTTGGAATAGTAATAATAACAAAATTCTGATGTGTTGCACTCACATGACTTTCTCTATAGAAACTATTTTTACAAACGCTTATTCTGCACCTACTTCGTGTTAATCGAGATGTTAATCTTATTGCTAATTTTCTTGTAGGTGTAAAGGGAATGTGGTAGGTAGGTTTTAAGCGATAGTCAAATATTTTAAGAGCTGGTTGCCATGTAAAGCATTCCATTCTCTTTGTATGTAGAAGACAGAGAAAAAGTATAAGTATTCGAAAATTCAAACAAATAACAAGGAATATATTGGAAATGATTCACTCGATCAAAAAAAAAGTATGACATAAATTGTGTTTTAACAAGATCTACATTTTTTGTGTACAAACATTTTATTTATCTCTTATGGTTTACCAGTTATAAAAAAAACCTTCACAATGAAGAGGACTTTTGGGAGCATTCCCAGAAAATTCAAGATATACATTTCATTTGTCATGAAAATATCTTAAAAATATTTAATCAAAATCGTTAGAGCCATTTTTGAGAAAATCAAAATTTTAAAAACATTTTCCATACAAAGGGTAGCCTGGGGTGGGAGGATTTTCTTGAAAATCTTCGTGTAGTATCTTTGAAAGATACTGAACCCAAATACCAAGTTTGGTACTTATCCAACTTTTCGTTTTTGAATTATGCTGTTCACAGACACACACACGTACCTTTTTCTAATTTTTTTTGGATTCAGAGGACCTTAAAACATGTATTTCCATTGAAATCTCGGTATCGAATTTTTGGGTGGAATGCAATACTTCCTCTACTTGCTATACGTAGCAGAGAAAGCAAAAATCCGCACGTGAGATTTATGTAGTTCAAATCATTTTACAGGTTCCTGCTGGAATTACATCCATATTCCCGGGGACAAGAACCGCCATTATGTGAACGTATCTGACAAAGCTGAAGATTACGCTGCATGCACAAGGAAGTTACCAGCGATCCATGGAGAGAGTGGCTGACGATGACCTGCAAGGTTGGCAACCTCTGCTATTATGGGGTCAGACCTTTCTGTCAACACGTAACATCTGTAGCAACGGGACTTAGGAAGTATACAAAACAATACCTTAAAACATTCATTCCTTGATGCTGTGATACGTAGCATCATTTTTAATTCCATATTTCGCTTCCCTTCTTTACATATACCTTCACTTTGTATTAACTAATCTAATCACGCTAAAGTTACTGATGAAAGTCTAAGGCTCTCTACAGTTTATTATTATTGTTATTATTATTGAAATATTATTCTGAAGGTATTACCTAGGTTGCACCATACGGTATATATAAAATATTAATTGTTTTTTTCTGGACTGTTTAGTGCGTCTTTCAACGGGTATATATATAGAGAAAACAGCGACAACAGTGAAGTAGAGCAAAACTTTCCGAACGTTTGTGTATCACTTTTAAACTGCTGTGCACTTAATCCCCTTTATTACTTACGTCAACACAAGACCAATGGACAAAGAAAAACTCATTTTCGCTAAACTGTTCTTACTTTAAGTAACTTTCTTTATCTTTTTTGTTTCTAAAACTTCCACGAAAAAGATAAGTCATACAGATTTCATTAGTATTGAAACTGGCATCGTAATAACATTTTAAATTTGCCATCCAAGTTAGCAGCCATTAAAAACCTTTAAAAAAAATCTGATGTGTTACAATCACATGACTTTCTGTACTCTTGTACAAACTATTTTTACAAACGCTTATTCTCCATATGCTTCATGTTAATCGAGATGTTAGTCTTATTGCTAATTTTCTTGTAGATGCAAGGGGAATTGGTAGGCTTTAAGCGATAGTCAAATATTTTAAGCGCTGGTTGCTATGTGCAGTATTCCATTCTCTTTGCATTACCAGGACAAAAAAATGAATAACGAATTCCCATTTGAGAAAACGTATAAGTATTGGAACATTTAAGGGAATAACAAGCAATATCTCGAAAATGGTTCACTCAACAACAAAAAATGTATATGACATAAATTGTGTATTTAAATGAGATCTACATTTCTTCTGTAGTAAAATTTTGTCTATCTCTTATGGTTTACCAGTTATGCAAAAGTCGTTCACGATGAAGAATCTTTTTGGAGACATTCCCAGAAAATTCAAGATATACAATTAATTTGCCATAAAAATCTCTTAAACTTATGGTATTTTATTCAAAATCGTTAGAGCCATTTTTGAGAAAATTAAAATGTTCGAAAAATTTTCCAGCGAAAGGGTAATCTGGGGTGGGGGGATTTTCTTGAAAGCCTTCGTGTCGCATCTCCGGAAGATACTGTACCTAAATACCAAGTTTGGTGTTTATCCGACTGTTCGTTTCTGAGTTATGCTGTTCACAGACACACACAGACAGACACACACACGGGCATGTTTCCAAAAATGCTTTATATGCATTCAGTGCACCTCAAAACATGTATTTCCTGTGAAATCTCGGTATCGAATTTTTGGGTGGAATGCAATACTTCCCCTACTTACTATACGTAGTAGAGAAAGTAAAAGGACAATTTGAACAAAAAGTTCACATAAATAATTTATTTTTATGTGTAGTCATAAATGACTCAAAGTAATAAGCAGAAGAAAAGGAACTGGCAGGGTTGTAAACTCTCTGTCATAACTCCAGTTTACAAACATCGCAAATATTTTACAAAGAGAATAATTACACTTCAAAAGTAAACTGCAACCAGAAGATTATTTAAATTACAGATTTTACAAAAGCTTTAAGGCGCCTGAATTTTATTAAAACCTATTTCACAGCAAATTAGCCGAGTGTCTCTGTCTCATTCAAAGCTTTCGGCCAACATTTATTTCTCCGTGGTCTTCCTCAGGGTTACTGATCGATTCGTTTTTGTAATTCACTCAGAATTGTTAAAAAGCCCTGTTTTTGCACCAGTCCTCATAAAGTTACGGCGTATTGACATTTTGCCAGTTATGTGAATCTATTAGATAGCAAACTTAATTTTCATATGAATATAACTGAGTACACAACATATACTTGTTCGATTCCCGGTGGCCGCCCACTCTGACTATGGGGTTTTTCGTGGTTTTCCTCTGGTCACTTAGGCGAATACTGAGGTAGTGTATTCTACCACGATTTCTCTTTTCTCTCATTTCCTATAATTGCATCTCTCTCTCCCTTTCAGATTTCAGGAAGTTTCTTCGGGTTCCATGTTCCGACTAGTGTCGGCAGATGGCATGGTTGCTGCTCTTTGTATAGGGTTTCTCCACGTAAAACGCCATGGTGCGTTGGCCTGCCTGCTAGGATCGCTTCGTCGCCCTCTCGCGGGATACTTCGCCACTGCTGGTGCAGGCGGGTGTTTCGAACCCGAAATATTAGGGACTTCTGTGGGTCTCTGTGGACTTGTCTGCCTGCGCCTCCTTCACTTCATCCCTGCCTCTCGGGAGGTGTGGCCACAGTGGCGAGGTATCCCCCTCCGTTGAATTACCTCTACAGTATATACTTAACTTTTTCGGATACCTATTTTCGAGTACCTATTTAATTTTGAGCACACATTAAAGCAAAAGAAGCATCCATTTTACAAAGAGTATGTACGCACATTTTGGTACGAAAGAAAACTAGTATATTCTCACTTTTACAAGTTCGCTTTTCTCTCATGTTGAGCATATTCACTATTGAAGTGAGTAGAAGAGATTTAATTCAGTGCTTATGGAAAAACACACAGATATTGCCATGAGCATTCCAAGGAGTTTCAAAATCCTCAACTGTTTCACGAAAACATAATCTATAAGCACAATTGAAAGTCAGCTTTATTAATTAACCTTGCTATATAAAACGTAAAGTTCGAAATGTTTTGTAGTATAAATAATGTAAAGATTTTGGGAATCTTCGGATTTAAATATCCATCCAGCAGCTCGTGAGTTATGACTTTCCAATCCATGATTATTAGTTTCTTGTTGTCCGATTTATTGATATATTTTACCTATCACCATTTTATTTATTGCTTTTGCTATTTTAATTTACAACTATGTCTTTGTGCATGTTACTTCAATTAAGTCTTCACTTCTTGAAGAGTTTCATATATGCTGAGATGTGTAAAGCAACACAGAAGTACTTTTCGAGTAGTTTTACAAAGGTTATTGATGATACAGAACTGAATGTACCAAAGCAGCTCGAAAAATCTACCTCACTAACACAAGACAGCAAACAGATAAGCAACACGCCCGTACCAACCAAGCTCTATGTTCAAATGCAGGTAACACGCGTATTTACTCATATTTAAGAGATCAAGACGACTGTGGAGATGATAGGTATTTATATATTGGCGTGAAGCAGGTTTTAATTCTTACATAAATGAATTACGTTCTCATTCAGCTGAGTATACAATTGCAGAAAGTGTTCATAATCATGAATATGAACTTCTAAAAACACACGTGCTTTTTATTCATATGACCCACTGCATCTATGCACGTAGTAATCATTCCTGGAAAATTTAATGCATTGTTATTTTATTTGGCATTTGTTTGGCTCATGGCTGATACGGGTAGGAAACAAAATATCGCCATTCGAGGGAATCTGAAAATTTCTAAGTTTCAGAAGCATTTTCGTTTGCAATGAACCGTCTCTAAGCACCAACCTGTGAAGTAGTAGCAGATCTTGGAGAGAATGGAGGCCGGGTAACCTGGTTATCGGCAAGTAGGTTGTTGCAGTGAAACTTGTGGAAGGAATGAATCTCCATGGAGCGTGACAGGTGATAGCTGTTGTCCTTATCCCAAAGTGTTGCACCTGGCTGATGGCCAGGAGCATGCTGCTTGCATTCCGGCACACGTCGTGTTCCCTCGCTCACAGGACAGAACACGTGCTTGCTACTCGGCGCGCTGCCTAAACGATTGAAAGTGATTTCCTACAACAATGACATACCTAACGATGGCAAATGTTAACGTAGCACAGTGAAGGTTAAAATCCAATTTTGAAATCAAGACAAAACTATGAATTGGGTGCTTATTTACGTAATAATTACGACCACAATTTAGCAAAAATAGCAAATCTGGAAATGTATATGTACAAGTGATACCTACATGTTTGTTACCTGAAGACTCGGAAGCAATTGAACCGATTGCTGTAAAATTTGGTACATAACGTACAGGGTTACCAATATAGCGGTTTTCCCGTTAGGTCTAGAGATTTTAAATATTAATCTGGTGGCGATGAATATTTTTCCTGCCTAGAGGGAACTCTAGTTGCTCTTAAGTAATAATAATTGGCGGTAGTTAATTTTTCTTCCATATATGCAGTGTGTAGGTTAAGGCTCCAGTAAAATTCGGTATTTTTAATCACAGTTGCTGTAGTACATAATGATGATAATGATAGTCATATCCGATCGCCCAGGTTAATTTAAATAAAAAAAAAATCTGATGTGTTACACTCACATGACTTTCTCTACTCTTGTACAAATTATTTTTACAGACTCTTATTCTCCATCTACTTCATGTTAATCGAGATAAACATTTGCAGACTCTATCTTATTGCTAATTTTCTTGTAGATGTAAGAGGAATATATATTTACAAGGGCAATATAGAAATACAGTAGCCTTTAAGCACATACATATCTCTTAATAGCTGGTTGCTAGGTGCAGCACCATTCCCTTTGCCACAGATTATAATTCTTTGCATATCCAAGACAAAAAAATGATTAACGAATTCCCATTTCAGAAAATCAGTATGGAAAAATGTAAGGGAATAACAAGTAATATCTCGAAAATGGTTCACTCAACAAAAAAAATGTATATGACATAAATCGTGTATTTTAGCGCGATCTACATTTTTGTGTTGTAAAATTTTGTCTATCTCTTATGGTTTACCAGTTATGCAAAAGTCGTTCACAATGAAGAATACTTTTGGAGACATTCCTAGGAAATTCAAGATATACATTTTATTTGTCATGAAAATATCCTAAACATATGATATTTTAATCAAAATCGTTAGAGCCATTTTTGAAAAAATTAAAATTTTCGAAAAATCTTCCATGTAAAGGGTAATCTAGGGTGGGAGGATTTTCTTGAAAACCTTTGTGTCGCATCTCTGGAAGATACTGAACCTAAATACCAAGTTTGGTGTTTATCCGACTGTTCGTTTGAGTTATGCTGTTCACAGACACACACACGGACATGTTTCCAAAAATGTTTTTTTTTGGATTCAGGGGGTCTCAAAACATGTATTTCCGGTGAAATCTCGGTATCGAATTTTTGGTTGAAATACAATACTTCCCCTACTTACTATACGTAGTAGAGAAAGTAAAAATAAGCTGTTCAGGTTAGATTGTTATATTACGTAGACGATTCAGTTCCGCTTTACAAAATAAAAGGTGACGATAATTTGTAATGTGTAGAGCAGTGAAACCCAACCTTTTCTCTTATACGCTGACATATTGTCGCCTTACCCCACAACTTTCGTTTTGTATTTGAAGCATTTTCCCTTCACACACTCATTGACGGCTGTCGCAATGGCATGTTACAAAGTAACCAAAGATTGTAGTTTGGACAACCCATGACCACACGAACGCGTCATAGCTCCACGAACAATGCTTGGAGGTAAATCCGTCCTCCCCTGTTTCGCTTAAGGTTGGGCATCACTGGTGTAGATACTGCTCTATGCTGGCCTATGCTGGGATGGACCGCGGCGCTATTGCTGGCCACAAAATGCGATGGGATTCGAGGTTACCCTGGGGGTAGATTTCTTGATCCATGCATAGGACCGGTGTCTACACCCTGGAGAATGTGAGATCTGTGAATCAGGAAAACCAACATTCCGGATGGGGTACGCAAGGATCATTTCTCCGTACCAGTTAGACGATTGCCTACAGCAAAGGGGTGGGCTTTGTAATGTTATGTGAAAGCGTTTGAAATGTGCAACCTGAGAATTCAAATTGAACATCACATTTACGTACATAGACTTTTTTATCATTAAATATAAAACTGGAAGGCACCAAAGCAAAGCTGTAGAGCATTATAATGTTGTGTTCCATGTGAAGCAGTTTCACATCTTTCTCCTTATAGTTCCTTAGAAAACGGGGCATTACTTCAAAAATAAGCAATTAAATTTCTGCAAAATGGCAATTTAAACATAAAATAATACAATGTTTCAATGTAATACAGCATTTAAAATACAGAGTGATTTATGAAGAACTGACACATTTCTTTCTTTAATTATTCTGTTCGAAATTTACTCAATACCCCAATTTTAGCACCAAATTAAGCAGAATGTTCTGGAGTTTCGATTGCCTGTCACTAGATGCGCAGATGTTCGTTTTTTATTCGTAATTGTTAGTTTTATTGTCGGCAACTGTTTTTGAGATTTTGTTCTAGTCAACGTGAAATTGGAGTAGACATTAAATGAACGACTCTTCCTTGTAAGCAATACTGGATTACGAATTCAATTATAGGTGCTCAAAGGTCATACCTGAGAGAATTTGGTGTCCGGAATCCTCCCCAAAGAAACACAATACTGGGACTGGTAAACAAATTGGAAACAACTGGATCTCTGGTGAGTGAAAAAGGCAAACTCGTTCATCTAGGCTTCCCACGGTTGTTGTTGACGTAAGAGCATGACTGGATCAGTCACCCAAAAAATCATTAAGACGTTTGTCGCAGGAGACAGGGTACAGCTACTCAATGTGTCAAGAGAACTGTGAAAAGTGCCGGCATATAGCCGTATAGGATTACGGTTGTCCATCAGGTATAGGAATCAGACAAGGATAGAAGACTGAATTACTGTCGTTGATTTCAGGCGTTCGTTGTGCAAAATCCTGTCATATTGTCCATCACATGGTTCACAGATGAAGCATGGTTCCATTTATCCGGCTACATTATGTGATCAAAAGTATCCGGACACACCCACAAATATACGTTTTTCATCTAGGTGCATTGTACTGCCGCCTACTGCCTGGTACTCATTATCCGCGACGTCAGTAGCCATTAGACATCGTGAAACAGCAGAATGGGACGCTCCGTGGACCTCACAGACTTCGAACGTGGTCAGGTGATTGGGTGTCACTTGTGTCAGAAGTCTGTACGCGAGATTTCCACACTCCTAAACATCCCTAGGTCCACTGTTTCTGATGTGATAGAGAAGTGGAAACGTGAAGGGACACGTACAGCACAAAAGCGTACAGACCGACCTCGTCTGTTGACTGACAGAGACCGCCGACATTTGAAGAGGGTCGTAAAGAGTAATAGACAGACATCTATCCAGACCATCACACAGGAATTCCAAACTGCATCAGGATCCACTCCAAGTACTATGACAGTTAGGCGTGAGGTGAGAAACCTTGGATTCCATGGTCGAGCGGCTGCTCATAAGCCACACATCACGCAGGAAAATGTCAAACGACGCCTCGCTTGGTGTAAGGAGCGTCAACATTACACGATTGAACAGTGGCAAAACGTTATGTGGAGTGACGAATCACGGTACACAATGTGACGATCCGATGGCAGGGTGTAGGTATGGCGAATGCCCGGTGAACGTCATCTGCCAGCGTGTGTAGTGCCAACAGTGAAATTCGGAGGTGGTGGTGTTACGGTGTGGTCGTATTTTTCCTGGAGGGGGCTCGCACCCCTTGTTGTTTTGCGTGGCACGATCACAGCGCAGTCCTACATTGATATTTTAACCACCTTCTTGCTTCCCACTGTTGGAAGAGCAATTCGGGGATGGCGATTGCATCTTTCAACACGATCGAGCAACTGTTCATACTGCACGGGCTGTGGCGGAGTGGTTACACGACAATAACATCCCTGTAATGGACTGGCCTGCACAGAGTCCAGACTTGAATCCTATAGAACAGCTTTGGGATGTTTTGGAACGCCGACTTCGTGCCAGGCCTCACCGACCTACATCGATACCTCTCCTCAGTCCCGCACTCCGTGAAGAATGGGCTGCCATTCCTCAAGAAACCTTCCAGCACCTGATTGAAAGTATGCCTGCGAGAGTGAACGCTGTCATCAAGGCTAAGGGTGGGCCAACACCATATTGACTTCCAGCATTACCGATGGAGGGCGCCACGAACTTGTACGTCATTTTCAGTCAGGTGTCCGGATACTTTTGATCATGTAGTGTATGTGAACTCAAATAACTCACGCTATTGGGTCAGCGAAATATCGATGTTATTCATGAAGCACCTCTGCCCCGGTTAAAATCAGAGAATAGTGAGACCATTTTTTTTTCTTTTAACAATTTGAACACTGCAGAGTATCGACGGATTTTTCTGGAGTTTGCTGAGGAACTAGGCGATGTAGAGCTGAGTCAAGGATATTTTCAGCAGGACGGCGCTACATGCCATACATCAAATGAATCCACGGCACTAATTGCAAGTTTCTTTGACGACCAGATCATTTCCAAGAACCTGTGGCCACCGAGATCTCCGGATTTGACATCGCCGGACGTCTTTCTATGGGGTTACTTAAAAGTCAGGGTTTATACCACACGTCCCCAGATATTGGACGATCTGAAGCACAATATTACACAGGAGATTCAAGCTATAGACAACAGAATCCTCAAACGAGTGGCCAGTAACATGGAACGCCGTGCTGAGTTGTGCCTTATGCAGGATGGAGGACATTTACAACATTTGCTATCTCCCGAAATTCCTCTGCATTTCAGGTATAATAAGTTGTCGCTAGCATACCTCGTTTTGAAGCAATTAAAGAAATAAATGTGTCAGTTCTCCATAAATCGCCCTATGTTTGTTTAAAGAAACAATAAAAGACGTTTTATCAATGGAAGGACGGACAGAGGGATGTATGGAGGAATAATTATTTTCAGATTAATGATAACTTCAGTATTTACTGAAGGTTAGCTACATGAAGGGTTTTCCCCTCCCTGATTAAGGCCAAAGTTTAGATTACACATCTGCAGGATAGTAACTCAATATTTGGCATTACACACTAACTAAACTTGATAGGCTACTAGTAGTGAGGTGTTAATGGTTGAGGCAGAAGTGCGTCGGGGCATGGTGGGTTGAGTGATGTGCTCAGGTTCTCTGCCATGGAATGGGCATGGGTTCGAGCCCACCTTCGGATTGCAGATTCTTCTGCCCACATTTAGAACCTATTTGAACAGCTATGAGGTAGCAATGCAAGTGTTTCGAATGCCAACATTCTAGTCGAGAGAAGCGTGATGTTGACCGCATCATCTCCTCAAGCTATGACTTGTCAAGTCGGACTCTAGATTACTCTCAAGACCGATTTGTTGATTTCATTTGTATATTGCAACCATGTACATATGGGTTAGGCACAGTCATAAAATAAATACAATAAATATAAATAAGCTTAAGTTTAGAATTATAGTATTTCTGCTTGGGTTGTCAGTCAGCTATCTCCGCAGGATACATCTAAATCTAGATATACTGATGGCATGTGTAATAGGAGGATATTTAGCTTGGTAGGCTTGCTCGCATTTCAATTGGAATGTAATTGAATCTTTTGTAATTATGTGGGCGGCGCCGTGGCCGAGTGGTTAGACCGCTCGCCGAGCTAGCGGGAGCAGCATGTGGGATTTGTGGTGGACAAACAGCCGTCTGGGCGGTTTTTCTCCGGGTTGTCCAGTTTCCCCTGCCATTCATTCCAGCAACTGCTCCATCACCATCTTTCCTTTCATTCATCTCACCGCCATTTCATATCATCTTCCTCGCTCTCATACCAGGTTTCGGGATGATCACCCATCTCTCGGATCCCCCTGTGCTCCCCGACAGGCGTCTGACCCAGGACACCCTCTTGTTTAAGTACTAGGAGTGTAAGCCCAAACAACAGGGAGGGTAAACGGAGAAAAAGAAAGATGAAGTTATAATTATGTGATACTGTCCGCCACCCTTCACCGTTAATATACATTCGAATACATATAAATTATACAAGAGAAAATACTTTTGTTCCTTGAATAAGGGTTTGCAATGTGCACTGAAATGGGAACCTATAATTATATATATATATATATATATATATATATATATATATATATATACAGGGAGAGCCAAAAACTACGAACCATCTGCGAGGTGTTATTCCTGACCGTCCTCGGCGCTCGTTGCCGTCTGCCGCTATCATAGAAAGGCACGGATGAAACCATACATTTTTAAAACTACTTTTAAAGGCGTTACTTACCAACTTTATGAAAGGAGATGCTGAAAGTGGCCACCGTCGTTGTCCATACATTTTTGGCACCTCTTAGCAAACTATCCATCACTCGCCAATTTTTTCGAGTTAACAGTTGAAGCGCGTACATATGTGAATGCAACTTTGCCCCCGTTTTTTAGAGAATTAACAGCCAGGGAGCGTGATTTTGCCTTTTTCCAAAAAGATTCTCAACAGCTTATACGGCCAATATTTCGATGGGAACAATTGAAAGTGTATTTGAGGATAGAATTATTAGTACAGATTTGTGGCCCCCTCGGTCCCCCGACCTAACCTCCTGCGATTTCTATCTCTGGGGTAACTTAAAACAAAGTATACCAGACAAACCCACACACCCTGGAAGAATTAAAACGAAATATCCGCCAGGGAATTGCCAGCATTTCTCAACGTGAACTACGGCGAGTGATGGATAGTTTCCTAAAGAGGTGCCAAAAATGTATGACAACGACGGTGGCCAGTTTCAGCATTTTCTTTAATAAAGTTGATGAGTAAAACCTTTAAAAGTAGTTTTTAAAATGTTTTATAGTTTCATACGCGCCTTTCTATGATAGCGGCAGACGGCAGCGAGCGCCGAACACCGGACAGGAAAACACCGCGCAGCCGGTTCGTAGTTTTTTAGCTCACGCTGTATATATAGGCTATATTTATACTTTAATTGTTGCTAAAATGGCTACACAGTGAAGCTGTTTTCATTCAGGCACGAATGACAAAGAGAGTAACTCGAGGACTATTTCATGTCACTACTCACTACTTTGCATTAAAAGATTTTCATGACTTTTCAACGACCAGTGCGCAACCTGATTGTGTTTCTAAAAAGGTTTAGGCTGATACAGATACCAAAACAGAGAAGTGAAAGAGGCCATTTTTCCTCGTGACAGGCTTGCAGTAAATTACTCCAATTTAAACGCTTCCCTCGGAGTGCTATTTTAACTCCTAGTGCTCAAAACGTCTGTTTGCTTGTAAGATAGCTGCTCCAAGACAAAAGCATGAGAGGACCTGGCATGAAACCAGCGCAATGTGCAACTTTTAGCATAGCATGTTAACATCTGGGCAGGAAACATAGTGCACTGACACGTGTTACATCAGGGGAAGAAGGCCTGCCAAAGCAGAAAAATCTAACGCGCTATCTTACCTGCTTGCTTGCTCCCCTTCATCCTATAACACAAAGAAAACCCATACGGTCAAAAAAACGCCCCAATAGTACAGCAGTATCAAAAGATTTGTAAACAGTAGCATGTTGATACATATAGAAACATCTTCATTTCGTCGTAATTGCACGTACATTAGGGATAATGCAATGAAAAAAGTGGTGTGATACATTCGCACCACTTTCTCTACCAATGACAAATTCACTAATATTCATTACATATTTATTCCAATTTTCGTATAAAAATAACCCTTCTATCCTCACTAGGTACTCATAGTTTTGTTTCAAATTAAGCAAAAAGTTTTAACATGCAGAAATGACGTTCATCTGTTTATTCGTGGTAACAAGCTCTTGCGATGGAAAGAAGAAGAAGAAAAAAAAGAGTTCGGAATCGTAAACTTTCAGACATATCCATTAGATGACACTTAGGAAAGGTCTGAACCTACGACATGGAATATTTCGAAAAAGGCTAATGCTACGCAAAAATGTATTTCACACAAATTATGTCATTTAATGAAATCAACATTTATCCTACAGTACAGTAGCGTATTCAGTAAATAAAGCGAAGTTCACAGTATATTCACAGAAAATTCAACATATAGATTTTATATCGCATATCAATATATTAAACATCTGACATTTTAATTAAAATCCTTAGAACAGCCTTTGACAAAATAAAATATAACAAACACTTTTCCATGTAAAGGGTACTTTGGTAGTTTAGAATTGGGGGATTATTTTAAAAATCTTCCTGTCACATTCTTGGAAGATGCTGAATATAAATTTCAATTTGATATTCACCTGACTTCTCTATTTTGACTTATGCTCTTCACGCGCGCGCGCGCACACACACACAAATCTTTTCCTAAGAATATGTTTTGGGGGGGACAGGGTTTCAGGGATACCAAAACTTGTATTTCCGGTGAAATCTCGACAAATTTTTGGGGAAATGCTATACTTCCTCTGCCTACTACATATGAAGGTGGTAGATAAAAGTAAACAAATGCAGACTTTCTTAAATGTTTGAAGTTCAAAAGTGGCGACTAATTCAGACTTCAGCTGGACCAACTTAAACTAAGGAATATTTCGAAGAACGGCTAATGCTACAAAAAGAAAGAAATTAAGCTAGCAGACTGAAATTCCATATTTTAATCAGTACCTTTTTTCCTTCAGTAACAATTTTCCCTTTCTTATAGTATCTCATTTATATAAACTTCAGTGAGAATGAAGAGGACTTCAAAATAATATTCACCGAAAATGTCAACCAAAATGGTTTAAGCTATTCTTAGAAACCACAAAATAACAAATTTCTTACATATAAAGGATTGTTTAGGGTGAGAGGAATTCAATGAAAATCTTTCCCTGAATCATTGAAATGTGCTGAGCTTAAAACGCCAAATTAGGTATTTACCGACTTTTCGTGTTTGAGCAAAGCTGTCAACAAACACAAATACGGATATTTTTCTTAAAATAAAATAAAAAATAAACAATTAAAATAAAGTTCGGCCATCTGTAAACGTGTATTTCCGGTGAAATCTCGACATCTACTTTTTGGGTAGACTATGTTACCTTATCCATCTATGATAGGTAAGCAGTAAAATTAAACTGAGTTTTATTTATGGACGCTCTTTAACTGCCATGGTCCTTAGCGTCTCATTCTCTGGAAATTTTGCTCAGAAGCCTCTTTACCAGGCTTGAGGTTCTTTTACGTGCCGTAAATCTACGACACGGGACCACCGGCTTTACTTCCCTTCCGAAGGAAGCCATGCTAAGGATTTATACGCCCGAAAAAAATCCATCGCCCTCCGCCGGATTTGAACCCGCTACCTCGGGAACTAGAGGCTAGCATGGTACCCCTAGACCACGGTGGACAAAAGGTAAGCATTGGCGAAAGAAATACAAATAAATCTGGATTTTCAACGGATTTATTATATTAATGGTTTAACTGCAATTTAAAACACCAATTTTCGTATCCTTAGCTTTAATATCTCTTTCAAAATGGTCCCTAAGTTTAGAAATGTTTCTCTCGATGCAGTTTTACTGGACTCTGCGTCTTTAGTGAAGCAAGTTCTTACCTCTCGCTTATGGTTTCCTAGTCATACACAATTATATAAGTCTCATTCGGAATGATTGGGGACTTGACAGCTTATTCACAGAAAATACAAGTTATCTTCATCGATATATCAAACATATGGTATTAGTAACCAAAATGGTTTTAGAGTTTTTGAGAAAATAAAAGATAGTGAAAGCTTCCCCATGTAAATAAAAGCTTGGGTTGCGGAGAATTTCAAGAAAATCTTCCTGTCGCATACTTGGAATTCACGTCATTACTTGGAATACTTAAATACGAGACAGATGATTTAAGAAATTAACTGAAAGAAATAGTTTAAAAAATCTGATGTGACATATTTACATAACTTTCTCTACCTCTATCATTTATTAATGGGTATACAATCTGTTCTTACCAAGCTTATTTTTCTATCTACTTCATTTTAATCTAAATAAACCTTTGCAGAAATAGCTACATTATACATTCCGTTATAGACACAAAGAAAATAGCGATAGCCATATGTTAAAAGATCTGGTCGCTATATGCTGGCTTTAAAATTCCATATTGTTTCCATGCAATCGTGAGAAACAACTGAAAATCGATGTGACTTAAAAAGAATGACAAAGTAGTGAACAAATCGAACATTTAATAACGGATATAGATATCTTTATTTTTTGTGTAGTTCGTTTTCGTCTATCGCTTAACATTTATCAGTTATATAAGATTATGTATAACTTCTTCTAAATGAACTGGACTTCACAGGGCTATTCTCAGAAAATTCAAGATATACATTTTATTTGTCATGTATATGTCTTTAGTAATGGTATTTTAATCAAAATCGTTTGAGCCATTTTTTAGAAAATAAAAAAAAATTCGAAAAATCTTTCACGTAAGTAGTCCAGGGTGGGGGATTTTCCTGAAAATTTTCGTGTTGCATCTTTGGAAGGTATTGAACCTAACACCAAGTTTCGTATTTATCCGACTTTTCGTTTTTGAGTTATGCTGTTCACAGACACACACGGGCCTTTTTTAATTTTGGGGGGATTCAGGGGGTTTCAAAACATGTATTTCCGGTCAAATTTCAGCACCGAACTTTGAGTGAAATACAATATTTAATCTACTTACTGTACGTAGTAGAGAAAGTAAAAATGCATAATGGTTCATATGTTCGTTTGTTTTAAAGCGCCATAGTAAATATGTATTGCCTGCCCTCGTAGCCGTGGTCGCTGCAGCGTATAGCTTCCGCGCTCCGCCAAGTTGAGAGTCGCGGGTTCGAGTCCCGCCATGGGCATGGGTGTTTGTGTGCGTTGTATGTATGCAATTGAAGTATTAAGCGATAAAATGAACAGTAAAACACAGTGCTCATAAACTGGGTAAACAAAGGAACACAAAACAAATATGTGAGTATGCCTACATATAATTTGAATTTAAAATACAAGTTGTTATTATAGTTATATTATAGAGATGAAGTTGATGTTTATACAAAACATATTGGATAATATAAATGAACAATTTCTTAAAAGAATAGGGATGCTCAAATGTTTGAATTCTTAATGTTCCTGAGAGAAAAATGCACTGCCTGGAAAATAAATAGCTGAAAAGGAGAAGTGAGCGCAAAATGGTTAAGTTTAGCTTCGTCCTGGACGATTAGTGTTGTATTTGATTCGGGTATATAGTACACGTATGTCCTAAAGTTTATTAATAAAACTAACAGTAAAAACCATCAATCGGAGTTAGATTATTCATATATATATTTAAATCAATACGCCTCCTCGAGATCGCACCAGGGATTAAGAAGAGATCTCATCGCTCAAGGATGCAGTATCCCGAACCAGGGAGCATCAGCATAACATACGAACTTACTATATTACCCCAAGTATAAATTTAGTATTTATCCAATTTTTAGTTTTTTGAGTATTGCTGTTACCTCACACATAGTTTTTGAGTTCAGGGATCCCAAAACGCGTATTTCTGGTGAAACTGCTGGGTGGAATAGAATACTTCCTCTGCCTACCACACGAAAGTGGTGGAGACACAAAAATAAAAGCCTTATACACGAAACACGAAAAAGAAAGAAAAAAAAAACAAATGAATACCATCTTGAACTAGATATATTTAGGACAACTTTTGGTACAGAAAGCGGGAAAAAGATTCTTCATTACTGCATACTATTGTTTTCCCTTCAAGGCATGTTAAACGAATGAGAGACATATAAGTTAAGGTTGGCATGTTCAGCGGTGCTTCCTTTAAACAAAGTTACTAGTTACTGCACCCATCAATCGAGCGTAACACAAAATGTAATCTCTGTAAAAAGCCGCGATTAGTTCAACAATAAAGCTAAGTTGTACGTGCGTGAAAAGGCATAACGAGAACAATCTCACCAGATGTGTGTCAGCAAATGTGCTCAATGATTCCAGCAACTTCTGGGCAACCCTCCACAGATTTCCGCAGGCAAGGCTGTCCTTTTGTTCTGCCCTTCCGGTGTATACCAGAAGGGTAAAAGGGAAGGGGGGAAGCTTTGCATTCCTGGCTAGGGACGCCATCCGACGTACCGTCCAGGTAGACGGTTGAAAAGTATTGCAACAAAATGAAATAAGAGTTCATCCAAGTTCCCCTCAAAGCCTCAACAAACACAGGGATTTCTAGACTCAGCAAGTGGGAGATGTGGTTTATTTGTTGTAGTTACCCAATTATGACGGTATTAGATTCTGAGGGAAGAAGCCATATAGTTACTCAAGAAACAATCTTTGTGTAACAATCGCCCAACTTTTTCTACCCACTATAATCTCATAAATTTAGGAAGTTGTTTTAGGAATGGATGATTTGCAGTGAGTAGGGAGTTCATGAAGTCATCACTGCCTTGCTGATAACGGCAGCAGTCGTCGAAGTCCAAATTATACTAAGTGACTGGAAACTTAGTATAAATACTTCACAAAACAGCATTTCAAAATGTTTTGTTACATGGAGAAAGTCCTGTAAACTAATAACTGATTACAAACCAATATAGTCTTCATTCTGTATAAAGCATTCAATTACCATTCTTCAAAATAATTTACATAGCATTAGAGATTTTCAAACCTAATGCTATTTATCCCTATATTTTTATAATTTATGCTTCACACCCTACTTCAGGAAGAAATTAACATTATACGTATTTTACATTTTTACTTTCTCTACTACGTATAGTAAGTAGGGGAAGTATTGTATTCCACCCAAAAATTCGATACCGAGATTTCACCGGAAATATATGTTTTGAGACCTCCTGAATCCAAAAAAAAGCATTTTTGGAAACATGTCCGTGTGTGTGTGTGTGTGTGTGTGTGTGTGTGTGTGTGTGTGTGTGTCTGTCTGTCTGTGTGTCTGTCTGTCTGTAAACAGCATAACTCAGAAACGAACAGTCGGATAAACACCAAACTTGGTATTTAGGTTCAGTATCTTCCAGAGATGCGACACGAAGGTTTTCAAGAAAATCCCCCCACCCCACATTACCCTTTACATGGAACATTTTTCGAAAATTTTAATTTTCTCAATAATGGCTTTAACGATTTTGATTAAAATATCATATGTTTAAGATATTTTCATGACAAATAAAATGTATATCTTGAATTTTCTGGGAATGTCTCTAAAAGTATTCTTCATTGTGAACGACTTTTACATAACTGGTAAACCATAAGAGATAGACAAAATTTTACTACACAAAAAATGTAGATCGCGTTAAAATACAAAATTCATGTCATATACATTTTTTTTTGTTGAGTGAACCATTTTCGAGATATTGCTTGTTATTGCCTTAAAATTCTCAATACTTATTTTCTCAAATGGGAATTCGTTATTCATTTTTTGTCTTGGTATGCAAAGAGTATTAATCTTTGGCAAAGGGAATGGTGCTGCACCTAGCAACCAGCTATTAAGAGATATGTATGTGCTTAAAGGCTACTGTATTTCTATATTGCCCTTGCAAATATATAATCCCCTTACATCTACAAGAAAATTAGCAATAAGATAGTCTGCAAATGTTTATCTCGATTAACACGAAGTAGATGGAGAATAAGCGTTTGTAAAAATAGTTTGTACAAGAGTAGAGAAAGTCATGTGAGTGTAACACATCAGATTTTTATATGCTTATTCTAATATTTACTTACTACATTTTATTTTGTTATTTTTCTGTATGGCAGATTTATTTGGGTCAAATTCTTAAATAAAACTATTAATGACTGAAGTCAATATAATACTAGACGGGGGATAATGAGAAAGGATGGATTAAGCGCTATCTTTTTGTAAAATAGTGTGGATTCGTTCTCGGCCGAGGATGATAGCATTTCATTGTATTTAACTGTGCATGCTCGCATACAAATTCATATATGTACACGGAGGTAAGAGCTGTAGCATTCTTATTTGCGATTGAAGGTGCCCCAAGATAGTATTTCTGGTGACATCTCAAAATTCGTACCTGGATCGGATGCAATATTCATACTTCCTCATACCCTACAGTTTTCAGCAGTAAACTTAAAATTTACCCACAAGTAAAGGAAAGTCGAATTATCAAAGTTGCCAGTCACTCTTCCAATATACTCAGATTGAGTGTCAGAAATTATAAAGCTGAAACC
Organism: Deroplatys truncata; assembly: GCA_030765065.1. NCBI lineage: Eukaryota > Metazoa > Arthropoda > Insecta > Mantodea > Mantidae > Deroplatys > Deroplatys truncata. The sequence continues at coordinate 73,419,879 of CM060975.1, read as the reverse complement.
AATCACTATTTTTCAGCAAGTATGGAATATGAAATGACCACCGTCGAGGTAAGCTAGGAAGAAGATCTCGGAGCCAGGTCCGAGTAATACGCTCATGAATTCAAAATTTACAGCGTTTTCACAGTCTTGAAATGGGCGATATTTTGTTTACCTCGCCAGCGTGTTAATTACAGACAAGTTTACACACGTCAGATATCAAAATGAAACTGCTCTATTCTGAACTAATACTAGGCTTGCCATCTCGGAAATTCACAATTCCTATACAGAGTATTCACAAACTTACGCAGCTAGTTTCTAGGGTCGTATTCTATTGACAAATGGGAGAAAAATGTTAAAGTATTTACCTTCTAAATATAACAGTTGTAATGCTGTAAGCCTAAAAAGTTAACCAATCAGAGGTCGCCAATCCCATTACGTTTTCATACGAGGCCCGTTGTTGATGATCACACCCAAGAATGGCGAATCCGCTGAAGACCTTTTTCGTCCTGCCTGCAACTATAATTGATTTTGTTTAGTTTTCTGGCTTCAGGGATTATTTAACAGCTTTTATATATGTATTTCCAAGATATGCATCGCTTATTTGAATTTGGTACATAGCAGTAATGCATAACTCGGAAAATAAGGGTGGTAATTGGGTGGAGGTATAGGTTCTGCTTTCATAGACCATGTGCAGGCTCCGGCGTCTTTATCTTCCGTAATCAAGTGGATCTCGACTTGAATTTACTGTGGCGTTCGGAAAGGGGGATGGAGAATGTCACCGTGCTCCTACAATTGCATTCCAGTTCTAAATGCCTGATGTACAAACAAACAAGCTGTTTTGAGATAACCACGTGGGCCTGTTATACTGAAAGTGATAAAGTTTAATTCAAGATTGTCTCGAACTAAGAATTGTCTATGTTTTCTGATATTCCAAACCAAAAATATGGTAGGTAACATTTGTATAATAAGCACATACTTCAAATTAAACAGTACAGAGCATTTTTGAAACAGGAAGGTTGAGCTAAACATTTGAGCATAATGGTATTCAATATGTTTGGTTGTAAAAACTGCAATAAAAGTATGAAAACAAGGAGTACATGAGAATATGGATATTTGGAAAATAAATAAAAAATGAGCAACTTCGCTTCACAATATTCTACAAATAAAATGGAAAATTTTGGTGAAAGATCTATAAAAATGTAATTAGTACATCTTCAATATAAAATATTGAAGATTGTTTTAAAATCAAACGGAAAATATTATACAACTACTCTCGTAAAGCATATTTAAACTGCAACAATAAATTTCACAATAAGCACTATAGAATTATTCGATTTTTTAATATATGGTTTGATTTCATTGTGTCGAGTCTACAGATGACTTATTCAGACAACTTAAATTTAGTAACTTTTTTTTTTTGCTAGGGTATGTCCTTCCTTAATGTACTTCACAGTCCTTCTTTAATGAAATCACGAGCTCAGAAAAAAATCAAACGCTTTTTGAAAATACGTTGGATAAAATTAACATGGAATATGACGTAATTCCGAAAGATATTATATCTTTCTCGGGAACTATCGTATGATTTAAGAAGATTTCGTCATACCGCGAGAATTGGCAAGTCTACTTAATACATTCCTCGTCATGAATATTTAGAAAGAAAACTGGAAAAGAAAATGAATGTAACGTATAAAGAAAGACACGACTATTGAATTTACTGCCGATAAAATGGTAGTTAGGAATCAACAGAAAGGTTTAAGATCGTCCAGAGTTCAAGGAGAAGATGAAGGAGTCTGAAGCAGACAACAGAAAACATCAAGGAAAATAGACGTTTCTCTTGCCGAAGAACTGACCTCACCCAATGTTGGCATGGCTAGCAAACCGGTGTTTCCAGCAAACAGGCTTCTGGCCCGTAGGGAAATGACTTTACTGTGTTGCATCATGCATGGCGAAGCAGCTGCATGGCAATCGGAAGCTTACTGGTTCAGTTCCCGGATGGAAATTACTTGCTCCATTTGTTTATGGGTGACACCGTGGCCCAACGATGCAAACTGAGATGTAAATAAAGAACTTTTCTGTTTCTTCTTGTTCTCTTTAGGTACAGGTGATGAAGTGGTGATTGGCATTGTACTTGGGGGAGTGGAATTTCGTAAAATCTTGGAGTCACAATGTTAATTTTGGTACACTCTCGTCTTAATTTCTTCTCATTTCGATACATGGTTCTGAATAGATATCCTGAATATTTATTATTATTATTATTATTATTATTATTATTATTATTATTATTATTATTATTATTATTAATTCTCCAAATTGAATAACCTATTTCACCTGTAAGGTATCTCATGGTTCTAGTTTAACAAAAAGGAAACACATTAATAGAAAATAAGCAAATAATTTAAACAAGATTATAAATAGTTATAATGATTTGAAAATTTGGCCAATAAAATGTTCAAAAGCTGAAGTGCAACATTTTTTAAAGAACACATTAGTCAACACTATTTATGTATTACAATACGATAGATGTTGAATAAGAATATATCTCTTTCTTGATTGAAGATCCATCTATATATTAAATGTTCAACACTTTCTTCAGAGCTTTCCTGTATATATTTATTTGTGAATCTCTTGTAGAAACGATAAATGTAAACCACTTTTTTCCAATTTTCCATGTTTAAGCTACTATAAGAAGCTTATTTCTAAAATATTTATATCTACTTATTAATTTTTGTTTCGTAATCACTTCGGTATGTTCAGAAAAGAAATAAGCAAAAACAATCCACATAACTAATAAGCTATACAGGTTGAAAGGGTTATCAATTTATTAATTTTAAGAAAAGATTGTTCAACATATAAGCAAAAATAATGTCTAATAAACGTTTTTATTCGATAAAGTTAAAAAAAATGTTTGACGAATCAAATCCATTTATAGTCAAATCGTTGGTTACTTTTATGTTTTCATAACAGAGAATACCATAAGAAACAAAATATTTCTTTTTCAGCTTTTATAGACCTTCCAGTTTAGACAAAAAGAGAGGAAAAGTGAAGTAAGAAATCGTGTTTGAGAATTGAGCCCCATTTTAAATTATTGCTAGTAAAAATGTATATATATATATATATATATAAATAAATCATAAGTACACTAAAACTACTGATTTTACTATTAGAAACTTAGATAATGCATTCCTGTGGTGCAGGGGGAGTTCGTCTGCTCCATAATGGCCGAGTTCGAATCTCGGTTGCTGAGCTGCCTCAGAGGACCAATGTCAGATAACTGCAGATTCTATAGGCCGCTTTGGAAAACAAATAATTAGCAACTTCTCTTCACAACATTTATACTTTAATTTATTCATTCATCACCTGATATGACCTTCGCAATTCAAGAAATTTTTAACAATTTTGTCAATAAAACTATACTAAATACTTTTGTTAATTAAGGGTTCTCATAAAATTCTAGAAGTTCTGATCTTTTTTATTTTTTTAGATGAGGGAGACTTCTTGTCCATATCAACACCTCTCCCTTACGGAATCAAATTATTGAGCTGACATTTGTCCATGAATGGCGAAATGGGGAAAATGCCTTCGTTAGCCGCATTACTAAACATGCAGCACGAATAACATAGCAGCACGTACAAGGCAATTATTAATATACTCCCGGATCATCGTTTCGTTAGCCCTGAGATTAGCCTACTTGTTAGGCGGGACCAGACGTATAAACATATTATAGCATGAGAGAGAGAGAGGGACAGAGCGAGAGATACACACAGGAAAAGAAATGCCAACACATTTAAAATGAGCATATTTTTATTATTTATTATTTATTTTGTTTATTTATTTGTTTACTGTGGCAGAGCTAAGGCCATATGGCCTTCTCTTCCGCACAACCGCATAGTACAATCCTGAATGCAATATTCCGATCACATATAAAATCTAAAGGAACACAAAATAGAAATAACACAATTATAGAAGAACAGTAAAGTTAAGTATATATGCGTATTATATAAAGACAGAAATTCCGCAACTCATTATAATAATATCTGAAAGGCTATTGTATGTTTTCGGCGAGTGTAGGCAACTTCCAAACTTCTGGTAGGTACAGTTTGTAGGTTTAGGACTTTTTACTTTCTCTACTACGTATAGTAACTGGTAAACCATAAGAGATAGACAAAATTTTACTACACAAAAAATGTAGATCGTGTTAAAATACACAATTTATGTCATGCATATATATATATATACATATATATATATTTTGGTTGACTGAACTATTTTCGAGATATTGCTTGTTATTCCCTTAAATTTTCCAATACTTTTTCTCAAATGGGAATTCGTTATTCATTTTTTTTACGTACTGGACATGCAAAGAGAATGGAAATCTCCACATAGCAACCAGCTCTTAAAAGATTTGACTATCGCTTAAATACTACCATATTCTCCTTGTATCTACAAGAAAATTAGCAATAAGATTAACATCTCGATTAACATGAAGCATATGGAGAGTAAGCGTTTATAAAAATAGTTTGTACAAGAGTAGAGAAAGTCATGTGAGTGTAACACTTCAGATTTTTCATATTCTACAGTTTCACTAATTTCTTTGGATACTGTATTTGCTGTTCAATGAGATTTTCAAAACCGCACAAATGCTGCTCTAAGGGAATAGCTTTTTTTCATTTCCCTTAATTATTTTCTGTTTAACAGGGGACCAATGATGCGAAGGGATTTTATGGTACCCTAAATTAAAGTTTTGCAATATTGCCTAACTAAAGGGGCAAGAGTTCGTATTTAAGAATTTATAATACTTTTTTCTATTTTCTCTGACGCTTACCTCTGGGTAGGTAGAAGAATTAATGCATTTCATCCAAAAGTTTGATACTGAGATTTCACTGAAAATACATGTTTTAACGTCCTCGGACTTCAAATAATAGAATTTGGTGTGTGTGTGCCTGCGTACGTCTGTGAACAACTTAAACATCAAATTTTTGTCCGGTATTCGTTGAGGACACCAGCAGAACGTTTCCAATAAAAGTCCCTACCTCAAACTAACCTTTACATGGGAAAATGTTTATTAATTTTTATTTTCTCAAAATTGATTTTTATTACAATGTCAGTTTTTGAGATGTTAACATGACAAATAAAATGTTATCTTGTTTTCCGAAGACTGAAATCTTCTTCATTCCCATGGAATTTTGTATAGTTTTATATAACTAGGAAACCATAAGAGGCAGACAAAAACTTACAGGAAAAACGTCGTGGTTTAAAAATACATTCGGTGTCAATGATAAGCTTTTCTTCCGTAGATTGACCATTTCGCAGATATTCTTTTGAACTTTGTTGTTCATTTGAACTTTTCAGTATTTCAACCAATACACTTTCACCTGCCTTTCTTTTGTTTTTATCTGAGCTAGTGCAAAGGGTATGTAATATGAACGCGGACATATATGCGAAACAACTGACTGTCGTATCAGCCTCCTGTACGTGCTGCCAAATGCGTATTCAAAGTATTTCTGTAACATTATCGTGATTAACACAAAATAAACGAGAAAATAAAGCTTGTACATACATCTATAAGATAGAGTGAAAATAAATGACAGCAGATAAAGAAAGTTGAGTGACTGTAATACATCAGATTCGTCTTCTTTTTAGGAGAATTTTGTGTTCGAACACAGGGTTTAATGAAGGCACTATATACAGCTATAATTTGCAATAAAATCAACCAATATGTAAACAATGTGATTATTTATAGGGTTTTGCGCAAACTTCAGTAACCTCACGTGTGCGAGACAAGTTGCTTTCTCTCTTTTCCTCGCTGAAAATCTGGTGCACGACGATTAAGCTTGTCCTCTTTATACGCTCTGAACTTTCCCTATGATTTTCCTGCGCAAGCAAACGAGGAAGTATCTTCAGCACCAAACGTTTATCTTATCACTACTTCCTTACTAAAGGTTCAGCTGTGTTTGTGCAGTGAAATCCTGGTGTCAGTGCTAAGTTTCACAATATAACACAGATACTAAATGAATGACTAAATTTTCGAGACTCGTTGTAGTGACTGTTTATAGAAATGATTACATAATTTTATTCCATACTAAAGCGAACCTGCTTGTAAACGTTTCCTTCAATTGACTATGCCCTGCAACTTATATTTTACAACAGGGATAAGTTAACTTAATTGACTGTGTTTACGTTGATTTTACGAAGACATTTGAGGCATTTCATGCTAGTAAATACTGTTGTGTATTTCTTAAGTCAGGGTTGACGCACAGAAGTAGTTGATTGTAATGTTAAATATTTCACTTATATCGGTTCCCTATTTTAGAGCCTACTTGTTTTGATTTAAAGAGATCTGATGTACGGAAGTATTGCCATTCATATTTCCAAAATATAAAGATTTAAAAGAAAACGTATATATGCATAAATCGTGATAACTTTACGCCTTCGAAGGACTCACCTGTATGCATACATCATTTAGTTTCCGATTTGCTATAAGAAAGGATAAATTCCCTTGTGATGGTTCATTTATAACAGTTCCAAGAAACTGGTTAAACTGCAGAATGGTGCAATTCTGGCAATTGTTTTTTAAATTAACCATCGTATTTATGCTGTTATTTGCTGCATGCAAAACTGTAAACTGCATGAATGTTATTTTGCAATGCTGTTTAAGGTTACGTATTTCATATATTTCAGTTGCAGTGCAGGTTTAAGGTTACTTATTTGTTATATTTCAGTCTGTCAGTGTGGACTCTCTCTGCAAAAACTAGTAAAAACGCTATAAGTCGCTAGTGATAGGTATATTTTTGAATAAGTATTGTAAAAGAAATGAAAAGCTTTCAGTGAAAGTAAAAGCAAAACTCCACCCTAAACCTTCTATATTTAGTAGCCAACTACTGTAAACACCAGCATTTCGTGCGTCAGCCATCCAGTGTATATTTTGTGTATATAGTATTGTGTACAGAGTGATAAACAATGTAAATAGTGACAGGTACTTTTAAGTGAACTCAATCAGTGTCAACTGCAATATCAACAGTTCTGTTTCATGCAAGTATTACTGTGTTTGCACTTTATAAACGTATGTCCTTTGTAATTTAAATATGTCGCTTTAGTTCATGAATGCTGTTAAGTTATGCAAAACTGTAGACTGAATGAATGATGTTTGAGTTACTTGGTCGCCATTTAATGTTAAAATGCATTTAGTTTACTTTTAAGACAGCCTTTTTGTGTACAACAGAGCATATATCTACTCTGTATTCACTCTTAGGTTGATCCGCGCCAAAACAAACCCCAGGTGACCAGTGCACCGCTATAATGTATCCTTCCGCCATTCGCACTAGAAATACTGTCACACTTTCAGACCATGTGGAGAGTACAAGCGGTACGTAGTGCAAAAAAGAACAGAGTGCTTATTTCGACAACTGAAACGGTGACAGCATGTTCTGTTAAGGATTAAAGGTGATAAGATTGATAGTTGCAACAAAATAAACGTTTGCACATATAATAATAGTTAATTCTAAAACAAATTAGCGAAAAATAAAGTAACAGGTATGCGATAACCTAATTTATTCGCTCACTGGAAGCGGCACTTTATTAACTGTTGGCGGCTCATTTTAAAAAAGAAATTGTGCACCGTTACGCGAATTGCATTCTTCTTAAAATCACTACATTCTTGCATCGCGTATTTCATATGGTTTCTTTTTTTTCCGGGTGTAACCACTTTTCTCGTTTCAGATTTTTCTGTACAAGCACTGTTTATACTTGTACTCGAAACACCGGTGAACTCAGAAGTTAATTTCACCATTTCTTTCGCGGAAAGTGTTGGATATTTCTTACATAGCTTATAATAAAGATTCAACACTATTGTTTTTTCACCACTAGTCAATGGTTTGCGCGGCTAATGCTTTACGTAATTCGGCGAAAACACAAGAGCAAATTTACCGTCCGCCATGATACTACACACAACTGCTAGTTTCTGGCTGTAAACAATATTCTGCGCCAACCCGAATGTCAGATGCTCATACAAATTGTATCATGGGACTTGTAACTCTGTTTTACGGTATAAATCAGCGTTAAATAAAATCTTAGGTATTTGTATAGAATATTATACTATTTAAGGATAAATTCATTCTAAAATTCAGAGATTAGCATGGAACTACTTTTCTGGGGGCATTGCTACCGTGTTGCAACACGGTGCACTGACCACTTGGGTTTGTTTTGCCGCGGATCAACCTAAGAGTGAATACAGAGTACGCAAAATACATGTACATTAATCGTATTTTACTGCAGAGAAGTCATAGCTTGTAGACAAGAGCTGTTTAAAAATTCCCACCACATACGGACGCCATTTTGGATGTCAGTATCAGGTCCGTTAACCAGAGGGTCCTGGATAGTATGGATACATATCATGAGAGAGAAGCTTCGTGTTCGTCCTTAAATGTGCAGGATCGTATGTATTTGATCCATAAGGTAATTACGTAGGTAGAGCAAATTCCAGTCGCGCCTGCGCAAAAGCTCCTTAAAACGTGCACAAGTCAAGATGTGCTACCGACCCTGTTGCCACATTTCATCGAGTTTAGAGGAGTAGCGCGGTAAATTTAAACGCCGTAGATTTTAAATTACCGCACATATGTACGTTACGATAAATAGCATTTAAAGAAAAAGTACTCAATAAATCTGCAAGGTGTCAAAAGCTGGGTGTTGAGGTGTTATTGTGCTCTTATATAGCAGCCGCCTACGCCCTGATCCCTTACTGTATTCAGGTGTTCTAACAAAGTTCTAATCCCGTCAGTCTGTCATAATGAGTTAGTACGCAGCAAAGGGCACGTAGTACAGATTCTGACCGTAGACGGATGTCAAACCAATTGCGGACCCATACATGAACTCATCAAGCAAGGAATCTTTAGTGAATTAAATCTGACATCTATGGAACACAATCGGCGTAAATTTGGTGGAGTTCTAATCGATACGTGGAGAAGAGTTTGTAGAGCTGACCCTCAGTGAAGATGGCACGTGATCATTGTCATGTATGCAGTGCGGTGGTTCGCCATGCAGAACAGCTTTAATTATTGATTTAACCTCGCTTTCCTCAAGTCTTAACGACACAATTAGGCTCCAGAACCTTGGCCCTATTGGACTCCTCTTCCTGTCAGGTTAATTATACAGGATGGCGCAGATAAAAATACATAAGTGAAGTGCTGAACAGTACTCACCATTTGAAGAGTGCACCGAAAGAAAGGATAAGTTCATTTCTTCAATTTTTCAGGAGACCATTTTTACCTTCTCTGCCACGTAAATAGTAGTAGAGAAGGTATTGCATTCCATCAAAAAAAAAAATAGATACCGAGATTTTACCAGAAACGTTTTGAGGATCTCTGAATTAAAAAAAAATTAGAAAAGAGTTGGCGGCGGTGTGGCCGAGCGGTTAGACCGCTCGCCTCCCACCGAGGCTGCCCGGGTTCAATCCCAGGGACCTGCATGTGGGATTTGTGGTGGACGAAGCGGCGTCTGGGCGGGTTTTCTCCGGTTTCCCCCGCCATTCATTCCACCACCTGCTCCATCATCACCTTTCCTTTCATCCATTTCACCAACATTTCGTTTCATCTACTTCCTTCATCCCATACCAGGCATCGGGCTGATTACCCATCCTGGATGCTCTGTCTGATCCATGAGTGTCTGCTCCTCGACGGGCCTCTGACCCCAGGCACCCGCCTGTAAGTCCTGGGGGTGTAAGTCCTACATAAGAGGAGGGTAAACAGATAATGAATGAATGAATAGAAAAGGGTTTACTGTGTGTGTGTGTGTGTGTGTGTGTGTGTGTGTGTGTGTGTGTGTGTGAATAGCATCACTCAAAACGAAAAGTCGGATAAACACAAAACTTTTAAGTTTACTATCTTCCAAAGATACAATACGAAGGTCTTCAAGAATATCCCTCCACTCCAACTCCATTTACATGGAACATTCTTCGAAATGTTTTATTTTCTCAGAAATACCTCTAACAATTTTGATTCAAATACATATATTACAGATACTGACATGATAAATAAACTATATGTCTTGAATTTTGTGGGAAAAGCCTGAGAAATCGTTTTCATTCGGAAGGAATTTTATATAATCATATATAAGTGCTAAACGTTAAGCGAAGATGAAACATACTACACAAAAATTGTGTGTGTGTGTTTTTTTTCTTTATGGACGCTCTTTAAAGTAGTGTGGTCGTTAGCGTTCCACTCTATGTTAGGCGTGAAATACTTGTAATTTTGCTCAGAGGCTTCTTTATCAGGCTTGAGGTTATTTTACGTGGCGTGAATCTACGACACGGGACCACCGGCTTTACTCCCCTTCCGAAGGAAACCATGCTAAGGAGTTTTACGACCGAAAAAAATACATCGCCCCCCGCCGAGTTTGAACCGGAGACCTCAGGAACTAGAGGCTAGCATGGTAACCACTACACCACGGAGGATGACACTGTGGGTTTCTTTAAACCACACGATTTACTTCAAATAGCTTTTTTGTGGCATCAGTCATTTCTGAAATATCTGTTATTAATGGTTCGAATTTCAATACTTCGCCATTCTTTTAAATTGTTGTCGATTTGCAGTTGTTTCTCGCGATGTAGTGGGAAGAATATGGAATTTTCAGGCCAGCACATAGCGTTCAGTTGCAAAACATTTGATTTCAGTATTCCTTTGTTTCTATAACGGAATATGCAATGCAGCTATTTCTCGATTAAAATGAAGTAGATAGGAAAATAAACTTTCGTAAGAATAATTTGTACAGCCACTAATAAGTAATAGAGGGCAGTGAAAGTCATATGAATCAGATTTTTTAACTTTGAAAACATATAATTTCCATATTTGATTATCTGAGTATTTGAAAATTGTGCAGTATATTGTATGCTTATTTTTGTGTAATTCATATATAAAATAATAAGACTACGCCATCTTAACGTATCTGACAGTCCATCTGTCATCTAGTCTCTCTAGTTATCTCAAATTTATATGGTTGTAATCCGGAAATAATGTGCCAGCTTATTAAGTTAGCGTTACGGAACCAACACAAAACACTTAAATAGCTTACTATTTTGTGATAAGTGTAGTTAAACATATAGGATGTCCCAAAAATCATAATATATATTTTAATGATAATTTAACATAAAATTATTTCAAGTTGCAATGAATTGTATTATTATTGATAATAATTTATCAATATGTAATGAAATCTGACCAAGTAGTAGTTAGAATATACAATGCTTAGAACTTGACAATAGGCAGTTTTTAATGAGCAAGATAATTTAAAAATTATCTCAATTTGCACGTATTATAAATACACTTTAATGACGACAGGTCAATACTCTTAGCCCTCTTGAGTCACATAACACTCGTGCTTGTTTCCAAATGTTCCAGTTTCAATTCACTCTCCGTAATAAGAGAATACTGTCAGTTGACATACCTGCTGCACAAAAAATATCTACTTCCTTCTAGCTCAGAATAATTATTATTACTGCCTAGTCTCGTATTTCCAACAATGAACAAGAAGGTTCAACATAAGTCACAAAGTACCTTCACCATGCAGCTGCAAAGACCAAGGGTTGAACTGTGGAGGACTTCATCCATTCTTTCCGTGTTTTTTTTTAATTTAACTTTATTTTAAGTCGCTTGAATTCGCTGGTTATATCACGACTCCATAAGGATAAAAACTACTATAAAAATTACATTGTAAATGTCCATTAGTCGGGCAACATCATAATTTGGCTATTATATCTTACTTTTCTTAATATACTTAAGTGTAATTTCTGTAAACACCGGATTGCTGATCACACATATTGTCCGGAACTTCACAATCTCGTCTTGCACTCGTATGATGATGACAATCCAGAATCATATGAGGCAAGTGGGCAATTACAGAAGTTTTAAAGTGGAAGAGGATCATGAGTGGGTGATGGCCGTGTGTGATCGTGTGAGAGCAACTTGGTCCTTGCGAGGAAGGGAAATCACTGGGTATTTAGGAGAAGGATGAGAGTAGCTGTCATGCAGTTTACTTGTAGGTGAGCGGTTCCAATGCAGCTTCCATATCTGAGTGATCTTCTTGTGGATGTATCCAGGAAGTCACACTATGGTATTCTACAGTTCTTTGGAGGATGCTTGGTGGCCTCTAGCTGCAACGTCAGCTTCGTCGTTCCCTTGGATGCCGACATGAGACGGAGTCCAGATAGGTTTGATATATTTACCAGATGGAATAGCTGTATTGTATAACATTAATAGTCCTGCAACTATGTGAGACGAAGATTTTTTGTAACAAGGCACTCATAGAGTCCTGAATATGACAAAGGAGTCATACTGTGTGTTGTCTAGGATATATTCCAGAGTAAAGCGGATTGCATATAGCTCATACGTGTAGACGCTGAGGTAATTTTATTAGGTAGGCTGTGTAGCATCATGTGATCAGGGAACACTGCTGCGCAACCGCAGTTGTCGTCAAATGGAGATTTTGAAACATGCTTCGCTCTCAGTAGCGGATTTGCTGCATTTGGACATGGAGATATCAACTGAGGGAGGCTTGAGCTTCCAGGGGCTATAGAAGGACAGCAACAGGGAATTAGTTCAGGTACTATGATGTTAAATTCAGCAAGATATTGAGAGAGGCGAATAGCGGAGCTGACTTGTTGGGATTGATCCATGGCAGGGCTTGCCCCTGTGTTAATGGGAAACACGTAGGAATGAATTGCAATTGTACCTTGTCTAGCCATTATACGAACAGCATAAAATATACTTAACATTTTCCTTCAGATGGCTAATGGAGGTTCATTGGCTTCCATGCAGAGACTATCTATAGGGCTGGTACAAAACGCTCCTAAAGTTATTCGTAGGGCAAAGTACTGTACGGTGACGAGCATTTTAAGAGAAGAGGAGCTAGCACCTTGGTAGACGATACATCCATAGTCAAGTTTGGAGCGGATGGAGGTCTTCTACTTGCGCAACAAAACATTTGAGATCTGCTCCCCAATTTCGTGCAGCTAATGTTTTCAATATATTGAGACGACGTGTGCAGCTGGCCTTTAGAAGCTTTAGGTGTGGAATTCATGTAAGTACGTGCGGTCGAAGAGTAATCCAAGAATGCGAACTCTGTTGGTAATTGGAAGACGATGGGCTCCCAATAGTAGTATGGATTTCTAATTATGATTACGTTGTTTTGTGAAAACAATGCACTGACTTTTATGTGCAGAACGTGTTGGGAAGAGTTAGTCCATTCTCTCGAAAATTACTCTGTGACTAAACCCTTTTTATAAATTCGAATTTACTCATCTAAAAATGTGTCTAATGAAAAACATGCCTGTTCAAGTCATTTTTTGCAAAATTGAACTAAACACTTTACTTCCGTGTACTCTTCATTTATAAAATTCTGTGCATTGCTGTCTTTGCCGGTTGCCCTTTATCCGGAAACTTGGCTCTGAAAATTTGGAGAGTCCCTTAATCGAATCTGTTTTCACACAAGCTTCCACAATTTCCACCATATTTTGAATCGAGTAAGTCGTTTTGAGAATGCGAACAGATACCTACGTATAATTCGATTGCTGAAATAAACTGAAATGTGAGAGAAGAACGCCAACAATTGACTAGAGTTGTTTAATCATTTCGAAAACCACGATAATGCGATTTCAAACAGTCAAAACATCACATCCACATTCAAATGGAAGGCAGGTTACTTTTATCTGCGCCACTCTGTACAATTCAGAATGTGTGCTTGTTCGCTCGAAGGACAGCTACATATTGCAGTGTATCAAACCTAGCTCTCAGCGGCGAACACGAACATTGTGTGACAGTCTTATCAGTGGTGATACATATTAGATGATGTGATGATGCAGCCTTGGTCTCGACCTTCACCTCCCCAACTTGCATCACGAGTCTTCGTGATATACATTTCAGGCTCACTTTATGTAAGTTCCCTTCTTTCAAAGATAATCCGATACTACTTTATTTTCTGTAGCGAAAGTTGGTTGAAACAGATTTTTATTTCCTTCTTCGCTTTCTTTTTTAATTTTTATGATCATATTGGGACTTTTGCTTGAAAAACAACTGATGGTATCAGTAACTCGTTGAAATGTGATTTTATCTTTGGAGTTTTCATTCATTTTTACTTTCTCTACTACGTATAGTAAGTAGGGGAAGTATTGCATTCCACCCAAAAATTCGATACCGAGATTTCACCGGAAATGTATGTTTTGAGACCCCCTGATTCCAAAAAAAAAAGCATTTTTGGAAACATGTCCGTGTGTGTGTCTGTGTGTCTGTGAACAGCATAACTCAGAAACGAACAGTCGGATAAACACCAAACTTGGTATTTAGGTTCAGTATCTTCCAGAGATGCGACACGAAGGTTTTCAAGAAGGTTTTCAAGAAAATCCCCCACCCCAGATTACGCTTTACATGGAAGATTTTTCGAAAATTTGAATTTTCTCAAAAATAGCTCTAACGATTTTGATTAAAATATCATATGTTTAAGATATTTTTATGACAAATGAAATGTATATCTCGAATTTTCTGGGAATGTCTCCAAAAGTATTCTTCATTGTGAACGACTTTTGCATAACTGGTAAACCATAAGAGATAGACAAAATTTTACTACACAAAAAATGTAGATCTCGTTAAAATACACAATTTATGTCATATACATTTGTTTTGTTGAGTGAACCATTTTCGAGATACTGCTTGTTATTCCCTTAAATTTTCCAATACTTATACTTTTTCCTGCTTGTTATTCCCTTAATTTTCCAATACTTATACTTTTTCTCAAATCGTTATTCATTTTTTTTTTTGGTCCTGGTAATGCAAAGAGAATGGAATACTCTACATAGTAACCAGATCTTAAAATATTTAACTATCGCTTAAAGCCTAGTAATTCCCCTTGCATCTACAAGAAAATTAGCAATAAGATTAACATCTCGATATCTCGATTAACGTGAAGCATATGGAGAATAAGCGTTTGTAAAAATAGTTTGTACAAGAGTAGTCATGTGAGTGTAACACATGAGATTTTTCAGTGAAACATGCTCCCACATTCCTACTTCCAGATCTTGTGCGCGATAGTTGAGTGGTTCTAACTAAAGAAAAATGTCCCGATCCAGCCGGGAATGGAACCAAGGACTTCTGGGGATAACACATTTTAAATGAGGCGAGTGTAGTTCAACTAATATGAAGTTTTGACAGGCGTCACTTACAATCTTATTTAAAGGAACACCTGAGGCTTTCACTGCCGGCGTCAGTACAGTAGTATCTACTTTTCTTCTGGATTTGATGGATGTGGTCCATTGGATTTCGAAGCTCCTATGGACCACGGCCCGGGAGAAAATTTCTATTTTAAAGGTATCTTTATTTGTTAACTGTTACAGGGTTTATGATTTGTCTGTATAAAAACTGCAATTGAAACTTACTTTTTAACAATGTTCGATATTTTAATGCGCACTGTGAGCTGTCCTTTATCAGGTGGGAGGCCTATTTAATGTCGCTTTAATATGTGGTTCATATCACGACGTTTAAAGATCTCCAACATGAAACGATGTGTGTCAAATACATGGCCTTGATTGCGTAGTCGCCTTCCTTTGCCATCTGTCTGAGTCACTTGCTGATGGATGTGTAGTCGCCTTCGTGTGTCATTCAGTTTGTTACTATTGATTTAACCAGAATGCGGACTTTTGTGACCTTGAGATTTTTTGTTTTTGAATTTTGTTGGCAAGAATACAGAATCAATGTCATACAAGAAGACAACCTTAATTACATAGTCGATTCAGTCAGTCCGGCGGGTATTCGGTAGTTGAAAGTCTCACAGACGCTGAACATGTTTGATAACTTAAAAAATGGCCGAAATATGACCATGCTGACTTCCATACACAAAATACTACTATACTTTTCTGTTCACTTTATCGTGTAGAATTACTGCTTGAAAGGAGCGACTTCAACCTCTTCCCCTCCATTGCTAATTGTCTCTATAATGAATTATGTAAATGAATTCCTTTGAATGAATGGCTTTAGTTGAAAATAATAAGCAGATTTGCCCATTCTGCCACCTGAAGTGACTGACCATGAACTTTTCAAGCGTTCCCTATTCCAATAGCCTCAACACGCGCACTACTAATTTATTTGTGTGCTAGCCTCGGATCCCTTTTAACCTTGCTGGAAGACACTCTGGCCGGCCGAGAGGGACGGAACTGGGAAGTGTAACAGTAGAGGTCGCTAAGTAGGTCGCCACTGCAGTGCGAGGGCGGTCAAATCGTGTCACTAGGTCATTAGTCATCCTAACATGGCGCCTGCCTTCAAAATTATTATTGTTGTCTTTGAGATGTTCGTGGGAAAAATCTGCGAGGAAGAGGAGGAGAAGAAGAAGAAAGCTAGCTGCGCTACATTTCCATCACTTGTGAGTACTGGCTCACGGGTGAAACAGTTAATGACAGGGAAGAAAATTTCAGTCAGTCGCGTGCTCACCGAAATAATTCCCAAAGTAGGACAAGATGCAGAGAGAGAGAGATCATACATTCAGTCATAATGGAGCTGAGAGACTGGGGTATATATGCAGTTTACTGAAATACCTTTAAGAGCAGGACAAGTTAGCACGAATAGAGTAGCGGTAGCAGCTGCGCAGAAATATTACAACGGGAATTATAACAGCTGTTTTCGCAAAACCCAACTATTACAGCTTTTTCAAATTGTTCTACACAGAACATTAATGAGCTTCACAGAAATATTAGTAACCTTTATAAATTGAAGCGGTTAAGAATGCTTCTTTCAAGAGATAAGTCTTTACGATAAAGTGAACAAAAAAGCCAATTACTATTTTGCTGCATGCAACTCCAAAGTCATAAATTAAACTTTAAATCATTGATTTATTTTTGTTCATGTTGCAAAGTCGCGTAATTTACGCTATTGCTCTGTCTGTTAGTCCAAGGTGACTGAAAAAAATCCCTTTAATAACAATTTCTTCCACTCTTCCGTTCTTACAGCATTTAGACGTGCTGCAGTTCGCATTGGCCGAGCTTTCAAACACGGAGACTTGCAATGTTCGTTGCAGTTTGGTATTATAATAGCTTATTGGCTATACAGCAAAACTGACATATTTTTCTTTTCCTCTCGTGATTTCTATACGCCATTAAAACAAGCACACTCTATTTTACACATATGTAGATTGCAGGGCCGTATTTAGAGGGTTTTTTTAGGGTTCAACCCCCCCCCAAAACTTCTACAGTTTTATTTATTTAAATTCATAGCAAACCAATATGGGAAAATGTCGATAGATAACAGTAGGTCTACTGCTAGTAGCACATTTACAAGAAAAAAGGAAACTTAATATCGTCGCCTTACATAGGTAAGGTGACCATACATTTCGGTTTTCGAAGCAGTCTCCATGTTTTGTGCTGTGAGGTGGAATATCCTCATTCTGGTGAGTTTTTCTTGGTTATATAATGTCTCCAAGCAATTTTATTATCCATGTAACATCTATATACTAGGGAGTAGGTACATGGTAACTGTGTGGGGTACTGTTAAGTTTAGATGTACTTGTGGAAAACTCTCCCCGAAATTTTTTTCTGAATACGGGCATGGTAGATTGTAGTTGAGAACGTCAGTAAAATTTTATTCTGTGCATCTTGAATGTTGTTTTGTTTATCAAGTTTACGGGAAGATGAAGCTAAAGAAACAGGGTATGGCGTCTTGAAAATACGCTGTTGTATTTAAAAAGGTCTTTAAAGGGGTAAAACGTTTTAACATCCAACAATATAAATAAATGTCTATACTTCTGTAGTGTTTTATTATAAAAACGGCAAAGTTTGAGAAAAGAAATCACTTTCTACTGCCCTACCTTCCTTTCTTTCGTTGTTTCATTTGTAATATAGTCCCCTTTAACTCCTATCTGTGGGGTATTTGGTCTTGAGAAACAACTCTTTGATTGTATATTCTTTAACGTTGGTTTTTAATTATTTTTAACATCACACACTCACTCCAACATGCATATTTTCAGATTCTGAGGAGGGTAGAAAAATTTGAATTCAAGAATAATTCCCCCCGTCACAGACGGGAATTGAACGCGTTACCTCTGAGTTGAAAAGTCAGAACGCTGACCACTCTTCCACAGAAGCAGTCCTAGTGTCATTTGATGTGGAAACTATGACGACGTTTTCGTTTTGCCTAGCTTTCATGTAAAACAAAGAGTTATTAATGTATGAGTTTAAAAAAGGTAAAAGTAAAAACTTACTTAACAAGAACCGAACATGAGCCTGCAGTATGAGAATGAGTTAGAAACACTGAATTATCCAGTAGAATGTAGTTTCCGGGCTTGTAGGCCATGGTCCAGTCGATGAAATATCACCTGATCTTTCGTGTAGTCGTCTCTTACTCTGAAGATGCCCGATGGAGTTACGGGTGAAACGTCAGGTGATATCTCAGCGACTGGACTACGGTCTACAAGCCCGGAAACTACATTCTACGGGATTGACGCCGGCCGTGGAAACTAGTATGTATATTATAACACTGAATTATATTACACTTTGTACACTTACTTCTAATGTCTTGTATCGGACTGTTTACACCGAATTAACATGCTTACTTACGTAAACACAATTGAGAATATTTTAGGCGCGTTTTGCAATATGGACCATAGTCATTAGGAAATAAAATATGTGCTATATAACGTTTCCTTGTAAGTCTTTTATGCACACAGAAAAAAAAGTTGGCGTTTTCCCTTAACAACCTGTAGATTTAACTGAAAAACTGACTTGAGTGAAGGCATAATCCAGCCCTTTAAAACGACATGAATTTAATATAATTTGAATGCAGCATCCATTACCCACATGTTGATGTAACAGGGGTGCAGTTTAGTGCCGCAGACAAAGACTGTAGAGGAGAATGTGAGAGGAATCAGAGGGGCGGCAAGTGATCAATGTTGGTTGGAGAAGAATACGTTGCTTGCAGCGCATGTCAGGAGAAAGCTTCCACATGCAGCACCGCGAGAGAAGCGATTCTGTGAGAGTGTTTATGTACCCGCGTGGTTTGCACGGCGAGGAGGAAGTGAACCTAAGGGATGCAAGGCAGGAGGACAAGGAAGAAGGAATAGAAAGTTAGTACTATCAAATTAAACCACAGTAAATTCAGCAATGAGAGAAATGCTGAAAGGAAGAGAAAAATTAAAAAGCAAAAGCATAAATAAATAGAAAATCTGAGATTGAAAGAGAATCAAGATGGAGTGAAGGAAAAATGGGAAAAGAGAAATGTATAGAGAAATAGGCGGAAAGAAAAGAAAGAAAACAAAAGGAAAGAGAAACAAACTTTAACACAAAAAGCCACCGAAACAGCGAATTAATTAAAAGGCGAGAAAATGCATGAACAGTTGAAAAGCGGAAAAGTAATACAGAACAGAGAGAAACAAGTTTGAAAACAGCAAGAAAAATAATAAAGGAAGCAAAAAAACAAGTAAATAGTAAGAAAGAAAACAGAAATGGGAAGGTTTGAAGAAGAAGAAGAAGAAGAAGAAGAAGAAGAAGAAGAAGAAGCATCTGTTAAATTCACATACCTTTTTTACGCACTACCCTTTGTCAATACGAAACTTCTACATCCCATTCTTGCGAAAGATTATTACTTTATCTACTACACGCAATGAATACAGGAATCACCTATTGTATTCGACCCAAAAATTCCATGTCGAGATTTCACCGTGAACATGTTTTGAGGCCCCCTGAATGCATAAAGGCATTTTTAGAAAAAGGTCCGCGTTTATGTTTGTGTCTATGAACAGCATAGCTCAAAAACGAAAAGTCGGTTAAATACCAAACTTGAAAATCCCCCGCCACTAACTACCGTTTTCATGGAACATTTTCGGAATTGTTTATTTTCTCAAAAATGGCTCTAACAAGTGTTATTAAAATACCATGTATTTTAGATATTTACATGACAAATGCAAGAAAATAAAGGATATCTTGAATTTTCCGGGAATAGCTTATGAAGTCCTCTTTATTCGTAAGGAGTTTTACATATTCTTGTATAACTGCTTAAGTGTTAGATGAGAATGTTACACAAAAAATGTAGCTCTCTTTAAGGTACACAATTTATACCAAACAGAGGCGTAGACAGTGGGTTAGAGTTAGAGCCTTGCAAAAAAAAAATGTAAAATGAATAGCAAAAATAGCTCCGTTAAAATGACAGCAGCTTTCTAGGTTGGCGGCAAGAGATACTTCCTAATCGTATCACTGGTAGCCCTATATTTACACCGCGTGTCTTGGACAACATGACCAAAGGTGACAGGCAGCAACACGAATTGTACTTTAGATGGCGCTGGTACAACCATGTTAAGATATCAGGGTGATGTTTTCGTTCCGGTGCTAAACTTGAGTGGTTTCCAAATTAGTGCAGTATCTCCCAGTTTAGAACATAACTACAAACCTTATTTTGTAGTGAAATAAAATGGCTTGCAGCGATAATATAAAATATTCCACAGTGGTCATTATTTCTCATGTCACAACACATTGCCGTTTAGAATACGCAAAACATTCTATGCTAATTTTAACTCCGATTGTTGTACCTTAATCTGTGTATATAAAATCGATTTATTTAAATATTTCAACTCAGAATTAATTCATATTTGTCATTTTAATTGATACAAATTGTTTAAAAAATGTATCCTACACATAACCCCCTCCCCTTAATAATTTTCTGGCTGCTCTACTGATTCCAAATACTTGTTCTGTGGCATAAATCATTTCCGAGATCTCCGTTATTAATGATTGGAATTGTTCATTACTTTTGTTATTCTTTTAAAGTCCTTTCAACATTCAATTGTTTCTAGCGATTGCATGCAAACAGTATGGAATTTTAAGCTTCCAGTTGTTAAACATTTGACTATCGCTGTTCTCTTTGTATCTATAACGAAATATGTAATGTAGCTATCTCTGCAATGGTTTATCTCGATTAAAACGAAGTAAAATAAACGTGTGTAAGAATATTTTGTATACCCACCAATAAACGACACAGAATATAGAAAGTGATGTGAACATAACACATTTTTTCTATCTATACCATGTTAATCGAGATAAACCTTTGCAGAAATAGTTTCACTACACATTTTGTTGTAGGTACAAAGAGCGCCAAAGAAAATCTCACTGCACCTCACGTCTATGTTACATTATTTATGTTCTACGTGGCCTTGTGAAGCCATGGCAATTTCATTGGTTGCTTTAGGCCACGGTGCAAGGCTGCCCCAGTCCTTTTACTAAATAGTTACACCAATAACCACAACAAAAGTTAAAAAATGGCGTAGACACGAAATATATGTTTACGCTCTCGATCGTATTGGCTAAAAGAGAAACAGGTAGAGCGAGTGCATTCAGTTTGTCATACACACCTCTTATCGTGATTGGTAGCCCACGCCTTATCGTGCAGGACACGCATTTGAAAGGGTTAGAAAGCTAAGGGGAAAACTTGATGAGCGCCCAGGTTAGCGAAATGTAGCATGTGTAGTGTGAGAAGATTTTCAGGGGCTGCTAATTAAAATTTGAATGATATTCATTAAATACATAGAAAGGCAGCACTTTATAACAAAAATAAACAGAACTGTATTCGCACAGCGATATAATACGTTTTGCTGCACAGAAGCAAACATAAGTAAATAATAAGTAAATAAAGCAGCATGTTTTCCCTTTAATTCAAACTATAATTGGTTAATATACATTTACTAGCATATTGCTGATCATAGTAATACAACAGGATTATAGAAAAAAATATAACCCAATTTGATTGCCATAATATGTATGTCATACTCGGTAAACCATATACATGTGCATATTTATCTCGAATTTCTAAACATGATTAGTCAATTATAACATAAGAGTTATTTAAATTTAGTAAACAAATATCATCTGCGGATATTTTACGGGGAGTGCCCACTTTCTGAAAAGTATGTAGGCCGTCTTCCCCAGTTTCCTGGAATATTTTTATCCAGTAATTTACTACAAAAAACACTTGCACTTCCGTTGCACTTACTGTAACAGTGCGACCAACCTCCCACATACCCACAATAACGTTCACGAGTAATTTCACTAGTATACGGCATGACTGGTTCTGAGACAAAACAGTTTTGGTTTCAATAACACCAGAAAAAGTCAAGACATCAACCTCCCCTCTTTCCCCTCTTATTGCTGTGTTATCAAGCCATCACGCTCTGCGATAGGCAAGGTGAAGGTCACGCCTCAAAAGACCCCAGAAAACGATACAAAATCCACTGAAAACTTTCTTTGGCGCCCTGTGTACAAGCGCGATAGAGGAAACTGAATCGATGGTCAGATTTAAAGGCTATATGCTGGCCTTAAAATTCCATACTCTTTCCATGGCATTGCGACAAACAGCTGGATAGCGACAGCACTTTAAAATAATGAACAAAAGTACTAAAAAATAAAAACTAATAATAACGGATATCTCGTAAATGGCTGCTGCCACAGAAACGTTATTTGAAATAAATCTGTGTTTTAAGAGTTCTATATTCTTTGTGCACTATGTTTTTGTCTATCTCTTAAAGTTTACTAGTTAAAGAAAATTAAAGAAAATTCCTTTTGAATGAAGAGGAATCCACACGCTATTCCCAGAAAATTCAAGATATACTTATTTGTCATATAATTGCCTTAAATATAAGATATGTGAATCAAAATTGTCAATAAAATTTTTGAAAAACAAAACATTTTCGAGAAATATTCTGCGTGGGTGGATTTTCTTGAACATCTTCGCGTCACATCTTTAGAAGACACTGTACTTGAATACCAAGTTTGGCATTTATCCGAGTTTTCATTTTTAAGTTAAGCTGTTCACAAAGACACACAGACAGGATGTGTTTTTTTTTCTTCAGGGAGCCTGCAAACACTTATTTCCGGTGAAATCCCGACATCGAATTTTTGGGTGGAATACAATTCTTTCTCTACTTAGATATGTAGTAGCGAAAATAATAGTGCGAGACAGAAGACAGGAGATACCGGTGCAGAGAAACTGCCTGCTAAGAGATGAACTAGAAATGGCGTATATGTTGAATATTTGGGGCAGAGGAAGATATGTGATAGAAAATGAATTATTCAAAGAGAGAAGAATGGAGAAAGTTGTGTGTGCAATGAAGAACCTGCCCTTGGGCAGAAAACTACGATTGATTGATAAACCAGAAGTAACTTTTTTTTACAGAAAAAAATAATTTATTTTCCACAGTCCAGCCTGTTCTTCCGACTTCCTTCTTGGGAGTCACTCTTAAAATTGATTTATCATATACATGCATATATCAAATCTGCTGACTTAGCAACAATGAATATATCATATAACATAACTTAACGTCTGTTTTAGGATAAAAAACGGCCAGCAAATAGTCTTTTATCAAGGAAGTTTTGCAAAACAAGTGATATGAGTTCCAGAATATCACAAGGGGGGCAGAAACAATCGACGAACGTATGGCACGTCGATCATGTAAGTATTCACGTAAAAAATATACTATGTTACATTCACATGACTTTCTCTACCCGTTTTCAACAAACTATTCTTACAAATTCTTTATTTACTTCATGCTAATCGAGATCAACGTTTGCAGAAATGATTTTATTACATATTTCCTTGTACAAGGGGAATAAGGGAATACAGTAGGTATAAGCGATAGTCAAAACTTTTAAAATGGCTTTAAATTCCGCTCTCTCTCAGAAAAAAAAATAGCGATTTTGCACTTGAAGAACTATAAAATATTTGAAAATTCAAACCAATAATGAAGAATATCTCAGAAATATCACAAAAAATTTTATGTCACATAAATTGCGTGCTTTAACAAGATCTATCTATTTTGTGTAGCCAGTTTTTGTTTATCTCTTGTGGCTGTAGGTACAACCGTAACAGAATTATAAAATTTATAAAAATTCCATTCTGAACGAAGAGAACTTCATAGACCACTCCCAGAAAATTCAATATATACATTTTATTTGTTATGGAAATATCTTAAACATATAGTATTTTAATCAAAATTGTTAGAGCCATTTTTTAAAAAATAAACTTTTTCGAGAAGTTTTCCACCTAAAGAGAGTTTTGGTTGGGGAAAATATTTTTTAAATCTTCGTGTCGTATCCTTGGAAGATGCAGAACTTAAATACCAAGTTTGATATTTAATCAACTTTTCGTTTTTGAGCTATGCTGTTCTCTCTCTCTCTCTCTCTCTCTCTCTGTCTGTCTCTCTCTTACACACACACACACACACACACACACACACACACGCATACATACACACACACACACCACACGGATCTTTTTCTAAAATTATTTTTATGCTTTTTTTTTATTCAGGGAGTCTCAAAACGTGTATTTTCGGTGAAATCTCGGTATCGATTTTTTTTTGTGGAAGACACTACTTCTATATTTACTATATAGGTAAGTAGTACAGAAAGTAAAAATTATTCGTCCATAAACGTTACGTTATTTACTATATTTTTTCAAACTGTTTGGCTATAGTAACAAGTTCTTGTAATGGAAAGAAAAAAGAAAAATCGCAAACTTTCGAGCACATCCGTCAGATTACATACTTGAGTAAACAGCATGCAACATAAAGTATTTCGAAAACTCTATTTTTCCAGTACACAAAAACACAATTGTGTATTTCAATGAGCTCTACATTTTTCATGTAGAAAATGTTTGTCTATCTCTTTTCCCACTTCAGCAAAATTATACAAATTTAAAGCACTATGAAGAGGACTTCACACATTGTTTATAAAAAAAATCAAGATACACGTTTTATTTGTCACATACTAATCTCATTAATAAAAATATTTACAAGCCTTTTTTAGAAAATAAAAAATAACAAACATTTTCCCAAGTAAAAGTTAGATTGGGTTGGGAAAGTTTTCTTGAAAATCTTTATGGCATGCTTAAACAGGTAAGCATTTTGTGTGGCATGTGGGATTTATCACAAACACACAGGTGTATTTCGGTGAAATCGCATAATGGAATTTTGGGGCGGAATACAGTGCTACAGTGCTCTAGCTCCTAAACAGGTAAGTGGCAGATAGTAAAAGAAAAGGTTTCATTAGAAAAAAAATGTATGCATTACATTCACATGAGTTATTCTACACACTATCTTTTAGTTTTATACAGCTTCTACAAAATATTCTTATGGAAACTTATTTTTCTATATACTTAATGTTAATCGAGATAAATCCATGCAGAAATAATTACATTACACATTCGTTGCGCGTACAAGGGAAATAGAAGAAACCGAATCGATATGTTTAAAAGCGAGGCACTATATGCTTACCTTGAAAGCCCATACTCTTTTTATGACATTACGAGAAACAATTGAATAGCAATAGTAATTTAAGAAAATGACATCGAAAAATTCAAACCAATTATCCAGTGTATTTGTAACGTTTTCTTAAGGCTTACCAAACTATTAAAGCCGCTAACCAATTGATCGGCATTTTGTAACTTCGTAACAAAACAAAAGTTTGTTAAGAATAAAGATTTGTTTGTTGAAGGCAACAAACCGCGAGACCCTACGCTAACACACTTGTTACATAACAAATTCGCATAGACGTCGTTTTAATACTGCTGTAACAGGAAAGCACGATAGAAGCTTGGCATTTTAGTTATCAAAAGTTTATTTCTTCGTTTTAGCGTAAAATATCATGAATAAAAGAATAAGTACTACTTATGCTTGATGGTATATATTAAATTTTCAGCTGAACATTGTCAAACATAAATAAAAGAATAAGTACTACTTATGGTTAATGGTATACAATAAATTTTCAGGAAAATCTACATACTACTAGTAACTTTAAAAAGTATAATTAAAAGCCAAAAAAAAATAGAAAAAGGAAAGAAAATTGAGCAAAAATTGCGGGTTGATATGAATTAGTAAAACTTTCATCAAAACAATATGAAACTGCGTTGCTAATTCTTTTGTTTGTCATTCCTAACCCAAAATTAAACTCATTTTACAGGGTCACTGCCACAGCTGTTCAACAGCTTGACGAGTTTTCCCCATAAAAATCTAATGATTTGGGATCACAAGAAGATGTAAGTCATCCTATTTTAAACAATGGGTGCAGATTTTAAAAATCTTCATATATTTCATATTTTTCGTATAACGATTTCATAGTACGCTTTACTCTATCTTGGCAAGAAAAAGTAACAAAAGCACTCGGTAGTCGGTATTACGGCGCTGACGGCAGTGTGAAAACAAAACGCTGTCGCAGAGCTCACGAGTTTTCGATTGGTGACTCCAGTGAGCTAACAAACCGCGAGAAAACAAATATTGCGACAAGTTACAGAATGCCAAATAGCGGCACATTTGTTAAGAGAGATTCTTTAAGCTTAAAGAATAATTTTAGTCGCCTTCTTAACAACGAAGTTACAGAATAGTCCTGAATAACGGATATCTGGGAAGTGGCTGATGCTATAATAAACGTTATTTGAAATACAGTTCGCAGTAAGCTTTGTCTATTTTTTAAGATTTACAAGTTATACAAAACTTACAAAATCCCTCCCGAATGAAGTGAGAAGAATTATTTCCAGATAATTCAGTGTGTAAATTTTACTTATGATGTATCTTAAATACAGGGTTATTACAAAAGAAATAGACACTTTCAGTGCGTTATACATCCACAACTATCCATGATATAATGAATCTGTTTACACTGTTGTGTAGAGGAAGTCTTGGAGTTTAGTTTGTGAACTCTTAAATGTTCAATGTGTGATCCCTGCATCACATGACACACATGAAGACGATAATCAAGTTCATCCCAAACCCGATGTAACACATCTACATCGGCATTTGACACGGCTCTTCTCATAGGTTCCTTCATGTCATCTAAACCGTGTGGAAGTGAAGAAACGAAAACAAATCCTCAAAGGAAAAAGTCGCAAGGCGTAAGATCAGGACTCCTCGCTGGCCAACGTACATTATTGTCTGTAGCACTATCAATCTAAAGCTGTGGTAGAATTTCATCCAAGTAAAGTCTAACATCTGTGTGCCAATTAGGCGGTGCTTCATCTTGTTGGAAGACAAAGGTTTCCCTTTCTATTTCCTCATACAGTTGGAGCATCAATCAAAGCTTTAACATATCGAGATATGTAGGTGCTGTTACTGTTTTTTCTGCAAAAATCTGATGTGTTACACTCACATGACTTTCTCTACTCTTGTACAAACTATTTTTACAAACGCTTATTCTCCATATGCTTCATATTAATCCAGATATCGAGATGTTAATCTTATTGCTAATATTCTTGAAGACGCAAGGGGAATTGCTAGGCTTTAAGCGATAGTCAAATATTTTAAGAGCTGGTTGCTATGTGGAGTATTCCATTCTCTTTGCATTACCAGGACAAAAAAAATGAATAATGAATTTGAGATAAAGTATAAGTATTGGAAAATTTAAGGGAAATACAAGCAATATCTCGAAAAGGCTTTACTCAACAAATATATATATATATATATATATATATATATATATATATATATATATATATATATATGGCATAAATTGTGTATTTTAACGCGAATCTACATTTTTTGTGTAGTAAAATTTTGTCTATCTCTTATGGTTTACCAGTTATGCAAAAGTCGTTCACAATGAAGAATACTTTTGGAGACATTCCCAGAAAATTCGAGATATACATTTCATTTGTCATGAAAATATCTTAAACATATGATATTTTAATCAAAATCGTTAGAGCATTTTTGAGAAAATTTTCGAAAAATATTCCATGTAAAGGGTAATCTGGGGTGGGGGGATTTTCTTGAAAACCTTGGTGTCACATCTCTGGAAGATACTGAACCTAAATACCAAGTTTGGTGTTTATCTGACTGTTCGTTTCTGAGTTATGGTGTTCACAGGCACACACACAGACATACAGACACACACATAGACACACACACGGACATGTTTCCAAAAATGCTTTTTTTGGATTCAGGGGGTCTCAAAAGATATATTTCCGGTGAAATCTCGGTATCAAATTTTTGGGTGGAATGCAATACTTCCTCTACTTACTATACGTAGTAGAGAAAGTAAAAAAAGAAGGTGCCGCGCACCTTGGTTGGGATACCGCACAAAACACATTAATTTTGGGAGAATCCCGCACATGTTTCACGACAGCCCTTGGTTTTTCAGTTCCCCATATTCGAACATTTCAGTTATTCACTTTTTCACTCAAGTGGAAAGTTTATTCATTCACTGAAGCCATCGTCTTCATTACATCGCAACTTTTCTATGCAGAAATCTTGATGTCTGAACTTGTCGTCTTCATGTAGCTACTGCAAGAACTAAAATCTGTAAGGAGTCAGTTTTAATAGCCTTCTCAAAATTTTCCATATGATTTATTGTGGGATTTGTAACACCAAGCTTGCCCTTGTTGTCAATTTCTGTGGACATCTTGCGAAAACACCACGAACACGTTCAACATCCTCTTCTGATACGCGTGGTCTTCCCGGACTCTTTCCTTTGCCCTGTTGTCTCAAACTTTCTGTGCCAATCATAAATCGATTGTCTAGTCGGTGGTGGTTTCCGAAAACGTGTTCTGAAATGTCACTGGATAACAGTTACAGAATTTGTTTTAGTAAGTTCTTGCTCACAATATGTTTTTTCCACAGGATTCGCTATTTCTGCATCTGCAACAACAATGGCATACGTGATTACCAACTACCAATGCAAATTTTCAGAGTTCCCAACATAACACTGCAAAATTTATGTTGATATCACACTCAGCTTTTGTTTCATAGGACTTCACAGTTGTCTACTTCTTTTGTAATATCCCTGTATATGCCATTTCAATCAAAATTGTTAGAACCATTTTCGAGAAAATAAACTATTTCAAAAAATGCTTCCCGTAAGGGTATTTTGGGATGGGGGATTTTCTTGAAAATCTTCATGTCGCATCTTTGGAAGATACTCAACTTAAATAGGAAGTTTGGTATTTAATGTAGAGTCAACTGAAAAATTCAACGCCACAGTCGGGATTTGAACACGGTTCTCCCTCTCTCCGTGAGTTGGCTCTAAACATTGAGCTACTGTGACAACATGCCGGTGGTGCATTGAATTCCCCAATTGACTCAAGTTGTTTCCCAGACATACCTACCAAGGCATCTCCATCGAGATGACAAACTTAGTGGCGACCTGCTTATTGCAAGTACTTCAGTGCTGGCTACATAATTTATTCAGGATTTTTAATTTTTTTATTGTTATTGTATAAATTAATTATACTTTTAATAGACCTTAGCCTGGCCTAGGCAAGTTTTTAATGTAAAGTCAACTGAAAAATTCAACGCCACAGCCGGGATTTGAACAGGGTTCTCCCTCTCTCCGTGAGGTTGCTCTAAACATTGAGGCCAGGCTAAGGTCTATTACATGTGTAATTAATTTATACAATAACAATAAAAAAATTAGGAAGTTTGGTACTTATCAGACATTTCATTTTTGAGCAATGCTGTCTGCAGACATACACACACGACCTTTTTCTAAAATTGTGGGTTTTTTTTTAATTCAGGGTAGCTTAAAAACATGTACCTATTTCCAGTGAAATCTAGATATCGAAATTTTGGGTGGAATACAATACTTTCTCTGGCTACTAGGTATATGGTAGAGAAAGTAAAAAGGTCAAAGCTAACCAAAAGCCACTCATTGACTCAGGCCCTCTTCCCAGTATTCTCCAAGTTACGTTTGTAATCTGTCTGTTGTGACAGAGAGATGACCCGAAGTGAGTATGGCATTCTTCATATTCAGCAATAGACTACAACCAGGTGTAATAGACTACGGATATTCCTCAAGTTAAACGCTTGCGGTCCTTTATGAAGAAGTTGTGTATCTACGTGACCTGTTCACATTGTCCATTGTCTGAAGCAGCCACCCGTTATGTGGATGGCTGACCTTGGTCGTAACCCGTTCATCATCTCAGTTCCGGGTTCCTGGTCGTCCCACACACACACACACACACACACACACACACACACAAACTTCGTCACAGCCTTGTTACATTTTCTGTAAAGTCACCGTTCGTAACTTGGACCTTGCAGGTTCCGTTTGTTATTCTAATACTTTCATTTACGGGGAGACGTCAACGAAAATACAGTTTTAAGTGAAGCTCGTCAAAGTCCATTAGCTTTTACTGCAAATGTATGAGCTTTGCATTATTATCTGTGCTATTCTAAGAGGATAAATGAATTTTGATGCTATAAGTATGTTGGATATTTCCTTTGTTCAAGCATGGAGAACGTGATTGAAAAAGAGACAAAGATTCACAAGTACTGTAAACAATACACACACATACGTACTTGATTCTTTAGCAGTTTCAGTTTTATATAGCGTATTGAATATATTGAAATTAAGACATTATATAATAGAACATAAGTCAAAAAGAATGAAGCACCTCAGTTATTATCGAATTTTGTTTCAACTGTTGAACGAAAAGTGTATAAGCATACTTTTTACTTTCTCTACTACGTACAGTAAGTAGGGGAAGTATTGTATTCCACCCAAAAATTCGATACCGAGATTTCACCGGAAATACATGTTATGAGATACCCTGAATCCAAAAAAAAACATTTTTGGAAATATGTCGTGTGTGTGTGCGTGTGTGTGTGTGTGTGTATGCGCGCGCGCGTGTCTGTCTGTGAACAGCATAACTCAGAAACGAACAGTCGGATAAACACCAAACTTGGTATTTAGGTTCAGTATCTTCCAGAGATGCGACACGAAGGTTTTCAAGAAAATCCCCCCCCCAGATTACGCTTTACATGGAAGATTTTTCGAAAAAATTAATTTTCTCAAAAATGGCTCTAACGATTTTGATTAAAATTTCATATGTTTAAGATATTTTCATGACAAATAAAATGTATATCTTGAATTTTCTGGGAATGTCTCCAAAAGTATTCTCCATTGTGAACGACTTTTGCATAACTGGTAAACCATAGATAGACAAAGTTTTACTACACGAAAAAGCTGATGTGTTACACTCACATGACTTTCTCTACTCTTGTACAAACTATTTTTACAAACGCTTATTCTCCATATGCTTCATGTTAATGGAGATATCGAGATGTCAATCTTATTGATAATTTTCTTATAGATGCAAGGGGAATATGGTAGGTTTTAAGCGATAGTCAAATATTTTAACGCTGGTTGCTATGTGGCGCATTCCATTCTCTTTGCATGTCCAGAACATAAGAAAATGAATAACGAATTTGAGAAAAAGTACAAGTATTGGAAAATTTACGGGAATAACAAGCAATATCTCGCAAACGCTTCACTCAACAAAAGAAACGTATATGACATAAATTGTGTATTTTAACGCGATCTACATTTTTCGTGTAGTAAAATTTTGTCTATCTCTTATGGTTTACCAGTTATGAAAAAGTCGTTCATAATGAAGAATACTTTTGGAGACATTCCCAGAAAATTCGAGATATACATTTTATTTACCATGACAATATCTTAAACATATGATATTTTAATCAAAATCGTTAGAGCCGTTTTTGAGAAAATTAAAATTTTCGAAAAATGTTCCATGTAAAGGGTAGTCTGGGTGGGGGGATTTTCTTGAAAACCTTCGTGTCGCATCTCTAAAAGATACTGAACCTAAATACCAAGTTTGGTGTTTATCCGACACTTCGTTTTTTAGTTATGCTGTTCACAGACACACAGACAGACAGACACACACACGGACATGTTTCCAAAAATGCTTTTTTTGGATTCAGGAGGTCTCAAAACATGTATTTCCGGTGAAATCTCGGTATCGAAATTTTGGGTGGAATACAATACTTCCCCTACTTACTATACGTAGTAGAGAAAGTAAAAATGTAGATCGCGTTAAAATACACAATTTATGTCATGTACATTTTTTGTTGAGTGAAACATTTTCGAGATATTGCTTGTTATTCTCTTAAATTTTTCAATACTTATTTTCTCAAATGGGAATTCGTTATTCATTTTTTTGTCTTGGATATGCAAAGAGTATTAATCTGTGGCAGAGGGAATGGTGGTGCAGCTAGCAACCAGCTATTAAGAGATACGTATGTGCTTAAAGGCTACTGTATTTCTATATTGCCCTTGTAAATATATATTCCCCTTACATCTACAAGAAAATTAGCAATAAGATAGAGTCTGCAAATGTTTATCTCGATTAACATGAAGTAGATGGAGAATAAGCCTTTGTATAAATAGTTTGTACAAGAGTAGAGAAAGTCATGTGAGTGTAACACATCAGATTTTTTCTGATTATTCCATTCAAACCCCTCTTGTTTGTATTGGCCAATAACGTTTAACAATGCCTAGGGTATCGAGCAATCATGATGTTTTACCTAATGCAATAATATGCTTACAAGGAGGCTACTTTATCGGATAAAACGTCAACTCATTACTGAACCGTAATATTTTCAGTATGCAGTAGCATATTAATATGCTACATCATCTTATTGAGTTTTTAATTAATGCAATTTAAATAGTGTCAATTAAAAAATAAATCATGTTTCTGAAAAAAATGCATCTTTATTGCGATCTGACTTTAGCTTATTTTGAGGTTGGCTATTTTCTCATTCCCATAGTTGGCAGCCTTGGTCAGTATTCCTAACAAATTCGATTGTTAATTCAACTAGTAGATACGCAGTGAAATGAGTTTTTTTTATTTGGGGATGCTCTTTAACTGCTGTGGTCCTTAGCGTCCTATTCTATATTGGGCGTGAAAGACTGGTAATTTTGCTGAGGCCTCTTTGTCAGGCTTGAGGTTCTTTTACGTGCCGTAAAACTACGACACGGGACCACCGGCTTCACTTCCCTTGCGAAGGAAGCCATGCTAAGGATTTTTACGCCCGAAATAATCCATCGCTCTCCGTCGGGTTTGAACCCGCGACCTTAGGAATTAGAGGCTAGTATGGTAACCACTACACCCCGGAGGACGAAGTAGATATGCCGTGATCTGACAGCTGACACAATAGTCATTTGGTTTTAAACAAAAAAAGCGAAAAAGTAAATATTATTTATATTGTCTGTTGCATTTTATTCATAGAATTGTCTTAATAAATCCCACTGGAGGTTACGAGTTTCATCAGATATGTACTCGTAACCGCCTGTGGGATTACCTATCATACATTTTTAATGTATTTTCGATATACATATATAAAACTTCGAAATAATGAATACTTTTACATAACTATTAGTACTCGTGTGCGTAATTTAAGGTTAAACAAGTTTTGCCTATAAAGATTAGAAGAAATAAAACTACTCTAATACAATTAAAACATTAGGATAGAAATTAATTTTTCAAGAAAAATTACTGCCGTTTCTGTTTTTGTCGTCTTCTGAAAATATGTAAAAATAATGTGCTGTAGCAGGTGCAATGGGTGTACTGATCCGGTTGTTAGAACAGATAATACTACAGCATTTTTATTTTATTAAAAGCATTAAAGAATGCTGTGACATTTTCGTTGTAAGTAAGATTGAATGAAATCCAGAGCTTCCTTCCGTTTTTTGTCGATCACATAGAATACTAAAAGTGCAATAATCGACATGATTAAATTACAAAATTAATGTACATTTATCAGAATGCTGAAAAAAACTTAAAAAAAAGAGAAACTTTTTCTACGTAAAGGGAGGTTTGGGGAGGAGAAATGCATTATTTAATTGTTCGCTTGGCGTGCTTAAACAGTGTCTGACTCAGTATAAAATGTGGTACTTATCCGACTTTTTGTTTTTAGTTATTCTGTGCACAGAGAGACAGACAGACGGACGCTCTCTCTCTCTCTCTCTCTCTCTCTCTCACACACACACACACACACACACATATACACACAAACAGAACCTTTTTCTACAAATACCTTTTTGGGGGGATTCAGTGGACCTGAAACATTAAGGTATGTTTGGAAAAATTACGATATCGAACTTTTGGGTGGAATACATTACTTTATGTAACTACTATAAGTTGTTTTTGGAGAAAGTAATGCAGATTAGAAAATATTTGTGTTATACCAGGTCACACATTTTAATCACTGCGCAGAGAAATAATTAACCGCAGAAGTTTTCGTTTAGCATATGTAACCTACTTCCAAAGTCAATTTCTAGAAGTGACTGCCTCTGCGGTCGAGTGGCCAGCGTTCTGGCTTCTCGATCCATAGATCCCGGTTTCGATTTCCGGTTGGGGCGGGAAATTTTTCTTTAGCATTTTCTATCCCTACAGAGTCTGAAAGTATGAAGTGGGAAAGAATGTGTGTTAAATGATAAAAATCAGCGTAAGAAACCCTACAGTTCAGCGAGCAATAACACCATGAGTGGTTTTTTAGTCAAAGCCTCCGACATGACCAAAGGAGTAATTGGGAACTATACAAATGAAACAATTTTCAAAAACTTCTAGAAAAAACTGCCTCTGTGGTCTTGCGGTTAGCATGTTATTCTCTTAATTTAGTGCTCCTGAGTTCAACTCCCGGTTGGATAGTGGGAATTTTCTTTAGCCAGGGTTTACCCTAACCTCCCTAGAGTATGGAAGTATGAAAGACAGTGTGAATGTGAGTGTGGATTTAAAAAGATAAACACAAACAGTAAACGAGAGTACACCACTGCCACGAGCAGTTGTTCCAAAGGTATAAAAAAGCCGCCGATATGACCTAGATGTTAAAGGCAGCATATAAATGGGGGGGGGAGGGACTGCCTCCATAGTCGAGTGTAGTCAGCGAGCTGACTTCTCACAAGAGATTCCCGATTCCCGGACGAGGTGGGGATATTTCTTTAATTAGAATTATTCCCAAAAGTCTGGAAGGGTGGATGGATGTGAGAGTTAATGTACATGTGAAAATAAGTTAAAAACGACGAAAAACTGCAGAATCCTAAATTAAAAGTTGAAAGAGTAAAACACACCTTCAAGTGTTTCAGCCAAAGCCCCTTATATGACCATAGCAGTCTAAGGGGGCTATAAAAATTAAAAAAAGAATTTAGAAAACAAAATTGTCTGGCATTCATTGTATATATTATCGTGTAATGCACGATATGTCTACCTACCTTAAAAAAAATCTGATGTGTTACACTCACATGACTTTCTCTACTCTTCTACAATCTAATTTTACAAACGCTTATTCTCCATGTGCTTCATGTTAATCGAGATATCGAGATGTCAATCTTATTGCTAATTTTCTTGTAGATGCAAGGGGAATATGGTAGCTTTTAAGCGATAGTCAAATATTTTAACGCTGGTTGCTATGTGGAGTATTCCATTCTCTTTGCATGTTCAGGACATAAAAAAATGAATAACGAATTTGAGAAAAAGTATAAGTATTGGAAAATTTAAGGAAATAACAAGCAATATCTCGAAAACGGTTCACTCAACAAAAGAAATGTATATGACATAAGTTGTGTATTTTAACGCGATCTACATTTTTTGTGTAGTAAAATTTTGTCTATCTCTTATGGTTTACCAGTTATGCAAAAGTCGTTCACAATGAAGAATACTTTTGGAGACATTCCCAGAAAATTCGAGATATACATTTCATTTCTCATGACATTATCTTAAACATATGATATTTTCATCAAAATCGTTAGAGCCATTTTTGAGAAAATTAAAATTTTCGAAAAATCTTCCATGTAAAGGGTAGTCTGGGGTGGGGGGATTTTCTTCAAAACCTTCGTGTCACATCTCTGG
Source organism: Deroplatys truncata (assembly GCA_030765065.1). Classification (NCBI taxonomy): domain Eukaryota; kingdom Metazoa; phylum Arthropoda; class Insecta; order Mantodea; family Mantidae; genus Deroplatys; species Deroplatys truncata. Next base: position 73,384,267 of record CM060975.1, on the reverse strand, counting down.
AAGATACTGAACCTAAATACCAAGTTTGGTGCTTATTCGACTGTTCGTTTTTGAGTTATGCTGTTCACAGACACACAGACACACACACACACAGACACACACACACACACACACACACACAGACACACACACGGACATGTTTCCAAAAATGCTTTTTTTGGATTCAGGAGGTCTCAAAACATGTATTTCCGGTGAAATCTCGGTATCGAATTTTTGGGTGGAATGCAATACTTCCCCTACTTACTATACGTAGTAGAGAAAGTAATTGATTCCAGTATTTAATCAGAATAATGCAATTTCAACAAAATATATTTGACAGTAGCTAAGAAAGCGCTTATACGTGTCGAAATCCCGACCTCACCTATGGCTCGAAAGTAAACATCCCATCCCTTGAATAATATAAGCAACCCATTAAAACTCTGGGTTCCCCAAAATGTGAGCCTGCCGTCCAACCTATTTTATTACATGTTATTTAAGCAATATTCTTAGCAAGTTCAACCCGTAATTTTGAACTTGGTTAGGCTAATTTACTCATCGTAATTTCTTTTTATTCTTTGGTTTTATTCCATTTATACGCCGCCTTTAACATCGAGGATATATAGGCTATTTTACCTTTGGAGCAATTGCTCATGGCAATAGTGTTCACTCGTTTACTGTTTGCGTGGGTTATCTTTAAATTCACACACACATTGACACTCCCTTTCATACCTCCAGACTCTAGAGAGGTTAGGAAATAATCCAAGCTAAAGAAAAATTCTTACCCTCCGGCCGAGAATCGAACCTGGGACCTCTGGCTTTCATTGTAATTGTTCTGACAACACTAAGAAACTCAGAATGCCTGCCTTTTCTACGGTGACCCTCAGCCCCGATCATCGCAAGGTCACCGACCTGAAGCAGTTAAGAGGAAAATGTGTCTCAGATATCGGATTTGACGTTATCGTTTTCACGAAGGAAGGTCAAGTAACTGGCGAAACAAAAGCCGCAATTTTGTGGAGGCACCTGAAGCAGGAAGATGATGATGTCGGTGTTCCAGGACAGTGTTACCGTTAGGGAATACGGTAAACATAGAGTGCCACACATTCGCTGCCCTCACTCCTCCTCCTTCTCCGGATGCCGCACATGACTCCCGGAAGATTTGCGTCTAATTCTTCAGCACCGTTTTGCCTGTCTCATCCTTCTATTCTAGCATTCCAGCACGGCGTTGCCATTCATCCACATTTTCTCTGACCTTCAGAATCCAGGCAATTTAAAATGACCGAACAGTTTCAGATTTTGTGAGCAGAAAACACAAATTTAGAGAAAATGTGCACACCACATAAAGCGTCTTTTGAAGTAGCCTCAAATCAAGTAATTGCTGCGTACTTAAGGGGAGACTAAATGCCAAAAATTGAAAAAAGAATAAAAAAGAAAGACTTTTTAGTTTTTTGTACAGTTTTATTAATTTGAATTCGCTCTTTAATTTGATATAGGCATATTTATCACTTATCAAATATACAATTTATTAATTATAATATATTTATCAAATATATAATTTTATTTTTATATGTATATATTATCATTGTAGACACAACACTTATATTATGTTATATATTGTTTTAAAATGAGTTTGCATCTGCCAATTTGTACTATGAATTCTGCACTTCACTTTTAAAAAAATCAGAACTCTTACACATTTTGGATAGTGAGGTAAACTTTAGCCCGTCTTTCACGGAGAGCTTTGCATTACAAATTGGTGCTACTGTTAACTATGGCTTTGCTTTGAACACCTTTTTCTGTGAATGAATTTCTGGTATAAATGACCCGTTTTCTCAGAAAATATTGAAGGTAGCAAAATTAAATTTTAGGATGATAAAAGAACCTATGTGTTGCCGTGAGTCTACTTTGGTATTAATAAAGGGATTGTTTGGGTTTCTTTTCGTAGGTTTTTCCGGATCGTCAGAAGAATGCTGCAGTTGTTTTTTGTTTCATCCCCCGAATTTCCTGTCCCTCCACTTTGTTCCATTTATCATTTCATACAACATTCACTCGTTTAGTCTGTTTCAGGGTTGGAAGTGTCGGCGATGGTGTTTCGGTGAAGTGTGGCAGGGGAAAAGGATGCTCTCTGTGATCTTTCTCCGTCCCTCGGCCTTCGGCTGGCTGCCGCGGTGTAAGGACCGCCCCGAGGTGAGGCGTTGGACCCTATGTAGGTCGGGGTCCCCGGTCTGCCGAGGCATTTATATCCGGAAACTGTAAAAACTCTGTCATTGCTGTGCTGTCACTCCCGGCTCCGGCCACCCGGCGTCTCCCTTCACCTCATCGCTTCCTCCGGGGCACCCTCTTGTATAGCTTGCTACAATATCCTCATTCTTGGATCGGTGCCAAATCCGCCCCGCTTTACAATCCAAGGGGAAAGTGTCTTTTAACCGGTTGAGTCATATCAGACGGTGAATGAGTCAAATGATATCCAAATAAAGCAATCCACGGAGCTTAGAGTTGGTCGATATTGTCTTTCGAGGATGAAATGAAAAACCGGGCGGTTGGGGGGATCTTATCTAGGTAGCTTACACCAACCAAGTTTCGAACTCGGGTCCACCTACACGTGAAGCAGAAACGGTACCACCAGATCACAGAGAGGGAACTAAAAGACGTTGTTACGTAACTTACCGAACGACATGATTAATTCTAAAATTAAATTAAATTGTGTTTTATTTATGGACACTCTTTAACTGCTATGGTTCTTAGCGTCCCATTTTATATTGGGCGTGAAAGACCGGAAATTTTGCTCAGAGGCCTCTTTATCAAACTTGAGGTTCTTTTATGTGCCGTAAATCTACGACACGGGACCACAGACTTTACTTCCCTTCCGAAGGAAGCCATGCTAAGGATTTTTACAAATCGCCCTCCGCAGGGTTTGAACCCGCGACCTCGGGAACTAAAGGCTAGCATGGTAACCACTACACCACGGAGGACGACATAATTAATTCTGACTGGAGTTCCTTAATATCTGGCAAGCACGATTAATATACTCTGTCTTGATTTTGCTGCCTTAGGATGGATGTGTAACACATTGTGTTTATAAACAAAATAACCGAAGAAAAGCATTACAAAATTGCAAATAATTTCATTATGAGTTTCTTTAGATCTCTGCTTTATGCCTTTTGCTTCGAATTAGTCACTTGGCAATCAAGCTTCACTTAATGTAAAGAATGGGCAATGTATTAGTATCATCGTTATAATCATTTAATGACGTGTTAATACTTATTATATACATCGCTATGTTGCGTTATGTTCATCGTATTCCCAGCTTCATGATGTAGATATAAGAAATGCAGCCTATTTAGAATAGGGCATAAGCTTTCATTTTTCTTGCTTGAGGAACCACATGCCCGCCTCCGTGGAGTGCCAGTAGCGTGTCTGCCTCACATTCACAAGGTCCCGAGTTCGAATCTCCGTTAGGGTGAGTTACCCAGATAAGGCTTTTCCAGGGTTTTCCCTTATCCTGAGAAGACGAACTGGGAACTGCAACTGGAAAACTTTAAGAGATAGTAATTTTCAACGTAATAAATGTAGATTGTCATATGTTAAAATACCCCCCCACCTTTTTTCGCCGAGCTGTTCATTTGAATTTTCTAATATTTTAAGCAATATCATTTCCAGCATATAGGACTTGCTTTTTAAACATTTGACTGCCGTCTTACCCTCCTGTATACTCCGTGTAGCGACTGAAAAATGTATATTCTTAACCCAGAGGTCTCGAGTTCGATTGCGGTAGAGGCGGGTAATTTTACATTAAGCATAATCATTCTCTATCCTCTACGGAGACTGTAAGTGCGAATCTGGAGTGATTGTGACAATGCTTAATAGTAAAAATTAACAAAACCTATAGTTCAGTGAGAATGACACCATCGGTTGCTTCCCAGGTCAAAGCCTCCGATATCGCCATTGAAGTGCATATAAATGGAACAATAAAAAAACAAGTGCATTGAAACCATTTCGACCAACAACCCTGAGTAACAGGACAGACAGAAGAACATGCATTGAAACTCTTATCATTTGGTACGCGCATTACATCAAATAATGCATACATCTGATACTTGTTTCCTAATCGATAACAAAACTCTAGCGGTCTGAGTTGAAAGCTCACAGTCAGCATTAAGAGATAATGGATATTACACTTATAGATTACTAGAACATTTTCGTATCAAGGTGATTGTATGAATTTTGGAGAGAGAGAGAGAGAGTGTGTGTGTGTGTGGATTTTGGAGGGAGAGAGAGAGAGAGAGAGAGAGAGAGAGAGAATAACGCGTGGGAGCTCATCAGAAACGTGTTGGTTAAGTTTTGTTACATGTACATTTTTGCAAAGCACTAGTCAGCTTTTTAGCTGGAAATAGAAAATTTGAAACACTTGTGCTTTACGACCTGTCTATTTGCATATTAGACGGATATCCGTTTTGAGTGCAGGAAAATAAGACTTCCTGATACACAATAACGTCACAGACTGTGGTCTTTGCTACTTCTCGGAAATCCCGCTGTAGGTATTTATAACCGGTGTTGATACCGCATCAGTTTTAAATATATAAGGCACTAGGTACATTCTAATATGCAAATAAACACAGGAGCGCCCACGGCGGGGAGGGAGTCTTTCGTGTACCGGAGCATACCTAAAATAACTTGAACCTACTCTTAAGATAAAAATTAAAGATACAAATTTAATATGTCACATTAATATCTCAAATGCACGTATTGTACTTGATTCAAAACCATTACAGCCCTTTTTGAGAAAATAAACAATAACGAAAATTGAATTTTCTTGAAAATCTTCGCCTGGCATGCTTAAATAGTGTCTGATTCCACTATGACATTTTATGCTTATCAGTGTTCTCGTTTTTGAGTTTTCCTATTCACACACGTGTGTCTGTGGTGAAATATCGATCTCAAATTTTTGGGTAGATAGATACACTGCCACTCCAGATAGTGTTGAGAAGAAAAACATTAATCATAGTGCCATATTACTTTTAATATTATTTTTACCTGATAAATTTCATATTGCTTATATTTTTAACTTTTAATTTAAATTTAGTTTTGTGTTAAATTTTTCTTGTTATAAATATATCGAACAAATGAGACTCTTGGTTAGATTGTCCGAATGTATGTCTAGGTCTATTGAAAAAAATATATATTGTCCTTTGACGTTTAACTCTTGGATGTGCTGGCCCAGAACTGTATTTAGATCCATTAAGAATGTAAAGCGCTTGCCCCGAAAATAATTTCAGTTTGGGAAACAAAGACATAACCAAATGAACTCATGGCTGGATGAGTGAGTGCTTCCCAATTGTAACCAGTTCGTCGTTATGCAGTGATCCGTTATAATGCAGAAGCAGGACACCAGACTCGAATAGCTGTATTCAGTTCTGACAAGTTTTTGCGGAGCAATTTCTTAATCCTTAGTAGTAACACTTGTATAGCACAAACCATTGTTGATGTTGGTCTTCGAGGCGTTGAAATACTTATGAACTTTTCCGAAAAGGTTAGACCAGTCATACTACTTTGTCAGTGTGTCATTCTTCTCCTTTCTCCCTCCAACTTAGTGTGTTGGGGATGCTAATAGAATAGAATGGACGGTAGGCATACCGAAGAACACCTCGTGCAACACCACGAGCACACTCCAGCAACAACCCTGGTTTAGACCATCAGGAAATGGTGCTAAGACCTGTTACAGAGTCATCAGCATCACATACTACTCCAAACAATTTATAAATTTCTGTAGGAATACGTCCAATAAGGCTTCAATTTTAATGAAAGATCCTGATCTAGGACATTAACATGAGCTGAGCTATATTCTTCGCCCATTTCAATAGCATGAAGACAAAGAATGACTCTTAGCAATAACGCAGTAAATAACCGCACATGTCTCCATGGAGACGTAAAAATGTGCATCTCTTCTGGGATTGCCCTCGTACAATGTGACAGTTTTAGAATATTTCCAAAATGATAAGGAATGAAATCAAGATGAGTAACTGCTAAATGTATAAAATGCTACAGTGACTGCTTATCCACCTTGTATAGCATTTTTCAATAAAATAATGTCGATTTTATAGAAAGTCAAGTCTAAAGACTGCTATGCATTATTTATTTATTGTTCTGAACATAACAGGCATAAGCCCAATTGCAATGTTCATTACAAAAATACAGTAACATACAATAATTTATAAATATAACTTATACAGAAGAAACAAACAGAAATTGTAAATAAGAATAAAAGTTCCGAAGAAGAGGAACGAAATAAGAAAAAAAATCTGATGTGTTACACTCACATGACTTTCTCTACTCTTGTACAAACTATTTTTACAAACACTTATTCTCCATCTACCTCATGTTAATCGAGATAAACATTTGCAGACTCTATCTTATTGCTAATTTTCTTGTAGATGTAAGGGGAATATATATTTACAAGGGCAATATAGAAATACAGTAGCCTTTAAGCACATACATATCTCTTAATAGCTGGTTGCTAGCTGCACCACCATTCCCTTTCCCACATATTAATACTCTTTGCATATCCAAGACAAAAAAATGAATAACGAATCCCATTTGAGAAAATAAGTATTGAGAAATTTAAGGGAATAACAAGCAATATCTCGAAAACGGTTCACTCAACAAAAAAAATGTATATGACATAAATTGTGTATTTTAACGCGATCTACATTTTTTGTGCAGTAAAATTTTGTCTATCTCTTATGGTTTACCAGTTATGCAAAAGTCGTTCATAATGAAGAATACTTTTGGAAACATTCCCAGAAAATTCGAGATATGCATTTTATTTGTCATGAAAATATCTTAAACATATGATATTTTAATCAAAATCGTTAAGAGTCATTTTTGAGAAAATTAAAATTTTCGAAAAATGTTCCATGTAAAGGGTAATCTGGAGTGGGGGGATTTTCTTGAAAACCTTCGTGTCGCATCTCTGGAAGATACTGAACCTAAATACCAAGTTTGGTGTTTATCCCACTGTTCGTTTCTGAGTTATGTTGTTCACACACACACACACAGACGGACATGTTTCCAAAAATGCTTTTTTTTGGATTCAGGGGGTCTCAAAACATGTATTTCCGGTGAAATCTCGGTATCGAATTTTTGGGTGGAATACAATACTTCCCCTACTTACTATACGTAGTAGAGAAAGTAAAAAATCTGATGTGTTACACTCACATGACCTTCTCTACTCTTGTACAAACTATTTTTACAAACGCTTATTCTCCAATGCTTCATGTTAATCGAGATATCGAGATGTCAATCTTATTGCTAATTTTCTTGTAGATGCAAGGGGAATATGGTAGCTTTTAAGCGATAGTCAAATATTTTAAGAGCTGGTTGCTATGTGGAGTATTCCATTTTCTTTGCATTACCAGGAATAACAAGCAATATCTCGAAAATGGTTCACTCAACAAAAAAATGTTAATGACATAAATTGTGTACGGCTCTCCTCTCTCCTCATTTCATTTCATTTCCTTTTCATGTTTCAGGTTGACTCCGTGGCTGTGGTTTGGTCGGTGTCGGGCAAATGGCACATACTTGCGCTTTGGAAATGTTTCTCCGGTCCCACTGGAAGGACGTCTCCAAGCGGTCCTCCCGTGTCGGGTAGTTAGCTGGAACTTTTAGGAAACTCTGCGCACCTGTGCGGGCTTCGCTCTGCAACCCGTGTGTCTCCTACGGTTCCTTCACCTCATCCGTTCCTTCCAGAGCAGTACGCATAATAGATCCCTTGATGGTCGCAGGTGCTAGATGTCCCTTACGTTCACTAGCCCAGGCCTGTCCAGTCCAGCCCAGGGGAAGTATTGTATTCCACCCAAATATTCGATGTCGAAATTTCACCTGAAATGTATTTTTTGAGGTCCCTGGACCTAAAAAGAGCACTTTTAGAAAAAGATCCGTGTGTGCGTTCTACGAACAGCATAACTCAAAAATAAAATGTTGGTTAAACACCAAAGTTGGTATTTAAGTTCAGTATCTTCCAAGGATGCAACACGAGGATTTTCAGAAAATCCCCCACCCTAAACTGCCCTTTTCATGGAAAAATTTAGTGATGACGAGATGTCGTACGAGAAAGTACATATCAAGGATTACACACTAAAAAAGTAATCTCAGGATTACGATGGGGAATAATTTTATTTATTATCTCAGGAATTTTTTTGTATCATTTTTTGAACTTTTTACCATAGAAGTTTAACCCCCACTATTGAATTGGGATCCTTTTGACCACCTATAAGAATTGAAATTTTTTATTTTCCTAAAAATGGCTATAACAATTTTGAATAAAATACCGTACATTAAAGATCTTTATATGAAAAAGAAAATGTATATCTTGAATTTTCTGGGAATAGCCTGTGAAGTCCTCTTCATTTGGAAGAAATTTTATTTTAATCTTGTATAACTGATAAGGGTTAAGCGTTAGGGAAAATGCACTACACTAAAAATGTAGATCTCTTTAAAACACACAATTTATTTCAAATCAGTTTTTTTGTGGCATAAACCATTTCTGAGATATCCGTTATTATTGATTTGAATTGTTCATTTCTTGGTCATTCCTATCAACATTCAGTTGTTTACATGGAAACAGTATGGAATTTTAAGGCCAGCATATAGCGTCCAGTTGTTAAAAATCTGACTATCGCTGTTCCCTTTGCATCTGTAACGAAATGTGTAATGCAGCTATTTCTGCATAGGTATATCTCAGTTAAAATGAAGTAGAAATAAAAATAAGTTTTCGTAAGAATATTTGCATAAACACTAATAAACATTAGAGGGTAGAGAAAGTCATTTGAATATAACATGCGATTTTTCATTTAAGAGAAAATTCCACCAACATGAAATTAATGAAAGAATGCATGAAAATAAAATACCTTTTCTAAATCTGGCTAGACCTTACTAATCAGGGGAAGTTGGCGCTATTTATAGGTAATTCATGAGACCGGAAGGAGCCTTATAAAGGTTAAATAATGCATTATTATCAGTATTATTATTATTATTTCAAGTGTCCCTATCACGCGTACAGAGCTATAACGCAACTGTGAGCTATGCCACCAATCATCCGCTCCCCGAACACTATTGTAAGGGTGCGTACATCCCAATCTCTTTGGTTGCCTAACTTAAAGAAATAGACTGCCCGTGGACTATGGAAGGAGAAACTGTGCCTTCCCCCTCTGGTCTACCCCTGTCTTTGCAAGTTCTACATCCCTGAATGTTCAAATTGCTCGCCAAATGTTTATAAAGTATCTCTTGTTATGAAAAATACTAAGGCTTAAAGTGTATTTAATCACCTTGATGATGAGTGTTCTGCCCGGAGGAACAACCAACCGCCAGGAAATGGGGACCAACCGATATTTGCTTAAGACCAAAACAGGTAAACTAATAATAATAATAATAATAATAATAATAATAATAATAATAATAATAATCCCGTGGCGCTCCAGTCCATGAAGGGCCTAAACCTGCCAGCCCGACTACCGATTTCATCCCACGTATGCACGGCAGATGCGGGTGATCTTGCAACCAATACGGGAATGTGATGTGGCCAGCATCACGCATTCCCCAGCCAGGATGTTGGCCTCCGTGGTCGGGATCACTGTCTATCGCAGATCCTCACTTTCCTCGCGATCCCGAGTAGGCACCGGTCCTACACCGGGACCTAAATTCCGCACTCCCATGTGTGGGATCGAACCCGGGCGCATTCTGTCCGGGAACCAGAGCTCCACGCTTTAGCTCACAGCGACACGACGCAGGACCCAAAACAGGTAAGTTTAGGTAATTAATCATGGTTATAATGTGGAAGCAAAAGAAGGAAAAGAAACACTGAAGGATGTGTGAGATTGACCAAAAATCACGATAAGCAGTTTCATAACAAAACATTATGAACTTAAACTCTAGGAAAATTCACAGTGCTTTACACTTAAACTCCCAGTCACGTGATGTTTTAAATCAGACAGTCGCATGCTTATCAGCCACGCCAAACTTTAAAACGATGTTTTGTTTAGTTTCCACGAAACACATTAAAGGGAATTCTCATATTACTGCTTAAAATGATAGACCAATTAAATAAAGAAGCGAAAATATTTGAATAATTAGCTATTTTCGCAGTTTATAGCAATGTTCTTTTCTAAGAAATTATAGGTAGCAAAATTATAATTTCATAGATCTTTTTATACATTTATTATAAGTAAAATGCAGATTATTTTAAAACAAAATGCGTCACGTAGAGCGTTTTGATCAGCACAACACATTTCCATAATAAAAATTAATATTTAAATAACCATGCTTTCTGAAATTAGCAAAAATATTATTGTAATCAACCTTTCAAATTTCAGGCAGATGGCGTGCATACTGTAGATTTCTAGACTTAACAGATACATTACTTTGTTATGAAAAAAGACTGGCTTATAAACAATTTCTGTAGATTAGGATGGGATTCTATCTTGAATGAATATTTTGATATAATATCGATTTCCATGTTAATCTTGCTAGGGTCCTCTTAACACCTACACCCAGTCGGAGTCACCTGTCTGGAACTTGTGTCTCAAGGTCTCTGTCTGCGCTAATGAAGTCTAGCAACTGATGACGTCAATATTACGTCAAGGACTCGCCTCTAATGTTAAGTATCATACAATGGGAACACGAGCATTAATTTCTGCACGGGACCATTTAGGGAAATCCTATCTCTGCTATCCTTTCCAGCTGCTTTTACGCTATTGCCAATATCTGCATGAGTTAGATGGGAATTAATTACACGAAAAAAGAATTACTGGAAAAATTAATTTCCTGCTTTTATTATAGATTTTTTCAACAAATTTATAGAATAATGTTACTAACTTACTAAGAAAATCCTTTTGAAAAAGGAAAATCCAATCTCATGCGAACTGGTCCGCGTGATGAAAATTTTGGAAGTTTAAAATTTTACATACTATTCCACGAACATATTTCTTTGTAATCACAGATTAAATTTGAAAATAATGAAGTTGTAATACATTTGATATTCCAAAAAACAATAATTTTTAAAAACTTAAATCCAAAAACATACTTAATATCAAGGAAAGATCCTTAACATCTGCCCATCAACCTTTAGAGTACATACACTGATCATATAAAATAAACCGAACAAAAATTGCAACATGGGGAGCATTTGGAACTGGCAAAAAGGTAAGAAAACAAGATTACGAGAAAAATCAAGTTTTAACATTTCAAGTGCTCTTTGCATAAACCTGTGCACTCCATTCAAACATCGCGTTTGGGCAGTTAAATGACCAGAAGGACAAAACCTTATTGGATCCTGATTCTACAACACTTGAGGATATATTTCTATTACAATTGAATTTAATTGTTACATCATTGTAAGAACTAAAAAAAAAAAAAAAAAAAAAAAAAAAACACCAGGCGAGAAATTCACTCAATTTTAGATATTGAACTCTCGAGTGTGAATGAAACTTTCCTGAGAAGATGCCAGAAATATGCGGATAGAGGAGAACATTTTTAACATCTCTTATGTTAAAGCATGCGCTTATTATTATTGTGATTGTAATTAACAATGAGAACGTGAGGTGGATGCGGGAATATTGTAACTGTTTCGGCGGGAGTCCGAGCTGCGGCGGCTGACGTGCGAGCCACCGTGCGTTGGCCACAGTGAAATGTACTTTACCATAACCAGTAACACAAGAAGGTGAATATACCTTTGTGGTCGAGTGATCTGTGTTCTGGCTACTCAACCCAGATATCCCGGGTTCGATTCCTGGATGGAATCATTCCCTACACTTCTCAGAGTCTGGAAATATCAGTGTGGAAGTGAACGTGAGTGTGCTTCCTAATGAAACTCATAAAATAAAAATTTAAAAATTCACACTTAAAAAATTACCACCATCTAAGGCCCAAGGCCATAGGAATTAAAGGGGGCTATACAATAAAAAATCTGACGTGTCCCACTCAGATGACTTTCTTTAGTCTCTTCTTCTATAAACTGTTCATATAAAAGCTTATTCTTATGTCTGCTCTTTATTAATACCTTCATTACTCATTTACACATTACTTTGCAGATATAAAAGGAATACAGCAAAGTGATAGTCAAATTTTTTCAAAGCCGGTCGCTATGTGATAGCTTTGAAATTCTGTTCTCTTTGCATCAATAGAAAAAGAAAGAGGGCAAAAGAATAACGATTTGCAGTTGAGAAAAGTATAAAGTATTTGAAAATTCAAACCAATAACGAATAATATCTCGGAAACAGATATTGCCACAAAAAAGCCACAAACTGTGTGCTTTAACGAGATCTACATGTTTTTGTGTAATAAGATTTTGTCTAGTTTTTATGGTTTACGAGTTATACAAGTCATTCAGAATGAAGGTGGATATCAGAGGCTATTCCCAGCACATTCAAGATATACATTTTATTTTTCATGAAAACAGCTTAAACATATCTACGATATTTTAACAAAAATCGTAAGAGCTAGTTTAGAGAAAATAAAAAATAACGAGTTTTCTATTTAAAGGGTGGTTTGGGTTGGGGGGATTTTCTTCGAAATTCTCGTGTCGCATCCTTGGAAGGTCCTAAACTTAAATACCAAGTTTTATATTTAACCGACTTTGCAACACACAAACACACACAGGGAACTTTTTTTCTAAAAACGCTACCTTTTTGGATTCAGGGGATCTCAAAATATTTATTTCCGGTGAAATCTGGACATCGAACTTTTCGGTGGAATCAATACTTCCTCTAATTAATCTAAGTGCATAATAGGGAAGGTAAAAATAAATAAAATAAGAAACAAGAGGGCCAAAAGCCGCCAAAAAGGTATTCAGTTTTAGAACATTATTGTTATATTTCCTACAGTCGGATTTTTATACTGTGAAACTTTTCAATACAATGCAAGAATTTTGAAAACTCTAGTTTTTAGACAACAAATACTCATTGATTTAAAACACTAGTTGTAATAAAGAAAGATTTCAGGGAGAAATGAAAGGCGAGGTAGTATGTGGATTTATCTTATCTTTGATGATTCCGTTCCCTATCTCCAGGAAAATCTTTATATATAATATGCAAAGTATAAGTGTGTTGACAGGAAAATATATGCCTGATGTATCATACTAATGCGATTTCCTCTATCCATTACAACTTCTTCACGTTATCCGTTATCTCAAAATATTCAAAAAAAAAGTAATTCTTCTATCCAAGCCAAGTTACTCACGATAGTTTTTTTTTTTTTTACTAAAAATAGTTTCAAATCAAGCAATATGCCTTTGGTAATACGCACGACGCAGAAACAGCTTCGTAATTCGTGTCAGTTTTTATTACTAATGAGCTCAAATGGGAAAAAAGAATAATCGCTTATTTTCAAATGTGCTATATAAATGCGAATGACAGTTCAAGGGATAAGTTAAGATTTGTAAGAACGAATATTTCCAGAACTACTAATGCTGCAAAGCAAAATAATACTAAGGCCACTAGACACAAACTGTATAGGTACCTACTTGAACAAGCTCTACATTTTTCGTGTAGTAAGATTTTGTCTCTTTTGTGCTTAATTAATTACACAAAATTGTACTAAATATAATCAGATTGAAGAGGACTTAACAGACTATCTACAGTAAATTCAAGTTATATATTTTATTTGTCGTAAAAATATCTTAAACATGCGGTTTTTCAATAAAAATCGTTAAGAGCCTTTTTGAGAAAATAACGAAAAAGAAGAACTCTATGTAAAGTTTAGTTTGGCTTGGAAGAATTAGAAATAATGCAGCTATAGTTCAATTTGTCGCTATTAGAAAAGTTATTTGAAGAAATATTAATAATTAAAATAAAATTTTTTAACATTTACACCCGAATACATAACCACAAACCTCAAACAAATGGTAACCATAACAACAAAGGAAATAAAATATTTAACTTTAATGGCAGTGTATCATGTTACAAGTGTGACAAAACAGTTTTAATCGCATTATCGTAATAGGCAGTACTAAATACACTTAATTCACAGCTTATAATATTAAAAAAGTTAAAATCCATTGACGCTCAATGAATTCAGATGCCAATATATTTTCCCAGATTCAGTGAAAAGTAAGTGCTCAGAGCAAGTGTAGTTATTCAGAGTTCGTAACTTTCCTGCGGAACTTTCCAAATGGTTCCCCAAAATGTATTCATTCGTGAACTAATTTCTCTCATTTTCGTAAAATTTGCAGCTCTTGGACATTTCCTGCAAATTTCAGTGGTAGAACAGAACGAACAGAACTAAGCATTCAGTGTCGAACAATCGATTAACGCTTTATAACAACTATTACACTAGAAGTAAGATTTTGCTGTTTGACAAGCCCAAATGTCCACGCATGACTACAAATATCTGCAATAAAAATACTGGCAAATGTTTTACTCAATATTTGGTGTAGTAATAGCCACAGTAAAATAACGTTTTTTGTTTTTTGTTTAAGAAAATTAAGAATGTTTCAATACGGGGAAAGTATCTCAGAATAGTGATGTGTATGCATAACGTAAAGTCACTAATGCTAATTATTGGAAAGTGAAGTACAAGCAAAATAAAATATTTTGCAATATTGCATCAGAACGAAGTAATTTTATTAACATAAATTAAATTCAAGAATTAAGCACCCTAAATATATATCTACTTAACGATAGCGACAACCCAGTAACATTTTGGTTGGTGTCATTAGTAAATACTTTCATTGTGCTAAAACGTTTCTGCTACGTACAGTGACTCCAGAAAGTAATTCGTGCCAAAATTAGAAGTTCCAGCAGCCAATTTAACGTAGAGAAAATTCTCGTTTTAATATTCAGAAAGAACGTGTTCTTTAATTTTTCAGGGGTTTTAGTTGTACTACTTTTATAGCTTTTAACCATGTATGTGATTACAACATTATTTTATATGCATTTAGTAAAGCTAACATACAATACCTGAACCTGCAGTGGAATGGAGTTTGCTCTAACCGTGTAAAAAATGTTTGAAACAAAGAATTGTCCTCATTAATGCCTCATCTTTTACGACCTCACAAACTTATTTCCCCGTCAGACTAAACCTATGTTAGTGATATTGTTAGGTCTTATATAAAAGTTGCTCTACTAAATGTGACAAATCCGAAAAGGCTGAAACATCTATACAATTTTCAAAAATAAATATAAATCTAATAAAAAATTAAAAATACTGATAAAAGCGCCTGAACACCTAAACTTTAATAGGATAGTTTGTGCTTTCTGCAAGGTTTTAATGTTAAAAATATTTTCTCTGTTAATTCACCTGATAAAATGTTTTAAAGTGGAGGTGAATAATTCTGAATCGCGGTATATTTATTTCAGTTCCATTTTTGCTTTGCTATAAGAAAATAATCATTCCAGGCTCTTTTGTTTACGAGTTTACGCCAGCTTGTGGATCGAAATAGACATGCAAAGGCGAATGTTTCGGAAATGATCAGTGCCATGAGAAAAGTAATTTGATGCACGTTACGTTCTAACGAGAACTGCTAGAATAAGCTTTTCTCTACCTTTAGTGTTTTACTGTTACGTAACATTCAGCAACAATGAAGAGGACTAAACCAAACATTTACAGGAACTTGAAGATAATACACATTTTCTTCGTCGTGCCAATATCCCGATCTCTATCAAAACATAAAGTAAGAAATAACCCTTGTAAAATGCTATTTTGGGGATGATTTCCATGATAAGTACACGCGAGCGCCTTTTAGCCAATGTACGGTTTCGTTGATGCCGTATTCAACACTCAAAATGGAACTTAATCGATAGCTTTTCTCTTACATTCATTTTTTATTCCTATAATCCCTGTTACGATTCCACTAGGGATGTAGGAAGCCTATTCTATTGCTTTTTCCTGTTCAGTATTGGCGGTTGGTACAAATTGTAACAATGGCGAAATTTGGTGATCTGCAAATGTAAAATATGAAAGAAGCGGTACAAGATCTAATGCCGCCTAATTAAAAACAATAAGCCATCTCAGTGATATTCAGGCAGAGAGGTTTTAGGAAGTAAACAGAGCAATCGCGTTACCGTCAGGTATTGTGACGAACAATCTCCTCCTCAACCCAATTGACGGTTTCGTTGTGACTATTGCATTTATTCGATGTGTATATATATATATGTATATATATATATACCAGTGGAGGATTAAGGCAACATGTCTAAAATAAGGAATGTTCATACAAAGAAACGTCATCACATTAAGCCTATTGGTAGGGAATTTGGCGTGGAACACTTCAGCAGAAATGGTGAAACCATTAGATGTAACATTAGAGATGAAAGGACGTTTAAAGCATCATGTTAAACAACTTGTAGTTCAATGAAACATAAGGAATATGTGGAACATTGAGGAAAGTGGACTTTCAACCTCCTAACTATGGATCAGAGTTTTTCGAGGATCTGTGCCATACGCTAATAAGAAGGGGATGTGATACATTCACATGAATGTATGATACATTCACATCCCATCTATCGTTTATAAGTGAGTGTACAAGCTATTCTAGCTAAAGCTTATTTTTATACCTACTAATGATCCAAAGAAATAGCTACATTACAAAGATTTGTTATAGAATACAAAGAGAAATGCGATAGTCAAATGTTTAAGAATTGGACGCTATACGCTTCCTTAAAGTTCCACACTGTTTCCATGCAATCGCGAGAAACAACTGAATGTTGAAAGGATTTTAAAGAATGGCCAAGAAATGAACAATTCGAACCATTAATAACGGATATCTCAGAAATCACTTATGCCACAAAAAATTAAAACTTATGTGAAATAAATTGTATGTTTTAAAGAGATCTACATTTTTATATATAGTACGTTTTTGTCTATCGCTTAACTTTTTTTGTTTATGGACGCTCCTTAACTACTATGGTTCTAAGCGTCCCATTCTATATTGGGCGTGAAAGACCGAAAATTTTACTCAGAGACATCTTTATCAGGCTTGAGGTTCTTTTACGTGCCGTAAATCTACGACACGGGACCAACGACTTTACTTCCCTTCCGAAGGAAAGGATTTTTACGCCCTAAAAAAAATCCGTCGTCCTCCACCGGGTTTGAACCCGCGACCTCGGGAACTAGAAGCTAGCTGGTACCCCTAGACCATTGACGACATCTATCGCTTAATGTTTACGAGTTATACAGGATTGTAGAAAATTGCTTCCGAATGAAGAGGACTTCAAAGGCTGTTCCCAGAAAATCAAGATATACGTTTTATTTGTCATGTAAATGTCTTTAATATACGGTATTTTAATCAAAATCGTTAGTCTTTTGTTTAGAAAATTAAAATATTTGTAAAATGATCCATGTAAAGGGCAATTAGATGTGGGGAATTTTCTTGAAAATCTTCGTGTCGCATTCTTGGAAGATACTGAGCTTAAATTCCAAGTTTGGTACTTATCCGACTTTTTGTTTTTGAGTTATGCTATTCACAGATACACGGACAAACACACGCACAGGTTCTTTCCTAAAAATGCTTTTTTTATTCAGGGGCCTCAAAACATGTATTTCCGGCGAAATCTCAGTATCAATTTTTTGGGAGGAATGCATTGCCTTCTCTACCTACTATCTACGTGACAGAGAAAGTAAAAATGTACAAGTTTCGATGTGAAAGAAAAGACAATGTATCTCATATTTCTGCAGGCCTTAATTTAATCATGAGGAAACTTGATTACACACTATCAATAGCTAAGCATACATTGCGTTTTCCTTCCTTCCTTATTTCCTTCTTTCTTCTAATAGCCCTTAATTCTGTTCTACTTGCTAACGAAGTAGGGTGCAATGCCTTCAAACTTGCATCATATTTGTTTATAGAGAACAGCATCCTCTGTACGTTCCTAACTCGATGGTTTACTTACTAAAACCCCTGTGCCTGGTGATTATACGAAAAGTGTAAAAAATGGCATCGTTCTCACATTGTGATTAACTTATCAAATCGACCTCTTGCTTATAATGTTTCTTGGGTGGTTTAATTAAGCATTCAAATCATGCCTTTGTCATTAGAAAATAATTATTTCTCGACGTCAATTAAATTACTAATAAATTATCAGCATTCGTAGTATTACTGAAGATAATCTTTACAATCCAACGCATATATTTTTTCCTGAGGCCTTAAAACTGCGTGTTTGGTAAAATCTCTATATTATTATTATTATTATTATTATTATTATTATTATTATTATTATTATTATTATTATTATTTTACTACCACTGTGGTGGTGAGCAAAGGTCGACTATTAAAGTTTCTCGAACTTATCCATCCATCCCTTTCCCCGCCGACAGAGTGAGCCAAAAGACTCCGAACCATCTGTGCGGTGTTTTACCTGTTCGCGTCCTCCGCCTCGTTGCCGTCTGCCGCTATCATATAAAGGCGCGGATGAAAGCATACAACATTTTTAAAACTACTTTTAAAGGCTTTACTTACCAATTTTATGAAAGGGAATGCTGAAACTGGCAACCGTTCGTTATCCATACATTTTTGGCACCTCTTTATGAAACTATCCATCACTCGCCACAGTTCACGTTGAGAAATTTCTTGGCGGATATTTTGTTTTAAATCTTCCAGAGTGTGTGGGTTTGTCTTGTACACTTTATGTTTTAAGTTACCCCGGAGGGGTATTTTATGAACAGTATAACAGGCTGCGCGGTGTTTTTCCACTGTGCGTGTGGAAATATGATAAAAACATGATAAAGTACTGCTGCTATAAACAAAGTCACGCTGTTGTGGTTTTGCTTTGCAGTGTGAAGTGCAGTATTGAATTGATGTAGTTCAGTTATTACGAGTTATTTATTATTTTGTCCTGTACTTGGTCACAAAGTATAATATGGCTCAGTATATGTTTTTTTATCCTGCACAGCGTGTATTTATTTATGATTCGTATGTGTCAGTTCGCCAAGTGAAAGTACGATTTGCAGGAAGATTTCCAGGTGTAAATGTTCCAGGCCCTACAACAATCCATGAACTTTACAGTAAATTTCAGGCCACAGGAAGTGTTCAGGCTAAGAAATCTAAAAGACAGCGTTCGGTTCTTACCGAAGAAACATTAGACGACATCGGTCATGGTGGATAGTTTCCTAAAGAGGTGCCAAAAATGTATGGACAACGAGGTGGCCAGTTTCAGCATCTCCTTTCGTAAATTGGTAAGTAAATCCCTTTAAAAGTAGTTTTAAACATGTTTCATCCGCGGCTTTCTATGATAGCGGCAGACGGCAATGAGCGCCGAGGGCGCGGACAGGAAAAACAGCCGGAATCTTTTGGCTCACTCTGTAGCTGGAGGATCCCTTAAAAGAGAGGCCAGTTTGGGACCGACAGAGAAAGCGTTCAGGAAATAAACAAGCAGGCAGGGTTATGGTTGCCATTCAGTGTTAATTACTCGTTGGACTGGTGGTAGGTAGGTTTACAGTAGGCCATTCACGAGCCAAGCGGCAAGTCATTCCGAACCTAACCTACCTCAACGCCCGCCCTTGGCACAGCATGCTTATCTAACGTTGCGTACGTACGTGAAGCACCAATTAGCAACGGGAGGTGCTGAGGGTGGATTCACGGCGCTTGACAAATATTTTATCATGGATCATCGCTTCCTCTTCGGTTTACGAGTAAATAAGCTGTCATTCATAGTAACATAACGAGTTGGTTACGGTTATTAGAGAGTGCTTCTTGTTCCTTTAAAGCAGCGCTGAACGCATTTATTTCACCTTCAAATAAACCTTCAATAGGTTTGAACATATGTACTGTAACTCCAGAAAGTATTCGTATCCACTTTAAACAAATCCAGCAGCCAAATTAAAGCAGAAAATTCTCATCTTTAACATACAGAAAGAGCAAACGGCACTACGTGTTCTGGCGTCTTTCAATACTTTTTTATTTCAATTGTTACATTTTTAGTTTCTCTACTACGTATAGTAAGTAGGGGAAGTATTGCATTCCACCCAAAAATTCGATACCCAGATTTCACCGGAAATACATGTTTTAAGACTCACTGAATCCAAAAAAAGCATTTTTGGAAACATGTCCGTGTGTGTGTCTGTGAACAGCATAACTCAGAAACGAACAGTCGGATAACACCAAACTTGGTATTTAGGTTCAGTATCTTCCAGAGATGCGACACGAAGGTTTTCAAGAAAATCTTCCCACCCCAGATTACCCTTTACATCGAACATTTTTCGAAAATTTTAATTTTCTCAAAAACGGCTCTAACGATTTTGATTAAAATATCATATGTTTAAGATATTTTCATGACAAATGAAATGTATACCTCGAGTTTTCTGGGAATGTCTCCAAAAGTATTCTTCATTGTGAACGACTTTTGCATAACTGGTAAACCATAAAAGATAGACAACATTTTACTACACAAAAAAGTAGATCGCGTTAAAATACACAATTTATGTCATATACGTTTTTGTTTGTTTGTTGAGTGAACCATTTTCAAGATATTGCTTGATATTCCCTTAAGTTTTCCAATACTTATACGTTTTCTCAAATTCGTTATTCCTTTTTTTTTGTCCTGGTAATGCAAAGAGAATGGAATGCTCCACATAGCAACCAGCTCTTAATATATTTGACTATCGCTTAAAGCCTACCATATTCCCCTTGCATCTACAAGAAAATTAGCAATAACATTAACATCTCGATATCTCGATTAACATGAAGCATATGGGGAATAAACGTTTGTAAAAATAGTTTGTACAAGAGTAGAAAAAGTCATATGAGTGTAACACATCAGATTTGTTTATGTCCTGGACATGCAAAGAGCGCTTAAAAGATTTGACTATCGCTTAAAACCTACCATATTCTTCTTGCATCTACAAGAAAATTAGCAGTAAGATTAACATCTCGATTAACATGAAGCATATGGAGAATAAGCGTTTGTAAAAATAGTTTGTACAACAGTAGAGAAAGTCATGTGAGTGTAACACATCAGATTTTTTTGTCTTGGATATGCAAAGAGCATTAATCTGTGGCAAAGAGAATGGTGCTGCACATAGCAACCAGCTATTAAGATATATGTCTATGCTTAAAGGCTATTGTATTTCTATATTGCCCTTGCAAATACAAAACAAGGGGAACATAGTACGCCTTAAGCGATAGTCAAATATTTTTAGAACTGGTC
Source organism: Deroplatys truncata (assembly GCA_030765065.1). Lineage (NCBI taxonomy): Eukaryota > Metazoa > Arthropoda > Insecta > Mantodea > Mantidae > Deroplatys > Deroplatys truncata. The sequence goes on along the minus strand of CM060975.1, from coordinate 73,363,160 downwards.
GCTATGTGTAAAATGTAATTCTCTTTGCATGTCAAAAGATCATTTCTGCAAATGTTTATCTCGATTAATATGAAATAGATGGAGAATAAGAGCTTGTAAAAATAGTTTGTACAAGAGTAGAGAAAGTTATGTGAGTGTAACACATAAGATTTTATAGACAGCATGGCCTAAGTAGAACTTCTAACATAGTGCACACGAGCCAAAAGCTTTAGATTATCGCACTAGTGCGATAATCTTCATTGTGACCAACTTTGGTTTCCAGTACAATCATATGGCAATTACCCTTTGTATTTTCACATGTTTAATTACTCGACTTGGTTTGATTAGGCTTTACTTTTCATTATGTCTTTTTATATGATTAATTTCTCATGGCGTTCGCACTATCTGATCTCAATACAAATCTTCATACTTCAATTCATCGCAATTCGCTGTTGAGTTGACCTATAAGTTATATTGGCAGCCTTCTGCTTTCTTTGATATTATCTAGTATAAGCTACAGGAATTATGAATTCAGAAGAAATTGAAATGGAAGATTCAGGTGAACCTAAAAAAGCAGCAATTCAGAAAAAATCCAGAAAGCAATATGATATAGCATTTAATCGCTTCATTGGCTGGTGCAAGGCAAAACATGTTGAAAATAATTTCACTGAAAATGACTGCTAGCAATCAACAAAACAGCTGACATCTCGCTCTTTTAACGTCATTTCTCTTGTTTCAAAAACCGCGATCTAAGCGTAAGCTCTGTTAGTTTAAGGAATCAATATAATACTATTGATATTTTACAAATTCAAACGCTGTCTAAACAGTAGTATATGCCACACTGTTAAAAGTGGTTTTATTTGTTACCCAATCATTCCTACTCGCAAAATAAAACCCTACTTTTATCCTTTGTATCATAATATATTACTATATGCATTCCACAGAGAATTATTTATAAAATACCTCAAAAGACACCGACATAATGTGATTTAAACTGACCGAAAAATACATTTGTGTAGTCGTAAAAAGTGAGGCGTTAATGAGGAAGTTCAGTTAGAAGTTAGATAATATCCCTATTGATGTTTTGTTTTTCTTTCTTTCTTTTTCCCTTCGTCAGATCAAAGAAATATTTACATCGCAATTTCAGGTATTATATAACAAAAATTGCTCTATCAAACCGTGTATAGTAATTTTGTAAATACTATACACGAAAAAGTTGACAATTTTGTACAGGTTTTTAAAACATTATAAAACCAATAACATGTAGCCTCACATTAGAAATACTTATATGTTTATTTTTCTTTAAGTACTAATAATAAATGCTAGAAGCACAAGCGATACATAGATGGCCAACCAACCAAATAGAAGGCAGCGGGAAACAAACTGTAATCAAAATCCTAATTTAAATAAAATATTTTGTTTGTTAACAACGCTGTCAATTGCAGGATCATATCAGCTCGCCGGTACCGAAATTTCTTCCCGCAGGAGTACTTTTACATGCTAGTAAAGCTGTCGCTTTTAAGCACCTCAATATGGGCCGAGTTTAAACCAGCAACATCAGGACAGAAGGCCAGCGCCTAACCAACTGAGCCACCCAGACCGACTATAATCGGATCCCTTATAACCATACGATACGCGATACGTATTTCTGTAATTGGCATTCACAGATATGCAATGAAGTAGTATCAAAACCTTGACTGGCCTTTTTTCTAATTCTATAGACTAAGTATAGATGCTAAAACCATTTAATAACCCTTATGTTTAATAAATTTCTTGTATGCTAAATATGCATAGAAAATTGTGCCAGCAAAACATTCGAAATTACTGAAACAATATTATTTTATAATAACCGAGATTATTTTTCTCGAGGGTTATAGATTTTGTACCAAGTCCAAAATGTTTTAGATGTTGGCTTGGAGGTTGCTGGGGGGGCCGAATACATCTGCCCTTTTCGAGTCTATTTTGCTGGATATTGGCACCAGGTGATTATGTGTTTCTCTAATGTGGAAATGTGATGCCTTTAAAATATTAAATAACTACGGGACCAAAGCGAGAGCACAAAAGTTTAAAACTTCGTCTAGTGTGATTACCTAAAAAGCATTCAACCAAACAAGGTCATAGACTTTCACGACCAGTGTCGTCAAATAAATCCTAGTCTTCCGCGCTAGGGTGCCTTTCACGGACGAAACGTCGAGTTTAAATGTTTTTAATGTTCAATCACGGCATTCTATCCTGGAGGTCAGGTTTTACTTAATTATTCGACCATTTGGATGAAACTTTCAAAGCTTAAAGATACAGGCTTCACAACATTTCCAGTACTTGCAATATTGTTGGGGGAAGTTAGGAGGTTCTGAAATACATCAGCCAATATTTCACTCGCATTTCCGTGAATATCAACAGATTTTTGGTTTATCATAGAGCATTACGAGATCATAGTTCAAGGTGATAAAAATAACAAAAGCATATTATAAATCACGCTACAATGTCAGAGATTACTTCGGGGAAGGTATGCATGAAATGCATTGTCACCATTGGAGATTTAAAAACGAACCAAAACAGAACAAAGAAATGATGTAGACTTCCCTCTTGAAGCCTAATGCACTTCAGTGAACGAAAGGTTTCACTACCCACTAATTACTTATACGCAGAAGGCATCTTTATGCTCGTAATGTGAACTGACAGAAGTGAGGTAAAAAAGCTGGTAAACATTTAAAGCAGGATCTGCAGGTCCAGTGTATATTATGTGCGACTTGTCCTGACACGTGTTTGAGAGTATGACGTAAGATACACATCTGTATCTGGATGCTGACTCACGATGACATCCTACACAGGGGCCAACTTCCCACTTCGTGCAATCGACCATCGCGATGAAAGTACAGTCCCATTCTTCACTGTGATCTTAGGTCAATAATAACCCACAGCTCCATTCGCGTTTTTTCGGTTAAGCAAATTACAATTTAGGCCCTTTAACTCATTATTTCAACCCTTTCTCTAGTAACTTTTCATATTGTATTTATATTATCGGAGTGAAAATGAGAGAGTTGCGTGTTAATTTAAATAACCCTGAGCGGAGATCGTGGTTACGCATTTGAGTTTTTTTTCTGATATTTCTCACATTTTTTCCCAAAATTTATAGAAGATGTTTTGCAAACTTTGCTGCACATAATCAGTTTCTAAATTATGCATTTTAAATAAGAATACAATATTTAATAAAAAATACACATGCAGGCCAGTTTTTATTAGTAAATTTTACGGTGCGTTTTTCTCGGTTGTAATATTTTTAAGCATTTTAGTTGCTCCTTATGATGCAATTTTGAAGTTATCACACTGAAACTTTCGAACTGCTTTCCCCAATATATGCTGACTACACTTACTAACTAGTTATTAATATAAGGCTAATGTGTATCGCCAACAAGCTCGCTCAAGTTAGGTAAGTGTATACATTTTTTTACAAAAGCCGAAACTCGCAACTGAACAAAACTTATGTTTTGAAAACCAATGAAGTTTAAAGTATATTTCTTATAAAACTTATTTTCTAGCTCAATAAAGAACATATCCGTAACGTTTAAGTTATGAAAATTGCACTGCCAGAAGTATTTTTGTATAATTGCTTAAATTTAGTTTTAAAACTCATAATCCACCAAAACTGGCAACCACACTTCTGTATACAGACAAAAGATGTAGTAAAAAATTCAAACTATCTAGCAGAATACTTTGGGTTTTAGAAAATTCATAGATCGCTATCCTCAAGTGTGCGTCTCTCTCTCCCTCCCTCCCCTTTCACTCCCTCCCTCTCCCTCTCTGTGCAACGATATGTTCAAGTGATGTTCTGAAAACAAGCCACAAAATTCTTAATGGGAAACTTAACAAAAAATTTTCTGAATGTGATACTTCACACGACTTTCTCTAACCTCTGTCGTTTATTGGGTATACAAACTGTTCTCTAAAGCTTATTTTTATCTACCGCATTTGAATCCAAATAAACATTTGCAGAAATAGCTACATTACACATTTCGTTATAGTTACAAAGAGAACAGCGATAGTCAAATGTTTATAAACTGGAGGCTATAGGGTGGCCTTAAAATTCCATGCTGTTTTCACGGCATCCCAAAAAAGAACTGAATGTTGAAAGGACTTCAAGAGAATGACCAAAAATTAACAACGGATGCCTTAGAAATGGCTTATGCCACAAAAAAACCCTTCTTAAATGAATTGTGCGATTTAAAGAGATCTACATTTCTTGTAGTACAGCACGCATTCGTCTATTGTTTAATGTTTACCAGTTTTGCAACATTATGCAAAATTCCTTCCCAATGAAGGGGGATTCCCAGGAAATTCAAGATATACCTAGATTTTATTTGGAATTTAGATGTTTAATATGTAGAAATTTAATTAAAATTATTAGAGCCAGTTTTTAGAAGATAAAAAATTTCGAAAAATCTTCCACGTAAAGGGTAGTTTGCCGGAGAGGATTTTCCTGAAAATTTTCGTATCGCATCTTCGGAAAGTACTGAACTTAAATACCAAGTTTGGTGTATATCGGACTTTTCGTTTTTGAGTTATGCTGTTCACAGCAACACATAGACATTGACTTTTCTAAAAATGCTTTTCTTGGATTCAGGAGGCCTCAAAACATGTATTATCGAATTTTTGGGTGGAATGCAATACGTTCTCTACCTACTATGAACGAGGTAGAGAAAGTAATAAAATTGTGCTGTTAAAAAGACTTGCATTTGTTTCTCATACTTGTGCAATCCGAACTATATTGTTTCCCACCGTAATGATATATTGAGCGTAATTAAGCCCCAGAATTTCTTCTTTCTTTTACTTGAGCGCTTTATTTGTGTAGTGACCTTTAACTTCTATGGCCATATTGAGAGTTGTGACTTGCGAACCAACTGTTGGTTTTTTTTGCTCGCTGAACTGTAGGCTTTCTTAACGTTCTTTTTCTTTTTATTAATTTTTACTATTAAACACACTCGCATTTTACTTCCAATGCGTACTCCCAGACTCCGTGGAGGTTAGGAAATCATTCTGGTTAAAGGAAGATCCCCCCCCATTCGGGAATCAAATCCCGGACCACTCGAGGCTGTCTAGAACCAGAGTTATAGCGTTTCTAGCTGATTAACTAATGTACATAAATAATGGTAAGGAAATTTTTCCATAACTTCTTAAATAATGATCCAATCAGAATTTTGTAAATGCAAGAAAGTTTATTGTACACTATTATATTAAACCTTTGTTACTTAATGTTTTTCACAAAATTTAGTAATTAGCAAGGCATTTTTATGATTGGATTCTGACAATGATAGGAAATATATCTATAAAAGGCAATGAAAACCACGTAACTGCATTATTATAAATGTTACAGGAGAAGCAAATAAGTTATTTAAATATACATATAAAATGTTAAGAGAGACAGTTGCTACAGTTTTTGCTCGATAGCGCAAAATTAGTCATTAGGGAGTATGTAGACTAATTGTGTCAAAAAAATAAAAGCGAATTTTTAAACAAGTGAAAACAAACATCACTGTTTAGAATGCAATAAGGGCTAATAATAGTTTTAAAAAATGTGTATAATACGGTTCGGAAATTGAATGTGGGCCCACCCTATCCTAATCCACAGGCGAGATAGAGCACCCAGCGGGTCTAGTCACCAACAGTGTATTTCCGGCCGTGAAATAGCGACTGTCTTCAGGCAGAGAGCTTTTTGACTCAGCCAAGGGCGGGGTTTATGGTGACGTGTTTTTAGTTAATTCATTTTTATTTTTTGCATTTTCGTGTTAATAACACAACAAAATTTCGCTATAATTTTCAGACAAAGATGAAAACAAAATATATGTGTGGTTCGTACAAAAATCGACTTTGAAGCTCATTTGAACAAAAACGATTTACTCATCTTACGCAATACAAATATTCTGTTATACGTGCCACCAGTAATTTATGCGACGTTTAGCAGAGATGCAATTGAAAGGATATGAATGTATAGTAGGAAAAATTAAATTAAATATTATTTAACCCAACTGTTTTCAGGCCACTGAAGCCCTCCTCCGTAACTACTAAATCATATTGCGCATTTGATGGCAGTCATAAGGCTTGAACATATATCTCATAAAATCTATGAAACTGGTTATCTTTAGCTTTAAATGTCAACAGAGCTTGCAGTACTTCAGTTTCATTATTATCCTGATACAAATTTAGGACACAGTTGCAGAATTCAAGTACACATTGTTTTCACTCTGAAATTCAAGTAGTTGCTTAAGCATAATCTTTACCAAATCAAGATTGATATCAGATTTTGTAATTAATCTTGATGGCTCAAAAATAAAATCGAATGCTTTGATTAACTTTCTATCGTCAACATGTAAGTTTTGTAATTAATTGTTAAAGTACGTTCAGTTTTCGTGTTTATCGTGCAAATAAAGACTTTCGCGAGAAAACGAGAAATTCGCGAAAACTTACGAAAAAATTCCAAGTTTAAATCTTCTACATTTATTGTGAAACATATAGATACTTCTAGTAAAAATTGTAAAACATTTTTCGGGTTTATCTTAAAAACTTCTGAATGTGTTACACTCACATGACTTTCTCTACTCTTGTACAAACTATTTTTACAATCGCTTATTCTCCATATGCTCCATGTTAATCGAGATATCGAGATGTCAATCTTATTGCTAATTTTCTTGTAGATTCAAGGGAAATATGGTAGGTTTTAAGCGATAGTCAAATATTTTAAGCGCTGGTTGCTATGTGGCGCATTCCAATCTCTTTGCATGTCCAGGACATAAAAAAAATGAATAACGTATTTGAGAAAAAGTATAAGTATTGGAAAATTTAAAGGAATAACGAGCAATATCTCGAAAATGGTTCACTCTACAAAAACAATGTATATGACATAAATTGTATATTTTAACGCCATCTACATTTTTTGTGTAGTAAAATTTTGTCTATTTCTTATAGTTTACCAGTTATGCAAAAGTCGTTCACAATGAAGAATACTTTTGGAGACATTCCCAGAAAATTCGAGATATACGTTTCATTTGTCATGAAAATATCTTGAACATATGATACTTTAATCAAAATCGTTAGAGCCATTTTTGAGAAAATTAAAATGTTCGAAAAATGATCCATGTAAAGGATAGTCTGGGGTGGGGGATTTTCTTGAAAACCTTCGTGTCGCATCTCTGGAAGATACTGAACCTAAATACCAAGTTTGGTGTTTATCCGAGTGTTCGTTTCTGAGTTATGGTGTTCACAGACACACACACGGACATGTTTCCAAAAATGCTTTTTTTGGATTCAGGGGGTCTCAAAACATGTATTTCCAGTGAAATCTCAGTATCGAATTTTTGGGTGGAATACAATACTTCCCCTACTTACTATACGTAGTAGAGAAAGTAAAAAATACGACTCTGCTCATAGCAAATGACTTGCAGTTTCAAAAACTTCAAAAAAGCTTCTTTGTAATATATTTCATATTGTGACGCGTAATACATCGAAGTAGGAAGGCTCCTGAGTGTTCTTTATATGAAGGAAAGAGAAGATACAGTGACCTCAGAAATCACTCGTCCCCACATTTAGTTGTAGTTAGTTACAAGAGGGATACAGGTACTGAAGCGATAGTCAAATGTTCAAAAAGTGGAATCGCTATGTGCTGGTTATGAAATTCCATATTCTTTGCTTGACGATTGCTGACTAGTGCTTCGATAAAGTGTAATTTGAAAATTCAATCTAATAACGAATATCTTGGAATAGGCTAATGCCCCCCCCAAATGTTTCACATAAGTCATGTGTTTTAACGACTTCTACCTTTTTGTGTAGTGAGATTTTGTTTATATTGTTATATTGTAAGAAATAACACCAGTTGTTGCTAAAGCTTTATTTGGCACTTAGATGCTCAGCATATGGCAAACTTTACACTTGTAACACTTTTGAGACACACTCAGAACAGAATACATTTGATCCGTCGAATCATAACTGAATTGCTGAATTATTATACGGAACATATAACTTTGCGCTCGGTTTGGTGTCGCTGTTATCGTGTTTACGTGCAACACACGTGGTTCCTCCTTCGGCCACGAATAAACAAACGCAAAGCTAACTGCCCCACGTAATACAACTAACAACTGAACTGCGATCACAACTCACAAATGAACTGCACTCGACACTGTCCAATTTTAAATGTCCAACTCTTCGACTTGTTGACTGCATTTAACTTTGCAGCCTTCTTCATTTAACTTCTTCACTAACACCCGGGCAAGAACAGCCTCTTATATAGCCTTCGTATACAAAGCGGAATGTTCTAGAAAGGGAGGCTACTAGAACATGCCAAAATGAATGTTGTGGAACAGGGAAGCGGCACATAATGAGTTATTTTTCCGACAGCCGGTCGAAGCCTCAACCACGTGCCGGGCCCAGAGGTGCTTACCGGCGGCCTGCAGGTAGCTTCGCGCGCGCGATCACAATATCTATCTTATGATTTAACAGTTATACACAAAATTCATTAGAATAAGAGAACTGAGCTATATCCAGAAAATTCAAGATAAGTAAAGTATAACGTATGTCGCATACCAAGCTAGAAAACACAACACACCTACTTTTACACATCTTGCTTCTTTGATTACCCTCTTTTGTGTAGGATATATAGTCAAGGACTTACAAGACTTGTCAGTGAGTTCTGTATCTGCATGGCTAAGGTGAGATCAGCCGTCCCCTATTTTACCGAACGATGCTGGGTTTCACCCGTATCTCCTTTTTCTTTACAAATCCAAAACACGTATATGTCCCTATTTTTATACACGACTTTGTTTTAAAAATTGCATTTAGTAAATCAATAATCACTGAAACTTATCCTACTGCATATCTACTACTTTTTTCTAAGTTTATATTAACATTTTAATATCTACTTTACTAATATCTACTCTGTTTACAAGTAGAGCTGAACGGAACACTCTGTAGGCCTAGTAAAGCTCTGCATATCGATTATTAGTTCATTAACAATCGGATTGGGAATATTCCTCCTAGTGTACTGTGTAGCTCAACTTTACGGTCATGTGATCAAAATGCCTAAAAGGACACAAGTTTAACAAAACCTTAGAGAACGAATTTCCGTGTATATGTATAGAAGAAAGGAGAACACGACGGTTAGTTATACATTTTATATTGCTTATGATGGGAGTGCAGTTATAGTTCAGCATTTGAAAATACCGGAATAGAGTAATAAGGCCATCGTTTCATAAAACGCCGTTTTATAACTTAGCACTACAGAAGCACTACACTATAGTGTAGTTTCTTTCGAAACAATAATTACACTTCTATATTGATTAAGAAATAGGAATCACTTTTCAAGAAAATTAATTTTAATCACAAAGATGGGAGCCAGATGTCGCATCAGAATCTTCCTTTCTCCTGTTCCTCTGTGGCGTTATTACATATTATTATTTTATTATTATTATTAGAATGATATCTTTAACCATAGGAGATAACAAATATAAGGGTACGGAACAAAATCCGATAATAAGTGAGGCAGTATTTTTAACACTTGAATAATTTCAATTAAATGATATAATATGTAAATTCAATAACAGCCCGCCTTGACACAATATGTATGTAATAATTTGTAAAAATGTATGCAACAGTCATTGCATATGCTTATATTATTGTAAACATGTTCAAAAATGTTATGTGAATGCATTACGTAATTTAATAATGTAGGAGCTGTGAGAATAATAAGTTTAAAGTTGCTAACAATGAGGTAACCTTGAGGCAATAATGAGTTTGAGAGTTTGAATACTACTAGTCATGATTAGAGTAACGATAATGTAAATTTTGTGACAGTTTAAAATAGCCAATCAACAGCCAGAAAAAGCTTTAGTAACATGCAGATATTCTATTGGACTAGGATTAGCCAATCAGAGACTTGAAACACAAAAGTTTACGGGTTTGGACGGTTGAAATATGTTCAGTTGCCTGTAGACCTTGGTAGTGACCGGATGGAAGATGTGTTCTCTAAAGAAATATTACGTATTCGTGTGAATCGTAAAATTAAATATACGCGTTAACAAAGCACAAGTTTTAAATTAAAGAATCTCACAGCTCTTAATATCAGTGTAGTGCTATTTAATTTGTGCCAAGGATTAATAAAAAGAAGTGAATTTAAACTTAAAATCTGTGTAAGCCTACATTCTTGTCGTACCAGGCCCTGTCTAAGAGATACATGACTCTAAAACAATACTGACGCAGCCGAGGCAAACATAAACAAAAATACTACCCATAGAAGCAGTTTAATAACAAAGTTAATATAATATTTTAAAACTTGCAGCGTAACAACAAAAATACATCTTCAAAAATCGGCTTCTCATACGTAGCAGCATATTACGAAACAAACAACCTTCTTAAAAAATTGCTTCCCAAATGTGTGTTGCAAACTACGTAATAAACAACTCCAACCAAGAACAAATCTACTTCAAACTGACGCCCAAAGCGTGGTGCAAAAACTTCAACAACAGAACACTTTTCACAAATTGGGTTCCCAAGCGTGAGGCTAACATCAAAACATAAACTCCAAGAACAATCCTACTTCATAAGAGACTCTGATGATAATGCACAGTAGTTAAACTTTAAAGTAGCTTTGACGAGATATAGTAGCATCTCGTATTCCTGTTGTGGTCTACATATGTATGGACGATCAACCCGACAGAGGCATGATGGTAAAGAAGGAAATAAAATTAAGAAATGGACGACAGGAAAGTTCCGGAAGTAAGTTAACCAAACCAGCATTCGCTTATCAGTTGAGGAAATCCACGAAAAAGTTTTCGTTACGGTTGGGGGGATTTGAACCCAGGATCTAGCCGTATCGTTCGGCTACTTTCATGAATGCAAACATAATACATAAACATCTCATGCGCCACAATAAAATAATCGCTTATATATTACAGCATTCATAGAAAATAAAATTACTCTTCTGTTCACGTTACGTCATTCATAATATATATTGCTAGGAATAGCTCTAAAATAAGCAATATTAACTTTTTACAGTATCATATGAGAAACAAAACATAACTGTTGGCATTAATTACTAATAAATCCATGCGGGGAGGGGGGGAGAAAACTACGTAAGATGCTTTATATATGTTGCATGACAATTCAACCAGGGAAAAGCTAAAGTTGTAACAGCCAATATTTCGAAAACAGCTAATGCTACCGAAAAGGCCATTGTAAACTGTATATTTCAATCAGCTCTGCATTTTATATCTAGGTAGTAAGATTTTGTCTCTTATGGTTAATCACTTATACAAAATTATAGAAAATTGGTTCTGAATGAATAGAACTTTACAGGCCATTAAGGAAAAACTGACAAAATTTAAGATAGTTTTATTTATTATATAAATACCTAAACATATGGCAATTTAAATAAAATAGAGTGATTTTTGAGAAAATTAAATGTAACGAAATTTGTTTCCTTGTAAATAATACTTTATGGGGGTATTTTCTTCAAAATTGCCACCTGGCATGCATAAACAGTGTCTGATCTAAATATGAAACCTATAATTTATTGTGATTTTGTTTTAGAATTATGCTGTTCACAATCAGGAATACAGACATTTTTCTAAAAATGCCTTTTGCGTTCAGGGGACCTCGAAACATCTTTTTCCGGTGATATCTGTATATATAATTTTTGGTAGAACGCAATACCTCCTCTACTCACTATAGATAAGCGGTAGGGAAAGTAAAACTGCTATTTTTCTTCACTACACATTTCCATTACCCTAATTTCACAAACAGTTTCTTACATAGTTTACCCTTGCCTAGTCCATCATCTTAGAGCATATTATTATTTTAAGCATGAAATATGCCACAACAGCTTAATCCCTCAATTTTTTACATTGTTTACTTCTATTACGCTTTGTTTCTACAGCTACTTGTTAACATCAATTATTTACCCAAAGCTGAAAATTAGCACAAAAATGTATTATGTTTTTATTATATATAGATAATAAATGAAATGATATAATAATACTAGTCAGCTTTATGCAATACTAGTGTGTTTCTAGTAGGTACCTGTTGCTCTGGGTAATGCCGTTTCATCCAACATGTTACGCAAACTACTGGCTTTGCACATGACAAAATTGGAATTAAAACAAGTACCATCTATAGTGAATGCATAGTGCCCGCTTGTTTTCTATTACCTATTGGGAAAACTGTGGGCACTTAATCACTAAATGTACTCGATGCTCAAACTGCCAATTTCTACAAATTTGGTTAAAATTTGAATCATAGATATGTTCAACATATGTATAATTACAGATTGTAATAATATTTAAATTCGGCTATTATTTCTTTACACTAGAATAGAAGTAGAATAGAAGTTTTCTTACTTTGCTCCCTAAAAATTTCCAATTTAAATCCTCAATTTCCGTAAAGACCTTTTATGTTACATTCACGTGATTGTCCCTACCCAATAGTGTTTATTACTTTCTCTACTACGTAGAGTAAGCAGAGGAAGTATTGTATTCCATCCAAAAATTCGATACCGAGATTTCACCGGAAATATATGTTTTGAGACTCCCTGAACCCAAAAAAAGCATTTCGGAAACATGTCCGTGTGTGTGTGTGTGTGTGTGTGTGTGTGTGTGTGTGTGTGTGTCTGTGTCTGTGTGTGTCTGTGAACAGCATAACTCAGAAACGAACAGCCGGATAAACACCAAACGTGGTATTTAGGTTCAGTATCTTCCAGAGAAGCTACACGAAGGTTTTCAAGAAAATCCCCCCACCCCAGATTACCCTTTATGTGGAATATTTTTCGAAAAGTTTAATTTTCTCAAAAATTGCTCTAACGATTTTGATTAAAATATCATATGTTTAAGATATTTTCATGACAAATAAAATGTATATCTTGAATTTTCTGGGAATGTCTCCAAAAGTATTCTTAATTGTGAACGACTTTTGCATAACTGGTAAACCATAAGAGATAGACAAACTTTTACTACACAAAAAATGTAGATCGCGTTAAAATACACAATTTATGCCATATAATTGTTTTTGTTGAGTGAAACATTTTCGAGATATTGCTTGGTATTTCCTTAAATTTTTCGATACCTATTTTCTCAAATGGGAATTCGTTATTCATTTTTTTTTGTCTTGGATATGCAAAGAGCATTAATCTGTGGCAAAGAGAATGGTACCGCACCTAGCAACCAGCTATTAAGAGATATGCCTATGCTTAAAGCCTACTGTATTTCTATATTGCCCTTGCAAATATATAATCCCCTTACATCTATAAGAAAATTAGCATTAAGATAGACTCTGCAAATGCTTATCTCGATTAACATGAAGTAGATGGAGAATAAGAGTTTGTAAAAATAGTTTGTACTAGAGTAGAGATAGTCATGTGAGTGTAACACATCAGAATTTTTTCATCTACTTCATGTTAATCGCGATGGATCTTTACAGAAATAGTTTCATTATGTATTTCGTTGTAGGTACAAGGGGGATAGAGGAAACCGTTTCGATAGACAGTTGTTTAAAAGCGGGTCGCTATATGTCGACCTTGACATTTCATACTCTTTCATGATATCACGAGAAACAACTGAGTAATGCCAACACTTAAAATTGACCAATATTAACACACCCCAGAAATATATTATAGTGCAACAAAGTTATTTGAAATAAGTAGTGTTTTTAAAGAGGTCTGCGATTTTTGTGTGGTAAGCTCTTTTTTCTTTCTCTTATGGTTTACCAGTTATAAAACTTTATACAAAATTGCTTCCGAATGAAGAGAATTTCACAGGCTAGTCGCAGAAAATTCAAGAAATACCTTTTATTTATCGTGTAAATATCTTAAATACCTATATGGTGTTTTAATAGAAATCGTTAAGACCAGTTTTTAGAAAATAAAGATATCGATTTTTTTCCCCTCTTGTAAACGATAGTTGGGGGAGTAGATGGATTTACACACACACACACACACACACACACACACACACACACATGCGCGTGCGCCGTGGCCGAGCGGTTAGACCGCTCGCCTCCCACCGAGGCAGCCCGGGTTCAATCCCAGGGACCTGCATGTGGGATTTGTGGTGGACGAAGCGGCGTCTGGGCGGGTTTTCTCCGGGTTCTCCGGTTTCCCCCGCCATTCATTCCACCAACTGCTCCATCATCACCTTTCCTTTCATCCATTTCACCAACATTTCCTTTCATCTACTTCCTTCATCCCGTACCAGGCATTGGGCTGATCACCCATCCTGGATGCTCTGTCTGATCCATGAGTGTCTGCTCCTCGACGGGCCTCTGACCCCAGGCACCCGCTTGTAAGTCCTGGGGGGTGTAAGTCCTACATAAGAGGAGGGTAAACAGATAATGAATGAATGAATGAAAAATTTATTTATTTTGGAGGAATTCAGGGGGCCCCAAAATACATATTTTCGGTGAAATATCCATATTGAATTTTTGGGTGGAATGCTATACTTCATCTCCTATTAGGCACTGTTAGAGAAAGTATAAAAATACCTATATGTACTTCGGAATTAATTATTTATTGAGGACGAAAGAAGTCAGAATGTGCTCGTATTGCAACAGTATAGGAAAGTAAACGGAACAAAAAAAATCATTCGTCGGTTTTGTTGAACACATTTTTTTGTAGTTCTGGAATTATTCTCTACATTTTGCAATATAAAATTGCAACGCCATGCAATTTTAAGCCATCCCCGAGAATTTTGACAGTAACTCAAAGGAGGAGCACATTTACTACACGTTGCAAAAGCAGGATTCCACCCAGTCACTCGATTAATCTTGCCAACAGTGTTCCCATGCAGTACACCGAAAATACTCCAGATTCGATAATAATTTCTCTGGGAGAAAATAGAAGAGTAACAAAAAATGTTATTACCAAGAATTTGTTACACTCAACTCACATTAAAGGCAGAACAATAGTCCCCGTCTAAGTGTTGTATACATTTTGGCAATATGAACTTAAATATGTGAACAATGACATTTTAAGATCATGCAGATATTCGGACAACAAATAACGTGTTTATTATTATTATTATTATTATTATTATTATTATTATTATTATTATTATTATTATTATTATTATTATTATTATTATTATTATTATTATTATTATTATTATTATTAGCACTTCAAGGCGAAGAGTTGCGGCTTGAAAGAAGCGTGCTGCGTTGGTTCTAAAAAGTCGACACAGAAATTCAACTTTCTGTCACAAGTACCCTTAACATGAGTTTCGACAGCTTCAACACAGTGCCTGCTTTCTTACTGTCTTCTTTTATTATATTTTATTATTTTTTTTAAAGTTTATAGGTAATCGCTTTAACATATTAGTCATATCGCGACTTTTTATAAAATAAGTATTTAACAATAAAACAATGAGGTTATTTAACATCCTGGCAGTTTTCAACCATTACAATGAACTAATATAAAATTGTGACACTATGACTAATCAAATTGATTGAACATTATATACTTTTATATAAATTTATGCTTCTAAAAATGTAATTATCTTAGGATACATCGAATAATTGAGTGCTGTTTGTAAATCATTGGGTATCTGGTAGTGTTGTCTCCATTGATTCTTACTCTCTTGTGAGATGCCTTTTGTTAGAATAAGAGCTGATAATAATTGTTTGTGTTTCCTCTACTTAGAGGATGATACGTGTTTTTCCCAAGCAAGCATTGCTTGGAGGTACGTCCACTCTACGCGCCTTATTTCGCAGCCTGGGGAAACCCCTAAGCTCAATCTTGGATTTTGTTACACCTAGAAGATAGCTGCTTACTTCACGCAGGTAAAAAAATTGTGGGCGGTCTGCAGGAAGTCAAGGTTAGTTGGGGATTCCAAACTTTCGTCATGCTATCCTCTCGATGACTTTGGACTTTTTCCCACATTACTATACTACAGAATATCTACAGAACGAATTCTCTGCTTTTCCTGCTTCACAAGAAAATGCAGTTTTCTGTTGTTTAACAAAAAATGTCGGGGAAATTTCTAGAATTATTGCAAGAGTAATAGTTTGAAACTCTTAAAGATTATCTTAACAGTAAAAGAAGGGAATTTCCTTGGAATAAGCTAGGTTTTCCATGATTTCATTTTTAATTTCTCTAGCACCTACCTGTAAACACAACATTGTATTCTATTCCAAAAATTAGATTTCGATACTTCACAGAAAATACATGTTTTGAGGCCTCCTGGATTTAGAAAATTCATTTTTGAAGAAGACTCATGAGGGTGTGTCTACATGTAAGTCTGTGAACAGTACTAAAAACGAAAAGGCAGGTAAATACTAAACTTGGTATTTAAGTCCAGTGTCTTCCGAGGATGCCACACGATGATTTTCAAGAAAATCCTCCCAGCCCAAACTACTCTTCACATGGAAAAAGTTTCGTAACTTTTTATTTTCTTAAAATGGGTCATACTATTTTGTTTCAAATACATATGTTTAAGATATTTACATTACTAATTAAATTGTGTCTTGAAATTTCTGCGAATAGCCTATGAAACTCTTTTCCTTCTGAATGAATGTTGTACAATTTTGTGTAACTGGTAAACTGGAAGAGTTAGACAAAAATAGATCTATGAGACAAAAAATGTAGATTTCTTTAAAGCATACATTTTTTCCAAATAACGCTTTTTAAAGTATCAGCCATTTGGAAGATGTTCACTGTGATAGACTGAACTTTCCAATACTTATAATTTTATGAATGCTGTCACCATTCATGGAAACAGTATGGAATTTCAAAGCCAGCATACCTACAGCGATTCGCGTTTTTGAAGATTTGACTCGCTTCAGTCTCCTGTTTGTAATTATAAAGAAATGTGATGGAACTACATATCTCTGCAAACGTTTATGTCGATTAATAGCAAACAGAAAATAAACTTTGTAAAAATAGTCTGTGGAAGAGACATAAAAATACAGGATAATGGCTAGAGAAAGTCACGCGAGTGTAATACATCACATTTTTACTTTCTCTACTACGTAAGTATTGCATTCCACCCAAAAATTCGATACCGAAATTTCACCGGAAATACATGTTTTGAGACCCCCTGAATCCAAAAAAAAAACATTTTTGGAAACATGTATCTTCCAGAGATGCGACATGGAGGTTTTCAAGAAAATACCCCCACCCAGATTACCCTTTACATGGAACATTTTTCGAAAATTTTAATTATCTCAAAAATGGCTCTAACGATTTTGATTAAAATATCATATGTTCAAGATATTTTCATGACAAAATAAAATCTTCGTTGTGAACGACTTTGGCATAACTGGTAAACCATAAGAAGTAGACAAAATTTTACTACACAAAAAATGTAGATCGCGTAAAAGTACACAATTTATGTCATATACATTTTTTTTTAAGTGAACCATTTTCGAGATATTACTTGTTATTCCCTTAAAGTTTCCAATACTTATACTTTTTCTCAAATTCGTTATTTAATTTTTTTGCCCTGGTAATGCAAAGAAAATGGAATACTCCACATAGCAACCAGCTCTTAAAATATTTGACTATAGCTTAAAGCCTAGCATCTACAAGAAAATTAGCAATAAGATTAACATCTCGATATCTCGATTAACATGAAGCATATGGAGAATAAGCGTTTGTAAAAATAGTTTGTACAAGAGTAGAGAAAGTCATGTGAGTGTAACACGTCAGATTTTTTTATGTCCTGGACATACAAAGAGAATGGAATGCGCCACATAGCAACCAGTTCTTAAAAGATTTGACTATCGCTTAAATACTACCAATTCCCCTTGCACCTACAAGAAAATTAGCAATAAGATTAGCATCTCGATTAACATGAAGCATATGGAGAATAAGCGTTTGTAAAAATAGTTTTGTACAAGTGTAGAGAAAGTCATGTGAGTGTAACACATCAGATTTGTTTTATTGAAACTGAGGCTCACACTAAAAAAATGCATATTACCGTAATGTTATCATTCAGAAACTGTTTCTGACGAATATTTAACCTGATTAATTACATAGAAAAATAAACTTTTATACCTATAAAAAATCTGTAGAATTCGTATGCAAATAAAGTGTTAGTGGAAACTGCATGAAGGTCCCATATCTTCCTGTCTATCCTTAATTGTCTTACGCATACGAAAATATGCCATAAATAGCATGAGTAGTAAATACTGGCGTAACCATGACTCAGATACTTGTATGCGTGAGTCTACGGAAAATGCATTCCTTCTCTTGCAATTAGCCTAACAACGTGTCTGACTCAGGAGGCATGGCCCAGACTTGTGATTCATAACTTAGCGGATGATTAATGTCGATACGTGTAAAGTTACACACATCAGGCAAACAAACGGTATCTCTCAGCTTCAGTATGGTAACAGAGTTACAATGCTAGAAATTTAAAATTACAGGGTGGGGGAGAGACAATCGCTTATATTCGTATTGAATTCTTATTGTTGTATTGAATAATCGCTTACTTTGAAAATAATTTATCCTTTAGAAGTTAGTATAATTTTCGTAAGAATCACAGCAGATAGGATGCAGTTGCCTCCCTAGTGAAAGAATGTTTAAGTGGGCTGGAAAATCGCAACCATTGTTTGCTGTAAAATTTATGATTTAACCAGAGCACTTGATACAGTATTAACAGTACTATATTGACAATCTGACCTATTATGATTTTGATAAGGAGTTAGTTACTCTTTTCAAAACCTATTTAAATGATAAATATCACAGTTTTTACTATAAGGGTTTATTTTACATATACAAGCTCATTGAGCATTGTGTACCTCAAGATTCTGTTTTAAGTCCCACTTTATGAATTAGTTATGTCAATGATTTGTACTTAATCTTAAGTAATAATCTTACTAAGCCATTTCTGTTTGCCGATGTTATTGCCGTGTCCCGTTGTGAATCTAATGATCAACTGTTGAGAATAACTTATTAGTTAAAAGGTGGTGCTCATATAAACATTTCTGAAGTGTTACATTCATATGGCTTTCTCTACCCTCTAGCGCTTACTAGTGGGTATACAAATTACTTTTACGAAAGTTTATTTTCCTATCTTCTTCATTTTAATCGAGCTAAAACTTTCCGGAAATAACTGAATTACACATTTGTTTGTAGATATAAATAGAATAGCGATAGTCAAATGTTTAAGAACTGGACGCTGTATACTGATCTTAAAATTCCATGCTCTTTGCTACAATTCGAAAAACAACTGAATACCAAAAGGACTTGAAAAGAATCACAAAGTATTGAACAATCCGAACCATTAATAACGGATATCTCGGAAATGGCTGATGGCATAAAAAATGTTATTTGAAATTAACTGTATGCTTTGTGTGGTACGTTTTGGTCCATCCCTTAATCTTTACCACCTATACAAGATTATACAAAATTTATTCCGAATGAAGTGGACTTCACAGGTTGTTACCAGAAAATCCAAGATATGCATTTTATTTGTAATGTAAATATCTTTAATACACGCATTTTAATAAAAATCGTTAAGAGCCATTTTTAGAAAATAAAACATTTGAAAACTCTTTCGTGTAAAGGGTAGTTTGGGGTGGGGAGATTTTCATGAAAATCTTTGTGTCGCATCTTTTGAAGGTACTGAACCTAAATACCAAGTTTAATATTTATCCGACTTTTCGTTTTTGAGATATGCTGTTTACAGAAACACTTGTATTTCCGGTGAAACCTCTGTATCCAATTTTTGGGTGGAATGCAATATCTTCTCTACCTACTATGTACGTGGTAGAGAAAGTAAAAATGTACGTGAATAATAGTAAAGTAAGTGAACTGAAATTTAGTTAAATCGAAAGAATAATAACTATCTACACAATATGAAATTTTAAGTATTTATATTCGGTCCGAGTCATCGTGGAACACATATGCATTATTACAATTTCAAACGAGACATCTAGTGGTATTTTTAAACTATAGGTTTAAAATGTGTTGTAGGTACTAATTTGTTAATGTGTGTATGTTTACTATGCTTTCCTCCATATTCTTTTGGAGCAATGCGCTAGTGGTAAGAGTTATTGCTAATGCTAAGCCTACTGAACATTGTAAGCCACTTTTAAACCTTTTCGTATTCTGACTCTTTCCTCTAAATATGTTTTAAATTTTTTTGTATTCAAAGAGAATATACATACATACATACATACATACATACATAAATACTCACATACACACATACACACAGACACACAGACACACACACATACACACACAAATACACACACACATACACACACACATACACACACACATACACACATACATACATACATACATACATAATACATACATACATACATACATACATACATACATACATACATACATACATACATACATACATACATACATATACATTTCATTAGTGCTCCGGTGTTCATAACTGTAGTATGCAGTATCATGGCAACAATCTTAGACCTAATTCACGTCACTTTTCAACCACTCAAAGTAATTAATAAATTTTGACACATACAATAAATTACCATAGGTAATTAGAAATCTTAAATGTGGAGCATTAAATCTCTTATAAAAGCAAAACTCCACGAGCATACTAAACTTAAATTGAGTTTTATTTATGGACGCTGTGGTCCTTAGCGTCCCATTCTATATTGGGCGAGAAAGACCGGTAATTTTGCTCAGAGGCCTGTTTATCAGGCTTGAGGTTCTTTTATGTGCCGTAAATCTACGACACGAAACCACCGGATGAGCATACTATCTGCAACATGATATTACATATTGTTTTGTTTAATTACCTGTTTATGCCTTTGCCATACATATTTGTGTTACGACAATAAGTAGTAAACCATAAGAGTTAAATAAAAAGTTACAAAACGAAAAATGCAGAGCACGTTCAAATATAAAGTTTTATGCTGATAAACTATTTGCAGCATTAGTGTTTTTTGATCAGGTTGAACTGTAATCTGCAACTACAATATTATATTATGCAACAAGACTTGATAGTAATCGCTACCGCTCGTTTCATAATTTTCATACAGCGTCTTAATTACGTTATACGACTGATACGACTGCTTTTGGTCGATCATATAATTTCAAAACTTTAAACTTTTACAAAAAGATATTTCCTTGTTAATCGTGTGCAATTAAATTGCTGAACGGGTGGCAGCACTGACGGCAGGACCTTAAGCGTGTTTGCGTGTAGTTCAACAGGAAGACAGCACTGTGAGTCTTATTTATTGATTTATTGTAGGTGACGTGAGATAAACACACATTGAAGTAAAGGAAATGAGCTCAATTTCTTAAAATATAAGAATTACAATGGACAGAATTGATTTTATTTTAACTACACGTATTTCATTGTTTATCTGGGGAATGGATCCCAGTGGAATCTTTGAAGCTCGGTTAATGCTTATATGCCATAACAGTTCAATTACGCCACATATAATCACTATATTATAATGTACAAAAAAGAGTTTTATTTATGGACGCTCCTTAACTGCTGTGGTCCTTAACGTCCCATTCTATATTGGGCGTGAAAGACCGGTAATTTTACTCAGAGGCCTCTTTATCAGGCTTGAGGTTCTTTTGCGTGCCGTAAATCTACGACACGGGACCGCCAGCTTTACTTCTCTTCCGAAGGAAGCCATGCTAAGGATTTTTATACCCGAAAAACTGCATCGCCCTCCGCCGGGTTTGAACCCGCTACTTCGGGAACTAGGGACTAGCATGGTAACCACTACACCACATATAGTATACTGTGTTCGATCAAAAAGCATCTTACGTGATTCTTCTTTTTTCCCCGTATGCTTCATTAGTAACAAAAACGTGAAGCTATCATGTGAAGCTATTGAAATGGGTAGAGAAATTATGTGAGAATGACACATCAAATCTTTCTACGTCTATTTTACAATCCCATCTCGCCTTAACAGTGTTAACCGTTCTTTGTGAAAACTACTCTGTTCGGTTTATAGGCGTCATGAATAAAATATAGTCAGTTGTAGAGTAATCCACTTCATATTAATTAAACACAATTTATCGGTCAGGGTGGTTCAGTTGGTTAGGCGCTGGCCTTCTGATCCTAAAGTCGTGGGTTCGAACCGATGGTTTTTAAATGTGCTTAAAAGCGACAGCCCCATGTCAGTAGATTTACTAGCTTATAAAAGAACTCCTGTGAGACGAAATTCCAGCACATCGGCGATGCTGATATTCTGGCAGTAGACAACGTCGCTAATAAACAAATATTTATTTATTTTCACATTGACTGGACATCGAGATTTCATTAGAAATGTACGTCTTGAGGTCTTCTGAATGAAAAACAAAAATATTCTTTAGAAAAGCTCCCCCATGTCTGTGGAAAGAAAGTAGTGCTCAAAACCGAAATGTTGGACAAAACCAAAGGTGCCTTGTAATGGCGCAAGGTAAAAGTTTCAAGGAATTTTCTATCCTCAAACAAACCCTTTTGCATTGAAAATGTTTTCTTAGTTTATATTTTTTTAAAAAAAACGAAGTAACAGTGTTTATTAAAACATTATAGGTTTGAGATATTAGCTTGACGAATAAAATACATACCTTGAATTTAGTCAAGAAAATAGTCTGTGAAGTATTCATTTTCACTGAAACACCGTATGGCTGCGAAAGCACAAGAGATGCACAAAAATCTACTTAGATCTAGTTAGCACATAACATTTATATTAATCTTTGTGACATCCAATTTCTAAATATTCGCTGACATTTAATTTTTTCTAAGGTTTAAGTAGCAGAATTTCAAATGTTAAGTGACCTGGTGCTTCTGTTTCTCACGCGCTTATGCACAATATATAACATGCTACCTCATAAATTTATAATATCTACCTACTTTTTAAACATTCGAATGTTGCCTTAACACCTTCTATACTAGCAACATAATATTTATTTATGTAGCATTAAACAGAATGTTTCCAAAATAGAGAGCATAAAAAGGTATGCATTCCCCATATGCAGACAATTAAAAAAAAGGTCCATTACAATATTTGTCTGGAAATGCTTGGTTTCTGAGTTATGGCCTTCAAAACAGTGATATTCACCGGAATGTTTTTCTTCCCGCAGGTAGTTGCCGTGACAGAAGATATTAAAAGGACAATTTGACAGTTCATTCCGAGTCAAAGGATGCATTGAGTGTTGTGTTTAGCGTTCGACTGAGCGACATGTACTCAAATCGAACTGGCAGAAATGCACTTCATGTACGGTAAGGCGGACGGCAACGCTGCGCTGCTCGTCGTTTGTACCGAGAGAGGAGCCCACAGCAAAGACGTCCAGATCGGAAGACATTTGAACTTTCCATCGCCGTCTCTACGCTCATGGGAAGTTTACAACTCCTGGTTTGGGGATGGGACGACCAAGATCTACAACTCCAGGTGTAGAGGAGGAGATTCTGGATTCTGTGACACGATTCCTTCTATCAGTACACGAAGGTTAGCGTTGTAAGTTAATGTCCCTCATACGACTGTTGCGATACTGTATCCTTATCATTTGCAACGTGTACAGGCCCTGTCGCCAGCAGATTGATGTTCTGCCAGTGGTTTGTGCAGCAGTGTGCTGCAAATCCGAACTTTCCTGTCCTAGTATCATTTACAGATGAAGTACACGAGATGGCATTACAAATTTCTACAATCAGCAGTATGGGTATATGAAAACCCACATGCAATTGTTCCATCTCATCAGCAAGTGCGGTTCACTCTCAGCATTTGAACCGGTACCATTGATCGGTTAGTTGGACCCCATGTACTTGTAAACAGATTTACGGGACAGGCGTACACAATCTTTCTGGAAAACACCATACCTCAAGTGTATGTAGACACTCCACCGAGCATTCGTCAACAAGCTCGCTTCTTGCATGATGGCGCTCTTGCACATTTCAGTCGTATCGCTCACCAGTACTTGGATCGAAGGTTTCCTGATCAATGGATAGGTAGAGGTGACCCAATTGCTTGGCCACTACCTGATTTGAACGCTGTCGATTTCTAGCTGTGGAGTCATTTAAAAGCGTTGGTGTATTCGTCTCCGTGCCTGACATGGAATTCCTTCAGAATCGAACTGTGGCAGGTTGTGAGGAAATACGCAATACTCCTGGAATTTGGGATCATGAGGCCTGTATTCAAACAGGAGGTGGACACTTTGAACATCTTTTGTAAAGAAAACTACCTGTGGTAAGAAATACATTTCGGTGGATATCACTGTTTTAAAGGCCATAACTCAGAAACCAAGCATTTCGGGACACATATTGCATTGGACTTTTTTTCTGTCTATAATTAAATTTATGCCCTCTATTTTTGAAACATTCTGTATAACTGAAATTATTATTATTATGATTAAAGGGAAGGAAATAGAACGATAAGCTTTTAGATTAATAATTTGTAGAGAACGAAAAATAAATGGTAATGGGTAGAGCAAGTCGTGTGAATAAGACGCTCAAGATATTTTGATTTTTTTTTTGGGGGGGTGTCGTCGTGTCTAGTTGTGAACATACAGCATGTGTACGATCACTATTTGAGTATGATCACTAATACTAATAATTCAAATACTGGCCAATTCTCTGAAGCATATTACGAATATAGTGAAATATAACTTTTTACTTTCTCTAGCAGCTACGAATAGGTAGTAGGTAGAGGATGTATTGTATTCCATTAAAACATTCGAGATTCTCTTCCCGGAAATACATGTTCTGAGGCCACCCCCCTAAAAAAAAAAAAAAAAAAAAAAAACATTTAGAAAACGGTCCGTGCGCACGCGCGTATATATGTTTGTGTATGTGAACGGCATAACTCAAACACGAAAAGCCGTATAAATACCAAACATGGTATTTAAATTCGGTATCTTCCAAGGATGCGACATGAGGATTTTACCCTCACCCCAAACTATCTTATCTAGAGTTTGTTCCCTTATTTTTTATCTCCTAAAAGATTGCTCTAACGATTTTGATTATAATACTATATGTTTAAGACATTTTTCATGACTAATAAAATGCAAAAATAATATTAACATTAATTAAAAGCATTAACGACGCAAAAAACAACCGATTTTCCTCTATTTATAAAATATAAAGGGATTTAAAATATTATATACAATATAACTCAACATTATAGATAACTGAATTATAGATTCGAGTTAAGAGAATGAGTTGAACGAATGAAAGCTGCTAACTTATTATTCAAGCGATTAAACTTTATCTTGATTTTTCTGGGAATAGCTGGTGAAGTCGTCTTCATTCTGAATGAATTTGGCATGATTATGATAACTTGTAAAGAACGGATAATAGATAGACAAATACTACACACAAAAAATGTAGGTCTGTTTAAATAAAAAATATATTAAAAATAACTTTTTTAAGTGCTGTCACCATTCAATTGTTTCTCGTGGTGTTCATGGAAGGAATATGGAATTTCAAGGTCAGCATACAGCGACCCCGTTTTCAAGCATTTGACTATCTCTTCAGGCTCCTATATCTCTCTTGTTTCTACAACTAATGAAACTATTTCTCCAAACATTTATCTCGATTAACATGAAGTAGATGGAAAAATAAGATTTTGTAAGAATCATTTGCAGAACGTATATACAAATAAGCGATATGGCTAGAGATAGGCATGTGAATCTAACACATCTAATGTTTTCCACTTCAGCCTGGAGCACCGATTATGTCGCAATGTCGAAGTTTCCGTACTATACAATATCACTTTTCGCACGAAGTATTTCATTCTAAAGATTTCCTGTTATTTTCTGACTTCTGAACAATGCTGTTATTTTCGCTTTCTCCTCTAATTCATTTCGGCTTCCTAAGGGTATATTATTTGTTTTTCTTACCACAAAATTAGTTCTTTTGCATTTATCTTCGTCCCTACTCTTCATCGCTATCATTTCGCCCCATTAGCATGTTGTAATACAATTAGAAAAGTTATAGATTTTGGTACTAAATGGAGAGAAAATATCGTTGTTTGCAAATGAGTATTAAGGGCAGTCTAAATGCTCTATCCTGCGAATGTTAAATTTGCTATCTTCACCTTAGAAAGTATTTAATATATAAGACTGAAATTTTTACAGGATGTAGTTGACTGGCTTTTAAGTTTGTTGGTATACTATTACACAGTAATGCGATTTATTAAGTAAGATAGGATGTTTTCTTAATTTTACAATTTTTTTAAACCATATCAGAAATTCAATTCTTAAAACATAACCAACTACTTATTAACACCAAAGTAGATTAACAACAGCATTGAGTGGTTCCTTTTATAAGCTCAAAGCTCCATTTCGCCATAATTTCTGAGAAAAGGTAATTTATGTCAGAAAATGTCATTTACAGAACAAAATGTTCAGAGTAAAAAATGGAGGAAAAAAAGCTCACGTAAGTTTACAAAGGAAAAACCATATTGTTTGGACATAACAGAAACTGTCAAAATTATAGTTCTACCAATCTGTAGATTCAAGCTTCCCCTAAATGATGGGCTAAAAATGTACATCTCTATTCCAAAGTGTATAGGAGATATATCTAATTACTTCTATGGAATGATGCGGAATTCAGAGTAAAAAATGGCAAGTCTAGCACCAAGCACCATTTTTAAAAATATTTTCAAAATTGTGCCTACAATGATAAAAAAATCCGATGTGTTACACTCACATGACTTTCTCTACTCTTGTACAAACTATTTTTACAAACGCTTATTCTCCATATGCTTCATGTTATCGAGATATTAATCTTATTGCTAATTTTCTTGTAGATGCAAGGGGAATTGGCAGGCTTTAAGCGATAGTCAAATAGTTTAAGAGCTGGTTGATATGTGCAGTATTCAATTCTCTTTGCATTACCAGGACAAAAAATTTCTGATGTGTTACACTCACATGACTTTCTCTACTCTTGTACAATCTATTTTTACAAACTCTTCTCCATCTATTTCATATTAATCCAGATAAACATTTGCAGAAACGATCTTTTGATATGCAAAGAGAATTACATTTTACACATAGCGACCAGTTCTAAAAATATTTGACTATCGCTTAATGCGTACTATGTTCCCCTTGTTTTGTATTTGCAAGGGCAATATAGAAAGACAGTAACCTTTAAGCATAGACATATCTCTTAATAGCTGGTAGTTAGGTGCAGCACCATTCTCTTTCCACAGATTAATACTCTTTGCATATCCAAGACAAAAAAATGAATAACGAATTCCCATTTGAGAAAATAATTATTGAAAAATTTAAGGAAATAAGAAGCAATATCTCGAAATAGTTCACTCAACAACAAAAAAGTATATGACATAAATTGTGTATTTTAACGCGATCTACATTTTTTGTGTAGTAAAATTTTGTCTATCTGTTATGGTTTACCAGTTATGCAAAAGTCGTTCACAATGAAGAATACTTTTGGAGACATTCCCAGAATATTAGAGATATACATTTCATTTGTCATGAAAATATCTTAAACATATGATATTTTAATCAAAATCGTTAGAGCCTTTTTGAGAAAATTAAAATTTTCGAAAAATGTTCCATGTAAAGGGTAATCTGGTGTGGGGGAATTTTCTTGAAAACCTTCCTTGAAAACCTAAATACCAAGTTTGGTGTTTATCCGACTGTTCATTTCTGAGTATGCTGTTTACAGACACAGACACACACACACACACATGGACAAATGCTTTAAATGCATTCAGTGCACCTCAAAACATGTATTTCCTGTGAAATCTCGGTATCGAATATTTGGGTGGAATACAATACTTCGCCTACTTACTATACGTGGTAGAGAAAGTAAAAAACTTTAAATAAGAGGAAAGATCAACATCTAGGATTATACAGTAAACTAAAACTGTCAACCAATCTTTTTCTTTGATGCCCTGTAAGTTTATAGTGCAATACGATTTACGAGGGCGATGTATTAAATTATTCATCCTAAATTAGTAACCTCCGGGCTTTTAATTCAAAAGTTGGTATTGCTACAATCAATGTGCACCGTTTTTACAACCTGGCTGCCTGACGGCAGCAGGAGGAGCAATGCAACATATCACTGTGCTTAGTAACCGCTATAAAATGGTATTTGCAGTTTTCCTTTGCGAAAATTCAAGAAGCCTGCAAGTTTAATGTTACCGGGGATTGTGAGAAAGGCGATTATGTTCACCAGTCAAGAAGAGGGTGGATAGTTACGGTTTGTCGCAGGAGGCTGTAATTGCTACAAGGAGTCGGTATCATTCACCTGCTACTGTTGCTGTGATTCTGAGCAGTGACAATAGAACACACCAGAAAATCTACTAAATTCTTCTTCGTTAACGCATTATCCTCCTCTTTATAGGACTTACATAAGCCAATGCTTAGGGTCACTAGCTTGTAGAGGAGCAAGCATATCCAGGATGGGTGATCAGCCCAATGCCTGGTATGACGGTGAAGAAGAAGGAAATGAAATGTAATGATGAAAGGGATGATAGGAGAATTTGCGGATCAAATTATCCAACCCAGCATTCGCCCAGCTACCGAGGAAAACTTCGAAAAATCCTTTGGTCATGTTGGTCGGCCTCGGGAGTTTGAACCCGGGACCTCCCGAATGCAAGTCGCACACGTTACTGCGGCGCAACCTCGCTCGGCATCCACTAAATTCTCCCAATGTTATTCGTACTTGCGATGTCGACGATTTTCAACAAGAAGGACGTCTTTGCAGCAAGTAGTTATTAAGGACAGCAAGAGTGATTCACCAAAGAAATATACAAGTTGAGAAACAAGCGTGATGGATAAATGTCCCAGAATTTAACTATAATAGCAAATATTACTCACGATCTGTAATGCAAGAGGGCGAATTCATGACAAGAACAGTGCAGATTGGAAGATATGGTTTATTACAAATCGTTGCGGTTTTGTGTACTTGGATTTGCATTCGGCTGCAACAGGTGAAAGGTACAGGAAAATCATTGGAACAATACAGATAAATCACAATGAAAATGCTAAGCAAATGATTTGTCGTTGCGGACAAGCTCGTGACTGACTTGCAGTCTACCATTACTGCAGTTCACGGTTCTGAATGGCATTCTGTGCACTCGGATACCAGTTGTGAAACAAAAATACTTTCTCACTATTGCATTTTCTCTTTCAGCAATTTATTGCTAACGCGTATGTATGTAAACCACAAGCACTTTTGGCCTTCTTTCTTATAATGCTCCATTTCGCTCTTTTTATTCCTCCGCAGGTTTCATTGCTTAGTTTCGTCCTTCCATTCCAATTTTCTATTTAAGGACAAGGGTCTAGATATCATTTCGTTTGCCAGCACTTCTTAGATAGTCCCACCTGTTTTTTAAAATATTGAACCGCATTAACAACGAATTTTCAAGTTTCCATATTTCTTAAGATAGGTTTCTGAAATGTTTGTTTTCATTCAGCACTTTGGGGCAGGATCGGGCCTCGCTGAGGGAAGGAGAGGGAGAGATACAGAAAGTGCGTGGGTGGAATGATGGCTCTCTTATCTCAGGCGTGTTTTCCGATGCCCAATACTGTTTATAGTAAATAACTTTATTTACATGCACATTATATTGTTCGATCCTGACCACAAAAGCAGTTATATCTTCGCGTCAGAGGCCGATTTCGCGAACTGTTCGCGGTAAATTCCTTTATTGCAACTCAAGACACTTCACGTTCGCCGGCATTACGTAACGTAGTTCCACTTTATGAATTACTTGCCCGTTTTTGCGTACTTTCAGTTTATAGGTTTTACATTTCCGCCTACGCGTACTTCCAAATTACAAGCGTTTTACATGTTCGCCTCCAATCGCATTCCGTTTAGGAGTCTTACATGTCCCTCCTTGCGTACTTCCAAATTGCAAGTGATTTTACTCGTGTATTTCAGATCTCGCTATATAATTCCCGTGTTTCTCCTACTAAGTTACGTGACATTTTCCTTTAATATTATTCGTTGACAGAATTTACTTAAAATTAGTGTACTTTTCCTGTTGGTGGATAGATATTACAGAAACTCCCGCACTTAGCTTTCTTACGTGAGTTTGAAGCGCAAACGTTTTAAACGTTCCCATGGGAACTGATGCGATCTCAAGACAAAACACTTCTAGTCAAAAACTTTACTTTAACATATAATCCTAGGTTCCATTGTTCCGGTCACGTTTCCTGTACCTGCAAAGAGTAATACGCTGACATGATGGCGCCCTTGAGAAAGCTTGCCTATTGCATTTCCAAAAATGTCTCTTTTTTTTCCAGCGAGCGTATAGTTCTGTCTACCTCGATACTAAGTATGCTTCTAAAATTAATATTAATTTGATGTAAGAATACATACTGTTATCTATCATAATCATTTGCTTCTCCAAGTAATCTGTAGTTTCAACTTGAAGGCGTTTACCAGATTTCACTGAAATGTACATTTATTTTTTGAGTTATGAGTTTTACGTATTTATATTGTGAAGAAGTATGAGTCAATAATTGACTCAACTATTGAACGCATCAGAATGTGAGATACATATTGAAGAGCGTTATTTATGAACTCCATTCCTTTGTTATTCGTTTCATGTAGCAGGAGTTGACAGCAACGGCAAGAATCGGCCCCAGTTCCCATCCAGTTATGCTTGAGTTCACACTCAAGGAGAAAGAATTCTTCGTTAGATTAATTCAAGGTTAGCAACTAAATCTTTAAAAGATCGCAAACGCTAATCGGAATTATTGTAGCAC
The DNA here is from genome assembly GCA_030765065.1 of Deroplatys truncata. Classification (NCBI taxonomy): domain Eukaryota; kingdom Metazoa; phylum Arthropoda; class Insecta; order Mantodea; family Mantidae; genus Deroplatys; species Deroplatys truncata. The sequence continues at coordinate 73,332,544 of CM060975.1, read as the reverse complement.
GGGCACGCTAAGAACAACGATCGTAACGTGTTCTCCACGTCTCTCCTTAGCAGTAGTTAAAGTTGGATAAACACGCAAAGGTATTCGTTACTTTTTCCTCTATCTGAATAATAACAGCACAATGAACATCTGATCTAAGAAACATCTTATCCATGGAGTGGGGTATCGATAGGGATGAGATTTGTACTATGGCGTTTTCATGGAGGAGAAGGCTGGATAGTATAACCACTTTAAGTAACATTTCTAGCCCTCGTAATGTACGAGTGAAAAATTAGAAAATAAAGACGTAATGCATATATAACCATTTACCCCCATTCGCAGTGGACGTAACCATCCTGCTAAACGGCTACATTTTCGCCCTCAAAAGGTTTCGGTGTGTCGGTTTGAGTGCTTTTAATTATTATTTTTTTACTTTCTCTACTACGTATAGTAGGTAGGGGAAGTATTGCATTCCACCCAAAAATTCGATACCGAGATTTCACCGGAAATACGTGTTTTGAGACCTCCTGAATCCAAAAAATGCATTTTTGGAAACATGTCCGTGTGTGTGTGTGTGTCTGTGTGTGTGTGTGTGTGTGTGTGTGTGTGTGTGTGTCTGTGAACAGCATAACTCAAAAACGAGCAGTCGGATAAACACCAAACTTGGTATTTAGGTTCAGTATCTTCCAGAGATGCGACACGAAGGTTTTCAAGAAAATCCCCCCACCCCAGACTACCCTTTACATGGAACATTTTTCGAAAATTTTAATTTTCTCAAAAATGGCTCTAACGATTTTGATTAAAATATCATATGTTTAAGATAATGTCATGAGAAATGAAATGTATATCTCGAATTTCCTGGGAATGTCTCCAAAAGTATTCTTCATTGTGAACGACTTTTGCATAACTGGTAAACCATAAGAGATAGACAAAATTTTACCACACAAAAAATGTAGATCGCGTTAAAATACACAACTTATGTCATATACATTTCTTTTGTTGAGTGAACCGTTTTCGAGATATTGCTTGTTTTTTCCTTAAATTTTCCAATACTTATACTTTTTCTCAAATTCGTTATTCATTTTTACTTTCTCTACTACGTATAGTAAGTAGGGGAAGTATTGCATTCCACCCAAAAATTCGATACCGAGATTTCACCGGAAATACATGTTTTGAGACCTCCTGAATCCAAAAAAAGCATTTTTGGAAACATGTCCGTGTGTGTGTCTGTCTGTGTGTCTGTGTGTCTGTGTGTCTGTCTGTGTGTCTGTGTGTCTGTGAACAGCATAACTCAAAAACGAACTGTCGGATAAGCACCAAACTTGGTATTTAGGTTCAGTATCTTACAGAGTTGCGACACGAAGGTTTTCAAGAAAATCCCCCCACCCCAGACTACCCTTTACATGGAACATTTTTCGAAAATTTTAATTTTCTCAAAAATGGCTCTAACGATTTTGACCAAAATATCATATGTTTAAGATAATGTCATGAGAAATGAAATGTATATCTCGAATTTTCTGGGAATGTCTCCAAAAGTATTCTTCATTGTGAACGACTTTTGCATAACTGGTAAACCATAAGAGATAGACAAAATTTTACTACACAAAAAATGTAGATCGCGTTAAAATACACAACTTATGTTATATACATTTCTTTTGTTGAGTGAACCGTTTTCGAGATATTGCTTGTTATTTCCTTAAATTTTCCAATACTTTTTCTCAAATTCGTTATTCATTTTTTTTACTTTCTCTACTACGTATAGTAAGTAGGGGAAGTATTGCATTCCACCCAAAAATTCGATACCGAGATTTCACCGGAAATACATGTTTTGAGACCTCCTGAATCCAAAAAAAGCATTTTTGGAAACATGTCCGTGTGTGTGTCTGTGTGTCTGTGTGTGTGTGTGTGTCTGTGTGTGTGTCTGTGTGTGTGTCTGTGTGTGTGTGAACAGCATAACTCAAAAACGAACAGTCGGATAAACACCAAACTTGATATTTAGGTTCAGTGTCTTCCAGAGATGCGACACGAAGGTTTTCAAGAAAATCCCCCCACCCCAGACTACCCTTTACATGGAACATTTTTCGAAAATTTTAATTTTCTCAAAAATGGCTCTAACGATTTTGATTAAAATATCATATGTTTAAGATAATGTCATGAGAAATGAAATGTATATCTCGAATTTTCTGGGAATGTCTCCAAAAGTATTCTTCATTGTGAACGACTTTTGCATAACTGGTAAACCATAAGAGATAGACAAAATTTTACTACACAAAAAATGTAGATCGCCTTAAAATACACAACTTATGTCATATACATTTCTTTTGTTGAGTGAACCGTTTTCGAGATATTGCTTGTTATTCCCTTAAATTTTCCAATACTTCTACTTTTTCTCAAATTCGTTATTCATTTTTTTATGTCTTGGACTTGCAAAGAGAATGGAATGCGCCGCATAGCAACCAGCGTTAAAATATTTGACTATCGCTTAAAAGCTACCATATTCCCCTTTCATCTACATGAAAATTACCAATAAGATTGACATCTCGATATCTCGATTAACATGAAGCATATGGAGAATAAGCGTTTGTAAAAATAGATTGTACAAGAGTAGAGAAAGTCATGTGAGTGTAACACATCAGATTTTTATGTCCTGGACATGCAAAGAGAATGGAATGCGCCACATAGCAACCAGCGTTAAAATATTTGACTATCGCTTATAACCTACCATATTCCCCTTGCATCTACAAGAAAATTAGCAATAAGATTGACATCTCGATATCTCGATTAACATGAAGCATATGGAGAATAAGCGTTTGTAAAAATAGTTTGTACAAGAGTAGGGAGAGTCATGTGAGTGTAACACATCAGATTTTTTTATGTCCTGGACATGCAAAGAGAATGGAATGCGCCACATAGCAACCAGCGTTAAAATATTTGACCATCGCTTAAAAGCTACCATATTCCCCTTGCATCTACAAGAAAATTACCAATAAGATTGACATCTCGATCTCTCGATTAACATGAAGCATATGGAGAATAGGCGTTTGTAAAAATAGATTGTACAAGAGTAGAGAAAGTCATGTGAGTGTAACACATCAGATTTTTTTATTAAAGGTTTATTTAAGGTCGTCTTGACTACATGATCTTATCTCGACCTGCGATCATAAAAATACATCATGATACACATGTGCGTCTTCTTGAGCATATTGGTGGCCGTGTACACCATCCTCGTTAAACAAACCCTTCAGGGACCTTCAGCTTACTGTGGTAAGAATTTGACCGGGGTAATCATCAAACAGCGGCGCATCAATGTTCACCGCAGTTTAGGTGGCCGTGGTTACCTGACAGGTGCTCACCTTGGTTGAGTGCACCGTTCATTGCAGGTAAACTCTACTGAACACACCCAATGTACATCGTGTCGTCTGTTTTTCACTTGTTCTACCTCTTTGCTGAAGCGCATGCATGTAGTTCAGCGTGCAATGGCGGAAAGCAAAAGTAGACCAAAGTTTCTCTATTATTTTTTCTTTCTTTCTTTCTTTCTTTCTTTCTTTCTTTCCGCGCTGACTAAATTCCAGTTAGCTTAGTCGACATTCACTTACTGAAAGACAGGGAGAAAAAATAAAGAAAGAAAAAAATACATTCCCAAACAACATTTGAACCCAAAACCTCTTGAATGGGAGGCGCAGACGCTACCCGACACCATGATGATGAGTTCAGATTTTTAGACTTCGGCACTGACCACTTCAGGTTACCGGATTCCTATATCTGTGCAATTAAAGTACATGATATTCTTGAAAATGCATCAATTGCACTAAATCCATTCATTACTCCCCTTATTTCTGCCTTGCTCTTGGAACTATGCTTCAACTGATATAATTATGATATGTGACGCCGTGTTTGTGTGGACTTTCGTTACGTCTTGTGTCAGGATATTTAAGGCACCTGTCGCAAGAAACTAAGTCCTTGTGCATTATAAATTACAAAGTACATTAAAGTAATGTAATTAATTGTTCTTCCACACAAGGCGTGTGCTGGACAGGGTTGGAAAGGTAGAAGGAAGCAACTTTATCAGGGTGTATTCATTGGCGAAAATGGAGTGTATCTATTTATTGGGAATTCTAACTTATGGTTCCGCCATTTTAACATTTCAGCACAAGTGAAGTTGGAAATAATCGACGAAAACCGGTTGTTCATGACCGGTCAGATTTAACCGCGGTAAAATCCTCGATAAACTTTTACCGGCGTCGATGCACTACAAATGACGGTAAATTCTTGATCGAGAATGGTGCATACGGCCATGGGTGTGTAAACTGCATTGGGAAGAGGAAATACCGGATTGTTGTCTACATCTACTGTAGTGTGGACAATCTATAAGGATGTGCACAATGGTTAGAGGACTGTTACAGCTGGTACAGTTTGCAGGTTGGTCCTTAGTGAGAAGATAACTGCGTTAGTTTGGAGTGTCCAATTCTAAGCCGGGTGATGATAACTTGATCTAGTCTTTTGAGAGTTCGGGAATGCAGAAAAGGTTGTGTGCAGCCTGAGCGAGCTTCATCAAGTTTGCTGTTGATTGATAACATTTCAATTTCCATTTTTGCATGTACATGTGTTTAATGAAACTGATGTCTTGGTGTTGAGAGGCGATCGATGAATCACTGACGGGATGTTTAGTTGCTTTTGCAGCTTCATCTGCTGTTTCTCTACCTTTTATGTCAATGTGAGGGGAGTCCATACAAAGGATACCTTTTTATTGGTCTTAAGCTTGAGTGTTCTCTCCACTTCTGCACCACGTTATAGATGCAAGTTCTATTGGTGTAGGGCGTTATTTTAATGTTATATCATTACAGTTCACGCTGCATCATAATGCTGTTACCTGCATTACGACAGTAGGTAGTAATCTTATGCTTTTGGAATGTAAAGACAATTTTCATTTGAAGAGAAGGCTTGAGTTGCGTGTCTGCCACATAATGAGAAGGCAGAGTAATACCGACCAACTGGACTTCAGGAAACTGCATTGCTGCATATCACAACAATTACAACGGACTTTTAGATCAAATGTTATTCCTGTTCGGAAAATCTTGCTCTTTCTTTTGGAAAAAAACGGCAGCACTTGGCATTCGTTCTCCTGCAAAGATAGTGCCTGCTAGGCGGTTGTTACCAGCAGTCACACGAAATTGTTTCATCCTGCTTCTCTGAAGTTACTACCACTCAGTAGCGTAACCAGAAAAATATTAAGGGGGTTTATGTATAGGGATCCACTTTTTAAACAATTTGTATCAATTCAAACCATAAATGTGAACCAATCCTGAGTTGAAATATTTAATTGTAATCGATTTTATATTCACAGATTAAGGTGCAGTAATTGGAATTAAACTGGGTGTGTGGTAACATGAGAATGAATGACCACTGTGAGGTATTTTATATTACCGCTGCAGGCCAATTTATTTCACTACAAAATAGAGTTTCTAGTTAATGTTCTAAACTGGGAGATATTGCACTCATTTGGAAACCACTCAAACTTAGCACCGGGACGAAAACATGTCCCTGATATCTTAGCATGGTTGTACAGCGTCATCTAAAGTACCTAAAGTTCTGTTGTCACCTTTGGCGATAGTGTCCAACACATGCGGCGTAAAACGATACAAGCGATGTGATTGGGAAATATCTCGTTCCCGCCAACCGAGAACGATGGCATTATTTTAACGAAGCTATTTTTTACATTTTTTTTAGCAAGGGAGGGTTCCAACCCCCAAAACTCTTCCCTAACTACGCCTCTGCTACCATTTAAATCTGAGGCAGAAAGACCTGACAGCGGATGAACCGGAGGATTACAGAGAAAATGGAACATGCCTGTTTCAATTTTAGGTGAGAATTAGCAATGTGTAAAGTGGTACTTAAAATATTACAAATTCAAAATGTATTCACCCATGAAAGGAAAACTTCCGCAGCACTTGAGATAAAAGAATTGGGACGATACCCAGTTTCAAAATCTTTAAAATAACTGGGGAAGTTTCTAAATGCAGCAAAATATGGCGATACACAGCAGTACTGTGTCCTGAATTGAAACTCCTCCATTTTCAGAGAAGCAGCGGATGCTCAAGGTCTTCAAGAATTGCAACAAAATAACGGCCCTTGGAAAAAAATAAATATTGACCATGAATTACGTAACGTCCACATTATGTACTAAATATTGCTGGAGCGGACAGAAGTCAGCTTTAGGCTGGGAGAAAGTATAAATTACCAAATAAATTTTTTCAAGGGGGCATAAGCTTTTTCCTTTCATAATTTCGTCATAGGACTGGTAGGTATATTATGCTCTCGAACACAGATATTCAGGCTCCTAATGCTTTGAGTAATAAGACTCCTTTTTCACCACTAACAGCTCATCTGCTGAAATCACTACGGAGATGAGCTAAAATGCTATAAAAATATTGCATGTCAGTGCTTTAATATACGTATTATGTGTGCCTATTAATAAATAAATAAATTTAATTTGACGTTAAATGAAACATCGAATTCATTGAATGAATAACTTAACTAGATAACTGTCATATGACAAAATGTACTTTGGATCTCGTGGAATTGAAGGTTAAAGGATTTTCTTAGTGCATTTGATTTTCTTCTGATGGACAATTAAGTAGCAAATTGTCCCATTAGGCACTAGAGAAGTGGGATTAATTACAAAATTAATTACAACTTCAAAATTACAATATTTTGTAGCTTAGAAGAGTTCAAAATGTCTAAATAAAGGTCTAGTGTTCTGTTGATTTAAAAATAGATTCTTGCACGCAAATAATGTTGAGTATGCGCCAATACAACGAACAGTAAAATTAAAACTTCTCAGGCGCCAACAATGGTTACTGAGCATTTCTTCTTCTTTTTTCTTCTTCTTCTTCTTCTTTTTTTTTTTTTTTTTTTTTTTTTTTGCCTGAAGTTGAATCTCCCCAAATATCAATCACTTCTCCCACTGGGAGATTAGATGATCAATCTCTGTTTTCATTCTTGCTTTTCTTTTCCAATTGATAACTTTATTGTATAACCAAAATGTATCAGTTTGGAAAACTGATACATAAAATTACATGAAGCTTTTAATCAGCTGCTTATCCAATGATAAGCCTGAAGTGAGCTATAGGTCAGAATGGCATTTCTTTTTCAGTCTTCTGTGTGACGGATCAGGGAATAAAGATCGGGAAATTCTTGGATTAGAGGATTTTTGTGATGAGTGAAACGTTTGTGTACTTTTGTACAGCTGGTAAGGAAAACGGTATTTACCTCCGGGGGACTTAAATTGTTGTAAATAATTTACTCCGCATCAACCATGGTGGTGCAGTTATCAGTTGAAGAAGATACCGTCTCTGGAAGGTCTGGTTCTTTTAATTTGCCTGAAAGAGGCAGAACTCCATTTAGAGTAGCCATATTGCGAAATGGGACGCACCAGTGATCAATACACGAAACGTTTGTATTTTAATACAAGAAGTGACTTGGACTGAAGAATGTGTTTCAGCTAAATTATTTCTCGACATAACCACCGAAGTTATTGGGAATGCCTTCCAAGCGAGTTTAATCTCTTGTAGCAGGATTTTTTTTAGGTTGCTAATTGATTCACAATAGTACCCAGTCTCATACACTACGTGATCAAAAGTATCCGGACGCCTGGGTGAAAATGAAAGCTCGTGGCGACCTCCATCGGTAATGCTGGAGGTCAATATGATGTTGGCCCACCCTTAGCCTTGATGACAGCGTTCACTCTCGCAGGAACACTTCCAATCATGTGCTGGAAGGTTTCTTGGGTAATGGCAGCTCATTCTTCACGTAGTGTGGAACTGAGGAGAGATATCGATGTAGGTCGGTGAGGCCTGGCACGAAGCCGGCGTTCCAAAACATCCCAAAGGTGTTCTATAGGTTCAAGTCAGGACTCTGTGCAGGCCAGTACATTACAGGTAGGTTAATGTCGTGTAACCACTCCGCCACAGCCCGTGCAGTATGAACAGGTGCTCGATCGTGTTGAAAGATGCAATCGCCATCCCCGAATTCCTCTTCAACAGTGGGAAGCAAGAAGGTGCTTAAAATATCAATGTAAGTCTGCGCTGTGATTTTGCCACGCAAAACAACAAGGGGTGCAAGCCTCCTCCAGTAAAAACACGACCACACAATAACACCACCACCTCCGAATTTCACTGTTGGCACTACACTCGCTGGCAGATGACGTTCACCGGGCATTCGCCATACCCACTCCCAGCCATCACCACATTGTGGACCGTGGTTCGACACTCCACACAACGTTTTGCCACTGTTCAATCGTGTAATGTTGACGCTCCTTACACCAAGCGAGGCGTCGTTTGGCATTTTCCTGCGTGATGTGTGCTTATGAGCAGCCGCTCGACCATGGAATCCAAGGTTTCTCACCTCACGCCTAACTGTCATAGTAGTTGGAGTGGATCCTGATGCAGTTTGGAATTCCTGTGTGATGGTCTGGATAGAAGTCTGCCTATTACTCTTTACGACCCTCTTCAAATGTCGGCTGTCTCTGTCAGTCAACAGACGAGGTCGGCCTATACGCGTTTGTGCTGTACATGTCCCTTCACGTTTCCACTTCACTATCACATCAGAAACAGTGGACCTAGGGATGTTTAAGAGTGTGGAAATCTCGCGTACAGATTTCTGACACAAGTGACACCCAATCGCCTGACCAAATTCTAAGTTCGTGAGTTCCACGGAGCGTCCCATTCTGCTGTTTCACGATGTCTAATGACTACTGAGGTCGCAGATAATGAGTATCAGGCAGTGTGTGGCAGCACTATGCACCTAAGATGAAAAACGTATGTTTGTGGGGTTGTCCGGATACTTTTGATCACATAGTATACGTCCTCGTCCAGTTCAAACTAATGTCCACAAAAGTTTCTTCTTCTTCAATTGATTATCCTACTCGTTGTAAGGGCTTACAAGAAAATGCCTTGGGCCAGTAGCCTGTCGAGGAGCAAGCAAACTGGATCATAGCATATCCAGGATGGGTGATCAGACCAATGCCTGGAATGACGGTGAAGAAGAAATGAAATACAGTGATGAAAGGGATGATAGGAAAATTCGCGGATTAACGGAGCATTCGCCAACTGAGGAAAAACGTGAAAAAAAACCTTCGGTCAGTTTGGTCGGCTCCGAGGACTTGGAGCCGGAGCTCTCGAATGCGGGCCATAGACTTTCCCGATGAGCCATCCCGCTCGGTGAAAGTCTCTTTATGTAAGAAAATTACACGCGAAAACTTTGACCTTACGATGGATTTCGATGTGTATATCGGTCAGTTTCGAATTGACTATGGCTATATGATCGAAAAGACCCGACAAATTTGGAATATAGAAGTCGAAGAAGAAAGTCATCTTGGTTTCGCTGGAAATTTATTATAGGCTTTGAATTTTGTTTTTCCCCAGGAGAATAATTCAAGTGCTTCTATTGATGGCTTTGCAGTTGTGACTTTTACACTTTTGGTGGTATGAAAAAGGGCACATATGTTTTATATGAATCGGACGAGCTCATTTGCAATTCCATAACATTATGGATTTATTAATAACCTGGGAGCTTCTTCAAGGGGATAAATACGTTAATGTGTCGCGGGGATTACCTTTGAGGTAATAGATTTTCATTGACTTTTTGGCACCTGGCCTATTTTCATTTGACTGCCTCTCAACTAAATGGTCCCCATTTTACCACAATTTCTAAAATTGGAATTTTTTCCTCCTTGCTTTAGCTCTACATTTATTGACTGAGTGTGCCAAATGCTAAGCCAAACTGTTGAACAAACTTGCATTCAAAGATTTCAGAAACATTGAAAACATATTAAATACAGAAAATTTAGTTTAAACATTTGGTCTTTACAGAGGCTACATTTTTGCAGCATAGTTTTAGCCATTCTCTATTTCTTAACACCAAAAAAAGTCAGATTGAGATGTGGGGAATGTTTTTTGTGCCTGGATCATCTGACGTGTGCAATCATTTTGTGGTGAACAAAACTTCCATTTTATCAAATGTCCTCCTCTGGATTAGAAACCAATGCACAAAATAGTCGTAGTCCAAGAGACCATTTTGCACACAAAAGGAGGAGGAGGAGAAGCAGAAGAAGAAGAAGAAGATGATGATGATGATGATGATGATGAAGAAGAAGAAGAAACAGTTTTTTTGCGCAAATTTTCGTTGAAGTTTAGTTACTACTTGCAGATTTGATTTAAACTTTTGGCGCACTACGCGCTAACATTTTTCTAGCTAAAGCTGTTGCGGAAGTAGATTGTACAATCTGCAATTTCCATTCTAGAATTACAGATTAACTATTACGTCAGGCTTAACAGAACTGGTTCTGCAAGAAAAGATACGCCGCTGCAATTTTACACAGATCACGGCTGTGGTATAGCTGAAGACAGGTTTTAAAACTCCTTTTCGCATACCACTGGCAGAAGTGACCATGGCACGCGCCAGGCAGCTGAACTTCACACAGGTGCCACTTCTTTCACGCGTGTTGTCAAACTTAAGGCATTCTTACAATTGGTTATTAATTTACACACCCTATAATCGTTAACCACCGGCGTACCAAGAAAAGCAATGCAGTGTTGTCACTTTTCTTCTGTATCACAATGCGTTACCAATTGTTCTTTTGGCCTCAACGATATTGAGATATTGCAATGTTGCATCATAATCCACACGAGATAGCATTGCACTGCTTGAAATTGCTACTGAAGAGTGAGACAAAAAGTTTGTTACTGGCGTGGTGACGTCCCTTTACTCAGCGTACATACATTACGTGGCTTGCCGGTCGTTAACGAGGATAGAACGTCTATAATGCGATAATCACCTTGTTATCTTCGGCAACGCTTTGTTTTAACTGTACTGCTGTCATTCCGCAGTTTCTCTTTTGAGGTGGAGCAGAGACCATTCTTTTACTGTTAACATAAAAAATAATAAGTAAATAAAATAAAAAGCTATATAATAATTGCAATTGGAAGGTAAGCTAAAAAAAAGTCTGATGTATTGTATTCACATGATTTTTCTACTCGATCTCCTAATATATTCTGACAAAAGCTTATTCTTCTATCTACGTCTTATTAATGCAGATAAACCTTGATTACATATTTACAAGTTTCGTTGTAGGTATAAGAAAAAAATCTGATGTGTTACACTCACATGACTTTCTCTACTCTTGTACAATCTATTTTTACAAACGCCTATTCTCCATATGCTTCATGTTAATCGAGAGATCGAGATGTCAATCTTATTGGTAATTTTCTTGTAGATGCAAGGGGAATATGGTAGCTTTTAAGCGATGGTCAAATATTTTAACGCTGGTTGCTATGTGGCGCATTCCATTCTCTTTGCATGTCCAGGACATAAAAAAATCTGATGTGTTACACTCACATGACTCTCCCTACTCTTGTACAAACTATTTTTACAAACGCTTATTCTCCATATGCTTCATGTTAATCGAGATATCGAGATGTCAATCTTATTGCTAATTTTCTTGTAGATGCAAGGGGAATATGGTAGGTTATAAGCGATAGTCAAATATTTTAACGCTGGTTGCTATGTGGCGCATTCCATTCTCTTTGCATGTCCAGGACATAAAAATCTGATGTGTTACACTCACATGACTTTCTCTACTCTTGTACAATCTATTTTTACAAACGCTTATTCTCCATATGCTTCATTTTAATCGAGATATCGAGATGTCAATCTTATTGGTAATTTTCATGTAGATGAAAGGGGAATATGGTAGCTTTTAAGCGATAGTCAAATATTTTAACGCTGGTTGCTATGCGGCGCATTCCATTCTCTTTGCAAGTCCAAGACATAAAAAAATGAATAACGAATTTGAGAAAAAGTAGAAGTATTGGAAAATTTAAGGGAATAACAAGCAATATCTCGAAAACGGTTCACTCAACAAAAGAAATGTATATGACATAAGTTGTGTATTTTAAGGCGATCTACATTTTTTGTGTAGTAAAATTTTGTCTATCTCTTATGGTTTACCAGTTATGCAAAAGTCGTTCACAATGAAGAATACTTTTGGAGACATTCCCAGAAAATTCGAGATATACATTTCATTTCTCATGACATTATCTTAAACATATGATATTTTAATCAAAATCGTTAGAGCCATTTTTGAGAAAATTAAAATTTTCGAAAAATGTTCCATGTAAAGGGTAGTCTGGGGTGGGGGGATTTTCTTGAAAACCTTCGTGTCGCATCTCTGGAAGACACTGAACCTAAATATCAAGTTTGGTGTTTATCCGACTGTTCGTTTTTGAGTTATGCTGTTCACACACACACAGACACACACACAGACACACACACAGACACACACACACACACAGACACACAGACACACACACGGACATGTTTCCAAAAATGCTTTTTTTGGATTCAGGAGGTCTCAAAACATGTATTTCCGGTGAAATCTCGGTATCGAATTTTTGGGTGGAATGCAATACTTCCCCTACTTACTATACGTAGTAGAGAAAGTAAAAACTACAGCGACAGTCAAATCTTTCCAAAGCCGGTTGTTCTATGATGGCTTTGAACTTTAGTTCTCTTTGCAAGAAAAGGGGGGATACAGTTGAGAGTGAGTGAGTGATTGAGTGAGTGGGTGGGGTTTAAGGGCCCGTCGACAACTAGGTCATTAGGGCCCGTACAGTTGAGAAAAGTAAAGTATAAAGCATTTGAAAATCTCAAACAATAATAAAGTATATCTCAGAAATGTTTAACGCCACAAAAATTTTTCTTTAATATGAATTGTGTGCTTAAACGAGACCTACATTTTTTGTAGTAACATTTTGTCTATCTCTTACGATTTACCAGTTATACAAAAGTCTTACAAAACAAAATGAAGACGACTTCACAGGTTATTCCTAGAAAATTCAAGATATATACACTTTGTCACGGAAATATCTGAATCCAAAAAAGGCATTTTTAGAAAAAGGTCCGGTGGATGTGTTTGTGAACAACATAAGTCATAATCGAAAGTTGGTTAAACACTAAACTTGGCATTTAATTTCAGCATATTCTAAATACGTGACACGAAGTTTTGCAACAAAATCTCTCCTCAAACTATTGATACCACAATTATTGACTGAAAGATATAAATAATTAAAAGAAATGACAGTAGGATAAAGAAATAATTGCAAGTCTACGATTCATAATAAGTTGCATTCTTTATTTTCAAACGGGTAACTCGTTTCAATAGCTCAAATATTAGATCACATTAAATTTCTCATCAGTTTAAACTGGTGTTATCCTTTCACACTCGCCCACACACACCCTGAGAGAAAGATCTCATAGCTCTACCTCTAGAGCAGCTGGCGCATGAGACTACAGAACAAGCTACGAGATAACGACATTAGAAGCAGTAAAGTATACTGCTTTAAAATTGTCGCATCATTGCGCGGCTTTAGAAATTCAGATAACGTAATAAAAAATTGCCGCCTCAATGTATTGCAATACGTTATCACTAGTGCTAGGATAGTTATGTAATAACAACTTCTTTTTATTTGTTTAAAACATATGAATAATGTTAAATGTGCACGAAACAATGTTTCCTGAGTCCGAAAATGTAAATTTTATTGTACATGTTTTTGCATATTTTCGATTTTTTGTAATTGCATAATATTTAGAGAATGTCGTTACAATTATATATATTTTCGATTTTTCAAGGAAAATGTCTAAAAAATGTAATTGATTACGCATTTCAAAACAAATTAATAAAAGGAAAAAAGAAAGCCTGAGAATAAACGGTGAGCGGTAGGCAACGCATTTTCAAAGGGTTTCCGATTGTTAACGCGGCGAGTATTATATCAAAGAACTGCCGATGTAAACTTATTCAGTGGGACGATAATACAGTTGCAGTTTGGTTTTGTGTGCGTGTAGAGTGATTGCGTTAACCTCCAGCGTTGACTAGTTATATTAGATAAAATGCCACCAGTGAAATCGAGTTTTATCTACTCAACTAAATATATTTGTACGTGAAAACGAAGGTGTGCTTACTACAAATGCACTAGTTTTATTTTGTGTTGAGTGTGAAAGGCGTATAAGTGCAGACACCCGTTTGCAAGTGACGCAACATTTAAAAACAGCAAAACATTTTAAAAATGTTTTACGAAAAAAAAGTGCTAAACAGGCAATACTAAATGTCAATACAGGTATCCCAAATGAAGCAACTTGTTCAACATCAGGTCCCCAGTTGTCAACCTTTAATAAGGACCTATGTAAAGCTTTCGCTTGTGCTGACATTCCGCTCTATAAATTAGAACATCCTAAATTACGTGCATTCTTAGAAACGTATATAAAACAGGCTAAACCACATGAGTCTACTCTTCGCAAACATTATGTTCCATTACTTTATGAAAAGCAATACAAGAAATTCTTTATTCTATTAAGGATAATCTAATCTAGGTTTGCATGGATGAAACTCCAGATGCGTGTAACGATCTATATGTAATGTAATTGTCGGTACGCTCGGTGAAAATGGACTGTCAAAGGCTTATCTTCTAACAGTGGAAGAAATAGCAACGACAAATCATTCAACAATTGCGAAAATATTCAATAATGTAATGTTGCTATTATGGCCAGAGGGAATTAGGCATGAAAATGTAGTTTTGTTTTTATCTGACGCAGCCCCATATATGGTTAAGGCAGGACCCCCTCCTGGACCTTTAAAACCGCTTTATAGTAGATTCCTGTAGCATGCTTGGCGCATGCAATGCATCGCCTGAGTGAAACTGTGCGCTTAAATTTTCCTACCGTTAATAGTTTAATATCAAGCGTAAAAAAGGTTTTCCTTAAATCAACGAATAGAATCAGTTTGTTTAAACAGTTGGCTCTAGGAATTCCACTTCCTCTTGAACCGATCATTACGAGATGGACCTGGTTATAGGCTGCCATATATTATTATTAAGACACATTTCAACTGCATTTCTACAGCCATCACAGCCTCGAACGAAATGTCGCACCACTTGTCACAAACTTAACTTTAATAGAAAGTCTCTCAGTAAAGCTAAAATCTGCGCCAGGTCAAGTTGCAAAAAGGTAGTTGAAAAATTTGAATATGTACTACAAAAAAAAATCCAGGGTACCATACATTATAACATATTGCAAATATCATTTCTGGTAAAACGGAAAGCAAATTGTTGGACATTGAAGAAACATTGTCGCTGGAAGAAATTGTAAAGTTTAAATATGCGCCTATAACGTCGAACGTTGTTTTATCAGTACAGATCAATTCTCAGAAGCAACAGAGAATCGTTTCTGTTTTCAAACCTTAAAATTGTTACTGTTATACAATGCAATAGGAAGAATTAAGTTCACTTCAGTAGCAGCTGTTCCAGGCCACAAATTCGGTGAGTTTTACATTAATTTATTATTTTGGTGGATTATAATGTTAACTTGTGTCTTCCAATATAATGAATATGAAATGAACTCACAATGTTGATTTTTAAAAATTATTATTTCACCATTTTTGTGAGATTTTGGAGAGCACATATTTTCTAGGTTGTTAATGCATATATCCCTATTTTAAACCGCATAATTACATACTTATTTTACGATTTTAATGCATAACTATCCGAGCCCTAGTTATCACTATAACATGGAAATGCTTTCCTTATTTCTGATTTTCTCAAAAATGGCTGTAACAACGTTATTAAAATACAAACATATTTATGTCAAATAAGTTTTTGTGGCGTTAACCATTTCCGAGATATTCTTTGTTTTAATTTTCAAATACTTATATCTTTTATTTTCTCTATTACTTACCTATAGTAAGCAAACGAAGTCGCTATTGCATTTCATCCAAAAATTCCATACGGAGATTTCACGGAAGTAGACTTTCTGAGCTCCCTGTATAAATAAAAAAGGAAAGGAAAAAAAAGTTTTTAGAAATAGACCCACGCACGCGTCTGTAAAGAGCATTAAGTCGGTTAAATACAAAAATATAGGCTTTAGCCTTCTGTATCCGTCTTATATAACATGACCAGTGTGTAAATGTGTAATAAAAGTTTATCTCGATTGACAGATGTAGACAGAAGAATAAGCTTTTATAAGAACAAAAGAGGAGTGCGTAGAGAAAGTGACGTGATGCGACACATCGGATTATACCCCTGCATCAGTGGTTAATCCGGATAAAATGGACATTTCTTCATAGCTATGTCACTAGATGATTCACGTGGACTAGCCTTTGCGTGTCCCAAGGCCAAGCGATCACGCGTGAGGAATGCGTCGTTTAATTTGCTGCAACCACTATGTGACAAGCATTGTGTTAGTCATGTTGATGTCTGGTCACCGTATCACTCATTCTCTTCTCGGATTGCTGCTTGATGCAGCTGAGGGACATGTTTGTGTAAAATAAATTATATATTACTACCTGGGACAGACTGCTTTGCGTTTGTTTATCGTAGCCAAAGAAGGAACTGCTGTGCATGTTGTGGGTGATGGCTTACCTGCCGATACACGTAAACACGATAACGACACCAAACCAAGCGCAAAGTTATAGATCGCCTTCTTGCCACCCTCTTTGTAGTGTGTCTATTTCTTCTTGAACACAAATGAGACTGTGGCGATATTCTCCAAAATTATGTAAATCATGGTATGAACTAAATCAGAGATTGGTTTAGTTTAGACTAGGGTCCGTTTTCCTCAAGTACTTTTTTGACGCATAGTTTATTTAAACGGCAGCTCCTAATTGAAATTAAAGTTGGCTACACTGAATTACCGTGTGTACAATCAATTTGTTGTCAATCAAAACAGTGTTTTGTGCTTTCAGTTCAACATGACAACTACTCGAAAATAAAAATATTATTATCTTTTCGTTCTTTAGAAAAGGAAAAGAAAGAAAATAAAAGCGTCTGTGCTGTAAAATTCAATTGTAAAGTTTTAAATAGAACTCAAATTCTGTAACTTGATATATGCATTAATTGATCTTGAAGAAAACGTTTCTAATCTGACTTGAAGTGTAACACAACCGCATTTAGTTTGTAAATACGTTGAATATCTTGGACGTGTTCTCATTGGTTAAAACATTTATTCCTTTCTTCACTTACTCTATTTTGCTTGTGGTGCACACAAGGATTCCGTATGATCAACATTAATTATGAAGTTGTTTGAAACACAATATTTCGTTGCTTCTGGTGAAACAGTAATTTTTTTCTTGTTCTTTTTGTAGTTTTTGTTTCAATTGTGTATTTTTTTTACGTAAGCCACGTCTGCCGTATGCTTATGCAATCGGAACGTATTAAAATTTCACTTTAATCCCATTTTTTAAAATTACTTACTCTATTACAAAAGATTCTAAGCCTTCTAAGTAACTTCAGTTGTAGATTATAATGATTTTCCTTTTTTTTCATTAAAAATATCCAGAAATTTCTCCAGTTACTTTCTCTACCACGTACATAGTAAGTAGAGAAAGTATTGCATTCCACCCAAAAATTCGATACCGAGGTTTCACAGGAAATACATGTTTTGAGGTCCCTTAAATTAAAAAAGCCTTTTTAGAAAAAGGTTCCTGTGTGTGTGTGTGTGTGAGTGTCAGAGAGAGAGGGAGAGAAAGAGAGAGAACAGCATAGCTGCTTTACATGGAATATTTTTCGAAATTTCTTATTTTCCAAAAAACACCTCCAACGATTTTGATTAAAATGCCATAAATTAAAGATAATTACATGGTAATTAAAATGTATATGTTGAACTTTCGGGGAATAGCCTATAAAGTCCCCTTCATTCGAAGGAAAATTTGTATAATTTTGTGTAACTGGTAAACGTTAAGCGATGGACGAAAACGTACTACATAAAAAAATGTAGATTTCTTTAAAACACAAAATTTATTTAAAATACATTTTGTGTGTGGGGGGGGGCATAAGCCGTTTCTGATATATTCGTTATTAAATGTTCAAATTGCTCATTACTTGGCCATTCTTTAAAGTCCTTTCAACATTCAGTTGTTTCTCGCGATTGCATAGAAACAGTATGGAATTTTAAGGCCAGCATAGAGCGTTCAGTACCTTATAGAAATGAGTAAAGTAGCATTTCCGCAAAGGTTTATCTTGATTAAAATAAAATAGACAAATAAATTTTGGTGAGAATAATTTGAATACCTACTAATAAACGATAGGGGGTAGAGAAAGTTATGTGAATGTAACGCATCAGAATTTCTCTTATGTGTATGTTATTTGACAAGTGCAACATACGCAACTAACTGGAGATTAATTATTTTTCAATGGAAATCATGACTATTCCGTATGTATAATATTTCAAAAGGCATAACTTCTTAAATTAAATTCATAAACAGTTTAAATTAGATTGCGGAAAATAATTTCTTTTTCACATCCCTCTGTAGCCAGTTTAAACCAAATCCAAGCTTAAAATATTTGGGGAAAATGGCCCTAAGGTGCATTACTCTTTGCTCTGAGGTGATGTATTATATCCCTCACGTGTCGTTTGTTATTCATATGAGGAGGTTCACAGTTCTCTGATATGTCGTATGACTCATTCTGATGCAACACTTCAGAAGAACAAGATCACTCCTAAAACCCGGCATTATGGCATCCTAAGTATTCCTTCGTATCTTCCATTCCAAACATAACGTCAGAGCAATGTAAACATCTGACATAGCATGTCGTGTTATATAACAAGTCACGAACACGGTGTTCAGGCGTATTAACCCATAACGTGTATCAGCATTAAATGAACAGTTATCAAATGAACCAATACAATGATAATTTCGCTTATTGTTCCATCACATATTATATAATATTAACTATCTAATACCACACAACCCTTAGGTATGCTATGTAGTTCATATTTCTAGACAAACAGTCACGCAAGATCGTAAACGTACATATTGCGTTACATTTAACGTGCTTTTGTAACAATTTGAGTCTTGCGTTTTGATATTTAATAAACATTTTAGGATATAATCCTAAAAATCCCATATTTTCAGCATACTACCCATATAAACTATTCTCAAACTTCTATCGACTACAAACAAATTACATCCATGGATATTTGCTTAACATTTGTTAACACCTTCATACATTCTTGTCACTTAAAAACTACTAACCTAACCGACATAATGGCGTTTTATTGCAATGTTTGAGTTTTCCAAATCTACGTGGATGTGTGGGGATTTGTGATAGGATGTTTTGTAAATCTATGAAATTCCCCAAGCTTTATTTACTTTTATTGATAGCTTTCGTATTGTTTTAATTTCTGAAGATATTTTAAGCGGTGCACAGGGAAAAACCTGAGTTTTAGATAGAGGCCATTGGACCCGAGACAGTTTAAGAACCCTCAATTCATAGCAATAAATTTAAAGCAAAACGTGTAGTATATCCTTCAGTTGAATTGCAGATAGTTAAAAATACGTTTAGTTCATTTAGGGCCTCATAAGACGTATTAAACTGTTAATAACTGGTTAAACCCGTTCTCCCGCAAGACAAACGCGAGTACAAAGCATTACCCACGCAGCAACCCGTTTCGAATGAGAGCCTTTAAGCAATTTAACAAGATTTCGTCCTCTTTCCTGATTCCATTATGGTTGTATTCCTGCAATACAACTGTTTATTTTATTCCTCTCGCCCATTTGCAAATTACGTAGTATGTATTTAAATGCAGTACCTATATGCTTTAGGGAGTAAAATTTCAAAGCCTTTAGCCTCTAATCAGAAATATTCAGCTGCAACCTAGGTCAGAAGTCTCTTTGTCTTAACTACTCATAATTTTGTACGGATTTCAACCAAATTTGAGTGTCGACAAATGTTTAGTTCTTATATATAATCTTAAGCCGCACTTGCAGCGGTTGGCAAGCCGTTAAATGCAAAAAGAACTGTAAAGTACCAATGCCAATAAATAAATAAACAAATAAATAAATTACCAAATAACATTAGTAGCATAAATATTCAAAGAAGACTCGTGGACAGTTGTCATTAATGAGTAACATTTAATTCTGCCTATCAAGAGCACGTTGCTACTTAAACAGGATCGAAAAGATACATTCAGCCTATTTAAAAGTAAGTTTATCACAGGAATTACGAGAAACAATAGCCGGAAATCTAAAACAAAAATATACAACTTGAACACGTGCGCATGCGCCATAAGCTTAATTAATAATAACCTATATATTCCCTGAACGATGCGGTGAGAGGTACAAGTTTATAATTCGTCTCTCACTTGCTTGTTTGGATCTTAATTTATTTATTTATTTATTGTTCTGAACATAACAGGCATAAGCCCAATTACAACGCTCATTACAAAAATAGAGTAACATACAATCATTTATAAACCTAACTCATACAAAAGAAACATTATAAATGGCAATAAAAGTTCCGAAGAAGAACGAAATAAGAAAAAATAATAAGGAATAAAAATAACTAGAAAAGAAAAGGTGAAATGGTAATTATACAATTATTTCTAATTTAAATATTTCTATTAATCTGTGAAAAGATAATTATTGACTATGGCATTTTTGAACTGAGTTTTAGGCATGTTGAAAATATCTACGTAGAAATAATGAACTTTGTTATACAAATATACAATTATGTTTAATTGTGCTTTTGGGGTAAGAAAAACAAATTCTTAAATCTACTTATTTTATTTGGTACATAAAATAATCATATTTGCGATAATATTAATATGATCAATAATAGAATATAATGCTCTTGTACAGAAATATTATTAATCTCGCAATGTCTCTCCTGAAATTTAAAGCTTTAAATTTAAATGTATCTAACAGGGTTTCGTAATTTGTGTACTAGAATAACATCCAATACGTTTAAACAACAAATATTTCTAAAATTTTGATTGTACTTTTTCGATTAAGTTGCCATCCTTTGTGGTCTTAGGATTCCAAATAATAGATGCGTATTCAAGATTTTGTCTAACAAAGTTGTCAAGTCGAATTAATGTTTTTTCCTTAATACAGGAACCGCTGTTCGAAAATGTTGTCTTGTGTAAGTACTTTAGTGTAGTATCAGTAATTAGAAACTACCAAGCAAGGCAATGCTGGCGTGGAAGTTAATTGCTTTGGTTGGCCTTTTGGCTATTTCCTCTTTTCTTGAAAATGTGGACGTCTGACAACTTTTGGCGCCAAGGATTTTGGCTATAATAAGTATTAATGGCATTCGTCGCTTTGGTGACTTAGTGGTAAATGCTGACGTTACAGAAATCACTTAAAAGTGTGGGCTGAAAAACTAAAAGGAAATATTAACAGGGGCATCTCAGTTTAGGAAGAACGTGACTTCCAAACTCCCTGCGCTTGCAGAAATGTTTCATATCAAGGAATTAGGTAGGTAATTGGACTAAAAGTGGTCTCGTTTACATTTGATTATTCCTCAGGCTCTGCTTATTTCCCATGGATTATGAATGCAGACGTGCCACGTGATGAAAAGAATCAAGATAGTGCTATGGAGGAACAAAGTCCGGTTGCGAGGCACGTGAAAAGGACCGCGTGGTGATTTCATTACTGAAACATTCACGTCAGTTCCACTCGTGGCTCAAGGTTACGGGATCTGCGCGTGGCCGTCGTATCTTCAACAGGTAGCCCCAGCACACGCAACCTCTTGTGTACTTGTTCGCAGGAATGCTGCCAAGCGCCCTGCCGAGAGTTCAGATTGAACCATTAATACCAATGTAACCCCCGCGCTTTGCGTGAGGCATGCATGCTGCACAAAAACCAATCATTCTGTGGCAGCACACTGGATAAATAGAAAAATGAAACCTGCTTTCCTCCCATTAAAATTTCACATATTTACTACATTATATGTTTAACTATTGATATAAAATGTGAATATTTTATCCACATTACATTATTCAGGACAAATGTCTGCCTAAAAATGATTTCAAATGAAGCAATATGGACTTAGTTACGTGCAATAGCCATTCAGCAATAAAAATCTGAAGTCGAGTTTTTTAGTAACGAGCTTATGCGAAGGAAAAAGAAGAAGAATTTTGAACATGGAACCCTCTTCAACTTAGAAAAATGTAAACGTACAATAAAGAATATTTCGGAAATTATCATTGCCTGAATACAGGATGCTTAATACAAATTATATATTTTAGTGAGATCTACGCTTTTCTGTAATATATTTTTTGTCTCTTTCTTAAGATTTTAAAGTTATAAAACTTCAATAAGAATGATGAGGACACAGGATATACACAGAAAAGATAACACATTTTATTCGTCATGTCATCTCAAAAAAAATATGATGTGTTACACTCACATGACTTTCTCTACTCTTGTACAATCTATTTTTACAAACGCCTATTCTCCATATGCTTCATGTTAATCAAGATATCGAGATGTCAATCTTATTGGTAATTTTCTTGTAGATGCAAGGGGAATATGGTAGGTTATAAGCGATAGTCAAATATTTTAACGCTGGTTGCTATGTGGCGCATTTCATTCCCTTTGCATGTCCAGGACATAAAAAAAATGAATAACGAATTTGAGAAAAAGTAAGTATTGAAATATTTAAGGAAATAACAAGCAATATCTCGAAAACGGTTCACTCAACAAAAGAAATGTATATGACATAAGTTGTGTATTTTAACGCGATCTACATTTTTTGTGTAGTAAAATTTTGTCTATCTCTTACGGTTTACCAGTTATGCAAAAGTCGTTCACAGTGAAGAATACTTTTGGAGACATTCCCAGAAAATTCGAGATATACATTTCATTTCTCATGACATTATCTTAAACATATGATATTTTCATCAAAATCGTTAGAGCCATTTTTGAGAAAATTAAAATTTTCGAAAAATGTTCCATGTAAAGGGTAGTCTGGGGTGGGGGGATTTTCTTGAAAACCTTCGTGTCGCATCCCTGGAAGATACTGAACCTAAATACCAAGTTTGGTGTTTATCCGACTGTTCGTTTTTGAGTTATGCTGTTCACAGACACACACACACACACACACACACACAGACACACAGACACACACACACACACAGACACACACACGGACATGTTTCCAAAAATGTTTTTTTTGGATTCAGGAGGTCTCAAAACATGTATTTCCGCTGAAATCTCGGTATCGAATTTTTGGGTGGAATGCAATACTTCCCCTACTTACTATACGTAGTAGAGAAAGTATATATATATATATATAAACAAAATCGGTAGCGCCAATTTTGAGAAAATGAAACATAATGAAAAGTTTTCTAGGTAAAGGTTGTTCGGCATGGAGAGGAGGAATTCCTAAAAAATGTTCGCCCTACATACTTAGCAAAATCTTATTGTTACATTCACATGACTTTCTCTACCTTCTATCACTTATTAGTTGGTATATAAATTCTCCTTCTTTCTCTATTTACCCTCCTCGTATGTAGGGCCTGGGTGGAAGAGCAGATACTTTGTATCAGATAGAATATCAGGATGGATGATCAGCCTGGTATGAGAGAGAGGAAGTGGATGATACGAAATGGTGGTGAAATGGATGAAAGGAAAGCCAGAGCAGTTGGTCGAACGAATGGAGGGGGAAACCGGAGAAAACCCGCCCACACGCCGCTTTGTCCACCACAAATCTCACATGCGGGTCCCTGGAATCGAACCAGAGCCGCCTTGGTGAGGGGCAAGCGGTCTAACCTCTCGGCCACGGCGGCGTCCATACAAATTGTTCTTACGAAAAATTATTTTCCTATCTTCTTCATTTTAATCGAGATAAAACTTTCCGAAAATAGCTGCATTACACATTTCGTTATAAGTATAAAGGGGAATAGCGACTGAAATATTTAAGAACTGGGCACTATGAACTGGCCTTAAAATTCCATACCTATTGCGTGCAATCGCGAGAAACAACTGAGTATCAAAGACTTGAAAAGAATGACGAAAGTATTGAACAATTCGAACCTTCAATAACGGATATCTGGAAATGGCTAATGCCACAAAAAAGTTATTTGAAATAAATTGTGTGTTTTAAAGATATCCATATTTTTGTGTGCAGTACGTTCTCGTCTATCGCTTAACGTGTACCAGATACACAAGATTATACAAAATTTCTTCCGAATGAAGTGAACTTTGCAAACTATTCCCAGAAAATTCAAGATGTACATTTTATTCGAATGAAAATATCTTTAATATATGATATTTTAATCAAAATTATTAGAGCCATTTTTTAGAAAATTAAAAATTTCGAAAAATCTTCCATTTAAAGAGTAGTTTGGGGTGGGGGATTTTCTTGAGAATCTTCGTGTTGCATCTTTGGAAGATACTGAACCCAAAAACCAAGCTTGGTTATTTATTCTAGTGATTTTTATTCAGGGACCTCAAAAGATGTATTTCTGTTGAATCCTCGATTGAATTTTTGGGTGGAATGCAGTACCTCCTCTACCTAGTACGTGGTAGGGAAAGTAAAAAGATCGAATTCGGTATAAATGTTGGTATGAAAACGTGCTCATTAATGTGCGCAGTCGACCGAGCCGCTTATAAACTAGAGGCGAGAGATGGGATGCTATGCAGCATTTAAGCGAATGACAGATAAAACACCGTATCTTGCAAGAACCTAAGAACTAAAGATACAAGATATCCAAAGAATATTTCTATGTTTACTTCTCATGCCTGTTTCAGTGTATGCGCTCCCCCCTCTCTCTGTCTCATTTCCTCTTCCTTCCTTCCCCGCTTCTTAGTTTTTTCCGTCTTCATTCATTCAACTTTATAGGGATTTCCTTACCTCTTTGTATTTTAATTTTGTTCTTAACTTTGCCATTATTTCCTCTTCTATTTATCGATTATGTTTATTCCTCTGTTTTTTTATTCTGTTAACTTGCTTTCTTATTTCCTTTTTTTCGACCTCCTTTCCACTTAGTTTTCTTTCTGTCTTTCATTTATCTAATCTTGTTTTCTGTTTTTAATTGCACCACTGCTGTGTTGTTATTTTCGCTTTTTTTTCTTTTCTTTTCTCCTCTTACATGCTGGTTTTAATTTTTCCCTTTCTCCCTCGCCCCTCCCCCCCTCATATCACCATCATCCGTTCTGCTTCTTTTTTATGTATCGATCTTTTTTGCCATCAATTTTCCAGTAATGTAATTCTATTATTTTTTTCACTTTTTGCTTCTCTGCTTTCCATAGGTTTCTTTCAACCGTTCCTCTTCTCCGTTCTTCTTTATTTCCTTCTCTTGTATCGTGCACTGTTGTAGCGTAGTTTATTTTCTTTTTCCTTCTTCTCTTCTCTTCTCTTTGTTGTGATCCTCTCTCGTTTCTTGTTTTTTTTAACCTCTTCTTTTTGCTTATTTATCGTATTTTTCTTTTCGCTGTTTTTTTCCAATATCTTCTCTTTTCTGGCCACCATTCCATTTTTACTAAAGAACGGAATGTATCTGGCTTGTCCGTTTCCAGACTTAGTCCTAAAACTGAAAACACTTTTTCAGATTCTCCGTTAAACTAACAATATTTGAAGGAAACCATAGTCATACGTTTGGTCTCTTCAAAAAACAATGATCTAGGGGTTTCGTACAAACGTTTAGTTTATTTTGGAAAATAATTTTGATTTTCATTCCATTCCAGAATTACGATGAAGATTTTGAAAGCCTCGAAGCGTTGCAGCAATTAATAAGCTAATTAATAATTGGTGATGAGCTGTAGAGTAAATTAGTTACATGGACCATTTATGTACTTTTCCCCAAACCGAGGTAGGTAATTGTGTACCATATTTTAGTAAAAATATTAAAGAAGCCGTTATGGTTGCTATTCAGATCCAACTTTTATTCTGAAAGTAACATTTCAATATAGGACACGATGAATGTGAACAATTTTTGAAACTTGTTCAAAATTGTTGGTATCTCTGCAGCTAAATGCTTATCAAAGCACAAGCGTGCAGTTATTCACTTTTGAGTGTGACGGATGTTTGTCTTTCTTGCTGTGTGGGGGACAGTTTGTTCCTACCTCCTGGTGCAAACTGGAGCAGTATGACGAAACACGTCTGTTTCCACGTGGCCCCGAGATAAAGACGTATTAAGTTTCGCAACTCCGTGCGTCAGACGTTTAAATCTGTCTGCAGAGGTCGCGATAGTTTAGCTCCATGTATGTGCATATAGTGAAAGTGCGGTCGTCTAAATTTAAAAAGAACCGAATGAGAGTTTTCTCTCACTACTGTCGCGCCTTACTTCCTTCCCACGCCCTCGGGCTAAATTTGGATCTCGCCCTTCGAATTCCATTGTGGCACTTTCCTCAAGCGGGCAGGCGACTCTTGTTCCTTCTGGAAACCTTCAGTTTAGTGAAGCGTGTCTAAATACGTAGTTCAACTCTTTGTATGATAGATCTAAACAGGAGCGTCATTTGAGTTTCTGCTTGGGGGGGGGGCAGTTTGCTTAAAGCAGTTTCTTTTTGTGAATTTTAACGACATATTTGGCCTAAAAGAAAATCATATTTTAATTCTCAAATGTGAAATTTTGTATTAAACGTACAGTTGTCATAATTTTTCTTGTGGTACAGCAATAATAATCATTAGCCTAATAATTTCTAGTAACCTGGGGGGAGCAAATGACCACCCTGCCCTCCTAAATGATGCCCCTGGATCCAACCATTAATGTTCGCATACCAATATATAAGCACATACTATAAGAAAGAATTCTGTAATCGAAATGTTCCTATTGTCGATTTCGGATGATAACTGGTGTTACGTGTAAATGATCTATACAGAAACAAAACAAAACAGTTTTTTATGTTTGTTTGTAACGTGTATGTGTATGCATATGTCACCTTTCCACTAAAGAATGGTCGATCAGATTGTTATTAAGCTATGAAACTTGCTGTATAACAAACCTTAGGTCCCACTTAGAGAAAAGGCCGTATACATTTTAATTGTGTACTTTTTTACCAAAGAAGAGGGATTCTAATGGAGCACGTAGACAACAAATTTAAATAACTGGCTTATTAATTGAGTTGTTTTTGTTAATGTTGAATAACAAATATTAATAAGCACAATATTTCAGGCAAGTTATGTTATTTACCACATTTGGATAGGGAACTGATGAAGCTATACATGTTTTCCATTACTATTAATGTTATAGGTAAACCAGTTACTAAGAAATGCAGTTCCGATCGCACGACAAGCTTAAGAAAACAAGTTTGAGTACCATGTAACCTGTTACCGTATATTTGTAGATACCACGATGTTATCTCAGCAAAAAGGCGGGAAATTTTAAAAACAAATTGGGCCTTAGTCAGTAGTGACCTCATCTTATGTTAAGTTTTAACCTCTAACACCATAAGTTTACTATAGGTTTCCTAATGTACCACATGCCATATGGAGGGGCAGAGAGAGGGTGAGTGTGAGAGAAGACGGAGACGAGACAGGGAAGGATCGAGTGAAAGAGACAGAGAGAAAAGCATCATTGTTGTAATCCCTCTAACTAATATCCAAATATAAAATAAAAGCGCCACGCAAAAGGAGACAAGTTAGTCCAAAATTTAAGTAAGCTACGAGATTTTTATTTTAATTCTGCAGAATAGATACCGAAGCTCAATTATCACGTAATCACCCAAAATAAAGGATGATTTCATTTAAGTACAGCTTGTGTAAAGCGTAACATTTTATTACCCGCCAGAAAAGATAAATTATATCTAATGTTTGCAGTGCATCTTTAAGGTTTTTTTTAATGCTCTATTTATATACCGCCTTTAACATTTGAAGTCATATCGGCGACCTATTACCTTCGGAGCAATTGCTCACCAGCGACCATGTTCACTTGCTTACAATGTTGTTAATCTTTGGAATATTACTTTTAATTGTTACATTAAATTCACACACACACACACACACACACACACATTCACACTCTCATTCACATTTCCAGACTCCAGGATGGATGGGGAATAATCCTGGCTAAAGAAACATTTCCGCCCTCCAGCCGAAAATCGAACCCGGGACCTCTGGATTTGGAGGTTAGCATACCAACTATCAGACCACAGTCTATTAAGACTTTTGTTTCGATATGAAGGAGGAATATTTTGCTTATATTAGAGTTAATTTGTGCTGTTTATTTACAATTTACATACAGGAGAGGCTTGTGCTCCTAAAGTAGACACTGCACTAACATCATGGTGATGATGGAACGATATTGGTACTAAACTATTTCACTTTCAAACTTAAAAGGATCACGAAAGCTTAGATGTCTCTCAGCGAAGCTCATCTATAGCCGTAGTTGATTAGTTTAGTTTTCAGCAGTTTTGTGAAGATTAAGGTCATTTCAGCTGCTGCTTTAAGACACTTGATTACAGAGCGAGATAGCTCCGCGCTAACGTGTGAGACTCCCCTTTGGGATGTCCGGGGTTTGATTTCCATTCTCACGTACTTTTTCGTGGCTTTTCCAGATCGGAAAGCGAATTCTAGGGCGATTCCACTTCTGGTTGAAGATGGCACAAACCCTCTAGCGCCAGCGTCAAGTTGGCCTCATTCTAGAACCGTTAGGGACCCCGTACTTGCTAGCGTACATCGTCGTCCGGATCTGGTCGCCCTTCGGGTGTCTCCATCCTTCATCCCAGGAGTCACATAAGTCCGATGCTGAGCTCCAATGCTGGGGGTCCCCTCCGGAAATCTTAAGAAACTTGGTTAGTGCTATGAGAAGAGCGACATGGGCTCCGGATAAGAAGCTTTCTAAATTTAGCCTTTCTGGCTTCACATAAATGATTATAAATACAAGGTTAAACCTCTCTGTGGTCAGCATTCTACTTCCTCAACCCTTAAGCACGGGCATTTTTTTAACCAGATTCATCCTCACCCTCCCTAGAGTCTGGAACCATGTACGGGAGTGAAATGTATGCTTCATGGTGAAACATGATAAAACCAACGTTCAAAAACCTACAAGCACATTGACACCGGATGCCAACTTTAGAACCGACGGCAACACCATTACAAAATACCAAGTGAACTTCAATCAGCACTTAACCCCTCCCCTAATTGCTTCAAGTTAATTCAGTTCCTCAAAAGTATAAAGATGTACAAAAACATATAATATTTTGTACTAATTCCAAAGTTCATGTACAAATGATTGTACAGTCGCGATATGACTTTAGGTTAGAGCGAGGTTAAAAAGTGGTTTAAAAAGGATAAACAAAAAACCTACTATTCAACGGGAGTAGCATATATACAGGTATTCTGGCTCACTCGCTTGCATTTACATGGGAAAAGATAGGGAAAATGAGGGTAGATGTGACGGTTCAAGGAGGAAAATGCGTTTATATGGTGAAGATAGGGAAAACGTGGACAGATGGTATACTAGACAGATGCTGAAGGAGGGAAATATACGCTTATACGGGAGAGATAGGTAATACGAGGAGAGGTGCTAGACTAGACAGGACTTGAAGGGTAGAATATGGGTTTTATATGGGAGAGCTAGCAAATTGAGGAACGGTGTTAGGCTAGGAGGGTTGGAATAGTAGAGTATGCGTTTATATGAAGAGACGAGGAAAATGAGGGTAGATGCTAGGTTGAGAGCCTTCAAGGAGGAAAATGCGTTTATATGGGAGAGATAGGGAAAACGAGGTGAGATCCGAGGTAGAGCAGGTGCTGAAGGGGGGAACGCCCTTTATATGATACAGGTAAGGAATACGAGGAGAGGTAGTAGGTTAGACAGAGGTCGAGGAGTACGGTATTCGTTTATGTACTTTAAACGGAGAGAGATGAAGGAGGTCAGCGCGCTTTATATGAGAGAGGTAGGGAATACGATGAGAGATGCTAATCTAGACAGAGGTTGAGGAGTAGATTATGCGTTTATATGAGAAAATATAGGAAAACGAGAAGAAAGGCTAGGGAGTTTAGTGTTGATGTACGTGCAATGTTCGTCCATGCATAACATCATTTAGACTCATTGACTTCAAGATTTAAACGCTAACAAAAGCAATATTGCATTCTAACGTCCCGGTATCGCGCCTCTAAAGGGCTGGACGCAGACCCTCGATCAAAGTACCCCGCCGCGTGTATTTTGATTGATTAATGTAATTAAATGCTGCTCGTCGATCGATGAATACAATTATTCCAATTAAGTCATTCTTTATTGTTACAGTATAAAGAGTAATTCGAATAGTATCGTATATATGTAGGGTAAACCAGTTAGTATCACAAGTGTTCGTGGTAATTCAGAGCAACGATTCGTACCAAAGCTATTTCGGGTAATTTTCATATGAGCGAGTAGTATGTCGGGTATTTAACTCATTTTAAAAGGTAATTTACATACTGTCACAGGTATTCATGGTAATATAGAGAGTAATTAGATTATAAAAATTTCTCATTCAACGTTACATCACTTTTATACACTTTTTTTTTCTAAATCTTACAAACTTTTTATATGTTAAACAGTTAACGTTCGAGACGGAGAGGGATATTGCATATTGGTTTACACTGAAGGTATATACAAGTATACTAAACTAACCCCACTCCGAACGCCCTAACCTATCTCTTACCTTGACTTCTCATTGTATATTCAATCCTATTATCATCTAACCTAACCAACGCAACAAGACGTAACAACACGTCACATAATCACGTAACAAGACTAGCGTAACCAGCAAACGTAACCACGCAACAAGATGTAACACTGTGTAACATAACCACGTAACAGGACGTAACATAACCAACAAACGTAACAACGTAACAAGATGTAACACCGCGGAACATAGCCACGTAACATGATGTAACGCCGCGGAACATAGCCACGTAACAAGACGTAACGTAAACAACAAACGCAACCACGTAACAAGACGTAACCGAGCGTAACATAGCACGTAACAAGACGTCACACTACGTAACATAAGCATGTAACCACGTGACGAGACGTAACACAGCGTAACATAGCCACGTAACAAGACGTCACGCTACGTAACATAAGCACGTAACCACGTGACAAGACGTAACCAACGTAACATCACTTAACATAAGCACGAAGCACCTCGTAACATAAGCACGTAACCACGTAACCAGACTAACAACACGTAACAACCATGTAACCACGTAACACGACGTAACACCTCGTGACATGATGTAACCTGAAACGTAACAAGACGTAACAACCATGTAACCACGCATCATAACCACTTAACAAGACGTAACACTACGTAACATAAGTACGTAAGCACGTGACAAGTCGTAACATCACGTTACATACCCACGTAACCAACTCATTGCTAAGACAATCTAAGCTAACCCATCCTTCATAACTTAGACAATCAGTACGCGAGCCTAGCCTAGCTTAACCTAACCAATCCCAGGCCATCCTCTCATCATCTATTCTACGTAGTCATCGTCTAACTTAATCTGCCTAACCAGAGATAACCTCGAGATTCATTTAGTGAAATTGCGGCGTTTTATTGGTTTTTATTATTTCAGAGTCTTAATTGAAACGTTTTACATCAACATGCCTTTATTTTAGTTCGCTGTAGGCGCCTCTCCCCTTTATCTAGGCTTGAGACTAGCACTAGGATAGCACCTAATGACAGGCTAAACGCCTCCCCTTCCATCTTCTTATTCTTCTTTATTCATCAGGTGTCTGCTAGGTGTATACACATCACATGGGTAAACTTCCATTTTTTTAAATTGTAGACTCACGGAGAAAATCTTCATCTTCGGCTTACATTCTCTTAAGCACTATTTGTAATGCATGCCCATATGCATATGTCGTTATGCCATCCTCGACAATAACTCTTTTATCGTCGTACGGAGTCAATGTAATTTTATTCACTTGCATTGTGGTAACAGCATGCTATCGTGACAAGATCAGAATCATGGGTTTTAAGACAGTCAGTATAGCTCTGGAATATGACGTACTGATTAATAGTATTACGTTTTATGCCTTTAATCTTTTTTATCATTGAGACGCGGATATCTAGTGCATACATCTTAGGTCGTAGTCCGACAAAGCGCTGGATGATCTTACCATTAGCCTCATCTTTAAATTTCCCAAGCACCTTCTTGTTTAGAGCTGAATAGCATATATTGCTTTGTAGGATAATCAGCTGTATCTAGGTTCTCAAGAAAACGGAGCTTGTTCTGGTACACATCTTCAGTTCTCACTCGATGAATCAATGAATGAATCAGTGTACATATAAATAAGCTTCAGGTTTTCAGCTGCATAATACGATAACAACACTTCATAGTGATAGTGGTACATTAATGTCTTGGAGAGTCCGACACCCAATGTATATAGCTTTGTTGAACACATTCGGTCGGGATGCCATATGCACAGCAGCTAGGTTGGTAGCATTTATTTTTCGATCGATAAACGTAGGCATGGAAATTAACTTTTCCAGAGTTTTCTCGTTTGTCACCAACCGTATATCCACACGATTACGCAAGTTGTTCCTAGTTTTTCCGAACATAGCATTTTTGACCAGTCTGTAGAGATCCTTCTCAAAATTATTTGCAGCCTGTTATCGTAGTCTGTTATTAATTTGTACATACGGTTTTAACCACTACGACTGTCGGAATTGTAGCACAGGATGCATTTTTGTTAGCCGTAGTCCATGATTAAGAACCTGCTTCAAAGCCATGTAATGTGCTACATACTTCTTTCGAGGTCCAAGATAGGGTATCAGTTTCTGTGTACTCAAGCCTTAGGCTTTATACACTCGGACCGGAAAGGTAGATCGTTGTGTAGATCGTCAAGTTCCGCAGGATACTCGATGTCAACTGCTAATATGTATCCATGAGGATCACCTCCTTGTAGACTTTCTAAGTCGATTTTTTTCAGTGACATCTACTCAAATCCGTCACAAGGGAGGGCATGACACATTGCCCAACCATATTGGTTATTGGCGTTCTCATATGTAATAAATTGGGTTGGTCTCGACGGATTATACTTATCCAGGTAGGCGTTGTTTGCTTCGGCATACCCGTGGGAAACCTCCTCTTATGCCGGATACCACCATTAGTAATTGGTCATAATCCTGGAACAATTCCAGCTGAATTCCAGTATACAGCAACATGGCATCCCATAGAAGCCCTGGAGAGATGAAATAATGTGTAGGGTCCACTTTGTGTGTTTGAGAGTTTGATCTCTAAATGTCTCAAAGACATCAGCAGGAAGAAGTACAGCAGAGATTAAGTAAAGAACGCTGTACTCGCCAAGGTTTCTTACGTTAAACAGCTCCCATACATTTCTAGCATGATTGTAGTCAGCATCACTAATTTCTTCTTCATTTTACTATTGTAGAAGGAGTCCTTAGGAGGCAAGCTGGTTTCGTTCAAAACACCCCAAGACAAGACGTAATCATAGGGAAATACACCCTTACGAGTCATCAACTTCAACTTGTCTTCTCCAAAGTGTTTCAGTGTTTCAGGGTACTATGTTGGATATTTCACCAGCTTATCCAAGCTTGTACTGAGGAATCGAAAGCTATCCACAAACCGAAGTTTTGTAACTCCTACATACTTGGAGAATGATATATAGCCTTCTTCAGAGCTAGGAATTATTTCCACCCGCTCACTTGTACATCCCAACTCCTTAACACTGAAGTGTGAGTCATGCCCACTGAGGTTGTGCATGAAGACTGGAATATATTTACGTGTTTTGCAGGCTAAATTACATTCATTATGTAGACTTCCACGATATATACCACTGATGTGATCATGGTCGTGTACTTTGTAGTTCTCTTCAGTAAAGATTTTCCACTCAATTAGCATACCGTAGATGAGTTGAAATCCATCTGCGGTTTATCTGTAAGTTTCAGAGGCATGGCAGATTTGTATGTTTTATTGTATGTATTATTAATTTCCTTTTCAAGGAACGACAGGTATTCCATAAACTTCTGAGCAGCATCAACACCACGATATACATAGGTATGCTTAGGTAGAGCAGTTTCCAGATGTTCAACGTGGGATGATGGTTTAACGTAAACACAGAAACTCATGGGTACATGCTGCTGATAAGGGGTTGTATATGAAGTTTCGGGATCGGGTA
The DNA here is from genome assembly GCA_030765065.1 of Deroplatys truncata. Taxonomy (NCBI): domain Eukaryota; kingdom Metazoa; phylum Arthropoda; class Insecta; order Mantodea; family Mantidae; genus Deroplatys; species Deroplatys truncata. The sequence goes on along the minus strand of CM060975.1, from coordinate 73,298,662 downwards.
TACACGTATGATATGGGGCGAGAATAGTTTCAACGTCTGCTTAGATGACATAAAGTACTTTCAACATCCTTTAAAATTTTTAAACTTTACAATTGGTTTCTACTTGGTAGGCATAACTACCGTTGCAACGCCATGTTGATTACAGATGGATGCATGTTCTTGTAGTTTTTCCAGTCCACTTCGTCCATATCGACCATCAAAGTGTGTAAAACAACGCTTACAAGTATAAACAAGTTCCTCACATTTAGTTTTCTGACGTCGAATAAGTTTTTCAGAATTCTTTATATAAACATAGTGATGTTTTCCACTACTGTCACTCAACAGTAGGAGGTCACGGTGTTCAGGTGGTTCAGTCTCAGCGACCTTTATTGGATACACTTCGTGCTTCTCATCCAACCCGAAGATGTTGATAGACATACCGTTAAGCTTCTCAAACTTAGATATTTGAGAAAGTGTAGTTGGATAAGAAACACAGCTGAAGTCATATTTATTTTGAAGTTGCTTGTATTTGCTCACCCGTAGCGCATTCTTCTCAACCGTGACCTCCTACTGTTGAGGGACAGTAGTGGAAAACATCACTATGTTTATATAAAGAATTCTGAAAAACTTATTCGACGTCAGAAAACTAAATGTGAGGAACATGTTTATACTTGTAAGCGTTGCTTTACACACTTTGATGGTCGATATGGATGAAGTGGACTGGAAAAACTACAAGAACATGCATCCATCTGTAATCAACATGGCGTTGCAACGGTAGTTATGCCTACCAAGTAGAAACCAATTGTAAAGTTTAAAAATTTTAAAGGATGTTGGAACTACCTTATGTCATCTAAGCAGACTTTGAAACTATTCTCGCCCCATATCATACGTGTATACCCGATCCCGAAACTTCATATACAACCCCTTATCAGCAGCATGTACCCACGAGTTTCTGTGTTTACGTTAAACCGTCATCCAACGTTGAACACCTGGAAACTGGTCTTCCTTAGCATCCCTATGTATATCGTGGTGTTGATGCTGCTCAGAAGTTTATGGAATACCTGTCGTTCCTTGGAAAGGAAATTAATAATACATAAAAATCTGCCATGCCTCTGAAACTTACAGATCAACAGTAGATGGATTTCAACTCCTCTACAGTATGCTACTAGTGTGCAAAACGTTTACTGAAGACAACTACAAAGTACGCGATCATGATCACATCAGTGGTGAATATCGTGGAAGTCTACATAATGAATGTAATCTAGCCTTCAAAACACCTAAATATATTCCAGTCTTCATGCACAACCTCAGTAGGTAAGACTCACACTTCATTGTTAAGGAGTTGGAATGTACAAGTGAGCGGATGGAAGTAATTCATAGCTCTGAAGAAAGCTATATATGATTCTCCAAGTATGTAGGAGATATGAAGCTTCGGTTTGTGGATAGCTTTCGATTCCTCACTACAAGCTTGGATAAGCTGGTGAAATATCCAACATAGTACCCTGAAACACTTTGGAGAAGACAAGTTCAAGTTGATGACACATAAGAGTGTATTTCCCTATGATTACGTACGTCATGGGGTGTTTTGAACGAAACCTGCTTGCCTCCTAAGGACTCCTTCTACAATAGATTAAATAAAGAAGAAATTAGTGATGCTGACTACAATCATACTAGAAATGTATGGGAGCTGTTTAACGTAAAAAATCTGGGCGAGTACAGCGACCTCTACTTAATCTCTGATGTACCTACTTCCTCTAGTTGATGACTTTGAGACATTTAGGGATCAAATCCTCAAAATACACAAAGTCGACTCTGCACATTATTTCAGCTCTCCAGGATTTAATGGGACGCCATGTTGCTGCATACTGGAATTCAGCTGGAATTGTTACAGGATTATGACCAATTCCTCATGGTGGAATCCAGCATAAGAGTTTCCCACCGGTATGCCGAAGCAAACAATACCTACATGGATAAGTATGCTCCGTCGAGACCAACCCAATCTATTACATATGAGGACGACAATAACCAATATGGTTGGGCAATGTATCACGGCCTCCCTTATGGCGGATTTGAGTGGACGTCACCTGAAAAATTGGACTTAGAAAGACTACAAGAAGATGATCCTCATGGATACATATTAGAAGTCGACATCGAGTATCCTGCGGAACTTCACGATCTACACAACGAGCTACCTTTCCTGCCCGACTGTATGAAGCCTAAGGACCTGACTACAAAGAAACTGATACCCTATCTTGAACCTCGAAAGAAGTATGTAGCACATTACATGACTTTGAAGCAGGCTCTTAATCATGGACTACGTCTAACAAAAATGCATCGTGTGCTACAATTCCGACAGTCGCAGTGGTTACAACCGTATGTACAAATTAATAACAGACTACGATAACAGACTGCAAATAATTTTGAGAAGGATCTCTACATAATGTTTAACAATGCTATGTTTCGGAAACACTATGGAGACTTTGCGTAATCGTATGGTGACAAACGAGAAGACTCTAGAAAAGTTGATGTCCAAGCCTACGTTTATCCATCGAACAATATATGCTACCAACCTAGCTGCTGTGCATATGGCATCCCGACCGATTATGTTCAACAAGCCTATATACATTGGAATGAGTGTGTAGGATATCTCTAAGATATTAATGTACCACTATCACTATGATGTGTTGTTACCGTATTATGCAGTGGAAAACCTGAAAAATATTTATATGGACGCTGATTCCTTCATTCATCGAGTGAGAACTGAAGATGTGTACCAGAACAAGCTCCGTTTTCTTGAGAACCTAGATACAGCTGATTATCCTGCAAAGCAATATATGCTATTCAGCTCTAAACAAGAAGGTGCTTGGGAAATTTAAAGATGAGGCTAATGGTAAGATCATCCAGCGCTTTGTCGGACTACGACCTAAGATGTATGCACTAGATATCCGCGGCTCAATGATAAAAAAGATTAAAGGCATAAAACGTAATACTATTAATCAGTACGTCATATTCGAGAGTTATACTGACTGTCTTAAAACCAGAGAAATAATAAGAACGCCCATGATTCTGATCCTGTCACGATAGCATGCTGTTACCACAATGCGAGTGAATAAAATTACATTGACTCAGTATGACGATAAAAGAGTTACTGTCGAGGATGGCATAACGACATATGCATATGGGCATGCATTACAAATAGTGCTTAAGAGAATGTAAGCCGAAGATGAAGATTTTCTCCGTGAGTCTACAATTTTAAAAAAAATGGAAGTTTACCCATGTGATGTGTTTACACCTAGCAGACACCTGATGAATAAAAAAGAATAAGAAGATGGAAGGGGAGGCGTTAACCCTGCCATTAGGAGCAATCCTAGTGCTAGTCTCAAGCCTAGATAAAGGGGAGAGGCGCCTACAACCAACTAAAATAAAGGTATGTTGATGTAAAGCGTTTCAATTAAGACTCTCAAATAATAAAAACCAATAAAACGCCGCAATTTCACTAAATGAATCTCGAGGTTATCTCTGGTTAGGCAGATTAAGTTAAGACGATGACTGCGTAGAATAGATGATGAGAGGATGGCCTGGGATTGGTTAGGTTAAGCTAGGCTATGCTCGCGTACTGATTGTCTAAGTTATGAAGGATGGGTTAGCTTAGATTGTCTTAGCAATGAGTTGGTTACATGGTGTTACGTGGATGTGTAACGTGAGTTACGACTTACGTGGTTACGTGCTTATGTTACGTAGTGTTACGTCTTGTTACGTGGTTACATGGTTGTTACGTCTTTTTACGTTTCTGGTTACATCATGTCAAGAGGTGTTACGTGGTTACATGGTTGTTACGTGTTGCTAGTCTTGTTACGTGGTTACGTTCTTATGTTACGAGGTTCTACGTGCTTATGTTACGTGGCTACATGGTTGTTACGTGTTGTTAGTCTTGTTACGTGGTTACGTTCTTATGTTACGAGGTTCTACGTGCTTATGTTACGTGGTGTTACGTTGGTTACTTCTTGTCACGTGGTTACGTGCTTATGTTACGTATAGTGACGTCTTGTTACGTGGCTATGTTACGTCGTGTTACGTGGTTACGTTTGTTGGTTACGTTACGTCTTTTTTCATTAGTTAGGTTAGATGATAAGATTGAATAGACAATGAGAAGTCAAGGTAAGAGATAGGTTAGGGCGTTCGCTGTGGGGTTAGTTCAGTATATTTCTATATACCTTCAGTGTAAACCAATATGCAATATCCCTCTCCGTCTCGCACACTAACTGTTTAACATGTAAAAAGTTTGTACGATTTAGAAAAAAAGTATATAAAGGTGTTGCAACGTTGGATGAGAAATGTTTATAATCTAATTACCCTCTATATTACCGCGAATACCTGTGACGCTACCTGAATTACTGGTTAAAATGAGTTAAATACCCGACATACTACTCGCTCATATGAAAATTACCTTAAATGGCATTGGTACGAATCGTTGCTCTGAATTACCATGAACACCTGTGATACTAACTGGTTTACCCTACATATATACGATACTATTCGAATTACTTTTTATACTGTAACAATAAAGAAATACTTATTGGATTAATTGTATTCATCGATCGACGAACAGCGTTAAATTACATTAATCAATCAAAATACACGCGTCGGGGTACTTCGATCGAGGGTCTTCGTCCAGCCCCTTAGAGGCGCGATACCGGGACGTTAGAATGCAATATAGCTTTTGTTAGCGTTTAAATCTTGTAGTCAATGAGTCTAAATGATGTTCTGCATGGACGAACATTATACATACATCAACACTAACCTCCCTAGCCTCTGTTCCCGTTTTCCTATACTTTCCCATATAAACGTATAGTCTACACCTCCACCTCTGTCTAGATTAGCATCTCACCTCTTATTCCCTACCTCTCTCATATAAAGCGCATTTACCTCCTTCATCTCTCTCCTAGCATAGGATCTCTCTCCGTTTTCCATATCTTCCACACATAAACGAATACCGTACTCCTCGACCTCTGTCTAACCTACTACCTCTCCTCGTATTCCTTACCTCTATCATATAAAGGGCGTTTCCCCCTCCTTCAGCATCTGCTGTACCTCGGATCTCACCTCGTTTTCCTTGTCTCTCCCATATAAACGCATTTTCCTCCTTGAACGCTCTCTCAACCTAGCATCTACTCTCGTTTTCCTCGTCTCTTCATATAAACGTATACTCTCTATTCCAACCCTCCTAGCCTAATACCGCTGCTCGACATGCTAACTCTCCCATATTCTACCCTGTCTAGTCTAGCACCTCTCCTCGTTTTCCCTTTCTCCCCCGTATAAGCGTATATTCCCCTCCTTCAGCATCTGTCTAGCATACCATCTGTCCGCGCTTTCCCTGTCTTTCTCACAAAAACGCATACTCCACCTCAAACTCTGTCTAGCCTAGCACTTCTCGTATTCCCTACCTCTCTCATATAAGGCACATTCCCCTACTTCATTCTCTGTCTAGTCTAACCGGTCCTCGTATTCCCTATCTCCCCCATATAAACGCATACTGTACCATTCAAATCTGCTAGCCTAATACCTCTCCTCGGTTTACTAGCTCTCCCATATAAAAGCCATATTCTACCCTTCAAGCCCTGTCTAGTCTAGTACCTCTCCTCGTATTCCCTATCTCTCTTCTATATAAGTCCATATTCCCCCTCCTACAGCATCTGTCTAGCCCATCATCTGTCCACGTTTTCCCTATCTTCTGCATTTTCCTCCTTGAACCGTCGCATCTACCCTCGTTTTCCCTATCCTTTCCCATGTAAACGCAAAAAGTGATCCAGAATACCTCTATATATGCTACTAACGGGTTATAAACACCACCAGTTGTTTCTCAATCAAAGCCCCTGACATGACCATAGAAGTAAAGGGAGGCTAAACTGAGCGGGATGGTTCAGGCGGTTACGTCTGTGGTCCGCATTCGGGAGGTCGTGGGTTCGATTCCATGGGTTTTTCCGTACGATTCCCTGGGTCACTAAGGAAATGCTGGGAAGGATAATTACATCCCCCGAATTTCCTGTCCCTCTATTTCATCTTCATTCTCATTTCACTTCACCTTTCATCTGCTGGGCGTCCTTCAGGATAGCAAGTGTTTCGGCGGGAGGTCTCGGCGTGGGAAAAGAATGCTCTAAGGAAACTTTCGTCCACCCGGACTGCGAGCGTTCTGCGGATCCCGGAACCCCAGGGGATGTGTAAGCCTACAGTGGGGAGGGGCGCCGGCTGCACCAGCCAGTACCCGTGGAGTTCAAATGTGTAGATGGTAGGGACGCTGCCCTCTGCATGTCGTGCCTCTGGTCCGGCGGCCCTCTGTCTCCTCTCACCTCATCCCTCCCATCTTAGGGCGCCCCGTAAGGGGCCTGGACACGAAAGGTCGAGTCGCTAAGTCTCCCTCCACTTCTAGTCCTATCTATATGTCCTAAAGTGAGGCTAAACACGAAAACACAAGGCTACTCAAGTTCAATAGCTGGCAGGGAGGGGTGAACTTATATTATCCTTTATTTCAGAATTTCTTGCTTTCTACATTTGTCCCACTTCGACAATCCGAAGCTGTTTGAGGGGACTGGGCCTCCTTTTAAATCAGATCACAGGTTGTTTTATATTTTATTCAGTTTAGTTTATTACTTTATAGTAAGTAGAGGAAGTATTGCATTCCACTCATTCTATACATTCGATACCGAGGTTTAAGCGGAAATACACGTTTTGAGACTCCCTAAATACGTGTATGTGTATATTTCAGTCTGTCTGTCTGTCTGTCTGTGTGAACAGCATAATTATAAAGCAAAAAGTCAGTTAAATACCAAATTTAGTATTTAAGTTCAGCATCTTCCGACGAGGAAACGACACAAAGATTTTCAAGAAAATCCCCACATCCCAAACTACCCTATGTGTGGAAAAGTTTTTGTTACTTCTTATTTTTTCAGAAGTGCCTCTAATGCTTTTGATTAAAATATCATTCCTTTCAGATTATTTCCATGACAAGTAAGCTGTACATCTTGAATTTTCTGCAAATAGCCTGTAAATTCATCTTCATTCTGAATCACCTTTGTGTGATTCGTAAACTGTATGAGATAGACAAAATCTTACTGTATACAAATGTAAATATAGCTAAAGCATACAATTTATGTCAAATAAAATATTTTTGTGGAGTTAACCATTTCCGAGATATTCTTTGTTGTTGGTTTGAATTTTCAGATGTTTACGTATACTTTTTTACAAGTGGTAAGTTTATTTTTTCTCGTGTCTTGCAAAGAGCATGGAATTTCAGTCATGACATAAGAGTCCGCCTTTTTGTCGCTTTAGCCTGCTTATACCTACAAGGAAATATGTAAATGTAAAATGAATGTTTATTTCTATTAATAAGAAGTAGATAGAAAATACGTTTTTGTCAGAATAGTTTGTAGAAGAGTGAGTAGATAAAGTGTGAATGCAGCACATCAGATTTTATTACTTTCCCTACTACGCATAGTACAGGGATGCCCAACCTTACAGAGAGAGGAGATGAAGGGAGTTTCCCTTCCTACTCATTTCTAATGTACTGACAAAAGCTGAAACTTGGTTAGGCTTGTCAATATCTTCAAATATAGTAGATGGGGTGAACTATGAACTTTGAACCTTAGCTCTTAAGAGAACAGGTTGAGCTTCACTGGTATAGTAAGTAGGGAAAGTATTGCATTCCACCTAAAAATTGGATACCGAGATTTCACTGGAAACATATGTTTTGAAGACCCCTGAATCCAAATAAAGCATTTTTGGAAACATATCCATGTGTGTGTCTGTGAACAGCATAACTCAAAAAAAAAGGTCGGATAAATACCAAACTTGGTATTTAGGTTCAATATCTTCCAAAGAATGCGACACGAAAATTTTCAACAAAATTCACCCATCCCAAAGTACCCTTTATATGGAACACTTTTGGGTTTTTTTTTATTTTCTAACAATTTTGATTCAAATACATATACGAGTATTAAAGATATTTACATGACAAATAAAATGTATATCTTGAATTCTCGGGGAATAGCGTATGAAGTCCTCTTCATTCGGAGGGAATTTTGTGTAATCTTATATAATTGGTAAACGTTAAGCGATAGACGAAAACGTACTACATAAAAAATTTAGTTCTCTTTAAAAAACACAATTTACCTATTTAAAATACGTTTTTGTGGTATAAGCCGTTTTGAGATATCCGCTATTAAACGTTCGAATTGTTCATTACTTGGTCATTCTCTTAAAGTCCTTTCAACTTTCAGTTCTTTCTCGCTATCGCATGGAAACAGTATGGAATTTTAAGGTCAGCATATAGCGTTCAATTCTTAAACATTTGACTATCGCTGTTCTCTTTGTATCCATAACGAAATGTGTAGTGTAGCTATTTCTGTAAAGGTTTATTTGGATTACAATTTAGCAGATAGGAATATAAGCTTGAGTAAGAACAATTTGTGTACCTACTATAAACAGTAGAAGGAACAAAAAGTCATGTGAATGCATCACACCAGAAATTTTTTCTATAAAAATGCTGGCTACTTGGGATACGGTTCTCTTCTTCCCTCTCTTTCTTTCTCCTTTATCTCTCTCCTGCGCATATTTTGAGCTCATAAGAATTCCCTCTTAGGACTGAAATAATCTACTTTCCTGCTTGCTTCTCTCGTGCACGTTATTGTTGTTCCTGCTTTGTGATAGAGCTTTCTTTGTTAGTTTTCCCACTCAATTTAATGATTTAATTTTTCCGCAGATCTTTCAGAGGTAATTTGCTGCATGGAATGAAGGTGAAAGAGGCAGTGGGTCTGTTTGCGAGAAATTATTCCACCTATCACGCTAGAGTTCATCTGTTGTTTTCCCTTTTGCTGCGTCAGAGAACATTTAGGGCGCAGCGATTTTGCTGTTGTTTGTCTTAACCACGTCTGCCTTCTCAAGAAATGAATGACAGGAAAAGTGTTTGGTTTAACTGCGTAATTAATGAAAATAATAACACTGGTGGAAAAGTTCTTCCGGGGCAAAAGAAAGCCAAACTCAGTGAGCTGATTTTCGAAATCGCCAAAAATTGTTTATTCTGTCCCCTTGATGTTCTGCTTCGGGATTTAGTTCAGAGGGGGAAAAATGCTTGCCCTTCATTAATAATAATGCATTTTTAGGGGAGTACGGGTAGTGACAATTGGAGCGAAGGGATTAGAGCTTCACAGTATCTCATGCTTTTTGACACATCTTGTTTGTGATATTAGGAATTGGGAGTAGTCAGACGGAGAGGCCTCCAGCAATTGGAGCACAGCGCCCGCAAGTAGGCCATAGTGGGCCCTTTTTAATTCCAAAGCTATCTCTGGGAGGAAGGGATAAACGAGAGACCTGAAGAGCGATCAGATCCTGACGACGTGCGCTAGCAGGAAAGGGGTTCATAAGGATCCAACATGGTGTCAATTCTGACGCCGTAGCCTAAGCCCCGTGCAACCGGGAGGCCCGTGTCTATCAGACAGCTCCCAAAAAGGGGGCGCCAGCAATCCCACCAAACTCCAGTGAGAAATCTTTCCTGCTGTAACATACCAACCGCCGTCGCCTGATCCTACAAACCTGAAAGGAAATTGATGGAGACAGGAAATTCGTAGTAGAAGGGGAACCACCCCAGTATTCGCCTAACAACCTTCGGACGCAATAAAAAAACATGATTAGAGTGGCCGGCCCACGGGAGTCGAACCACGGGGCCTCCCAATGCCAGCCTCCATCTCGCTCGGTCTGTTTGGGATTTTAGGAACATTTTTGGAATCCATTTCTTGTACTGTTTATAAGTTTTGAAACCAAAATAACTGGCTGACTATTCGTGGGTATGATGGTTTCTCTTTCTTTCCTCTTCTACTTTTTGCTTTTCTGCCCTGGAGTCACCCTGTATCTCGCAGAATTGAACTCGAACCAATACAACTACCTCCGCCGTTGTATTAATCTTATATACCGTTGTACAGTGCTGGCGTTTTAAGTGAGGCCACAGACCGGCTATATGCGTAGAAGGCTGTACTGCAGTGACCGGGGTACTTTCCCGATGCGCAACTGGCGGTGCATGACGCGTTCTGTTACCTTTATAAACTGTGTTTCAGTCGCTGCTGTGTTCGTGCTGTAAAGAGAGTTGATATTGTGCATCTCACAGCTGATAGTTTATTCAAGACATCTGTATTGTGTGTGATTTGCTTAAGAGTGTTAATGTCTTGTTATTAGTTCACTGGAATGCCTACCGACAAATTCACGCTTGAACAACGAACTTTTATGTACGATACATAAGTAAAAACTGAGTCATGTAGACAGGAGACAGTGTGTAAATTTCCTAGTATTCCAGTTCCACGTAGAGAAACTGTTAGACGTCTGGTTAATAAGTTTAGGACAACGGGATCGCTAAATGCTAAACCTAATAAGCGAAAACGAAATGTGTTAACGGAGGAAAAAATTGACAAAATTGGTGCATCTATTTATGGAGAACTCAGAAAAAAGTTTATAGGAACAATTCCCACACCATAGACGAACTCAAGGGCAATATAAAAACAAATTATGAACATTACACAAGGAGAACTTATGCGTGTGAATGGAAATTTCATTCGAAAATGCCACAAATGTCTTCACACAATGACACCACCTCCATCACCACTTTAACAAGGTTAGCACTTATTATAGAGCATGTTACTATAATTCGTAAGTAACGCGGGAATTACGAAACGAAAACCCCCCAGTGTGATAGATAGTGCGTGGAGCGTGCATGCGCGCGATTCGTGGCCTCACCATAAAACGATCGCACTGTAGTGAATCACAGGGTGAATCACATAAAACTTGCACCGCAAATATTTCGGAAATGTAAAGTGCTATTGATGTACAGTTTGCTCAGCATTGATTGGTAGTCAGGGGCTCGTACATTTAGCCTATAAACACATTTTAATAATACTGAGAACATGTATTTGTTGAACAAACATACAATTTTTAAATGAAACAATGCCTAGTTACATCAACAGAATCAAGGTATGGTAAATTAAAATGTCAATGGTCTTTGTTGCAGGATTCTAGTGCAAGTGGTTTACGAGAAATCTTATTTTGAAAAGTTTCCACCCCGACAATTGTTTGTCCCATTCAACCTGCTTAGTTGCTAGGTACGATGATATGTTTGTTTGCATTGTGTTTTCTGTTCATTGATTGCATTGCGACTTTCTGGTCAGTTAGTTTGTGACAGTTCAAGCCGTAAGTCTTAGGTGGAAGATGGGGTTTACTAATGCAGAAAAAGCCGACATGCTCATGGTGTATGGAGAGTGTAGGAAGAATGCAGTTCGTTCCCGTACGGTGTATGCGGAAACGTATCCCAATAGACGTCAACCATCTAGGCAATTATTTATCAACCTGTTCAACCAATTACGTGAAAGTGGCACTGTAATACCTAGAAAACGTAACAGAAACAAACAAGTGATTGGAGAAGAGGCAGAAATTAATGTTTTGGCTGCCGTTGCAGTAGATTCGCAAATTAGTTCCCGCACAATCGCATTTGGAAGTGACATACGTCAGGCAAGTGTACTGCGCATTCTCCATCGACATAGGTTCCATCCCTATCACATCTCTCCCCATCAAGAGCTACATGGAAACGATTTTGAGAATCGTGTTAACTTTTGTACATGGGCATTAAGACATGCTACTCCAGATTATTCATGTATTTTGTTTAGTGATGAAGCAACATTTACTAATCATGGCTAGGTAAACCGCAGAAACATGCACTATTGGTCTGTTGACAATCCCCGTTGGCTTCGTCAGGTGAACGTCAGCGTCCATGGAGTTTAAGCGTGTGATGTGGGATAGTGAACCACCAGCTCATAGGCCATTTGTTCATAGACGGAGCAATGAACTCGCACAAGTATCGCAGCCTCCTGATAGACCATCTGCCACGAATTCTAGAAGACGTTCCTTTGCAGACTGGGAGGAACCTGTGGTACCAACATGATGGCTGTCCAGCTCATAGTGCACGAAGTACTACAGCTTGTCTTAACGGATTGTTTCGAAATCGTTGGATTGGACGAAAAGGACCTGTACCTTGGCCGGCCCGTTCACCGGATCTGGCCCCTTTAGACTTTTTTTCTGTGGAGAAGGCTGAAAGACACTGTCTACAAGGATGTATGAACTACACCAGACGATATGAAACGACATATTATTGCTGCCTGCTCTGAAATTTCCGCTGAAATGCTAGAACGTGTGCAGCAATCTTTCCGTAGCAGACTGGAAGCGTGTATTGAAGCTGCCGGTGGTCATTTTGAACACAACCTTTGAAGGGCTATGTTCTCTTTACTTGTAAGAATCCACAGAAGTATTGCAATTCCCTTTTGTTTTTCTTTAGTTTGTGCTACCACAGGTTGCACAAGTTTCAAAATAAGATTTCTCGTAAACCACTAGCACTAGAATCTTGCAACAAACGCCACTGACATACTAATTTACCCTACCTTTTTCTGGTGATGTAACTAGGCATTGTTCCATTTAAAAAATTGTATGTTTGCTCAAAAAATACACTTTCTAAGTATTATTAAGATCTGTTTATAGGCTAAATGTACGAGCCCCTGACTACCAATCAATGCTGTGAAAACTGCACATCAATAGCACTTTCCATTTCCGAAATATTTGTGGTGCAAGTTTTAGGTGATTCACCCTGTATAATGATCTTCTGGCGGGAACTAATGAAGTTTTCCCCGTTCATTTCAAGTCTGACGATTTACATACAACTGACCCGATTTGTAGCCAGTTAGAAGCGGCAATCTATTACAGAGGATGCATCCGCAAGCAACACTACGGAACTTTCCTTTGAGGTTTTTATGCAGGTAATTTGTTTTACGTAGACAATAAAATTTAGTCAATGATTAATGCTGTGCGGAAATAAAATGTATTTGCACTAAAATGAATTGAATTTATAAAAATATAACCCTTCATCTCAAAGCTGTACCATGGTATAGATATTAAAACACGAACTATTTTTTCTTTGATGCATTATTCGGCCTAACAAGACCAACAGAATGCGTGATACAATACTATCAGCAAAATTAAGCATTTTTATCTAATGTCAGCCTGTCGTTTAGATAGTCTAGATTCTAGATGGTCATTTAATATTTATTGACAAAAACACACACAATAATATCAATTGTTTAATGTTTTTAGAAAACATGTGGTGCAAAGCAAGATAACAAAGAATGAATGTCATGAAAAGTGGATTACGCTTTAACTTGCTCAAAAATTCGTATTGGAATACTTCGATTTCAAGAGTCTAACACTTCACTACAAGACAAAAATATAAAGTATATAACAAGTGCTATACTGCGCCACACTTAAGTTATTTTACATATTTTGAATCATTGCACAAAGAAGAAATTCACAACAGACATTTGTTTAACTTACCCAACCCAAGCCTTCTAAATCGCAGAAAACAAAACTACAGCTGATGTGAAATGAATGATACGTCTGCTTGCATCTTAAATACGTTTAGACAAAGGTGCATACATAACTCATAAACGAAAACTTTGACAAAACAAACTTCATATTTAAGTTCAGCATCTTCCAAGATGCTACCCGAAGATTTACGAGGCTCTTCCTGCACTTCAAATTGGCCTTTACTGCGAAACATTTCAGTGATTTTCACAAAAATGTCTAACGATTTTTTTAAATACCGCATTATACTTAAGATATTGACATTATTAATAAAATGTTTATTAATGTTCTGCGAATAGCGAGGGAAGTGCTCTTAATTTGAATTGAATGCTGTATAGCTGGTAAGGTATAAAAGATAGACAAAAATTGCTACACAAAAACGTATATGTGTTTAAAACTCACAATTTACTTCAGACAACATTTTTTGTATCATCAACCATTTCCGAAATGTTTGTTGTTATTTAGGATTAGGATTCAACGTGGAGGGGTACTTAGCACGTGATCTACATAGATCTTTTGCACCTATGCTCCAGACGGTCCGCTCCCGGGAGTGAGGGAAGAGGTGGGAGGAGACAGAGGGCATCTGGACAATGGGGCACGACAGGTAGAGGGCAGGGTCCCTACCATTTACAGATTTAAGCTCCCCGGGTGGTGGCTGGTGCAACCGGCTCCCCTCCCTACTGTAGGCTTAGGTACACATCCCCTGAGGAGCCCGGAACTCAGAGACCGCCCCCATTCTGAGGACGAAGGTTTTCACAGAGCATCCTTTTCCCCTGCCATGCACACGCCGAGACCTCCCGCCACACGTAAACTCCTGAAAGAGATCAAGTGGATGAAAGGTGAAGCGTAATGAGAATGGAGGTGAAATGGAGCGACGAAAATTCCAGGGACCTATTGATTCTTCCCAATTCAACCCGGGGAAACTTCGAAAAAACCTATGGGTCACGAAGGGCGGCCAAGGAATCGAAACCACGACCTTCCGAATGCGGGCCACAGACGTTACCGTTCGAGCCATCCAGCTCAGTTTTGTTATGTGTTTGAATAGTTCAATACTTTGTCATATTTTGAAGTGCTGTCACCGTTAGGTTGCTCCTCACGACGTCGAGGAAAGAGTATGTAATTTCAAAGCCAGGACATAGCGATCCTATTTTTAAATATTTGACCGTCGCTTCAGCAACCTATATCACATTTTGTACCGACAACGAAATGTCTAATGCAAACGTTTATCTCGGTTAACATAAAATACACAGAAAAATAAGCTTTTGCAAGAATAGTTTGTAAAAGCTATAGGATAAAAATAAACGATAGTAACTAGAAAAGTCATATGACTGTAACAAATCAGATCTTTTTAAAACCCATTTCGAAACTCTGACTGAGGCGCATCACACGCGTAAGGAAATGCATAAGATTTTATCTATTATTATTATTATTATTATTATTATTATTAATAATAATAATAATAATAATACCATCTATCGTGTGCATGTTATTCGTGGTACAATCCTAATAAATGCAACTCGTGGTTTTCAATTTCCTTAGATACATTCACTCGTGGCAGTACACGTGATAAAATGTAGGCTGTTTATTTTCCTCAAAGCTCAATTAATCCGAGGCGTATTCCAAAACTAAGGTCCGGTGAACAATATGTAACGGATGATAGGCCTGATTGACATTTCACGCCTGCAGCACTGTCTACCGATTCCTGAGAAACCTACCGTAGTGTTGGTGTGACTCAGTAGGCGTTTGCCACTCGGTGAGAGCAGATCGTAATGGCTGCAACAATCGTAGAGCCCGCCAGTTGTGAAGTGCGCGGTGTGATTAGATTTTTGCGGGCAAAAGGATCATCAGCTGCGAACATCCATCGTGAGTTATGCCTTGTGTATGGACCGCATAATGAGTGACAAACAGGTTCGACACTTGTGCCGAGAATTTCGAAATGGCCGCACAAACGTGCACGATGGACAGCGGAGTGGTAGGCTCAGTATTTGGACCGACTTCATCGTTGAGCAAGTGAACCAAAAACTTCGAAGTGATCGGCGTTTGACAATTAGTGGTCTGCCTGATGAATTCCCAAATGTTGCTCGAACCTCACTTTACAGGATTGTCACTGAACAGCTTGGATATTGGAAACTTTGTGCAAGGTGGGTGCCAAAACTGCTCACCGTTCAGCACAAAGAGCAGCGAATGCGTAGTGCACGACAGCTTTTGGAGCGCTATAGACAAGATGGAGATGGTTTGTTTTCCCACATTGTTACGGGCGACGAGACATGGATAGCGTACACCAACGTAGAATCGAAACAACAGTCAATGCAGTGGCGCCGTTCCGGTTCACCCAAACCAAAATAGTGTAAGGAATCGCCGTACACGAATCGCAAAATTATGGCTACCGTATTTTGGGACGAAAAGGGCGTCCTTTTGATTGATTTCAAGGACCGTGGGTCAACAATTACAGCTGACGTGTACTGTGCAACACTTACCAAACTGAGACGTGCGATCCAAAATCGACGCCGCGGGGAACTATCGTCTCGCATTGTCCTTCTGCAAGAAAACGCACGCCCGCACACCGCTGCCAAAGCCAAAGAGAAGATTCAAGAGTTTCGTTGGGAACTCTTTGACCATGCTTCATACAGTCCCGACCTGGCACCAAGCGACTATTTCCTCTTCTTGCATTTGAAACGGTGGCTCGAAGGACAACGATTTCAAACCGACGATGAACTCAAGACGAGCGTTACCAAGTGGTTCAAGCCCCAGGCGGCAAAAATCTATGTCGAGGGGTTAAAGAAGCTGGTGCAGCGTTACAGCAAGTGTATAGATGTGAACGGCAATTATATGGAAAATTAAAGTGTATATGTAGGCACATATTACTGTCAATAAAATCCTTTCTCATGAGCGGTGTTGTGATTATGACCAAACGGACCATAGTTTAGGAATACGCCTCGTAAGTGAGATAAGAGTAGTGCTTTACTACGAGTATACTCCCCGTTACAACTTCCTTTGCAGAAGGTGTTTCAAATAGTATAGTTAGAATATAAGCAAAAATAAATAAAATTATTAATGAAGTAATAGCTAAAATCCGCTTTCTGTGATTGGAGGCTACTACATAGAAAGCTTGCCAGAATAGAAAAGTATGTATGTTGCAAAAATAAAACAGACAAACAAATTCTCTCCCCCCAAACGCAACGAAACCATAAAGAATGAAAGAAGTGTATAAAAATTAATTAGATAAAGAAAAAAAACATATATTATAATTTGTGTTGTATCTTTAACAGTTTTGAAGTTATTAATGATATATTTATAACCCAACCTGCAACATCATGCAATGCACGTCGCATGTGGTACATATCTGCACGCTACAGTACAGGATTCCATCCCGCCACATGCCACATGTAATCGAGAGCATTGATATGCAACAAGCCGAAATAACTTCATTTTTAATATTAATTTCTGAGGAAACAAAAACGCTGAAGAATAAATTATGAAAGAATTTATCTCCAGCCAGGACTGTCTAATTCTTGTGCTGTTTTAAAGACACATGATAATTAAATATTAAATTATTAATATAGAGAGCTTTATACAGCAACAAAGTGCACATTTTATCTACTTCATCTTAAAGAATTATCTCTTAAAGAGAGTGTACTTTAACCCCTCCCTTCCTGTATACTTGGGAATAAACTGCGAGTCCACAAACTTCAAATAGAGTTTCAAAGGAATTGATCCGGTCGATCCTCTATTACAAAGTTGCAACATTGCGTAGCATACCTACAAATACTTCGTATGTAGGGAGCATTGTATACCTCTCTTCAAATCATTCCACATCCTCCTCTCCTTTCACATTATGTCTTGCAATGTTTATTATTTGTCAAGCTGCATCATGACAAGTTTATATTTCTTTCTGATTTCCATATCTGTAACACCAGAACCTATAATTATAGACCTGACTTGTAACTTCAAAACTACCCAGAATAACCTTCACACATATCACTGAAATTTAATATGTTGCCTAGATCAATGCAGACATAAAGTTACAATCAATTTAAAGGCTTAGTAAAGAACAGATTGTATTTATTCTGTGAGTTTGTTGATCTGTGGATATTTTTATGAAACACCATTCTGTAACTTTTAATATTTGCTAATCAATTCTGCAATGAAAATTTACATATTTCAAAGATACTATTTTTACTTTTTCTGAGGCAGGTAAAGGATACTGCATTCCATAACGAGTTTTCTCCGGAAATTTAAATTTTGAGATCCCCTAAATAAAAGTGAAAAGTGGGAAGAATAGCAAACATCATAATTAAGTC
Organism: Deroplatys truncata; assembly: GCA_030765065.1. Classification (NCBI taxonomy): domain Eukaryota; kingdom Metazoa; phylum Arthropoda; class Insecta; order Mantodea; family Mantidae; genus Deroplatys; species Deroplatys truncata. The sequence goes on along the minus strand of CM060975.1, from coordinate 73,280,942 downwards.
AGACACCATTTAAGGATACCAAACGAAGATGTTAAAAAAACCTCCACACTACAAAATCTCCCTTAAGATGGAAAAGTGTATATTATTTTTTTATTTTTTCAAAAATGGCTTTACGATTTTTATTAAAGTCTCATATGTCTGAAATGTTAACATAACAATTAAAACGTGTATCTTAATATTCTAGCACTCTATGAAATCCTCTTCATTCTCATCGAATGTTACACAATCTTATGCACATAATGGGGAAACATAAGAATGCTTAAGGAAAAGTGTAAAATACAATTCGTTGCAGTATTTTAAGTAATACAATTTCAAGTGCCATTCTTTTGTTTCTCCTGGGCTCATACTAAGAGTATGTGATATAGAGGCACGCATACACATGTAGTTGATAGTCGTTTCAGCCTTCTGAATTCCCTTATACACCTGCTACAAAAGCCATTGAAGCCATTTCTGCACACACTTAATATGTTTAACAGAAAGCAGGCGGAAAAACAGGTTTGAATATAAAATAGTTTTTACTGGGTAAAGAGAGTCGTGTGACTGAAAGTTGTAACATATCAGATCTTTTTTTTTTATTTCATTACAGTTCTTGTGTCTAAATATTGATATCAACAGGTTGCCTAAAATCTGGTATCACCAAAAGAATGTGAGTTAAGGTGAGAGAGAGAGAGAGAGAGAGAGAGAGAGAGCGAACAGAGAACGCAATAACAATGTTTATATGTTTCGTCTGGGAAAGCCAGACGGCTATAAATCTCCAAATGTAATGTAACAAAACATTATTAAGAGAATTCCATGGAGAGGTAAGAAGTCGACCAGTACATGTTGAGTGCAGTGAAGCGGTGCATAGTTCAGGCGCTGCAACACTCAGCATCAAAACATCTATAAAGAAGTTAATAACCTCAAGGGCAAAAACTTGTTCTGTTCTTTACTGTGGCTTCCAGAAACTTCTTTAAGATCCCTTCAGTCCTTTAACAAGACATTATTACTTCTGATTTCTCCGTACGCACTTCCTTTTGTCTTCTGCTTCAACACCACCAGCACCACCACCACCACCACCACCATCACCACCACCACCACCACCACCACCACCACCGCCGCCGCCGCCGCCACCGCCACCACCACCACCACCACCACCACCACCTGCAACTCCACATTATTATTATTATTATTATTATTATTATTATTATTATTATTATTATACTTCATTCTCACCATTTTTCTACTTTCCTCTTTTAGCTTTACACTACACTATTATCTGTATGTTCAGTTTTTCCTGCCTTCTTTGTTGTTTTTTCCTTCTTTTTATTTAAATGCTATTTCTTATAGTTGCTACTTTTTCTTGCTACGAGGGCTGACCCAAATGTACCCGATCTGATGTATATATAGCGGTTGTTGTTTCAAACAAATGACTGCGGTAGAATGTACCAACCTTATAAAGCTTAAGTTTGAAGTTTGACAATGCTACGTTGTTTAGTAATTGTTTGGCAGCCATCAATAGTGAACTCTCTCAACGAATTTGTAAACATGGATAAAACTGGTCATCGTTATGTGATACAATACTTTCATTTGAAAGGTCTTAGTCCAACTGATATTAAAGCTGAGCTAGATTCTACTCTGGGGGAGTCTGCTCCTTCATTTATAACAGTAAAATATTGGGTGGTAGAGTTTAAGCGAGGTCGTAAGAGCTGCCAAGATGAACATCGTAGTGGCCGACCAAATGAGGTGACCACGCCGGAAATTGTGAAGAAATTCACAAAATGGTATTGGATGACCGTCGACTGAAAGTGCGCGAGCTATCAGACATCAAAAAGTGCTGTACATCGCATACTGACTGAAAGTTAGACATGAGAAAGCTGTGCGCAAGATGGGTGCCACGTTTACTCACAATGGAACAAAAACAGCGTCGTGAGGATGTTTCAGTCGAGTGTTTGGCATTGTTTCGCTGCAACAAAGCCGAGTTTTTGCGTCGATTTATAACCATGGATGAAACATGAGTCCATCACTTCACACCTGAGACGAAGGAACAGGCAAAACAGTGGATTGAAAGGGGAGTATCGGCTCCAAAGAAGGCGAAGACGGTTCCATCTACAGGCAAGGTCATGGCGTCAGTTTTTTTTGTATGCGCGTGGGATAATTTTCATTAATTATCCTCAAAAAGGAAAAGCAATCAATGGTGAGTATTATGCAAACTTATTGCAGCGTTTGAATGATGAAATCAAGCAAAAACGGCTGCATTTAGCGAATAAGAAAGTTCTGTTTCATCAAGACAATGCACCAGTTCACTTATCCATGGCTAAAATCAATGAGTTAAAGTTCGAATTGCTTCCTCATGCACCCTATTCGCCAGACTTAGCCCCCTTTGATTATTTTCTGTTTCCAAAGTTGAAGAAATGGCTTGGTGGTAAAAGATCTGCCAACAATGAAGAGGTGGAGTTTGCAGTTGATGGCTATTTTGCAGAACTCGACGGTTCTCACTATAAACAGGGTATGGAAGCGATTGAACATCGCTGGGAAAAGTGTATCGAGCTGAAAGGAGACTATGTAGAGAAATAAAGATTTTTTCCCCAAAATTTTTGTGTTTTCTTTGTTAGGTCGGGTACTTCTGGGACAGCCCTCGTACATTTTTCCTGTGGTTTAATTTTAATTTAGTATCTTTGTCTTCTGATTACACAATTTGTAATACTTTTTTTCCCTAGCACCTTTCATTCTGCACTTTAGAATTTGAAGAAAGTAAACATTACGCATTATACCGAGTTTGTTATATCTTTTAATGTCATTGAAAGGTGTGGAAGCACAAAGGTTGCTTCCCAATGGCTTAAAACCTGCTTTGTCTACAGGCTATTGAAATTGGTGAAGAAAATCACGCAACTTTTGTCTAGTATGAATGATTTTCGTTTATGAAGTATGTCGACAGAAAATTGTGAATTGTTTCGAGAAATGCATGATGATTACAACGGACCATAACACCATTTCACGATGGTCTAAACGTTTTTCTGAAGATCGTATCACTACTGGAGGACCCAGATCATTCTGACGCATACTATATCAGTCACCTCATATTATTTCTCAGAATTTTTTTCGTAAAAATAATCACCAGAACAGAAAAGAGCTATTGAAGTCTGGTATCAAGCTGCTCCTTGGTAATGCAAGACCAAGGATCAGACTTGGGGTATGTATTGACCCATTACAATGTAACTCATCCCCTCAACCAGCCTTCAGTAAATCAATTCAGTTGTGAACTTTTCTCCAAATTTAAAAGTCGACTTCAAGGTTACCGTTTTACAGCCATATACCAATCATTTTTGGGCAAATCCTTATAAGTAAAGATGTCTCTACTTTTTGCAAACATCCCTGAAAAATCTGAATTCGAATATTGAGGATTGCAAACGGCATAGCGTAATACATGCTCACGTATAAGAGATCACCAGTAAAAGATAATAATGCATTTTAAAAACGTTATTTAAGCTTTGTTTATGATAATTCAGTCTTATTCAGTTCTTCACCATTTGCCACCATTCCTTTGGTGTAAACACTATATTTGAACTGTTAATATTATGCATATGTGTATAATTTCATTTTATTTGTTTGCAATGTAATTCAATTCTCGCGGTTGTCATTACTTCTTGTTCTTTCCATGTTTTTAAATTGTTAACGCGTTCGGCTTGGATCCGATTCATGTGCATTGCCAGTGCACTGATTTTTGTTATTGTAGCAGATTATATTTGGATAAATAAGTAATAACGCCTCACTGACCATTATTTACCATTATCATCATTCCTAAGCTTGTGAAACAACCCTATACTAAGGTGGACTGAGGAAGGGAGAAGTATGTGGATGTAGGTAATAGGTTAGTGAGAGAAGGGTGGGCCTGGTCCACATTAAGTGCATAGAGGCTAAAGGGAGATAGGAAGGGAGCGAACTTGAATAGGCGTCCTCTTTGTGGAGAGGCAGATAATGATTTGCATTATATAATTGAATGTGAAGAAACTTAAGTTGTGGAGAGATCAGTTTTTATCTAAAGAATGGGAGAATGTTAACAAAGATGTATTAAAAGTTAGGATAATGAAAATACAAAAGGAGAGGGATATAAAAAGAATAGCAGAATATATGGGGAGAGAAGAGAAAAATGGTTTAGAAAAATAAAGCAATATGAATTTGTTATGACCCACCATGCATAAATAACCATGGTGTTAAAATGCATGATGGACCAAAGAAAGAAAAAATCTGATGTGTTACACTCACATGACTTTCTCTACTCTTGTACACACTATTTTTACAAACGCCTATTCTCCATATGCTTCATGTTAATCGAGATATCGAGATGTCAATCTTATTGGTAATTTTCTTGTAGATGCAAGGGAAATATGGTAGCTTTTAAGCGATAGTCAAATATTTTAAGAGCTGGTTGCTATGTGGCGCATTCCATTCTCTTTGCATGTCCAGGACATAAAAAAATGAATAACGATTTTGAGAAAAAGTATAAGTATTGGAAAATTTAAGGAAATAACAAGCAATATCTCGAAAACGGTTCACTCAACAAAAGAAACGTATATGACATAAGTTGTGTATTTTAACGCGATCTACATTTTTTGTGTAGTAAAATTTTTTCTATCTCTTATGGTTTACCAGTTATGCAAAAGTCGTTCACAATGAAGAATACGTTTGGAGACATTTCCAGAAAATTCGAGATATACATTTCATTTCTCATGACATTGTCTTAAACATATGATATTTTCATCAAAATCGTTAGAGCCATTTTTGAGAAAATTAAAATTTTCGAAAAATCTTCCATGTAAAGCGTAGTCTGGGGTGGGGGGATTTTCTTGAAAACCTTCGTGTCGCATCTCTGGAAGATACTGAACCTAAATACCAAGTTTGGTGCTTATCCGACTGTTCGTTTTTGAGTTATGCTGTTCACAGACACACAGACAGACACACACACGAACATGTAAAAAGCATTTTTGGAGGTCTCAAAACATGTATTTCCGGTGAAATCTCGGTATCGAATTTTTGGGTGGAATGCAATACTTCCCCTACTTACTATACGTAGTAGAGAAAGTAAAAATAGCAACTCAAAGTAATGTATTAAAAATTGTAAGGATTTTGTTCAGCATTATGGAAATAAATATACATACATACTAACAGTTTATGCAACACATTCCTACTGATTAAAAGAAAATATATATGTTGCTATGTTTAGGGACATTCCCTACAGTTGGTAACAGTGTTTGCAACTTCAATGAGCTGACATCGGCTGACTGTGACAGACGCACCCGAGAGATAAACTTCAAGGGAGAATTAAAAGTCACAGCAGCTACATATCACAACGTTTAGAAGCAGTCATTAACTCAAAGGAGATCATTTTAAAAGAAAATCTCAGATATATACCTACATACTGGTAACAATAATCTTAACAATATCCTCGTCACAGATAATCAGGTATTCTTATCAGAATCGGAAGATTACCCTCAAGAGAATATTACAAAATGAAATAAAATCTCGCAAAAGGATAAATATGATAATACCTCTCCCAAATAATAGTTATGGCTGTGAGAGCTAATGCAATAACAAAGCTAAAATAGTCATAAATGCAATGGAACAAATAAATACTTTTAGCTATTTGGGGTATGAAATATCAATATATACAGCACAGACTTAGAAAACAATCTACAAAAATCTAATGTGTTATATTCACATGAATTTCTCTGCCCACTCCTCCACAAACCATTCCTACAGAAGCGAACTCTTCTACCTACTGCTTGGGGATTAAGATACACGTTTATACATATGCTTTTATTAAACATTTGTTGTTGGTACAAGAGCGGTATTGTAAGTTATAGCGATAGTCAAATGTTTAAGAAATATGTTGCTATGTGATGGCTTTGAAATTCCACGTTCTTTGCATGAACACTAGAAAAAATCTTATGTGTTACATTCACATGACTTTCTCTACTCTTGTACAAACTATTTTTACAAACGCTTATTCTGCATCTACTTCATGTTAATCGAGATAAACATTAAGGAGAATATGGTAGGCTCTAAGCGATAGTCAAATCTTTTAAGAGCTGGTTGCTATGTGGTATATTCCATTCTCTTTGTATGTCCAGAACATAAAAAACACGAATAAGAGTTCCCATTTGGGAAAAAGTATGTGTTGGAAAATTCAAGCAAATAACAAGAAATATCTCGTAAATGGTTCAATCGACAAAAAAAAATGCATATGACATACGTTGTGTGCTTTAACCAGAGCTACATTTTTGTTTAGTGAGATTTTGTCTATATTTTACGGTTTACCACTTATGCGAAAGTCATTCAGAATGAAGAGTACAGAAAATTCAAGATATACATTTCATTTGCCATAAAAATATCTTAAACATATGATTTTTAATCAAAATGGCTAGAACCATTTTTAAGAAAATCAAAATTTTCGTAAAATGTTCCATGCAAAATGTAGTCTGGGGTGGGGGAATTTTCTTGAAAATCTTCGTGTCGCATCCTTGGAAAATACTATATAAACAACTCATGACAGCACTTCAAAAGTATTAAAATTATTTAAAATTATTTATTATAGTATGTGTGCACTGATTTTTCTTTATTTTTATCTTTAATTTTATGAATATTCATACCTTATATACAAACCAATAACAACGAGTACATCGCGGCCGATGCTACAAAAAAGTTATTTGACCTCTGAGTTTTAAAGAGACATACATATTTTGTATATAAACGTTTTGTCAATACTTATGGGTTACCCGTTATACAAAATTATACAAAGTTGCTCTCCAATGAAGAGGATTAGAGGCTATGTCCAGAAAATTGAAGATTAAGAGTTTTTAGTCAGGAAAATTAAACGTGTGGTATTTTAATCAGAATCGTTACTATCACTTTTGGAAATATAAAAATTAACGAACATTTTCTTTTATCTAAGGGGTAGCTTAAGATTTTTTTAATCTTGGTGTCGCTTCTTTGGAAGATGCTACACTTAAATAGGAAGTTTCTGGCTTTGTTTATATTATGCTGTTGTTCTCTCTCGTTCACATACGCGCGCGCGCGCGCGAATCTTTTTCTACATATGATTTTGCATATTCAGGGGAATCTCAAGATATAGGTACTTTCCCATGAAATATTGATATGCATAGAATTTTGGGGCAAAATGTAATACATCCTCTACAATAGCTGCGAGAAAAAGTAAGCAGTACTCCTCTATCAGAACGTATGGTCAGGAGTTACGAGTAGTCAGACGAAGGGGCTTACGGTAACTGGAGCAAACCAGCGCCATAGTGAGCCCTTTGTGCTTCCAACGTGACCCCTGCGATGAAGGGCGAGCAGATCCGGACGACGATGTGGGCTAGCAAGGACGGGTCCCTAAGATTCCCAAAATGGAACCAATCCTGACGCCGATTATCCATGCCTGAGTCACCCGTAACCTGGGGGTCGCGCCAGTGTGAAACCTTTACATAGTACAAAGTACACCGTCCTTCCGCAACATACCAGCTGCCGCCGCCTAGCCCACAACCGTGAAACAGATAAAAGGATATGATCGACAGGAAACTCGTGGTAGAAGGAGAACCACCCTTTGCCTACCAACCCGAAGAGACCTACCACCCCCCGACGGAAATCGAACCCGGGACTTCCCGAATGCGAGCCTCACAAATACCGCAGAGCCATCTCGCCCGATAGAAATATGATTAAAATTCGAGAGGCGGTTAAAGTGACGATTCGTAGTTACGTCCGTTTCAGGAGATCTCATGATAACTCTGTCGTAGAGAGAATGAAACGCTTGCACGCGTCTTTTTATCCCCTCCCCATGGAAACGTTCTACACACTTCATGTCACGAAAACTCTTATCACTGAAGAAACCCACAAGAACCTCAATGTCTCAGAAGGTTATTTACGTAGTATTGCAGCATATGGGTATATGAGGAATTTGGGCAATAGCCTTCCTGATCAGAAACATATATCACAGTACACACCAGGGGCGAACGCAGGGGGAGGGGCCCTTAGAGGTGTCAAGCGCCCCCAGGATACCCTAAACCGTAATATCGATACACTGCAGTACCCTTCTATTTTCTGTAATTCTTTTATACTTACAGATTTAGTATACCATGTTGTTCCAGTTATAAACAGTAAACAAAACTACTATTAAATTAAAACAGCGGTATACTGGGGAATGACAGCAAATTTAATCCACTCTTTTGGAAAAGTATAATTCCATACGTGGGTTGGAACACTGATTAAACGGTTCGCTGCGCTTATTTTACTATTTGCACATACAATGCCGTTTGTGAAAATTGCAACACCAAGAAAGAATTTCCCGAATAACTCCAAACTTGGTGGAAGTTAGAATAGTGTGCAAGCAATAAGTGATTAGCAAGGTTAGGATTATTAAGTGCGCACCTTTTTTCTTAGGGTAAGTTAAAGCTGTGCGGAAAGATATCACAGTGTGAAATTTTGTTTCTAGTTGCGAAAAGAGGCATTTTTTCTCGCACCTTTTCCCCTTTATTGGGACCTTTACCCCTTTTTGGCACCTTTATCCCATTTTCCCCCAACCATGCCCATAATCCCCTTTTTCCCCCTTTTTCCTTTTAAGTTTCATTCCAATTTATTCTTTAACTTTCAGTTAACGTTTTCTCAGCTTACTGTGTACGTGCGAATAGTAAGCCTACCTCTTTCAGTAAACGCCGCGCAAGAATTAAAAGCACACCCGCAACAATGGAAAATAATTGTGTGTTCGACGAAAACCTCTTTCTCTCGCTTTACCGCTATAAAGTAGCCCGCAATAATGCAATTGGCAATGAGTGATTCTATCCCACCAGAATCAGTAGCCTGCTGTTCGTGAATGTGAGTTTGTTACTGTGAGAGACGTCATCTGTTTGTGGAGGCGAAGGCTGAGCACGCAGAGACGGCAGTAACCTCACCCGCACAGATCCGAAAATTATTAAGACTGAGTTCTGCTCGAAACTACTAGAAATCGCTGAGACTGAAGTTCCAGCATGAATTTGAACATTCTGGTAATTGTCGCGGAGTTATAAGAGAATGTGGACAGCGAATGGGCGCAAGAGTGAGTTGTGTGACAGTCGCATTGTGTTAGCAAGTGAACTAGTATTAGCTCTCCAAACGAGTGTACTAGTATTAGATTTTACCATGCCAAAGGTGTCCAGTGCTGATTTATTGTTCTGGCTTAGGAATTCAAACAAAATTTCATAGAAACTGATGGAACTGTTGTGTGATGTACTATTTGTGATTCAGGAATTTTGTTAGATGAAAAACACCAGCGATATCGCAACAAACAACACATTTCCAGCTCTAGGCATCAAATGAACAAGACTCTTCAAGCAAACAAATCACGGCAACCTCTATTACGAAATGCGTTTCAACAGAGTACTTCAAAAAGCCAAAATTTGAAGGAATTAAACATTGGTTTATGTGCAGTTCTTACACAAGCAGGAATTCCACTCAATAAGGTGAACCATCCAGCCTTCAAGGGATTTCTTGAAAAATACACAAAGATGCCAATGCCCAATGAGAGTACTTTAAGAAAAAACTACATGGAGCCTGTTCACCAAGAAACCATAGAAAGAATCAAGGAGAAAGTGTCTGATTGCGATGTGGGAATCATTGTGGATGAAACCATAGAGTCAATAGAACGATGTGTTTTGAACATTTTAGTTTTTCCCTTAGCAGGGGAGAAAGTCAAGCCCATGTTGTTAAAAATGCACGAGCTGCAGATAGCCAATGCCAGTACAGTAATACAATCCATTATGGGCTTCTGCCAAAATCTCTGGCCTACTGGTATCGAGTTTGAAAAACTTCTTCATGTGGTTACAGACCAGGCTCCATACATGGTTTCAGCTGTTAATCAATTGAAACCTTTATTTCCTAACTTGAAGCATGTAACATGCTTGGCTCATGCCCTTCACAGGGTTTGTGAATACATAAGGAACGAATACGACATCACAAATCAATTCATCTCTGCCCTGAAGATGATTCTACTGAAAGCTCCGAGCCGTGTTGTTTACTACAGGGAAATCACTGGCCTATCCCTACCAAACTTCCCGGTCATTACTCGCTGGGGATCTTGGATTGAGTGTGCTGCTATGTTGTGTGAGAATTTTTACAAAATTAAAGAGTTTGTGCTTTCTTTGAATCCATCCGACGCAGGTGCAATTTCCAAGGCACAACAACTTCTGTTACCGGAGAAAATACAAATTGCAGACAGAACTATATTGTGTCCATAGTTACAAGTACCTGCCTGCAGCTATTAAACGATTGGAAGAACAAGGTCTGGAAAAGGAAAAACAATGGGATATTTTTACTTCTGTGAGGGAGCAGTTAGATGGCTTTGCCAAAGAAAAACATGAATCTAGTCTTCAGAAGAATCCAGACATTGAGGAATTCGCCACATCTGTAGAGTTGCCATTCCGAGTGAATACAAGGTTTGCTCCACTGGTTTCTGTGGATGTTGAAAGAAGCTTTAGCATCTACAAAGACATTCTATCTCCTAATAGAAACAGACTTACTTTTAAAAATGTGGAGATGCTTAATGTCTTGAAGTACAACAGCTTCATGCTTTTTCCTTCTTTTGATGAGTGATAATTTGATGTACTTGTTTGTAGTTCAATAAATTAGAATAGAGGAAAGAGAAATCGTTGAATTAGTTAAGGGAATGCACAACTGAATTTACCCAAAATCTCAAAAAATCGAGAGAAAAATTATGTTCCCAAAAAATTCACCATTGCTTGTAGTTTTAGAATCCACTTTTATTTTTGACCTAGCGAACGCTTCAGGATCGTTACGAGACTTTTTAAATACCCTTGCGCATTTGGTTGCTAGCTGCTTATATTTTTACTTTCTCTACTGCGTATAGTAAGTAGGGGAAGTACTGTATTCCACCCAAAAATTCGATACGAGATTTCACTGGAAATATATGTTTTGAGACCCCCTGAATTCAAAGAAAGCATTTTTGGAAAATGTCCGTGTGTGTGTGTGTCTGTGAACAGCATAACTCAGAAACGAACAGTCGGATAAGTACCAAACTTGGTATTTAGGTTCAGTATCTTCCAGAGATGTGACACGAAGGTTTTCAAGAAAATCCTCCCACCCCAGATTACCCTTTACATGGAACATTTTTCGAAAATTTTAATTTTCTCAAAAATGCCTCTAACGATTTTGATTAAAATATCATGTTTAAGATATTTTGATGACAAATAAAATGTATATCTTGAATTTTCTGGGAATGTCTCCAAAAGTATTCTTCATTGTGAACGACTTTTGAATAACTGGTAAACCATAAGAGATAGAAAAATTTTACTACACAAAAAATGTAGATCGCGCTAAAATACACAATTTATATCACATACATTTTTTTTTTTGTTGAGTGAACCATTTTCGAGATGCTTGTTATTCCCTTAAGTTTTTCAATAATTTTCTCAAATGGGAGTTCGTTGTTCATTTTTTGTCTTGGATATGCAAAGAGTATTAATCTGTGACAAAGAGTATGGTGCTGCACCTAGCAACCAGCTATTAAAGATATGCCTATGTTTAAAGGCTATTGTATTTCTATATTGCCCTTGCAAATACAAAACAAGGGGAACATAGTACGCCTTAAGCGATAGTCCAGTATTTTTAGAACTGGTCGCTATGTTTAAAATGTAATTCTCTTTGCATGTCAAAAGATCGTTTCTGCAAATGTTTATCTCGATTAATATAGATAGAACATAAGAGTTTGTAAAAATAGTTTGTACAAGAGTAGAGAAAGTCATTGAGTGTAACACATCAGATTTTTAAAACTTCATTTTAAGGCGTTTCTTATTTTCAGCATTTCTGCATATTCAAAATGTTCCACACGATGTAGTTTTCATCCAATCATATTGACATTTGTTATGCTTATTTCAAAAACCCAAATAAATAAAACCTTCATATACTTTTTCTGTGTAATGAATAGTTTTTGTGCTACTAATTTTTGAAGATAACAATATATACAAAAAAACGAACAAAAACGCAAATAAAAAACTACAATTTTTTTTCTCTTAAACTAAGAATGATAGAAATAAATTATGACAGATTTGTAGTTCTTTGACATAGTAGCAACATAAGATTTTTTTTAAATGCATCGTGTGTTGCATTTTGCCTATACCCATAATTTTATATTTTGAAAATTAATAACTTGAAAACTAATTAAGATTTTGGATTGAAATCCACAAGACAATTATATATCTAAGGAAGACTGACATGTGGTTAAAATTTCAGCCCAATTGAATGGATAGTTTAAAAAATAGCAATTTCTGTTGTGCATCCCCTTAAATAAACCAGCACCTTATTGTTCCTTTTTTCACCTTATTTGAGCACCTTTTCCCTCCCTTTTTTCATCTGAAATGTGCACGTAAAATCCTAACCCTGGTAATTAGGTTTGCAGAGAGATGGGGTGCACGTAGGTCGAGCAGAGCCCTTTCGTGTTGGTCCAACAAGGTTAGTGTTGCGCCTAGTGTAGTCAGTGCAGAGCTGTCAAACAAGGTGGAAACAATAAAGTTAGCGCCAGTATGCCTCGTCGACGTCAAAGGGAGCCATATCGGCATGTGAGTGAGTTCGAACGGGGCAGAAAGATCAGTCTCCGGGAAGCAAGTTTGTCATACCGTGACATTTCGGCTCGTACAGGGCATGCTGCTACGACAGTGATGCGTGTATTTAAGCAGTGGATAGATGAAGGTCGTACGCAGCGAAGAGCGGGTACTGAATCACGGAACATGACCACAGCACGGGATGACCGTCATCGCGTCCGCATGGCCATAACGGACCGTACAGCTTCATCCACAGTGTTGGTTCGACGCTGGAGCACTGTAACAGGTCTGAACTTGTCTGCATCAACGGTTCGTCGCCGTCTTCTGCAGGTTGGACTGGTTGCATGCATGCCATTACGTCGGCTTCCATTGTCCAGAACCACAAGCTCCTCCGACTGCAATGGGCACGTGAACGTCACTGGGTTGCTGAATGGCAAAATGTAGTCTTTTAGGACGAGTCCCGCTTCAACGTGTCCTACAGTGATGGCCGCATACGTGCCCGGCGGTACCGTGGTGAGCGCAACCTGGAGGGCTGCATTGTTGAGCGGCATAGCGGACAAACACCAGGTGTGATGGTTACAAAAACCGATCTCGCCTCCTACGAATTGAGGGCACTTTGAACAGCAACCGGTACCTAACGGTGGTTGTAGAGCATGAGGTACTTCCTCCGCTTCAGACATCACCACAGGCACATTTCAACAGGACAATGCCCGGCCACATATTGCGAGGAATGTACAAGCCTTCTTCGAAGAGCGACGGATACCATTGCTTCCCTGGCCTGCACGTTCGCCTGACATGCCGCCCATCGAACATGTCTGGGATATGGTTGGCTTGCACCTGGTGCTTCACGGTCCTCCAGTAACCACTGTCACGGATTTGTGGGCTCGCATACAAACTGCGTGGAGGGAAATCCCTCGGGAACTTATTGGTTCAATGCCAGGGCGTATAGCAGCTCTAATTGCAACGCATGGAGGCCAACCAAATACTGAATATTAGAACTCAAGTTTCATATATAGACATGAAAAGTTTATCATTTGTTATTTGTCAAGCACCTAACTTAAATTCATGCGTTTCCTTCTTGGTGTTGCATTTTCATAAACGGCAATATATTTAGTCACAGGACTTATAGAGTGCCTCCTATAGTTGTGAATGTGGAACATCTGAGCGAGTCTCCGGGTAGTTTAATAGTTAACCCACCTGACTGGATATGTGACTGCTGGAGAGTTTAGTCTCTATATACTTCTGTTTGGCTTTTGGTTCTATAATTACTCCAAAATGTGTTTGTTGGTCATACTGACTTTTCAGATTCTTTATTTAGACAATATACCCTGTTCAGTGATCCACATTGTATCCCCTTCACATGGGCAAGTGATCACGGAATGAAGGTATTGCTACTTCGTATGCTTCAGTTATTCCGGGTTGAGCTCTCCCAAATGCACTCTCTGCATACGCCCATGATCGACATTATTGTTCGATTTGAACTAAGTTTGAGAAAATCATCAGTTAGAACAAAACATTTATCCAACCATTGTGTATTATAAGCAAAACATTATCTAGAATATGTTGAAGTCATTGAATTATATAGTAGACGCTCGCAGAATGAAGTGAAAACGTAAAGGACGTTTGGTCTACCTGTAAAGGCTGGAACGGGGAACGGGAACCAGAACGGAAACTTTAACTTTCCGGTTCCCGTTCGCGGAAATAGCATATTGGATTCATTTTGCCAGTACCTAGCTGTTTTCAAGGTAGAAATTGTTCATCGAGAGCGTAAAATAAAACTGTCGATTTTGTGGGGTGGGGGACGGCAACAACAAAAAACGAAAACAGCAGAGAACAATAAATTTTAATGTATGCCACTTATTACGAATCTATTAGGTTGGCAGTACTGTACACTACACTTAGGTTCTTGTTCTGGTTCCCGTTGCCGGAGCAACCTTTGGTAACATCCACAGGTTACTAATGCTGGAAGCTGTAGAGATGACTAACGAGGCCTGAAGAGAGGTAAGTAAGGGGCTGGACACTATGAGTGAGGGACGAATTGACGTGAGGGGTCGTTAATATTTTCCACTGAGCCTTGGCTCAGCACATTCCTAACGTTGGTCATTTCTTCAGCTCTCAACAGTAATAATCTCCCTGTAAGTGGTTCTTTGATCATGCATATAATATTCAACACTTAACAACTTTACATTGCTAAGGAAAGTGTTTACGCCCATCATTTAATCAAAGCTCTAAATTGTGGTAACAGTAATGACTCAGTAATCTCTTTATAATGTTGATTACCTTGAGGATAAACCGACGATGGTGGCTGTATTTCTGATTATGAACCAAAAACTTACTCCATGCAGGAGTGACCGGTAACGTTGTGTGCCTAAATATAATTTTGCTCGCAGCAGGTCGGTTCAGTAGTTCTTCATTGTTGATAATCACCGTGCTAAAGAACTCGGCAAGAGAGTTTAATCAAGCTCTAAACTCATAATATCGCACTCCTTCTTGAAGCTCTTTGTTGGCAAGTGACAAGGAGGGATTTCAGCACGAGCACATTTTAAATAGCCCGTGACAACAACGAGGGAGCAGACTGAGTCATTCTTCTGGATTGTATGAGAACCTTGAGTTCATCACCATGTATATAAACACACAAAGGGCATTGTGCCTACATTTTTAACAGCTAAACCATGTGGAATGCTGCTACTCCAACGTGCTTTGTTTCCCAGTGGGGTTTTACCTGTCGTGCTGCAATAAATTATTGGGTCGCAAGTAAAGATAAAAACAGGTCGCTTTAATTGTTTCTGCGGCTAGATAGGTAAATGTAAAACCACTGAATGTGTTGAGATCTCGCTGTATCTTTTCAGCATGCCGAAGTCTCAGAAAAACTGCAATTTACACTGAAGTCCTTGAGCGGGTTTGGAATACTAATCCCGCCAATGTGAAGTCTAAATAACCATTTTCTCCCTGTTGATGATATATCGCTAAGCTACACCACATCGAACCTTTCTTTAGTACCTTTTATCAGACTGACTGAATGTAGGACAAGTTTGAAAAGTTGAATCAGATTTAAAAATTGCGTTATTAACCAAATAGGATAACAATGCTCACAACAATAAATGTATCTCAAATAGCACCTCGCTATATGAACGCATGTTTGTCGACAAATACGAAAGTCAGCGATCCCGTCTCCCAAGAAGACATTTCTACAAACACTAGTACTCGAATTCTTTTGCCATAATATTGTCCTCGAAATTAATATGACCTTCAATCCTTATTTCATTCGTTCGGACACATGTAGTTCACTAGAGTATAAGTCTGAACTGAATGGAGTGTTGTTTAAATGCTTAGTGAACTTCCTACAGTTTTTTCCGCTTATCATTGTAGATATTGGATACGTAGATCTCAACTTATAAGATTCTTCCGTGACAAGCTTGCTATGAAAGATCATTTAGAACAGTGATTCTCAGAAGACTGCAGCAGCAACTTACTGATACGCCCTAGGGAGCAGATGAGTGTTTCTACAATCACTAGTCTTAAAAATCCCAATATTCTATTGGTCAAAACACATGATATTCACAGGAGAATACGTCTGAACTGCACTTTTAATTTAATAAAGCTTTTTCCGCCGTATATGTGGAACTCAGATTGATAGGATTCTTTCATAGTCCAAGCTGTCATGAATAATAACTTAGACCAGTGCATCTGGGTGGATCTCCACAGCAACCTAATGATATACGAAGCTTCGTGACTTGATATTGTTGGTAAAAGTACTATAACGAATTCTCTTAATACTTAAAATTTTTGAAAATATATAAGAAATTCAAAACTTTAAAACACAACTATTAAAAGAGAAAATATTTATTTGTTTGTATTACGCACTACAGAATTTTAACCTGAAATGAACTTTTATTAAACTAAAGTTCAACTCAGGATGGAAAACAAACACAAACACGCACTCGCACGCAGTTCAACTCACCGTAATATTTATTGCTTTCAAAATTTGTTATTACCCAACTAGCATAAATAAGAGATTGGAAAAAAGGAGTTGGGTATTAATTGCTGCATCTGGGTAGTCCTTCTTTGGTAACACCCAAACCTAAGAAATGTTACTTCTACGATACTTCAGTTTTTGTGTACCGTATGACTGGATTGGATTGGATTGTGCGCAGCGGAGGGGATTCGGCACCGATCCAGGAATGAGGATATTGTACCGACACCCTACGACGGATGAGGGAGGGATGAGGTGAACAGAGATGATGGGCGACCGGAACATGGAGTGACGGCAGAGCAATGACCGGGTCCCTACAGTTTCCGGATTAAGATACCCCGGCAGAGAACAGGCACACCGGGGATCTAACCCCACCCGGTCCAACGCCTCCCCAAGAGGCAGTCCGTATACTCTGCCAACCAGCCGAAAGCCGAGGAACAGAGAAAGTCCACAGAGAGCATACTTTTTCCCTGCCACGCTACACCAAAATCCCACTGTCGTCACTCCCAACTCTGAAACAGATTAAACGGGTGAAGGTTGTATGAAATGATTAATGGAACGAAATGGAGGGACAGGAAATTCGCAGAATGAAAGAAACCACTCAAGCATTCGCCTGACGATCCGCGAAAACCACCGAAAAAACAACCCATGGGCCAGAGTGGGTGGTCGCCGGGGGTATGACTGGAACTACTCTCCTTTCTCCGATGGCGGATTTAGGGAACAGTAATGGAGTAGCAAATAATGTGCCATATTGACCTAAGGGGTTGGAAGATGACAAAATCAGTGCGGATATGTGTTGTGAATCTACATCAACAGTCAAAGGAAGTATGGAAGACTTTTTTTTCCTTTTTTTCTTTCTTAAAATGCAAAATACCCAGTTAAGTTTACCGCTTTCAGTCAACGTATACTCTTGCTTAGGTAATAGACAAGTGTTTACAGTAACAATCTACTTCAAAGCATGTCACAACACCTGCGTCAGTAGGCCTAGAAACAATGCACTACTGAAGGTACCTGCAGACACGTATCTCCCTTGTTCATATGGTCGCGAAAAGACCAGATTCAATTCTCACTCATGCTCATCTTTGTATTGATTTCTTTGGTTTCCAATAGTAACTACGAGGCGTATTCCAAAACTAAGGTCCGGTGAACAATATTTAACGGATGGTAGGCCTGAATGACGTTTCACGCCTGCAGCGCTACGTATCGATTCCTGAGGAACCTACCGCAGTGTTGGTGTGACTCAGTAGACGTTTGCCAGTCGGTGAGAGCAGATCGCAATGGCCGCGACAATCTAGATCCCGCCAGTTGTAAAGTGCGCGGTGTGATTAGATTTTTGCTGGCAAAAGGATCGTCAGCTGCGGACATCCATCGTGAGTCATGCTTCGTGTATGGACCGGACATAATGAGTGACAAACAGGTTCGACTTTGGCGTTGAGAATTTCGGAATGGCCGCACAAATGTGCACGATGAACAGCGAGTGGTAGGCCCAGTATTCGGACCGACAACATCGTTGAACAAGTAAATCAAAAGTCTCGAAGTGATCGGCGTTTGACGATTAGTGGTCTGGTTGATGAATTCCCAAATGTTGCTCGAACGTGAGATCACTGGATTGTCACTGAACAACTTGGATATCGGAAAGTTTGGACGAGGTGAATGCCAAAACTGCTAACCGGTCAGCGCAAAGAGCAACGAATGCGTAGTGCACGACAACTTTTGGAGCGCTATAGACCAAATGGAGATGGTTTGTTTTCTCACATTGTTACGGGCTACGAGACATGGATAGCGTACACCAATGCAGAATCGAAAAAACAGTCAATGCAATGGCACCGTTCCGGTTCACCCTAACCAAAAAAGTGTAAGCAATCGCCGTACACGAATCGCAAAATGATGGCCACCGTGTTTTGGGACGAAACGGGCGTCTGTTTAACGGATTTCATTGACCGTGGATCAACAATTGCAGCTGACGTGTTCTGTGCAATACTTACCAAATTGAGACGTGCGATCCAAAATCGACGCCGCGGGAAACTGTCATCTGGCATCATCATCCTCCTGCACGACAACGCACGCCCGCACACCGTTGCCAAAACCAAAGAGAAGATTCGTGAGTTTCGTTGGGAACTCTTTGACCACCTCCGACTATTTCCTCTTGTTGCATTTGAAACGGTGGTTGGGTGGACAACGATTTCAAACCGTTACCAACTGCTTCAAGTCCCAGGCGGCAGACCTCTATGCCAAGGGTTTAAAGCAAGTGTATAAATGTGAACGGCAATTATGGGAAAAGTAAAGTGTATATGTAGGCACATACTACTGTCAATAAAAATCCTGTCTCATGAACGATGTTGTTATTATGATCAAACGACCTTAGTTTTGGAATACGCCTCGTACTTCCCCCATGCTTACTGGAAAACGCAAACTCACCGTATTACTCGTACTTAAAACTGTTTATTCTTTGAAGAAGACCCCAAGGTAAGCCTACCGCAATATCAAACACTGAAAACGCAAAGTCACCATATTACTTAAAACTGTTATACTTTGAGGAAGACCTCAAGGTAAGCCTATCGCAATATCCAATTTCGTTGATTTAAATTTCATATCCTTATACGTACAATTTTTTTCTATTAAGAAGATACTCCTGATGTATATATCAAAACATAAAATCTGTGAATATATTATTTTTGTTTCAAATATAGAGGACTTGTCGTTTCGCCACAAGATAAATTTTGTTTTCTAGTACTTTATTCATTATTGGCAAACGGCAGAAAACCTCATGTATGTACCCGTATACATGTAAAAGTAAGTGTTAATATGCGCCGTACGCATCGACAATTTTTTTTGCAAAGCTCGCATTGCCTCAGGTTTTGAAATCTCGCTGGCTCAGTCTCTCCATTGATTTGAAAGGAATAGCGATGCAAGCATTATCGTCCATTGCCGGAATTGCAACTTAAATGGAGATGTCTGCTTCTTGAAAATTCATCAAGGACTTGTCTGTTTTCTGTACATTCGATGCGATTAGGTGAAAGCAGTCGCTTTTCGCTTAATGTTAAGAATTCTTTTTTTTTTCGGATGCTCTGGGGCATCCGCTGAGTCGATGCGAAAAAAAGGACATATATCTTAAGTAGGGGTGATTTTGTAAAGACTTCGTTACGCTTTTGGTGCGACCTTTAGGCCATTTTGATTCATTTCTGTTCTACTGCGAGGATTCCACATGAAAATGTAATTTTTAAAACACGTTACAGCTAACATATTAATGGATAAGTGTACTTTATTTTGTGCCAGAATGGAATATTTCAAAGGGTGAATATAACATCCAGGTTCTTGTTTATGGCTACAGAACTAATATGACTACTTGGATCAGTTTATTCATATCACGCGCGTTTGTTTACATTTAGTGGCTTTCTTACTTTGGACAGTAAATAAGACACCACGTCGATGTGACATTAGTACCATAAAATGCAAATGAAATTAAACGTAAAGAATGCATAGTAAATCGTGCGAACGAGCATGAACTAGGTGGAAAGACATGAAAAAAAAGTGAAAGAAGAAAATCAAGAAACGTGAGTGGGATTCCAAAAACGGGTTTATTGATTATCTAGCTGATTGAAATTCCAAGCACCGCGCCACTCCTCCCCCACACCCTTCCCTTGGTAAAGTATCCAATGTAATATGTTCCGAGAGGGGCAGGTCCCCAGTGCTACCAACACTGCAGCGACTTATTGGACTTTCATTCTCAGCTTTCTTCATTTGTACTCATTGCTTGCAGTGTGGGGTTGGAGAAGAATATCAAGAGCCTGTTGCGGGATGGCGCCTCATAAATTTTCAAGTTTCTTTTAATGGCTATGGTGACCTTCTGTAGTTGGTAATGATTCTATAACCATCGAATCTGTCTCTTACTGCAACCACGAGATCATCATCATCACCGCCACCGTCACCACCGCTGTCGTAGTCATCCTTATCATAGACAGCACCATCGTCATCGTCGTCGCGGCGTTTTGTGTCAGATACAAATGCGAAGGATTATAAACCTAATGGTGGCAATAAATAAATAAATAAATAAATAAAATGATTAGCATATCCTTCAGTCTGCTGTGTCACCATAAACGATTGACATATTTGGGTGGATTCCTAGACCTTTTTCCCAAAATTGTTTTAAATTTGATTCCATTTACATTGTTTCCTCATTTAAGTGGACAAGCATGTGAGTAATGGAGATAGTTTAAACCTTAAACAATTACTTTGATCTTTTTAACACATGTTTGTGATAAATCTTGAAATCAATTCTTTGAATAGTTCCTGAGAAAAATATATACCTATCTTCTCATTTTTATATTATATACAAGAAAATCTCGCGGTACAATTTTTAAAGTTTCCGAACCAAATTTCAAATCTGTGTTCCAAATCTATTTGTCTTAGGAACCAACATGTTTCGCAAATAAAACATAAATTACCTTAAAAACAATTTCAAAAATAAAAACTTCTTGATTTTACGCTTTTTAATCAAAAAATTCTGATGTGTTACATTCACATGATGTTCTCTACCCTCTGTCGCTTTTTAAGTGCCCTTAAAAGCGACAGCCCCACGTCAGTAGATTTACTAGCATGTAAAAGAACTCCTGCGGGACAAAATTACGGCACACCGGCGACGCTGGTATGATTTGGCAATTGGCAGCCCGTCAACAAACAAAACGTTTATTTATTTCTCTATCGCTTATTAGTCCGTATACAAATTATTCTTACGGAGGTTTATTTTCCTATCTACTTCATTTTAATCGAGGTAAAACATTTCAAAAACTGTTCCGTGTAAGGAATAGTTTGGGGTGGAGGGAATCTTTGGAAGATATTGAACGTAAATGTCAGGTTTGATATTTATCCGACTTTTGTTTTTGGGTTCAGGGAGCCTCAAAACGTATATTTCCGGTGAAATCTCGACATGAACTTGTGTGTTGAAATTACTTCCCCTACTTATTCTACGTAGTAGAGAAAGTACAAATATAATTACTAAACCATGCGTTTCGTTATGTTTACTTTCCTGAAAATTCTCAGCGGTAACTTTTATTTCTTATCTTATGAGTCTTTAGTGAAAGTTCCAAACCAATTTATAAAAGTTCTTACTGGAAGAGGCAATTTGACGGAGAACGAACTCTGGAAAAATATCAGTAGATACTTAAATAAATTACTTTTAAGGATAGAGAGATAATTTTAGACGTCATAACTACATTCCTATGTTGACTGGCATATTAATGATTTTAGCGTCTATACTGTTATACAGAATGTTTCAAAAATAGAGGTCATAAATTCACGTATGTATTCCCCATATGCAGACAACAACAAAAAGTTCATTATAACATGTATCCGGAAATGCTTGCTTGGTTTCTGAGTTATGGCTTTCCAAATAGTGATATCACCAGAACGTTTTCTTCCCTCATGTAGTTACCGTGACAGAAGATATTAACAGCACACTCTGACAGTTCATTCCGAGACGAAGGGATGTGCTGTGTTTGGCGTTCGAATGAGCGACTACTCAAATCAGATGGCAGAAACGCACTTCATGTACGGTAAGGCGGATGGTAATGCTGCTCTGGCTCGTCGTTTGTACCAAGAGAGGTACGTACAGCGGAGATGTCCAGATCGGAAGATATTTGAACCTTTCCATCGCCGTGTGCGCTTATGGGAAGTTTACATCTCCTGGTTTGGGGAGGGGACGACCAAGATCTACAACACCAACTCCAGGAGGAGATTCTGGATTCTGTGCACACGACTCCTTCTATCAGTATACGAAGGTTAGAGTTGCAAGTGCATGTTCCTCATACGACTGTCTGGAGACTATTGCTCTCGCAACAGTTGCATCCTTATCATTTGCAACGTGTACAGGCCGTGTCACCAGCAGATTACCCTGTTCGATCGATGTTCTGCCAGTGGTTCGTGCAGCAGTGCGCTACAAATCCGAGCTTTCCTGCCATAGTAGTATTTACAGATGAAGCACTACAAATTTCACATACAGCA
Source organism: Deroplatys truncata (assembly GCA_030765065.1). NCBI lineage: Eukaryota > Metazoa > Arthropoda > Insecta > Mantodea > Mantidae > Deroplatys > Deroplatys truncata. The sequence continues at coordinate 73,258,412 of CM060975.1, read as the reverse complement.
TGTATGGGCATATGAAAACCCACATGCAATTGTTCCATCTCATCAACAAGTGCGATTCACTGTCAACATGTGGGCCGGTATCATTGGTGATCGGTTAGTTGGACTTCACGCACTTGTAAACAGATTTACGGGGCAGGCGTACACAAATTTCGAAAACACCATACCTCATGTGTATGAAGACACTCCGCTGAGCATTCGTCAACAAACTCACTTCTTACATGATGGCGCTCCTGCGCACTTCAGTCTTACTGCTCCCCGGTACTTGGATCGAAGGTTTCCTGATCGATTAATAGGTAGAGGTGGCTCAATTGCTTGGGCACCGCGCGCACCCGATTTGAACCCTGTCGATTTCTTCTTGTCGGTCCATTTAAAAGCACTGGTGTATTCGTCTCCGGCGCCTTACATGGAATCCCTTCAGAATCGGTTTGTGGCAGGTTGTAAGGAAATACGCAATACTCCTGGAATTAGGGGTCATGTTCGCATGGCCATGAGACGTCGATGTGAGGCCTGTATTCAAGCAGGAGGTGGACACTTTAAACATCTTCTGTAAAGAAAACTACCTGAGGTAAGTAATACGTTCCGGTGAAAATATCACTGTTTTGAAGACCATAACTCAGAAACTAAGCACTGCTGGAACATATTGTAATAGAAGTTTTTTACTGTTTACATATAAGGAATGTATACCTGAAATGATGTCCTCTATTTTTGAAACATTCTGTATAACCATCCCTCTTAAACGCATTACATTTTTACTGCACAAAATCTATATTTTTCAGAATTTTCGACAGATTTTAGAGTTTGTACCTTAATATTAGGTAAGATCGACATGTCATCAGTGTTCGCTTTTACTAAAAATATCAATGCGTGAATTTCCCTTGAAAGGTGGTATTTTGTCTACTGCCGTGTTTGATAAATTTTTTTCGTGAAAACGCACAGTCACTTATTTTTTTGGAAAAAAAGACAGCTTGTTGCAAAAATAAAAATAAAATTAGATTATCAGGAACTGTCTGGGAAAATCTGTGTAACCCTTGTAGAGAAATGCTTTGCTACGTGCCACTAATGGGTCAAGAACCACAGTTTAGAATACGAAGAAAGCAAACAATACACATTATACCGAGCTTCTTGTATCTTTTCATCTCAAAGATATTGGAGGGTAAGAAGGATGCTTCTCGTGCTTTTAAAATTGATGAGAAAGCAGAGAAGAAATGGGAAGCGAAAATAAAATAAGATCTGAAACACAAAGGAGTGTACTTTATAAAACTTTAATAAGGGTTCTAATACCATCAGAAGGGAAGCGTAAGCTGTGGATATAATAAATGAGTGTCTTTCTACAAAAAACACTAAGAAAATGTGGCTGTTTGTTTTGATAACGGTATATGGATTGACTGAAGCTGTGGATTCCAAAACTGGACGAACTTGTAGAATTTTCTGATTTCCTGGCAATAATTGCTTCAATTTGCTTTGGAACGGAAGACATCTGAAGCAACGTGCCCAGTGCAGTTCTGCAACATCTGTGTCGCTTTCCCGTGCGATGATCCGGGTCTAACCGGTTGTGGGAGGTCACAGTTCGAGGTCGACTTTCATAACTCCACTTGCTCCGCTCGTGCTCGCTGCGACCTTATATCGGTGTTCAGAATTGGGATTTCTGTAATCGTTTTCTGATCCGTTATTTTAACAACTTTCAGCTGTGTTGCACGCCCATACAACACGAGGGCGAAACGTAAACAAACAACAGCATGCTCACGTGAGTAGTGAAATTATGTTTAAAATAATCCCCTCAAACGTCAATGACACCAAGATTTGGGTAAGGATGTTTCTTTACTCGTTTGTGACTGCAATCATTAATTATTTGGTCCAATATTGTTTGCATAAACCACGCAAATGACGGGGACCATAAGTTGCATGCAGGATGATAGTTTGAGAAGATATAAGATAAACAGTGGTGTTTATTTTCCTGAAATTTATAAATGCATTCTAGAACGATGAAAGTTTTGCATCGTCACTGATGCTACACATGAAAACAAAATAAGTTACTTAGCAACAAGTAGAAAATAAACAAAACACTCGTTCACAGCTCAGCAACGAGCTAAATGTATATTGTGGTATACGTTTTCGCACACATCTACAACAGGAAGAAAGCAGGATGGTACATCAACCGACTGGGCAAAAGACATACTTGATTATTTGAGTCGCGCTAGTGTCTTAAGTTGGAACAGTTATGCAGCCTCCAAATTTTCCATATCACCGAATTCTTCCTCTGGGGTTTAGTGAGGAATGTGGTGTATACACAGCGACCTTAGATGCTCATGAAATCAGCCTTTGGAGGAGTTACACTTGAGATGCTAGATCGCAAATAACTCAGATAAGCAATGTGCTGTTCACTTAATGGAGGGCATGTTTTGATCTAATCTAAACAAATCTACCACTCTTATCTGCAAATTATAGCAAACTAGCTGGTTTACCCGAGGTTGTAAGGGTAGCTTTCTATACTGAATGACAATACAATTAATTTAACTACAAGACACTTAAACAAATAATTAATTAAAACTCTCACGACACTATAAAGAATAATCAGGAAAACTAAGAAAACATTATGCAAAAATGCTGTTGAACAATCAGAAATATCACATTTTGTAATGATGAATTTTCGCGAATGCAGCTGAGTAACTTACACGCTATCACATTCGGGCTTACTATTTATAGAGAAAATCTCATTTGGGAAGAAATGATAGTAGTTTAAGTAACTGCAATATAATTTTGTTTATTCTCAGTAACCAATGCAGTACATGAAACTAAGAAAATACAAAAGAAAGGCTAAAAACTAACATACAGAGGAGAAGGAGGGAAAAGAAGAGAAAGTGGTTCTTCGTCTGGTTTGATGCTGTTGCTGTTATTCACACCCATTATTATTTTTCTGTCATTCAGTTTTTGTTTTTGAGCTATAAAAACTTCAGAAACTTCCAACAAAAAAGAGAAACTGCAACATATAATAAATAAACATCGGAGTATGATCACAGAATGTATGGATATTAACTGTGACTTATTTATTACTCTTATGTTAGCAATGCTTGAACACCATAGACACTTTTGTAGTCAATGTGATTATGTTGAATCTTTTTGTATTATTTGGTATCAATACTCAATAAATAATCATGGAGATATACAAGAAGATGAAAAAGAAGTGGTATTTAGTCTGGTTCGATGCTGTTGCTGTTATAATACATTGAAATTGTATTTAATTTTTCAATAAGCGATTACAGGGCCTTTACATTTGCGCATACATAGCCATAGGTGGCATAGCTATTGTAATTACTTATTTGACTGTGTTATTACTCCACAATCAATGTCAGAAAGATCAACCAATATGATTGTGAACTCGCTGTTACTTTGTTATTTTGTGAGGCCATATAAGCCTAAGTAATTATTATTCTTAGTTGGTAATGTTCGACCTATTACAATTATCGTTGAGAAAGTTATAGATGGTCTTGCGAGCTTTTGTAAGCATCACATAAAATTAAATAATTAATCGAGTGAAACGAGTCGCAATTTCGCACTGACTACAGTAATTTTAGGCTTGTATCACAGCACACACACACACACACATATATATATATATATATTAATATATATATTAAGATTACGTAGAAGTGATTCTCATGTTACGTTTTATCATGTCTTTCCAAACAGATTATCCTATTTTTGAGTACTTCGTGGGTGCGTAAGTTGGTACTGTGGTGCTCTAAAATTAAGGGATGTCCATGTGCAATACTTCATGAGTATGCTGAACACGTACACTGAACACTGCCCAGAAAATCATACTGAAATACAAGCAAACATTGTACTTCCGTTTACAAACCCTGGTCCCCAAAATGGACTGTTAATTTTGGAAGAAGGGTCACAATCAGGTGAGTTCATTTTCAGACTGAAGGCTGGGTGAAGAAATGTTTCCCTATTGTAATCGGCCAATATATATCATCATTAGTTCAAATTCCACTTTGTCAGGCCAGATCTAAGAAAAACTGCTGCTTTGCTTTTACATTAATTCTAACTTTTGAAAATTCAAGTCTTTATCACGTATATACAACGTGTTTTTCCATTGAACACCTAGGTAAAGCACTATAAAACCAAGTTATAGCAAGTAGTGAAACTTAGCAATGGATTCAATGCAGCTGATATTTGCTGGCGTGAAATAAAAAGGACGGGTGGGGGGGCAAGTTTAGGTGCTTTAAAGTTTCTCCCTCAAAATTATAAACAATTGAGGAAGATAAACATATACTCAACTTACCTGCTCCCTCAATGCAGAGCTGAAAGCGTAAAAAAGCTCTTTTGGCCATTGAATCCGCTAGTTAATTACCTGCGATGCCAACAGGTAAGGGGAACCAAACAAGGACTACATGGTGCGGTTTTTTTTTAATTCGACCTAATCTTAGAGTAGATAAAATAAATCATGGGTGTAAATTGCTATTTAAACATTAAGAAAATGGGTGCATTTCTTCCACTTCTTCCAGACTTAAAACTAGCAGGTTTAAAAAAAATCTGGGATTATTAAAAATGCTATATTCATTTATGCCTTCCCCGTGCTAAAAAAAAAAAGAAAAAAAAGTAGGAGGCGATCGGAGGCCGTCAGACCGTAGCAAGCCGTAGAGAAACCACGGGGTCCTGCTTCTACCTTTAACCCGAGGTTAAGTTAGGGTTAGGGTGTGTATGTGAACTCGTGTTACGGTTTTCTATTGTAAACATTTTGGCGAGAGCAAGAAATCTCGCGTTCAGAAATTCTTCCCAAAACTCCTTGATTTTCTGAAATGCTCAGGGCGCATTCGGTGTCAGTTTACATGCTATCTCTTTTAATAGCAACACAAGTTAGTCGGAGATAATAATTTAAGTGACAATTTACCGACGTCCACGTGGTGACCCTAGAGGAGACAACGAAAATCTGAACCACAAAGTGATGTATGACCAGATTTTCTTGATATATGCGCGATGCAAGTGACTTCGGAAGTCGTATTTTGCTGCGGTCTTTTAGACTCGACTACATGTTTTTATTGTCTGACCGCCACCCATTCTATATCAAATGTATTATTAAGTATATATGATTGTTTGCCTAGATATGTGTGCAGCCATATAGGTTGTCACTGAACAGCAGAACGAATATTTGTTGAATTTAAAACTGAATGTCGCAATTTTCTTTTAATGACTGCTCAGAACAGTAAAGCATTCAATCCATGTTTACATTATAGTAAGATATACAAGTAGGAAAGAAAATGCCGATTTAATTTAATTCAGTTTATTGCTAGAATAATTCTACATAAAATAGAAACATTATGGCTAATTTTCTAGCATTGCCCCTGAAGAAAAAGCCTCTTCTTGTTCAGGAGAAGGGATTCCTAACAAATAAGCCTACACAGCATAGTTTAGATGAAATTTAACTTTGTTAAAAAGAATCATGAATTAAATTAACATTTATGATGACTACTTCATTCGTACACCCCGTATTTCACATTGACCAATAACGTTTCCCAATCCCTTGGATAACGACTAATCACGGTCGTTTGTCTTATAATATGCTTGCAAGAGTGCGATTTTATCGGATTAAACGTCAGCTCGTTACTTAACCGTAATTGTATCAGTATGTAGCGATTAATAGGCTACGTCACACATCTCGTCAATAGTATCAAATATGATTCAGCTTGGAATACAGGAACAAGAATTAATAAAAATAACAAATCACGCCAACTCATCTTCACTGAAGCCACATCTGCAGATAAATCAACAGCACCCTTCGTCAGCCCTGAAGAAGCCATTAAATCCTACTGCCTCAACATCCACTTCAGTCCATTTTTAGTTTCAATTACCGAAAACCAGCAGATATTTTCATCTTTGAAAATTGTGTTTTAAATCGATGCACATTCAAGTAGCATCAATTTCCAAATAAATTATGTTCTTGAAAACAATGTGTTTTTATTGTGTTCTTTTAGCTTATCTGAATTTTGAGGTTAACTATTTTCTCATTCCCACTGTTGATATCATTCGTTAGTATTCCGTAATACATTGAATTGTTCATTTAGATTGCCCTGATCTGACAGCTGACACAATGATAATTTTATTTTTAAACAACAAAAGTAAGCAAGTAATTATAATTTATATAATGTGGTACATTTTTAACCTTAGAATAGTCTTTATAAATCCAAATCGTGCCCTCTCATGCGATAAAATAGTAATACATAATAGTTAATTGTAAGTTATAAAACCTAATTTCATTGTACAAATCCCTCAGCGTCTAACACTCAAGTTTAGGAGACTGGTTGCGATCGACCTGCTATTGTCTCATCCCGCTTTTAACTGAGCCTACTGTACAGAGATCTGCAGGGAGGATGGATATCGGAAAACTGTTGCTTAAACGCAATTTTTGCCCCACCTGGGACGCCGGTATGTCGAGGGAGCGCGAGGAATGGCCTCGAAGAAGAACAGGATGCGCCGTGACCTACTGCACCGACCCAACAAACGGTTGCTATTAGGCTTTTTGTTCGAGATACTTATGTATGGTGTCAATATGCAGCTGCGAGAACTGGAACGTTATCCGACAAAATGTTTGTTCTTCATCTTTACACGGAGGTAGAGGCCTTTAATTTAAACTATAGGCAAATAAATATAAAAATATGAGAATTTTCATTATTGTTACCTAGATTTATTCCAAACGCAATCCCTCCTCCCAATATCTCTATATTTATCATTTCCTAATTATTTATTTACGAACAAATGCTCGTGTGTGAGAGTGATCAAACTGTTAGCTGTGGTTTTGAAGATCATAGACTAAAGTTAATCATAGACACCATTTAATTAAAAACACACACACACACACACACACACACACACACACACACACACACAAAACAATATGACATTAGAAATATCCATTACTAATACAAAATTTTCGACAATACATTTTAGGCTAAATTTTCTTCTTCTTGTTTTTCATTCTTGTTTTCAAAGTAACAAAAGGCTCTCAAATACCAACTTTCTAACATTTTAATGTGCCTTTACACTCGTCTTCCGATGCACCTAAATGTTATCAGCTGTTTAAAAGGCATTTATTAAGCTAATTTGTGGTTTGTCCTTTACTATTTTTACTTTCTCTACTACGTATAGTAAGTAGGGGAAGTATTGCATTCCACCCAAAAATTCGATACCGAGATTTCACCGGAAATACATGTTTTGAGATCTCCTGAATCCAAAAAAAGCATTTTTGGAAACATGTCCGTGTGTGTGTGTGTCTGTGTGTGTGTGTGTGTGTGTCTGTGTGTCTGTGAACAGCATAACTCAAAAACGAACAGTCGGATAAGCACCAAACTTGGTATTTAGGTTCAGTATCTTCCAGAGATGCGACACAAAGGTTTTCAAGAAAATTCCCCCACTCCAGACTACCCTTTACATGGAAAATTTTTCGAAAATTTTAATTTTCTCAAAAATGGCTCTAACGATTTTGATGAAAATATCATATGTTTAAGATAATGTCATGAGAAATGAAATGTATATCTCGAATTTTCTGGGAATGTCTCCAAAAGTATTCTTCATTGTGAACGCCTTTTGCATAACTGGTAAACCATAAGAGATAGACAAAATTTTACTACACAAAAAATGTAGATCGCGTTAAAATACACAACTTATATCATATACATTTCTTTTGTAAAGTGAACCGTTTTCGAGATATTGCTTGTTATTTCCTTAAATTTTCCAATACTTATATTTTTTCTCAAATACGTTATTCATTTTTTTATGTCCTGACATGCAAAGAGAATGGAATGCGCCACATAGCAACCAGCGTTAAAATATTTGACTATCGCTTAAAAGCTACCATATTCCCCTTGCATCTACAAGAAAATTACCAATAAGATTGACATCTAGATATCTCGATTAACATGAAGCATATGGAGAATAGGCGTTTGTAAAATTAGATTGTACAAGAGTAGAGAAAGTCATGTGAGTGTAACACATCAGATTTTTTCACTTGTTTTCAAACAAATGATTTCATTCCTTGCAAGCAGGTTTCAAAGTACAACTAAAATTCTTGTTTCATTTAGATTGTTAATGTTTTAATAATCTTGAATACTTTATATACCCACTAACAAGCGATAGAGGGTAGAGAAAGTCATGTGAATGTAATGCATCAGTGTTTTACTTCCTTTACCACTCACCAATGAGGAAATAGAGGAAGCGTTGTACTATACTAAAAAAATCTGATGTGTTACACTCACATGACTTTCTCTACTCTTGTACAATCTAATTTTACAAACGCCTATTCTCCGTATGCTTCATGTTATCGAGATATCGAGATGTCAATCTTATTGGTAATTTTCTTGTAGATGCAAGGGAAATATGGTAGCTTTTAAGCGATAGTCAAATATTTTAACGCTGGTTGCTATGTGCCGCATTCCATTCTCTTTGCATGTCCAGGACATAAAAAATGAATAACGCATTTGAGAAAAAGTATAAGTATTGGAAAATTTAAGGAAATAACAAGCAATATCTCGAAAACGGTTCACTCTACAAAAGAAATGTATATGTAATAAGTTGTGTATTTTAACGCGATCTACATTCTTTGTGTAGTAAAATTTTGTCTACCTCTTATGGTTTACCAGTTATGCAAAAGTCGTTCACAATGAAGAACACTTTTGGAGACATTCCCAGAAAATTCGAGATATACATTTCATTTCTCATGACATTATCTTAAACATATGATATTTTCATCAAAATCGTTAGAGCCATTTTTGAGAAAATTAAAATTTTCGAAAAATGTTCCATGTAAAGGGTAGTCTGGGGTGGAGGGATTTTCTTGAAAACCTTCGTGTCGCATCTCTAGAAGATACTGAATCTAAATACCAAGTTTGGTGCTTATCCGACTGTTCGTTTTTGAGTTATGCTGTTCACAGACACACACACAGACACACACACACACAGACACACACACACACAGACAGACACACACACGGACATGTTTCCAAAAATGCTTTTTTTGGATTCAGGAGGTCTCAAAACATGTATTTCCGGCGAAATCTCGGTATCGAATTTTTGGGTGGAATGCAATACTTCCCCTACTTACTATACGTAGTAGAGAAAGTAAAAATCTGTGATACATTTACATGGCTTTCTTTACCTCCATCTTTATTAGTGGGTATGCAAACTATTCCTACTAAAGCTTCTTGTTCTATCTAAATAAACCATTGCAGTAATAGCTGCTTAACACATTTCGCTATAAATGAACAGCGATAGTCAAACGTTTAAGAAATGGACGCTATATGCTGGGCATAAAACCATGCAAACGCGAGAACCAATTGAAAAGCAATGGGACTTTAAAATAATGGCAAGTATTGAACGATTCGAACATAGCAACAAGGATTCGCATAGGTCACTCAAGATACTCATATTCATTTCATAGTTACAGATGAAACACCGAAATGTCCCTTCTGCTCTGCTACCTTGACAATAGAACACATAGTCACAAAATGCCAACAAATCGACTTCAAGAGGAAAAGATATGGAATTCCCGTCGAACCCCATAACGCAATCGGAAGCCCGTCAGCTTATTTCAAGTTGAAGATCTTCCTCAGTGACATAGGAATATTAAATAAACTGTAATTCGCGCTTATCACATGCCACACTAACCATTGAATATCACTTGTTATAGTTACTGTCTCACTGAACAACAGTATTACTATGTGATTCACTCAATGTTATTCTCAGTGTATCCAAAACATAATTATGTAATGATAATTCTATAACATGCTACTTGCTGTAATACACTATGTGATCAAAAGTATCCCGACACCCCACAAACATACGTTTTTTATCTTAGGTGCATAGTGTTGCCACCTACTGCCTGGTACTCATTATCCGCGACCTCAGTAGTCATTAGTTATCGTGAAACAGCAGAATGGGACGCTCCGTGGAACTCACGGACTTCGAACGTGGTCAGGTGATTGGGTGTCACTTGTGTCAGAAGTCTGTATGCGAGATTTGTACACTCTTAAACATCCCTAGGTCCACTGTTTCTGATGTGATAGTGAAGTGGAAACGTGAAGGGACAAAAGCGTACAGGCCGACAGCGTACGTCAGTCTGTTGACTGACTGAGACCGCCGACATTTGAAGAGGGTCGTAAAGAGTAATAAGACATCTATCCAGACCATGGCACAGGAATTCCAAACTGCATCAGGATCCACTCCAAGTACTATGACAGTTAGGCGTGAGGTGAGAAACCTTGGATTCCATGGTCGAGCGACTGCTCATAAGCCACACATCGCGCAGGAAAATGCCAAACGACGCCTCGCTTGGTGTAAGGAGCCTCAACATTGCACGATTGAACAGTGGCAAAACGTTGTGTGGAGTGACGAATCACGGTACACAATGTGGTGATCCGATGGCAGGGTGTGGGTATGGCGAATGCCCGGTGAACGTCATCTGCCAGCGTGTGTAGTGCCAACAGTGAAATTCGGAGGTGGTGGTGGTATGATGTCGCGTTTTTCCTGGAGGGGCTTGCACCCCTTGTTCTTTTGCGTGGCACGATCACAGAGCAGACCTACATTGATATTTTAAGCACCTTCTTGCTTCCCACAGTTGAAGAGCAATTCGGGGATGGCGATTGCATCTTTCAACACGATCGAGCACCTGTTCATACTGCACAAGCTGTGGCGGAGTGGTTACACGACATTAACATCCCTGTAATGGACTGGCCTGCACAGAGTCCTGGCTTGAACCCTATAGAACACCTTTGGGATGTTTTGGAACGCCAACTGCGTGCCAGGCCTCACCGACCTACATCAATACCTCTCCTCAGTTCCACTCTCCGTGAAGAATGGGCTGCCATTCCCCAAGAAACCTTCCAGCACTTGATTGAAAGTATGCCTGCGAGAGTGAACGCTGTCATTCAAGGTTAAGGGAAGGTCAACACCATATTGACTTCCAGTATTACCGATGGAGGGCGCCACGAACTTGTACGTCATTTTCAGCCAGGTGTCCGGATACTTTTGATCACGTAGTGTATGTACTACCTTGCAAAAGTCGCTATAAGACCTATGTTTTAGCGACTATAAAGAAATAAATTAAAGAAATAATTCGAACATTAATAACCGATATCTCAGAATCGGTTTATGCCACAAAAAAACTTATTTTGAGTAAATTGTGTGATTTAAGGAGATCTACATTTATTGTGTGGTACGTTTTCGTCTATCGTTCAACGTTTACAAGTTATACAAGATTATACAAGATTCCTTCCGAATGAAGAGAACTTGCTATGCTATTCGTAGAAAATTCGAAATATATATTTTATTTGTCATGTAAATATATGGTATTTTTATCAAAACCGTTAAGGCAAGTTTTTAGAAAATAAAAAAAATCGAAAAATGTTTCATGTAAAAGGTAGTTGGGGTGGGGGAGTTTCTTGAAAATTTTCGTGTCGCATCCTTGGAAGATACTAAACACAAATACCAAGTTTGGTATTTATCCGACTTTTCGTTTTTGAACTGTGCTGTTCATAGACGGATACACACGCATACATTTTGAGGGGCACTAAAACCTATGATCCCACAAAAAAATCATTTTTTTTTGGATAAAGGTTCATGTATATGTATTTTGTGCTTATGCGTGCGTGTCTGTGAAAGGTATAAAAACATCAAATTTCATATTTGAATCAGAAATTGTTTAAGCGTATTAAACGAAGATTTTAAGAAAATTCTCCCATCCCAAAACATCCTAGATATACATAAAAAATGTTCTTTGTATTTCATTTTCTCAAAAATGACTCTAAGAATGTTGATTAAAATACTGTATGTTTTAGATAATTGCATGACTAATATTCATTCATTCATTATCTGTTTAACCTCCTCATATGTAGGACTTACACCCCCCAGGACTTACAGGCGGGTGCCTGGGGTCAGAAGCCCGTCGAGGAGCAGACACTCATGGATCAGACAGAATATCCAGGATGGGGGATCAGCCCGATGCCTGGTATGGGGAGGAAGGAAGTAGATGAAACGAAATGATGGTGAAATGGATGAAAGGAAAGGTGATGATGGAGCAGTTGGTGGAATGAATGGCGGGGGAAACCGGAGAACCCGGAGAAAACCCGCCCAGACGCCGCTTTGTCCACCACAAATTGAATCCGGGCCGCCTCGGTGAGAGGCGAGCGGTCTAACCACTCGGCCACGGCGCCGCCCATGACTAATAAATAAATAGTAAATGTTCTGTGAATAGCCTGCAAAGTTCCGTTTATTCTGAACGAATCTTGTGTGATTTTAAATTGCTGGTCAGTTACGAGAGATAAACAAAAACTTACTGCACGAAAAATGCAGAGCTCACTGAATGTCAAACAGTTTTTTTGTAGTATTAGCCGTTTTTGAAATATATTATGTTGTTATATCTTTAAGTTTTCTCACGACGGATAGTTATGCGACAACTATAAAGCTTCTTACACGATTCTTCTTTATTCTAGTATGAGTTCATTAGTAAAAACCATGTGACTTATGGCATGCGAACAGTTTGTGATTTTGGGGGGTTATTTCTATCAAAAGGGAATTGCGAGTAACGTGATGTGAGTAAAAGTTACTTTTTATATGAATACTATACCTTGTGTGAAGCTGTAATGGTTTGTGACGTATCAGATTTTTCTTTCTGCTTCCTATAAACAACGATAGTATTCGCAATATTGTTTCAGTTAAGCATTATCATATAAATAATAGTCAACTGTTTTTAGCAGCAAGTAGTAGTTACATATTACAAACTTTCAGTATGAGCTCATTACAAACGAAAGAAAGCTTAGTGTTTCGAAGTCTTAAGTATTGTTAACATTTTGGGAAAATTGAATAACAGCTAATAGTTTGCAGATTGGGCAAAACATTTTTATTTGATATAAATTGTGTTTTGAAACGAAATCTACCTTTTCAGAGTGGTAAATCTCTATTTTTTATCTTTTAACAGTTATATGCAGTTCAATGAGAATAAAGAGCACTTCTCAGGCTATTTAGAGATAATTTAAAATACACATTGTGTTTGCTACGACAATATCTCACCCTTATGATATTTCATTCAAAATCTTGAGTCACTTTGAAGAAGTAGAAAATAATAGAGTTGTTCCGTTTAAAGGTTGCCTGTTACCTGAAAATCTTCGCCTTACATTCTTAAAAGCTGGCTGACTTAAACGGACCTTCTTTAATAAAGATGACCATGACTTAAGGAGATTAAAGCCCTTATCCATCCAACATATTAATTCTCCTAAAGTCCTGACCCACTATCTCAGGATCTATTTAAGTTACCAGACCGGTGTTTTTGTAGGATATAGATGCAGGCCTTGTAAGTTCAATGATCTACTTTTATACAATACTTTTGTTTATTACGGTAGTCAGGATTATTTTATTAATTTTACAATATTTTGATAAAACTGTATCAACAATCTTTTTTTTAATAACCAACGACGTCATTAACATCAACGTAGAACTACAACAGCACTTAGAGGTTGTTTCCTTTCATCCTAAAATTTAATTCAGCTTTCTTTAATTTTCTGAGAAAACCCATCATTTATAGCAAAAATGTCATTCATAGAAGAAGCTGTTCAAAGGAAAAATGGAGAAAACCAACTCGCTTGTATTGCAAAGAATGAAACCACATGGCTTGAGGCATATGGAAGCTTCCATACTAAACAGTAGTACCAATTTCTAGAGGAAGTTTCCCCTAAAAATGGCCTAAAGTTTATCCATTTACTCCAAAGTGTGTAGAAATTAATGACACTTTTACTTTCTCTACTACGGGGAAGTATTGTATTCCACCCAAAAATTCGATACCGAGATTTCACCGGAAATATATGTTTTGAGGTCCCCTGAAGAATCCAAAAAAAGCATTTTTGGAAACATGTCCGTGTGTGTGTCTGTCTGTATGTCTGTCTGTGTGTCTGTCTGTGAACAGCATAACTCAGAAACGAACAGTCGGATAAACACCAAACTTGGTATTTAGGTTCAGTATCTTCCAGAGATGCGACACGAAGGTTTTCAAGAAAATCCGCCACCCCAGATTACCCTTTACATGGAACATTTTTCGAAAAATTTAATTTTCTCAAAAATGACTCTAACGATTTTGATTAAAATATCATATGTTTAAGATATTTGCATGACAAATAAAATGTATATCTTGAATTTTATGGGAATGTCTCCAAAAGCATTCTTCAATGTGAACGACTTTTGCATAACTGGTAAACCATAAGAGATAGACAAAATTTTACTACACAAAAAATGTAGATCGCGTTAAAATACACAATTTATGTCATATACATTTTCTTTTGTTGAGTGAACCATTTTCGAGATATTGCTTGTTATTGCCTTAAAATTCTCAATACTTATTTTCTCAAATGGGAATTCGTTATTCATTTTTTTGTCTTGTATATGCAAACAGTATTAATCTGTGGCAAAGAAAATGGTGCTGCACCTAGCAACCAGCTATTAAGAGATATGTATATGCTTAAAGGCTACTGTATTTCTATATTGCCCTTGTAAATATATATTCCCCTTACATCTACAAGAAACTTAGCAATAAGATACAGTCTGCAAATGTTTATCTCGATTAACATGAAGTAGATGGAGAATAAGCGTTTGTAAAAATAGTTTGTACAAGAGTAGAGAAGGTCATGTGAGTGTAATACATCAGATATTTCTGGGAAGTGATGCAGAATTCACAGTAAAAAATGACATCTTTTAAAAATGTATTTAAAATATAAGCGCTGCGCCTATAATGATAGCATTTATATCAAAGTTTAGAGGATATTCAAATTAATAAAACTGCCAAAAATGACATTTTTGGGGAATTTTTGTTATTTAATCCCTCCTTAAGTATGAAATTGGCTATTTGTTCTTAAACTCTGCCATTCCCTCCCCCCCATACGTATCATTTTCTAAATGTCCTCGTTTCTTTAGTCCAAGGGGCCTCAAAACACGCTTTAGCAATGAAATCCGTATATCAAATGTTTGCGTCGAAAGAAATATTTCTTGTAGCTTAGGCAAATAAAAAGACGGACAATAACATAACACGCATAAATTTAAAAACTACTTGTTTCGATCTTTGACGCCAGAGTTGTACTCAGCGCTGACCGCAATACCACCGCCCCCCCCGCATTGTATCTCGGCTTGCCCACAGGGACTTGCAACAGGTTAGTAGCCTTGTGTTTGACAGATGCTTGTAAAACACTAACACTAAATTTATCCAAATATGACTTACTCGTATTACACTCGCATTCTGCACTCCAGTGTTCAAACCTGGTGTACTTGCCAAACCGTCCGGGTTATTTTCTGGTTTCCTCTAGTTACAGATAAACGCGGATTGGATATCCAATATCACGACGAAAAGTTTTACCCATAGAACAAAACCAATATAAATACCAACTTTCAAAGCGCTGAAATTTCTGATAGAAAATGCTTAAAACTTTGCGATTCTGCTTTTTCCTTTTCCTTCGCAATAATTCGTTACCGCGACTTCTGAAGTTATTCCTTCGTGCTTCTGTTATAAACATTTGAATGATGTTTCCTCATTTTGTATAAATAAGTAGAGAAAGTAAAAAGGCAGATAATATGTTTTTGCTCAGAAGCTACTCAGGGAATTCATCTGAACATTTGGAACTTTATTACAGGATATAGGTATCACGAATATATGTTAAAAATATCAAAGTACTTGCTTAAAAAATATATAATTCGCAAATAGTACATGTCGACCTCTATAAGTGTTTTTTTTCTCATAACTTCAAGTTACTAATCGTGGTTTGGCTCTTCTTGGAAGCTCTAGGGTATAAGAGCCCACTTGGGGTTTGATGTTATAGCGTCAAATTCCTCATGATTAAGAGAAACAACCCATTGATAACGAAATAACATGAGCAACAGTTGAGACGTCCATCACTTGTTCACTTCATGCAAAGCTGGAAGGACAACATAGGTCTCTCCCCCCGGACATTAAATCTGGCGTCGCTCTTCCTTTATGAACCACATATTGAATTTGTTGGCAAGGATATTTCCGAGTTGTTGCTGACGTCATAACTTGACCATCTGTCGGGAGGGAGAATTGACTCATCGAGGGTGAAGGGGTGTCTTTGTATTGCTGGTGATGATGATGAAGACGGATTGAATCATCCACGATCGGGGTGACTGACATTAGGGGCGGGCTCTTCCCTCCCCTCCAGCGCGTTTAAATACGCGCTAAACACAAGCTACAGATGTGTAACCTCCACGCGGATAATGCACTCAACAAAATTTGGTGTTAAACTAGGATACAGCTTCGGATATCCTGAGCAATTCCAGAGTTATAACCCGAGTCAAAGCTGCTTTCTCGCACTGGTTTCGGGTAGGCCAAAGCTGGAGGGCCTAATCACGTTTGACAAGTCGCCCTCACGGCCGAGACTCGAACCACGGGACTTGGGCTTTCTATACCGGTGCTCTACCATTTAGCTACCATGGCGGGATATCTGAACAAGCATTAAACTTTAATACCTCTAAAGTTAACCTACACAAGGCATAAATGAACCGTGTAGAGGCTGACTAATATCCAGAAGTATTATCAGGATACATGAATTAGATCAGAAAGCCCGTTGTTGATCTGATGGTAGCTCAACGGTAAATCATTACCAGGAAACCCAACTTCTATAGTTCGAATTTCAAAGCGGTTCTGAACATTTCCCAACTCCGTATCCACACTTTCACTTTGTTTTCTTTACGCAATAGTATTTTTTACAAGCTTGTAATGTATAAAAATTAAATTAAGTTTTATTTGTGGACGCTCTTTAACTCCTGTGGTCCTTAGCGTCCCATTCTATTTTGGGCGTGAAAGACCGGTAATTTTGCTCAGAGGCCTCTTTATCAGGCTTGAGGTTCTTTTATCTGCCCTGAATCTACAACACGGGACCACCGGCTTTATTTCCCTTCCAAAGGAAGCCATGCTAAGGACTTTTACACCCGAAAAAATCCATCGTTTGAACCCGCGACCTCGGGAACTAGAGGCTAGCATAGTAACCACTACATCACGGAGGACGACATTGTAATGTAGGTATAACAAATGTAGGTAATGTGAAACAATTCTGTTTTGCATATAAAGAAATAAATTAATTGTAAGCGTACAAAACATTATTTCAGAGTAAAGTTTCTATTCTTTAAAGGGATACAAAACTTCGACTGTTTACAAATGAAATTTACTGTGTTCTTATTTTAAACGCTCACATGACTTTTAAACGTTAACATTTCCAAATATAATTTATATGTGAAACTTCTACCTACTATACGTCGTTTACAGCGATTCTTTTTCTCTAGAAGTGATTTTAAATTGTCATTAAAAAATTTAAAATCAATGGATTCATTTTTATGCTGTTGAAAGTATAACGTGAAAAGGGCCAGGTTAGATTGGGTTAAGTTTTGATTCAGAATATAATATGAATATATAGATTGGACTATTTAAGTTGAGACTGTACAATATCTCCAAAACTAAGCGTTGTAGAAAGAAAATTTTTAAATAAAAGTTGCTTGATATTGTGGGGGAAACTAAATGCCATTAGTCGTGGTTTATTTGAAGTTATGATGGTAATTTTAGGATCCATTTAAATTTACCGTAATTGTAGGTTCCCATTTAAAAATATTAAATTAAATTTTGGAGATATTGTACAATCTTAACTTAAATGGTCTACCCTACATAGTAATGAAGTAATCTTTTAAATGCATACAGATTGTCTTGTAAGATCTTATCAAGGCAGAGTTATTTTGCATTATTCGTTTTAATAACACATTTATATAGGGTATAATAACCTATACGGGGAGAAAAAAAAGAATAAATACACAAGAATATGCCTTTCAATTATTTTAGTTGCATATTATAATAAGAGGAATATACTGTGTTAAATTAATTAATATATTAATATTAATACTAAATGATTCAATGTTTTAAATACTCTTTAACCGAATTTTTTTTGCAAATTTGGATTCTCGTTACAGAAGGCTTTGTTTTAGTTTACTTACAACCCCATTAAAGCCAAACCACCGGTATGGACTTGCCTACATGCAAGATGCGAAAAGAACACTCAGTTGTGTATATTACAAATATGCTACAAATCCACCTTTTTATGCTCGCAGGGGAAAGCGAATATAATTCATTTTCAAATGTTCATACATGGTGACCAAACTCGGTTTTTACCCGGGAAAACTCAAAACATAACAATAAGTATTCCTTAAATGGCTAATGCTACGAAAAAAACGTTGTAATAAATTGTATTTTTAATCACCTTTTCCTATGATTAACATGCAAAAAGAATGAAGAGAAGTTCACGAGCTCTTAAAAGTTTAAATATGTATGAAACAAATAACATTTTAATGCAAATCTCTAGAGCCAATTTTCAGGAAAAGAAAAACAAAAAAAGAATCCATGAAAAGGGTTGTTCCATGAACATTTTCATCGTGCGTCCTTGAGGGTGTCTGGCGTAAGTATCTGGTTTGGTATTTACCCGATGTTTGTTTTCCAGTGACACTTTCACATATAGACAGACGGACGGTTTTGTCATAAATTGAGGAAAATAACTAACACTAGGTAATACAAAAGCAAAAGTTTAAGCTACTTGGAAATAAAGATGAAAAATTGCATGTTATGCATATTATAGGGATATGTAATTAGCTAGAAACTTTGACGGACACATGACACTAATTTGTTTTGAAATTAAAACCTATTCAGATGTGACTGCCCTTCTAAAACTGACTTAATGTTAGCACACAATTATTTTTAATAAATAAACACAATTTAATTAAATTGCACCTGTTTTCCCGGAAGTGTTCTACTGTGTATTTCTTTGGATAATTGGTAGTCTGGATATTCCTTAGGTTTTATTAATACCTCAAAATTCACTATTAGATGCATAGAGGATTCGTAAGTATATCACAGTCCTTAAACAAGCTGAAAAGAAACTCGCAGATTCGTGACCTGGGCCTCCCTACTTTCGAAGATCCTTTAAACTACCTACTGCTTTCCATTTCGTGCCAGTAACATTTTTCCTGCACTCATTTATTTCGTCACATTCAAACCCATTACGCGCACCACAAAGCATAATTCGTATCTTGCTCATATTTCTTTGATCAACGCAGGTAGGTACTTCTTAAGAAATCAGAGATCGTTTTTCAACTGCCAAGAAAATGTTGCATTTTGTGCCCTATTTCTGGTAATTATCCTGTATACACCCTTAATATTTTTGACATCGAGCTCTGCTTCAGATTTTACTGAAGATTTTACATTAGCCAAAAGATGAAGTTTTGGAAACGGTCCTCAGTTATTCAGAGGAGCTTGTTAAATCCCAGGAGCATAGAGAGTATGATTAATGAATGCTCAAATGAGCCCAGGGTCCAAAGCACTGGTAGTTATTTCATATTTGTTTTATAAAGATGGGAAAATCCCCTTATTAAGGCAATTCCGTGCAACTGAATCCCGAACTATAGCTCTCCAGACGGTTTGAAGAAATAGACTTGTCCCTTTTTAATCTTTTTCGCCGCAACTTTCACAAATGCAAAGAGAAATCAGATGAATTTCGACTTTTAGATATAATATAAATACTTAATTGCTTCTTAGAGAGCATGAAATATACATTGCATTGCCTGTGCCACAGGGTGAAGAGTTTCAACAATCGTCTTCATGGAGCCCTTTTCATTTGTGTTCATCTTGACTACCTTTGATCTATTCAAGTTTCATTATAATTCTAAGCTAGAACTCAACAGAAATGAAGCAAGACGAGAGAAAAGACAGAAAGAAAGACGCAAAAGAATGCATCTTCTTTTTAAGAGGAATATATAGTCACCCAAAACAGCAAAAGCTGAAAGTTATAGAGCTATGGGTACTAAAAGGAGTACTTTATACAGGCTGCAGGAAGCATAGCTTTCATCAGCTCTTATCTCCTCTCCTCAAGAAACTTCCTCCTCCATCTAAAAGGAATCTGTATAAGTCCATTAGATTTTTTTTAAGTTCGTGTAATTCCTATGGATGTTATTAAAGAATAGGATTTTCTCATCTGAGAATAATATATACAATAAGAAGCGACTGCAGATCAGTGAATGGTAGAATGCTGCTCGAAGAACTAAAACTTTATTTTGCTCTAGTATCAGATAAGTACGATAAAACTACTGTTCTGAAAAATAGACTTCATCATAAAATGAATTATTAATTTTCATTTTAATACCAACATGACGCCTTAGCTTCAATTAATATCAACACAGTAACTGGAAATCTTAGGAAACACAGTAACGTTTTTGCCTCTTGATTATCTCTAGCTGTAAAGCCAAGTATTGCCTTACGTTCTCCCCAGATTACAACGTGTTTCCTTTTATCTCCGAAAGTTGACATAACTACTTAACACCTTGGCCTAAGGTAATTCTCCGGAAAACATAAATCAACAAATATTATGAGGGAAAGCAGCATATTTGCTGCAATTGATGTAAATAAGATTACTGTGTCAAGTAGGATGACTTTGCAGGTATGAGACTAAGTTACTTTTCTAGTTAAAACGATTTACGCCTACCTCAGTTGTTTTAAAGCTGGAGGGGAAAGAGGTTGCCAGTGAATAAGGGAAGGAATGTTTCACAGTGCTGAGATTCCGCACTCTTATTCCGGCAAGATTGCTTGCGCCTAACTGTACTCGTAATTAAAAGTAAGATATTTAGTATTGTTCGTATTGAGTTGGAAATATGTTGCGATATGAGTGTTGGAAGTACACTATTAGTGTACAAAATCGAGGAATAGTTTGAAAAGACGAGGCGAAGTCGAGTATCTCCTATTTCCGAGATTATGTTCTGCATTTCACACACATGTACGGCACACTGTATTCCTTTTTTTTCCGCGATCGTGTGTTTCATTATTTGGAATGAATTATTTGTAAAAAAAGAGCTAGCGAATTTATCCATGATCATCTCAGATTTTCGGTAATGCAGTGCTGCTAATTCAACAGCTATAACTAGTTCTGTGGCTTAGTAAGATACAATAATTTAGAAGACTTAGAGTCAACTGTTTGATGGTTGATGCCGTGACTCAAAGCGGATTGTTTGAAAATAATAATATGGACGACAATAGAAATGCAGTATTTCAACAAGAACTTGGAGTCGGAGACGTGGATTGTGAAGGCGTAGATATTGAAGAGACATGGAAAATTGGTTGCGTGTTATTGATTCCTGAAAAATCTGGAATGTTGTATAAAATCTTCATTAATCTTTAATTACAGTTAATTAGTTTTCAATAATGTTTGAAATAACATAAGTTATTACGTTCGAAGTGCGCCATTCACTGTAATGCGTTATTACTGGTCATTAAAAGATGTAAATGAAGCCTTCAAGTGTAGTTTCCCGTCCTAGTGTATACTGCATATTATTACAGCTATTAAATTTATGTTGGTAGATGCGGGTTTCCTTAGAAACAAACTCATGCGTTGGAATTCTAAATTTCCTTCTACATAAATATAATCGGAAAGACGTAGAAAACACACGCTTGTGCAATATATACACAAATAACGTTCAAGGACCTACCAAGGACTCCCCCTACATATCATTGCTATACTTACGACTTCGCTCTACTTTTTATATCTGCATTCTTTTGTAAGCCTAACATATTCAGCAAAATCTCTTTCGTTAAGTCAATGCACATTTAGGACGGGAAATATTTTAAGCATATTATTATGAAGCAGATTATTACGAATAAATGTAATCACAGGTGTAAAATAATTTTTTTTTGTTTCAGATACGATGCATGCACAAGAGACTTGGAGTGCAAGGTTGCCAAACCAAAGGCTCTTGAGTGATATCAAGATGGAGTAGCGGAACTGCACACACTTTCACTTACCTAACAAGGTCGGTCGGTGCCTCACTTTTGGAGATCCAGGGACGACTCTCGACACGGCACCTGCAAAACCAACACAAGTTCACAATCTGGAGACTTGCCAGCCGTTTTAAATTATAGTACTGTTGCAAAACATTGCAAACAAAGAGTGATTAAGCTTAAAATATCTAAAAGAGCCACAAAACTTTCTCTGGGTATTAATACTGCACTAGAAATCCATTTACAATTCACTGTAAAAAGCCATTTTGCTGTCCACTTCATATTAACTATGAAATTATGTAATATAACTAATACGAAAAAGCACGAATAGGTTGAAAAACCACGTCAAATTTCATTTTCTCTACCGGTTAGGTACCAAAGTTAACGGAAACGCAAATAGCATTCTGTCCAAAAGCTCGATATCAACCTTTCACCGGAAATGCATGTTTGGATATCTTCTGTTATAACAAAATTACCCATGTGTTTGGGTCTGTGCTTTAATCTGTGAACAGTCACCTCAAAAATGAGACGTCGGCGAGGATTTTCAAGGAATGTTTCCCATCGGAATCACCCTTATAAGGACATTATTCGTTAATTTATATTTCTTCGAAAATGAACCAAGATGTTTTCATTAAAATATATATTTTATATACCTACATGAAGCATAATTTTCTGTAAACATCTGCTGTGTTCTCTCCATTCTCATCGAATTTAATACAAGATAAATAAAAACGTACTATAGAAAAATGTAGATCCCTTTAAAATATACAAGCTTGTTTAGTGATTTGATTTTGATAGTAACCATTATTGAAACATTCCTTCTTATTTGTTTACAGTTTCCAAAATTTTAATCAGTGCACCTTGAAACATTAAGTGTTCGTTGTTTTGTTTCTTGCGAGTGCATGTAAAGAGATTATTTATGTAACACCAAGGCTACCATAATATTGACGTTTTTAAACAGTCGAATACAGCCTCAGCCTCCTTATGCTCTTGTCAACCTTCAACAAAGTGTATACTGAAACCAAATTTGATGAATATTTACCGTGATTAGCATGTAAAGTGGGAAGATAAAATAAGTTTTATCTAAAATATTTTTAGAATAAACATAGAAATAAATGAAAATAGGAAGATAAACTTGTGTGATTGTTATACATGAGATTTGTCTGTGTATTCAGGAACAGCAACTCTATACATTGATACATCAGTTTAATTGTATGCATTGGTTTCCTATGTTTTATCTTCAAGATAAAGATGTTCTCGTATTTGCAGTCGTAAATAACTTGAAAACAATTTATATTTAGGAAAAGGATATATCAGTCTATTAGTTACTTTTACTATTATACTACCTGAACATTTTATAAAAATCAAACGAATATTTCTACCTAGAGCGTTTTGTATTTTGAAAACTGTTGAAAAACTTAAGGAGAGAAAAACATTTAAGATTCGATTGTCCATGTAGCAACTTTATTATGACTCTACTTACCATCACAAAAGGGCGCTTAAGTGACTTCTTAACCTAAATTTTATAATGAGTTTTGAAAATAGAATCAAATATGCCGATAAACGATTTTAAAAGTAGCAATCTGAACATTTTTTAAAATTGTGGTTTAAATTTCATCTCTGTACTCCCCTTAAAAGGAATCAAATCAATTTTGAGGTATTTTGAAAGGGGATATACTATATATATACATACATATTCACATAGACATATAAATCAATATTAAACAAGAAATGTACATAGTAATATAATTCACCAAGAAATATTTTAGAATAGTTAACAACCAAGAATTATACAAAAGCAGATTGTAACTTAGATAAGTAAGGAACAGGCTAGCTAGCTAATTCCAGATAATTCTAGGTAGAGCCCACCTTTCACCAAGCTAATGAGCAGGGAACTGGTAGCAGTAAGGAGAAATAGAAAGAAACAGATATATTGAATCTGCTTCCTAACGCGTCATGGGGACGCACATGCGAAATCTTTTGGAGCAGAATATTCTCATACATAGGTAATAAGGTAACGCGGTCTGAGGACCAATTAGAAACGTTGTTACATTTTGAGGTGCAGAGGTAAGCGTCACTAGGCTTAGGTATAAAAAGGGGAAGAAAGCCCCATATTTTCACTCTCTTATAGAATCTCGTCGACACACAGTGTTACTCTCTGGACGACAAATGCACTTGTGTGGGGTGGGAAGACAGGCGCAGTTAGTTTAGGCTCTTGATTTATTATAATGGGAAAAGCTAGCCGCCCATAAATATTTATTGGATAAATACCACATTTTTTAAGGGAAATGCAGTGTATTTTAATTGGCCTCACCTACGAAAACCCTGAGATACATGAGATTAGCTAGATAGGTGATTAGGAATGGAGAATACAGCAGCCGACGAGCAGCTATAGCCTGAGATAAGAACACTGCAGCAGAGGGCATCAACCAGAGGAACAACGTTCTCCAGCTACAAATGATGCACAACGCTTTCCCGCTACAATTTCCACTGTGATACAACAAACATTTGTGAAATCCAGCACAGAATATATAGCATACACTAATTATCGTGCTTACATGGTGTAATGAAACCAATTTTGAATGCATTTTCCATTCAAATTTACAAATAAATCTGAATACAAACTTATTTGGGGTTCACTCTACTTCACCAGAATTTTATCTAGAGCATCTTAAGCCATTAACGCAAGCCCGGAAATTTAATTACTTTAATTTGGCAACACAAAGCGCGACAAAACTTTGACAATCTACGGATTGCATAGAAGAAATGAGTTGCATTTATTATACATCCGGTTTTAATACGATTTGAGTACAATCAGCGTTTACATGTTAATACTCGGTAAGCAACTCGCGTAGGAACAGATTGGTGTTCATTTGGAACTGAATCGCAGTTTGCATGTCGTATTGAATATGGAAAGTAGACTCGGATCGATTTCAGTACCCCATGTAAACGTAGTAAGTAAAGATTTGCTAGGTGGGTATGTTATTGTAAAGGATACAGGTGGTTATGGATGCGTGCGCTGCAAAGGCTACCTAGTTCATTATTTAAAACAGAGTAGCTATGTCACGAGATAAAAGCCATTACAGCTACCTGGTGGTGAACGGCACGCACGAGGGACAAGAATCAATAGTGTACACAACACAACCGGCCGGGCACCAGAGGCAGATTATTTCTGGTTTTAACACTCGCTTCGGGTTCAAAGTCTGCCTCTTTCAGCGTTATTAGGCGTGACCCCCACCGGTTGATCGCCTATTAATTGCTATTAGGGGCAGCTTTCCTCTTTCGTATCCGGTAAATTAGCATCCGAGTTGTGAACAGCGCGGAACTATGCTTTAAAAGTGTGGTAGGCTCATCAACGGCATATTTTCTTAAGAATAAATGCTTTGAGGACTACAGGCATAAATAGGAATCCTAATAACTATGTTTTATTCTTCGTAATTATCAAACAATTAATGATAACTTCTTGTCTAAAGGAAAACCCACCTTCTCCATTCTTCCCTCTTTTGCGATTTGAGTTCGTCTCCACACATGCACCAATTAACTTAACATTATCTATAATCTGTTATCAGTCTTCTGCCCAAGAGCCTCCCCCCCCCTTTATTCAGCTTTATTTCTCATCAGCTTCTTCTCATTGTGCGTCCCAGCCGATTTCTTTACCCCCTCCTGTTGAGCACCAGCTGTTTTCTACCCCCCACACTCTTTCTTAAACGACTTCATTACTTATTTTGTCCTCCACAGGGTCCATTTTTCTCCACATCCAAATTTCAAATTCTTTCAAGTGTTCATACTCACAACTCCTTTCATTACCAGTATAATGACACTGGAGTCTGTTCACATAACTTGAAGTTCCGCATGCCTTAGGAGGAAGAAGATGGCTACTGCTTTATTTACGCATTCCGCTTTTTCTGGACGTACACTTCCTGGCAGATCTTTTGTCCGTTATAGGAAACGTACGTTTCGCGCTTTTCTTTTCGTCCTTAAATTGGCACTTTGCACCGACATGAAGCAGCAACCTACATAACCTGCACAGCTAAATTATTGGTGTCGGACAGTGAGGGAGCTATTTGCTTCAAAATTAAGCTTTATTCCTTTGAAGTGTGAAGTAACTGCTCATTATTAATGAACTCACAGTTCATAAGCTTCACTTCATAACATTCACTTTTCTACTTAATCGTAGTTCGTATGTTTCATTCTACCAACTCGTTTCCCCACTCTTTCTCGCTCTCGCGCGCTCTTTTCTATCTCCCGCAGGCCCCATTTAATTTATATTTGTATCATACATTGCACGTATATAATCCAAAATAAATAAACAACTAACTGCTTATCTTCTGGGTCTGGAAGTGAACCATGCATGAATGTACAGCTGATTAATAAATGAAGAGTATTCCCCATACAGGTCTAATGTGAATAAGACTTCGAAAATTATAAAGTAGTACATTGAAGATGAACTTTTATAAAATAAGCATGGCATACGAATAAGAATACATGAACTTGGTCAAATGTTTAAGATTTCTATTTAAAACTACATTTGAACTACTTCAGGAAAGTATAATTTGAAGATTAGCTTTTATCTAAGTACATAATTACGGCCAACCAATAAAATATAAACTACCTTGGTATCACTTTGGATACCGATTAGTTTTTCTTTCCGCAATTACTTTCTCTGAGATTTATTTTGCAGAAAAATTTAATTTTTGCGTACGAATGCATTTAAGTGGACGCTCCTATTAATCCTTTCTAATGAGAGATATTGCAGAAAACCTATTAACAAATCACTAATAATCGAATATTAGCAAGGATTTTGCTACATAAGCTTGTAATAATTTTGTTTCAGATTTGTCAATTCTCTTCAGTCCATAATGCAACTGAAGTGTCTTAAAAAGTTAAAAACTACAAGTTACAAGTAATATTATTTGCTATGAAACAGTCGGAGAGCACAGAAATATAAAGTTATTGCATTGTCACAACTTATGCAACAGGATAGAATTGTCTCTTCCTCCTGTAACGTCGTACATGCACCACAACATGTGTTTGAGACTCTGCAGTGTTATATTGGGTATTATGAGGCTTTATGGAGTGAGATCCCAACATTTCCTGAACGCCAAAAGCGGTCTAGACGGTCCCATCCTACCCCACAACAAACCATTTGGCAAGACAATTACGAATGAAATGTATTACTGCCAACGTGATGCATTAAAAGGGTTACATTGCGTGCCATTTCTTCGAACAAAAGTTTTGCGAGGAAGTGTACGTGCTTTCATTTTTTCCACTGTGCTAACAGCTTGTATCTGCAACTCAAAACCTAACAAATACCAGCGCTACTGTGTTCCGGAGCGCTCCAATTTGGATCGACTAGTATGTATTAGAGCCAAGCTCTTCGGGAGAAGGAATTTAAAATAATAAACTAGCATGGATGATCGTCTTTAAACCTGCACTTTTAATTACCTGAGATTAGGATACTTCCGAAAGTTTATCCAGGTAAGACAAACCGAAATTAGGCATTGTTGTTATTTGCTGTAACAGTGGAACCGCGACCTTTAGCTGAGCAGGGAAGACCCAATGTCAAAGCACTTGTGTATGTGTATTTATACGCCGGTCGATATGGAACTGGGGATGGCAGCGAGCCAGCCAACCAATCTTCTCGGTTTGGGAAACCTTATGGGGAGGGTGGCTGACACGAGGGGCGAATTCTCATCGCAGGGGTGAATTCTGTTACGTCCCCACACAAATGTATACATACGTCTTACCGGAATCATCCTGCGTCACTCTCACTTTATTTGCGATTTCTATGGCGGAATTGTCATCTCCATTAGGAAGTGGTATCTACAGTCAAACTTGGCTTCAACAGTGCTTTGTACCAAACAGAAGTTGGCACTGTAAGGATGTGGATGCTCTACAACATGCTTATTTCCCCCCCCCCACCCTTTCAAATACGGGTTACGCACCATTACCTCTGCAGCGTTCCGGCCATGTTGATTGGACTAAACAACAGAGTGCGGTGGGTTCCGTTTAACTATACTGGGAATAAGCCTTGGAGGCTTGATGTTAGCCGTGTGCACTTTACACCCCCTTATTCTGTCTCTCACAAGTGTGATGTGTCTGGTACTTGTTGCTAACATTTTCTTAGCATTCTGACATTTCTGGAAGGGTGCCGTGAATAAAACTTGACAGGACTGAATTACATAATTTGTTCAGTGTGTTTAGAACTTCCTAAATAGCTAAATTAGCACACATTGCTCACGCTTATACCTACAACACAAGAACCTCGTTTATCCGGACTAGGTGGGACCGGAGGCAAACCGGATTAACGAAAATCCACATAATCCGGAAACAAACTATTAAATGAAAACAGCTTTGATGTATCATAGTGAAATATGGATCACTGCAAGTAGAAGAGAAAATAATTGAAAGCCCTCCAGATGAGATGTCTACGATCGCTATCAGGATCTTGTACACTCGCTTCCATTTATGCTGTCACCGCAACTTTGGGAGGCATTCTACTGGCCTTCACAGGTATGTGTATAGCAAAGAGGAGGCGTGTGTATCTGCTTACCTTTTCACGGCTACAGTGGCATCCTGTTTACATGCACAAATCTAGACTATACACATATGAATATATAACTTTGAGCAATAGGTAGCTTTACTCATCACTTATAATAACTATATTTAAATATATAACTAAATAAAACTGTTTTGCACAATATCTCCACGAAAAAGTATTTTAATGCCACCATAATATAAACCTGAAATACATTATACATTTTACTCTCAAAAGGTACACATTTAGTAGACATTATTTTTATAATCTGTACAATACCTGATTTAGCCGCCTGAATCATTTAGGTACTGGAAGAACTCTGGCTCTAAACGCAAATGTTCCCATATTTCATGACAGTGTTCCCAGAAGGCGACGAATGATTCAGTGTCTTGGCGGCTAAATCAGGTATTGGACAAGAATAGAGATTAGACAGATTATTAAAATAATGCCTAATAAAGGTGTCCTCTTTGAGAGTAAAAAGTATAATTTATTTCAGTTTTACATTATATTGTCATTAAAAATACTTTTTCATGGAGAAATTGTGCAACACAGTGTTTAATCTAGTTGATAATTTAGATTGAACAGATGATTCCAATAATGACTAGTGAATGTGTCCTCTATGAGAGTAAAAAGTACAATGTCCATCAGTTTTACATTATGTTGCTATTAAAATATTTTTTCGCGGAGATATTGTGTAAAACATGGTTTTACTTAGTTATATATTTAAACATGGTTATTATAAGTGATGACGTGTAAAGCTATTACTTAAAGTTATACATTCATATGTGAATAATCTAGAATTGTGCACGTAAACGTAAACGACGTCCCTGCATGCGCGAAAAGGTAAACAGATATACACACCTCCTCCTTGCTATAGACACATGTGCTACCTGTGAAGGCCAGTAGAATGCCTCCCAAAGCTGCGACGACGGCATAAATGGATGCGAGCGTACACATTTCGTTTTAGGATACAGTATGTACAGCAATAATCAGATTTTTTTAAAGAGCGTATCGCCATGTCGATGACTTCGAAATTCTGTGCTCTTTGCATGATTACGAGGAAAAAAACAAAACAAACGAATACCGACTTACCAGTTGAAAAATTCAAACCAATAACAAGGAATATTTGGAAATGGCTAACTCCACAAAAAGGAACTATTTGACAAATTGTGTGCTTTAACGAGATCTACATTATTTGCGAAGTGAGGTTTGTCTATCTCTTGGGGTTTACCGATTATATACGAGGGCTGATCAACAAAGACTGAGACTGATTTTTTCCTATAGCTTCCTGATAGTTTCGTATCTGTAACATAAATAGTTGAAAAGAGCGGGTTTTTATGTATAATGTTGGTACGCGGCAGCACTCTCGTATTGGTAGGTTGGTAGTAATGCTCTATTTTGTAGACCCTACGTGCATTTCGCATACCAGACAATGGAGGTGATGCATTTGTTAAATCGATTATCACCGGTGATGAGTCATGGCTGCATCATTATGATCCTGAAGGAAACAAGACAGCACAGTGTGGAAATCGCCAGGTTCTCCAACACCAAAAAAGGCAAAAGTTGTTCCATCTGCAGGGAAAGTGAGTGATGGTGATCACATTTTTTTACTGTAATGGAATGATTTACCAGCATGCAGTTCCCCCTCACACTACTGTTACAGCAGCATACTACACGTCAGTATTGGCTACACTGAGGAAGCACATTACAAAGAAACGACTAGAGCTTTCTCGGACTGGGTGGCGACTTCATCATGACAATGCACGGTCTCACGTCGCAAATCAAGTCATGCAGTTTCTGGCTCGATTCAACATTACCTGTGTACCACATCCACCTTATAGCCCCGACCTTGCACCCTGTGACCTTTTTTTAATTCCCATCACTAAAGGCAAAGTTTAGGGGTATTCGATTTGAGAACTCTGAAGCAGTGCTCAAGAAAAGTGAGGCGATTCTCAAGAACCTGACAAAGAATGGTCTACAGCACGTGTTCAAGGACTGGCAGAGAGCTATAAAAAGTGCATTGAAGTAGGAGGGGACTACTTTGAAAAAGATAATGTAAACATTGAATTGGAGTAATAAACATCTGTGAAAAAAAAATCAGTCTCAGTCTTTGTTGATCAGCCCTCGTAAAAATCATTCAGAATGAAGAAGACTTCACATCAGGCTCTTCGCGGAAAGTTCAAGATAAACGTTTCATTTGTTATGCAACTATCTGAAACATATGGCATTTTAATCAAAATCGTTAGAGCCATTTTTGGGAAAGGCAAAAATAAGGAAAGTTTTTCCTTTAAAGGATAGTTTGGGGTTGGAGAGTTTCTTAAAAATCTTCGTGTCACATCCTGGGAGGCAGCTAAACTTAAATACCAAGTTTGATGTTTAACCAACTTTTCGCTTTTGAGATACACTGTCCACAGACAGATAGACACACGCGCAGTTTTTAATGCTTTTTTTCGGATTCAGGGAGTCTCAAAACGTGTATTTCCGGTGAAATCTCGGTATAAAAATTTTGGGTGCAATGCTTACTGTAAGTAGTAAAGAAAGTAATAAAGGCTGGCGCCAGCTGACACGATCTTTGCTATGAACTCCATTTCTGTGCTCATTGGAGTCGTCGTTTAGACAGTGCATCTCCGAACATTAAAATAAGTGTGGATTTACACTAACATCACACAAAAGATTGCATTTGTTTCACGGACTCCTGACAATCAGTTATTGAAATTCGTTAATCTACGCTTTCAAAATACGGATACTGAGTACTGCCGAGCACCAGCGCGAGCTAACCTTTTCTGGAATTGTCTCTTCCTTATAAGATTCTCAGATAGCTCCTGTAACTCCCTCTCTCCAGAAAAAAGCATACCAGATGCCATAACATCTTTACTGAGGTCAAGTCGTAAACAAAAAGAATGAGTCACATGTCGTAGCTTGTGTGCGAATTGCGAGATAGGCATGCGTTGTGCTACAATCTTTCCTCAGTCCTCTAGCTTTCCTTGTTGTTCTACAAATCGAAGCAGGAAAGTCCCGTCTTGCCTCGAGAAAGTATCGTCGTAAAGCTCTGTAGGTATCCTTGCTTCTATCAAGCCGATCCCAACACTTTCACCACATCCTTTACAATGTCTTGCATTATACAAAACAATGCATCACTGTAGATAACGTTTATCGATTTCTACAAATTCTTTTATTTATTATGTATTTATACACTTTCGAAGTTATGTAGACAAAAGTGTTAGAATATTAATTAATCTATCTATTGTAATTTTTATATTGCATATTTCAAAACCCAGTTTGACTTTTATTTCGGTTTATTTAAATGCCCTTTCGACACGCGAATTATGGAATCAAAACAATACTTAGATCTTAAGCGGCCACTCTCTCTCTCTCTCTCTCTCTCTCTCTCTCTGTGTGATGCTTTTAACTACTTTCATTATAAACTATGTTCTAGGAAGAATATTTCAATCAAAACCAACAAACCGACAGCAAGTCTAAATATTACCATCTATTCTAGGGTTTGTAATTCAGTTGGCTAAAAAACTGAATATCAATGTCGATGTCAGAGAGGTTCGAATTTTCGTTGCGATCCTGCCAAGTCTGAGATGATGGATGGGGTGAAATCATGTAAAGTAAATGGTGATTAACGTGCATGGATGCTGATAGGTCGGATCTGCGCTACTGTGAAACACTTCTTTCAGATTGAAACTTAAAAAATGGTATAACTTTGTTTTCCTTTTATCTAATATAAGCCATACTAACAACCATAAACTTAAACTATTAAAATATATTGCAGTGGACATAGAGCATTGCTAAAACTTAAAAGTTTCTTCCAGCGCCATAAATCTTTTGTATGATACACGGAACGCATTTATTTATTAAAACCTACAAATTAGTTTATGCAATAATTGCTTGTGAATAATTCGTAAATGTTCCTTTAATTACAAGGTTGTCATCCCAGAAAGACGAACGATAGCTACTTTTACAGGCTAGGCAATTTTAATTTCTACGCCGCGTATGACGATTGACGGAAGAACCAATGTACCCAACGTGGCGATGAATTGTCCCCCAACGTCAGCTACGCGGAGTCGGGAAATTTGTGGCACAAATTAGCGTACTTCGCGGCAGCAAGACACGTATGTTTGCTTTGGAGTCAAGCGATTTTTAATCAATAAATCCAAGAACAATCGCCATTAAGCAAATAAAGTTCGAAAACTTGTTTTGTACTTCACTTGATTCGATATACATACAATTTTATTTTACTAAATGGGAGAATATCTCTATTCTTTATTGTGACGCAGCGGCTATGGCCTAAGGTTATCGGCAGGTCGGAATCAACAACGATAACTGCCGCTCGCCAGCGTAAACACCGGACGTACTTTCGGCAGATAACTAGAACCTTCTGGACGCTTCTTCACCCAACTCCAGAAAGTGTGTCGAATTAGTTCTAGATCGTTCGAGAACCTTGTGGAAAGATTTCCCTGACTATATAAGCGAGCGCTCTCGCGGGAGTCAGTCAGTTGTTGAGTCGAGTGTGAGTTGAATTGCATGTCAGTCAGTGAGCGAGCGACTTGTGGGCGAGTTTCCCGTGCGACATCAAGAGCGATTCTCCGAGCGAGTTGATGAGGCTGTTGTGACGTTCAGCGAATGCTACTGCGGAGCCACGGGTTGTGGACGTCTTTCGTTGGACTCCCGAGTGAAGTGAATCGTCCGATGTGAAGAGCCTACGTCACGAAGGAAGTGAAGTGACGAAGAAATCAACTAGTTCACCTAAGTGAAGTGAACTCCCAGTGAAGTTGAACTAGATAAAACTTAAAACAGTGATAGTGAGAACTGAAAGAAGTGACAGTTAAAAGAAAAACTGGACAAAGTCACAGTATTCATGCATAAAACTTGCATGAAATCAGATACAATCGTGTTTATAACCACATACAATTAAGCATGCGATCACAATTATTTTAAAAATCTTATGCGAACAGTCACACGACTTTCGCTACCAATGAAACATTCACTTATTTGCGTTATACATTATAGTATTCATACAGTGACGTTATATATATATATATATATATATATATATATATGCCTAAGAATAATTTCAAACAAACTAAGCAATAAAACCTTGGTTACACAAAACATGCAAAGACAGCATTCAAATGTTTAGTTGTGTTAACGGAACGGGCTCTTGCAATGGAAAGAAAAAGGAAGAATCGCAAACTTTCAAGCGAGATGACACATTTGGGGAAGTGTAAACTTGCAACATGGAATATTTCGTAAAAGACTAACGCTACGAAAAAATGTCATAGACACAAATTGTGTATCTTAAAGAGCTCTACATTTTTTTCTATAGTAAGATTTTACTTCTTCCTTGACTTTTAGTTTATAAAAAATATACGCAAAATTCGGAGTATTAAGAGGACTTCATAAGCTATTCAAAGAAAATTCAAGACGTGCATTTTATTAGTGAGGCATATGTCTTAAACTAATGGTATTTTAATCAAAATCACTAGTTTTTTTTTTAGAAAATAAAATATAACGAAACATTTGCTCTGTGAAAGGTAATTTGGAGGGGGTATTTCTTGGTGTCGCATCACTGGAAGATGCTGAAATTAAACGCTAAGGTTGACATTTACCCGAGCTCTCGTTCATGAGTTATGCTGTTCACAAACACAGACACTCACAAACATATTTCCAAAACTTGGAAACCTCAAAACATGCATTTCCAATGAAATCTCGATATCAAATTTTTGGATGTAATGCAATACTTTCTCTCCCACCTATCTACTATAGGTAGGGGGAAAAAACACTCCTCACCGAGTAAAGAAATATGCTATGGGCACATCTCTTAGCAGCGGGCAAAATACAAATCGAAATGGCACTGATTGCAAAAATACCCGCGCCACCTTTTCACCAGCCTGACTTTTCAGAATTTCGGTCACAGAGAATAGAGTTTAGAATATTCTCCTTTGCACTGCCTCCTTTAAAGTTAGGATGACATTTCAGACTAGACCACCTCTATCAGAAGGTCCTACATTATCTTTAAGTGTGAAGGATTTTGTTTAACGAAGAAGCGTCGGTTTAGCATAGCATTATGGAAACCTCGGTGAGAAAACCGAATTAATATTTTTAAAAAATGTCCTCAGCCTTCCGGTTGTATAACACGCGGGATTTCCAACATGACCTTGAGAAGAGGAATTCCACAAGAGCGATGATTAAATGTGTGACGTAACGTTTAAATCCCTATAGCACACTTCAAGGCTTTACCACAGTTTTGCTAGGTTACTCGCTTATATAACCACGGCCATGATGCAGCTTTTCTTATAAGCAAACAATATCTGCAATATAACGATGAAATATTCATTTTCAGAGTTTGATTCCCGTCATAAACCCTAAGTCTTAGAATATCTTCTCGTCGTATTTATATCTAACTTATGCGTCGCTTTTGGCTTGTTTTTAAACGGTGTACTTATAGCTTAAATGCAGAACTAAACATAACTCTATATTTTTCTCAAAAGCCTTACTCTGAAATTTCCAGTGTCTAAAACTCTACATGTGCCACAGTTTGCCTTCAGAATACTTCAAATTTTCAAAAGATCATTATGTATTAAGTACTAAAAAATCTCATGTGCACATCTTTAAAATATTCACTCATTTTTATCAAATAATATCCGAATTTATTACTCGCAATAAATTAAAATTGGAGCTTTTTCTTCAGTCGCAGCTATAGAGAATTTCACAACTGCTGCTAATTACTTATTATTTTCTCTACATAGTAGATAGGGAAGGTATTGCATTTCACCCAAAAATTCGACACCGAAATTTCATCGGAAATACATTTTTTGAGGCTCCGTGAATCCAAATAAAGCATTTTTAGAAAAAGGTCTGCGCGGGCGCGCGCGTGTGTGTGAACGGCATAACTCAAAAACGAAAACTCGGATGAATTTCAAAATTGGTAGACATTTCAAATATGCCACACGAGATTTTCAAGAAAATCCCCTAACCCCAGACTACCATTTACATGGAAGATTTTTCGAAATTTTGTTATTCTAAAAAAGCCTCTAATGATTTTTATTAACGTTACATATATTAAAGATATTTACATTACAAATAAAACGTATAGTTTGAATGTTTTAGGAATAGCCAGTGAAGTCCACTTCATTTGCAAGAAATTCTGTATAATCTTGTATAACTGTAAACGTTAAGCGATAGACGAAAACGTACTACACAAAAAATGTAGATCTCTTTAATACACACAATTTATTTCAAATAAGTTCTTTTGTGGCATAAGCGATTTCTGAGATATCCGTTATTAAAGGTTCGAATTGTTTATTTCTGGAGGACTCTCTTAAAGTCCTGTCAACATTCAGTTGTTTCTCGCAAACAGTGTGGAATTTTAAGGCCAGCGCATTCCAGTTCTTAAACATTTGACCGTCGTTCTCTATGTATCTGTAACGAAATATGTAATGCAGCTATTTTCGGAAAGTTTTATCTCGATTAAAATGAAGAAGATAGGAAAATAAACTCGTAACAATAATTTATATGTCTACCAATAAGTGCTAGAGGGCAGAGAAAGCCATGTGAATGTAACCCATCAGAATATTTCTTTTTTAATCTCGCTTCAACTTATTGGGTATACCCTGAAGTTTATTGTCGGTTCGTTAGTTTGTAAGAGTTGCTATATGCCAGACATATGGCCTTAATTGCGTAGTCACCTTCCTGCACAATCCATTTTGTTGTTAGTGTTCAGTAGATCGTGAAATGCCGGATGTTCTTTGAGTACTGACGTAGTCATTGTAATGCTGGACAAATGACCTTAGTTGCGTAGTCGCCACTCTCTACCGTCTGCTTAGGTAACTTATTCATAGTTGGCCTTCATTGCGTAGTCGCCTTCCTATTTCTAGTTCTGTAGGTAAAACTTTGGGTCATGATACTGAATAAGCAATCCGATACATACCTGCGTCCCAACTGAGGAAACCACTTAAAATCCCAGTCAGATTGGGCGGAACATGGGATTTGAATCCGCAGCTCTCAAATGGAGCCATTTCGGTTTACCTGAGCCACCTCGCTTGGTAATGGTGGCTCTTTAAGGACCAAACAAAATTGATTATTCGTTTTTATGAAACAGAAGAGTGTGGTGCTGAGGCCACAGTGCGACTCAATCTGTCAGTATTCCTATTGAAAATTCCATACATAAGATGAGGCATGTGTTAAACACCCTGTCTCAAGTGTCACTTATAGAGAATGTATATTGCTAAACTCATTGTACAGCCAAACATTAATTAATGACCATTTGAGCATTTGTTATAAATAATCCTGTTCTGGAGCTATCTATAATTCATTAGTAACTGTTCTTCAAGGCCTGTGAGTTCCTTGAAGTTCCTCTCCTCTTCATAATTCATACAAGGATAATGTTTGCTCCGTGTAGCAACTTCTTGCCTCATCAAAAAATCCTTTATCTCCCGGACCAGGGAATAATTTTCAAACAAGAATAAATGCTCTATCATCGTCCACCATACCTTTCTGTCTGAATACTGTTACTGCAGTCAGTCAACTCTTATGTTTCTTCTTTGGTAGCTCACCCACAGCCATCAACAACCCCTTTCTATGTTAATTTCAAAGTATTTTGATTACGCGTGTACACTTTGCGAAAATTATCTTTCTTTGCAGCCCCAGGTATTCCGGTAATTCACCTTCCTCCAGAAGTTCATGATCTTCCACAATTTCCAGCAAACGTTCCTAGCCAGCAGCGTTGCAACCAAATGTCCTTGGGTAAGCTGGCTGCTCTTTCCGTTGGAACGTTTAGCGAAGTACGTTAGCAACAGGATATAAGAACCCATATGCAGTTTGACTTGAAAACTTACAAAGCTTAGAGAAGAATTTTACGGGAAGGATGGTCAAACCCTAAATCCTAACCCCAAACCTGAATTACCAATGGCTCAGCATCTGGGAGCGGTAATAAATCCTTGAAAGCGTTTTCACTGGGGAGATAACGACTGATAAAACATATACAGTTCCGAAGTGAACTAGGGCCTATTAGCGGCTTACTAGGAAAAGTTGACAACTCACATACCGAATATACAAATACAATGACAAAAAAATCTGATATGCTGCACTCACATGACTTTCTCTACGCTTGTAAAAACTATTTTACAAACGCTTATTCTCCATCTACTTCATGTTAATCACTATAAACATTTGCAGGAACTATCGTATTGCTAATTTGCTTGTAGTGCCTTTAAGCAACAGTCAAATGTTTTAAGAGCTGGTTGCTATACGGAGCATTCCATTTTCTTTGCATGACCAGGACATAAATAAATAAATAAAAAATAACGAATTCTCATTTGAGAAAAAGTGTAACTATTGGAAAATTCAAACAAGTAACAAGGAATATCTCGGAAAAGGTTCACTCGACAAAAAAAATGTATATGACATAAATTGTGTGTTCTAACTAGATCTACATTTTTTGTGTAGTCAAATTTAGTATCTCTTACGGTTTACCAGTAATGCAAAATTCATTCAAAATGAAGAGGGCTTTTGGGGACATTCCCAGAAAATTAAAGATAAACATTTCAAATGCCACAAAAACATCTTAAACATATGATATTTTAATCAAAATCTTTAGAGCCATTTTTGAGAAAATCAAAATTTTCGAAAAATGTTCCATGTAAAGGGTAGTCTGGGGTGGGGGGATTATCTTGAAAATCTTTGTGTCGCATCTTTGAAAGATATTGAATCTAAATACCAAGTTTGGTATTTATCCGACTCTTTGTTTTTGAGTTATGCTGTTCACAGACACACACATACGGACCTTTTTCAAAAAATTTCTTTTTTTGATTCAGGAGACCTCAAAACATGTATTTCCGGTGAAATCTTGATATCGAATTTTTGGGTGGAATGCAATACTTCCCCTACTTACTATACGTAGTAGAGAAAGTAATAAGTAACTGTGTAAAAGCAAAAAGCTTTCCTTCTTCCTTTTACGTTAATCACGATATATACTTGTCCAGAAATTATCTCAAATTAGGAAATACGGGCAGTATTTGTTTACAAGCAAGATGCGTAAACACCACTGAGTTATTTACAAAAATCTGATTTTGTCAATAATAACTATACTAACTGAAAAAAAGGAGAAGAAATCGCATGGAATCCAGCAGAAAAGTAAAGGTTGCGTAATAATGCTGCGTAATAGAGTAAGGAGATAGTAGTTGAGGTCAGAAGTAGATTAAAACGATCTTGCATCATACTGATTGTGAGTGATGTGCGTTTCTTAGCTATAGGAGGCAATTAGTTGCTGTCGACTTAGTGGCAACACTCCAGTTTGAAGTTCAAACTGCTCCATAGTAAAACCAAACCAATCGAGAAGTCATCCTTAAGCGATGCTACATAAGACTAGGTGCACATTTAGTCACATTTCATTGGAGTCGGAAATGCTCCCCTCCCCCCGGCAAAATCTGTTGTCATTTAGTGCATGTAGTAGATCATTGCAGATTAATTTTATTTATACAGGGAGTGCCAAAACACTACGAACCTCCTGCGCGGTATTTTTCTTGTCCGCGTCCTCGGCGCTCGTTGCCGTCTGCCGCTATCATAGAAAGGCACGGATGAGACTATACAACATTTTTAAAACTACTTTTAAAGGCTTTACTTAACAACTTTATGAAAGGAGATGTTGAAACTGACCACCGTCGTTGTCCATAGATTTTTGGCACCTCTTTAGGAAACTATCCATCACTCGCCAATTTTTTTTCGTGTCAACAGTTGAAGCGCGTACATATGCGAATACAATTTTGCCCCCCCTTTTTTTTAGAGAATTAATAGCCAGGGAGCGTGATTTTGCCTTTTTTCAACAAGACTCTGCAACAGCTTATACGACCAATATTTCGATGAGAAAAATAGAAAGTGTGTTTGAGGACAGAATTATTAGTACAGATTTGTGGTCCCCTTTGGTCTCCCGACCTAACCCCCTGTCATTTATATCTCTGGGGTAACTTAAAACAAAGTATACAAGACAAACCCACACACCCTGGAAGAATTAAAACAAAATATCCTCCAGGAAATTGCCAGCATTTCTCAACGTGAACTACGGCGAGTGATGGATAGTTTCCTAAAGAGGTGTCAAAAATGTATGTAGAACGACGGTGGCAAGTTTCAGCATTTCCTTTCATAAAGTTGGTAAGTAAAGCCTTTAAAAATAGTTTTAAAAATGTTGTATGGTTTAATCCGGGCCTTTCTATGATAGCGACAGACGGCAACAGCGCCGATGACGCGGACAGGAAACACACCGCGCAGCCGGTTCGTAGTATTTTGGCTCACTCTGTATTATTGCCATCATTATTATAATTGTCGTCAATGTAATTACACATTAGTATATTATTTCTGATTCCAAATATAATCCTGCACTAAAGCGAAAAGGGTTAGAGCGCAGTGCTCAGCTCTCTGCCACAGAATGCGCCTGGGTTCGAGGTCATCCACGGAGACACGGACTATGAAACATGTATAGGACCAGTGCACACTCAGCATTTTGGGCCACACGATGAGCTATGACCAATCAGCCCGATTGGTCGCCTATGCCCTGCCAAAGCTGTCGTGCCACAAATTATTATTATTATTATTATTATTATTATTATTATTATTATTATGAATCTTTTAATATAACAGTATCGATTTCGATCGCACTTTTTCTATGAACTTCAGGCAGCAATATCAACTGTTCTCAGTGCATTTGGAAACTGAAATCAGATTGAAATTCTTGAAAAATGCTAGCTTTTGGCTCCAGGTGGGTAGAATATTTGAAGGTGCATGGAATGTAGGTGTTGAAAACGAGCAGCCAAGCATATGTGCATATTGATATGCTTTAATGTGCAGCCTCAAACACTGGAACGTAGTATATACAAATTGTTTCTCCAAATATTCCTAGTACTTAGAGCTTAGATCAAAGCATCCTTTGGAGTTTAGTTGAACTTGAAATTCTGGAATGTATTTCGTCGTTAAAGAGAATTGAAACAGAAAGGAAGTAATCGTTAAATTAAACAGGTTAAGACAGCCTGGAATAAGAAAAAAGTTTGAAAATAATCTGATGTGTTAAGAACACAAAACTCTACACTGTATAATTTAGTTTTATATCCATTCTACATATTATTCTTATAAAAGCTTGTTTTTCTCTGATCGCGATAAACGTTTGCATAAATGCTTTCATTAAATATTTCGTTGCAGATACAAGGGGGGGGAGATTTACAGGAGGCTAAATCGATAGTTAACTCTTTAAAACGAATGTTGCTATACATGCTGGTTTTAAAATTTCAACTATTCGCAAAATCACGAGGAAAAGAAGAATGATGACTTTGCACTTCAAAAAACGTAGCTAGAATTAAGTATTGGATAATCATTATTTTAACGAATTTGAATTTTTCATGTAATATATTTATTACTTTCTCTACTACGTATAGTAAGTAGGGGAAGTATTGTATTCCACCCAAAATTTCGATACCGATATTTCACCGGAAATACATGTTTTGAGACCCCCTGAATCCAAAAAAAGCATTTTTGGAAACATGTCCGTGTGTGTGTCTGTGTATCTGTCTGTGTGTGTGTGTCTGTGAACAGCATAACTCAGAAACGAACAGTCGGATAAACACCAAACTTGGTATTTGGGTTCAGTATCTTCCAGGGATGCGACACGAAGGTTTTCAAGAAAATCCCCTCACCCCAGAGTACCCTTTACATGGAAGATTTTTCGAAAATTTTAATTTTCTCTAAACTGGCTCTAACGATTTTGATTAAAATATCATATGTTTAAGATATTTTTATGACAAATAAAATGTATATCTTGAATTTCCTGGGAATGTCTCCAAAAGTATTCTTTATTGAGAACGACTTTTGCATAACTGGTAAACCATAAGAGATAGACAAAATTTTACTACACAAAAAATGTAGATCGCATTAAAATACACAATTTATGTCATATACATTTGTTTAGTTGAGTGAACCATTTTCGAGATATTGCTTGTTATTTCCTTAAATTTTCCAATACTTATACTTTTTCTCAAATTCGTTATTCAATTTTTATGTCCTGGATATGCAAACAGAATAGAATGCGCCACATAGCAACCAGCGCTTAAAAGATTTGTCTATCGCTTATAACCTACCATGTTCCCCTTGCATCTACAAGAAAATTAGCAATAAGATTGACATCTCGATATCTCGAGTAACATGAAGCATATGGAGAATAAACGTTTGTAAAAATAGTTTGTACAAGAGTAGAGAAAGTCATGTGAGTGTAACACATCAGATTTTTTTCATTAGTTCTTACATGTGTCAGTTATGCCAATCAGAATTAACACGACTTCACAGGCTATTTACAGAAAATACAAGATGATACATTTTATTTTTCATGTCAATATCTCAAAGGTGTGATATTTTAATCAAAATCGTTTGAGCTATTTTTAAGAAAATAAAAAATAACGAATTTTCCGTGTTAAGGTTAGTATAGGGTGGAGGAAATTTCGTGAAAATCTTCGTGTTGCTTCCTAAAAAGTACTGGACTTAATACAAGCTTAGCATTCATTCGAATTTTCGTTTCTGATGCTGTTTACAGACCCACACATTGGCTACTTTCTTTTAACTTCATTTTCTGGAAACGTGTGGTTTTTTCGAACTTTTGGGTGGAATTCAAAGTTTCCTCTGACCACCAATTTTGAGTCGTATGGAAAGTTTCGTACTGAAAATTCAAAAACACATACCTACATGTATAAAGCTTCAGCAGTGATTTACTCAATAACTAGTTGCAGTAGAAACATGCGGTAAACGCCATTGTTATTAGAATTTTATTTCTCCTTTCTTAATACTGCTGTTTCATTTAAAGACCTATAACTCTGTCCTCAAATCACTTTTTTTCCTCTATAGATTATCAAATTCCTGAAGTACAGGTGGCCAAATTAGTGTTTTTATAGCCGAATAAAATGCATAAAAGCTTATGAGAGCCACATAGTCTATTCCATATTAATATATTTGATATCTGTATCACGATAGTTAATTTGTGTCATTAATGAATAATAATTGATTACTCTAAAGCCTCTATGTTCCCCTTAACTGTACTTCCCCCGTTAATTCATCCTCTGGTGCTTAGTATTACACACATACACTTTAACTTCTTGCTGATTTTGCTTACAAGATTGTATACAATAATTTTTCCAAAAAACCAAGATGTGAATAGAAGAAGTGAAGTTTTCAGGACTGATTGGGAAAGTGAGCTTTTACTTGTGGGACGGAGGGGAGGAACTGAAACCTATGTGCTTGTGGATCAAGTAACACCAGAAACTTTTAAGTTCAGCAATTAAAGCAAAATCATTAAACAATTTAACTCAAAGTTTTCTCGATATTTTCTTTTGAGCTCAGAGTAAAGGATAGCGAAAGAAAAGCAGGACAAACTGGGTTATGTCAAATGTTTATAAAGGAAATCTAAGTTTACTACAGCGGCAGAACTTGTGGTAACTTTAAACGTCTGTATTCTAAAGGCAATAAGGAAAACAATGTACGCGATAGAGCAGAAAACGAAAGGATTGTGAAATGAATTGACATTCTAACGAAAAATATGCTTCTGTAATAAGCTCTGCTGTACATATATGAACGATTAAATAATGAATCAACCAACTCTTCAACTTTGCGATTGGTTTTATGTAAGTCCACGAACACACAAGTAGCTATTTTTGTATGCTGTGTAATAAATAATTTTATTACTGAATTTAAAAGAAAAGTTACTGGACACCTAGATGTTACATATGGAAGGCATTTACCAGCTAAGAGAATTGTCA
The DNA here is from genome assembly GCA_030765065.1 of Deroplatys truncata. Lineage (NCBI taxonomy): Eukaryota > Metazoa > Arthropoda > Insecta > Mantodea > Mantidae > Deroplatys > Deroplatys truncata. Next base: position 73,215,241 of record CM060975.1, on the reverse strand, counting down.
GTTCTAATACAGTTTGAGTTTTGGCTATGATGTAATTAAATTAGTCTTTTAAATGACTATGAGGCCTCTCCTGATTTCGCTCCGCTCATTGCATTAGACACAGAGAATACTTGGCAGCGAAATGCTCCTAGCGAAGATGTTTCAAATTAGTTTAGTAAGTTGTGATTCTTTAGTCTTCCAAGTGTTAAAACTCATCGCCAATTTAAACTCTTCGTTGAAGAAACATGGTCGCTGGAGCGTATAGCTTCGGCGCTCCGTCAAACTGAGGGTCGCGGGTTCGAGTTCCGCCATGGGCATAGGTGTTTGTGTGTGTAATTGCGGTAATAAGCGGTAAAGCAAACAGTAAAACGCAGTAATCATAAACTAGGTAAACAAGGGAAATTAAAAAGAAAAGAAAGAAAGAAGAAGAAGAAAAAACAAAAACTGAAACTGAGAGCTTCTGACTGACTTGTTCTGGTATTTTAATGCTAGATATTGTCTCTAAACAATGTAATCGATTTTTACTTCTCTACTACGTACATAATAGGTAGAGGTGTTGCATTCACCTGAAAAAAAACTCGATGCCGAGATATCACCGGGAATACATGTTTGTTTTGAAGCTCCCGAGTCCAAAAAAGAAGGATTTTTAGAGAAAGGTGCATGTGTGTGTTTGTCTGTGTGCCTACAAACAGTATAACTCAAAAACGAAAAGTCGGATAATTACCAATCTTTGTATTTACGTTCAGTATCTTCCAAGGGAAATCACAAAAGTTCTTAACAAAATATCCCCAGCCCCAGCTACCCTTTACATAGAACATTTTTCGAAAAATTTTATTTTTCTAAAAAACTGGCTCTAACTGATTAAAATACGGTTTATGAAAGATATTTACATGAAAAATAAAATGCATATCTTGAATTTTCTGGGAATAGCCTTTGAAGTCTTCTTCATTCGGAAGGAATTTTGTATAAACGTTAAGCGATAAAGGAAAACGCACCACACAAAAATGGATCTCTTTAAAACACACAATTTATTTCAAATAAGTTTTTTGTGGCATAGGCAATTTTTGAGATATCCGTTATTAATGGTTCGAATTGTTCATTACTTGGTCATTCTCTTAAGTCCTGTCAACATTCGTTTGTTTCTCGCGATTGCATGGAAACAGTATGAAATTTTAAGGTCATCATATAGCGTCCAGTTGTTAAACATCTGACTATCGTTGTTCTCTTTGTATGTATAATGAAATGTGTAATGTAACTATTTCTGCAAAGGTTTATTTAAATTAAAACGTAGCATACAGAAAAATAAGCTTTAGTAAGAATAGCTTGTATACCCACTAATAAGCCAAAGAGGGTATAAATTCATGTGAATGTATTAGATCAAAATGCTTTTCGATTACTGCAACCAATAAAAGATTTTCTTGCAGAAAAAGAAAAACTACCTTTAGAGTGAGAAAGTGGAAATTGGCTAAGACATACAGTATTCTTTTACTGACGTTTAGTATCACTTGGCATCATTAAGTTCTTCATTGCAAGATCAAAACAAGCTTGTTCATGGCCTTGCACGACATGAGAATAAAGTTGCAGCTCTTTCAATGAAATTTAACTCAAAAATGACGCTTACTCATTTTCCATGAGTGAAATTAGCCTGAGATGCAGTGCTCATCAGTGCAGAAGAAATTAATACCGCAAGTTATTTATATAAATTAGAAAAGCTTCGAGCTGAGTTCCAAAAAGATTTAGTGATCTAAAGTATATTGCGCATTGTTTTTTTTTTTTACTTTCTCTACTACGCACTTAGGAATATGTAGAGGAGGTATTGTATTCCATCTAAAAATTCGATACCGAGATTTCACTGGAAATACATGTTTCGAGGTCCCCTTAACCCCCCAAAAACATCTTTACAAAAAGGTCCGCGTGTGTGTGAACATTATAACCCAAAAACGAAGTATCCAGCAAATACCAAACTTGGTACTTAAGTTCAGTGTCTTCTAAGGATGCGAGTATATCTTCAAGAAAATCCCCCCTCCCCAAAAATCTCCCATACATGGAAACAACTTCATTATCTGTTACTTTCTAAAAATTGGTTTCAAACATTTCGGTTAGAATACCACATGTTTAAGAATTTTCATGACAAACGAAATGTGGCTGTACTTGAATTTTATATGAATATCTTCTGAAGTCCACTTTATTCTGATGACTTTTGTATAATTGGTAAACCATAAGAGGTAGACAAAATCTTATTGTGCAGAGTATAGATCTCGTCAAGACACACAATTTATGTCAAATAAAATGTTTTGTGGCTTAATCATTTCAGAGATATTCTTTGTTATTGTGAAGCCGTATCCTCGATGTTTATTGTTATAATTATTCATGATGCAGCTACTTAGTCGAAGGATAAGAACATCATAATGTTGCTCGACTCTGTTTATTTACAGTGGAATTGTTAGTCTTTCTTTAGCTGCTTCAGCCGTAGTCGATGATCCGATGTGGGTCCTTGGCTGCTACTGGGCTATGAGCGTGAGTGGTTTCGGAGATCTCAGGTCGTGTGACATAAGAAGAAAGCTAAAAGGAAGACACTGATTTAGCTTGGATAAGTGAATTTAATAATATTCAAATTGGAGACACTTTATATGATCTCAGTGGTTGATATCAAATAAGAATTACAATATAGAGCGTGTATCTTTATTGGTGTCATATATTTGGAGGACGAGTTCCTGACATCAAAACAACAAAAAACGTTCATATGAACATGGGTCTGAAAATCATTTATTTCAGAGTTAGAACACAAAATCGAAGGTTACAAAAATTGCTCGAAGTGGCTTCTTCTTCTTGCTTCAATACATGCAGTAAGCCTGCGTTCCATGCTCTGGCGTACTCTGTTGAAAATTCCTGGTGTGTTTCGTACTTGGTCAAATCCAGTTTGGATACGTCCTCTCAAAATGTCAACATCAGGTACAGGAGTCGCATAAACCAAGGACTTCAAATGTCCCAAAACAAGAGATCCATTGGCTTCAAATCAGGCGCTCGAGCAGGCAATGCAGTGGGTCTCCCTCGACCAATCCATCTTTGCGGAAATCGATCATTCAAAAACTTACGAACTATCATACTGAAATGAGCTGGAGCACCATCGTGTAAAAACCCCATTCGTTGGATGATGTCCAGAGGCACATTATCAGTTAAGTGGTGCAACTTATTTCTGAGAAACTGGAGATAGGTTTGTCTATTCAGACGCGGAGAGAAGAAGTAGGGGCCAATAAGGTGATCATGAATGATTCCACCCCAAACGTTGAGAGAGAACCTCTGTTGATGGTTGTCCTGTCGTACTTCATTAGGATTTTCAAATGCCCAGTTTTGAGTGTTACGAAAATTGAAGATGCCGTCGCCTCATTCGTGAATAAGATACAGGCTAGGAAATTGATGAACTCAGCGCACAGCTGTAACATGCGTTGACAGAAACGTCTTCTTGGCTCAAAGTCCGCCTCATTTAATCCTTGCACATGTTGAAGGTGATATGGGTACAGAAGATTTTCATGCAGAATTCTCCAGATAGTCATATGACTAACTCTTTCCCTTACAGCCATTGGTCTTGTGCTTTGTGATGGGTCTGCATCCACAGCACGAAGAACTCGTTCTTCAAACTCAGTGCCTCGTACCGCTCTTGGTCTCCCAACATCCCTAGTACTCCTCTCAAATGCGCCATTCTTTCTCAAGCGTTGGTGAATTCGTACGAATCTTCTTGCACACGGTAACTGCCTGTCAGGGTACCTTTCTGCATAAAGTTCATGTGCTCGTGCTGTATTGCCGTCTGCACGGCGATACGTGTAGTGCATATCCGTCTGTTCACTCATGGAATACACCTTTTTTGACCTATAACAACGAAACGGTTGACTTTTAGACCCATGTGCATATGGACTTTTTTACTATTTTGATGTCAGGAACACCTCCCCCAAATATATGACACCAATAAAGATACATCCTGTATGAGTGACATATGGGTGACACAATACCACCGTTAAGCTTTATTTCTGTCTCATGTGTCTCGGTGATATTTCCACTGTTCTTAATGTTAGCACCGCGCTAGATTAACCAGCTCACACGAAGGTTCACTCCCGCACAAGAAGTTCACACGACTAAGTTATACGTCGCTTATGTAGCGCGCTAATTCTGGTTGAGGAATGTATTTGAGTTATTATCCACGTACGTTTCACAAATAACTTTTATTAGAATAGTTCACATCGCGCACTTATGATTAATTTCCTTTATTAATACTTGGCAAGTTTTGGCGCGGAATAATTATGCAGAGTGACGCGGATTCTGCCGTCGACTGCGTTCCGCAGAGACTAACTTTACCACCAGAATCTAGGCTTATATATCCTTAGAGTTTGGGGGTTCGAGATTTAGTTAAAATATTTTGATTGGCTTTCGCTAAGCGCGACTTCATAAATTTAAAGATTTTGGTGGGAATGTGTTCTCGGCCATTGGTTCCTTGGACCGTCACATGGTATTACACAATAAGAAATCCCCGAGTTCTGAATTTAGAGGGTATTTCCACAACTCGAGTTACTTGTGTCCTCCTAGCGCTCAGATCTATCAAAAGACCTTTGATACGCCTGCAAGTCCATCCTCGCTATTGTGTCACGCACGCACCAGTGGAAAAATTTGTAGCTAGTGGAAGTTTTGCGACTTAAACTAAGCTAACATGTTAAATGGAGTAATATACAAACATATATATTATTAATAAACACTGTAATTAACGTAGCCATACATATATTATTTGCATGTTTAATTAGTTTATTATTCTATCCTTGCCATTATAGCAAATGCTGCTTCAATTGGTTTGAATGTTCAAACATTTATATCTTCAACTGGTAAGTCGGTATTAATTTTTCTCTTAGTCATGCAAAGAGCATGGCATTTGCAAGCCATCATATAGGGATCCGCTATTTAAAAATCTGATTATCGCTTTAGTCTAAGGTATTCTTCTTATACCTAAAATAAAATGTGTAAATGCATAACGAAACTTTATCTCCATTATCCAGAAGTAGGTGGAACAATAAGCTTTTTTCAGGAATAGTTTGTACAAGAACGAATACGAAGTCATGTGAATGCAACATCAGATTTTTTAATTCCATTCCTAGCAAATGTTATTGAAAGAAGTTGTATTTCAACCCCTACCACAGTAGTAGGAACTGAGCCTCTTGTAAGGCAAGAGAACAAAAGACTCAAAAGCGTACATAAATCATGTATTTCAGTCGTTGATTTTAGGCTTACACCATAAACAATTTCCCATGTCTCTTCAATATCTACGTCTTCATAATCCACGTCTCCGACTCCAAACTCTTCTTGAAATACTGAATATCTATTATTGTCCATATTATATTTTCAACAGCCTGCTTTGAGTCACGGCATCAACCATCAAACAACTGTCTCAAAGCAGAAGCGTAGCCGGAGGGGGGGGGCGGTTGAGTAGGAACCCCCTCTTGCTAAAAGAATATAAAAATGAATAGCAAAAATAGCTCCGTTAAAACAATAGTATCTTTCTAGGTTGTCGGGAACGTGATACTTCCTAATCGTATCACTGGCAGCACTATATTTACACGTATGTCCTGGACAACATGACCAAAGGTGACAAGCAGTAACAGGAATTGTACTTTAGATGGCGTTGCTACAACCACGTTGGGATATTGGGAGCATGTTTTCGTTCCGGTGCTAAATTTGAGTGGTTTCCAAATTAGTACAATACCTCCAAGTTTAGAACATTAACTAGAAACCGTATTTTATAGTGAAATAAAATGATCTGCAGCGGTAATATAAAATACTTCATAGTGCTCATTAGTTCTCATGTCACAACACATTTGCGGCTTAGAATACGCAAAACTTCTATTCTAATTTTAATTCCAATTGCTGCTCCTTAATCTGTAAATATAAACTCGATTTATTTACATATGAGAACTCAGAATTAATTCATATTTGTTCATTTGAATTGATACGAATTGTTTACATAAGCCCCCTTAATAATTTTCTGGCTACGCTACTGTTTCAAAGCCTCCTAAGTGAAAGTAACTTACTAAGCCATCGTATTACTTGCAGCTGTTGAATTACAGCATGGGCGTCCGAGCTGACGATGGATAAGTTCATTAGAAAATGTTTTTCTTTATTAATAATTCGTTAAAAAAGCACACGATCGTACAAAAAATAGCGGAAATGCATAAAAGAATCTCAGAAATAGAAAAGACGAGACTATTACTTGATTCTGTAATAATGAACGCCCCAAACTCATATCGCAATATTCTATATGTTGTTATATTAGAATCTCCTTGTGCACTAAATCCTGAAGTAACAGATGAGGAAAAATTCCGGAACAAGAATGGAGAGCGTGGTATGAGGATCAGCTTTAATGGCGGAGTTCAGTGAAAGTGAATTTGGTGTGTGTGAAGAAACTCAACCCGTTGCAGTTGTATAGTAAGCTTTGTATCTAACCTACACTGATTGAAGTAAAAAACCCGCAACCCAACGAAGGCTTATGTCAAAACTTCGCCCAAAATTATGCATCAAGATCTCTGGGTTACAAACATCATTAATATGAGATAATGCCATTTACTTTCTCTGCCCTTATCTTTGGTACTTAAAGCAAGTACTCTGTTCCACCCAAATATCTAATACAAATATTTCACCACAAGTACATCTTTTAACGTCCCCTGAATCCCAAAAAGGGCAATTTAGGAAAACATACGCGCGCTTTTCTGAACAGCATAGCTCAAACACGAAAGGTCAGATTAAATACGAAAATTCATATTGAAGTCCACAAACTTTCAGGGTGTGATAGACAATTTTCAAGAAATTCTCTCCACCCCAAACAATCCTTTATAGGGGGAAAACTGTGCTATCTTTTGCTCTTAAAAAAATACATGGTTTTGATTAAAATGTCATATGTTTCAGATGGTGACATTTCGAATCTTTAAACAAGCTGAAAGAACATTTAAATAAACCTAATGGTTTGAAATGCAAAGTTTATTCACAATCAATTACACACGCACACACACATATATATATATATATATATATATATATATATATATATATAATTTTCAGCTTTATAACTCGTGTTAACTCTTAACAAAGTTAGAATGGGAAAGGGGGGAATACATACATTAAACACAGTTATGTGCTTCTTGATTTTTTTATTACTGGATGTTAAAAACCTAAGTGGATTTGTTTACCTCAAACATATTGGCAATCTAATTTAAATTATAATTTTAAAAGAAAACTTTAATGTATAATCTTTCTCCTGTGTGCAGGATAAGTCGAGCGACATTTTCCTATTTTGGAATCAAATCCGCGACATTGCGATGAGGGGTGTGGCAGCACGCTAGCACCCTGCGTACACAAGCCTATGCTATTAGGGAATAAATACCCTAATTCATTAAAGACCAGCTAATAAAAAGCACTCACATTCGAGGCGTGATTCGAATACGTGACCTTGAATTTCCACCCATGCGTATTACACACATAATTAGGAAAACATATAAGGAATGTGTTAGTGTGCACTGCAACGTGACGTATTACACAAATACCCCGATCTTCTCCTTGGATTCGGCTTGGTATTGGCCTGGATATCACGGACGCTCAAGAAATCGCCGTCGTCAGAGGCCATTCTTAGGAACCCTGACACAAATGCTCCGGCCTCCGTGCAACTAACAAAACGGTCTTAAAAGACAAAATATTCACACTAGATTTTGATTATGCAGCCACATTTATACTTAAGAAAGTTAACAAAATAAATTAGAAAACTCAGTACCATTTCGTTGCACCAATAAAGTCGCCTTTAAAGGTATTAATTAATACTACGTTGCTGCCCCGTCCCCACCAAAATGGAAGGGGATAAACACGCCCGTGTCAGGGCTTCATACATATATTGGTAGATGTAACGTGATTCTGTCTTTGGATATTCGTTCGCAGATAACTTGAACTTAATTCGCTTAAGTCTTGAGCTGCTTCTTATTTAGGTTTGTTTCTGTGATACAGAAGCCTTAGAGTTCCTCCTGTTGTGCTTACCTTCGTTTTATTGCGTTATCACTGCATGTCGACTTCGAGATGCTTAAGAAAAAAAGTCTGATGTGTTACACTCACATGACTTTCTCTACTCTTGTAAAACTATTTTTACATATGCTTCATGTTAATCGAGATTTCGAGATATCTTATTGCCAATTTTCTTGTAGATGCAAGGGGAATTGGTAGACTTTAAGCGATAGTCAAGTATTTTAAGAGCTGGTTGCTATGTGGAGCATTCCTTCTCTTTGCATTACCAGGACAAAACAAAATGAATAACAAATTTGAGAAAAAGTATAAGTATTGAAAAATTTAAGGAAATAACAAGCAATATCTCCAAAATGGTTCACTCAACAAAAAAAAATGTATATGACATAAATTGTGTACTTTAACGCGATCTACATTTTTTGTTTAGTAAAATTTTGTCTATCTCTTATGGTTTATCAGTTATGCAAAAGTCGTTCACAATGAAGAATACTTTTGGAGACATTCCCAGAAAATTCGAGATATACACTTCATTTGTCATGAAAATATTTTAAACATATGATATTTTAATCAAAATCGTTAGAGCCATTTTTAGAAAATTAAAATTTTCGAAAAATGTTCCATGTAAAGGGTAGTCTGAGGTGGGGGATTTTCTTGAAAACCTTCGTGTCGCATCTCTGAAAGATACTGAACCTCAATACCAAGTTTGGTGTTTATCCAACTGTTCGTTTCTGAGTTATGCTGTTCACAGACATAAACACACACACAGACACACACACGGACATGTTTCCAAAAATGCTTTTTTTTCTTTTTTTTGGATTCAGGGGGTCTGAAAACATGTATTTTCGGTGAAATCTCGGTATCGAATTTTTGGGTGGAATACAATACTTCCCCTACTTACTATACGTAGTAGAGATAACTAATATGCGGACGTTATCTTAATAGTGCACAGCTCAATATTGTATTTACATATCGTTTATTTTTAATAGCTCCTAGAGATTATTCTTCCAAAAGCTCATTTTTTCATCTACCTTATTTAGTCAAGATAAACACTTGCAAAAATAGTTTTATTACACATTTTGTTGTACGTACAGGAGACTAAAGTATTAGATCCTTTAAAAAGCGGGACGCTATATACTGGTTATCAAATTCCATACCCTTTCCATGGCATCGCGAGAAACAACTGAATGGTGATAGCACTTCAAAGAAATGATAAAAGTATTGAGCAATTCAACCCAATAACAACGAAGTGTTGGAAATGGCTGATGCCACGAAAAAATAATTGGAAATAATTTCTGTTTGAAAAATATTTACATTTTTTGTACTAAGTTTCTATCGCTAATGCTTTACCAGTTATACAAAATCATAGAAAATTCATTCCGAATGAACGGATTTCACAGGCTAGAGCAATTTTTGAGAAAATCAAAAGCATGCTTATGTAAAGAGTGCTTTGGAGTGGCAGGATTTTCTTGAAACTTTTCGTATCGCGTCCTTGAAAAGTGTTGAGCATAATTACGAAGTTTGGTATTTATCCGACTTGTCATTTTTTAATTAATGTATTCTCTCTCTCCCCCTCACACACACACACACACACACACATACCGTTATCTAAATATGCTTTTATTGGATTCAGTAGACCCCAATATATATCGGTGAAATTTCGGTATCGAATTTTTGAGCGGAATGCAATATTTTCTCTAAATGCTCTACTTAAGTGCTAGAGAAAGTAAAAATGGAGTTCGTTCACCTTCACACTGATACTGCATATGTGTTTATTTTGTAAAAAGTGCACCTCTAGCTGCTTTATTCTGCGAACATAGTACACCACAATGAAGGTTCCGAAATCTGTACAAGAATTATCTGTTATTGTGTCTCTGGGTTTCAAAATCAACAAAACTGGCGTTGTGCCACTTCACCTGTGTAGTTAGGGGAAACTATGGCAGACACTAAACGGGTTGATCGGAACCAGTATCCCGATCTATCTCCATTTGCTACCAAGTCATCACATTCGGTATCACATATTCAGAGATTTTACCCGATTCGAAAATCCCTACGGACCAAAAAACAATGCTTAGACAAAGTCCGCGCAAATTTCTTATTTCAGTGTGAAATTTCCTCCACCCCGAATAACTCTTTGCATGGAAAAAATTTGGTAACTGTACACTTTCTCAAAAACAGGTCTAAGGGTTTTAATAAAAATATTCTATGAGATATTGACATACCGTGACTGCTAGTTGCCATTAGGCGATAAAGCGAAAAACTAGTTGAGTTTTGTTCCCATTTCTTGGAGGTTAAAGGTTTCGTCCAATGCATATCATAAGGTGTGTGGACCGAAAATATTCAAAACTTATTACTCTATTTTCACTCTACTCACCCGAATCGCATTTTATGTCACCAGGGCAATGCAAAAGATAATAAAATTCCAAGAGCACAGGTGTACCTCGAACCCGAATTGCAGGATAAGGGTTGAATTTACTGCCCACTACACCAGTCGGACCACATAATGCTGGCGCGCCAGAGTCTAGCTGAAAATACTTATTCAAGCGTCAGTTTGTAGTGCCAATAACAAAAGCCCTCGAACATACTTCTGCATATTTTTATTTTATCTACTGCGTACAGTAAGTGGGGGAAATATTACATTCCATACAAAAATTCGATATCGAGATTTAACCGGAAATACATGTTTTGAAGCTCCCTGAATCCAAACAAAGCATTTTTAGAAGAAGGTCAGTGTGTATGTCTATGTGTCTGTGAACAGCATAACTCAAAAACGAAAAGTCGGATAAATCCCAAACTTGGTATTTAAAATCAGTATCTTTCAAAGAAGCGACACAATGATTTTCAAGAAAATCCCCCGCTCCAAACTACCTTTCACAGGGAAAATTTTTCGAAAATTTTGATTTTCTAAAAAATGGCTCTAACGATTTTGATTAAAATATCCTATGTTTAAGATATTTTCATGGAAAACGAAATACTTGAATTTTCTGGGAATGTCCCAAAAGTCCTCTTCATTCTGAATGAATTTTGTATAATTGGCAAACCCTAAGAGATAGACAAAATTTTACTATATACAAAAAATGTATATCTTGTTAAAACACAAAATTTATATCATATACTTTTTTTGTCAGAGATATTCCTTGTTATTTGTTTGAATTTTCCAATACTTATACTTTTTCTCAAATGGGAATTCGTTATTCTTTTTTTTCTTTCTTTCTTTTTTTTATGTCCTGGAGATGCAAATAGAATGAAATGCTCCACCCAGCTCTTAAAATATTTGACTATCGCTTAAAGCCTATCAAATTCCCCTTGCACCTACAAGAAAAATAGCAATACGATAATTTCTGCAACTTTTTATATCGATTTACATGAAGTAGGTGGAGAATAAACATTTTTAAAAATAATTTGCACAAGAGTAGAGAATGTCATGTGAGTATAACACATCGGATTTTTCAGCTTAGGATATCCTCTAAAAATCTGAACGAAATCGGTGATCTCTCCTTGCTTTTACTTATAATTAATTCCATTCAATATTCAACAAATGCGTGAAAAAACACAAAAAAGAAAATTAAAGAACATTTTGACTTTGTTGCGGAAAGGATAAATAAAATCGTATTTATGTAACAGACACAAGTTTTACTTCATCTACTATTTACTTATAGTAAGCAGAGGAAGTATTGGATTCCATCCAAAAATTCGATACTGAGATTTGATGGGAAATACACGTTTTGAGACTCCTGGATAAAAAAAAGACTTTTATGAAAAGGGTCCACATGTGTGTAGGTGTGATCTGTGTGTGTATATATATGTATATGTATGTGTGTGTATGTGTCTATGAACAGCATAACGCAAAACCGAAAAGTCGTTAAATACCAAACTGTATTTACATTCACAATCTTGCAAGGATGCAAGTGAAGATTTTCAAGAAAATCTCTCCACCCCAAACTATCCTTTACATGAAAAATGTTTCGAAAATTTTGATTTTATCAAAAGTGGCTCCAACAATTTTGATTAAAATACTATATGTTTAAGACATTCCATAAAAATTAAGCGTAGATCTTAAATTTTCTGGGAATAGTTTATGAAGCCTTCTTCATTCTGGATACTGTCGTATAATTGGTAAACCGTAAGTTATAAACAAAATCTTACTACATAAAAAATGTTGCTCTCGTTAAAGCACATAATTTATGTCATTTTTATGGGATGTTATAATTTCCGAGATATTCCTTCTTATTGGTGAACTTTCAAATACTTGTAGGTTTCTCAAATGGGAAGTCGTATTCGTTTTTTCTCGTGGTTATGCAAAGAGCATGTAATTCAAAGCCACCACATAGCGACATGCTCTTTAAAAATCACTTTTCATGCTTTATAATACAATAAAGTGTGTAAATGTGAATTAAAAGTATCTGGATTGACAAGAAGTAGTTAGAATAATAAGCTTTTGTAAGAACAGTAGGTATGACAGTGAGTAGAGAAAGTCATGCGAATGCAACACGTCAGATTGTTTAAATTTGAAAACATCCCTGAAGACTTTTAGTCTTTCGTAACCATGAATATTGCAATCAACGTTTACCCTTCTTTTCTATATGGAACTACTTTTCCCGTCTTTCTGTAGGTAATATAAAAATGACAACCTTCATTACAAATCCAGCGTGTAACAAGTACGTAATTTTCTTTACCCACTAACATTTATTTTCATATCTATAGCTAATCTATTTATAAATATTCGTCCAAAATCGCAGCGTTGGTGGCAACATACAGTTTTAGGCGCATACAACGCTCAGGTATAGAAACCAGATCGATAATAAGCTAGCCATGATATTAGCATTCTTTCAATGAGACAATGAAAAACAATAGAATCATCGCTTAGCATCTCGAAGCGCACTATTTAAAAATGGAAAAATTCCTGTGAATAAATATGAATATTTCGGAAATGGTTAATGCTAACAAAAGTATTTGATATAAACTATATATCCTAAAGAGATCCACACTATTCCTGCGATGTCACTCTCCAGTGTTATACAAATTAATTGGGACTGAAAAGGATTTTAAAGCCATACATCATTCCAGTTTCTAAAATGTGCGGTGTTTTAGTTTAAACCTTTAAAGCTATTTCTGAAGAAACAAAAAATTATGAA